>CM071931.1:34789957-36075783 GCA_016081115.2 Rehmannia glutinosa | reverse complement strand
GTTACGTATTGCTCACGGTTTTATAAAGAAACTTTGATTGGATTTTTCGAAGATTCTTTAAAATCACATGGTACTATGTTCACTGATTTTTGGCATGTTTCTCGCTTATGGTAAACAATCATCGAAGTTTATCTCGCTTCGCTTATGATTATATAAAGTTGATGATTGTATATACCGTAGGCTTAGTGGGAGAGAATTCATCATATGAACTTAAATTTGATTCATTCAAAGGCTCCCAAGAATGAAGCCCATTATTTAAGGTATATAAAAAAACTAATTATATATTAGTTATGCAAAGATATTCAGATTTTCAGCATGTACGCATCCGAATATAGCGCATAGTAGATTATTACGATATTAACCTTATGATGATCATTTAAAGCAACCACAAAGGGTTATATAAGATTTCCAGAGAACAAAGGTTTATATGTCACCATCTGACATCGATCTTTAGAGATCATTTGATGTTTCTCGATTCGATTCTATTTGATGCCAATAAAATAAAGAGAGATCGATTTGGCTATACTTAATTGTTAGTCGGATGAACTATTTTGAGAAAGTGCCAAGCGGACAACATATAGCTCATTCATAATGGCAACTAAGTTTTTTAGCTTGTTAAAAGGCATTTTATCAAGGGATATGGTTGTGAATATTGTCATTTGGTTGCACATTAAGGATGATATTAATATACCAATAAAGTTAAAGTGACAATAGTCGTTACCATATTCAACAACAAAACTCTTTGCAACAGTGCAAACACTTCAAGTTTCTTGTTATTTAAAGAAAAAATTCGTGAGTCATTAGCGTCATAGACACATATTCACAAACTCCAAATTGTGGCCACTCACCAAGGTTTTACCCTAAGGTGTTTCAGCAATAATGCTCATATATGGGTGTTGCGGTTTAAGGATGCGCATGTTCAAATGGGAGTTTGTATTTTGATGTTAACTTCGTTAAGACACATTTCCTGAATTATCTTTTGCGAGAATAAAGAATAAAGTTTTGGTTTTGGACTCGAATCATTTGCATTTTTTGCATGATCTCATAAAGAATAAAGTAGGACCGAGCTTTGAAATAGGCATGTTGGAGATCACGTTACATGTAATTTCCATGCTACACATCCATACTTGATCTATGTAATTGAATATATTGGTGTGGTGACCATTGATGAGTCTAATTACCATTTAAGTGTAGCGAAAGCCGCTTTGATCTCACACTGATATAGAAGATGGACCAGATTGTATCTAAGGGGATATCTCAAGGATAGATAGCATTTTCAGCGCGCACTCAGGATTTTACAATATAATTGTCTCTGGTGACATATGTAGTCCAAGTGGGAGATTGTTAGGATTTTTATTGATTTCCCGTGTGGACTTACATATGTAATTACAATTATATTATGGGCTATATAATTTAATAGAGCCAATTAAGTGGTCTAATCTAATAAGGCTCTAGGGATATCTAATGGGTATGGGCTTTGCAATGTGTAGAGACCCAATACTAGTCAATTAGGATTGATGGGCTCTTAATTGAGCTAGTATATAAAGAACTCTCATTAGGGTTATGGTCCCCAAGTCAAGTCAGTCGTCACTCTTCTCCTCTTCCCCATCTTAGAGAGAGACCAATGGAGTACCTAAAGGATTTGGCTGTGGAAGACGCTAACCCGATCAATGATTCACATGCGTGCATATGGATCTGAGGTATCTATGGATTTAAGGTACACTTCGATTTAGATTCAATTTTATATTTGTTTCTTGATGATTTACGTGATGATTCCAGGGTATGAATTAATTATATTAATTCTAACAATAAACTTTGCCGGACGGAATGCGAGAAAAGACGCAGACTCTTTGTTCTTGTCCATAGTGATGCGTGGTTACTTTACATGTTGCTTTCTATTTTGGTGCGGTTTGGTTTTGATAAAGTGACAGGGAAAGCGTCTATTCATGATGAATGATGTTCGACAATTTTTGAAGATGTGACAGAGTGCAAAGCAAGCAAAGGATAAATCATCTGTTTCAAATCACGGTGGCAAAGAAATCCAAGTCCAACTCAAAACCGAGCACTGCGTCCAAGGCCCAAACATGGGGACACGTTGTGTGGAGCATGTGGGAAAACTATGCCTTGGACAAATTCTAGATTTGATGTGACATTTGCGAGACATGGTTCCATGGCAAGTGTGTAAAGATCACTCCTGCTAGGGCCGAGCACATCAAGCATTACAAATGCCCATCTTGTAGTAACAAGAGAGCCCGCCCTTCATGATTGCTCGGTTTTGCCTTTCGCCAGCCTAACGATCCGGATAGGTCGTAATCCACTTATGTACGATTTTTTTGAATAAATGCAAAATATTATTAAAAAGAAAATGTAGTGCACTCGCTTACAAACCAAGAAGCTAGCTTTAAAAAAAGGGTCTCGTTAAAACCTATCAAAGTAAAACCCATTGGGAAAAATCATTGATAGGAAAAAGAGTACCCCATAAAAGAAATAAAGAAAAAACTTAAAATCTCAATCGAAATGATGGACGTTTATTTCTAGAGGATTTTCGAAGGACATTGTCATATGTTTTTTTTGCACGTGCTTGAGTATCCTCCTGATGGTCTGATGTATCCTGTGGAATATCGACCCAGGATCCTCCAGCCACAATTGCCAGAGCGTTCATTACTTCTGACGAATCACTTGAGTGAAAGACAATCAGAGCAGTTGAAGAGTCGCCTAACTTGGTCTTTAAAGCTTCCAATTTGTCTGCATCAACTTGATCGTCTTCATCCGCCATATCTGACCAATGTTTCCGGGCAGCAGCGGCCATAGCCTTGAACCCCTCGGAAGGATCATTAGAGCTAAGGACATAATCATTAAGAGGAAGGCTATTTGAAACTATTTTCATTCCACGTTGCAAATTAGCATGTCCATGTTCATCCAAATTTGTTGCTTGCGGTTGATAAGGAACCATGACTCTGTCTGTGTTGCTAGTATTATCTTTCGAAGCCATAATCCGATTCCCATTATCAGATTTGTGCTCCAAATTCGTATTATCACATGCCACATCATCTGAATCAGCACCCAGAACATCAAAAAAATTCTTAGTATGAATACGTGAAGAAGAAGGTTCACCCTCCTTAACACGACCTTGACGACCCGTTATTTGCACCCAAGTTTCAAATTCAACCGCCTTTCCCTTATGTACGATAGTTGCTCGTCTTTTTTATTTGAATAGTTTAGCCGCTCTTGCTTGCCCATCTTCTTTTAGGTCTAATTGTTTATTGTAGAGATTTATTGTTGTGAGGAGATGTTCATTAACATTTGTTTATCCAGTTAAGTTTATGTGATTCTCAGTTAGTAAGTAAAAAAATTTGAGCAAAGATTGTCCAAATATTTAAGCATTACCAAATAAAATATGTATTATTCATTATTTCTTACTAAACCATTACTTATATCATTATATTAAAAATATAAATTATCAACAATTTTAAAAAATAATATGTATGTATATTTAATATACAAAAATATATTTATTCGTATTATTTGAAAGAGTTTAAAAATTGAAAGTTTTTTTACATTGAACTCAAATAATCCAAATAATTTCTACATTCATTATATTGTTTTTATTTGTTATACACATCTATTATTAAAATATATTTAATTTTTGAACTTGTTAAGTCACACATTGTTTTTTCTTAAAAAATAATTTAAATAAAAGAGCATAAAATAAAAATTGAGGTACAATTATTAAAACATGCTAAAAATAATTGTTATTAAGGGCAATTTTGTCCAAACATTATATTATACTTTGATTGAGGGGGATAAGTGTTACATACAAGTTCAGGGGGGTAAATAAGACATAAGGTAAAGTTCGGGGTTTTATTGTATTTTGCCTAAATAGTATACCAAAATTTTCCCGCCTAAAACATCCTCCCAAAAATGTAAAATATAATTATAGTAGGTAACGTCAATTTTGGTAATTAGTTAATTAATTCTGAAAATAAATATGTAATAACATTGTCTAAAATCGATTTTCCAAGTATATGTGTACTACATTAATTATTATATTTGTCTTTTTATTTTTCTAAAAACAATTTTAATGATATTGTTTATCCATTTTTACACATAATATATTAAATTAATTATTTTTTACAATCATCGATTTGACACCCATATTGCACATATAAAATAGAAAAATAATCATAAAAAAATATAAGATATATTTACTCAAAAATTTATTTTGTAATGGGCTATAAAAATTATGCATTTGGGCTATTGGATATCAATTTATCATGTATTTTGATATTTGTGATAGATGTATCGTTGTTATTTGAGCTTAGCCCATTTCTTCATAATTATATATAATCATATTTAATTTTATTAAAATCAATCAAATATATTTACTTTAATTGAAGAAAATATATATCTCATAATATGTTTCCAAATATTATATATTACATATATCCATACATAAAATATATTTATGTAATAATAAATAAATTTATATTTAAAATAAAGGTATATTCATAATAGTGTTTTATATATTAAAATTATTTTTATATTTATTAATGTAATTTTCATGTTAATAAATTATTTTATATTTATGTTAGTATTTTGATATTCAACTTTCAAAGTTGTATATTTGGGCGATTAGATATGAATTTGTTTTGTTTGATACTTTTTTTTATATTTTTGTATATATAAAAACAGATTTTTTTGAAATATTTCATTTTTCCTAATTTCTTTTGCTAAATATAAACAATAATTTTTGTTATATATATATATATATAAAAAAAAAAAGCTACTTATAAATAGTATCTCAATTTTTTTCCGCCTAAACCACCATCCAATAGTTAAAATATAATTGCAATATGTAACGCCAAGTTTGGTAATTAATGAAGTACTTTCCGGAAATATATGGCCCAAATTGAGATAGCGCTTATAGACTCCCAATCAAAGTAATTTCGTTAAAATATTAATCTTCACGATGGTATAAATCTTGTATAATGGTAAATTTCGATATGTTTTTGACACTCTAAATATTTGATTGATTGTAATTCAATTATGTTGATACAAAAATCAACTATTGAATAATTATGTTGAGAATTCTATAAATCTAATGTTGATGGGTTTTTAAATTACAGTGAAACGTCTACGTGTAATTATAGTATTTCGGATATACAAAATTTTTAAAGGTATAATATACAAATATTGTCAATAAGGAAAATTTAATATAAATGTTGATTCTATGCTTTATTGAACTGAATAATAATATATTACCTTCCTGAAAACTAATATTGAAATACCAGAAAGGATAGACAATGAAATCCATAATTAAAAGTAAAAGTAATAAAAACAACTACAAAATTACTACATCATTCAACACCAATATTTCAAGAAACAAAAATATTCCAAGCAAATATCGAAAAATAAAATCATCAAACGTAGCAAAAAATGAGATAATTAATTCTCTTACAAAGAAGCCAAATTTATTGCCATGGCCAATTATATGTTGTTGTTTCACGAGTCACATATTGCAAGTGTTTGAAAATATTAGTTTGTGGGGACGATAAATCAAAAAGCAAATAGATGAATAGTGTTGTGTAAAAGAAAAAAATCCAAATTTTACAATTTTTAAATATAGTGATTTAATTAAATTTATGTGAAATTTATATTATACATTTTTATATTCATTAATATTGTAACTCTCGTATGAATGCAATTTACGTGCTTTGACACAATACACTCATTGCATTGCACGGGCAAAAAAACTATATATATATAATAACTAAGTCACTTATAAATAGTATGCCTAAAATCTTCCCGCTTTAAACTATCCTCCCAAAATAGTAAAATATAAATGCAACATATAATATTAATTTTGGTGATTTGTGAATTAATTCTGAAATCTCTCTCTCTCTCTCTCTCTCTCTCTCTCTCTCTCTCTCTTCCCGCCTAAACTATCCTCCCAAGCCCTTTAGGTGAGACCGTGGGGACATATCATGGCCATCCAGTTGAAAGTAGTAATGGTCAGGATTTTCCTTCTTATTTTTAGTAGGCGCTGAATTTATTGGGAGGATTAAGGGTAATTTGGTATTTTCGAAATTAATATCCTTAACAACTATTGGTAAAAAAAACTTACTATATCTCTCTCTCCCGCGATTTAAGGTGTCAGTTATTTTTTCAAAACACATGCCTGTTCAGTTTTATTTCTCAATCCATTTCACGTATCTGTTCAGTTCTAAGTATATACAATAATAAAACTATATATGCAATATTCCTATTCTAATTAAGTACACTATTAAAATTTAATAAAATATACTTTGTTCATACTAAATATGCAAATTTGGAACACTATATATCTGAGAACATAAATATGCGATTATGCGGGGTATAAATTATAAGGACCAATGCCTAATGTATTTCAATATTTTACTTGTTTTGTTCTAAGTATACACAATAAGAAACCTATATATGCAATATTTTGATTATAAATAAGCACACTATTAAAATTTTAATTTAATACACTTTGTTCATACTAAATATGCAAATTTGGAATACTATATGCAGGACATAAATATGCAGTATGCATGGTATAAATTATAAGGACCAATGCCTAATGTATTTCAATATTTTTCTTGTTTTGTTCTAAGTATACAATATAACAAACCTATATATACAATATTCCTATTCTAAATAAATACACTATATAAATTTTAATGTAATACACTTTGTTCATACTAAATATACAAATGCGGAACACTATATATGCATAACATAAATATGCAGTATGCAAGGTATAAATCATAGGGACCAATTTCTAATGTATTTCAATATTTTTCTTGTTTTTTTCTAAGTATACAAAATAACAAACCTATATATTTAATAATCCTATTCTAAATAAGCACATTATTAAAATTTAAATATTATACACTTTGTTCATACTAAATATGCAAATTTGGAACACTATATGCAGAACATAAATATGCAGTATGCAGGGTATAAATTATGCAATATGTTAATTTTTGGAGAGTTTGATCCAATGGAAGAATTTGCGAGAATCGAATGGAGCATGATAGTTTTTGATCGCGATGCAAAGTGTTGTTGTGAAAGAAGAAAAGAGGATGGTTGATCGCGTGATTGAGAACATGATTAATAATGACCACGTCTCTAATTTGCTAGATCTAATGAAGCGGTTATTTTTAGTATTTTCTTCTATCCTTATTTTACCACCGCAAGTGTATATTTTCATTCAATAGCTTTGTATTTATTTGGTGTATCTTGGCCATCAATTTTTTTGATGGTGTAGATCCTGTCCCTACGGTCTCACCTAATGCTATGGTCTCACAGATCTCCATCCTATATATATATATATATATATATATATATAACAACAAATGTGAACATTATTTAAAATTTAGTTTTCCAAATACATGTGTGCATTGCATTAATTATTATATTTATCTTTTTTTTTTTAAATTTAGGATCTCACAGGATTTCCATTTTTGATCAATTTTTGATGTATAATATATCAAATTAATTATATTTTTTTGATCTTCAATTTGACCCCTATATTGCATATATAAAATACAAATTATATAAAAAATAAAATATATAAGTTATATTTACTCAAAATCTTATTTTGTAATTGGATTTAAAAATTATGCCTTTGGGTGCAATCCTGTATTCTGGTTATTTGTAATTTATGTAGAGTTGTTATTTAGATGTAGGTCATTTCCTCATAATTATATATAATTGTATTTAAGTTTATTAGATTCAATTAAAAAATACTTATTTTAATTGCATCTCAATTTATACACACGAATTACTTTCGAAAATAAAATTGTATCTGAATTTACTACTACAATCTTGAAAAGAAGTATAGCACCAATCTCCACACTTATTAAGGGTCTAAACATGACTAAAATGCAATAGGCGGTGGTTTTATGAAAAATTAGCTTTCGAATATCGAACACAAATACAATAGTCTTGAATATATTTTTCATGATTCTAAAGTATGTTGATTTCTTTTTTGACTTTATTAGTTAATAAAAAAATATTAAATAACATTTCTCGCATGTTGTCTCATGCTATTTTAAAATTATTGCAATGTCAGAAGATAGAATTAATAGAACTATCAAAAAATACACATGTCATATTACAAAAGAGATGCATCACACATATAAAGTCCGTGCATTGCACGAGTCTCATCGAGTACTTCTAAAAGGAATTAATAAGTTATAATCTTTAAGTAAAAAGTATTACTTTCCAAATAAAAAATAATAGTTTTAAAAGAAATAGTATATCATTTTAAAAAATATGGTACTTTATACTTGTCAATTAAAAACTAATACTTTTTGAATATAAAGTAATACATTTTTTGTTGAGTAAAAAGTTGTACTTTAAAAAGGAATATTAGGTAATAATATTTATGTAATAACAATTGTAAAGAAAATAGTAAATAAGTTTTTAAATTTTAAATTGTATATAGGTGTTCGTACAAATATATTAATTAATATACTTAATTTAGTACAAAGTTCATGGGGAAAATGTGATACTTAGATTTCATAGGTCTTGGTCTACAAATATAATAAAAATAAAGTTAGATAGTGGGAAAAAAATCATCAGGTTACCTTTTTTTTTTAACATCGGGTTAACTTATTAAATGTGTAGTAGCTAAAACTAATCATTTTTTTTTTATCAATATCTAATTAATATAGTGGTTTTTTTTAATGTACACAGTGGAGGTTGTCTTAAACCTCACTCCCAAGTCCTACCAAGTCAAAAAAGACAAATTAAGAAAAAGTGGGATGGGAGAAATGGTTGGATCCTAACCCATGGGATTATTTAACTGTTTATTGTATTTGTGAGAAATTGTCGCAAAAGTGTTGTGGGTTTTTGGGTTGTTAAAGATATAGGTATTAACGCTACTGGAATTAGCGCCCTTGCGGCAGGCGCTGATACCAATAGCGCCAACTTACAAACCATGCTTTTTTTTTTATTATTTCTGACGTTCCAGGCGCTTGTCAAACTAGCGCCTGCTGCAAAAGCTACAACACTGTTGGGCGCCAGTTTGACTAGCGCCTGACCCCTTTTTCTTTCTTTTTTTTTAAATTTTCCTCCCTTTTTTATAAACACCCGAACCCTCTCATTTCATCCATCCTCTCTTCACTTCACACTTCTCTATAAATTAACAAAAGTCCCCCAAAACCAATCCACAAACACCCTGTGGCGGTTTTTGATTCCGACTTTTTCAAAATTTCAAGTAATTTTTTACACACATTGAACAATTTTTAATATTTGTAATTTATTTTTTTAATCGTTAAAGTTGTTGAATAATATTATGTTTGTTGGTAGGTAATATTTGTAGATAACATTTTTGTAAATGTTATTTTATTTTTAGACATTTTTACAAATTGTTAGAAGAAATTGTTGAATAATATGGTAGGTAGGTATTTTTAAAAAAGTTAGTAAAATGATAGATTAATATAATTTTAATTGCTTGCAGACAACTTTTGTAGATGTTATTTTTAGAAATTGTTTGAAGAAATTATTGAATAATGTGGTAGGTAGATATTTTTTAAAAAGTTAGTAAAATAATAGATTAATATAATTTTAATTTCTTGTAGATAACTTTTTGTAGATGTTATTTTTAGATATTTTTACAAATTATTAGAAGAAATTGTTGAATAATATGGTAGGTAGGTATTTTTAAAAAAGTTAGTAAAATGATAGATTAGTATAATTTTAATTGCTTGTAGATAACTTTTTGTAGATGTTATTTTTCGACTTGTAAATAATATAGTTGGTATTTTTTAATTTATTAGTAAAAAAGTTAGAATAATTAAATAATTAATTATTAGTAAAAATAACAATTATGTTTAATTTTTAAATATATGTCAGACATAATTGAAGTATTTGTGCACTATGAAGGACAAGTTATATGAGCAACACATATTGATCGTAGTATCGACCTATCAAATTTATTAGGACTTTTGTATGAAAAGACGGATTTGGATCACAACTGCCATAAGTTGACAGTTTCTGCTAAATATTTTGACAATGATAATTCACGAGTGGTTCCAATTAAAAAGATTGGGAACTTAAATTTTTTTCCTGGATCCGATGACGTTTTTAGGTCCAGCCGGTCTATTTGTTGAATCCAAAAATTTTGTCTCATACCGCACCATCACCAATTCCATTGGAAAATGAGTTTTACCAATATGTATCTTACATTATTGGTGACTCTGAATTGCCTTCGGTTACTCAAGGAATGACAAACATGGGTTTGGGTAGTGCTTATAGACCTAGTCAAGGGAATTTGAATGGATTGAATGTTCATCTGAGAAGCGACCTACAGTTAGGGGTGATTCCTTTCTTGCGGATGTAACGGGAAACTCAGAACCTAGTGATAATAGCGAGCATGATGATGATAGTGATGATAGTGATGATCATGTAGAGCATAATTGTAACGACCCAGATTTTATGCCTTAATAAGAATTTTATTAATCATGTTATTTGTTTCTTTTATGCAATAATAATGGAGAATGTATTAATGGTTTTACTAATAGTTAATTTGTTAAATTACGGATAATAAAAGAGACTTTTTAATTGGACTGTGAATTTATTTTATTTGGCGAATAATTGGACTTTTAATTAGTAGAATACTAAGTCAGACCCATAAGTCCTTTTTGCTATATATGGATTAATAAGTAAGCCCATGTACCCAAATTCTAGTCTAATTGAGAGTAGGTTAAAACACGACACGTAAAACACACACATACAGAACACACAAAACACACGATAATTAGAAGAAGAGAAAACGATGCAGAAAAAGAGAAGAAGAGAGAGAAAAGAGAAGAAAGAGAGGTTTGATTCGAAAGAGGCCTGAGAATGATTTTTACTACCCTAAGTTGAACAGACAAGTAATCTCCTTAGTTTTCACGTAGATTTAGGATTTCAATTATTGACACCTAAATGTTATGTGCCGTGAATATCTTGTAATTTATATCCCCATCTCATCAGAAGTACGCATATTGTTTCGTTTTTATATTATCATATTTTATACGATTGCTTGAACATGTTATATGTCTTGGAGATAATATTTTGTTTTAGTTGTATTGATTTTAGTGAATCATGTCATATGGGTTTGGAATTTGCTATATATATATGTATATATATGTCTGTGTATAGGAAATTTGGATCAAGGATGAGAAATTAATTTAACCTTTCACGTGAGTCGGTTTGTGCATTTTGGTGGAGTTAGTTTGAAGGAAAACACAAATAGTTTCAGTCATGAGTGACCTTAAGTTGGTGGATACCATTAGTTTAATTAGTTGTGGTTACGTGCATGCAATATTATTAATTATGTTATTTACAAAATAGTGATTATTACGTTTAATAGTATGTGCAATTCATATAAATAATCTGGTTACTTTAGAAATTGAAAAGGTTGTGCCTTGAACTTCGTTATTATATTGTTAAGCCTTGTGATATTAATGTTTTGAATTTCTAAGTTTTAACTGTATCAGGATAAGTAGAGAAATTATTCATTGTGTGTTTAGTTTTAGCAATGTTAAATTTAATCATAATTAAGTGAAATAGCTAATTAACTGGATGTAGTGAATGTTTAGCTTTTCCACAAATTAGTTGGACAAAAGGTTTATCCCTAATTAACTAATTAGATATAGGGTTGTTCCCTAATTGGTTTCCCTTAACTAATTGGATATATGGTTTTACCCTAGCCATCTGAATGAAAGGTTTTCTCTAACTAATTGGATACATGGTTTTTCCTATTAACTGAATATAGGGTTTCCCCTAAATAATTGAATGTAAGGTTTTCCCTTAACTAATTGAATGTAGGGTTTTCCCTTGACTATTTGAATGTAGGGTTTTACCTTGACTAATTGAATGTAGGGTTTTCCTTTGACTAATTGAACATAAGATTTTACCTAATGAATTGAATATATGATTTTTCCTAATTAATTGAACGTAGGGTTTTCCCTAACTAATTGAACGCATGGTTTTCCCAATTTAGTTGAATGTATGGTTTTGTTCTCAAGTTGTTTCAGCTAACGTGATTTAATTATTATGATAAATGCTTACGTTTATTCTCGTATTTAACGATATGTTGCATCACTTAGGTTCATGCATCATTGTTAATGTATGTTCATAGCATTTCACGAGCATCCAAACATTAAGTAAAGTCATGTTCAAGGAAAAGGACCTTCGGGCAAAATGAAAGGAAATAGGCCTTTGGGCAAAATTAAAGGAAATAGGCCTTCAGGCAAAATGTTTACGGGTTCCAAATAACAAGGCCCACTGTGACCCTGATTAGAACAATGTGTTACTAAGTGAGCTCGCATCCTAAGAATGTTTTCATGCAACGAAAGACAAAGTTTTATGCGAAAGAAAGTTTTAAGAAATGAAAGGAAGGTTTTTAATCAAGGAAAATGTAAAGTCTTTTTAAGTTATAAATGTTAAGATATTGCATTAGTCATGCATTCATGCATGAGGTTACTTGTTGAGCTCCTTTAGCTCATTCCACGAATGTTGAATATTTTTTCAGATGAGATTGCAGAAGAGGAAGGAGATGGCTGGGCGCAGTGACTCGGGGAATCCATGTAAATGGAATTTTTTTATTTGCAAAGTTTTTACTTTTTAGTTTATTAAACATCGAATGTCATTTTATTTTCAATATGAGTATTTTGGACAAGTAATTATTTCAGTTATAAGCATTTAATTCCGCTGCAAAGTTTTCAGAAGAAGTAAGTTTTTTATTATTCCGTATTTTTAAGCATTTTTCAGAGTATTTCTATTTTAAATTTCTTATTTTCCCATTAATATTAAAGCAAGCTAGAAAGGGTGCTACAATAATGATATACAAAAGATCATGAAGATGATCATTATGCCCAGCGACATGTTCCTTTGGTAGTTCCTCCTCATCCTAATTTATCAAGATCCTCTTTTTTGAGTCAGGATACGAAGATATTTCTGGTGATTCTATTGATGCCCTGTTAACGACTATGTATTATGACTCCGAGAGAGGTGAGTTGAAAAAGGGTATGGTTTTCGTAGATAAAAAACATGTGCAATGCGCAGTTAAGGATTTTTCTGTGCGTCATGGAAGATGCGAGTATAGGGTTGTGGAGTCTACGCCAACATTGTGGGAAACTGTTTGTAAGCATAATCAATCAGGAGTTATTGAAACGGGCTTATTATAGCAACAATGCAATTGGTGGTTGCGGTCGAGTTTTGTGAAAAGACATTCGATGTGGAAAATTACCAAGTTGGGACCTCCCCATAGTTGTGTTATGAACACCGTTCCAAAGATCAAAGAAACTTGTGAAAAAATATTATCGCTAAAGATCTTATGGGGATGGTACATTGTGATCCGACATATTATATCAAATATGTTCAGCAAAATGTGAATGACAAATATGGATATGAGATTTCATACCATAAACTTGGCACAGTTTGAAATGGGCAAGAGCAAATGTATATGGGACTTGGGAGAGCTCCTGTCAATACTTGCCTAAATATATGGGGGCACTACATAAATACAATCCCGAAACGCTTGTTGTGAGTGGTTTCCTAAACATATAGACGAACATGGTGTGCATACGTTAGGGTAGGTTTTCTGGGCATTTAGGTCGTGCATCGAGGGTTTTAGGCATTGCCACAAGGTCATTAGTGTGGAGGGAACACACTTGTATACTAAATACAAACACAAGATATATTGTATGATATGTGTTTCTACGGTGTTGCACGGTGTGATTCCATGATTGCTGACCATCATCTCATCACTTCCTTAGTGGAAAGGTGGCCCCCAAGACACACACATTTAATCTACCTATCGAAGAGGCTACAATGACTCTTCAGGATGTTGCCATCATATAGGGTTTATCCATAGATGGAGATGATGTAGTTGCTCGTAATCTGTTTGCTACATGTAATGAGTGGTGTGTCTATTGTGGACCATATCTAGGATATATACCAACACCGGCTTAGATGAGGGGGAGGACACAAATATATTGTACAGCCATTTCAAACCATCTGAGAGGCATTCAGATCACAGTGCATACTCCCGGGTGCGTGGTTGAGCAGTACGCACGTGATTGTTCAATGATCTTATTAGGTTGTATTATGATGTCGAACTCCTCAGGAAACTGTGTCTCATTGCTATACTTGTAGCAGTTACATGATGTCCGAGCAGCTGGGTGTTTCAATTGGGGCAGTGCAGTTTTATCATTTCTATACCGTGAGCTTTGTTGTGCTGCACATAAGGAAAATAATGGGACCGGGGGACTATTGGGTCTTATTCAGGTATATCTTTATTGTTATCTCGTAAATTATAACTTACATTTATAATTTCTGTTGAAATAGCAATATTCTTTTTTCAGATTTGGCCGTGGTCTCGGATGAACATTATATGCCCGAGAATATTACTTCGATGATTGTACAGGGTCTACTTGTAGGTGTGGTGGTAGAGCTTTAGGGCGACCACTGTATGAGACTAGGTGGATACAACATCACAACTACACTCGTACAGTTGGACATTCTGTATGGGTATATAGAGATATGTTTGACCGATTGTTGGGAAATTAATTTTTAGATTTTGATGAATGCCATGTAAAACTTAGAATAGAAAGTTGGCACCCCATTTTTGTTGTAAATTGCATTGTAATAGATAGGGCTGGTCGAGCTGAGTTAAGTCAGCTATGCCAGAATATGCAAGAAGTCAACTGGAGACTAGAAGGAAGACTCCGCTGTGAGGCAACTGAGTGTGGCAAGGAAGAGAAGACAGGAACTCGACTGAAGGTGCAACTGAGATGCGGGTGAGTGAAGTGTCAGTCAAGTCAACTCAAGATAGCCAAGTCTCAGGTTGAAGTGACAGATGAGTCATCCAATGATTGGAAGCTGACTCGAAGTCACCTGGGGAAGTCAAGGAAATGCAGTCAAGTCGAGATAACTGAAAGAGATCCGTTGCATAGAAGTCAAGAAAATTACTTAAACAAGTAATACTTCCATACTGCCTTTCTTAAAGTGCTCAGTCCCAGAAGCGTGCAAAAGGAATAAACCAATGGGAAGCTCTGCACCTGTGTCAGAACTCTGAAAAGCGGAAGACTCATTCATACGAGGAAATGTCAATTCCAAGGACTGCAACAAGACAAGCCAACGACCACAAGTGTCTTTTGAAAATTAACCTATCTCTTCAACGGGCAAATTTTCAAAAGAACACTATAAAAGGCTGAGGAATCTATTTGAGAAAAGGTTACCTTGTTACCTGAAACTTTCAAGCTATTATTCAAGCTATAACCTACTCAAGTCATTCAAGTTTAATCCTCAAGCCTACAGCACGAAGGAAATCAATCCAACACTTACCTGTGAAGGAAAGACAACTTCAATCAGTTGAAGAGGAAACACCTGAAAAATCAAAGGGGTCTACATTCCACGAAGGATTGTAGAAAGGTTCAAGGTCGAACCAGTCTTAAGTTATTTGGAGGGCTTCGTGATCAAATCCAAGAAACTTGAGCAAGTGGGTGTAGTAGTGCTAAAGCAAACACCTGTGAAGAAAGCCGAGTCGCACGAGAAGCTAGCCGAGTGATCAAGGCATCTCCAGATCGAGTCCCAAAGGATCAAGTCGGTTGTGTGATCAAGACTTGCATCCGGGTGATAACCACTCTGTACTCGATCAATACTTAGTGGATTCCTCCAGGAGTTGGAGAAGAGAGGAGTAGAAGAATTACCCCATCTTCGAACCTCTATAAAATTTATTGTGTCATTTACATTTCAAAGACTTTAATTTCGCATATTATTTCAATATTTGCTGATAAATTTGCTATCCAATTGATAATCAACAAAGTGCTAAAACCAAGTATTAAAACAAACTTAAACCAAATTCAAGGGTGTTAAGTCTTCCATGAAATCATATCACGGTCAAGTTAAGTTTTAGACTAAGCGGTGAATTATTCTATCAACAACTCACCAGTGCCTAACTCTGTTTTGTTAACTAACTTAGTCAGTCCATCAAGGACTTAGGTGTGAAGTATTAACTCGAACTTTTAACAGGACTAAATCGAAAAATTGGTAAGGTTTATTCAACCCCTTCTAAACCTTACATTCACACCCCTTGGGACCTACAAGTGGTATCGAGCGGTTGGTTCATTGAGCCTTCCGACCAGTTCTTGAACTAGATCTCCAATATCTCAAAGCTTGCTTTAGCACTTGATCTTTCAAAACTCTTTTTTTATTCAAAAAAGTTATTATCATGGAAGCAAATTTGACACGCATCCCTATGTTCACAATTGAGGAATTTGATGATTGGAAAATTCATATGCGAGCTCATCTCTCAAAGATTACGATGAAATGTGGATAGTAATAGAAGATGGGCCACTGCAAATTTTAAAGTAAACACAAACAAGCAAGGAGGGCGCTGCTGCGGTGAAGGAGAAGAGGATGTTGCTCCCACTGGACGGCTATGGTTGAAAAACCAAGAGTTGAATGGACAAATGATGACATAAAAAGATACAACTTGGACAACGTGGCCAAGGACATTCTTTACAAAACTCGGACAAAGCCATGTTCAACAAAGTCAAATCGTGCAAGACGCAAAAGAAATGCAGGATAAGCTAACCCCGATTTGTGAAGGCTCGAGCAAATCAATGAAAATAAACTATCTGTTCTTTGTACAAAAATTTGAAAATTTTAAGATGCTTGCGGAGAAACCTTGGATCAACTGGATGCTCGGTTCACGAAATTACCAATGAGCTATCTCGCACTTGGAAATGAATATACACGAAGAAAAAATGTGTATGAAGATTCTAAGAAGTCTCCCAAATTGAATGGGAAATGAAAGTCATGGCCCCGAGACACTCCATAGACCTATCAAAAACATCCAACCATGAGCTATTCTCGGATCTCAAAGCCTACGAATTTGAGTGAGAAGAAAAGACCTAGAGGAGAAAAGTCATGCCCAAAACAACTGCTCTAATAGTTAAGGATGGTAAAAGAGTCGAGGTCAAGGAAGTCATTGACCAAGAGGAGATTGCCCGATGGTTAAAAGGTTTAACAAATTCTTCAACAAGAATTACAAAAGAGGCAAAGGTGAATCCTCCGGAAAGACACTCGATCCCTCTAAGTCAAGGGAAGATAGGCCACCCAAAAGAACAGAGCATCAAAAGGTTGAGTATCAAAGAGCCGACAATCCAAGGATGGAAAGAATTGATCAAAAGGTTGAAAATCTATCTTTGAACTATGCAGGCAACCCGGTCACTATGCCATTGATTGCCCATATCCTGTAGTCAACAAATACAGAATGAAGAGGAAATAAAAGTCTTCGGAGAAAGAAGACAAGAGAGGAAAAAGGCAATGTCTTGGCCGCAGAGATCTACGAGACAAATCAAGTCAAAAGACACAAAGAGACTCGGAGAGTAGTGAAGTGACTACTCAAGTGACTCACGAAGAAGAAGCCTTGATCTCTAATGGCCAAAGAACAAGACCAACCCGACCAAGAAGATGAGGTACACTCTAACTCATCACACTCAAATTCTAGTGATAGTGATTGTGACAGACACACTTCATCACCCACTGATCTTTATGATTCATTAGGCAAAATGATGAAAGACTTTGAACACATTAAATCCTCACACACACTACTAAATGAGGAAAACAACCTACTCAAAAGTCAAAACTCACAAACCGACTAAGGAGCCGAGTACTCTAAGTCACATAGGCGATGAGAATAAAAGTTTAAAAATTTGAAAATGCTAAGCTAATAAAGAGAGATAGTCGCCACGAAAAGAGGAAAATGACCTCAAAAATGTGATTGCCTCATTTACTAAGACATCTAAATCTTTGGATGATCTTATTATGAGCCAAAGAGAATGTGGAGATAAGACATGCTTAGGATTTAATTCCTCTATACCAAGTCACGCTCCAAAAGTAATTTTGGAAAAAGGATCTTCAAGTAATGAAGCATCTTAAAAATCCAAAACTCCAAATAGCGCACACACATCCATTCCAAAGCACAACCACAAGCAAACTCGCCTTGGTTATAAAGGAAAAGGAAAACAACCAACCGAGTTGAGTGTCTTTGAGAGGGCGGTGAGAGGAAATCCAAATGAGTTCCTCAAAGAAACTCCAAATAGGAAGCACTCTGTAAAGAAGAAAACAAAGCTACGAAAAGCCGCAGAAGTTCTATGAAAGGAACACATATGATGGGAATGGTAGAAATTATCCAAGCCAAGCTGATTGGAATAATGTGAACCATCAACAAAGACCTATGGAATATAAGCTAAATGGCAAAGGACTAGAACTCAAAAAAGGCCATTCCAAAGGCTTAAGAGCTATCATCGAAGACACGTATGCACCCAAACACTACACACAGAGGTATCACAACTATCCAAACAAAGCAATTGCTAAAACACATACACATGCATACAGACAAAAGAGACAGCTGTATGAACCTAGAACCCCCAAGCAATTTGCCAAAATTAATTATGATTATGGCAATATAGATGGCAACCTCTTAGAGTATGGGTTGGTTGGATCATCTTATAATACTAACCCCTCAGGACCCAGACAAGTATGGGTACCTAAAACCTAATTTCCTTGATTGGAGGTTCAAGGAGCAGCTGAGTGCCAAGGAACTTGGTACATGGATGGATAGTGGTCATTCAGGGACACATGACAGAAACAAGAAAAATCACAAAATTCAAGGAGGTTAGAGGTGCAAAAGTCACATTTGGAGGAAATGAAGCTCCGGGAGAAATAAGAGGCATTGGATGCATCAAGAAAAATGGATTAGAAATCACAGATGTTGCATATGTTGAAGGACTCAACTTCAATCTGCTAAGTATCAGCCAACTCTGTGACAAGGGCTATAATGTTGGATTCAATATGGGTATATGTCAAATCAAGGACACTGAATCTAATGAAGTAGTGTTGCAAGGATGCAGACAAAAGAACATGTATGTGGTAGATTGGTCAACTGCAACACCAAGCACTTGTCTGCTAGTAAAAGAGCAAAACCAATCAAGTTGGTTTCGGCACAAGAAGGCGAGTCACCCGAACTTCAAAACAATTAACAAGCTTGCAAGGAGCAATCTTGTGCAAGGACTTCCAGACTCAGTATACAAGAAGGAAAGTGTATGTGATGCATGCCAGATGGGAAAGCAGATCAAATCATCATTCAAAGAAAAGACTTGTCCATCTTCAACAAGAATATTGCACCTGCTACATATGGATCTATTTGGTCCAGTTGAACCAACTAGCATAAGTGGAAAGAAATACACCTTGCTGGTAGTAGATGACTACTCAAGATACACATGGACAACTTTCATGTGTAAGAAGAAAGAAACCCTGCAGAAACTACCACATCTAATGAAGAGAATCCAAAATGAGAAGAGTCAAACCATTATCAAAATAAGATCTGACAGAGGAACTGAATTTGTCAATGGTATAATAACTCAGTATTGTGTTGAAAATGGTATTGGTCATGAATTATCGCAACAAGGACTCCACAAATGAATGGAGTTGCGAGAAAGAAGGAACAAAACTCTCAAAGAAGCGGCAAGGACCATGTTAGGTGACGGTACGCTTAAAAGATTTTGGGTGAAGCAATAAACACAACATGCTATACTCAAAATAGATGTATGATAAAATGCAGCAGACAAATGACAAAGACTCCCTATGAGATTTGGACAGGGGAGAAAGCCAAGTGTTGCATATTTTAGAATATTTGGATGCAAATGCTTCATCCATAACAATGGCAAAGACAATTTAAAGGCTTTTGATGCTAAAGGCGATGAAGGTATCTTCTTGGGATACTCAAATGAAAGCAAAGCCTACAGAGTGCTCAACAAGAGGACAATGGTTACGAAGAGTCCATCCATGTGGTGTTTGATGAGCCCAATGTAAATGGAGAAGACATTGAAGAGTCGGTGATAAGTCAATCAATCTACCATGCGAAAGAGTCCCTATGTTGAAGTCCGGAAGTCGAATTATAAACCCGGATGAAGATGAGATAGTGAGTCTCAAATACACCTGGAAAATCTGCAGCTAAGTGATGATGAGACAGCTGATCAAAATAACACAGCTGCAAGACGACTGAATCCAGCTAACTTACACCAACCTGATGTTCACTTGTTTTATCTCACAAATAGAGCCAAAAGATGTGTCACAAGCATTGGATGACACACATTGGATTCAAGCCATGCAACAAGAGCTGAATCAGTTTGAAAGAAACAAAGTGTGGGAATTGGTTCAAAGACCTATTCATCAAAATGTTATTGGCACTAAATGGGTGTTCAGAAACAAGATGAATGAGGAAGGTTCTGTGGTAAGAAACAAATCAAGATTGGTAGCCAAAGGGTATTGCCAAGAAGAAGGAATAGATTTTGATGAAACTTTTGCTCCTGTAGCAAGATTTGGAAGCCATAAGAATTATTCTTGCCTATGCTGCTCACAAGAACATCATTGTATATCAAATGGATGTAAAGAGTGCATTCCTTAATGGGTTATTGGAGGAAGAAGTGTATGTTGAACAACCTCCAGGATTTGAGCAGAAGACTCTTGGAGATAAAGTATACAAACTCAAGAAAGCTTTATATGGATTGAAACATGCACCAAGAGCATGGTATGATACATTATCACAGTTCTTGACTGAGAACGGATTCACAAAAGGCAAAGTGGATAGAACCCTCTTCAGAATTCAAGATGGGAAGAGTATACAGCTTGTCCAAATATATGTGGATGACATTATTTTTGGATCCACAAACAAAGAGCTGTGTGATAAATTCTCAAATCTCATGCAAAGCAAATTTGAAATGAGCATGATGGGAGAGCTGACATTCTTCCTTGGACTCCATGTAAAACAACTGAAGGATGGAACCTTCATAAGTCAGACTAAATACACCAGAGATCTAATGAAGAAATTTGGTATGGAAGAGAAGTCTTCTGTGAAAATACCAATGAATACATCAGTCAAAATGAATATGGATGTAGATGGCAAGCCTGTGGATCAAACAAGATACATAGCACTTATTGGATCATTGCTCTATCTCACAGCAAGCAGGCCAGACATCACCTTTGCTATAGGTGTATGTGCAAGATTTCAATCTGCTCCAAAAAAAAGCCACATGACTGCAGCCAAAAGAATCTTGAGATATTTGAAAGGAAGCCAAGAAGTTGGCTTATGGTATCCTAAGGAAGGTGGATTCAAGCTAATTGGTTACTCAGACTCTTACTATGCTGGATGTAGAGTTGATAGGAAGAGTACCTCAGGTACATGTCAAATGCTTGGAAATAGGCTAATTTCCTGGTTTAGCAAGAAGCAAAATTCAATAACCACCTCCACAGCTGAAGGAGAATACATAGCTGTGGGCAAACATGTGCACAAGTCTTATGGATGAGACAACAGCTGAGAGACTATGAAGTTGAAGAAAAGGAAATTCCAATCATGTGTGACAACACAAGTGCAATTGCAATCACTCAGAATCCTGTATTGCACTCAAGAACAAAGCACATTGATGTCCAGATATCACTTCATAAGAGATCATGTTGAAAAGAAGGACATCACCTTGGAATATATCTCAACTGATAAGCAGTTAGCTGATATATTCACAAAACCATTACGTGAATCAAGATTTGAAGAACTCAAGCATGAATTAGGGTTAATTGAGCTGAGTTGACATTTAGAAGACTCAAAGAAAAGAGATGGAACATGAAAAGATGAAAAAGAGTTGAACTCCTGAATCAGCTAAGTGAATCAGTCGTATCGGAGAATCAGCTGCATCGAGTTAGCTGACAGTTGAGTGCCTATGTGCAAAAAGAGAAGAGTTAAATCAGCTAAGGAGTAAGCTGAAACATTTATGAGCAAAGTGACAAAAACGCAGTCGTTTTTACCAAGCGGGAATGTTTTTAAGAATGACGTCAGATAATTATGACGTGTCTGATCAAAAGTCGCATACCAAGCTTATGATTGGATATAAATGCTGCCGCATTAAATGCGAGAAATTAAATGTTAATCGGCGTGCAAAATCTGAGCTGTTGATCTTGATCAAATTTCAAAAAACCACCCGCATGTCCTTTCATAACCCATACATATACCATTTTGTCCGATTTTCTCTCACTTTACCAAAACTGTTCATCTCTCTCAAGAGCAAATAAAGCATTTTTTTAAAACCCTACAAATCTTCAAAGCTTATTTTCAAAGTTTCATTCGGTAAAGCTTCGAGAAATGGCATCTACGTACGACTTCATCAAGTTGGGAAAGCAAATCCACACGGGATCTACTGTGGATTTCGAAGGCATGATCAAACAAGGGTCAGACGAAACCCTTGTGAAGAAAATAGCAGAGAAGTTGGAGAAATCAGGACTGAAACCCTTTTTGTCGATGAAGTTTCAGATGACCTACGTGGAGGAGGTCGCACAGTTCTATGTGAACACTGCAGTTCACAATGAGGGCATCAAGTCCTCTGTTCACGGGAAAGACTTCACCATAACTGCCAAGGATTTGGCAGAACATTGTTTGTTGCTGGCGGAAGGAGTGCCGGAGATTTATGAAACTGATGTTAACTTGGCTGCTGCGTGGAAGGAAGTAGCCAAACCCGATCTTCTTTGAAAGGTTGTCTACACAACCGACAAGAAGTCATTGAAGGAGGACTACCACAAACTACTGGACATTGTTGCCAAATGCATAGACATCAAATTTGGAAGCTTTAACCAGCTGTCCAAAACTAAGCTGATCGTAATGGCTGCGATCATGGAGAAGAAAAAGGTGAACTGGTATGAGTTTGTATACAGCAGACTCTGCCAGAATATTAGGAATAAATCCTTCAAGGAGGATGGTTCGTTTGGAGGATCTTTGGGATATGGCCTGGTGATTGGCCGGATGATGGAAGTGAAGGGAGTCCCTCTTCGACATGGAAAGACGTTCCATGTAAACAAGAAAATGTTCCGATCGAACCTTTCTGGAGCACAGAAGCGAGCATATGCCAAGAGGGCTGATACGAGTGAGGGGGAATCAGCTGGCCCTGAAGAAAAAATTGTCTCCTCCTCCCCCCAGAAGAAGGCTGCCCCTGCAGCTACAAAGAAAAGATCACCGCCCCTGCGAAAGAAAAAAAAAAAAAAAAGATGCACTGCCCCTGCCGACAGGGTTGTATCCACTCCCGCAATGATGTCTTTCCGAGGGTGTGGAGCACCAAAGTTTGCTACATTCAATCCCTGAGAACGAGGGACAACAAGGAGATAATGATGAAGAAGATGATGACGTGATGATCCTATCCCCACCATATCCAGACATCCAAAATCGTCTGCGAGAATGGAGGAAGTGGAAGCTGAGTCGATCCAGGGAACAGTTCCAAAGACCAGAGTTTATTGAAGAAGAAGAAGAACTATTGAATTTTCTCGGACTGACCAATGTGGTCCAAGCACTGGATGAAGAAAACTGCACATATATCTTGCAGATCTTCAAAGACAAGGAGAAGCAGAGACTGGCAGAGGAAGCTGAAGCTCGTGAGAAAGCCAATATCTGCCCTCTAACTGGAACCACTGATCATACTCATCCACACCTTGATATGCTGTCAGAGAGCGATGCGGATCTGGACCCTGCTGCTGCTACTGAAGAATTGGAGATGCAGCAAGCCATGTGGGAATCCATGATACTAAATGAGCAACAACTGATGGAAGGCCCTGGGGAATCTTCCAAATCACAGCTGGAGATTGATCCTATGGGAGTGGTGCAGCAAATTGCAACCGTTGTTGCTGCCACCACTTCCCGAGCTCACTCAGAAGAAGGTGTTAAGGGAACTGGCGATGAAACTGGGAATGTGGGGACCCCAGTCGAGCCAACCCCTAATGAAGGTGTCTTACCACCTACCCCAACGGCTGAATACTCAAAAGGAACAACTGGGAGTCTGGAGACGAGTGACCCCATTCCAAGTCACTCAGCTGGTGTGCCAGCTGAGGGGGAAACTCCCTCCACTGCAGCAAGGTCGGAGGATGCTGCAGCTGACTCCACAACGAATCTTGGAGGCGAAGTGGAGAAGGAACAACAAATGGATACACAGCAAGTTGTCACTGACGAGGTTCAGACAATTAAGCTTGTCTCAGCTAAAGTGCCAACTGCTTTGAAGGCCAATGACGCTGCTGATGCAGTAGAGGCAAGGATGGAACTGCCCCTGGGAGTTAACACTCTGGGCAATGAAAGTGCAATCCATGGAGTTGAGACTCCAGTGGATGCCACCTCTAAAGACCCTAAGGCAGTTGAATCTATCAAAGGGATTGTCCAAGGCCTCGCTGTAGTTGAGATTGCAGGAGGTAATGAAGGCCAACGGGAGGTTGAGACTTCTCGGGGTAAAGAGACGGAAGCACAGAATATCCCTCCTACTATCATTGATCCATCTAAAAAGCAGATAAGTGCTCTTCACGATTCCCAAGATAATCCTGATGTAACCTTTCTGGGATCTGAAGGTGAAGACGAAGCTGAGTCATCCCCCATTGCCGATCCAAAAGACTCAGCTGAGGATGTTCTCCCAAGCACGAGTAAGTCCGATCTTAAGGCTACTCGCCAAACCTTTACTTTTGATGATGAGCCACCCATGCAAATCTCATCATCGTCCGATGACGCTACTGATATGGCCGAGGACCAGTCAACTCACATGGAAAAACCTGCTGAGACTGACAAAGCTGTTGAGATAGCTGAGGCTCAACCAGCTGGGTCAATACCCCAACAGACCACAATGAAACACGATCAATCATCACGCAGCTACCCAAGCCGCAGCAGAATCGATGCAATCCGGGCACATCACGGGCACGAGTTACCATTGAACATATTCCCGTTGTCCGTGATGATTCATTCAAGAATCATTCCCCTTCTCTCTGTGAGTCGCCGATATACTTGAAGAATCAGCCACAGATCAACAACGTTTCCATAAACCTGATCTCGTCATTCCAACAGACACCATCATCCCAGCAGACTTCGACTTTGACGCTGCTTGGCCGCCAAAGACATGAAGTGACAAATGAGGTTCGAGAAGTTTTCAAGGCCATCTTTGCGGAGATAGAGAAGATGGAAAGGCACCAGCCTCACCGGACATGAGATGGATAACCGAGACGCCAATCTTACGCCGATCTGCGTGGAATAATTGTCGAGATCCGGAATGGTGGCAACAACAACATACAATGCGCGTGGAACAAGTTCGGTACTTAACATTGTTCAATAAAATGCTAGTCCGGAGCGCCGATAATGCCGACATGAAAAGGAGGATGCGGGAAAATATTGATGAGAATGCATACCTCACATAACACGTAAATGGAGTCATGCGTGAATTTCATCGCAAAGCTTCGCGCGTAGAGGAGAGCATGGAGAAGAAATTCACCTCCTCTCGGCCGAACTAAAGCGGTGGCGGCGAGAATCGAAAGCCACTCACTCAATTCAGTGCGATACTCCGCAGCAGACTCCAAGCATAACTCAAATATCGATCGCTTGGACTTCATGATTGCTGGCATGTTTCAGGGGTTCCTCTCTCCTTTGATGATGCCAAAAAGGGGAAGAGGAATACCAAAAATGTTAAAAGGATCTCAAGGCCGAGAAGAAGAAGGACGCAGATGTGAAGGAGAAGACAAGCGAGAACGAGAAGAGAGAAGAAAGGAAAATCTGTTGAGGGGAAGGTTCGAAAGATATTACCCCGATGATTGCTAAAACCCCAACAAGGACTTGTCACAAATGATATCATCAAAGAAACTCCCGATGACTCTGCGCTCCAACACTCCGCAGCATACCCATGGCTGGCGAAAAATAGTAGAAGCGAGGGATGAAGGAGGTGGAAGGAAGGATGGATGCCCGAGTGATGGATATACTAAAACAATATGGAGGCATTCCAGCAGGAAGAGACACTGATGCCATTTCAGACATCGGAACCGAGCCAAGATCTGTTGATGAATTCAAGATGCTCGCATCTGAGGGTTACTTCGCAAATATGTCCATGGCTCAAGCCTGGGATTTGTATTGGGAAAAAGGCCTGAAGCTATGTGAAGAAGCCGACGTGAGCGAGACTCTCTGCGGATCCTCTGTTGGTCACTCTCTTTGGGAAAAAGAAGGCCCCAAGATAAATACACGCCCGCAGGCGGGAGGAAGAAGCAGTGGAGGAGGAAGAGGTTTCAGACCTAGACCTCTGCCCAAAAACATTGAATATATAGATCTAGGCAAGAAAGGAGGGATCTATTGGGCTGGATTCGACGAAGTAGCCAACCTGCAAGTGGCCAAGAATAATGCTGAGTATGTGAAGAGAATCGAAGAAGAAAATAGAAGACAAACTCAAAATTTGGGAAGAAAGACAAGAAAGAAAAAGAAGAGATGAAGCTGCCAGAAAAGCATATGAGAAAAAGAAAGCAGCTGAAGAAGAGAAGAAGAGAAATAGATCAGAAGAAGACAGAGCTGATGAGGAAAGAAGGAGGCAGCGAAGGAGATGAAGTGTTGCTGTCCACCCCTTCATGTATTTTACTATGTAAATGCATCTTTATGTAAGTCTTCTGTACATCGAATAAAATTGTATAATTTCTATACTTGCGTAGATATAGAATAGCATGGTTACCTTAAGCTCTGTTTAAGCTCTGATACACTCTGTAAACAGCTGTGTAAAGAACAAGAATGTTATGATCAATAAAAGATTGATTCTACGCATACATTCTGTGATTCTACATTGTGCATGCGTATCTTTGCTGTTTAATTATTGTATGAATGTTTTAAGTTTTGGCATCATCAAAAAGGGGGAAATTGTTGGGAAATTAATTTTTAGATTTTGATGAATGCCATGTAAAACTTAGAATAGAAAGTTGGCACCCCATTTTTGTTGTAAATTACATTGTAATAGATAGACTGTAGTCGAGTGAGTTAAGTCGGCTATGCCGAAATATGCAAGAAGTCAACCGGAGACTAGAAGGAAGACTCCTCGTGAGGCGGTGAGTGTGGCAAAGAAGAGAAGACAGGAACTCGACTGAAGGTGCAACTGAGATGCAGCTAAGTGAAGTGTCAGTCAAGTCAACTCAAGATAGCCAAGTCTCAAGTTGAAGTGACAGATGAGTCATCCAATGATTGGAAGGTGACTTGAAGTCACCTGGGGAAGTCAAGGAAATGCAGTCAAGTCGAGATAACTGAAAGAGATCCGTTGCACAGAAGTCAAGAAAATTACTTAAACAAGTAATACTTCCATATTGCCTTTCTTAAAGTGCTCATCCCGAAGCGTGCAAAAGGAATAAACCAATGGGAAGCTCGCACTGTGTCGAACTCGAAAAAAAGTCAAGACTCATTCATACGAGGAAATGTCAAATTCCAAGGAATGCAACAAGACAAGCCAACGACCACAAGTGTCTTTTGAAAATTAACCTATCTCTTCAACGGGCAAATTTTCAAAAGAACACTATAAAAGACTGGAGGAATCTATTTGAGAAAAGGTTACCTTGTTACAGAAACTTTCAAGCTATTATTCAAGCTATAACCTACTCAAGTCATTCAAGTTTAATCCTCAAGCCTACAGCACGAAGGAAATCAATCCAACACTTACCTGTGAAGGAAAGACAACTTCAATCAGTTGAAGATGAAACATCTGAAAAATCAAAGGGGTCTACATTCCACGAAGGATTGTAGAAAGGTTCAAGGTCGAACCAGTCTTAAGTTTTTTGAGGGCTTCGTGATCAAATCCAAGAAACTTGAGCAAGTGGGCTGTAGTAGCAAAAGGCAAACCCTGTGAAGAAGCCGAGTCGTCACGAGAAGCCACCGAGTGATCAAGGCATCTCCGATCGAGTCCCAAAGGATCAAGTTAGCTGTGTGATCAAGACTTGCATCTGGACTGATAACCACTCTGTACTCTGATCAATACTTAGTGGATTCCTCCAGGAGTTGGAGAAGAGAGGAGTAGAAGAATTACCCCATCTTTGAACCTCTATAAAATTTATTGTGTAGGATTAATTTCTGCATATTATTTCAATATTTGCTGATAAATTTGCTATCCAATTGATAATCAACAAAGTGCTAAAACCAAGTATTAAAAAAACTTAAACCAAATTCAAGGGTGTTAAGTCTTCCGCTTGAATTATATCACGATCAAGTTAAGTTTTAGACTAAGCGGTGAGTTATTCTATCAACAAATTTCTCGATCAGTGCATTGAGTGCCTAACTCTGTTTGGTTAACTAACTTAGCTATCCATCAAGGACTTAGCTGTGAAGTATTAACTCTGAACTTTTAACAGGACTAAATCGAAAAATTGGTAAGGTTTATTCAACCCCCCCTTCTAAACCTTACATTCACTCCCCTTGGGACCTACACCGATTATTACTTGATGAGGTAATACCCTTTTACAATATTCATTAATATAAATAAATACATACATATATTTTAATTAATGAGTATTTGCTGCAGTTTTTATGGGAGCTCTATGATCTAGCGGTCCCGGATATCAGAGATCTTGGACCTTGTTGCCTGACTATACATTGGCTATCACGATGTCTACATATCAATTATGCGATTTTGGAGATATACTATCACGATCGAGTGCTCATACAATTTGGTTGTATACAAGATATTCCACAACATATACACCATACTCATATGGACCTGCATGAAATTGACCGTAGAGGTCAGGATACCACTGATTTGAGACAACATCATCGGACATGGGTCGAGTTATGGAATATGAGATATTCATCAATACTCGACGTTCAGCTGATTGCTGGAGATGATAGTATGATCGAGGGATATATGCATTGGTATGGCATGTTTACACGATAATTGATAACACCTGGTCGCTTGCCTTAGCAAATGGTTCGGCCATCCGACACAAAGAACAAGTGATGCTATGGTATATTTACTGCTCTCTGACTTGATTTTTTAAAGTGAATTATAAGCATCAATAGACAAAATAATAGGCATGTTATTTGTTTTTTTTCCGATTCTTGTGGATGGAACAACTTAGGCTTATTTCAACTGAATTGTCATTCGCGGATGTTCAGTCATATGCACGTTTACGACGTGTTGCTATGGATGTTAGCGACGACATTGAGCGGATGCTACACAGGCCACCATACCACACGGGTCCGCCATTAGGTGATATACCTGTCGAGACAGCCCCGAGAGCCCATACAGGTCGTAGCACACACGACAGAGGACGACAACAATAGTCACGACCATTTACAGACGGTGATTCCACATCTCGTGATGTTCCTCCACCGGTACCCCATGTTGATATAGTGAGACCTTCTACTTATACACCCTAGATGCACCATGGTATGAAATTTATGAAATTCTTAAAATTTATAAATTGAAAAAAAAACACATAAATTCTTTCTATTGATCACTTTTCATTATATATGACAGATCCATCTACATCTACTCCTGGTTATTATGTCCCTCCGCTAGTACAGACTAACTATAACACACCAAAGTGGACATCATTTACAAGTCTATTACATACAAATTTGGTGCTATGGGAGTTCCATATGGTGGTCATGATCAATCCACATTCGACCGTCCACATTGCAACATATCACCTGTTTCATTTCCACCTATACTCAGTGAGTATCGTGATTTGACTGGAGAGTCGACATCATCGGCTGCATCTAGTCATCATTCAACAAATGATCAAGAGGATGATGATCCGCCACCACAAGAGGTTCAGGGGGATGCTGATAGGCATAGAAGTACTAGGCAGAGGGTACCGCCTAGGTGTGGCACTATGGGACATAGGGTTTGGGATTAATCTGGACTTGTATCAATTATAATTTTCTGTATCATTTTTTTTGTATCGATTCAAACTGCGCGGATGTGATTAATCGAATATTTTTAATCTTTTTGTTTTATGGATTAATTTGTAAATATTTCATAAATTAATTAATTATTAAATAAATAATAATCAAACGAAAAAAAACTAAATAGGTGCTAGTCAAACTAGCGCCTAAACAAAAAAAATTAAAAAAATCTGCCAAATGCTAATTGGAGTGGCGCCTTCCTTGTAGGCGCTATCCCGATTAGTGTCTACACCTAAAATATTCACAACCCCAATCTTTATCACACATTTGCAGCAATTTCTCACAAATATAATAAACCGTTAAATAACCCTAACCACCGTGACTTTAGAACAAAACCAATAGAGCTAAGAAAAAGTGGGCGGTACATTGTACCACAAAGTATGCAACAAATTACAAATTTACCACCACATAGTTTTTCAATTCACAAAAACTTGTGTGAGCCCTAAACACCCAAACCCGCTGATAACCACCCAAATACCCAACTATCAGTGATGCTCCATCTCGGCCCAACTCTTATCCAAAACCCGCTATTCTCGATCTCTTCATCTTTCTTGATTCTTCTTCTTCTTCTCTCTCTCCCTATCTCTCTCTCTTCATGAATTAATATCCCAGTCCATCACTCTAGTACTCCAGTTAATTACTCTTCATTTTTCAATACGAAATTAAAACCCATACAAAATAGAAACAAAAAAAATTAAGACTGTAAGAGATATTTCAACACCTGGTCCTTTTACTCTCCCATTACCTCATTTTCCCTCCATTTTTCCATTTGTTACCTTCACATATTTTTGGGGTGGTTGTATTTTTGTAATGTTAGGCGGTGACATAGTGTCACATTAGACTTGAAAAGTATCAATTTTTATTAAAGCAAAATATCACTTCTTATGAAAAAAGTATAACTTCTTACAAAAAAAGTATCATTTTTTATTAAAACAAAGTACCCCTTTTTATGAAAAAAGTATCACTTCTTATGAAAATAGTATCATTTTCACTAAAAAAAATATTATTTTTATTAAAAAAAAGTATCACTTTTTATGACAAAAGTATCACTTCTTATGAAAAAAGTATCATTTTTTATTAATAAATTATCACTTTTTTATTAAAACAAACTATCACTTTTACCGAAAAAGTATTACTTCTTATTAAAAAGTATCACTTCTAATTAAAACAAATATCACTTTTTATTAGAAAAAAGTATCACTTTTAATTCCAAAAGTATCATTTCTTATTAAAATAAATATCACTTCTTATTAAAAAAAAGTATCCTTTTTTATTAAGAAAGTATCATTTTTATTAAAAAAGTATCAGTTCTACTCTGAAAAGTATACATTTTTAAAGTAGTAAAAATAATATTATTTGCCTAAAAAGTATTATTACAATTATAAGTGAAAATTATAATTATATTTTTGTGAGATTTTTGTATGTAAAACTTTGTGTGTAGAGAGAGAAGAAGAATAACGTGAGGAGAGAGAGGGTAAACAATAATAGAAGTGTACGTATGAGTGTGATGGAGAGAGAGAGGAGCGGGATCATGAGAGAAAGATGATGGAAGGGGGATCACAATAGGATAGAAATGGACGTGTGAAATGAGAGAAAGAAGGGGGGAGGACAAAGAGAGAGAAAGGAGGGAGGGGGGACCACGTGAGATCCATCTCACAGATTTAGATCCATGAGAGGGTCTCACAGGAGACTTGCCTTTTTCAAAATTGTAGCAGCGGACTTGGGCAAAATCTGATATGTCTCACGGGCTTATATCTGTGAGATCGTTTCACATAAGTTTTTGCTTTTATATAGTGCTTTGTTATTTTATATATATAGATTTTCCAAAATTAAACTACGAATTACCAAAATTAATATTACATGTTGTAATTATATATTATTATTCTGGGAGAGTGGTTTAGGCAGAAAATTTTCTAGCATACTATTTATAAGTGACTCTCTTTATATATATATATATATATATATATATATATATATATATATATATATACAGGGATAGGATCTCGTAAGACAACCTCTTACCGTGAGACCGTAAGGACTAATCACAACCCCTCCCATTAAATAATTGATGGATGAGATTAGAATGAATAAAATTAGATTAAATATTAAATTTAATAACAAAAAGGGTAACACTGTAAGATCACAACAAAATGTAACTTCTTTACTATTAAACGCGGGAAATAAAAAGGGAATAAGATCAAACAATTCATTTACATTCCATACATATATCAATCCCTCAAAAATTGCCATCAAATCCTACAATCAAATCTCTCTTTCTCTCTCATAGTTCCATCATTAATGCAGAACATATTTATTATGATTCTAATGCATATTTAGAACAAATATAGTGCATAGATAGTTATCAGACACTGCACAGTTAATTATTGCTATATACTACATATTCATATTTTATTTGGTGCATAGATAGTAATGAGATAATGTTAAGTTAATTGTTGTTTGACGCATATATAATTATGAGGCAATATATAGTTAGTTGTTGTTTGATGCATATATAATTATGAGACAATATGTATTAGTTATTATTTGACGCATAAATATATGTTGTTTGATGTATATATAACTTTAACACAATACATATTTAGTTATTGAATGATGTTCGATATAATGCATACTTTGGTTTGAATAAATTGCATATTTAGAATACATATATATTGCTTATATTGTGGAAATTTACTGCATAATTATGTTCATTTTGGTGCATACGTAAAGAGAACATATTACATATTTAGAATCAATATGATGCATGTAACATAACTGAATAGCGAGAGATTTCATATCAGATATTCAATCCCTTAAATCACAGAAGTGATTAGTCATGTTTCTAAAAATTTTTTGTCAAATAACGAAAATTCTAAAATACCCTTAATGAGGGAAATAAATAATTAAATAATTCAAAATTCAAAATAATCTCATCCATTGGTTTTGACAAATAAATGGTTTTTATTTCCTTATTTTGCAGGTCAGTGAACTTTGAAGTGGTGTGGGGTTGACTGAGTTGTTCCGTTACTCAAAATGGCTAGTGATTTGGCGAAGTGCTTGCAGAAATTCTCCTTGTCTAAGTAAGAGAAAATGGGTATTGATCTTGAAAAAGAGGATGTTGCAGTAGGCATAGATGATAGCCATAGGAGCCTGTTCGGAATAATTCATGGATGCAAGAAGGCGAACTTTCAGGGTTTGAGAAACACTTTACTTAGTATCTGGGTTACTAAGGACCCTTTTGTTATTCGTGAACTAGGGTTTAATTTTTATCAGTTTGTGTTCCAAACGGAGGAAGATTTGGAAAATATTTTCAACAGTAAGGTTTAGACTTTTGATAACCAGTACCTCCTCTTGAAAAAATGGTCTGAAAAAATGGTCATGGAAGATGAGCAGTTTGATACTGTGGATGTACATATTCAGGTGTGGAATATCCCAAACCATTGGATAACAAATGAAAAAGGGCTGAAAATTGGCAAGCTATTTAGACAGACCCTTGATATATCGATTCTGGATTCCGGAAGCACAAGAGGAAGAATGATTAAGCTTTTGGTTTTGGTGGATCTTAATCAACCCTTATTACGGGGAACGAACATTAAGCTGGAGGATACCACTTGGTGGGTTAAGTTTAAATATGAAAATCTGGTGGGATTATGTTATTATTGTGGCTACATTGGGCATATTGAGAGAACTTTCACAGTTGGAAATGAGGATGTGAAACAGGGAGCTCTGAAGGAAGGTGCGTATGGAGAGTGGATGAAAACTGATGAGGGTAGTATGTTGTTTAAGAGGAATGCCGGTGTTGGTGGAAAACAACCAGAGTCTTCTTCTAGTCTCATCCAGAAAAAAGAACTGCACTGGGTCGATCTAGCAAGGCCCATAATATTGGGCTGATCTGTTAAGCATTAAGCATTGGGCCGATCTGTGGAGGCTTACAACATGAGATGGACATATGGCTTATAATTATTGGGCCGACCTGCTGAGCCCATAAATAGGTGGGAGGCTTATCATACTGGGCCGACCTGTTAAGGCCCGAGTACAAGTATGGATGTTTATAAGGCTGACCTGTGTAAGGTCAGCTGTGTTAAGCCGATCTGTCAAAGCCCTGCACGGGTAAGCTGATCTGTTGTTGACCAGTTATATTCTATAAGGACCTCAGGGTACAGTTCAACTCGGCCCAGAAGATGTATGAGGCACTGAGGATGCCTTGGAGATCTAAAGGGGCTTCGCATCAATACATTGGGCCGGGGTGTTGTGAAACAGGTCGGAGCTATGGTCTTACAGGCATAAAATTATGGTTTTTAAGAGATCCGATCCTAATCTAATGAATACTCTGACACCAAATCGTAATGGAATCCCAGATTTTATAGAAACCCTAATCCTAGCTACGGTATAAAAGGCCAAAGCCCAGGTTCATTCTAACCTAATCTCATTTTTTTACTGTTACATTGTTTTTTTCTCTCTCTAGTCTTTACTTTCTTTCCAAGACACTGACTTAAGCATCGGAGAGGGTACGCCGGAACCCCCCTCCGGCCCCCTTTGTGCAGGTTTCACGGAGGACTTTGTCTTGGAAGGTGATCGGCGAGGAGAGGTCATTTTTGAAAGCAACCAAGTGGCGCCGTCTGTGGGAAACATTAAGCAAAGACGTGAGATTCGAGTGTTGGCTATGGAGGATGTTAGGAGGAATTTGGAAGATGATCTGAACCGTACGTCGTTGGGAGACACTCCGGCGTAGTCACCCGGAGGATGTTCGGCCTCCACCCCCCACCACCCCGGTGGGCACGGAGGCGGCGAGTGCGAGTACGGGAATGGACGGACAGACGCCTATGTCTGGTGGGAGTGTTGATTTGGGCCCAATGTTCTTTGAACAGTTGGGTGGTTTCATTACTAGGGTCGTGGAACAAATGGTGGAAAGACATTTGAGGGAGATGCTTCCGCCACCAGCTCCGCCTGTGGTCCCCCCTCCGGTGCCTCCTCCTCCTGTGGTCCCCCCTTTGGTGGTCCCTCCTCCTGTGGTGCCCCCGGAGGTCGGAGAGAGAGGTCGGTGGCCAGCGGTGGCGGAAGAGGTACATTCATCAAGGGCGGAGCATGCGTCAACTGAGGACCAGGATTGGTCAGAACAAATGGATGACCTGCATCATGAGGTGCGAGATATTCGGAGGAGGGTTGCGGGAGTGCCAGGAGCGGTTGCAGTCCGGGTGAGGAGGGGAACTCCTTTCTCAGACGAGGTGATGGCGGATGAGCTCCGGCCTCTTACCAAGCTCTAAGCTTTGAATATGATGGTACCACGGTCCGTGGACCATCTCTGCCGTTTTGAGAATCTTTGCTTCACTACACGGAGTTCACGGATGGCGTGATGTGTAGAGTTTTTCCTACCACTTTGACGAAATAGGCTCAGCAATGGTTTAGCCAGCTTGCCCCGGGCTCCATTCGAAATTTTGATGACTTGACTCGACTTTTCTTAATCAGTTCACGAGTTGCCATAAGTACCAAAAAGCGCCCACGACTCTGTTTAGCATCAAACGAGAGAGAAGGAAGGACTTCGAGCTATATTGAGGGTTTACCGCGGCAAAGTTGGAGGTGCCATCGGCCATCCGAAAATCCTGGCTAATGCCCTAGCTCAGGGCCTGAAGGATGGGGAATTCTTTGAATCCTTAGTGATAGAGCCGACGAAGACATTCGATGAGCTGTTAGCTCGGGCGGAGAAATATATTAACCTGGAAGAGGCGAGAAAAATGAAGAGGGAAGAAGGAGAGAAGAGAAGAGATAGGAGGGAAAATCGGGAGGATAAGGGGCCTCAGAAGAATCCGAGGTCTGAGGCAATAGGAGGAAGGCCGAAGTTTGAGAAATATACGCCATTGGTTGTCCCTCAGGGCGAGGTGCTTGTAGCTATTGAGAGGCACCCCGACCTGAGGTGGCCAAAGGCACACGCAGAGGCACCAGTGAAGGCGAAATGCAAGGAGTTTTGTAGATTTCACAATGAGTATGGGCACACAACAGATCGGTGCACACACCTGAGGGATGAGATCGAGCGGCTCATTCAAGCAGGTCATCTCAGGGAATTTCTGTACATCGACAAAAAGGAGAAAAAAGGGGAGTATAAGAGGGATAATCGGGGATATCACAAACCTCGGCGGCAGCCGGAGCGTAGGGGGGAGGAAAGGGAGGAGCTGCTGGAGGTCATCCAGATGATTGTTGGAGGGCCGGCGGAAGGAGATGTGAGAGCAGCGGCACCAGATCGGGTGCAGGAGCAGTTGAAGGTGGAGCAAGTCGGGCCGGGGCCGAGCATCCAGTTCGGACCAGAGGATTGCAAGGGTATCGTGACACCTCACAGCGATGCTCTTGTGATCACGGCGACGATCTCTAATTATGATGTGCAGCGGGTGTTTGTGGATACAGGGAGCTCGGCGGACATCCTATTCTATGATTGCTATAGGAAAATGGACCTTGAGGTCGGCCTGGAGACAGTAGACACGGCATTGGTCGGATTTGCTGGAGGGATGATCCAACCAATAGGTATGATCAATTTATCTGTCTCTTTGTGTAAGGAGCCTAATCGCAAAACTAGAATGATTCGATTTTTGATAGTAGATGCACCCTCTTCCTATAATGCCATGTTGGGCAGACCGGAACTAAATGATTTTCAAGCTGTGGTGTCGGTGTACCATTTGAAAATGAAGTTTCCTGTGGGGGAAGAAGTAGGTGAGGTCGGCGGAGATCAGTATATGGCTAGAAAATTATATGTAGAAAGTATTCAGAAGGCGGAAAGGGGAAGTGTTTTTGATGATGATAGAAATAAGGACAAATTGATTAGGTTGGACGAACCAGTGGAGCACGTCCAACCTAATGAGGAAATGATGATGGTCGAGCTGGTGCCAGGTGACCCTGATAAGGTCACTAAGGTTGGGAAAGAATTACCTGAGGAATTAAGGGATGAGCTGGTGGAGTTTCTAAGGAGGAATGTCGATGTGTTTGCTTGGACAGCGGAGGACTTGGTCGGAATTGATCCATGTATTGCTAAGCATAGGCTCAATGTTAATCCGTCATACAAACCAGTGAAATAAAAGAAAAGGAATTTCGGTCCTAAGAAGGACACTATAATTCGAACGGTGGTGCAAAGGTTGTTAAAAGCAGGCCATATCAAAGAAATCCAGTTCCCGGAGTGGCTATCTAACGCAGTGTTGGTTCCGAAAACAGAGGATGATTGGCGCATGTGTGTGGATTTTAGGGATTTAAAACCATGCTTGCCCTAAGGACTACTATCCATTACCCCGAATCGATCAGTTGGTGGATTCGACATCGGGGTGTGAGCTGCTTAGTATGATGGATGCATCGCAAGGATATCACCAGATCAGGCTAGCATAAGAGGACCAAAAAAGGGCGTGCTTCACCACCTCTTTTGGTACCTTTTGCTATGTAGTAATGCCATTCGGGTTGAAGAACGCGGGAGCCACATACCAGAGGTTGGTGGATAAGATGTTTGGGGAGCAGCTCGGCAGGAACATGGAGGTATACATGGATGATATGTTGGTCAAAAGTATGAAGGCTGTGGACCATGTGCGTGACCTAGCTGAAACATTTGACACTTTGAGAAAGTATAGAATGAAGTTGAACCCCAAGAAATGTGCCTTAGGGGTCAGGTCGGGAAAGTTTTTGGGGTATATGGTGACGGAGAAAGGAATAGAGGCCAACCCGGAGAAGGTCAGAGCCATCAGAGAGATGGCACCACCTCGGGATGCTAAGGATGTACAGTGTTTAACAGGTCGGCTAGCAGCTCTGAATCGGTTTATTTCGCGCCTCACGGAGAGGAGTTTGCCCTTCTTCGAGGTCTTGAGGAAGGCCAAAAAGTTCGTTTGGGATGAGGAGTGTCAAAAGGCTTTCGAAGATTTGAAAAATTACTTGGCTGATTTGTCACTACTAACTAAGTCGTTGCCCGGTGAGCCCTTATATCTCTACCTTTCGGTAGGAGAGCAGGGGTGTAGGTCCCAAGGGGTGTGAGTGTAAGGTTTAGAAGGGAGGGGGGTTGAATAAACCTTACAAACTTTTCTATTTAGTCCGTTTTAAAGTTCAGAGTTGATACTACACAAACCGTGTCCTTAGTGGATAGCCAATTTAGTTAATCAAGTAGAATTAGTCACTCAACACTGACTGAGCTGTTGATAGAATAACTCAATTTGTTAAGACTGAATTAGCTCAATCTGATTTGTTTTCATTGGAAGACTTAACACCCTTGAATTTGGTTTAGTTATGATTTAGTCCTTGGTTTTAGTACTTAGAAATTATCAAGTGGATAGAAAATTTATCAAATGAAATTAAACGATTAAAGTGCAAGAATTAAAATCTTGAAATGTAAATGACACGATAAGTTTTTATAGAGGTTCGCAGATGGGGTAATTCTTCTACTCCTCTCTTCTCCAACTCCTTGCTTTCCCCAGGTGACTTAGAGTCGGCTTTCAATCATTGGATGACTCTTCTGTCTCTTCAACTTGAGACTTGGCTATCTTGAGTTGACTTGACGATACTTTACTCACCGCATCTCACCGCACCTTGATTGAGTTCCGTCTTCTCTTCTTTGCCATACTCAATTGTCTTGCAATGAGTCTTCCTTCTAGTCTCCGGTTGTCTTCTTGCATGTTTAGGCATAGGCGACTTAACTCACTTGACCATCCCTATTTGTTACAATGCAGTTTACAACAAAAAACGGGGTGCCAACTTCCTATTCTAAGTTTTACATGGCATTCATCAAAATCTAAACAATAAATTTCCCAACAATTTCCCCCTTTTTGATGATGCCAAAACTTAAAACATTCAAAATGTAAATAGCATAGATACATACGAGATAGTGTATTTACAGAGAATGTATGCGTAGAATCAATTCTATTATTGATCATAACATTCTTGTTCTTTTACACAATTTACAAGGTGTATCGAGCAACATTTATGTTTACGCAAAAATAGAGAATTTACTGATTTATTACGAAGACTTACAGAAATGTATTTACAAAGTAAGATACATGAAGGGGTGGACAACAACACTTCATCTCCTTCGCCTCCTTCTTTCATCTTCTTTTCATCTTCTTCGGTCTTCTTCTCTTTTTCTCATCTTGACCGCCTTCTTCTTCTTTTTTCATATGCCTTCCGGGCAGACTTCATCTCTTCTTAGTCTCTCTTGTCTTTCCTCCCATAGCTGAGTTTGCCTTTTGTTTTCTTCTTCAATTCTTTTCACATACTCGGCATTGTTCTTAGCCACTTGCGATTGGCTACTTGGTCAAGACTTCCCCCAAGAGATCCCTCCTTTCTTGCCGGATCTATGTACTCAATGTTTTTGGGGCGAGGCCTGGGTCCGAAACCTCTTCCTCCACTCTGCTTCTTTCTCTACCTCTTTCTCAGGCGTGTATTGTCTTTGGGGTCTTCTTCTTCCCACTGAGTGACCGGTGGAGTGACCAGCAGAGTGACGCCGTGTAGTCTGTCGCTGCTGTCGGCTTCTTCACATAGCGTGAGACCATTTTCCCAAGACAAGTCCCAGGCTTGAGCCATGGACATGTTTGCGAAGTATCCTTCGAGATGCGGCGTTTTAAATTCATCAACGATCTTGCCTCGATTCCGGCATCGAGATGGCATAAGTGTCTCTCGTCTTTGGAATGCCTCCATGTTGTTTCAAGATATTCATAACTCGGGCATTCATCCTTCCTTCCACTTCCTACATCCCCGCTTCAATTGTCTTTCTTTTTCAAACCTTAGACACAACAGAGTGTTGAGGTGGCGAGAGGCACTGGGAGTTTGTCACGATAATATCACCGTGATGCACTTGTTGGGGGTTTGTGCAATTATTAGGGTGACATCTCCCGATCCTTCCCCCTCAACAGACTTTCCTTTCTTTGCTCTTGAGACCTCCTCAGCTGTCTTTCCCTTTACAGCTGCTCCCTCCGTCTCAACGTCTGATCTCTTCAGCGCTTTAAGGTATTTCTTTTCCCCTTTTTGGCATCATCAAAGGAGAGAGGAACGCCTGGAAACATACTAGCAAGCAGAAAGTCGAGTATGCTGATAGACGAGTTCTACTTCGAGTCTGCTGCGGAATATGCTGCACGAAACTCAGAGCGAGTAGCGTTGGATTCAGCTTTAAGCAACTTCATCTCAGCCATGAGAAGGCTGAATTTTTGATCCATGTGGTCTTCCATACGCAGGAGCTCATTCTTATTTTGCTCACGCAGCAGCTTGATCTCAGCAATGTGAGATTCATGCAAGTGCTCAATGTGTTCTCTCAGCTTTGTCTTTGCATCAGCATTCTCAGCTCGCCATACCAACAGTTTGTTGAACAATGTTCTGAAATATCTAGCTTGTTCCACGCGCATTGTTTGCTGCTGTTGCCACCACTCCCTGATTCTGACTATTATGCCTCTTAAGTCAGCAGTAAGGGTGGCATCTCTGTTATCCAATCTCATGTCCATCGAGGCCTGATGCCTCTCCATCCGTTCAATTTCAGCAAATAATGCTTTGAACACCTCCCGAACTTCACTATTCCTTCATTTGGTGCGGACGGCCAAGCGCGTCAAAATCATAGTCACCGGAATGATGGTGTCGATGGAATGACAGGATGCAGTCGTGGAAGCGCTCGAGATCTCTTTTTCGACTCTTGAGGGAGGTCGGTACCTCCAGAGAAAAAGGAAATGATTCTACGAAGGAATCATCACGGGCCACCGGGGATTTGTTCAATGATGAGTGGTGCGCGTGAAGTTCCTTGTGGAGTCGAACCTGCTGCGGCTTGGGAGCCTGCATAGTGGACTCTTTTGGGGGTCTGTTGTGAAGTTGACCCGACTTGCTTTGAGCCTCGATTGTCTCAACAACTTCGTCGGTCTCAGCTAGTTTTTCCAATTGAGTTGACTGGTCCTCGGCCTTATCAGAAGCGTCATCGGACGATGATGAGATTTCCATGGGGGGCTCATCATCAAAATTGAAAGTTTGACGAGTAGTTTTGAGGTCAGACTTGCTCGTGGTTGGAACATCCTCGGCTGAGTCTTTTGGATTAGTCACAGGGGATGACTCAGCTTCATCGTGTTCTTCCGATCCCAGAAAGGTTACATCAGGGTTGTCCTGGGAATCGTGAAGCGCGCTTATCTCCTTTTCATATGGATCAATGATAGCAGGAGGGATGTTCGTACTTGACTTCTTTACCCCGGGAAGTCTCAACCTCCCGTTGGCCTTCATTACCTCCCACGATCTCAAGCTGCGGCGAGGCCTTGGACATCCCTTTCCACAATGTCACTGTCTTAGGGTCTTTCTGTGGTGGCATCCATTGGAGTCTCAACCCCATGGATTGCACTTTCATCGCCAGTGTTAACTCCCATGGCTGTTCCTTCCTCGTGCCTCGATCGCATCGCCAGCGGCGTCATTAGCCTTCGAGAGCGATTGGCACCTCGGTGAGACAGTCTCAATGCGAGCTTTGTTGATGACAACTTGCTGTGTACTTTGTATTTGTTCCTTCTCCACTTCGCCTCCTAGATTCGTTGTGGGGTCATCTGCAACATCCTCCGACCTTGCTGTAGTGGAGGGAGTTTCCCCCTCAGCTGGTGCACCAGCTGAGTGACTTGGAATGGGGTCACTCGTCTCCAAACTCCCGGCTGTTTCTACTGAGTGTTCAGCCGTTGGGACAGGTGGTAAGACACCTTCATTAGGGGTTGGCTCAACTGGGGTCCCCACTAACCCAAATTCATCGCCATTTCCCTTAGTTCCTTCTTCCGAGTGAGTTGGGGAAGTGGTGGCAGCAACAACGATGGCAATATGCTGCACCACTCCCATTGGGTCTATCTCCAGCTGTGTTTTGGAGGACTCTCCTGGTCCCTCCATCATTTTTTGTTCATGAAGGACTCTGGATTCGTGCATTGCTTGCTGCATTTGCAACTCTTCTATGGCAGAAACAGGGTCCAGATCCTCATCGCTTTCTGATAGGACGTAAAGGAGAGGATGTGTATGTTCTGTGGTGCCGGTGATAGGGCAGATGCTGGCCTTCTCACGTGCCTCAGCTTCCTCTACCTATCTCTCCTTCTCCTTGTCCTTGAAGATCTGCAAGATATCTGTGCAGTTTTCTTCATCCACTGCTTGGACCACAGTGGTCACTCCAAGAAAATTCATCAGTTCCTCTTCTTCTTCGATAAACTCAGGCCGTTGGAACTATTCCCTGGATCGACTTAACTTCCACTTCCTCCACTCTCGCAGATGATTTTGGATGTCTGGATAAGGTGGGGATAGGATCATCACATCATCATCTCTATCAGCTTCTTCTTGTTATGCCTCATTCTTAGGGATAGAAGGTAGCAAGCTCTGGTGCTTCATTCTCATCACCAAGCGTGCATTGCGGGAGGGGATACGATCCTGTCAACAGGCGAGTTAGATTTCTCGGCTACTTCTTGTGTCTCACTTGTTCGAAATACAAATGGGTCTTGATTTGCCTCTGGCGATCGCCTTGGCTTCAAAGAGACTTGGGCTGTTTCATCAATAATTTACGGAGACTCTACTTCTCCGGTAGTCTCCGTGTCTGTTTGGTGAGTGGTGGCTCGGACTCCCGGTTTCTCAAGTTCGAACGCTTGAAGATTCTTCTTCTTCTCCTAGTTTGTACCGAGGAGGGATTTACGTTCGGAGAGAGTTTCTTCTAAGTCTTGGCGCGGGGGGGCGTCTTTGTTGTTTTCTTCGAGGCCGCCGTCTTGGCTTATCGTTCTCCTTTTTTTTTTGACGGTCGGAGAAGGTATTTGAGATTCCTTCTCACCCGCTACTTCTTTGAGGCGGGAGACACGGCTGTGGGGGCAGGTGACTCACCGGGCGGGGAGCACATTTGGTTTTCTTTCTTTGCAGGGGCGTAATTCTCTTAGTAGCTGGGGGCTTTCTTCTTTGGTGGAGAGGAAACAATCAGCGTATCTTCGGGTCACCGATTCCCCCTCACTTGTATCGCTCTCTTGGCGTAGGCTCTCTTACGTGCGCCGAGAGGGTTTGATCTGAATCATCCTCTTGTTTACATGGAACGCCTTTCCATGTCGAAGAGGGACTCCTTTTACCTCCATCACCCGACCAATCACCAGGTCAGTATCCCGAGATCCTCCAAATGCTCCATTCTCCTTGAAGGATTTGTTTCTACATTCTCGCGTAGTCCGCCGTAGACAAACTCAACCCGGTTTACTTGTTTTTCTTCAATGATCGCAGCCATGACGATCAATTTTGCTTTGATAGTTGGTCAAAGCCGCCAAATTTGATGTCTATGCATTTGGCAACTATGTCCAACAGTTTGTGGTAGTCCTCCTTCAAAGAACCTCTTGTTGGTCGTGAGACTATCTTATCAAAGATAGTCGGTCTTGGCTACTTCCTTCCAAGGCAAATCAAGTCTACATCGGCTTCATTGATTTACGTGCTCCTTCCGTCGGTAATGAGCAGTGTTCTGCCAAATCTTTGGCAGAGATGATGAACTCCTTCCCGTGAACAGAGGATTTGATCCCCTCATCGTGAATTTCAGCGTTCACGTAGAACTAAGCGACCTCTTCCACATAGGTCATCGGGAGCTCCATCGTCAGAAATGGTTTTAGCCCGGACTTTTCGAGCTTTTCAGCAATCTTCTTTATGAGGGCGTCATCGGACCCCTGTTTGACCATACCCTTGAAATCTAAAGTAGACCCAGTGTGGATTTGCTTCCCTAGCTTGACGAAATCATAATTTGATGCCATTTTTTAGTATTTCACGAAAAGAAACTTAGAAGTTGATTTGAAGATTGATAGGGTTTTGAGAGAGTTTTTCCTTTGCTTCTCAGAGAGAAATGAACAGTTTTGGTAATATGTGAGAGAAACGGACGAAAATGGTTTAAGTATGGTTTTTGAAAGGACGTGCGAGTGGTTTTTGAAATGTGATCGAAATCAACGGCTTAGATTTTGCACGCCGATTAGCATTTAATGTCTCAAATTTAATGCGGTAGCATTTATATCCAATCATAAGCTTGGTGTGCAGCTTTTGCCTGTACACATCATCATTATGCTGACGTCATTCTTAAAAATATTCCCGCTTAGTAAAAACGACTGCGTTTTTGTCACTTTGCTCATAAATGACTCAGCTTATCCCTTAGCTGATTTAACTCTTCTTCTCACAGTTCTCATAATGACTCAGCTGTCAGCTAATTCGGTATAGCTGACTTTCCGATACGACTGATTCATTTAGCTGATTTTGAGAATTCAGCCCTTTTTCCCTTTTTGTGTTTCATTGCCTTTCTTTGAGTCTTCTGAGTGTCAGCTCAGCTCAATTAACCCTAACTCATGCTTGAGTTCTTCAAATCTTGACTCACATAATGGTTTTGTGAATATGTCAGCTAACTGTTTATCAGTGGAAATATATTCCAAGGTGATGTCTTTCTTTTCAACATGATCTCTTATGAAGTGATATATGACATCGATATGCTTTGTTCTTGAGTGCAACACAGGATTTTGAGTGATTGCAATTGCACTTGTGTTATCACACATGATTGGAATTTCCTTTTCTTCAATTTCATAGTCTCTCATTTCTTTGTCTCATCCATAGGATTTGGGCACAACAAATGCCTGCCGCAGACTATGTATTCTCGCTTCACCGTTGTAGAGGTGGCTATTGAATTTTGCTTTTTGCTAAACCAGGAGATTAGTCTGTTTCCAAGCATTTGACATGTGCACGAGGTGCTCTTCCACCAACTATGCATCCAAAGATAGTCGAGTCCGAATAGCCAATTAGCTTGAATCCACCTTCCTTTGGATACCATAAGCCAACTTCTTGGCTTCCTTCAAATATCTCAAGATCCTCTTAGGCTGCGAGTCATATGGCTCTCTTTTGGAGCAGATTGAAATCTTGCACATACACCTACAACAAAGGTGATGTCCGGCCCTGCTAGTTTGTGAGATAAAGCAATGATCCAATGAGTGCTCAGTATCTTGTTTGATCTACGGGCTTGCCATCTGCATCCATGTCCATTTTGATGATGTATTCATTGGTATTTTCACGAGAAGATTTCTCTTCCATACCAAATTTCTTCATTAAATCTCTGGTGTATTTTATTTGACTTATGAAGGTTCCATCCTTCACCGTTTTCACTTGGAGTCCAAGGAAGAATGTCGACTCTCCCATCATGCTCATTTCAAATTTGCTTTGCATGAGGTTTGAAAATTTTTCACACGATTCTTTGTTTGTGGATCCAAAAATGATGTCATCCACATATATTTGAACAAGCGGTATGCTCTTCTGTCTTGAATTAAAGAGTGTTCTATCCATTTTTCCTTTTGTGAATCCATTCTCGATTAGGAATTGTGACAAAGTATCATACCATGCTCTGGGGTGCTGTTTTAATCCATATAGAGCTTTCTTGAGTCTGTATACCTTATCTCCAAGAGTCTGCTGCTCAAATCCTGGAGGTTGTTCAACATACTCTTCTTCTTCCAATAAACCATTTAGGAATGCACTTTTTACATACATCTGATATACAATAAAATTCTTGTGAGTTGCATAGGCAAGAAACATCCTAATAGCTTCCAATCTTGCTACAGGGGCAAATTTATTCATCAAAATCTATCCCTTCTTCTTGGCAATATCCTTTGGCTACTAATCTTGCTTTGTTTCTTACCACAGAACCTTCCTCGTTCATCTTGTTTCTGAACACCCATTTAGTGCCAATAACATTTTGATGGGTGGGTCTTTGAACTAACTCCCATACTTTATTTCTTTCAAACTGATTCAGCTCTTCTTGCATAGCTTGAATCCAATGTGTGTCATCCAATGCTTGTGACACATCTTTAGGCTCTATTTGTGAGATAAAGCATGTGGACATGGCTTCTTGTTGAGTTTTGGATCTTGTTTTGACACCTTCTCTTATATCTCCAATGACAAGTTACGGTGGATGGTCTCTCGGCCATCTTACATCGGGTTGAAGTAAGTTGGCTGGATTCGATCGTCTTGCGGTGTGTTTGCTTTGATCGCTCTCTCGTTATCACTTAGCCGCAGATTTTCCAAATTTTTTTGAGACTCGGCTATCTCATCTTCATCCGAGTTTATAATTCCGGCTTGACTTGAAATAGGGACTTTTTTGCATGGTCGATGATTCACTTATCACCGACTCTTCAATGTCTTCTCCATTTACATTTGGCTCATCGAATACCACATGAATGAATTCTTCGCAACCATAGTCCTCTTGTTGAGTACTCTGTAGGCTTTGCTTTCACCGAGTATCCCAAGAAGATACCTTCATCGACTTTAGCATCAAAAGCCTTTAGATTATCTTTGCCATTGTTATGGATGAAGCATTTACATCCAAATATTTTAAAATATGCAACATTTGGTTTTCTCCTGTCCAAATCTCATAGGAGTCTTCGTCACCGTCTGTTTATCATGCATCTATTTTGAGTGTAGCATCTTTGTGTTTATTACTTGACTCAAAATCTTTTAGGTAGCCCCGCTTCGCTAACATGGTCCTTGCTTTGCTTCTTTGAGAGTTCTATTCCTTCTTTCTCGCAACTCCATTCTCATTTGTGGAGTCCTTGTCTGCAGATAATTCATGACCAATGTCATTTTCAATACAATCTTGAGTTATTATACCATTGACAAACTCGGTTCCTCTGTCGATCTTATTTTGATAATGGTTTGGCTCTTCTCATTTTGAATCCTCTTCATCACCGTGGGTAGTTTACAGAGAGTTTCTTTCTTCTTACACATGAATATTGTCCATGTATATCTTGAGTAGTCATCTACTACCACCAAGGTATATTTCTTCCCACTTATCTTTGGTGGTTCAATGGACCAAATAGATCCATGTGTAGCATATGCAATATTCTTGTTGAAGATGGACATGCCTTTTCTTTGAATGATGATTTGATTTGTTTTCCCTTCGACATCGTCACATATACTCTCCTTTTTGTATACTAAGTCGGAAGTCCTTCCACAAGATTGCTTCGCAAGCTTGTTAATTGTTTTGAAATTCAGGGTGACTCGACTTCTTGTGCCACAACCAACTTGATTGATTGTGCTCTTTGCTATGACAGTCTTTGGGTGTTCTTTGTTGACCAATCCACGATATACATGTTCTTTTGTCTACATCCTTGCAACACAACTTCATTTGTTTACGTATCCTTGATTTGGCATATACCCATGTTAAATCCAACATTATAACCCTTGTCACGCGAGTTGGCTAATACTCTGCAGATTGAAATTTAGTCCTTCAACATATGCAACATCCGTGATTTCTAATCCATTTTTTTTGATGGATCCAATGCCTCTTATTTCTCTTGGAGCTTCATTTCCTCCAAATATGACTTTTGCTCCTTTAACTTCCTTGAATTTTGATAGATTTTTCTTGTTTCTGTCATATGTCCGGGCGACCACTATCCATGTACCAGGTTCCTTGGCACTCACTTTGTTCCTTGAACCAAACAAGGAAATTAAGTTTTAGGTACCCATACTTGTGCAGGTCCCGAGGGGTTAGTATTGTAAGATGATCCAACCAACCTATAGCCAGATGATTTGGCTCTAAGGGGTTGCCATCTATCGATGCCATAATCATAATTAATTTTGGCAAATTGCTTGGGGATTCTAGGTTCATACAAATTGTCTCTTTTGTCAGTATGCATGTATGTGTGTTTTAGCAATTGCCTTCTTTGGGTAGTTGTGATGTCTCCGAGTGTAGTGCTTAGGTGCATATGTGTGTCTTTGATGAAAGCTCTTATACCTTTGGAATGGCCTTTGCTGGGTTCTAGGCCTTCGCCATTTGGGCTTATATTCCATAGGTCTTTGCTGATTGTTTACATCATTCCAATCAACTTGGCTTGGATATTTTCTACCATTCCCATCAAATGTGTTTCTTTTATAGAACTTCTGGGGTTTTTGGTAGCTCTGTTTCTTCTTTACTGAGTATTTTCTGTTTGGAGTTTCTTTGAGAACTCGGTGAATTTCTTCTCGCTTGTCCTCTCTCAAAGACACTCAACTCGGCTTTTTTTCCTTTTCCTTTATAACCAATGCCAGTTTGCTTGTAATTGTGCTTTGGAATAAATGTGTGTGCACCATTTGGAGTTTTGGATTTTTGAGATACTTCATTGCTTGAAGATCCTTTTTCCAAAATCACTTTTGGAGCTTGACATAGCACATAGGAATTAAATCCTAAGCCTGTCTTGTCTCCACATTCTCTTTGGCTCATGATAAGATCATCCAATGACTTAGATGCTTTAGTGAATGAGGCAATCACATTTTTGAGGTCATTCTCCCTCTTTTCTATGGCAGCTATTTCTGCTACTAGCTTGGCATTTTCAGTCTTTAAACTTTTATTCTCATCAGCTATTTGACTTAGAGTACTCAGCTCCTTAGTCACCGTGTGAGTTTTGTTCTTGAGTAGGTGTTTTTCTCATTTGGTAGTGTGTGTGAGGATTTAATGTGTTCAAAATCTTTCATCATTTTGCCTAATGAATCATAAAGATCAGTGGGTGATGAAGTGTGTGTGTCACAGATCACTATCACTAGAATCGAGTGTGATGAGTCGAGTGTACCTCATCTTCTTGGTCGAGGTTGGTCTTGTTCCTTGGCCATCGACATATCAATGCTTCTTCTTCGAGTCACTTGAGTAGTCGGCTTCACTACTCTCTCTGAATCGGCTATGTCTCTTGACTTGGCTATCTCGGATCTCTGCAGCCAACATTGCCTTTTTCTTTTCTTGTCTTCTTTCTCTGAAGACTTTTCTTTCTTCTTCATTCCTGTATTTGTTGACTACAGGATATGGGCAATCAATGGCATAGTGACCGGTTGCCTACGGTTCAAAGATAGATATTCAACATTTTGATCAGCTCTTTCCATTCTTGGATTGTCAGCCCTTTGATATTCAGCTTTTTGATGATCTGTTCTCTTGGTTGGCCTATCTTCCTTTGACTTGGAGGGAGCTGAGTGTCTTCTGGAGGATTCGCCCTTGCCTCTCTTGTAGTTCTTATTGAAGAACTTGTTGAACCTTTTAACCATCAGGGCTATTTCCTCTGGGTCAATGACTTCTTTGACCTCAGCTTTCTTGCCATCCTTAACAATTAGAGCAGCTGTTTTGGGTACAACTGTCTCTTCCTGGTCTTTTCTTCTCAGCTCAAATTCGTAGGCTTTGAGATCTGAGAATAGCTCATGGTTGGATGTCTTTGATAGGTCCATGGAATGTCTTAGTGCCATGACCTTCATTTCCCATTCAGCTGGGAGACTTTTTAGGATCTTCATACACATTTCCTTCTGTGTATATTCTTTTCCAAGAGCAGATAGCTCGTTGGTAATTTCTGTGAACCGAGCATCCAGTTGATCCAGGTTCTCTCCTGCGATCATTTTGAAATTCTCAAATTTCTGTACAGCCACTGATAATTTATTTTCCTTGATTTGCTCTGAGCCTTCACAAATCAATGTTAGCTTGTCCCAGATTTCTTTAGCCGTTTTGCATGATTTGACTTTATTGAACATGGCTTTGTCCAAGGTTTTGTAAAGAATATCCTTGGCCACATTGTCCAGGTTGTATCTTTTTCTGTCATCATTTGTCATTCAGCTCTTGGTTTTTCAACCATAGCTGGTCTAGGAGCGACATCCTCTTCACCTTCAGCTGCAGCTCTTCTTACAACTGTGTTCACTTTTAAAATTTGTAGTGGCCCATCCTCTATCACTATCCACATCTCATCATGTAATGTTGATAGATGAGCCTACATACGAATTTTCCAATCATCAAATTCCTCAATTGTGAACATAGGGATACGTGTCAAATTTGCTTCCATGATAATAACTTTTGATAATAAAAAGAGTTTTGAAAACTTAAGTACTAAAACAGACTTTGAAAAATTTGGAGATCTAGTTCAGTAACCAGTGCGGAAGGCTCAATGAACCAACCGCTCTGATACCACTTGTAGGTCCCAAGGGGTGTGAGTGTAAGGTTTAGAAGGGGGGGGGTTGAATAAACCTTACAAACTTTTCGATTTAGTCCTTTTTAAAGTTCAGAGTTGATACTACACAACTGTGTCCTTGGTGGATAGCCAATTTAGTTAATCAGTAGAGTTAGTCACTCAACAGACTGACTCGAGCCGTTGATAGAATAACTCAATTTGTTAAGACTGAATTAGCTCAAGCTGCATTTGTTTTATTGGAAGACTTAACACCCTTGAATTTGGTTTAGTTATGATTTAGTCCTTGGTTTTAGTACTTAGAAATTATCAAGTGGATAGCAAATTTATCGTGAGAATTAAACATTAAAGTGCAAGAATTAAAATCTTTGAAATGTAAATGACACGATAAGTTTTTGTAGAGGTTCGAAGATGGGGTAATTCTTCTACTCCTCTCTTCTCCAACTCCTGGAGGAATACACTAAGTATTGATCAGTATACAGAGTGGTAACAGTCCGGATACAAGTCTTGATCACACAAATGACTTGATCCTTTGGGACTCGATCGGAGATGCCTTGGTCACGCACTTGGCTTCTCGTGAGACTCGGCTTTCTTCACAGGCATGCCTTGCTACTACAGCTCACTTGCTCAAGCTCTTTGGATTTGATCATGAAGCCCTCCAAAAACTCGAGATTGGTTCGACCTTGAACCTTCCTACAATCCTCCGCGGAATGTAGACCCCTTTTCTTCAAAAGTTTCCTCTTCAACCGATTGAGGTTATCTTTCCTTCACAGGTGAGTGTTGGATTGATTTCCTTCGTAGTGTAGGCTTGAGAATTAATCTTGAATGATCTTTGAGAATATTTCGATTACAGTTCAAATGTTAGCTTGAATGAAATTCTTGATTGTAGCAATCGACTATTTTAGTGTGTCGGTATGGAACGCCTCGGATCTTGATATCAGATAATGGAACGCAGTTCGCGGGAGCAGAAATCCGAGCTTGGTGTGAGGAGTTGAAGATTAAGCAAAACTTCACATCGGTGGCCCATCCACAGGCCAATGGACAGGTGGAAGTGACTAACATAATTCTTGTCCAAGGACTGAAAGCTCGGCTTGAGAAGGCAGGAGGAGCGTGGGTTTGAGAGCTCAGCTCGGTGCTGTGGGCTTATCGAACTAATCCGAAGGAGGCAACGGGGGAGGCTCCGTTCAGCTTGGTGTATGGAATGGATGCTGTGATACCGGTAGAGATCGGGATGGAAACACATCGGGTTCAGAATTTTGATGAGAATGCTAATGAGATGCTGATTCGAGAAGTGTTGGATACTATAAATGAGAAGAGGGAGATGGCATTTTTGAAGATGGAGCGAACACGAGGAAGGATCAAGGCATCCTATGACAAGAAAGTGAAGAAAAGGAAACTAGATGCGAATTGGGAAGGACCACTTTGGGTAGTAAAGGTGCTGGCAGGAGGCGCATACGAGCTGGAAGAGCTCGGGGGTCGAAAACTTCCGAGGGCTTGGAACAGTTGCAATTTGAAGAAATACCATTCCTAGAATAGAGGAATATCTGATGTAATTAACTTACTCGTTTTGAATGAAATGATCTGCTTCCCTAAATTGCGAGTTCGGAAAATGGAAATAATAAAAATTGACAACTATTGGGAGCTCAGCCCGAGCTAGTTTCCAAATACTTGGGGCCACGAGGCCATGCAAGGAGCTTGGCATGAGCCAGCTTCCTGTGAAGAAATCGACAAGTATTTGGAGCTCAACTCGAGCTAGTCTCCAAATCTTAGGGCCATGAGGCCATGCAAGGAGCTCGGCTCGAGCCAGCTTCCTTTGAAGAAATCAACAAGTATTTGGAGCTCAGCTCGAGCCAGCTTCCTTTGAAGAAATCGACAAGTATTTGGAGCTCGGCTCAAAGTCTCCAAATACTTGGGGCCACGAGGCCATGCAAGGAGCTCGGCTCGAGCCAACTTTGAAGAAATCGACAAGTATTTGGAGACTAGCTCGAGCTGAGCTCCAAATACTTGGGGCCACGAGGCCATGCAAGGAGCTCGGCTCGAGCCAGCTTCCTTTGAAGAAATCGACAAGTATTTGGAGCTCAGCTCGAGTTAGTCTCCAAATACTTGGGGCCACGAGGCCACGCAAGGAGTTTGGCTCGAGCCAACTTCCTTTGAAAAAATAGACAAGTATTTGGAGCTCGGCTCAAGCTAGTCTCCAAATACTTGGGGCCACGAGAGCACAATAGGCCAATCTTTTTGAGAAAAAAAAAACAACATACGATCAATCCAATTGCAGCCTGAGTTGTACTTTACAAAATCGAATCGTGATGAAAGTAAACATAAGAACAAAGATCGAAAAGTAAAATTGCAAAGAAACTTCATTGATCATTCAAAATAGTTACAAGTGCATAATGAGAAATTACAAAAGTAGCAATGAACTCCTAAGTAGGGGAACATTTTCGGTGATCGTGTCGTCCGTGGGGATGGTCACATCATCTATCGGTCTTGGTTGTGATCATCATCCGGATTTCTGAATTGGGGGCCTTCGGGAAGGCGAGGGGTTGGTGACCTCCGGGGAGGCGAGAGGGACCTCCCGAGCCGGAGGCGGTGGAGGATAAATGGAGCGATAGAGATTCTATGAATACCTCCATAGGAGCAGATTGAGACGCTCCGCCTCTTGAGAGAACACGAAGCCCTTTGGGTCGGCAAGACCTTTTTGGGACCTCGGCGATCAAAAGGTTCGGTAGTAATACCGCGTTCTCGAGCTGGCTCACTGTCGAAAGCAAAGCCATAGTACTCCATGGCGGATATAGAAAGAACTTTAACAAATTCCCCGGAGCTCAAAAAGGGTCGCTTCACCCTCTCCCGAATAGCCGAACTATTGCGAGCCTTGGGGAGGTAAGGAAATTTTGGCGACCGGCCTCGAGGCCCTCATCTTGGGCTTGATCGACATTAACGGCAGGCGATTTGGAGATCATTCACCTTGGTCCCGAGGTCGGCATTGTCGATCTCGAGCCTTTATCTTAGTCTCGGAGAGAAGCCACGGTGGCCTTATTGACCTCCTCCTTATCTTTGTATCGGCGGTTCTCCTCCATGAGCTTAGTCTCCCGATCTTTCAGTCGAATGCATTCCTTCTTGGTATTGTTAAGCTCGGCAACAATGGAGGGGTCGGCAAAGCCAACCCGAGCCCAGGAGATCAGAGCAGCCAGCTGTGGCTCGCTCTTCGAATGGCTCAGGCAAAAGGAGCTCACCAGCTCAGCATCGCTGAACTTCTCCAAGGCAGTTCGGTCAGGGTTCGGGCAGTTGCCCTGAACGTACTGAGTGGCAAGAGTCCCATCCATGTTCTTCAGGATAGAGTTGCCTGTGAAGAAGGTTTGGTTGGGTGTATGAATAAGAGTGCGCGAGAGAGAGAACAACATTGGAGGAGTGGTGGTCTTCGCCTTCTTGGCTGCCCCGCACCAAGATTTGCACCCGACCTCTTAGGAGGAGGAGGAGGTCGGATAGAAGGACGAGCCTCTGGGCCTGTGAGATCGGCTATTACCATAGGCCCGAAGCGGCAGCACTGGATGAGGGTTGGACTGAGCCAGGGGTAGTTTGTTGCTCCTCTTCCTCCTGCTCGGCGACCATCTGTGCCATAAACATGTCTGCACAAAAGGAAAGATTAGCTAATGAGTAGAGATAAAATAAATTAACTACAAAAATGATAATTACCAATGTCGCAGGCAAAAAGGAGCCATGATGGAGCTCGATTAAAAATAATACAGTGATGGAGTTATGAGGCGAGAAAGGTCACACTTGACCGGGGTAAGTGTATTTATTAACGCTTGAGTTCGGAGACCGATCTCTAGGGTTGTGTTCTTATTTGCTGAGATGAAGGGTCCATGTCCAGGCAATAGAAACCCCAAGCTCGGGGGAGGAAATGAAAAATATTTATCCTTCCAGAATTTATTGGAAGAAGGATATTTACTCAGAAATTGTGCATCACCTCGGGAAGTGATATAGAAAAGACCCTTGGTGGTCAAGCTCTTCACTTGGAACAGAGCGAAAAATAGCTCAAGAGTGGGTTCTATTTCTAAGTATTTGGTCAAAATTAAAAAACCAGCCAATATGCGAAAGGAATTTGGAGCTAATTGGTTCAAGGGTATACGGTAGAGGTCGGACACCCCAGCCATAAACGGATGGATGGGAAATCGGAGGCCACCATCTCTCTCACCTGCAAAAAAGGCTAAGGCATTTGGTGGAGGTCAGTTAGGACGATCCGAACTGCTAGGCAAACAAAGTCTGAAGGTAGAGGGAATTTGGGCAGTCCTTTTTATGGTTTGAAGATTGGAACCTGACAGGGTGGTCTCTCTGAAGTCATGTGGATATATGGGTAAAGGACCCAAGCTCGGAGTTCGGATCTCTATTGTATCGGAGTCCTGGCCTGAATCGAAACTAGACTCGGTGGCATTAGGATCCGAAGGACGGACCCCAGTGAGAGAAAGGGGTTGTGAGGCAGAACCCATCATTACGGCCCATCGTTCTAAGTCGGCGATGAACGGGTCCGACGGCGTCAAATGAGAAGAAGAAGACGCCATAAGAAGAAAAAAGGAAAAGTTGGAAAGGAAAAGGATTACTTACTCAATAGAAATAGGAGATTGAGGGAGAAAAGTGGTCTGGAGCCTAAAGCTTTCGAAGAATGCCGGAGCCTGGAGAATTCCGCTGGAGAAGAAAGGCGTATTTGCTTGGGGGAGATGCTCTGAAATTCAAAATTGTGAAAAGTAGTGAATGAAGGAGGAGAAGGGCTTTTATTGGAAGAGGAAGGAGATGAAGGGTTGTCTCGGTATCCGAGGGGGCATGGCATGGTTTACGAAGCATCAGGAATTTAAAAAGACATCTCATCAATCATGTCCATGTGTCAGGTACTCGAGAGGCCAAAAGGCGGCAGGAATTTTGAAAGCCAAGAGCCGGCGGGAATTCGAAAAGCATAAACCCTAAAAATAGGTCAGCTCAGCCTGTCAGCAACTATGATTGAGGCGGAGATCAATCCATAGTTGGGGGGAGGAATTGATAAGGGCAAAACATGGTGCAGGCCGACTGATCGGACTATGGCACATGGCCGATCTAGCAAGGCCCATAATATTGGGCGATCATTAAGCATTAAGCATTGGGCCGATCTGTGGAGAGAGGCTTACGGATGAGATGGACATAAGGCTTATAAGTATTAGGCCGACCTCACGAGCCCATAAATAGGTGGGAGGATTATCATCTTTGGGCCGACTGTTAAGGCCCGAGTACAAGTATGGATGTTTATAAAGGCTGACTGTGTAAGGTCAGCTGTGTTAAGCCGTCTGTCAAAGCCCCGCACGGGTAAGCCGATCTGTTGTTGACCGATTATAATCTATAAGGACCTCGGGTGCAGTTCAACTCGGCCCAGAAGATGTATGAGGCACTGAGGATGCCTTGGAGATCTAAAGGGGCTTCACATCAATACATTGGGCCGGGGTGTTGTGAAACAGGTCGGAGCTATGGTCTTACAGGCGTAAAATTAGGGTTTTTAAGAGATCTGATCCTAATATAATGATGACTCTGACACCAAATCGTAAAGGAATTCCAGATTTTACGGAAACACTAATCCTAGCTAAGGTATAAAAGGCCGAAGCCCAGGTTCATTCTAACCTAATCTCATTTTTTTACTGTTACATTGCTTTTTTCTCTCTGTAGCCTTTACTTTCTTTCCAAGACACCGACTTAAGCATCGGAGAGGGTACGCCGGAGACCCCCTCCGGCCCCCCTTGTGCAGGTTTCACGGAGGACTTCGTCTTGAAAGGTGATCGGCGAGGATAGGTCGTTTTTGAAAGCAACCAAGGGGAGAAAATAAATTCTAAATAAACTGAAAGATACAGGGTTCGAACCCTGGTTAACACCCTTGTAAAGGGTTAGTGATACCACTTGAGCTACAAGCTAGTGGTAAGAGGTGGTGTAAGGTGATGTTGTATTAATTGTGGTAATTAATAAAATCTTTTTTCCTTTTGAAATCCATCCCGGAGATACTGGGGTGGTAGAGGATTAGGCCCTAGGTGGGGTGAAACTCTATAAATCGACACGTGTTATTTACTTCCCGCACCTTCATTCTTGTCTTGGCTTGCTTGATTCGAAAAAGAGGGCATAATCGAGAAAATGGAGATAATATATTCACCCCCCTCTAGATTATCGTAGCCGCTTGGACTTACACAACTCTTACGTGTTATGACTAGGATGAGTAGCACTCAAACTCAATCGATGTTTCGTGAGCGAACAAAAATCATTACTGAAACAAAAATTCGGTATGCATCGGTGTACTGAATATTGTAACAAAATTGAATCGGCTTGGTATTTCTGTAAATCAAAATTTTACAAACGTGATAGAAAAATAACTATTATAATTATAATTATAATATGTATTTATTAGTTCTTTAGTTTTAGTGGATAAATAATAAATAATAATATAAAATTATATAATATATACGGAAATAATACATAATAATATAAAAATAAATCTTCTACATGTTGAGTTTTTCGTTTCGGTTCAATTCACTCTGTTTGCCAAATCCTAAACACCCCTAATAATTGGATGCATTTAAATATTTTTTTATAAATTCAAGCAAAGTTGAAAAAAAAAGAGTATTACAATTGTATTAAAAATAAATGTATATACATATAAGTTTTTATGGTATATTTCTTTTTTGAAAAACATGATATAACAAAGTGAGATTCCACAAAGTTCATTTGGCAAAATGAACTTTTAACAAAGTTCCGATGATAAAATATAACAACTTTTGTTTAGATTTTAGGTAAAGACAATTTTGCCCTCATGTGGAAGGCACGTACCAGAATATTCAGAGGATATTCCACCGGCAATGGACATTGACTGGCAAAGTGCAATACTTATGTAGTTTGTATGATAAAGTGTAAATAAAATTAGTTCATATGGCAAAGTGCAAAAGCGCGCATAGTTTTGAAGATTTAGTATTTTTTCCTCTAAAAAAGGAAGCGAGAAAGAAATGAAGATAAAAATCGTTCTTGATGGAACATCTTCTTGTATGTCGTAGTAGCTGATGGAATATGACTCATTGTAGGTCCCAAGGGGTGTAAGTGTAAGGTTTAGAAGGGGGGTTGAATAAACCTTACCAAATTTTTGATTTAGTCCTTTAAATCTACTGAGTTGATACTACACTTTGTGTCCTTGATGGACAAAAACTTAGTCACTCAAGAGAGTTAATCACTCAACAAACTCAATCGAGCCGTTGATGGAGTAACTCACCGTTAGCTCTAAATTAACTCGATTGTGGTTTTGTTTTTCAGCGGAAGACTTAACACCCTTAAGTTTGATTAAGTAAGAGTTTAGTGCTTGGTTTAGTACTTATAATTTATCAAGTGGATAGCAAATTTATCGTGAGAAATAAGCGATTAAAATTGCAAGAATTAAAGTCTTTGAAATGTAAATGACACAATGAAATTTTTATAGAGGTTCGAAGATGGGGTAATTCTTCTACTCATCTCTTCTCCAACTCCTGGAGGAATCCACTAAGTAATGATCGGTTTACAAAGTGGTAACAGTCCGGATACAAGTCTTGATCACACGATTGACTTGATCCTTTGGGACTCGATCCGAGACGCCTTGATCACTCACCGTGGCTTCTCGTGCGACTCGGCTTCTTCACAGGCAAACCGCCTTTACTACAGACTCACTTGCTCAAGCTCTTTGGATTTGATCACGAAGCCCTCCAAAAGCTTAAGACTTGCTCAACCTTGAACCTTCCTACAGATCCTTTCTTGGAATGTAGACCCCTTGTTTTCGATATTTTCCTCTTCAACTGATTGAAGTTATCTTTCCTTCACAGGTGAGTGTTGGATTGATGTTCTTCGTAATGTAGGCTTGAGGATTGAGAATATTTCAGTTTTCTAATATGCTTGTATATCTCACATATATGTCATCTATGTATCTCTCCTTTCTCAAACAAACTCCTCGGCCTTTTATAGTGAACTTTCAAAAATTTGCCCGTTGAAGAGATAGGCTTATTTTTGAAAGTCACTTGCGATCGTTGGCTTGTCTTGTTGCGATTCTTGGAATTGCCATTTCCTCGTATGAATTGTTCTTTCACCTTTTGAGTTCGACACGGTGTAGTGCTTCCCATTGGTTCATTCCTTTTGCACGCTTCCTCGGGATGAGCACTCCAAGAAAGGTGATATGGAGATATTACTTGTTTAAGTAAATCTCTTGATTTACGTACAACGGTTCTTTTCGATTATCTCGACTTGATCGCTTTTCCTTGCTTTCCCCAGGTGACTTAGAGTCGACTTCCAATCATGGATGACTCTTCATCACTTCAACTTGAGACTTGGCTTTTCTTGAGTTGACTTGACCGATGCTCCACTCAGTGCATCTCACCGCTTCTTGATGAGTTCCGTCTACTCTTCTTTGCCATATTCAAATTGTTTCACGAAGGTCTTCCTTCCGGTCTTGTTGTCTTCTTGCATGTTATGGCGTAGGCGACTTAACTCGGCTTGGCCACTCTAATTGTTACAATACATTTTACAAACAAGAATTGGGGTGCCAACTTTCTATTCTAAGTTTTACATGGCATTCATCAAAATCTAAACAATAAAATTCCTAACAATTTCCCCCTTTTTGATGATGCCAAAACTTAAATCATTCAAAAATGCAAACAACAAAGATACATACAGATATAGTGTATTGACATAGAATGTATGCGCGAGAATAGATCTGTTTATTGATCATATCATTCTGTTCTTTTACACAATCTTTTTACAAGTTGTATCGAGCACATATTTGTCTACACTGAAAATAAAGAATTTATAGCTTTATTACGAGAAGACTTACATTGTATGTATTTACATAATAAAATACATGAAGGGTTGGACATCAACACTTCATCTCCTTCATTGTCTCCTTCTTTCATCTTGATCGGCATCTTCTTCTCTTCTTCTCTTTTTCTCGTCATCACCGCCTTCTTTTTTTCTTCTCATATGCCTTCCCGATGACTTTCATCTTTTCTTATTCTTTCCTGTCTCTCTCCGCCATAGCCGAGTTTGTCTCTTGTTTTCTTCTTCTATTCTTTTTGCATACTCGGCGTTAGTTTTAGCCACTTTCAAATTTGCCACTTGGTCAAGCCCAGCCCGAAAGAGATCCCTCCTTTCTTTCCCGGATCTACGTATTCAATATTCTTGGGCGAGGCCTGGGTCCAAGCTTCTTCCTCCACTCATCGCTTCTTCCTCTACTACCTGCGGGCGTATCTTTGTCTTGGGTCTTCTTCTTCCCACCGAGTGAGTGACTAGCGAGTGACCAGCAGAGTGATCGCTTAGGAAGTCTGCTGCTGCTGTCGCTTCTTCACATAACGTGAGACCCTTTTCCCAAGACAAGTCCCAAGCTTGAGCCATGGACATATTTGCAAAATATCCCTCGAGTTCGAGCGTTTTAAATTCATCAACGATCCTGGCTCTGTCCCGACATCCGAGATGGCATAGGTGTCTCTGCTCTCTTTTGGAATGCCTCCGTGTTCTTTCAAGATGTTCATGACTCGGGCATCCATTCTTCATTCCACTTCCTTCATCCCCGCTTCAATTGTTTTTCTCTTTTCGGCCATAGATACAAAGAGTGTTGGAGTGGCGAGAATCACAGGGAGTTTCTTTGCTTATAATGTCACCGTGAGGACCCTGTTGAGGGTTTGTGCAATCATCAAGGTCATATCTTTTGATCCTTCCCCCTCGTGATTTTCCTTTCTTTTGTTTCAAAATTTCCTCACCGATTTTCCCTTCTCACTGTTCCTTCTCACCGCTACTTTCTTTTCGATTGATTTTCTTTGCTTTAAGGTATTCCTCTTCCCCCTTTTTGGCATCATCAAAGGATAGAGGAACCCCAGGGAACATCTTTGGCAAACATGAAGTCGAGCTGCGGATAGTCGAGTTCTGCTTCAAGTCTGCTGCGTTGTAAGCGATGAAATTCGGATCGAGTAGCGTTGGATTCTGCTGAAATCAGCTTCATCTCACCATGAGAAGGCTGAATTTTCTTGTCATGTGTTCTTCCAAACGCTCAGTAGATCATTTGTATTTTGCTCACGCAGCGGCGCTTTATCTCGGCGGTGTGAGCTTCATGCATATGCTCAATATGTTCTCTCGACTTCGTTTTTGCATCATCATTTTCACTCTCCACACTAGCGACTTGTTGAATGAGTGTCCTGAAGAATCGACTTGTTCCACGCGCATTTTTGTCTTTTTGCCACCATTCCCCGATTCGGACTGTTATGCCTCTCAAGTCGGGCCGTAAGGGTGTCATCTCTGTTGTCGATCGCATATCCAAAGAGGCCGATGCCTCTCCATCCGTTCAACCTCGGCAAATAGTGCCTTGAACACTTCTCGTATTTCAAATTCTCTTCATTGCGGTGATGGCCATACAACATCAAAGTCATAAGCGGTGGAACAATGGTATCTCGAAGAGAAAACGCGGGAGCTGGTGCGTGATAGCGTGCGCGTTCATTCTCGACTCTTCATGGAGTTCGGGTACCTCCAGGGAAAACGGAAAAGATTCTACAAAAGTTTCATCACCGCCAACCGGATCTTTCAATGATGAGCGGTGCGCGTGAAGTTCTTTTGGGAATCGATCTGCTGCGACTTGAGGAGCACGCTTTCGGTGGATCTTTGGTTCACCGGGTTTTGTTGTGAAGTAGTCGGTTCAGCGACCCACTGTCTCAACAACCGTTGGTCTCGGTTCTTGAGCCTCACTGTTTAACACCGTTGGTCTCGGTGATTTTTCCAATTGCGTGAGATGGTCCTCGGCCTTATTAGTAGCGTCATCGGACGATGATGAGATTTCCATTGGTGGCTCATCATCAAAGTTAAAGGTTTGACGAGTAGTCTTGGGATCGAGACTTACTCATGCTTGCTTGGAACACCCGATTGAGTCTTTTGGATTTGCACTCGGGATGACTCGAGCTTCTTCTTCGCCTTCCGATCCCGAAAAGGATACATCGGGATTATCCCGGGAATCATGAAGTGCGCTTATCTCCTTCTCGGATGGGTCGATTATAGCAGGAGGATGTTCTCTACTTGACTTCTTTACCCCAGGAAGTCTCAACCTCCCGTGGGCCTTCATTACCTCCGGCGGTCTCTCTTTGCCGCAATGGCCTTGGTCCTCCCTTTCGGCGGTGTCAATCTGTCTTAGGGTCTTCTGCGGTGGCATCCATTGGAGTCTCAACCCCATGGATTGCACTTTCATCGCCAGTGTTAACTCCCGGGCGTTCCATCTCAGTGCCTCAAGCATCGCATCGGCGTCATTAGCCTTCGAGCGATTGGCACCTCACCGAGAGTCTCAATCGCTTTGAGCTTTGTTGATGGCAACTTGTTGTTCTTCTTGTGTTTGTATTTTCTCTACTTCGCCTCCTTGATTCGTTGTGGAGTCATCCGCAACATCCTCCGACCTTCTTTGCGCGTGTGGAGGGAGTTTCCCCCTCGGTGCGCACCACCGAGTGACTTGTAATGGGGTCACTCATCTCCAAACTCCCATTTTTTTGATTGATTGTTCAGCCGTTGGGGCGGTGGTAGCACACCTTCAATAGGGGTTGGCTCGATGGGGTCCCCACTATCCCGTTTCATCGCCGGCTCCTTTATTGCCTTCTTATGAGTGAGTGGGAAGTGGTAGCGGCAAACAACATGGGCTATTTGTTTGAACCACTCCCACTTTGGATCGATTTCACCGTGTGTTCGGAGGACTCTCCTGGTCCCTCCATTAGTCTTTGCTCGTGAAGGATTCTTGACTCGTGCAATGCTTGCTGCATTGCAACTCTTACGTAGTGCGGAGATAGGGCGGTGCTTGCCTTCTCACGTGCTTGGCTTCTTCACTTGCTTTTCTCTCTCCTTGTCCTTGTAGATCTGCGGGATGTCCGTGCGATTGTCTTCATCCGTCAGTGGGAGCACAATAGTTAATCGAAGGAAATTTAGCGAGTTCCTCTTCTTCTTCTATGAACTCGGGCCGTTGGAACTGTTCCTTGACTTACTCAACTTCCATTTCCTCCACTCACGCAGACGATTTTGGATGTCCGGGTAAGGTGGAGATAGGATCATTACATCACTATCCGCTGCGCGGGTTCTTCTTGTGCTTGGTGTGTGAGCTACTTGTGTCTTGAGTTGCCTCTGTGATCGCCTTGGCTTGAGACTTGGGCTGTTTCATCAACTACATCCGGAGACTCTACTTCTCTAGTAGTCTCCGTATTTGTGCTAGGTGAGTAATCGACTCAACTTTGGTTTCTCGATTCGGACCGCTTGACGATTCTTCTTCGTCTCTCTGGTTTGTACCAGGGGAATTTCTAGTTCGAGAGATGTTGTCTTCGAGTCTTGTGCGGCTCGGGCGTCTTTGGTGTAGCGGGCCGTCGTGGCTTCTCGATTCTCCTCTTCTTGACGATCGGAGAAGGTATTTGTGAGTCCTTCTCGACCGGCTAGCTGCGGGGCGGGAGACACGGCCTGTTGGGGCGGTGACTGCTGCGGGCGGGGAGCATGTTTGGTTTTCTTTGCTGCAGGGGCGTGTCTTCTTAGCGACTCCGAGGGCGACTTTCTTCTTGGCGGAGAGGAAACAATTTGTATCTTCGGGTTCACCGATTCCCCCTCACCGTGTCGCTCTCTCTTGGCGTAAGCTCTCTTACATGCACCGAGAGGGTTTGCTCTGAAACATCCTCTTGTTAACATGGAATGCCTTCCCATGTCTAAGAGGACTCCTTTCACCTCCAATAGCCGGCCAATCACCGTGGCCATATCCTAGGGATCCTCCAAATGAACCATCTTCTTTGAAGGACTTGTTCCCCACGTTAAGGCAGAGTCTGCTGTAGACAAACTCAGCCGATTTATCTTCTTTTTCTTCGATGATTGCGGCCATTACAATCGCTTTGCCTTTGTGATTGGTCAAAGCGCCAATTTTGATGTCGATACATTTGGCAACTATGTCCAACAACTTGTGATAATCCTCCTTGGCCAGTCTTTGTTTGCTTTGTGTATATTATTTTATCGGCAAAGTCGGACTTGGCTATTTCTTTCCATGCGTCGGCCAAGTTTACATCAAACTTCTTTAATCTCGGATGCTCATTCTTCACGGGTAGTGAGCAATGTTCACCAAATCCTTGGCGGTGATAGTCACCGCTTTCCGTGAGCAGATGACTTGATTCCTTCATCGTGAATCTCGGCATTCACGTAGAATTGTGCGACCTCCTCCACATAGGTCATCGGATATTCTAACGTTAGAAAAAGTTTTAGCCCGGACGTTTCCAACTTCTCGGTGATTTTCTTCACTAGGGTGTCGTCGGACCCTGTTTCATCATTAAAATCAAAATCCACCGTAGAGCGGGTGTGGATTTGCTTTCCTAACTTGGTAAAGTCATAAGTTGGTGCCATTTCTCGGGATTATTTCAAAGAAAAACTCGAGAAAATGATTTGAAGATTGATAGGGTTTCGAGAGTATTTTGCCTTTGCTTTTGAGAGAAAGAGATGAACGCATTTTTAGAAGTGTGAGAGAAAACGGACGAAAATGGTTTAAATATGGTTTATGAAAGGGCGTGCGGGTGGTTTTGAATTGTGATCGAAATCAACGGCTTGGATTTCGCACGCCTATTGAGCATTTCATGTCTCGTATTTAATGCGGCAAAGATTTATATCCAATCATAAGCTTGGTGTGCGCGCTTTTTATGTCGTACACATCATCATTATCTTTGACGTATTCCTTAAAACATTCCCGCTTAGTCAAAACGACAGCGTTTTTGTCACTTTGCTCATAAGTTATTCAGCTTATCCCTTAGGCGATTTAACTCTACTTCTCACGATTCTCTTAGTGACTCAGCTATCACCGACTCGATGTAATCTTTTTCCGAACCAACCTGGTGATTTATTGAGTGATTTACATTTCGACTCTTTTTCACCCCTTTTCTTTCCATTTCTCTTCTTTGATTAAATGAGTGTCACTCCAATTAACCCCAACTCATGTTTGAGTTCTTCAAATGTTGACTCACATAATGGTTTTGTGAAGATGTCGGCTAGTTGTTTATCGATTGAGATATATTCCAGGATGATGTCCTTCTTTTCAACATGATCTCTTATGAAGTGATATCTCGACATCAATGTGCTTTGTTCTTGAATGCAACACGAGGATTTTGAGTAATTGCAATTGCACTTGTGTTATCACACATGATTGGAATTTCTTTTTCCTCAATTTCATAGTCTCTCACTTTCTTTGTCTCATCCATAGAACTTGGGCTGCTAATTTGCCCTGACTATGTATTCCGCCTCACCAGAGATGGCTATTGAGTTTTGCTTCTTGCTAAACCAGAAATCAGCCTGTTTCCTAGCATTTGACATGTGCCTGAAGTGCTCTTCCTATCAACTCTGCATCCAATAGTCGAGTCGAATCGAATAGCCAATTAGCTTGAATCCACCTTCCTTTGGATACCATAGGCCTACTTCTTGGCTTCCTTTCAAGTATCTCAATATTCTCTTTCTTTCTTTGTCATGTGGCTCTCTTTTGGAGCAGATTGAAATCTTGCACATACACCTACAAACAAAGGTGATGTCCGGTGCGCTTCTTTGTGAGATAGAGCAATGATCCAATAAGTGCTCAGATCTTGTTTGATCTACAGGCTTGCCATCCGCATCCATATCCATTTTGGTGATGTGTTCATTGGTATTTTCACGAGAAGACTTCTCTTCCATACCAAACTTCTTCATTAAATCTCTCGTGTATTTTGTTTGGCTTATGAAGGTTCCATCCTTCACTGTTTTACTTGGAGTCCAAGGAAGAATGTCGACTCTCCCATCATGCTCATTTCAAATTTACTTTGCATGAGGTTTGAAAACTTTTCACACAGCTCTTTGTTTGTGGATCCAAAGATGATGTCATCAACATATATTTGAACAAGTAGAATACTCTTCTTGTCTTGAATTACTGAAAAGTGTTCTATCTACTTTTCCTTTTGTGAATCCATTTTCGATTAGGAATTGTGACAAGGTGTCATACCATGCTCTGGGTGCCTGTTTCAATCCATACAGGGCTTTCTTGAGTTTGTATACCTTGTCTCCAAGAGTCTTCTGCTCAAATCCTGGAGGTTGCTCAACATACACTTCTTCTTCCAATAAACCATTTAGGAATGCACTTTTACATCCATCGATATACAATGAAATTCTTGTGAGCTGCATAGGCAAGAAACATCCTTATAGCTTCCAATCTTGCACGAGGGCAAATGTTTCATCAAAATCTATCCCTTCTTCTTGGCAATATCCTTTGGCTACTAGTCTTGCTTTGTTTCTTACCACAGAGCCTTCCTCGTTCATTTTATTTACGAATACCCATTTGGTGCCAATAACATTTTGATGCATGGGTCTTTGCACTAATTCCCACACTTTATTTCTTTCAAACCGATTGACTCTTCTTGCATAGCTTGAATCCAATGTGTGTCATCCAATGCTTGTGACACATCTTTTGGCTCTATTTGCGAGATGAAGCATGTGAACATAGCTTCTTGTTGAGTTACGGATCTTGTTTTGACACCTTCTCTTATATCTCCAATGACAAGTTAAGTGGATGGTCTCTCGGCCATCTTACATCAGGTTGGAGTAAGTTAGGCTGGATTGATCGACTTGCGGTTGTGTTGTTGTGGTCGCTCTCTCTCATAATCACTTAGCAAATTTTCCAAATTGTTTTTGAGATTCACTATCTCATCTTCTTCCTCGAATTGATAATTCCAACTTGACTTGACAAGGGACTCTTAGATATGGTTGGATGATTCAAACTTCATCGGTGACTCTACAATGTCTTCTCCATTTACATTTGGCTCATCGAATACTACATGAATGGATTCTTCAGTAACCATAGTTCTTTTGTTGAGTATTCTCAGGCTTTGCTTTCACCGAGTATCCTAAGAAGATACCTTCATCGACTTTAACATCAAAGGCCTTTAGGTTGTCTTTGCCATTGTTGTGGATGAAGCATTTACATCCAAATATTCTCAAATATGCAACACTTGGTTTTCTTCGATCCGGATCTCACAGAGTCTTTGTCACCGTTTTATCATACATCTGTTTTGGGTGTAAGTCAAGTTGTGTTGATTGCTTCACCCAAAAAATCTTTTTGGTAACCCTACTTCAACTAGCATGGTCCTTGCTTCTTTTTGAGGGTTCTGTTCCTTTTTCTCGCAACTCCATTCTCACGTGGAGTCCTTGCTGATAGTTCATGACCAATACCATTCTCAATACAATCTTTGAGTTATTATTCCATTGACAAACTCGGTTCCTCTATCGATCTTATTTTGATAATGGTTTGACTCTTCTCATTTTGAATCCTCTTCATCACCGTTGTGGTAGTTTTTGTAGAGTTTCTTTCTTCTTGCACATGAATATTGTCCATGTATATCTTGAGTAGTCATCTACTACCACCAAGGTGTATTTCTTTGCACTTATCTTTGGCTGGTTCCACTTTGGGCCAAATAGATCCATATGAAGTAGATGCAATATTCTTGTTGAGGATGGGCATGTCTTTTCTTTGAATGACGACTTGATTTGCTTTCCCTTCGACATGCATCACATATACTCTCCTTCTTGTATCTCGAGTCCGGAAGTCCTTCTACAAGTTGACTTCTTGCTAGCTTGTTAATTGTTTTGAAATTCGGGTGACTCACTTTTTGTGCCACAACCAACTTGATTCATTTGTGCTTTTGCTAGTAGACAGTCTTTGGGTGTTGCGATTGACCAATCCACTACATACATATTTTTATCTACATCCTTGCAAAAACTTCATTTGATTCAATATCTTTGATTTGGCATATACCCATGTTGAATCCAACATTGTAGCCCTTGTCACGGTGGTGATACTCGATAAGTTGAAGTTGAGTCCTTCAACATATGCAACATCCGTGATTTCTAATCCATTCCTCTTGATGGATCCAATGCCTCTTATTTCACCAGGAGCTTCATTTCCTCCAAATATGACTTTTGCTCCTTTGACTTCCTTGAATTTTGACAGATTTCTCTTATTTCTGTCATATGTCCGGAATGCGACCACTATCCATGTACCAGGTTCCTTGGCACTCACTTGTTCCTTGAACCCGCAATCAAGGAAATTAAGTTTTAGGTACCCATACTTGTCCGGTCCGAGGGGTTAGAGTTGTAAGATGATCCAACCAACCTATAGCCAAATGATTTGACTCTAAGGGGTTGCCATCTATCGATGCCATAATCATAATTAATCCTGGCAAATTGCTTGGGGATTCTAGGTTCATACATCTGTCTCTTTTGTCGTATGCTGCATATGTGTTTTAGCAATTGCCTTCCTTGGGTAATTGTGGTGTTTTTGAGTGTAGTGCCTAGGTGCATATGTGTGTTGATGAAAGCTCTTATGCTTTTGGAATGGCCTTTCTTTGAGTTCTAGGCCTTTGCCATTTGGGCTTATATTCCATAAGTTTGTCTTTGATAGTTCACATTATTCCAATCAGCTTGGCTTGGATATTTTCTACCATTCCCATCATATGTATTTCTTTTATGGGTTTTCTCGGATTTTTGGTAGCTCTGCTTCCTTTTTACAGAGTATTTTCTTAGGAGTTTCTTTGAGGACTCGGTGAATCTCTTCTCGGCTATCCTTTCAAAGACACTCAACTCGGTTTTTGTTTTCCTTTTCCTTTAACCAAGGCCATTTGCTTAGTATTGTGCTTTGGAGTGAATGTGTGTGCAACATTTAGAGTTTTGGATTTTTCGGACTCTTCATGACTTGAAGATCCTTTTTCCAAAATTACTCTTGAGGTTTGACATGGCACGAGAGAATTAAATCCTAAGCCTGTCTTGTCTCCACACTCTCTTTGACTCATAATAAGATCATCCAATGATTTAGATGCCTTAGTGAATGAGGCAATAACATTCTTGAGGTCATTCTCCCTCTTTTCTATAGCAACAATTTCTGCTACTAATTTAGCATTTTCAAACTTTAAACTTTCATTTTCAACGGCTATTTGACTTAGAGTACTCGGCTCCTTAGTCGGCTTTGAGTTTTGACTTTTGAGTATCTTTGTTTTCCTCATTCAATAGTGTGTGTGAGGATTTAATGTGTTCAAAATCTTTCATCATTTTGCCTAATGAATCATAAAGATCAGAGGTGATGAAGTGTGTGTGTCACGATCACTATCACTAGTGTCGAGTTTGTTGAGTTAGATTGTACCTCATCTTCTTGATCTTGTTCTTTGGCCATCAAGCGGATCGGGGCTTCTTCTTCGAGTCACTTGAGTAGTCGGCTTCACTTGCTCTCGAATCAATTGTCTCTCTTGACTTGGCATTTCAACATCTCGAACCATCATTGCCTTTTTCTTTTCTTGTCTTCTTTCTCAAGATCTTCCTTTCTTCTTCATCCTTGTACTTGTTGACTACATGATATGGACAGTCAATGGCATAGTGACCTGGTTGTCTACAGTTCCAACATAGATACTCAACCTTTTGATCGACTCTTTCCATTCTTGGATTGTCACCCTTTGATACTCAACTTTTTGATGATTTGTTCTCTTGGTTGGCCTATCATCCCTTGATTTGGAGGGAGCCGAGTGTCTTCTGGAAGATTCACCCTTTCTTCTCTTGTAGTTCTTGTTAAAGAACTTGTTAAATATTTTAACCATCAGGGCTATTTCTTCGGGTCAATGACCTCTTTGACCTCGGCTCTCTTCCCATCTTTAACAATTAGAGCAAATTTGTTTTGGGTACAACTGTCTCTTCCTGGTCTTTTCTTCTCGGCTCAAACTCGTAGGCTTTGAGGTCCGAGAATAACTCATGGTTGGATGTCTTTGATAGGTCCATGGAATGTCTCGATGCCATGACCATCATTTCCCATTCAATTTGGAAGACTTTTTAGGATCTTCATACACATTTCATTCTCATGTATATTCCTTTCCAAGTGCGAGACAACTCATTTGTGATTTACGTGAACCGTGCGTCTAGTTGATCCAGGTTCTCTCCTGAGATCATTTTAAAGTTCTCAAATTTAGACATGCATTTGATAATTTGTTTTCTTTGATTTGCTTCGAGCCTTCACAAATCAATGTCGGCATCCTCCCGATTTCTTTAGCCGTTTTGCATGATTTGACTTTGTTGAACATGGCTTTGTCCAAGGTTTTGTAGAGGATGTCCTTGGCTACATTGTCTAGGTTATATCTTTTTCTCATCATCATTTGTCCACTCGGTTCTTGGTTTTTCAACCATGACTGGTCTAGAGCAACATCTTCTTCTCTTCTCCTTGGTTTGCAACTCTTCGCAAACCGTATTCACCTTTAAGATTTGCGAGAGGCCCATCTTCTATCACTATCCACATCTCATCATGTAATCTTTGATAGATGAGCCTGCATACGAATTTTCCAATCATCAAATTCTTCAATAGTGAACATAGGGATGCGTGTCAAATTTGCTTCCATGATAATAACTTTTAATGATAAAGAAGAGTTTTGAAAGTTTAAGTACTAAAGCGGACTTTGAAAAGTTTGGAGATCTAGTTCAAGAACCGGTGCGGAGGGTTCAATGAACCAACCGCTCCGATACCACTTGTAGGTCCCAAGGGGTGTAAGTGTAAGGTTTAGAAAGGGGGTTGAATAAACCTTACCAAATTTTTCGATTTAGTCCTTTTAAATCTCTGAGTTGATACTACACAGGTTGTCCTTGATGGACAATCAACTTAGTCACTCAAGAGAGTTAATCACTCAACAAACTCAATCGAGCTTGTTGATGGAGTAACTCACGTTAGCTCTAAATTAACTCGATTGTGGTTTTGTTTTTGCGGAAGACTTAACACCCTTAAGTTTGATTAATTAAGAGTTTAGTGCTTGGTTTAGTACTTATAATTTATCAAGTGGATAGCAAATTTATCGTGAGAAATAAGCGATTAAAATTGCAAGAATTAAAGTCTTTGAAATGTAAATGACACAATGAAATTTTTATAGAGGTTCGAAGATGGGGTAATTCTTCTACTCCTCTCTTCTCCAACTCCTGGAGGAATCCACTAAGTAATGATCGGTTTACAAAGTGGTAACAGTCCGGATACAAGTCTTGATCACACAAACGGTGACTTGATCCTTTGGGACTCGATCTGAGACGCCTTGATCACTCACCGGTGGCTTCTCGTGCGACTCGGCTTCTTCACAGGCGGTTGCCTTGCTACTACAGCTCACTTGCTCAAGCTCTTTGGATTTGATCACGAAGCCCTCCAAAAGCTTAAGACTTGGCTCAACCTTGAACCTTCCTACAGTCCTTTCTTGGAATGTAGACCCCTTGTTTTCAGTATTTTCCTCTTCAACTGATTGAAGTTATCTTTCCTTCACAGGTGAGTGTTGGATTGATGTTCTTCGTAATGTAGGCTTGAGGATTGAGAATATTTCAGTTTTTCTAATATGCTTGTATATCTCACATATATGTCATCTATGTATCTCTCCTTTCTCAAACAAACTCCTCAGCCTTTTATAGTGAACTTTCAAAAATTTGCCCGTTGAAGAGATAGATAGCTTTTTTAAAGTCACTTGCGTCGTTGGCTTGTCTTATTGCGATTCTTGGAATTGCCATTTCCTCGTATGAATTGTTCTTTCACCTTTTCGAGTTCGACACGGTGTAGTGCTTCCCATTGGTTCATTCCTTTTGCACGCTTCGGGACTGAGCACTCCAAGAAAGGTGATATGGAGATATTACTTGTTTAAGTAAATCTCTTGATTTACGTGCAACGGTTCTTTTCTGATTATCTCGACTTGATCGCTTTTCCTTGCTTTCCCTAGGTGACTTAGAGTCGACTTCCAATCATGGATGACTCTTCCACACTTCAACTTGAGACTTGGCTTTTCTTGAGTTGACTTGATCGATGATGCTCCACTCACCGTTGCATCTCACCGCTTCTTTCTTGATAGAGTTCCGTCTACTCTTCTTTGCCATATTCACATTTTCACAAAGGTCTTCCTTCCGGTCTTGGTGTCTTCTTGCATGTTATGGCGTAGTGACTTAACTCGGCTTGCGGCTCTAATTGTTACAATACATTTTACAACAAGAATTGGGGTGCCAACTTTCTATTCTAAGTTTTACATGGCATTCATCAAAATCTAAACAATAAAATTCCTAACACTCATGACATCCAATACGTTTGGACGCTTTGCATAACAAAATCAACCAGAACTCAAGCATGAAGTATATATATATATATATATATATATATATAACTCATCCATGTCGTAGATAACTTATTTTTTGGAATCATTTATGTTATTGGATAACATAGAGAGCTAAAGAAGAAGCTGTAGAAGTTGAAGTTGGATCTTCCACAAGAAGGGTATCTAATAACGTAATAGAGGGATCGATCCTTTGTTTGACACTTTATCCAATCAACTTTGATAATTTCAATTGTATTCCTATATTGGTATTGCACACCAAACAATAGTATTACCTTACACAACAGAGTTGTGCATGCACTTGTTTCACAAAAGTGAGCACTATGAAAAAAAGAACACACGAATATATTTTTTGAAAGATGAACTTTTTTATGTTTATGTGGTGTGTGCTTCATCAACCTCAAAAAGTTATAAGATGAGAAATGTCCTATTCCAAATGAGAATCAATAAATCGCATGAAAATGGAAATATTTAGAGATCTTGGTGTTGCAGAGTTGTTCCATAACAACAATTATGTGGCCTTTAGTTGCTTCAATCACCGCTTGTTATATAAGTCTGTCAATCTCGTCCTAAGTCCGTGTACGTGAAAAAGTGTTGGAAGATGACTAGAAGACTAAAATTACACAAGTGTATAAGAATATTGGCAGTGAACTTTTATTCGCTAAAACTTACATATAACATGGTTCTTGATGATTTACAAATGAAAAGTCCGAACTTATACTATTTTACCTCCTAATGGATGGTGATGATTTGTTTAATCTAAAGGTTGAAAGTTAACTTATTTATAGTTCTCCAAGAATATTCTGAATTTGTCACAAGATATTTTACAAATAAAACTCTTAAAAGTTTATAAATTCTCTACAACAATCCTATACTAGTGTTGGCTTAATATGTTGGACTGAGAGAGGGGTAGAAGAGACAATCTCTCCGTCAGTTTTTTTATTAAATGATGAAATTTTTTCCCAAATAACTATTCTCTCTTCATAATAATAAAAAATACCAGCCGAACAATGGCCAATTTTACACTTTGCCTACCAAACTATTTTTCGTTACACTTTGCCCTCTCGTCTTGCACGAATTTTACACTCTACCACCATATATGGACAATTTTGCCCCTATAGTTCTATCAATTCATTTTAATAGTTTTAGATACCCATTTAAGCTCCAAGTTGTTGCATTTAACCCCTAAAATTTATAAAATTATCACATAATTTATTAAATATTAATTTAACTCCAAAACAGCTTGTTCCTGAATTTATCAGGTCATTAGAATCAAACTGGGTTTTTTGATTTAAAATTGGATATAGTCCATTACGACCATATCAGACCCAACATGCTTCCGTAAAATTAAAATATCCCCTCAAATTCATACCTTTCTTTGACCGAATCAGCACCAGGTGAGATGGCTCACAACACCACCAGTCGGAAGATTAATGCCCCTAGACCGTTTGACAAACAGTTTGTGCTATTCAACTTCAACCAACAGGAAAAATGATCTACAAGTTATCCGACTCCTTTAGCAACTGCTCAACACAACCTTGGTTCGTTTCCTACTTCAAGTGTATAAGATAATTCTCAAAAGGGATAAATTAATAGAACATTATGAACACATGTTGAAGTAAAAGCCTGTTTTTATTAAGAACTTCTAAGAAATATTTATTATATCAGTAATCTTCTTTTGGGAGGATAATACTTTTTTAGCCTCTCATATATTAGGCTTGCACTCAAAAATACATAAACAAAAAACTTAAAACACTCTGAAAATTTTTAAACACTCAACTATTTTTACAAAGAAGATTTATTTTGGGAAGGCTAAGGGATGTTGATCAATGCCTTTAGCCTTCCCAAGATCTTGTTTATATAGAGGTAAGGATGCCTCTATCTTCTTTTATTATTGCACCCACTTGCTGAAAAGTGGAAGCCTCCTCAGCATCACATGGTTTGGGCCCTCTTTTGTCTGGTATTCAAAGTTTGTTGATAAGGCTCCTTTATCTGATGACTTTCTTTTTTCGTCCTTTAGTTAATGGAAGGAATATTATCACGTCACTGCTTACGTCATTTACTTGAATTATCGGCATCTACCAACTGGATGTCAATCTCTTTTGTTATGACCCACCTTTTGTCTTTTGGTTAAGTGGGTATCACATGTTACCACATGTTGACGTGCGTTTTGGTCAACAAGCAAAAATATGTAAAAGATTTAACACGTGCAAATGTAAACGTGCGTAACGTGTGTTTATTTCTGGCTAATTCTGCCTTTTTTGCATAATGCCGAGCCTAATTATTGGGGTCGGTCTCTATTACAATCTTACTCCTTTTCTTTTTCTCTCTTTTTTCTGTTCCCCTTTTTATCTCTCTCTCTCTATCAGGCTTTTTATACCCCTTGAGTCAGTTGGTTTACAATAGTCATCTTTGCACTAACTAGTCATTAATTAGTAAAAGAATTAAAGAAAGACACATGTCCCTCTCTAACTGTGCATGTCAGTCAAAACTTGCCACTTGTCGACTTCCCTTTATAACTTTCTGACATGTGGCAGTTTCTGATACCAATAAAGCGTTAAGCATGGGCGTGTGATTATTTTTATGAGTCTGTCGAAATTTGGGCTCGGGGCTCGGCAGCCGTGTTGCGGTTGGGCTCGGTAGCGGGCGAGCCTAATTCGTGACGTGTCACCGCGCATCGTTGCTGACGTCACCCACAGGTCTCCTACTCGGACGTGTGCTGGATTGATGACATGGATTAATTTCTTCCAGCTCGGCTCGGGCGTCATCAAAGGCCCCCAAGTTTAATTCCGAGACAAGAATTTCTGAAGTCGGAGTTAAACTTTAATGCTAATGATAAACATTTAATGGGAAACGGATTTTCTCAAAGGTTTTGTTCATTCCCGACATCTGTCGCGTAGTGATTAATGCCTGAAACGGCGCATTAATTGGGTTGCCATAATGACAGATACGTGGCGTTTTGTGGTTGGACCAGCCTTGCACAGGAATCGAAAAGGTACGTCAGTTCTATTAGCGGGCGTGGGGACGCGACATTCTCTGACATGTTTGACGGCTTTTGAGTTTTAAAAAGGCGCGTCTTTTCGAATAAACGTTTCGTTTATCGAGGGAACTCCATCTATAAATACCTCTGTTTCCCTCCATTATCCACTTGCGCAACCATTAACCTTTGAGTGAAGTGACTAAAACCGAAGCGAGAAATTTCGGTCGGCTTCCAAAGTTCGAGACTTCGAACTTAGGTATTTTTTCGAAATACTCTCCCTTTACCTACAAAATGTCTTCTTTTGAGGATAGTAGGAGTCGTAGTTATAGTGTAGAGGTTGAAATCGAAGATCCTCCCTCTGAACCTTTTGTTTATTTCTCACCAGCACGGCGATCTCCGTCTCACAGCCCGAGCATTATTCAGATATCTTCTCCAGATTCTTCTCGAGGTGGAACGTCTTTGGAGCGGACGCATACTATCTTTGATCCGACGCTAGTGACCGTTTTTAGAGAAGGAACAGTGTATCAGCCCGGACTGGCACAAGAGAGTTCCAGCGAAGAATCACCAAGTGTTGATTTTAGGCAGTACCAGCAAGAAGAAGAAAATATGGATCCATCGGAACCGGAGCGTGATAACATGGAGCGAGTAAATGAACCCTCCGGTGATTCGAGGCCTGAAAGGCCACTAGGGCCCATGGGTCACCGTAATGGCGACGGCCGGCAAGGAGGAGGCCCTCGTCTTCGTGTCGAGCCTCGGTGGACGCCGAGTGATATAAACGATATCCCGAGCATGCTGATGATTCGGGAGGTGGAAGAGTTCCGGCGGAGGTACCGTATTCCAAGTGGCATCGATTTTTGGGTACCGGACGACACAGAAGTTCCCCAGTACCCACCGGGGTTGCTTGGCCGTATTCGCCGCCATCCTTCTATACGGGTTGAGATTTCCACTGCCGGCTTTCCTTACGCGGTGGTTTTGCAAGTGGGGCATGCATCCGACCCAGGTGCACCCTATTTCTTGGGGCAGGATCATCGGCCTCCTGGTGATGTTTCACCTGGAAAAATATCCTCGCCCCAAATTTAAGGAGATGAACGAGCTCTTTATATGGCGAGCGACTCCTTCATCTCGGGGCCAGCCGTCCGGGTGGTATTATGTACAGACCCGAATGGGGTATCCGGACGGCTTGGTGGAAGGTCTCCCTTCATCTTTGAAGGAGTGGAAGGATAAGTGGCTCTGGGTGAGCGGCGAGTGGCAAGCTCGCGTGGGAGATGGAGAAAGGGAAACCATTCTTCATCCCCCATCGAACTTTGTTTTTGGTTACAGTAAGTCTTATCTTTTTTCCTTTCTCTGCTTTTGTTGTTTACTGTTTCCTTTTGTAATTGACTTTTGTCTTTTTACCTTTATAGAGAACCGGGCACATCCAGGCTCGGGGCATCATGGACAGGCGGATTGAGAGGTTGGCTACCGAGGCCAACTTGGCCGCACTGCTTGAGGCTGCTGCTGCCCGCCGACCCCGCGGCCGAGGGGGCGGCTCGGGACGAGGCGGCTGAGCGGGATGTGGAGGTTGAGAGAGAGCCTCAGCAGAACCCTCCCGGTAATGAAGAAGTACGGCCCCATTCTCCAGGGGAGCAGCCGGCGAGAACAGAGCGAGCTGCACCATCTCCTGCGACGGCTAGTCCTGTGGGCAGATCATCTGCGCCCGTTGGGCAAACGCAGACTCCGGAGCCGCCGAGTACGGCTGCCGTTCGAGGTAAACCTTGTATTTTTTACACCCTTTTGAAATGTTATCTCGTTTTCTTCTGATCTATTAACGGTGGTTGCTTTTTGTAGGGCGTGGCTTAGATTTGCGTGCACGCCTTCGCAGCGTGAGGAACACGGCCGCTCGGTGAACTCGGGCGATCGTCGGTCACCCTGTAGATGCGGAGGCTACTCGGAGAGCGATATCCGGCCGAACGCCCCCCGATGGAGTGCGGGAGCGGTGGATCCTCCTCTTCAAAGGAGAAGAGGAGGGATTGTGATGGAGGAGCACGGACAGACCAAGGGGTTGGTCAAACGGCCGAACATCACGAACAGCCCCGAAGGGGGGTCCGCGAACTTTCTCGGATGACTTCGGCAGGGAAGGTCACTTCATCCCTCCAAGTCAAGTGAGAGATGAATATTGCGAGGGAATGATTGGACTACGCCCTCGATGGTTTGTGGAATTTGTTCGATGTGCCACGCCGACGGAGGAGCAATCGAGTGTTTTACCGGAGGCGGGTTGGGCCGCGATGAGTGTCCCAGCTCGTGCCTAGACAAAAGGCATCGAGAATTCTGCTCGGAGACTGGCTTCGAAGAGCAAATTCAGTATGCCATGGCAATGTCTGGGCGGATGATTGGGCTCTTATGGCATGCGATTGGGGGAACTCGCGAGCTAGAGAAAAAATATGCCGATCTGGAAAGGCGGCACGGGGACCTGCAGGAGGCCTATGCTACCCTTCAAGGGGTACAAGAATCGTTAAAGACCGAAGCGGATGAGGCTACGACTCGGGCCAACCCTGAGAGAGGAACTACAGCGAGGGCCGAGGCAGAGCGAGATCAGGCCCGCAGGGTTGAAGAGGAGCTTAGGGCTAAAGTTGCCGAGTTGGAACGTGCTGCCGCAGCCCGGGCCGAGGAAATGGAGAGGCGTCTAGCCGATGTGCGCAGAGAAGCCGAAGAGACTACTCATCGGCAAATTGAGGAAGCTCGCACACAGGCCGTTGAAGCTTACAAGGACTCTGAGGAGTATGCCTTTATGTTAACATGCGGCCACGCGACCAGCCTCAGAGAAATTCTCGATTTGGTTAAGGGCGGGCGTACTGTTGCTCAGCTTGAGGAAGATCTGGCCCTCTTGGAAGCTGATCTTGATGCTCTTCGGCTGAACTTTGCCGAGGCTCCTAATGCTCAGGGCTCTCCTCCTCCGAACGTGGAAGAATTCGCCTCCAGCGGTGCCGTTGAAATTCCGCCCCCTGCTCAGTCTTGATGTTTGCCTCTTTTTATTTACATGCTTTCATATGTACTCGTAGGTAGGTAACTTGGCTTCGTGCCTTAAGATGTAATGGGCTCCGGCCTCCCTTATGTAAATACTTTTGAAGTAGAAATGAATTGTTATTTTCCTCACCTGTGTATGTGTTCCAAGCTTTTTGCATATGCTTGGCTCTTCTCCTTTTTGTAAGATTGTTGCCTGTCTTCTTTTTCCTTTTATATTCCCAAGTATGGGGCTCGGTTCCCGTCTTGAATAAGGGCTTTACTTGCTTTAATTGATTCTCGTACTTGGTATATGAACCTGATCTTTATTTTGTTTTTGGTACTTGGTGTATAAAGCAAGTCTCCATTTTGTGCCCAGTGTGTACATCAAGTCTTTATTTTGTGTTGATTTGTGCTCGGTGCGTAACCAAGTCTTTGATTCGTGCTCGGTGCGTAACCAAGTCTTTGATTCGTGCTCGGTTCGTAACCAAGTCTTTGATTTGTGCTCGGTGCGTAACCAAGTCTTTGATTTGTGCTCGGTGCGTAACCAAATCTTTGATTTGTGCTCGGTGCGTAACTAAGTATTTGATTTGTGCTCGGTGCGTAACCAAGTATTTGATTTGTGCTCGGTGCGTAACCAAGTCTTTGATTTGTGCTCGGTGCGTAACCAAGTCTTTGATTTGTGCTCGGTGCATAACCAAGTCTTTGATTTGTGCTCGGTGCGTAACCAAGTCTTTGATTTGTGCTCGGTGCATAACCAAGTCTTTGATTTGTGCTCGGTGCGTAACCAAGTCTTTGATTTGTAAGGATAGATCCGCCTTGTGGGCGTGTTGCTCTTTTTTTCATCGTGCAAAGGACGTACCTGAGATGACTTTTCGGCCTTCAATTTAAGCCGAGGCGATTCTTGCTATCCTCGGCACACAGCCGAGCTGAATAAAAACTTCGTTTCCCTTTAGAGAGCTCACGAAATATCAGATGAAAGGATAATTCTTTGGAATCCTATCTTGATCATAAACCGAGATCTTTATTGATAATACCGTTTCAGATATGCTACATTCCATGGATGCATAAATTTTTCTCCACTCAAATATTCTAGCCGGTACGCCCCCGTATAAGACGTGGTGACCGAAATGGGCCTTCCCGGGTTGGCTTCAATGGGTCAGTTGAACGCCTGTTATCTTTTTCAACACAAGATCGCCGACCTGAAATCTCCTTTCCTTTACTTTCGAATTATAGTACCTTTCACTCCTTTGTTTATACACTGCATTTTTCATCTCGCATCGCACCTTTTTCTTCGAAAGAGTCCTCGGCTCGGAGCGCGGCCTCATTGGTCTTCAGAAAAATGTGCAATTCTGAAGGTAGGGACTCCAATCTCAACAGGAATCACCGCCTCGGCTCCATAAGCCAAAGAAAAAGGTGTTTCTCCAGTGGCCGCTCGATGCATCGTTCTGTATGACCATAGTACACCGGGTAGTTCCTCCGGCCAATTACCTTTAGACTCCTCCAATCTCGCCTTCAAGGTATACTTGAGTATTTTATTAACGGCCTCAACTTGTCCGTTCGACTGGGGATGGTATGGAGTTGAGAAATAGTTTTTGATGTGGAAACCTTCACAAAAATTTCGAAACCTTCGGTTATCGAATTGTTTCCCTTTGTCTGTAACAATCGAATGTGGTATCCCGAATCTACAGATAATGGATTTCCATACAAAGCTCACAATCTTTTCCTCATCTATTTTTGCGAGAGGCTTCGCCTCGGCCCATTTTGTGAAATAATCCACCGCCACAATGGCATACTTGACGCCCCCTTTGCCAGTGGGGAGTGGTCCGATGAGGTCCATTCCCCATTTGGCAAACGGCCACGGGCTAAATACGGAGGTAAGTTGTTTAGGATGATATCTGACCTGCGGTGCAAATCTTTGGCATCTCTCGCATCTTTTGACGAGGTCGGTTTCATCCTTTCTTAGGGATGGCCAGTAGTATCCTTGCCGTATTAATTTATAGGCCAACGTCTGGCCCCCAGCGTGGTTCCCGCATATTCCCTCATGAACCTCTCGAAGTGCATAATATGCATCTGTCTCGGAAAGGCACCGTAGGAGTAGGACTGAGTATCCTCGTTTGTATAGGATGTCATCTACTAGTGTAAACCGAGCCGCTTGGGTTCGTAGTGTTCTCAAGCTTGACTTTGTTTTCGAGTTGAACTCCTTTTTCTAAATATTGAACGATTGGGGTCATCCAGTGTGCCGCTCGGCGGTTTCATTGTATATATCTTCTTTGCGCCAAGTGACGGGCGCGACGTTGTGTGACAAAGTGACATTCGCGATGGCATCCATCCCTGGGCCGAACCGAGCCGAGCTAAGGCATCTGCTGCATGTTCTCGGCTCGGGGCACATGTAAGACTTTTGTCTTAAAGTGTGATAACCTCTTCTTGACCAAGTCCAAATATTGTGCAATTTTTGCTCTTTTGCTTCGTACTCACCGTTGATTTGATGAATGACCGGTTGAGAATCACTATGTACCAATAGTTGTTTTAGGCCCATAGAAGCCCATCTCTAAGCCTTTGCCGCTGCCTCGTATTCGGCCGTTGTTCGTTGCGGGAAGGAACTCAAATCGCGGCCGAGCGTGAGCACTTTTCATTTGGATCGATTATCACGATTCCGCCCCCTGCTCGACTGCGGTGGAAGAGCCATCAAACGAACAATTTCCATTCTTGGTCTTCCATAACTTCCAATCGTATGGAAGGTGTGAATTCGGCCACAAAGTCGGCTAAAGCTTGTCCTTTTATTGCGGTACGTGGTTCGTATATAATATCAAACTGACTGAGTTCGACGGCCCATTTGATCATCAGACCAGAAGTATCGGGTCGGTGTAGTACTTGTTTCAGTGGATAGTTCGTCAAGACTATAATCTTGTGCTCTACAAAATATGGACGGAGTTTCCGCGCCGCAGTGACTAGCGAATAAGCCAATTTTTCCATTGGTGGATAGCGGAGCTCGGCGTCATGTAACGCTTGGCTGGTGTAGTAGACCGGATGTTGAATATAACCATCTAACCTGATTAACACCGAGCTGATAGCATATTCGGATACCGCCAAGTACAAATACAAGTCCTCCCCTTGGGTAGGTTTTTGCAATATAGGAATTGAAGAAAGATGTTGTTTGAGGGATTCAAAGCGATCTGTGCTCGCTCGATCTACTCAAAATTTTTGCTCTTTTTTATAATTTCATAGAAAGGTTTGCACTTGTCCGTGGATCGCGAAACAAATCGGCTAAGGGCGGCCAATCGGCCTGTTAGGCTTTGTACCCTTTTTACAGAGTTCGGGGGTTCTAGATCAATGATGGCTTTTATTTTGTCCGGTTGGCTTGATTCCCCTTTGGTGACCATATAGCCCAAAAATTTACCCGAGTCGACCCCAAACGTACACTTTCTCGGGTTTAACATCATTGTTGGGAAATTTATTGTTTAGATTTTGATGAATGCCATGTAAAACTTAGAATAGGAAGTTGGCACCCCATTTTTGTTGTAAAATCGCATTGTAATAAATAGAGGTTTGGTCAAGCCGAGTTAAGTCGGCTATGCCCAAACATGCAAGAAGACAACTGGAGACTAGAAAGAAGACTCATTGCGAGACAAACAGTATGGCAAAGAAGAGTAGACGGGAACTCTATCAAGGAGCAAAATGAGATGCGGTGAGTGGAGTATCAGTCAAGTCAACTCAAGAAAAGCCAAGTCTCAAGTTGAAGTGACAAAGAGTCATCCAATGATTGGAAGTCGACTCTAAGTCACCTGGGAAAGCAAGGAAATGCGGTCAAGTCGAGATAATCAAAAAGATCCGTTGCCGCGAAATCAAGAGAATTACCTAAACAAGTAATATCTCCATACTACCTTTCTCGAAGTGCTCGGTCCCGGAGCGTGCAAAAGGAATAAACCAATGGGAAGCACTACACCGTGTCGAACTCGAAAAGGTGAAGAACAATTCATACGAGGAAATGGCAATTCCAAGGATCGCAACAAGACAAGCCAACGATCGCAAGTGACTTTCAAAAATAAGCTATCTCTTCAACGGGCGATTTTTGAAAGATCACTATAAAAGGCCGAGGAATAACTCAGAGTACAAGACCGAACCACAAACATTCAAGCAATTATTAGAATCGTAAACTGAAATATTCTCAAGTTATTAAACGCTCAATCCTAAAGCCTACACTACGAAGAACATCAATCCAACACTCACCGTGAAGGAAAGATAACTTCAATCGGTTGAAAAGGAAATTATCAAGAATCAAGGGGTCTACATTCCACGAAGGATTGTAGGAAGGTTCAAGGTCGAACCAAGTCTTTAGCTTTTGGAGGGCTTCGTGATCAAATCCAAAGAGCTTGAGCAAGTGGGCTGTAGTAGTAGCAAGCGGCAACCCTGTGAAGAAGTTGAGTCGTCACGAGAAGCCACCGAGTGATCAAGGCATCTCCAGATCGAGTCCCAAAGGATCAAGTCACCGTGTGTGATCAAGACTTGAATCGGACTGCTACCACTTTGTATATCTTGATCAATACCTAGTGGATTCCTCCGGGAGTTGGAGAAGAGAGGAGTAGAAGAATTACCCCATCTTCGAACCTCTATAAAAATCTTATTGTGTCATTTACATTTCAGACTTTAATTCTCGCATCATATCTTTTAATTCTGTGACATATTTGCTATCCATTAGATAATCTCTAAGTACTAAATCAAGCTCTAAATCTCTACTTAACCAAACTTAAGGGTTTTAAGTCTTCCAATAAAACAAACCACGATTGAGTTAATTTAGACTTAACCGAGTTATTCCATCAACAACTCGGTTGAGTCCATTTGAGAGACTAACTCTCTTGATTAAGTAAATTAGTCTTTCACTAAGGACACAAAATGTGTAGTATAAACTCGAATATTTAAAAGGACTAAATCAAAAATTTGGTAAGGTTTATTCAACCCCCCCCTTTCTAAACCTTACACTTACACCCTTGGGACCTACAATCATCTTGTACTCTCTCAAAACAAAGAAACATTTTATTAAGATCGTTTAGATGATTGGATATGTACGATGATTTTACCAACATGTCATCTACATAGACTTCCATAGTGTGACCTATCATTTTCTCAAACATCTTATTTACTAACCTTTGATAGGTCGCACCAAAGATTCTTCAACCCGAAAGGCATCATCTTGTAATAAAAATTCCACGAGCGAGAAGAATGATGTATTTTCTTCGTCTTAAGGTGCGTATTTGGTTGTAACCCGAGTAGGCATCCATGAAGCTCATCGATTCGTGTCCCGCCGTGGCATCTACCATATAATCAATATTTGGCAATGGATAAGCGTCCTTAGGGCATGCCTTATTCGTCGGTAAAATCCACGCACGGGCGCCATCGCCATTGCTCTTCTTTACCAAAACAGATTGGCCACCCATCGGGGATAGAGGGCTTCCGGATGAATTGATTGTCTATCAACTTGTTAACCTCGGCCTCGAGTCTTTGCTTGTCTGTCGGGGCCGAGCTTACGCTTTTTCTTGATAATCAAGGCGGAAAGTTAGATCAATATTGAGGCGTGTGGCATGCATACTTATGGTCAATTCCGGGCATGTCTGCATGAGTCCATGCGAAGACGCGTCAAGATTATTTCCCAGAAACTCAATCAGCTCGGTTCGATATGGTTCTGGGAGATCATGACCAATACGCAATTGGCGCCCATCGCTTGGCCTTCCAACGTTGATTGTATCAACTTTGTTCTCTAGTTCCGCCCATTTTCTTTTCTTGCTCTGCCCCTCTTTGATCTGCAGGGGCAATTCATCTTCAGTGGCCGGCTCGTTCTCGACTGACGGCTCACCTTCTTCCATCATCGGCTCCTTCCCAGGTCGACGACCTGGATTATCCTCCTGAACGATCACCACTTTCCGCTCAAACTCCTCCTTGGGCAGGGGATCGCCTTGTGTGGTTCCACTGGTTTGTCCTCGTTCCACCACGTTAATCTCTACCGGTTCGAGCTTTGAGAGAGCATTCTCGTGACTCCTTTGATTCCCTTTATGTATAGCCTCGCCATCAGATGTTGGGAATTTTATACAAAAATGATATATTGAAACGGCTGCTTTTATATGATAAAGCAATGGCCTCCCAATGATAGCATTGTACTCCGAATCGGCGTTGATTATTTTGATAGCATTGTCCGTTTATGCAACCCTTGTCCCATTTGGATGGGCAAATCAACTTCCCCGAGCGGGACTATCGTTCCTCCTCCAAAACCCAGAATGCTATCGTTGCATGGACGGATATAGCTATCGTCCACGTTCAATCTTCGAAAAGCTCGGACATAAATGACTGACGAATAGCTTCCAGAGTCGATCAAAATTCTATGGACCGGAATACCCAAAATCGGTGCAGTAATGACCAGGGGGTCAGAATGAGGATGGACCACCTGGTCGGCATTCGCATCCGAGAACACAAAATGGCCGGTGGGTTGGCCTTCCTTGATTTCCGCCACCCGAACTTGCCTTTCGGCGTTGGCTACCTATCTAACATCAGCTTTTCTTTTTTTGTTGGAGCGGCTATCCTCGGCTGTGTTAGTATTGATTCGATTTACACTCGACATCATGAGGATCTCCCTACCCTGGTTTTGGTGGTGGCGGCGGTAGAGCCGATTGGTTACGCGCTCCGGGATTGACACCTTGAGCCAGTGTCGGTGGGGCGGTAGTTCATGAACGTATCTTTTAAGACCGCCTTGCCGAACAATCCGCATAATTTCTCTGATTAGATCTCGGCACTCATCGGTATCGTGACCTATTGATTTATGATAGGCACAATATCGACGTGAATCTAATTTTGTTGGCTCGACCTTCAAAGGCCGAGCCGGAGGTAACAAATTTAGACCCCGGTACTTCATTCCATATGGTGATGGAGTGTGGGTCAAAGTACTCCTCAGTGCGGCAACTTCGGCTCGCGCTTCCTGGCGAGCCCTAAATCCGGTGGTCGGGTTTTCCGAGAATGGTCTAAATCCCGACCCCGCCCAACTGCTGGTTCTTTCCTTCCGTCCTTTCTCACGCCCCACCCGGTGCTCGGGCGGTTACTTGCCATGGCTTCTTCCGCGCAAATATGGCGTTCGCGCGGACCAGAAACTCTTGGTACGTGGTAGCCCCCGATTCATGGATGGAGTAGTTAAACCAAGTGTCGGGGGCAAGTCCACATGGGCTGCGATTAAAATGGCGTCATCCGACACCGGTTCCATCTCTCGAACTTGCTTGTTGAACCGAAAATATAGCTTTTGGGGGCTCGTCCTTCCCTTGTTTGATGTTCACGAGGGAGTCCTTAGCGCGGCTCGGACTTTGGGCGTTAAGAAATGCGTCGTAAAGACGGAGGCCAGATCTCCCCATGCCCGAATGGACCCCTGTGATAGGGTCCTAAACCAACGGTGGGCTCGGTCGCCCGCAGTCGAGTGGGAAGGCCCCCGCAAAGGATGGCATCACTAGGACCGTACAGTTCCATCCACGCTAAGTACTTGTGGACGTGAGTGGTCGGGTCGGTTTCCCCATTGTAGAGACCAACCTGGGGGATTTTCAACTTTGGCGGTAATGGGGTCGCCAGGATTCCAGGGGAAAATGGCGACATAACAACTGGTTGGTTCATTGCTTGGGGCGGTCTTGAGATCGTTTCGCCTTCCGGACCGCCTTCCAATTCGTTCAAACGACGACGCAGGCGGTGTATTTCTACATCCCGTTCCTGCCATAGGCTAGGGCCTTGGATCTGATTGACCCTAAGCTGCTCCCGCTCATCCGGAAACCTGAGTCGGGAACTTATCGATCGAGCTAGGCGAAAAGGATCAACTCCCAATCATCCAAATGAACACCGAGTGGGCATGGCAATGTCGCGTTGCTCCGATAGTGACTCGCTACACGACTTTGCCCTTCCTCATCTCCTCGCGGCCGCCTTCTGTCACGACGGACACGTTGTTCATTATCTGAACTGGCTTCTTGGGCTTCGTCATGAGGGAGCCCGGGAATTTGAGGATTAATATTAACATTTAGTTGTGGGTTGAGTGGGTTAGTATTTGCAAGGAGTGGAGGAGGTGCTTGAGAGTTTGTGGTAGCGAGAGTTTGTGATATGAGTTGGTTCATTTGATGTACAAAAGTTGGGTTGGCAATTAGGTGAGCGAAAGGGAACAAAGTAGTGCTCCCCGTACATTTTGGAGCATATTTTGGCCATTCGTAGTCCGCCAATTTGGTTGTTCAAATGTTGCTCTTCAGTCAAACGGGCATTTCTCGACTGTTGACTCATTTTGTCTATTATGAAAAGGTTAAGCGTTAAACTTTACCTGGTTTTCACTTAACTTGCTTTTGCTTGGAACTCGACTCGACCAATATGGGCCCTCCTTCTAGCGCCAATTTGTTGACGTGCGTTTTGGTCAACAAGCAAAAATATGTAAAAGATTTAACACGTGGAAATGTAAACGTGCATAACGTGTGTTTATTTATGGCTAATTCTGCCTTTTTTGCATAATGCCGAGCCTAATTATTGGGGTCGGTCTCTATTACAATCTTACTCCTTTTCTTTTTCTCTCTTTTTCCTGTTCCCCTTTTTATCTCTCTCTATCAGGCATTTTATACCCCTTGAGTCAGTGGGTTTACAATAGTCATCTTTGCACTAACTAGTCATTAATTAGTAAAAGAATTAAAGAAAGACACATGTCCTCTCTAATCAGCATGTCGGTCAAAACTTGCCACTTGTCGACTTCTCTTTTATAACTTTCGACATGTGGCGGTTTAAATACCAATAAAGCGTTAAGCATGGGCGTGTGATTATTTTTATGAGTCTGTCGCGCATGCGTTTCCCGTCGAAATTTGGGCTTGGGGCTCGGGGCTCGGCAGCCGTGTTGCGGTTGGGCTCGGTAGCGGGCGAGCCTAATTCGTGACGTGTCGCCGCGCATCGTTGTTGACGTCACCCGCAGGTCTCCTACTCGGACATGTGCTGGATTGATGACGTGGATTAATTTCTTCCAGCTCGGCTCGGGCGTCATCACCACCAAATCTAGGGAATCTAGTTTTTTGGTGGTCCCCAAATTATTGGATACTTCGGCAGCTTGTGTGATTTTTCTTCTCCGTCTCCGGGACATCTCCGGTCAATCTTTGGTTGGAATCCTTTACCAAATTCTGGCTCTTTTTGATTCGGACATTCTGGGCAAATATGATTTTTCCAGTGGCCAATATGAGCTATGTTATATTATTTCCTGCGAGTTTCTTTACTCCCCGACAACTTGTTTTCCCAAATAAGACTCCACTTTTTCTCAAATAGGTCTTCTGCAAATCGTGTTGTTTTTCATGTCATGGTGTTTAACAGGAATGATCCATTCACCGAATTCTGATAGAACTTGAACGAAAATTTGACTTTGTCCATCTCTGTAAGACAGACCCATAAACCACAAGCTCGTCTTGTTGAAATTTGATCTTCAGTAAAAAACGTAACCAGGGTAACCTCTTCCGAACTTGCTTCCTTGATTGTTTTGAAAACACGTTCGTTTGGCCTTCTAAGCCAAATTTAATGGAAGGCTTCATGATTACCTTTTTCCACGGGTTCTGGAGTTGTGCTAATGAAATATAGTTCTAGAGTATCACCGCGTTTTAGTCTCTGATTGTTGGGCCAACACTCATACCACCGCTTGACCTCATGTGGATTGGAGTATGGTAATATCCACACCCTCGGATATTTTCCAGAAATGTCGATCTTCGTTCTTTCTGGATGTATCCCTTGTCTTGAAATAAGTTTCTCCCAATTTGTTTGATATTCCTGCCAAGAAGAAGAAACTATAATCTCGTTAGTATCAACCTTAGAAACGCCCATCATATGCCTAAGATTGATCTCTTCGTCATTTACCCCGGACGTGCTGGGTTGACACGATGACTCGGGATTTGACTCCGGAGTATCATCTTTTCCTTGGGCTAAAATTTCTGTCAGCTTAGGACCTGTGCTAGAGGTACTCGAACCCTCTGCTACGGGTTGAGGAGCCCCGCGTTCTAAATGCTCCTTTTGCTTATTAGTGGTCCGGAGGAGTGGCCCTTGAAATGCCAATCTCAAATGAGAATGAGATCGAACACAAGCTCGTATGCAATTGGTTAGTTTGTCCCGATCATTCTTTTGCAACCTTCCGACCAAATCATCATTGATGGCCTGAGTGTTAAATTCTCGGAGAAGCATCTCAAGATGATCGCCGAGGTGTCTTGATGCTGTGAGGATGAAATCAACTTCAATTCCCTCCATCTCTTGTTAGAAAATCTGCAAGAACATTTTCATGAGATTTTATAATGACAATATCATAATCATAATATTGGCATTCAGCTTGCCATCTAAGTAATCTAGCCTTTTCTGGTTTAGATTAAATCTTGTTTTTCAGAAAAGCGTTGACACTTGAATTATCAATCTTTAAAGTAAACTTTTTAGCCAGTAAAAATAAAGGCCATTTTTTGAAAGTCTTTCTGACTGCAAATAATTCTTTCTTGTTTATATGCCATCGATTTTCTTCACTGTCTGTAAAAAGACCGTTGCAATATTTACATGCTTTTGTAAGAACTGTTGCCCACCAATAATCACTGGCATCTATATATAGAACCAGTTCATCTTCATCTTGTGGAATTGCAAGTTTTGGAAGCTTTTTGCAAACTTCCTTAAGCTGCTTTATCCCTTCTTGATGTTCAACTTCCCATTTGAATTTGACATCTTCTTTGAGCAATGGGCTAAACACTTTCCTGTAATGTGCCAGATTGTTTATGAACATTCAAGCAAAATTAACAACTCTGAGAAAACTTTGAAGTTGTTTCTTGTCCTTCAGCGTATCTGAAAATCCTTGTATCTTTTCCACAATGTGGCTTTGTAGGATGATTCCAGATTAATCGATTTCAATTCCAAGGAATTCAATTTGCCTTGTAGCAATCACTGCCTTCTTTTCTGAAAGCACTAATCCTTCATTGTGACAAACATCTGAAAATATTTCCAAATGTTTGAGATGCTCCTTCATGTGCTTTGATGCAATTAAGATATCATCGATGTATATAAACATGAAACTAAAATAATCTTTTAAGAGATTCTCCATCTTCCTCTGATATATCTGGGGTGCATTAGCCAATCCCATAGGCATCACAATCCAAATATAATGTCCTTGTGGTGTGGAGAAAGCTGTGAACTTCTTACTTTCTTTATCCATCTTAATCTGATAAGATCTAGATTTGCAATCAAACTTTGAGAATATCTTGGCACCTTTGATTCAGTTAACCATATGTTCTCTGCTTGGGATATAATATCCATTAAATTCCAAAATGCTATTAATCCCCTTGCAATTAATAACAAGTGTTGGCTTTCCTCTTTTAATTTCTCCATGGTTCCTGACTAAGAATCCTGGACTGCTGTATGGAGAAACTCCTGGTGAAATCAACTTAAGGTCCAGATGTTCCTTAAGTACTTCTGCATATCCTCACGATCCTCCTGGTTCATAAGGATTGTTTTGAATCTCCCGAACTCGTACTCCTTTCCTGGTTTAAGTTTTAAGGAAGCTTTGATCTCGTTCTTATCCCACCATGCCAAAGGATCTTCATTATAATTCCTTTGGATCTTCTTCTTGATATCCTCGAGTGATATTTGTTCTTCTATGGTAACATCACTCTGTAGATTCTCTACTAGGCTCATCATCAATTCCGCAATAGCCTCTGGAGGTACTCGTTCTTCTCTTTGTATTCTGAATGAATACAAGTCATTATCCCATCGTTTTGTATCATTTTGCTTTGAACCATATTATCGAAAATATAATAATGCATCACCATATCTTCTTTTATCCACCATATTTGGATTTCGAAGTTTGTCTTCATCACCACACTGGCTGTGAAAATTAATAGGCATTTTTCTATAAAATGCTTCCCGCAGTCTCTGGACAATAATCTTATGATCACATAATGTTGTGAAAATAAGTCTTCTTGTCTCATTTTCTTGTGTGAGTCTCTTAAATGTTTGTAGGAAATTGTTTCCTGGCAAAACATCTGCTCCTGTATCATGGAAATAGATTGGTGGCGTCTTTACTTTGTACCATGGGGTACCACCTGCGCCTCCGATCATGATTTCTGCTTGTTTAATTCCTCTATTAAGGATAAAAATCCTTTTAGAGAACTCTCTTCCTGCAATCACTGGTAAATCTTCTCCACATTTTTTAGAAAAAACATCCAGCTTTGTAGTACATATTCCGACACCTGAGTCAATATATGCGGCAAAATACTCGGCCTTATATTCAACATATGACATTCCAATCGAAATGCATATGGAAAATGGGCTAGTGGTCATCTGATTCTGTATCTTTTATCAACCACTTTGAACTCCATTCCATCTTGTAATCTTTCCCAAGATTTACGATCCTCAAGGAATTCAGTACTCAGTAATATAGAACATCACAAGGAAAAATATTATCCTTTTGAGTGATGTCGAATATTACTTCAACTTTTCGCCATCCTTCTGGACATTTCAACTCTCTTTGTGTTTTAAAAACATCTGGGATTCACTGAACTGTACTCGGTCTTTTTTTCTTCCCAACGGCTACCACTTATCATTCTGTCTTGTTGGAAAGACATTCTCCTTGGCTCAACTCTGAGACTTCAACTTTTGTTGAAACTGGTTGATCTTGAATTTGCATGTCGATCTCCTTTATTGTTGGAGACTCAATAAGTTCTGGTAGAACTACCTTGGCAAAGTCCTCTAATATTCTTGGGACTTCAATAAACTTCTTCCTCGAGAATACTTCTGAATGATGTGTATTCGAAAGAGCATACGAAATATTGTATGTTATCGAGTAAGGCCTGTTTCCTTCTTTCATCAAATCTGTCCTTTTGAAATCTTGATGAAGGGTTAAGGCTCTATTGAAGTCACGATCTCCCAAATTGTATGCAATTCTAGAATATACATTAAATGCCAATTTTCCTGCATACAAATTTCCTGTACCGCTCCAAGGCATGAATCCTTGAAATTTGAGATTTGCTTGTCAAAGATAGCATGATTGAGTGGCGAATCTATTCCTTCGTTGAATGTTTCCTTAATAATAACTCTTATGGCTCCAATTTGAATCCATGAAAGTGTGTCGGCAACTTCTCTTTTGCATGTGCTTTTGATCTCCTGGACTTCTCTGTAAGGGACCAACTATATCTGAAGCTTTGGATGTTCCTTCATAATTCTCATAAGAGTCTTATGAGAAACTATAGTGTGGGAGAGGAATCCTGACATATCGTCCCTAACCGTTTGCTGAAGAATTTCTTCTTCACTCTAATTCTGAACTAGATTCACTTCCATCATAAAAATAGATGTCCTCTTCATAGATGCTTTCATCTGAGGGTAGATCCTCAAATTGATACACCTGGATCAAATCTTGTTAATAGACAGCTTCTTCGAATTTTGATGTGGCTTGAACCGCTCGATTCTAGCTTTTGAATATCCGGGCAATCGGTTGAAATATACCCTCTTGCTCAAAGATGTCCAAAGGCAATTACAATCCTTGAAACTTTAATTAGATCCGGTGTGAGCTCGCTTTGAAAGTTCTTCTTCCCTGGGGTTACTCACGGGTGCTTCCTTGATTAGAACCTCGATGAAGAGGCTCTACTCTGCTTAGTGCTGGCATTTGCCCCGATTTGTAACCGTGCCTTTTGTTTTGACCAAAACCTTCTAGGTCTATATGAAGACCTACTTCTTTTTTTTTACTTCCATGACTTGTGTGGATGATTTCTCTCATTCTTTTTCTTATGCCTCCGTGGTTGACCTCCCACAACAGTTGGGATGTCATCCTCATTGCAACATAGAGGAACTACTTTGTTAATTCTTCGTAATCTCTTATAATTCCTGTAAAGTGTTGCCTGATGTCACCATTCAGATTGCTTGGCCTTTAGAAAAGACTTTCTTAAGCCCATCGTATCTAAATCAAGCAATCGCACTCTTGTATTCCCTATTAAGCATTTCTCTCCGGGGACTCAGAATTTTCGCAATAGAATAATTGCGAAGCTTCTTTATCTTCCACCTTGGACTTCCATTGGTACTTGGTGAATAACTTGATATATTCATCAATATGACAAATATCATCTAATTCAAGGCAGTAGAGGGCATGTTTATATCTTTTTCTTTTTTCTTCTTCCAATCCCTCGAAATAGCCTGTGCCGATGAAATGGATTTTGAATAATTTTGCCATATTATCGACAATACCTTTCAATGAATCTCCAGGTGTGACAGTGCTTTTCATATCTGCTCCCATCATATCCCATGAAATCTATACAGATCCTTCAAGACTCATCTCAAGGAGTAAGATGAATCCATCCTTCGTAAGATCGAGGGTATTTGCTGTAATCCTCATTGTTGACGCCCAATCATCAATAAGGACCTCTCGATTTTTAAAATCTAGGATATCCAGATTTAGCATCAATCTATACGGATGTATCAGATCAAGCTGCTATTTTCCATAAGGCGTATTATAAAGATTTAGCCTCCTGGAACGTTGGCGAGTTCCTAAAATAACCGGAACTCCTCTTGTGGTAAAATCTCCAGCGTGCGACATTGGTTCATCCCATGATTTGAACCCGAACTTTCGGAAACGTTGGGATTTAATGGTGGTGGGGGAGGTGGTCTTCCATGTTTGTCAAGAGTAAGCAAAGCTGACCCATCTCCTGTGTTCATATTTAAATCTACAATTCTTAATCCTGCGAAGGATTCTGCAAGGTCATGTAGATATTTAAGATTAATCTTCTCCATATCCATCACTTTTTAGTTTATGATGGATTTTCCTTTGATGATAGTAATGAGCTTTTCACCGTTTGTTATCTTTTGCACAACTTCGGTTGGTTTTCCATTTCGGTGTAAATAAGGGTAATCTTGTTCCAAAATTAATACGCTTCTTTGCTCCAAATCAATACGCTTCTTTCCTACGGATTTTCCGGATCCATTTTCTTGGAGAAATTCTCCTCACCACCAAGTACTTTTGGAGGAAAGAAGTGTATTGATTTCGAACAAGTACCTATTTACACCAAAATGGGAAACCAATCGAAGTTGTGCGAAATATGACAAACGATGGAAAGCTCATTGCTATCATCAAAGGAAAATCCATCATAAACTAAAAATGATGGATATGGAGAAGATTAATCTTAAAGATCTACATGACCTTGCGTAATCCTTCTCGGAGATTAGGAATTGTGGATTTAAAGATGAACACAGGAGACGGATCGGCTTTGGTTACTCTTGACCAACATGAAAGACCACCTCCACCACCACCAAAAATCCCAATGTTGCGAAAGTTCGGTTCAAATCATGGAGATTAACCAATGTTGCACGCTGGAGATTTTACAACAAGAGGAGTTTCGGTTATTTCAGGAACTCGCCAACATTCCAGGAGGCCAAATCTTTATAATACGCCTTATGGAAAATCGCAGCTGGATCCAATACATCCGTATGTATTGATGCTAAATCTGAATATCCCAAATTATAAAAATCAAGAGGTCCTTATTGATGATTGGGCGTCAGCAATGAGGATTGCAGCAGGTACCCTCGATCTTACGAATGATGGATTCATCTTACTCCTTGAGATGAGTCTTGAAGGATCTGTAAAGATTGCATGGGATATGACGGGAGCAGATATGAAAAGCACAGTCACATCTGGAAAGTCATTGAAAGGTATTATCGATAATATGGCAAAATTATTCAAAATCCATTTTATCGGCACATGCTATTTCGAGGGACTGGAAGAAGAAAAAAGAAAAATATATTAATAAGCCCTCTACTGCCTTGAGTTACATGATATTTGTCATATTGATGAATATATCAAGTTATTCACCGAGTACCGATGGAAGTCCAAGGTGGAAGATAAAGAAGATTCACAATTATTCTTTGCGAAAATACCGAGTCCCTGGAGAGAAATGCTTATCAGGGAATACAAGAGTGCAGCTGATTTAGATACAGTGGCCAGAAGAATATCTTTTCTGAAGGCCAAGCTACCTGAATGGTGCCATCAGGAAGCACTTTACAAGAAATATAAGTGTAACGACCCGAATTTTTATGCCTTAATATGAATTTTATAAAGTATGTTATATGTTTATTTTATGCAATAATAATGGTTAATTAGAAATTTATTAATGATTTTACGACATAGTTAATTTATTAAATTACGGATAATAAAAGAGTCTTTTTAATTGGACTGTGAATTTATTTAATTTGGGCCTTATAATGATAATTGGACCTTTAATTAGTTTAGAGCATTAAATCAAGCCCACATTATTAGTAAGTTAATTATAAGAACATGTACTCTAAACCTAGCCCAATTAGAAGTAGGTTAAAACACATATATAAGACACAAAAACACACACGGAGAACACAAACACACGATAAAAAGAGACGCACACAGATATAGAAATAACGTCCATAAAAGAAAAAGAGAAGAAAAGAAGAAAGGAAGAAAAGAGAAGAAAGAAAAGTGATTTCGCCATCGCGGTTAACTCGATAGAGGCCTAAGAAGAATTGATTATCCATAAGTTGAACAGACAAGTAATCTCGTTAGTTCATGTAGATTTAGAATTATATGTGCAATATCAATGATTCTATACGTGATTATGTCGAAGGGTAAGTTCCAATTTGTTACCCTGCTTGTCTCATGTAAGCAACACAATCAACTTGAAGAATTTGTTATCTGATGTCAATTAATTTATATGTATTGGAACTCGTGTTGATTGCCTATTGTTACTTGACATCAATATACTATCCTTGAATTTAATAGAAAAGGTTTGTAAATCAGTTGTTCAGTACATGCAAGCATGTGACTTAATCAATTTTTATGATTTAACATAATTGGTTGGATTCTTACTTTTATATCTAAGAGTCAATGGAAGGAGTTTTCTTAATTCATGTCCAGGTTTCAATTGAATTATATGGTTAATCTTGTTCTAATTGTTGGGTTATACAGGAGACGCATTCCAACGATTTTGTGAGGTTCAATGTTAGTTTAGAATGAAAATTAATCCGTATGGGTTTAAATGTTTGAAAGTGATTTTGCTCGGGGTCATTAATATGATTAGTTAATTTGGTTCATTGTTTGTTATATTAGTTCAGGGTATCTCTAATTAGCGGATCATATATGATTTTCGTTATGTTAATTCTAAGGCCTATTGCCTGATCATAATTTAATGTAAGGCTTGTCATTTTATCAAGTTTGACTACTATAAGAATTGACTCTGTGTATGTATTGGCTCACCGCCTTATGTGATAAGAATTTATGTGTTGATGTGATAAATTGGCTTGCCGCCTTATGTGATATTTATGTATTTATGTGATAAATTGGGCTTGCCGCCAACCATGTATGATTTGAGTATATGATTTCCTAATTAGTTGAGTTAGGGTTATCCCTAACTAATTTAACGTAGGGTTTTTGCTAATTAGTTGAACACAGGGTTTGTCCATGTAGGATTTTCCCTGAACTAATTGAATATATGATTTTCCCTTGACTAATTGAATGTAGGGATTTCCCTTAATTATTTGAATGTAGGGTTTTTCCCTAAAGAGGTTTTATTAATTGAATACATGATTTTCCCTTAATTAAATAGATATAGGGTTTCCCCTAACTACGTGAACGTATGACTTTTCTCCCAAGATGTTGAATAATTGAATGTAAGGTTTCCCTTAACTAACTGAATATATAGATTTTCCCTAGATACGTTTGAGTAATTAAATGTAAGGTTTTTCTCTAACTAACTGAACGAAGGGTTTTCCTTAATTAGTTGAATGAATGGTTTTTCCCTAAATAGTCGAATGAGGTTTGCTCTCAAGTACGCTTATGTTAATTCCCGTATTTAATGATATGTTTCATCACGTAGGTTCATGCATCATTGTTAATGTATGTTCATAGCATTTCACGAGCATCCAAGCATTAAGTAAAGTCAAGTCATAAAGTATAATGTTTTTCAAAAGAAAGGGGTGCACATTGTTCTATGATGCTGGAGTGAGTGAAAAATGGGCGCGGGGGACCGGCGTTCCGACCATGTGCCGCTTGCGGCTAATGTTAATGTTCAAGGAAAAGGGCCTTCAGGCAAAATGAATGGAAATGGGCCTTCGGGCAAAACGAATGTAAATGGGCCTTCGGGCAAAATGTTCACGGGTTCCAAATAACAAGGCCCACTGAGACCCTGATTAGAACAATGTGTTACCAAGTGAGCTCGCGTCCTAAGAATGTTTCATGCAACGAAAGGCAAAGTTTTATGCAAAAGAAAGTTTTAAGCAATGAAAGGAATGTTTTAAGCAAGGAAAACGTAAAGTCTTTTTAAGAAGTTAAGATATTGCATTAGGAATGCATTCATGCTTGAGATTACTTGTTGAGCTCCTTTAGCTCATTCCACGAATGTTAAATTTTTCAGATGAGAATGCAGAAGAGGAAGGAGATGATAGGGCGCAGTGACTCGGGGAACCTATGTCAATGGAATTCTTTTATTTTCAAAGTTTGACTTTTTAGTTCATTAAACGTTGAATGTCATTGTGTTTTTAGTACGAATGTTTTGGCTAGTAATTATTAGTATTTATTCCGCTGCAAAGTTTTCAGAAGAAGTAAGATTTTTATTATTCCGTATTTTTAAGCAGTCTATTAAAGTATTTCTATTTTAATTGTTTATTTTCACATTAAAATTCAAGTAAGCTAGAAAGGGCGCTACAATAAGAGATTACGAAGAATTAACAAAGCAATTCCTCTATGTTGAATGATGATGACATCCCAACTGTTGTGGGAGGCCAACCACAGAAGCATAAGAAAAAGATGGAGAGAAATCATCCATACAGTCGTGGAAGTAGCAACAAAAGAAATAGGTCTTCATTGAGACCTAGAAGGTATTAGTCAAACAAAAGGCCCGGTTACAAATCAGGGCAAAGGCAAACACCAAGCAGGAGAGAGCCTCTTCATCAGGTTCTAATCAAGGAAGCACCTGCAGAACCCCAGGAAGAAGAACTTTCAGGCGAGCTCACACCAGAGCTAATGGAAGTTTCAAAGATTGTAATTGTTGGACATGCGGAGCAAGAGGGCATATCTCAACTGATTTCCCAGATAATCAAAAGCGGGGAATCAGACAGTTATGTCATAACCCAAAATCTTACATTTCAATTAATCATTCATTAGCATAATTACATGCATTTTGATATCTCATAATGACATTAAATTGCACGCAAAATTACAAAATTTCATGTTCTAGCGTATTACATGTGGGAACCTAGAGGTGAATGATGACATGGATGGGTATATCTAGAAAATATAAAATATGTGTATAAATTAAGTAGAATGATTAATATAATATTTGATAGAAAATTGGATAGGGAGTATTATTATATGAAAAAGGTTATAATCAAATTAATTAAGAATAGTACTCCTATTAAAATATATATAAATAGAGAACAAGGTGGAAACTTATTGATAAATAATTATTTATTTACTATATAGATATAAATATACTAAGGTGTACAATATATGTTTATATATATATATATATGATAAAGGTATACCATACATATCAGTAGCTAATATATATATATATATATAAATGACGTATATATATATAAGTAACTAATGGAATTATATATAAATAAATTTGTACACCTTATCTTAGAAATGAAAAATGTGTATAGATAAGTATCCATACACGTAAGCTACCTACATAATAATTTTACACATTATATACATACAACATAAAAATAATATATATTTATATATATGTATGTATGAAGATTATCAGACCGACTTTGTCCTTAAAGGATAAGTAATTCGTATTCATATATTGCTTAAGAGATTAACAAAGAAAACACACACCAACTTCAAGGTGCTCAAGAACAGAACACGAACAGAAGCTTTACAAAGGAGAAAAATTTCAGGTATCATTTTCCTTTAATATTTCTCATGGAGCTAATCTATAGTTATATTAACGACTCAAATTCATGTATTAGATTTTAAACATGGAACATCGTATCGTGTTTGTACGAGTACACTGTTGCTCTATTTTGAGTTCAAGATCAGTTGACCATTTAATGATCTGGCTTGCTAAATTAGTGTAGAATTAATGGAATGACAAAATAAGAGCAGCTTCAGATGCTTAATTTATGGATTTCCTTAAATCGTTTTGTAATAGTTGATTAGATAGTAAGAGAATAAGAATATTTGTGTTCATAAGGATATTATAAGATAATAAGAATAATAATAAAAATATACTTGAACTAATTATATTGCTAATTTAAAGTGGTTATTAGTTTAATATCATATGCTCTGTGAATGAATTAATTGCCAAAGATAGAATTCTGAGAATGGTTGAGGTCTTACAAGTACTTCCCTATGGACTAGCATATGGCGTAAAGGTTTCTAAAAAATATTAAATTTATTCAATTTTTTTAATAAATAGTTGAACAAGGTATTAATTAAGGTAATAAAGTTAATAAAGGGGGAAAAGGAAACATGTGGAATAATTATATAATATATATATGTTGAAAGTTAAAACGAGATAATGGAATTACATTGAGTTATGTATAATCATAATTACAGGTTACAAGTTGCTTACATACGATATCATTAGTATTAAATACAAGATCTTGAATTTGGTTATGTATTTTTTTGTAAATGATAATAGGTCAAAATCGCGATACTGGAGCAAATAAGGCCAATTAGGCAAAGTCATCCAGATAAGGACACCCATTTGTGAGTATAATCTTTTAGCTTGTTATTTTATTTGTGTGATTACATGATTAATGTGTTGGAATGAATTGCTTACTTATTTGGCTATAGTGATTAGAAGTTTATCGTTCTCTAACATGATTGTATGATTCTCTATGGTGATATTGTGAGGAAATTGAGATATATGATCTCTATGTGATGAGATCAAAATGAAAATGGGATATGCAATCTCTACTGATGTTATTAATACGAAAATGAAATATGTGATTACGAAATGTGCATTCATCAGAGATTAATGGATTCTGTTATGGCCGCTAAGGACCTTGAATCATGTGTTACATAATTACATATATCCAAAAATCTGGATTACAGAGTACCGTACGGCCACCCCGAGTTCACTGAACTCTACGTGAATTAAGAATTACAGAGTGCCATGGCCATCTTCGTGATCATGATTTATTCTTGGTATTAGCTGGCCCATAACAGTAAAAGAATATGATCAAGCACGTGCATTTTTATGTGTTTATTAATATTCAGAACAAAGTGTGTGAAATGATTACTAATGATGTGCCTATGTGATGTTAAATAACTTGTTATTGGATTATACTTGCTGAGCTTGCAACTCACCAAATGCAATGTTGTCAATTTTTAGTTGTTGTAGATAAAAGTTGATCCGTGAGGTGTGACAAAAGTTTAAAGCATGGATCAAAGGTCGGCCGGCTGGATCCCCATCCTTCTCCCTCAGCTCATCATTTGCATTTCATATAGGGGGTTTTATTTTGATCTGTATATAAAAGGGAACAGTCGTTAAGGTCTTGTAATATGGATAAATGCACGTGTGTAAATAAGCGTTGTTAAATCTTTTTGAGTAAATGCTCCCGCTCGTGCGAAAAGGATTACAGATTATGATTAACATGTTAATATCATGTGCATTGCAGCCGTGCTGCCTATGAACTACAGTTTTATGCTATAAAATACGTGTTACAAGGGTAAGGGTGTTACAAGTTCAAAGCCACACCAGAATTCGAAGAAGCTGTCTATTATCAATATTTGATCCAGGTGTATCAATTTGAGGATCTACCCTCAGATGAAAGCATCTACGAAGAGGAGATCTATTCTGACGATGGAAGTGAATCTAGTTCAGAATCAGAGTGAAGAAGAAATTCTTCAGCAAACGGTTAGGGAGGATATGTCAGGATTCCTCTCCCACGCTACAGTTTCTCATAAGACTCTTATGAAAATTATGACGGAAGATCCAAAGTTTCAGATATACGATGGATTTACAATTGGAGCTATGGAAAAGGCTTTGGATAAGATTGAGTTTCGTAATAGAAAACACCAAATTATGCACATGGTAACTACCAAAGAATTTTCCATCCCGATGGAGTTCACTGGTAACCTGATCGAGATCTGATTGGTCCCTTATAGAGAAGTCCAGGAGATCAAAAGCACGAAAAAGAGATGTTACCAACACACTTTAATGGATTCATATTGGAGCCATAAAAGTTATTATTAAGGCAACATTCAAGGAAGGAATAGATTCGACACTCAATCTTGCTATCTTTGACAAGCGAATCTCAATTTTAAGGATTCATGCCTTGGAGCGATTACAGGAAATTTGTATGCAGGAAAATTGGCATTTAATATATATTCTAGAATTGCATACAATTTTGAAGATCGAGACTTCAATAGAGCCTTAACCCTTCACCAAGATTTCAAAAGGACGATTTGATGAAAGAAGAAAACATGCCTTACTCGATCACATACAAGATTTCCTATGCTCTTTTGAATACGCATCATTCAGAAGTATTCTTGAGGAAGGAATTTATCGAAGTCCCAAGAATATTTGAGGACTTTGCAAGGGTAGTTCTAACAGAACTTATTGAGTCTCCAACAATAAAGGAGATCGGCATGCAAATTCAAGATCAACCAGTTTCAATAAAAGTTGAAGTCTCAGAGTTGAGCCAAGGAGAATGTCTTTCCAACAAGACAAAATGATAAGTAGTAGATGTTGGGAAGAAAAAAAGACCGAGTACAGTTTAGTGAATCCCAGATGTTTTCAAAACACAAGTAGAGCTGAAATGTCCAGAAGGATGGAGAGAAGTTGAAGTAATATTCGACATCACTCAAAAGGATAATATTTTTCCTTGTTTTAAATAAATGCGAGAATATATATAAAAATGAAAAAGAGCAGTCCTAATCACAGGCTGATCAGGTAACCGAAGTAAAGCCTGAAAATAAAGTCAAAGAAAATAACAAAATGGTCACAAGCCGACCTGACGGCTGAATGGTTGGGGCCTCGTTAAAACCTTCCAAGGTAAAACCCACCCTTGTGGGAAAAACCCTTGGAAGGAAAAAGAGTACCCCCATGAGAGAATGCGTCCAAAATAGAAGAAACCAGAAAACGAGACGCACTAGCTAACAAACCTATAGTTGGATTGGCCAACATAATCCTACGAGAGAGATGAGATGATGGCAGCTGGGGGCACCCCCCACCACGTAGCCTCGTGCGACGTCTTGCTAAGAATATCCGCTGCCCGGTTGCCTTCCCTAAAGATGTGCGAGACCACCAAGTTCATATGAGAAATAAGGTGCAGAGTGTATCGCCACATGCTCAGATGGCGCCAAGGAACCTCTGTGGATCTCTTCCGCAACAATTCCACCAGATAGACCGAGTCCGACTCGGCCATAGTTGATTTCACCCTTCGCGAAGCGTAGTAATGAATGGCCCGCATGGCCGCCATCAACTCCGCCTCAAAAGCAAAACCCAAACCACATCTTTCCACAAAGAACCCGCGAAAGAACCCTCTGCAGTTGCGAAAAACTCCGAAAGCAGTGAGACGCCCGGGCGACCCCGTGACGCTGCCGTCGGTGTTAACTTTGATCCAGCCCGGCAAGGGTTTCTGCCAAGTAACCTGCACAATCTTCAGGGACTGTCGTGGGCGCCCAGGAACCCGAAGCCTGCAGAGAATGAAAAGGTCCCTTTGATCATTATGCATACAACCTCGGTCCAAGGAGGATGACTCAAGAATTAGAACACGAAGGCGTAGGATGGCCGCCTCCAATGTCCAGTTCTTGTCATGGAAGGTCAAGTCATTTCTGATTTGCCAGATGAGCCAAATACCGGATAATCTTTCGCCAAAGAAAGGCCACCTCGCTTCAAAATGAAAACTCATTTTTTGAATAAATGCGAATATATATATAAAAATGAAAAAGAGTAGTCCTGATCACAGTCTGATCAGGTAACCGAAGAAGTAAAGCCTGGGAACAAAGTCAAAGAAACTAATGAAATGGTCACAAGCCGACGGATGGTTTGAATGGTTGGGGCCTCGTTAAAACCTTCCAAGGTAAAACCCACCCCTTGTGGGAAAAACCCTTGGAAGGAAAAAAAAAAAAAGAGTACCCCCATGAGAGAATGCGTCCAAAATAGAAGAAACGAGAAAATGAGACGTCTAGCTAACAAACCTATAGTTGGATTGGCCAACATAGTTCTAGGTGAGAGACGAAATGATGGCAGTTGGGGGCACCCCCCACCACGTAGCCTCGTGCGACGTCTTGCTAAGAATATCCACTGCCCGGTTGCCTTCCCCGAAAGATGTGCGAGACCACCAAGTTCATCTCGAGAAATAAGGTGCGAGTGTATCACCACATGCTCGAGATGGCGCCAAGAACCTCTGTGGATCTCTTCTGCAGCAATTCCACCACATAGACCGAGTCCGACTCGAGCCATAGTTGATTTCAGCCCTTCGCGGAAGCGTAGTGAATGGCCCGCATGGCCGCCATCAACTCCGCCTCAAAAGCAAAACCCAAACCACATCTTTCCACAAAGAACCCGAAAGAACCCTCTGCGATTGCGAAAAACTCCGGAAGCAGTGAGACGCCCGGGCGACCCCGTGACGCTACCGTCGGTGTTAACTTTGATCCAGCCCGGCAAGGGTTTCTGCCAAGTAACCTGCACAATCTTCAGGTACTGTCGTGGGCGCCCAGGAACCCGAAGCCTGCGGAGAATGAAAAGGTCCCTTTGATCATTATGCATACAACCTCGGTCCAAGGAGGATGACTCAAGAATTAGAACACGAAGGCGTAGGATGGCCGCCTCCAATGTCCAGTTCTTGTCATGGAAGGTCAAGTCATTTCTGATTTGCCAGATGAGCCAAATACTGGATAATACTGCAACCCGCCAAAGAAAGGCCACCTGCTCACTGAAATGAAAACTCATTTTTTGAATAAATGTGAATATATATATAAAAATGAAAAAGAGTAGTCCTGATCACAGTGATCGATCGAATGAAGAAGTAAAGCACGGAAACAAAGTCAAAGAAACTAACGAAATGGTCACAAGCCGACCATATGGCTGAATGATTGGGGCCTCGTTAAAACCTTCCAAGGTAAAACCCACCCTTGTGGGAAAAACCCTTAGAAGGAAAAAGAGTACCCCCCATAAGAAAAGCGTCCAAAACCGAGAAACTAGAAGATCAGACGAACTAGCTAACAAACCTATAATTGGCTTGGCCAACAAAATCCTGAGTGAGGTTCGAGATTATGGCCGCTGGGGGCGCCCCCCACCACGTATCCTCGTGCGAAGTCTTGCTAAGAATATCCGCGCCCGTTGCCTTCCCTGAAGATGTGCAAAACCACCAAGTCCATCTAGGAGAGGAGCTGCAGAGTGTACCGCCACATGCTCACATGTCGCCAAGGAACCTCTGTGGATCTCTTCCGCAGCAATTCCACCACATAGACCGAGTTCGATTCCAACCATAGATGATTCCAGCTTCTTGCAGAAGCGTAATGAATGGCCCGCATTGCCGCCATCAACTCCGCCTGAAAAGCAAAACCCAAACCACATCTTTCCACAAAACATCCGCGAAAGAACCCTCTGCAATTGCGAAAAACTCCGGAAGCAGTGAGACGCCTGGGCGAACCAGTTGCGCTGCCGTCGGTGTTCAGTTTAATCTAGCCCGGCAAGGGTTTCTGCCAATTAACCTGCACTATCTTTGGGGCCTGTCTTGGGCGCCCAGGAACCCGTAGCCGACGGAAAATGAGAAGATCCCTTTGGTCATTATGCATGCAACCTCTGTCTAAGGAAGATAACTCAAGAATAAGAACACGAAGGCAAAGGATGGCCGCCTCTAGTGTCCTGATCTTGTCATGGAAGGTCAAGTCATTTCTGATTTGCCAGATGAGCCAAATACCGGATAACACCGCAACCCGCCAAAGAAAAGAAACATGCTCACTAAAATGAAAACACATTAAACGCACCAGTAATTAATTGAAGCTATAAGCCCTAAAGTAATGGATATAAAAATGTGTGGAAATCCACTTACATAGGGCCCCTGCAAAAACACAAGAGACAAATAAATGATCAACAGATTCTGCGTTAGCACAACAAAGAACACAAACCGAGGGGCCAGTGAAGGAACCCCGTGGTCTTAGAACATCCAAAACCACCAGTCGATTGTGAATGGTGCGCCAAGTCATGATCGAACGTCTTTCCGGAATGTGAGGTGACCAAATCCAAGAACCCCATTGAACCATCGGGGAGTGAGGGCGCAGATATGAGTAAGCCGCCTTCGAGGAAACGGACCCATCATCAGAGTGTATCCATGCCCGCGTGTCCGACGAATCCGGGGTGATGGGGATTCTAACAATCTCACGAACCATATCCAAATATGCCTCAATAAATGATAGAGTGAAGTGCCACGTCCCATCGTAAAATTAATCTGAGATGCGCTGCCGAAATAAATATATGTACTCCTGCGGGATACCAATCCTATCCGCAATGGTGTAACCCAGCCAATTATCAAGCCAGAATAAAATTCCGGTGTTGCATCCGGGAATCCAACGGCAGTCCTCCAAGAATCCCAAGATCCCAGGCCAAACCCCCTCCAAATGGAAGAGGGGATATAAGAACGGCGTGGAAAACCCTCAGAAGTGAAAAGGCGCTTTCTGAGGGTGCTGTAAACCAAAGAGTTTGAAGTCATAATCTTCCAACCCATCTTCATAAGGAAGGCATTATTGGCAACAACGATCGAACGGACGCCCAAACCTCCTTCCGCCCGTGGCATACAACAACAACTCCAGTTTACCACAATTGATCCTTTAGCATTCACATTCCCAGTCCAGATGAAGTTTCGCATGACCTTTTCCATTTGCCGAAGCAATGTTCTAGGCCACTTGTACACCATCATAGTATGCACGAAGGAGCTGGTAATCAATGAATTCACCAAACAAATGCGGCCAGCAATAGACAAAGAGGACCATTTCCACCTCCTGAACTTAAAGATAATCTTATCGAACACAGGCTGAAGATCCGCCACTTTAGGTGCACCCTTGAAGATTGGGGCGCCTAGATAGACCGTAAGGAAAGCACCCATATGCATCCCTATAATCGTCTGAATACGTCCTCGCACATAATTAGAAACCCGGCTGCCAAAATAAACTTTAGATTTATTCGGATTGAAAATCTGCCCTGAAATGTCCGCATAAAGATTAAGCATATGAATAATGGAACGTGCATTACTCATGGAGGCCCCACACATAATCAAAATATCGTCCGCATACATAATCGACGAAGGGAAAATCACCTGCTTAGGCGCCATGAAGGCCTGAAGGTGGTTTCTCTTCACCGCCTCCTCCACTAATCTACTCAGAACGTCTTCTGCGATGCAAAAGAGCAGGGGTGATAATGGATCCCCCTGCCGAACCCCTCGAAAACAAGAGCAATAACCTACAGGCGACCCATTCAGAAGGACCAAAATTCTGGAAGAATGAAGGATAATCTCTATCCAGCGAATGAACACTTTGGAGAAACCAAAGCAACACAACACGTGAATCAGAAATCCCCAATTAACCGTATCAAAAGCCTTGCAGACATCAATTTTTAAGATCATGTTGGTGTCATTCTGCCCCTGCAAAATATTAAACCCTTCCAAAACCAACACGATACAATCATGAATCTGCCTGTCCAGAATAAATCCAAACTGAGTCAGAGACAAGTAAGAAGAAATGATAGAACCCAAACGAGTTGCCAAAATCTTCGTGATAATCTTAAAAAGAAAGTTACTCATGACGATCGGTCTGAAATCCTCCACCACATTAGCCTCCTTGGTCATTGGGATGAGTGCCATGAAGCTGGCGTTCAGTCCCGCCGGAAAGGAGGCCGTGACAAAGAAATAATGGACGACCTCCAACACCTCCCTCACACAACGTCCCAGAAATGCTGATAGAATCTCCCACTGAAACCGTCCGGCCCCGGATCACTATCCAGACCCATATCAAACACTGCCTCCTTAACCTCGGACTCCAAAAGAATGGCCGTCAAGAGTGCATTATCGATTGTGGTAACAGTAGGTGAAATCACCTGGTCAACCAAAGTGTAATCCAAACTGGTATGCCTCTGCTAAAAGGTCCGTACCATCGACCATCAATCCCTGAATCCTTGAACGCCCATTTCTATTCTGGCAGCGATGATGGAAGAATGCCATGTTGCGGTCCCCATCTTTTAACCAAGCAGAGCGAGCTTTCTGCTGAAGAAAATCTGACTGCATGAGCAACATGCGAGAAAGCTCCCGCTGCACCTCCATTTCCCTTTCCCTGAGATCCTCTGTGAAACCCTCGGATTCAATATCTGCTTGAATCTACTGGACCTTTTCCATCTGATAATCCACTTGACGATTAACATCCCCAAAATCCTCCTTATTCCAAACATTAATCGTCTGTCTCAACCTTTTGAGCTTCCACATAATGCGCTGCAAAGGGTTGGGCGACGCGCATGGGAGCGCCCAAGAGGTAGTGACAAGATCCCGGAATGAAGCATGATGAATCCACATGCGCTGGAACCAAAATGGAGACGGGCCCTTGGTAATGGAAGAAGAACAAGAAACCAGAATGGGATGGTGATCTGAACCAATGCGCGGAAGGACTAAACCCTTAACAACTTGCCAAAGAGCGAAAAATTGGCCAGTTGCGCCGGGGGCTCGATCCATTTAGCCTGAAGAAGAACTAGAGGCCTTCGGAGAGAGCACCAAGTAAATAAATTCCCCGAAGTCGGCATAACAAATAACCTTGCATCCTCCAAGAAATCCCTAAAGTCTTTGCAAGAAGCCTGGGATAAAGTACCCGTGCCAGAGCGCTCATGATGACCCAACACAACATTGAAATCCCCAATAAGCGAAAATCAAGAAGACCCAAATTCCTCGGCTCAACCAAAGTGCACGCGAGCAACATGATCACACAAACCATGAGCAAAACAAACATGGAAAACCATAGAACCAAATTGAATCACGCAAAATAATACACCGAGTAGAAGACCAAACCGATTATGGATGAAACGTTTGCATCGCATAGGACCCGGATATCCGGGCGCCCGTCGCCCAAGCTCGATCGGCGAACTTGAGTCCCACACTACTCCATTAAGAATCCGAAATGGATGAAATGTCCACCTTAGGCTCACAAATGGCTACAATAGAAGGTTTATGTTTGTGAAATAATGCCTTAAGAACATTACGAGAAGCAATGCTCCCAATCCCCTGAATATTCCAGAAGATGCAATTCATTGAGATGGCGGGGGACGTGGCGCCCGTGTCAAACGCACGGTAAAAATAGACGTGTGGTGTGTTGTGGGGTCAGGTGATTGAGAATTAACAACTTCATATGTTCGATAGTAATGTCGTGTACCGGCGGCGACAGACCAGATGCAACACTCTGGAGAATTCGAGACTTCTCTGAGTCCAAGGAGCTATCCCGGAAGGCACGGCTGAGGGCTCGAATTGGCTTTCCAAAGGATACTGGACCATAATAGGCATAACATTAGAAACCGTGCCGGTGTTGGAAATAGTGGCCTTGGGAGATGACTCCCTAGCTAGATACTCGGCTTGGTAATCTGCGAGTTGTTGATCCTGGGAATCAACTGAACCAAGAGCCTCAAAGGTGTTACCAAGATGGATATCCGTAGAGCAAGTGACTATGGCGCGAGGGGGAGATCCTGCGCGCATAACCGAACCCGTATTTCCCATTGAGTCATCAACGGCCTTGCCCTTGTCCTGCTGAACAGGACGATAAACTTTTTGAACCTTGGAACGCCCTCGCTGCACTGAATTATGGCGAGAAGCAGGCACCCGTGAGCGTCCCTGGGCAGGTGATGTACGCCCTTCCGTAGCCGTATTACCCACATTGTTAAGACGACAAGAAGCTGTTGAATGTCCCGTAACACTACACCTCGAGCAAAACTCAGGGAGTTTTTCCTAACTGACTGAAACAAAAGAGCACTTGCCTGTGCGTTCTACTATGATATGTTGTTCCAACGATTTAGAGAGATTGATGTTATGGATTCCCAAGAGCCATCCGGTGAGCGCTGATCAATTTGTAATGGATTCCCAAGACCACTAGCAATCCCCATGATGTTATTGGGGTACCAGTATTCCAAACCGAGTTCAAAAATGCGTACCCAAACGCTGGCCACGGAGGTTTGAACCTTATAAGGGTTAAAGTCCGGCACCCATGGCGATAGACGGATTGAACCAGGGTTAAGCGTCCAATTAGTGCGTTGTTGAGCTCGAGATCGATCCTGCGCATTAAACAATTTGTCACAAAAAAATCCCTTGCCCAAGGGAATTAATTTCCAGTCATTCTTAATACCCAATAGTTCAGATAGGCGTTTATGCAAAAGCATAGTCGCCCATGGCTTGTTACCTTTTTCCCAAAATAACCCTTCCAATCAAAGAGTAGGTAAATTCTGCGAGTCGTTGTTGGTAAGCGTTTCATCAATTGTAACGGAATAGTAATCACCTTTTCTTACCGGTTTTGGGATAGAATGACTTTTACCAGAAACCATTGTGGAAAGCAGATTGGCATTACCCGAGGCCTGAGTAGTAGAATCCAGATGATTGGTACCTACAACAATTTTAGCAAAAGAATATCCAAAATTGGGGTTAGAATTTGAAGTATGAGCCGGATGTCGCAAGTTCGTTGTATAATCGGAAGACGTTGGAACAGAATTCCAAAGCGTTCTCAGCACACTTTGTTGAAATCTGGAATAGGATGTGGGCCCGTGTGAGGGGGACCATGTGGATGGTGAACAGTGCCCAGGGGTCATCAATCCCCTGGGGGATCGCCTGGGATGGAGGACTTGTTGCCGCTGGCCCCCCATAGACAGATGGGAGGGGGCCGGCCCCCCCCTCCCATAGCTGGCAGCGGCCATGGGGGTAAAGAATTGTGCCCCCTAATATGAGCAGCAGGCAAGGTCTGGGGGGAGGGCGCCCCCTGTGGAGGCATGCCATGATCAATGACAAAGAAAAAGAAGAATTGCTTGCGTCTTGGTCGAAGTCGCATGGTTGGATGCGGAGACTCTTGATGCGATTCTTTGCATGGCGGAGGAGCGCGAAAGATATATGATGAAGACGCGCCGCATCGGGACGAAGACAAGTATGTTTCCAGCGGTACTAACTCTAGGTGCATAGGGGCTTGGGCTGGGAGCGAAGATGGCTTTGGAACGAAAGAAGATGGTATGCCAAAGGATGAGTAACATGAAAGCGCCGGAAGGGAGAGCTCGTCAGAACAACAATGATCATCGGACTGTCTGCAGCGGGTTTGTGGTCCAGGATGTTGACGTGTCTCGCATGGGATGTAGTTGATCGGGGTTGTTGGCTAGGATGCGATGGGGCTGCAAAATTAGATGTGTAACCGTGCCACGGTGGTTCTGCCATTGGAACTACGGGAGAAGACGATCGGAGAGAGGAAAGAGGGCCGCCGATGATTGTAAATTAGGAGAGAGAGAAAAATTCTAGAGAGAGAATTTTTTCATGCATTGATGAAAACTCATTAAACGCACCGATAATATTTTTCCTTGTGATGTTCTATATTATCTCCAACAACCTATAGTTGGAAGGTATCAAGGAAGCCTAAAGAGGGGTGAAATTGAGTTGACTATCATAGGAATAACAGGGAAAATCCCAGAGCAATTAATACTGGCTATTGAATTCCTTGAGGATCATAAACCTTGGGAAAGATTACAAGATGGAATGGAGTTCACAATGGCTGATAAAAGATACAGAATCAGATGACCACTAGCCCATTTTCCATATACATTTTCATTGGAATGTTATATGCTGAATATAAGGTCGAGTATTTCACCTCATATATTGACTCAGGTGCCGGAATATGTACTGCAAAGCTGGATGTTTTTCCTAAAGAAAGTGGAGAAGATTTACCAACTATTGCAGGAAGAGATTTCTCTAAAAGGATTCTTATCCTTAATAGAGGAATTAAACAAGCGAAATATCATGATCGGAGGCGCTGGCGATACCCCTTGGTACAAAGTAAAGACGCCACCAATCTATTTCCATGATACAGGAGCAGATGTTTTGCTAGGAAACAATTTCCTACAAACATTTAAGAGATTCACACAAGAAAATGAGACAGGAAGACTTATTTTCACAACATTATGTGGCCATAAGATTATTGTCCAGAGACTGTGGGAAACATTTTATAGAAAAATGCCTATTAATTTTCGCAGCATGCGTGGTGATGAAGCCAAACTTCGAAATCCAAAGATGGCGGATAAAAGAAGATTTGGTGATGTATTACTATTCTTTTGACAATATGGTTCAAAGCAAAAGGATATAAAACGATGGGATAATGACTTGTTTTCATTCAGAATACAAGGAGAAGAATGAGTACCTCCAGAGGCTATTGCGGAATTGATGATGAGTCTAATGGAGAATCCAAAGAATGATGTTACCATAGAAGAACAATTATCACTCGAGGATATCAAGAAGAAGATCCAAAGGAATTATAATGACGATCCTTTGGCATGGTGGAATAAAAATGAGATCAAAGCTTCCTTAAAAGTTAAACCAGGAAAGGAGTACGAGTTCGTGAGATTTAAACCAATCCTTATGAACCAAGTGGATCGTGAGGATATGCAGAAGATACTTAAAGAACATTTGGACCTTAAGTTGATTTCACCAGGAGTTTCTCCATACAACAGTCTAGGATTCTTAGTCAGGAACCATGGAGAAATCAAAAGAGGAAAGCCAAGACTTGTTATTTATTACAAGAGGATTAATAACATTTTGGAATTTCATGGATACTATATCCCAAGCAGAGAATATCTGCTTAACTGCATCAAAGGTGCCAATATATTCTCAAAGTTTGATCGCAAATCTGGATTTTATCAGATTAAGATGGTTGAAGAAAGTAAAAAGTTCACAGCTTACTCCACACCACAAGGACATTATATTTGAAATGTGATGCCTATGGGATTGGCTAATGCACCCCAGATATATCAGAGGAAGATGGATAATCTCTTCAAAGATTATTTCAGTTTCATGTTTGTATATATCGATGATATATTACTTACATCAAAGAACATGAAGGAGCATCTCAAACATTTGGAAATATTTTCAGATGTTTGTCACAATGAAGGATTCGTGCTTTCAGAAAAGAAGGCAGTGATTGCTACAAAGCAGATTGAGTTCCTCGAAATTAAAATCGATGAATCTGGAATCATCATACAAAGCCATATTGTGGAAAAGATAGAAGGATTTCCAGATACGCTGAAAGACAAGAAACAACTGCAAAGTTTTCTCGAAGTTGTTAATTTTGCTGGAATGTTCGTAAACAATCTGGCACATTACAAGAAAGTTTTTAGCCCATTGCTCAAAAAAGATGCCATATTCAAATGGGAAGCTGAACATCAAGAAGGGATAAAACAACTTAAGGAAGTTTGCAAAAATCTTCCAAACCTTGCAATTCGACAAGATAAAGATGAACTGGTTCTATACTGGATGCCAGTGATTGTTGGTGGGCAAATAGTTCTTACAAAAGCCACAACAAATGGCGAAGTGCCATGCAGATATTGCAGCGGTCTTTTTATACACAATGAAGCAAATCGATGGCATATAAACGAGAAAGAATTCTTTACAGTCAGAGAGGCTTTTTAGAAAATGGCCTTTATTTTTACTGGCCACTTTAATTGATAATTCAAGTGTCAAGGCTTTTCTGAAAAATAAAATTGAATCTAAACCAGAAAAGGCTAGATTACTTAGATGGCAAGCTGAATGCCAATATTATGATTATGATATTATCATTATAAAATCTCATGAAAATGTTCTTGCAAATTTTCTAACAAGTGATGGAGGGAATTGAAGCTGATTCCATCCTCACAGCATCAAGACACCTCGACGATCATCTTGAGATGCTTCTCCGAGAATTTAACACTCTGGCCATCAATGCTGATTTGGCTGTAAGGTTGCAAAAGAATGACCGGGACAAAGTAATCGATCGCATATGAGCTTGTGTTCGATCTCATTCTCATTTGAGATTGGCATTTCAAAGGCCACACATCCGGGAGGCTAATAAGCAAAAGGAGAGTTTAGAGTGCGGGGCTCCCCAACACGTAGCAGAGGATTCAAGTACCTCTAGCACAGATCCTAAACTGACAGAAATGTTGGCCCAAGAAAAAGATGATACTCCGGAGTCAAATCCCAAGTCATCATGTCAACCCAGCACGTCTGGGGTAAAAGACGAAGAGATCAATCTGTTAGAGAATTTTTCTAACCGCAAGTGTACGGTTGTCAAGTTTTAATATAGTGATATGAGTAGGGTTGTCGTATCCACAGGGAATGCGTGTATAAGTACCAAGTATAAATTACCTATGCTATATTTGACAGATCAATAATAGATGGATGTCTCAATTTATAAATAAAAACAACTAGATATAACTAATCAAAATATAAACATCTAAATCTATGGGAGAATGAATTCTAGAGGTGTGATGAATCTATTTTTCCCTTATATTATCAATATGGTATATCAATCACAAATTACCAATTTATAAGTCAAGATTTCTACAATAATCATTTTCTCTCTCGAGTGCCAAATGATTTTAGATCACAATTGGGAAATCAATATCTCTATAAAAATCACCAATTGAAATCTCAATAAAAACTATGGATCTTGGTTGATGACTTCAAAGGATTCACAAATCTCTCAATTCTATGAAATCCTAGGTTATGCTATTTCAAGGCCATGTATTCAATTACCTCTCTCAAGTGTCAAATCAAATACACCAAACACTCTAAATTATTGATCAAGTAATTTAGAAGCAATAAATCCAAATAGCACAAATAGATTGGGAAATCTAGATTGACAAACCACAATATCAAAACATAAGTTCAAACATACATTACATCATCCATCTAGAATTATAAAGTTTAGCTCATGATGAAAATACAAATACCCATAATCAAATGAGAATGCATCTCAAATGATATACAAGAAACAACAAAGAAGTAATTAAAAAGATTAAAGAAGAATCTTATCTATTTCTAGATGATAAATGTCTTCAATCATCTTCCCCAACTCCTTCCTTGTGTCTTGGTGGTGTTGGTTTTCATCTCCAAGTATCCTCCATCCCTAGATCAAGCCTCCCATGAATCTATTTATAGTACCCTCCTTTTAGATCCAAAAATCGGACATTTCTTGTTTTGTCCATCCACTTTGCCCAGCATTGAAAATGGCGCTGCGCAGCAAAAAAACAAACCCGGACTGCCCATTTTCTGTGTCGGGCGCTGCGGCGCCAAGGAGGGAGCTGCAGCGCGTAGAACACCCACCAGCGCTGCAACCGCGTTTTTAAGCGCGCGTGGCGCCATTGCAGCTTGCTCTAGCAGCGCTTTTTTTTCGCTACTTTGTAGCGCCATTCAAACGTCCGAATTTGCTTTGGGTGTCTTCATAAGAGTTGTAGCCCTTTCTCTTAGCTTTCCATATCCACTTTAATCAGGTTAATATCAATTTTGTAGAGAGAGTTATGACCAAAATACTAAACTCTGCGATCTTTAGAAATTTCAGGACAGCGTTTGGGCGTTTCTTCAAATCAATCTTTCGTTGTTTGATCATACTTTCTTCTTTTGACACACGACTCATTAAAATGACTCTAGAATCAATATAATTGGCCCTCAACATGGCTTGGCCACTCAAATGACCCGAAACAAAAGAAATTAATGCCTAACATATGAGATATAACAAAAACGACTCAAAATACTCAAAAACAACACAAAACTCTAATCTCGGAAGCCCAAATCAATGGTATAAAACCAAGTGAACAAATACCCCCAAACTTAGAATATTGCTTGTCCTCAAGCAATTACAAACTCTTGAAGAATAGGAAGTATCCAAGACACAAAAATATAGAAAACTTATTCGACTAACTGCAAAACTTCACGACTAAAATCATTTGTCTCAATACTCGTTTCACTACCAATCAAACATGCGTTTTAGCATTGTGATCAAAAGTGTGGAATGTACATGCCAACTCCGTTTACATTATTCATATAGATTCACGCAATCAAGTGTTGTCAAAATGATCCACTTTTTGAATATCCAAATGAAATGCTTACCGGACTCCATAAGCTTGTCATTCACCATAATCTCCACTAATATAGGCTAATGTAACACAAGGATCAATAGGACTTTCAAGGCTTGTAATATGGGCTTAGGGTAAGGTAGGAAAATATAGGATTAAGTAGCTCAACTCACCCAAACACACAATTATCACTTCGAATCACCAATTGCCAAACAAAATAGCTACCTTCACTTTTGGAATTGTCCACTGGTCTCCTTTTATGAGCCTAAACTCACTGATTTTTTTTTTCCGAAACCCCCAAACTTATTCTTTTGCATATTTTTACACATGGGGTTCATATTTTCTTTTTCTCGGCAACTTCATGCAAGTGAACACATACCTTACTTATCATATCCTCCTCAACCTTCAACATTTTGTGTGTATGAGTGATGGGTAATTAGAATTTTCACATGTAGGCTCAAGGTATAAGATTTGTTGCCAAAGAACGGGTTTAACAGGCTCAAATGGGACATTAGTGAAAATATATAATATAAAGGTAGGCATTTTTGGCTCTAGCTTGTTCAAAGATGGCCTAAATCATTTCCTTAATGTTACTTTACCTAGGATTTCGCCTCGACTAGTGATCAGACAAGTTCTAGAATCCGGTGGGATCATACAAGAAACACTCAACTTCATAAATCATTTTCAAATAAATCAACCAAATTATGCATGTAGATGGAATTAATGGAACGAAGCATAGATCACCGCTTAAACACATGCTCTTTTGACCGTTTAACTCATATTCGACAAATTCACGTAGTCATGTAGTTTTATAGTTCAACAAATGACTCGACTCGACTCAACTCAAAGCAAATATACAAGACACAAAAAAAACACGAAGAAAGTAGGATCACAAACTGAAAAAAGTATTACCACTCCCCCAAACTTAATATAACCATTGTCCTCAATGGAAGAGGTGCAACTCCTCGTCTGAATCGTGGGGTGAAAGAGAAGCAACAGGGCCAATTGGTAGCACTCCATAGGGTCGATGGCTTTTTCCTTGCCTATCTATGATTTAGGAGGCACAATACCAACCTGTCAAACAAAACCAAACGTGGAAACGAGCAATGGGGTAAAGTACCACAATATCATGTGAAGACCATGGGAGCTACATCAATGTTATATAATTGTGATCGACATGTGAACTCCTCCAAGCAATCAACCAAGAAGGGTATGCAAAAGTGATAAATTTCTCATTGAGGCATTTTATCAAACACATGGTGGGCATAAATCAAGGTAAACGATGTATATGCAATTATATATCAAATTATGCCAAAATTTCAATGCATCCAAATACTATCACAATAAGCACCTTTTGCACATAATTTCACAAGAATCGCGTAATGAGCATGCAAGAGGGATAGGGGTGAGATGCAACATGACTACTTCTAATAAAACACAAATATTCTAACTAATCAAACTATGAAAGCAAGTAAAATGAGCTTGGGTTGCCTCCCAAGAAGCGCTAAATTTAAAGTCTTTAGCCAGACTTTTGTTTTACTCAACCGGGATCCAAAAACAAGTGTCGATCATGCCACGCCTTTGTATTTTCCAACAGTATAAGCGATCCTTTAGTGTATATAAGACGTGGATGATTAAGGATCCGAATGTTGATGGTCTTTTGGAAATAAAAAAATGTGTTCCTAATGATGAAAAATGGTTTATCAATCATAGTAAAGATATTTCTATCTTTACTCACATTAAATATCATGAAATCTGTAGAACATGTTAATTGATCACCATTTTCAAACATTGTTCCAACAAGTGTATGCTTCTTAAAATTTGATACATTTGTATTGAAGCTTACATCTAGAGTGCACATATTTTTGTCAATATGAGGATTTTCAATTGAGTGAGAGATAGAGATACTCCCTGAGTTAATTTGATGTGGCTCCTCCTCTTGTAAGATCGGATTGCACTCTTCAAAAGTCTCCTCCAAATTTGGAAGGATGTCCACCTTTTTCATAATGGGCAATTCATGTTCATGATTTTCTATTTCACCAGGTCCCAAGAATGATGACGACTCTTCATTATTAAGTTGGTCAATCATTTGTTGGAGTAACTTTGACATATTTTGATATGTCATCTCAATTTGTTGAATGCTTGCCTCGATTTGTAGTAATCTATCATCACTTTCTCGATTTCTTATCTTACACTCTTCGATAAACTCAGCAAGACTTTCTTCCAACTCGGACCGACAATTAATCTCATCTTGTCGTCTTCTTGCCTCACAATCGTCTAAAAATTGATAAAGTGTTTCTTCCAAGCTAGACAATTGTTCTTGTGGCTGATGAAAGGTTTCATGATTTGCCATATTTTGGGCCCATACATTTTCTTGAGGTAGATAATAAGGAACAAAATTGTTCACACTTTGACTTCCAAAAATCCTAGAAGCATCATCGGTTGGCCACGTATGTGCATACATTATAATTCCATCCAACGATGTGCCTAAAAAATTACACAAAATTAAAACAAATAAAAGAAAGAAACAATAAAAAATAGTCAAATTACAACTAGGCAATCAACCTTGATATCACACAAAACACATTCCCCGGCAACGGCGCCAAAAACTTGTTAGAGATTTTTCTTACCGCAAGTGTACGGTTGTCAAGTTTTAATATAGTGATATGAGTATGGTTGCCGTATCCACAGGGAATGTGTGTATAAGTACCAAGTATAAATTACCTATGCTATATTTGACAGATCAATAATAGATGGATGTCTCAATTTATAAATAAAAACAACTAGATATAACTAATCAAAATATAAACATCTAAATCTATGGGAGAATGAATTCTAGAGGTGTGATGAATCTATTTTTCCCTTATATTATCAATATGGTATATCAATCACAAATTACCAATTTATAAGTCAAGATTTCTACAATAATCATTTCCTCTCTCGAGTGCCAAATGATTTTAGATCACAATTGGAAAATCAATATCTCTATAAAAATCACCAATTGAAATCTCAATAAAAACTATGGATCTTGGTTGATGACTTCAAAGGATTCACAAATCTCTCAATTCTATGAAATCCTAGGTTATGCTATTTCAAGGCCATGTATTCAATTACCTCTCTCAAGTGTCAAATCAAATACACCAAACACTCTAAATTATTGATCAAGTAATTTAGAAGCAATAAATCCAAATATCACAAATAGATTGGGAAATCTAGATTGACAAACCACAATATCAAAACATAGTTCAAACATACATTACATCATCCATCTAGAATTATAAAGTTTAGCTCATGATGAAAATACAAATACCCATAATCAAATGAGAATGCATCTCAAATGATATACAAGAAACAACAAAGAAGTAATTAAAAAGATTAAAGAAGAATCTTATCTATTTCTAGATGATAAATGTCTTCAATCTTCTTTTCCAACTCCTTCCTTGTGTCTTGGTGGTGTTGGTTTTCATCTCCAAGTATCCTCCATCCCTAGATCAAGCCTCCCATGAATCTATTTATAGTACCCTCCTTTTAGATCCAAAAATCGGACATTTCTTGTTTTGTCCGTCCACGGGCGCTGCAGCTCTCGAAAATGGGCGCTGCAGCGCCAAAAACAAACCCAGACTGCCCATTTTCTGTATCGGGTGCTGCGGCGCCAAGGAGGGCGCTGCAGCGCGCGTAGAACACCCCTGGGCGCTGCAGCGCGCGTTTTGGGCGCTGTGGCGCCGCTGTTGCGCTGCAGCGCCTCTTTTTCATGCTGTAGCGCCATTCAAACGTCCGAATTTGCTTTGGGTGCTTTCATAAGAGTTGTAGCCCTTTCTCTTAGCTTTCCATAGCCACTTTAATCAGCTCAATATCAATTTTGTAGAGAGAGTTATGACCAAAATACTAAACTCTGCCAGTGCTAGAAATTTCAGACGCGTTTGGACGTTTCTTCAAATCAATCTTTCGTTGTTTGATCATACTTTCTTCTTTTGACACACGACTCATTAAAATGACTCTAGACTCAATATAATTGGCCCTCAACATGGCTTGGCCACTCAAATTTCTCGAAACAAAAGAAATTAATGCCTAACCTATGAGATATAACAAAAACGACTCAAAATACTCAAAAACAACACAAAACTCTAGTCTCGGAAGCCCAAATCAATGGTATAAAACCAAGTGAACACAATCATAGGCCTATGACGGGCAATTCTAAGGTTGATACTAACGAGATTAAAGTTTCTTTTTCTTGGCAGGAATATCAAACAAATTGGGAGAAACATATTTCAAGACAAAGGATACATCCAGAAAGAATGAAGATCGACATTTATGGAAAATATCTAAGGGTGTGGATGTTACCAAACTACAATCCACACGAGGTCAAGCGGTGGTGTGAATTTGGAGCCTTGGCTTCAATCTATACTACCTCCCCTGCTTTCCTGGAGATAAAACTATTACCCAAATGGATCCAGGAAGCAGTATATGAGTGCTGGTACAACAATGAGAGCCTAAAACGCGGCGATACTCTAGAATGGTATTTCATTAGTACAGCTCCAAAACCCGTGGGAAAAGGTAATCATGAAACCTTCCATTACATTCGGCTTCGAAGTCCAAACGAACGTGCTTTTAAAACAATCAAGGAAGCAAGTTCGGAAGAAGTTACCCTGGTTACGTCTTTTACTGAAGATCAAATTTCAACAAGATGAGCTTGGGGTTTATGGGTCTGTCTTACAGAGATGGACAAAGTCAAGTTTCCGTTCAAGTTCTATCTGAATTCGGTGAATATCCTCATTCTTGTTAAATACCATGACAGGAAAAACAACAAGATTTGCAGAAGACCTATTTGAGAAAAAGAGGAGTTTTCTTTGGGAAAACAAGCTGCCGGGGAGTAAAGAAACTCGTCGGAAATACTGTAACATGGCTCATATTGGCCACTGGGAAAATTATATTTTCCTAGAATGTCCGAATCAAAAAGAGCCAGAATTTAATAAAGGATTCCGGCCAAAGATTGACCGGAGACGCCCTGAGACGGAGATGAAAAATCACACAACCTAGATTTGGTGGTAACATGTGATACCCACTTACACAAAAGACAAAAAGGTGGGTCTAGGGATGGCAAAATGACCCGCCCTGCCCCGTCCCGTGACCCGTGGCGGGGTGGGGCGGGTCTGGGTATCACTTCCGCCCCGTGGGTATCCGCCCCGCCCTGCCTGGTGCTATTTTTTTATTTTTAATATATTTAATGTATATTTTACATGTATATTATATAAAATAGTATAGTTTTATGTATTTAATATTATATTTAACATATATAATGACAAATTTTATAAACAATATGTATTTATAATACAAAATATAATATTAAAAAATATTAATAATATAAAATATAAGATAAAAATATAAAAAAAAACAAACTTTGGATACCAGACAAAGGAGGGCCCAAACTGTTGGGAAATTTATTGTTTAGATTTTGATGAATGCCATGTAAAATTTAAACTAGAAAGTTGGCACCCCATTTTCCTTGTAATTTGTATTGTAATAAATAGGGCTGAATGAGCTGAGTCAAGTCAGCTATGCCTGGATATACAAGAAGTCAACTGAAGACTGAAGTGAAGACTCCGCTGAGGAACAACTGAGTATGGGCAAGAAAAGGAGTCAAGAACTCGACTGACGGTGTATCAGCTGAGGAACGACTGTATGAAGAGTCAATCAAGTCAACTCAAGGAGCCGAGTCTCAAGTTAAAGTGACAGATGAGTCATCCATTGTTTGGAAGCTAACTCATGTCACCTGGGGAATAAAAGACTGCAGTCAAGTCTAGACAACTGAACGAGATCCGTTGATGAAAGTCAAAAATGTTACTCAGAATAGTAACCTATTAAAGTTGTCAGAGATAAAGTGTTAGTTCCAGTTGTGTGCAAAAGGAACAAACCAATGGGAAGCACTGCACCAAGTGTCAAAAACGCTGCAATGCTGCAAGACATTAAATACGAGGAAATGTCAACATCAAGGACTGCAACAAGACAAACCAACGAACACAAGTGACATTTGAAAATCAACCTATCTCTTCAACGGGCAGATTTTTGAAAGTTCACTATAAAAGGCTGAGGAATCACATTGAGAAAAGGTTACCTGAACCACGAACAAGCAAGCAATACTCATACTGTAACCTGCAAATACTCTCAAAGTTATTCAAGCAAAATCCTCAAGTCTAAATCTCGAAGGAAATCTATCCAACACAAAGATGGGAAGGAAAGACAACTTCAAACTGTTGAAGAGGAAACTTTTGAAGAATCAAAAGAGGTCTATTTTCCAAGGAGGATTGTAGGAAGGTTCAAGGTCGAACCAATCTCAAGTTATTGGAGGGTTTTCGTAATCAAATCCAAGAAGCTTGAGAAAGTGAGCTGAAGTAGCAAGGCAGCCGCCCTGTGAAGAAGCTGACATATTCACCAAGCCCTTATGTGAATCAAGATTTGAAGAGCTTAAACATGAGCTAGGGTTAATTGAGCTGAGTTGACACCCAGAAGACTCAAGGAGAAGAAATGAAACGTGAAAAGATGAAAATAGAACAAATCTCATGAATCAGCCAAGTGAATCAGCCGTATCGGAAAGTCAGCTATATCGAGTTAGCTGACAGCTGAGTCACTATATGAAAAGAGAGAAGAAGAGTTGAGTCACTTGTAGAGTAAGCTGAGTCATTTATGAGCTAAGTGACAAAAACACAGTCGTTTTTAATGAACGGGAATGCTTTAAAAGATGACGTCAGTGTAATAATGACGGGTAGAATCAAAAGCTGCACAGTAAGCATATGATTGGATATAAATTCTGCTGCATTAAATGTGAGCAATTAAATGCAGTGTGACGTGCTAAATCTGAGCTGTTGATCTCAATCAAAATTCAAAAACCAAAAACACGTCCTTTCATAACCCTTATATACTCTTTCTCTCAGTTTTTCTCTCTCACACTTAAAACTGTTCATCTTCAATCTTTCAAAAGCAAGTTCATTTCTCTCGAAAACCCTACAAGTTCTCAAGCAAGTTCATCAAGATTTAATCGGTAGAAACTTCTAAAAATGGCACCAAAGACTGATTTCGTCAAGTTATTGAAGCAAATCCACTCTGGTTCGACTATGGATTTCGAAGGCATGGTTAAGCAGGGTTCGGATACAACCCTTGTGAAGAAAATTGCTGATATGTTGGAAAAATCTGGGCTTAAAGCCTTTTTGATGATAGAATACTCGCACACCTACCTGGAAGAGGTGGCGCAGTTCTATGTGAATGCCAAGGTGCAGGACAAAGGTATCAAGTCCTCCGTCCACCGCAAGGATATCATGATCACTGCTAAGGACCTTGCGGAGCACTGTTTATTACCGTCCGAGGGAATGCCGAAAATTTACGAAGTTGATGTGGACTTGGCTGTTGCATGGAAAGAAGTAGCCAAACCCGAGTGTGCTGCAAAGGTGGTCTACACAGCTGACAAGAAATTGCTGAAAGACGACTACCATAAGCTGATGGATGTCGTCTCCAAATGTGTGGACATGAAGTTTGGTTGCTTTAATCAGCTATCAAAGACTAAGCTGATCGTCATGGCTGCGATCATGCAAGGAAAGAAAGTTAACTGGGCTGAGTTCGTGTACAGTAGACTCTACCAGAACATTGTGAATAAATCGTTCAAGGAAGATGGATCCTTTCGAGGATCACTCGGCTATGGCCTAGTCATTGGGCATTTAATGGAAGTAAAGGGAATTCCCTTTCAACATGGAAAGCCCTTCCATGTAAACAAGAGGATGTTCAGGGCTAACCTTTCAGGAGCCCAGAAGAGAGCCCATGCAAAGAGGACGAACACAAGTGAGGGGGAATCAGCTGACCCCGAGGAAACAACTGTTGCCTCCCCTCCCAAGAAGAAACCCCGCCCTGCGCTGCGAGAAGAAAGTCGCCCCTGCGCAAAGAAAGAAAGAAGGACGCACTTTTTGAAATGAGTCACACCGCCCGAGCAGCATGTGTCTCCCCGCCCACGCACGCGGAGAAAGAAGCCCAAATACCTTCTCCGGCCATCAGAAAGAAAAGGACTACCAAGCCAAGAAAGGCAGCTCCTCAATCCAAGAAAGATGCTCCGATCCCCGCCGCCCAAGAACCTGAAGAAGAGGAATCCGAACCAGAAATTCCTCTAGTGAGGACAAAGAGAAGAAAGAGAATCATCAAGCTTTCAGAGCTTGAGAAGACAGCTGAATCTTCAACTCAGCTGGAAAAAGTTTCCGAGACTGATGGTACAGAAGAAGTGCAGTCTACATAAGTTGTTAATGAAACAGCCAAGTCTGGTGAGGGTGATTAGCATAGGCAATTAGAAGACCCAGCTGTGGACAGAACAACTGAGGAGGAAGAAGCAGCGGAGACAGCAGAATCCACTGCTGAAAAGGTTGTGTCTCCACCCGCCCCAGATGCTGCTGAAGGTGAAGAGCAGCAAAGTATGGTACCTTCCATTCCCGAAAAGGAAGGACAAGAACAAGATGACGATGATGATGTCATCATGTATTCTCCAATATACCCAGACATCCAGCGCCGTCTATGCGAATGGAGGGCGTGGAAACTGAGTCACTGAAGGGTGCAATTTGAACGCCCTGAGTTCATAGAAGAAGAGGAGGAATTATTCAAATTCCTCGGCATCACCAAGGAGATTTAGGCCCTTGATGAAGAAAATTGCTTGAATATCTTACAAATCTTCAAGGAGAATGAACAAGCCAAAGCAGCTGAAGAAGCTGAAGCTCGTGAAAAGGCGAATATATGTCCACTCACTGGAACTCTGGATCACACTCATCCTCACATCGATGCACTCTCGGAAAGTGATGAAGACATGGATCCCATTGTTGCGAAGGAGAAGTTGGATATGTAGCAAGCCATGCGGGAATCCAGGCTGATGCACAAACAACGGTTGATGGAAGGACCAGGAGAGTCCTCAAAATCTCTCCTCGAGATAGACCCTTTGGGAGTAGTGCAGCACATTGCCACAGTTATAGATGTAACTACATCCCCAGTTCACTCCGAAAATGGGTCTAAGGGACTTGGCGATGAAACTGGGAACTTGGGCACCCAACTTGAGCCAACCCCTATTGAAGGTGTTTTACCACCTACCCCCACGGCTGAGCACTCAATAGAAGCAGCTGGGAGTTTGGAGCAGAGTGACCCCATCATCATCATCCTCACTCGGTGGTGCGCCCGAGGGGGGGAAACTCACTCCACTACAGCAAGGTCGGAGGATGCTGCAGATGACTCCACTATGAAGGAAGGAGGCGAAGTGGAGAAAGAAAAGGAAAAAGAAAAAGAACAACAGCAAGTTGACACTGACGAAGCTCGGACAGTAGAGTCTGTCCCAGCTGAAGTGACAACTGCTTTGCAGACTAAGGACGCTGCTGTTGCAGTCGAGGCACATGATGGAACTGCTCTGGGAGCTAACACTCTGGGCACTGAAAGTGCAATCCAAGGAGTTGAGACTCTTGTGGATGCCACTGCTGAAGACCCTAAGACAACTGCGACTGTCGAAGGCAATGTACAAGGCCTCACTGCAGTTGAGACTGCTGAAGGTATTGAAGGCCCAAGGGAGGTTGAGACTTCCCTGGGTAAAAATCAAGGAGATAAGAGCATCCCTCAAGTCATCATTGCTGAATCAGAAGAGGAAATTAGTGCTCTTCATGATTCCCAGGACAATCATGACACAACATTTCTGGGATCTGAAGACAAAGCTGAGTCCACCCCTGCTGCACAAGACTCGGTTGAGGATGTCCTTCCACGGACGAGTAAGCTAGACTTCAAAGCTGCTCGTCAAACTTTTAACTTCTATGATGAACCAAACCCCCAGGTTTTATCATCCTCCGATGACGCTAAAAAAGCAGCTGAGGACAAGAAAATACATCTCGCAGAATCTACTGAGGCCGAAGAAGCTGTTAAGACAGCTGAGGCTCAGTCAGCTTGCCAATCCACTCATCAATGCCCAGCTGAAACCGAGTAATCTGCGCAGGCTCCCAAAGCTGCAGCAGGCTCGTCTCAACCAGGATCATCAAGGGCACAAACAACTGTAGAATCAATACCATATGTGCGTGATGATGTATTCGAAGAAACATTCCCCTTCTCGATTGAGTTGCCCGACCTTGAAGAAGAAATAGCTCATGAGCAGCGATGTTTCAACATCAGAGCTGAACAAGTTATTCCCACCGACTCCATTGTTCCAGCAGATTTTGATTTTGATGTTGCTTGGCCGCCAGCTGAATCCGAGGTGAAAGCTGAGATTCGTGAAGTCTTCAAGAAAATCTGTGGAGAGATTGAGAAGATTGAACGGCACCAGGCCTCACTAGATATGCGTCTGGACAATAGGGATGCCAACCTCACAGCAGACTTGCGAGAGATAGTGGCAAGAATAAGGGAATGGTGTCAACAGCAGAGTACAATGTGATATGAACAAGTTAGATACTTTAAAGCATTGTACAACAAGATGCTCATGTGGAGTGCTGACAATGCTGACATGAAGCAGAGGATGCAGGCAAATATTGATAGAATGCATGCCTCTAACATAACTGAAATGGAGCTGCTGCGTGAATTTCAAAGAAAAGAACTTTTGTGTGTTGAGGAGAATATGAATGCCAAATTCAGCCTTCTCATGGCTGAAATGAAATTGGTGGCAGCCGAATCCAAAGCCACTCGCTCAGAATTTCGAGCAGCATACTCCAAGCAGAGTTCAGCTCTCAACCGACTAGACTTCATGCTTGCTGGGATGTTTCTATGGGTTTCTTTCTCCTTTGATGATGCCAAAAAGGGGGAAGAGGAATACCTGAGGACTTTGAAGGAAGAAACAGTGTCTGAAAAGAACAAGGAGACAGCTGCTGAGAAGAAGGAGAAGGGAAAAACTGTTGAGGGGGAAAGGTCAAAGGATGTGACCTTAATGCTTGTTGAAACCCCTCAGCAAGGTCATGTCACAGCAAGCATAATCAGCAAACTTCCGGTGACTCTGCCGCTCCAACACTTTGATGTGCCTATGTCTGAGAAAAGAAAAATTGTGGAAACAGGGATGAAGGAGGTTGAAAGAAAAACGGATGCCCGTGTACTAGAAGTCTTGAAAGCATATGGTGGCATTCCGGCAGCAAAAGATACATATGCCATTCTAGATGAAGGAGACGAGCCAAGATTAGTTGAAGAATTTAAAACACTCGAATCCGAAGGATACTTCAAAAACATGTCCATAGCCCAAGCCTGGGACTTGTACTGGGAGAAGGGTCTGAAGCTGTGTAAAGAAGCTGATAGGCAGCAGACTACCAACAACCATTCAGCTGGTAAGAAGAAGACTCCAGTACAATATACGCCCAGAGGATGATGTTGGGAAATTTATTGTTTAGATTTTGATGAATGCCAAGTAAAACTTAGACTAGAAAGTTGGCACCCCATTTTCTTTGTAATTTGCATTGTAATAGATAGGGTTGTACCAACCGAGTCAAGTCAGCTATGCCTGGATATGCAAGAAGTCAACTGGAGGCTAAAATGAAGACTCCGCTATGAAGAAGCTGAGTATGGCAAGGAGGAGAAGTCAAGAACTCGACTGAAGGAGTATCAGCTGGTTACAGCTGTGGGAAGTGTCAGTCAAGTCAACTCAAGACAGCCAAGTCAAGTTGAAGTGATAGATGAGTCTTCAATGATTGGGAGCTGACTCGAAGTCACCTGGGGAAGTTAAGGAACTGCAGTCAAGTCAAGACAACTGAAAAGAGTCCGTTGCACAGAAGTTAAGAAAATTACTTAAATAAGTAATACTTCCATGTTGTAAAAGGAATAAACCAATGGGAAGCACTGCACCCGTGTCAGGCTCTGAAAAGCTGAAGGTTCATTTAATACGAGGTAATGTCAATTTCAAGTACTACAACAAGACAAGACAACGACCACTAGTGTCTGTTGAAAATCAACCTATCTCTTCAACGGGCAGATTTTTGAAAGAGCACTATAAATTGCAGAGGAATCACTTTGACAGAAGGTTACCTGAACCACGAACATTCAAGTTATTATTCAATTTGTAACCTACAAAAAATATTCTCAAGTTATTCAAGCAAATCCTCAAGTCTAAACTTCGAAGGAAATTGATCCAACACCAAGATGTGAAGGAAAGACAACCTTATACTATGTTGAAGAGTAAACTTTTGAAGAATCAAAAGCGGTCTGTATTCCAGGGAGGATTGTAGAAAGGTTCAAGGTCGAACCAGTCTCAAGTCATTGGAGGGCTTCGTGATCAAATCCAAGAAGCTTGAGCAAGTGAGTCAGAGTAGCCAGGCACGCCTACTGTGAAGAAGCTGAGTCGTACGAGAAGCCAACTGTGTGACCAAGGCATCTCCAGACTGAGTCCCAAAGGATCAAGTCAGCTGTCTGATCAAGACTTGTATCTGGACTGATAACCACTTTGTACTCTGATAAATACTTAGTGGATTCCTCCAGGAGTTGGAGAAGAGAGGATTAGAAGAACTACCCCATCTTCGAACCTCTATAAAATTTATTGTGTCATTTACATTTCAGCACTTACGTACTGCATATCATTTAATATCTGCTGATAATTTGCTATCCAATTGATATTTAACAAAGTGCTAAAACCAAGTGTTGAAACGAACTTAAACCAAATTCAAGGGTGTTAAGTCTGCCGCTGAAAATCTTATCACAGCCAAGTTAAGTATAAGACTAAGCAGTTGAGTTATTCTATCAACAAATCGATCCGAGTCATTGAGTGGCTAACTCTGTTGGTTAACTAACTTAGCTGTCCATCAAGGACTTAGCTGTGAAATTTACTCTGAATAATTTTAAAAAGGACTAAATGGAAAAGTTGGTAAGGTTTATTCAACCCCCCCTTCTAAACCTTACACTCACACCCCTTGGGACCTACAAGTGGTATCAGAGCGGTTGGTTGATTGAACCTTCCGCACTGGTTACTGAACTAGATCTCCAATCTTTCAAAGAAGTTTTTTTTTAACACTTGTTCTTTCAAAAGTTTTTTTTTAAAACAACAAAGTTATTATCATGGAAGCAAATTTGACACGCATTCCTATGTTTACCATTGAAGAATTTGATGACTAGAAAATACGTATGCAGGCTCATCTATCAGCTTTACATGATGAGATGTGGATAGTGATAGAGGATGGGCCACTGCAAATAATAAAGGTGAACACAGCTGCAAGGAGAGCTGCTACAGCTGAAGGAGAGGAGGATGCTCCTCCTAGACCAGCTATGGTTGAAAAGCCAAGAGCTGAGTGGATAAATGATGATAGAAAAAGATACAACCTTGACAATGTGGCCAAGGATATACTTTACAAGACTTTGGACAAAGCCATGTTCAACAAAGTCAAATCTTGCAAAATAGGCAAAGAAATATGGGATAAATTAACCCTAATTTGTGAAGGATCTGAGCAAATCAAGGAAAACAAATTATCTGTTGTTGTTCAAAAATTTGAAAATTTTAAAATGCTTGCAGGAGAGACAATGGATCAACTGGATGCTAGATTCACTGAAATAACGAATGATCTCTCAGCACTTGGGAAAGAATACACACAGAAGGAGATGTGTATGAAGATATTAAGGAGCCTCCCAGCTGAGTGGGAAATGAAGACCATGACTCTAAGACACTCGATGGACCTATCAAAAACATCCAATCATGAACTATTCTCAGATCTCAAAGCCTATGAGTTTGAGCTGAGAAGAAAGGATCAAGAGGAGATAGCTTTACCCAAAACAGCTACACTCGTAGTCAAGGAAGGGGAGAGAGCTGAGACCAAAGAAGTCCTTGACCAGGAGGAAATTGCTTTGATGGTTAAAAGGTTCAACAAGTTCTTCAATAAGAACTACAAAAGGAACAAAGGTGAATCCTCCAGAAGACATTCAGCTCCCTCCAAGTCAAGGGAAGATAGGCCACCAAAGAGAGCTGAGTATCAAAAGGTTGAATATCAAAGAGCTGACAACCCAAGAAATGAGAGAGCTGATCAAAAAGTTGAAAACTTGTGTTGGAATTGCAGACAACCAGGACACTTTGCCATTGACTGCCCATATACTGTAGTGAATAAATACAATAATGAAGAAGAAAGAAAAGTCTTCAGAGAAAGAAGGCAAGAAAAGAAAATAGCAATGTTGGCTGCTGAGACTGCTTACACAGCTAAGTCAAAAGAAGCAGCAGACTCAGAGAGTAGTGAAGCTGACTACTCAAGTGGCTCTGAAGAAGAAGCCTTAATCTGTCTTATGGCTAAAGAACAAGATCAACCTGACCAAGAAGATGAGGTACACTCTAACTCATCTCATTCAGATTCTAGTAATAGTGATTGTGACACACATACTTCATCACCCACTGATCTTTATGATTCATTAGGCAAAATAATGAAAGATTTTGAGCACATTAAATCCTCACACTCACTATTAAATGAGGAAAACAGCCAGCTCAAAAGCCAAAACTCACAGCTGATTAAGGAGTTGAGTACTCTAAGTCACATAGCTAGTGAGAACAAAGAGCTGAAGGCTAAAATGCCAAACTAATAGCAGAGATAGCTGCTATAGAAAAGAGAGAAAATGATCTCAAAAATGTGATTGCTTCATTCACAAAGGCATCTAAATCATTGGATGACCTTATCATGAGCCAAAAAGAATGTGGAGACAAGACATGCATAGGATTCAATTCCTTTGTGCATAGTCAAACTCCTAGAGTGATCTTGGAAAAAGGATCTTCAAGTAATGAAGCATCTCAAAAATCCAAGACACCAAATGTTGCACACACAGTCATTCCAAAGCACAATCACAAACAAACTGGCCTAGGATATAAAGGAAAAGAAAAACAAATTGAGTATCTTTGAGAGGACAAACAGAAGAAATCCAAAGAGAGTTCCTCAAAGAAACTCCAAATAGGAAGTACTTTGTGAAGAAGAAACAGAGCTACCAAAATCCCCAGAAGTTGTATTAAAGCAACAAATATGATGGGAATGGTAGAAACTACCCAAGTCAAGCTGATTGGAATAATGTGAAATATCAGTCAAGACCTATGGAATACATGCCAAAATGGCAAAGGCCTAGAACTCATCAAAGGTCATTCCAAAGGCAAAAGAGTTATTATCAATACACATATGCACCCAAGCACTACACTCAGAGATATAACAATTACCATAAAAAGGCAATTGCTAAGACACACACACAGTCATACAGACAAAAGAGACAGCTGTATGAACCTAAAGCCCCTAAGCAATTTGCCAAAGTAAATTATGATTATGGCACGGATAGATGGCAACCTCTTAGAGTCAAATCATTTGGCTATAGGTTGGTTGGATCATCTTACAATACTAACCCCTCAGGACCCAGGCAAGTATGGGTACCTAAAAACTAATTTCCTTGATTGAAGGTTCAAGGAACATCAGAGTGCCAAGGAACCTGGTACATGGATAGTGGATGTTCCAGACACATGACAGGAAACAAGAAAAATCTGTCAAAGTTCAAAGAGATTAGAGGCGCAAAAGTCATATTTGGAGGAAATGAAGCTCCAGGGGAAATAAGAGGCACTGAATCCATAAAGAAAAATGGATTAGAAATCACAGATGTTGCATATGTTGAAGGCCTCAATTTCAACTTACCAAGCATCAGTCAACTCTGTGACAAGGGCTATAATGTTGGATTCAATATGGGAGTGTGCCAAATCAAAGACACTGAATCAAATGAAGTAGTGTTGCAAGGATCCAGACAAAAGAACATGTATGTGGTATATTGGTCAACTGCTACACCAAGCACTTGTCTGCTAGCAAAATGTACAACCGAATCAAGTTGGTTGTGGCACAAGAAGCTGAGTCACCTGAATTTCAAGACAATTAACAAGCTTGCAAGGAGTAATCTTGTAGAAGGACTCCCAGACTCAATATACAAGAAGGAAAGTGTTTGTGATGCATGCCAGATGGGAAAACAGATTAAATCATCATTTAAAGAGAAGTCAAGTCTATCTTCAACAAGGATATTGCATCTCTTACACATGGATCTATTTGGTCCAGTTGAGCCAACCAGCATAAGTGGGAAGAAATACACTCTAGTAGTGGTGGATGATTATTCAAGATATACATGGACAATTTTCATGTGTAAAAAGAAAGAAACTTTGCAGAAGTTACCACAGCTGGTGAAAAGAGTTCAAAATGAGAAGAATCAAACCATTATAAAGATAAGCTCTGATAGAGGAACTGAGTTTGTCAATGGACTAATAACTCAGTACTGTGTTGAAAATGGTATTGCTCATGAACTATCTGCAGCAAGGACTCCACAACAGAATGGAATTGCAGAAAGAAGGAACAGAACTCTCAAGGAAGTTGCAAGGACCATGTTAGCTGAAGCAGGGTTGCCTAAAAGATTTTGGGGTGAAGCCATAAACACTGCATGCTATACTCAAAATAGATGCATTATAAATAGACAGCTGACAGAGACTCCCTATGAGATTTGGACAGGGAGGAAGCCAAATGTTGCATACTTTAAAATATTTGGATGTAAATGCTTCATCCACAACAATGGGAAGGATAATCTAAAGGCTTTCGATGCTAAAGCTGATGAAGGTATTTTCTTGGGATAATCAGTTGAAAGCAAAGCCTATAAAGTGCTGAACAAAAGGACTATGGTCACAGAAGAGTCTATCCATGTGGTTTTTGATGAACCTAATGTAAATGGAGAAGACATTGAAGAGTTAGCTGATAAGATGAATCAGCCAACTATACAGAAGAGTCCCTACGTTGAAGCTAAAACTGGAGTAATTAATAAAGGTGAAGATGAGATAGCTGAATCTCAAAGACATCTGGAAAATCTGCAGCTAAGTGATGATGAGAGAGCTGCTCAAGATAACACAACTACAAGACGACTCAACCCATCTAACTTACTCCAACCTGATGTGAGATGGCTAAGAGACCATCCACCAGAGCTAGTCATTGGAGATGTAAGAGACGGTGTAAGAACCAGATCCAGAGCTCAACAAGAAGCAATGTTCACTTGTTTTGTTTCCCAAATAGAGCCAAAAGATGTGTCCCAAGCATTGGATGATGCACATTGGATTCAGGCCATGCAAGAAGAGCTGAATCAGTTTGAAAGAAACAAAATATAGGAATTGGTTCAAAGACCAACTCATCAAAATGTTATTGGCACAAAATGGGTTTTCAGAAACAAGATGAATGAAGAAGGTTTTGTGGTAAGAAACAAAGCAAGATTGGTAGCCAAAGGGTATTGCCAAGAGGAAGGAATATATTTTGATGAAAGATTTGCTCCTGTTGCCAGATTAGAAGCAATAAGGATGTTTCTTGCCTATGCTGCACACAAGAACTTCATTGTATATCAAATGGATGTAAAAAGTTCATTCTTGAATGGATTATTGGAAGAAGAAGTCTATGTTGAACAACCTCTAGGATTTGAGCAGAAGACTCTAGGTGATAAAGTGTACAAGCTCAAGAAAGCTCTATATGGATTGAAATAGGCACCAAGAGCATGGTATGATACATTATCTCATTTCCTAACATATAATGGATTCACCAAAGGCAAAGTGGACAGTTAACTCTTTAGAATTCAAGATGGAGAGAGTGTACTGCTTGTTCAAATATATGTGGATGACATTGTATTTGGATCTACAAACAAAGAGCTGTGTGATAAATTCTCAAACCTCATGCAAGGGAAATTTGAAATGAGCATGATGGGAGAGCTGACATTCTTTCTAGGACTTCAAGTTAAACAGCTGAAGGATGGAACCTTCATAAGTCAAACAAAGTATACCAGAGATCTAATGAAGAAATTTGGTATGGAAGATAAGTCTTCTGTGAAAATACCAATGAATACATCAGTCAAGATGGATATGGATGCAGATGGCAAGCATGTGGATCAAACAAGATACAAAGCACTTATTGGATCTTTGCTCTATTTAACAGAGCAAGCAGGCCAGACATCACCTTTGCTGTAGGTGTATGTGCAAGATTTTAATCTGCACCAAAGGATAGCCACATGACTACAGCTAAGAGAATCCTAAGATATTTGAACAGATGCCAGGAGGTCGGCCTATGGTATCCAAAGGAAGGTGGATTCAAGCTTATTGGTTACTCAGACTCAGACTATGCTGGATGTAGAGTTGACAGGAAAAGTACTTTAGGCACATGTCAAATGCTTGGAAACAGATTGGTTTCCTGGTTTAGCAAGAAGCAAAATTCAATAGCAAAATCCACAAAATTTGAGTAGTACATAGGCTATGGCAAATTGTTGTACCCTTGATCTTATGGATGAGACAACAGCTGAGAGATTATGATGTTGAAGAAAAAGAGATTCCAATTATGTGTGATAACACAAGTGCTATTGCAATCACTCAAAATCTTGTGTTGCACTCAAGAACAAAACACATTGATGTCAGATATCATTTTATAAGAGATCATGTTGAAAAGAAAGACATCACCTTGGAATACATCTCAAATGATAAACAATTAGCTGACATATTCACAAAGCCATTATGTGAATCAAGATTTGAAGAACTCAAGCATGAGCTAGGGTTAATTGAGCTGAGTTAACACTCAGAAGACTCAAGGAGAAGGGATAAAACAAGAAAAGATGAAAATAGAGCTGAGTTCGTAAATCAGCTAAGTGAATCAGCCGTATCGGAGAATCAGCTGCATCGAGTTAGCTGACAACTGAGTACCTATGTAAAGAGAGAGAGGAGTTGAATCAGCTAAGGAGTAAGCTGAGTCATTTATGAGCTAAGTGACAAAAATGCAATCGTTTTTAATAAGCGGGAATGTTTTAAGGATGACGTCAGCGTAATAATGACAGGTACAGTCAAAAGCTGCACAACAAAGCATATGATTGGATATAAATGTTGCCGCATTAAATGCGAGCAATTAAATGCTAATTGGCGTGCTAAATCTGAGCCGTTGATCTCGATCAAATTTCAAAAACCGTATGCACGACCTTTCATAACCCACATATATACCATTTCGTCCGTTTTCTCTCTCACTTTACACAAACTGTTCATCTCTCTCAAAGCAAGAAAGCAACTTTTCTCTCAAAACCCTACAGATCTCCAAAGTGAATTTCTAAAGTTTCGTTCGGTAAATCTTCAAGTAATGGCATCTAATTACGATTTTGTTAAGTTGGGAAAACAAATCCACACTGGCTCTACTGTGGATTTTGAAGGTATGATCAAACAGGGGTCCGATGAAACCCTTGTGAAGAAGATAGGCCGAGAAAGTGGAGAAGTCCGGTAGAAACCCTTTCTCACGATGGAGTTTCGAGATGACTTATGTTGAAGAAGTCGCTCGCCCCTACGTGAATGCTTTGAAGTTCACGACGAGGCATCAAGTCATCTGTTCATGGAAAGGAGTTTACGATCACTGCCGAGGATCTAGCGAGCATTGTTTCTTTGCCGTCGGAAGGAGTGCCGAGATATTGGAGGCTGATGTCAACTTGGGCCGCATGGAAGGAAGTGGCCAAACCTCGACCGTCTTTGCGAAGGTTGTCTACACAAACACAAGAAGTCTGCTTTGAAGGAAGATTACCATAAGTTGCTGGATATTGTTGCCAAGTGTGTAGGCATCAAATTTGGAAGCTTTAATCAGCTATCCAAAACTAAGCTGATCGTGATGGCTGCAATCATGGAGGAAAAGAAGGTAAACTGGGCTGAGTTTGTATACAACAGACTCTGCCAAAATGTTGGAAATAAGTCTTTCAAGGAAGATGGGTCGTTCGGAGGATCCTTGGGGTATGGCCTTGTTATTGGCCGGCTGATGGAGATGAAGGGAGTTCCACTCCGACATGAAAAGGCGTTCCATGTCAACAAGAAAATGTTCCGATCAAATCTTTCAGGAGCTCAGAAGAGAGCTTATGCCAAGAGAGCGGATACCAGTGAGGGGGAATCAGTTGACCCTGAGGAAACAGTTGTTGTCTCCCCTCCCAAGAAGAAAGTGCCGCCCTGCGCACTGGAAAAGATCACTGCGCCAAAAGAAATAAAAAGAAAACAATCGCACTCCCCTGCAGCCGTGTCTCCCGCCCTGCGCGCACCCACAAATGAGAAGGAACCTCAAATACCTTCTCCAGTTGTCAAGAAGAAGAGGACTGACAAGCCAAGAAATCCAGCTCCTCAGAAAAAGAAAGTAGCACCGGCCCTGCGCCCCCAGGACTCGAGGAAACTTTATCCGAACTGAGAAATTCCTCCTGGTGAGGACCAAAGAAGACTCTTCAAACGTTCGAGCTTTAGAAAACAGTTGAGTCTGCCACTCACCGAATAGATCGGCCCAAACAATGAAGAGAAGTAGAGTCTCCAGAGATTATTGATGAAACCGCCAAGTCTGCTGAGGCCGATCAGCAGAGGCAAGTCGAAGACCCAGCTCTGGACAGACTAGCTGAGGAACAAGTAACAGCTGAGACAGCTAAGTCTCCAGTAGACCGGGCTGTGTCTCCACCCACGACAGATGCTGCTGAGGGTGAAGAGCAGCAAGCTATGCTACCCTCAATTCCTGAGACTGGAGGAAAACACAAAGATGATGATGATGATGTGATCATGTTGTCTCCACCATATCCAGACATCCAAAATCGTCTGCGAGAATGGAGGAAGTGGAAGTTGAGTCACTCTAGGGTGCAGTTTGAACACCCAGAGTTTATTGAGGAGGAAGAGGAACTCTTCAGGTTCCTTGAAGTTGATACAGTGCTGCAAGCCCTTGATGAGGATAACTGCATTAACATGTTGCAAATTCGAAAGGAGAACGAATAAAGCTAGGGCAAAGATATGAAGCGAAGCTAGTGAGAAAGCCGATTTGTCCTCTAACCGAACCATCGATCATACTCATCCACATCTTGACATACTTTCGAGAGTGATGAAGATTTGGACCCTGCTCATCGCGATGAAGAGCTAGAAATGCAGCAAGCCATGCGGGAATCCAGAATGATGCATGAGCAACAGCTGATGGAAGGACTTGGAGAGTCTTCCAAATCACAGCTGGAAATTGACCCTATGGGAGTGGTGCAGCAGATTGCAACTGTTGTTGCTGTGACCACTTCTCCAGCTCACTCTGAGGAAGGTTCTAAGGAAAATGGCGATGAAACTGAGAATTCAGGGACCCAAGTCGAGCCAACCCCTGTTGAAGGTATCTTACCACCTTCCCCAACGACTGGACACTCAAAGGAAACAACCGGGAGTTTGGAGGAAAGTGACCCCAATCCAAGTCACTGAGCTGGTGTGCCAACTGAGGGGGAAACTCCTTCCACTGCAGCTAGGTCGGTGGTTGCTGCAGATTACTCCACAACGAATCTAGGAGGCAAAGTGGAGAAGGAAAAAGATAAAGAAACACAACAGATTGTCACTGAAGAAGCTCGGACATTGAGATCAGATCACTGAAGTGCCAATCGCTCTGCAGTCGAGGACGCGCTGCGATGCGATCGAGAGGCACGAGATGGATCTGCCTTGGGAGTTAACACTCTGGGCAATGAAAGTGCAATCCACGGAGTGGAGGCTCCTGTGGATGCCACCGTCGAAGACCCCAAGACAGCTGAGTCTGTCGAAGGGAATATCCAAGGCCTTGCTGCAGTTGAGACTGCAGGAGGTACTGAAGGCCTACGGGAGGTTGAGACTTCCCGGGGTAAAGAGGCAGAAGCACAGAACATCCCTCCAGTTATCATCGATGCATCTGAGAAGGAGATAAGTGCCCTTAACGATTCCCAAGACAACCCTGATGTAACTTTTATGGGATCTGAAGGTGAAGATGAGGTTGAGTCATCCCCTGTTGCATGTCCAAACGACTCAGCTGAGGATGTTCTTCCCAGCACGAGTAAGCCAGAATTCAAGGCTGCTCGTCAAAAGTTCAATTTTGATGATGAGCCACCCCTACAAGTCTCATCATCGTCCGATGACGCTATTGATATGGCCGAGGACCAGACAACTCAAAAGGAAAAACCAGCTGAGACCGACGAAGCTATTGAGATAGCTGAGGCTCAGCCAGATGGGCCATACCACAACAGACCCCTGCTGAATCACAGTCAACTGCGCAGGCTCGCAAAGCTGCAGCAGAATCGACTCAACCGGGCACATCACGGCCACAAGTCACAGTTGAACAGATTCCCTATGTCCGTGATGATGTATTTGAAGAAATGTTTCCCTTCTCACTGGAGCTGCCTGATCTTGATGAAGAATCAGCTAGAGATCAACGACGTTTCCATAAACCTGATCCCGTCATTCCAACAGATACCATCGTCCCAGCAGACTTTGACTTTGACGCTGCTTGGCCGCCAGCTGAGACAGAGGTGACAACTGAGGTTCGAGAAGTTTTCAAGGCAATATTTGCGGAGATAGAGAAGATGGAAAGGCACTAGGCCTCATTAGATATGTGGCTGGATAACCGAGATGCTAATCTTACTGCTGATCTGCGTGGAATAATAGTCAGGATCCGGGAATGGTGGCAACAACAACAAACAATGCGTGTGGAACAGGTTCGATACTTCAAAGCATTGTACAATAAGATGCTAGTCTAGAGCGCTGATAATGCTGACATGAAGAAGAGGATTCAAGAAAATATTGATAGAATGCATACCTCTCATACCACAAAAATGGAACTGCTGCGCGAATTTAATCGAAAAGAACTTCTGCGCGTAGAGGAGAACATGAATGAAAAATTCAGCCTTCTTATGGCTGAAATGAAGTTGGTGACAACCGAATCAAACACCACTCGCTCAGAATTTCGAGCAGCATACTCCGCAGCAGAATCCAAGCAAAACTCAGCTATCAGCCACCTAGATTTCATGCTTGCAGGCATGTTTCCAGGGGTTCCTCTCTCCTTTGATGATGCCAAAAAGGGGGAAAAGGAATACCTAAAAACGTTGAAAGGGTCCGTAGCTGAGAAGAAGGACGCAGCTGTGAAGGAGAAGACAACTGAAGAGCATAAGAAAGAAAAGGGAAAATCAGTTGATGGGGAAGGTTCAAAAGACTTGAGTTTAATGGTTGCTAGAAGCCTTCAACAAGGACTTGTCGCAGCTGACATAATCAGCAAACTTCCAGTGACTCTGCCGCTCCAACACTCTGCTGTGCCCATGTCTGAGAAGAGGAAAATAGTTGAAGCAGAGATGACGGAGATTAAAAGAAAAATGGATGCCCGTGCGATGGACATACTGAAACAATACGGAGGCATTCCGGCAGGAAGAGACACTGATGCCATTTCAGATGTCGGTATCGAGCCTAGATCAGTTTATGAATTCAAAACGCTCGCATCTGAGGGATACTTCGAAGGCATGACCATGGCCCAAGCCTGGGACTTGTATTGGGAAAAAGGGCTTAAGCTGTGCGAAGAAGCTGATAGGCAGCAGACTCCGAGCAGTCACTCTGCTGGTCACTCTACTGGAAAGAAAAAGGCCCCAGTACAATACACACCCAGAGGAAGAGGTAGAAGTAGTGGAGGAAGAGGTTTCAAACCTAGACCTCTACCCAAAAACATTGAATATATAGATCCAGGTAAGAAAGGAGGGATCTATTGGGCTGGGTTTGACGAAGTAGCCAACATGCAAGTGGCCAAGAACAATGTTGAATATGTAAAGAGAATCGAAGAAGAAAATCGAAGACAAGCTCAGTTGTGGGAAGAGACACAAGAAAGGAAAAGAAAAGATGAAGCTGCCAGAAGAGCTTATGAGAAAAAGAAAGCAGCTGAAGAAGAGAAGAAGAGAAAAACGTCAGAAGACTACAGAGCTGATGAAGAAAGAAGGAGGCAACGAAGGAGATGAAGTGTTGCTGTCCACCCCTTCATGTAATTTACTATTGTAAATGCATAAGTATGTAAGTCTTCTGTACATTGAATAAGAAATCTGTAATTTCTCTATTTTTGCATAGACATAGATGTTTGCTGTGATACACTTTGTAAACAGTTGTGTAAAGGACAAGAATGTTATGATCAATAAAAAGATTGATTCTACGCATACATTCTCTGTTACTGCACTACCTGTATGTATCTTTGATGCTTACATTTTTGCATGTTTGTTTTAAGTTTTGGCATCATCAAAAAGGGGAAAATTGTTGGGAAATTTATTGTTTAGATTTTTATGAATGCCATGTAAAACTTAGACTAGAAAGTTGGCACCCCATTTTCTTTGTAATTTGCATTGTAATAGATAGGGTTGTACGAGCTGAGTCAAGTCACCATGCCTGGATATGCAAGTAGTCAACTGGAGGCTAAAATAAAGACTCGAAGTCAAGAACTCGACTGAAGGAGTATCAGCTGGTTACAGCTGTGAGAAGTGTCAGTCAAGTCACCTCAAGACAGCCAAGTCAAGTTGAAGTGACAGATGAGTCTTCTAATGATTGGGAGCTGACTCGAAGTCACCTGGGGAAGTTAAGGAACTGTAGTCAAGTCAAGACAACTGAAAAGAGTCCGTTATAGAAGTCAAGAAAGTTACTTAAATAAGTAATACTTCCATGTTGTAATATTCTAAAGTGCTCAGTCCCAAAAGCGTGCAAAAGGAATAAACCAATGGGAAGCACTGCACCTGTGTCATGCTCCGAAAAGGTGAAGGTTCATTTAATACGAGGTAATGTCAATTTCAAGTACTGCAACAAGACAAGCCAAAGACCACTAGTGTCTTTTGAAAATCAACCTATCTCTTCAACGGGCAGATTTTTGAAAGAGCACTATAAAAGGCAGAGGAATCACTTTGAGAGAAGGTTACCTGAACCACGAACATTCAAGTTATTATTCGAGTTGTAACCTACAAAAAATATTCTCAAGTTATTCAAGCAAATCCTCAAGCCTAAACTTCGAAGGAAATCGATCCAACACCAAGGTGTGAAGGAAAGACAACCTTATACTGTTGAAGAGGAAACTTTTGAAGAATCAAAAGGGGTCTGCATTCTAGGGAGGATTGTAGAAAGGTTCAAGGTCCAACCAGTCTCAAGTCATTGGAGGGCTTCGTGATCAAATCCAAGAAGCTTGAGCAAGTGAGCTGTAGTAGCAAGGCAAATGCCTGAAGAAGAAGCGAAGTCGTGCGAGAAGCCAGGTGTGTGACCAAGGCATCTCCAGACTGAGTCCCAAAGGATCAAGTCAGCTGTGTGATCAAGACTTTGTATCTGGACTGATAACCACTTTGTACTCTGATAAATACTTATTGGATTCCTCCAGGAGTTGGAGAAGAACTACCCCATCTTCGAACCTCTATAAAATTTATTGTGTTATTAACATTTCAACACTTACTTACTGCATATCATTTAATATCTGCTGATAATTTGCTATCCAATTGATATTTAACAAAGTGCTAAAACCAAGTGTTAAAACGAACTTAAACCAAATTCAAGGGTGTTAAGTCTTCCCAATAAAATCTTATCACAAAAAGTTAAGTATAAGACTAAGCATCTGAGTTATTCTATCAATAGCTCAGTCGAGTCTGTTGAGTGGCTAACTCTGCTGGTTAACTAACTTAGTTGTCCATCAATGACTTAGCTGTGAAATTTACTCTGAATAATTTTAAAAAGGACTAAATCGAAAAGTTGGTAAGGTTTATTCACCCCCCCCTTCTAAACCTTACACTCACACCCCTTGGGACCTACAGAGGAGGAAGAAGTTGTGAAGGTAGAGGCTTTCAACCTAGACCTCTACCCAAAAATATTGAATATGTAGATCTAGGCAAGAAGGGAATGATCTACTGGGCTGGGTATGATGAAGTAGCCAATCGGGAAGTGGCTAGGAAGAATGCTGAATATCCGAAAAGAATTGAAGAACAAAACAAAAGACAAGATCAGCTGTGGCAAGAGAGGCAAGAAAGAAAAATGAAAGATGAAGCTGCAAAGAGAGCCTACGAAAAGAAGAAAGCAGTTGAAGAAGAAAATAAAAGAAAGAGAGCTGATGACGATAGAGCTGAAGAGGAAAGGAGGAGGCAGCGAAGGCGATGAAGTGTTGTTGCTAGCCCTCCGTGTATTTTACTTTTGTAAATACATATGTATGTCAGTCATCTGTGCATTCAATAAAATATTATTGTTTTTTCTCTCTATTTCTGTATCTTAGCATAGACGCTTGAAATTGGCTTAGATATGATTACACTCTGATACACTCTGTAAACAGCTGTGTAAAGTGTTAGTTCAAGTGGCTACGATAATCTAGAGGGGGGGTGAATAGATTATCTCGGTTTTTCAGATTTTGCCCTCTTTTTCGAATAATCAAACAAAGACGAGAATGTAAGTGCGGAAATAAAACAACACTCGTCGATTTAAAGAGGTTCAACCCACCTAGGGCCTAATCCTCTACCACCCCAAAGATATCCGGATGGATTTCAAAAGAAAAAGATTTTATTAATTTACCAAAAATTAATACAACACCTTGAGGATTACCACAACCCTCTTACACCACCTTGAGGATTACCACAATCCTCTTACAACACCTTTGAAGATTACCACAACCTTCAAACACCTATCACCTAGATCACCCAAGTGTATTCTTACCACAAGAATACTCACAAGGATGTCTTGTGTTGAATGATGACCAAAATCAAGATTACAACTCAATAATGATTGATACAATATGAGTACAAGTGTAATCAAGAATTGAAAGCCTAGACCTCAAATTTGTGCAAGTGAAAGTGCTAAGGCTAATACAACAAGATATATGAAAGTGTTTGCTTTGTTTGCTCTTGGCTTGTATGGAGTGTTGTGTCTTGTTGCTTGAATGAAGCCTCTATTTATAGGAGAGGTCTTGGCTTGATTTCCAGACATTGGCTCCTCCTTGGGGAGTGATTTGCTGCAAAAGAAACCATTTAAAATCATCAATATAGTGTTAAAAATCAATCCCACAAAATAGGGAAAAGTCATGCGAAAATGCAACGGATAGTTTCTTTGTCAAAACAGGGGTTCGACCGTCGCACGAGAGATAAGATTGAAAAGAATTCTGCGAATTTTTACACAGGGGGACCGGTCGAAGGGGGGTTCGACCGGTCGCCCTTGGTCTTGACCGGTTGGGGTTGAGAGAAAATCAAAACAGAGAAGTCTGCACTTGAGAGGGCACTCCCGGTGCACCGGCCGCCTGGGGTCGACCGGTCGCCCTCACCGGCCGCCCACCTCGGTCGACCGGTCGCCTCCCCCATTTTCTCTCACGTCCCATTTTCTGTTTCAAAACTCAACTCAGGTACGGGTTGCCCTATAGGGCGACCGGTCGAGCTGAAACAAAAGTGTTGTCCAATTTTAAATCGAATATTAACTTCAAGAAATACTCCGAAAAATAGTAAAAACATTTTAGATCGATCGGAAGTGTTGGGACAACATTTAGGGACATTGTTTTGGTATAAAAAACTCATTTGAACAAAATCATCAAAATCATGATAAAAACATCTATCTAACAAACTCCCCTTTTTGATGATTACAAACCAAAACAATTTTCAAGAGGACGATTTCAAAAATAAAATAATTTTCCGGTTTATGAGTAAACTATCCGTTTAAAAACATTTTACAAAAGCTCCCCTATCAACAAGCACATTAAGAAGAAATATTGCATAAGCTAGAAGCACAAGCTTTTACAAAATAAACAACAACTCCATGAGCTTAGAAGCTCCCCCCTCACAAATACTTATTATCCATGCAAACAAGTTCATAAAACAATCATTGGACTGAGTTTTCTTCACAACTTATGGCCTTAATAAGCCATAGCTTGTAGCTTCTATCATGAGCTTTTATTAGCTTCTTTGAGCTAACGAGCCAATTTCTTGTTTCTCCCCCTTTGGAATCATCAAAAAGAATGTTAGGATGATAGAAACATCATAGAAGTATATCAAAGTGCGCCAAAGAAATGGTTTATCAACCATTGAGCAATTTAGGCTTAAAAACCAAGGAAAATGGGAGAAATGTATCATGAAGAGTTCATACGTTCGTTTTATTTCCCAAAACATGATCTCAATGAGTATAGAAGACTTTTGGAAGCGAGAGAATCATGTAGAAGTTGAAATTTTCATTGAAACATTTCATCGAACATATTGTGGGCGTGAAAAATAAAAAGAGTTGTATATAGCCCTTGTAAATGATCCAAGCCAAAAAATTTCATCACCAATCCACATCAATCATCATACAATACAACATAATAACTAAGCTCATCAAGATCATAAGCAAAAATTATCAAGAAATATACAAGAAAGCCATAAACTCAAGGGTTCAACCCAATTGAGCAAAGTAAGGAAAATTCTTACCATTTGATCGGAAAAGATGAGCAATGATGATGATAAACATGCTCTATAAGGGCCAAGATATGAATTGAATGCATGAAAATCAATTTTGAGTGACAATTGTGTTCATTTGGCAAAGGGGACGAAAAATGGCAAAAAGAAGTGAAACTGTCAAATGCTGAAGACAGAACGAACTTAAACCAAAATTTAGCCTAGGGCGACCGGTCGTGGTTGAGGGCGACCGGTCGACGTTGAGGGCGACCGGTTGCCCTCAACCTCTTCAGCCCACTGTTCTGTCAAAATTTTTCAAAATCCGAATTTTCAACCAAAAATCCGATTTTTCGCCCCTAAGTTTTAAAAACATGCAAAATGCAAACGTAGACCTCATTCAATATGCATTATGCCTAACCGAGCTCGTATTGACGAAAAAGTCTCGGAAGTTAGCGGTTTTGTAAAAAAGTCCGCTAATTGATCTTGAGATGGCACAAACGATATCTCAATTTTTCGTTTTGAAACACAATCCCTTAGAAAATGATGTCGAATCTCAATATGTTTAGTACGGTTATGATGAACCGGGTTTTGAGCAATATTTATAGCGGATATATTATCACAAAAGATAGGTACGTTTTCAAAAGAGCATTTGTAATCCGCTAAGGTTTGTTTCATCCAAAGAAGTTGAGTACAACAAAATGCGGCGGAAATATATTCGCCGGCCGTTGAAAGAGAAACACGTTTTGCTTCTTTGAAAACCAAAAAACTAGGCAATCGCTAAAAATTGACATGATCCTAAGTACTTTTCCGATCATCAATATTACCCGCATAATCCGAATCACTATAACCTTTAAGAGAAAAATTTTCATTCTTTGGATAAAATAAACCATATTGAATAGTGCCTTTCAAATATCGAAAAATCCGTTTAACGGCACTCATATGAGATTCTTTTGGATTGCTTTGAAAATGAGCACATAGGCATACGGCATGAAGAATGTCCGGTCTACTAGCGGTTAAATAAAGTAAACAACCAATCATACCTCGATACTTGGATTCATCAACCGTCTTGCATTTTTCATCTTTGTCAATTTTGACATTGGTTGCCATAGGAGTCGAGACGGTTCTTCCTTCTTCAATGCCGAACTTCTTCAAAAGTTCTTTTGTATACTTTGATTGCGAAATATAAATACCTTCTTGGCATTGCTTAATTTGAAGTCCAAGGAAGAAGTTTAGCTCCCCCATCATACTCATCTCGAATTCACCTTGCATTAACTTGGAGAATTTCTTGCACAAAGATTCATTAGTAGCACCAAAGATAATATCATCAACATAAATTTGCACAAGTAAACAATCTTGCCCTTTTTCAAAACAAAGAGTGTAGTATCAACTTTACCTCTTGTAAAACCATTTTGCAAAAGAAAAGAGCTAAGTCTATCATACCATGCACGGGTGATTGTTTTAAACCATACAAAGCCTTTTTAAGTTTATAAACATCATTAGGCCTAGAAAAATTTTCAAACCCCGGAGGTTGTTTTACATAGACTTCTTCTTGAATAATACCATTTAAGAAAGCGGATTTAACATCCATTTGGTAAAGTTTGAAATTTTTGAAACAAGAATAGGCAAGTAAAATACGAATAGCTTCTAAACGTGCTACGGTGCAAAAGTTTCATCATAGTCAATACCTTCTTCTTGACAATACCCTTGAGCTACTAACCTTGCCTTATTTCGAACAATGTTGCCTTGATCATCAAGTTTGTTCCTAATACCCATTTTGTACCAATAATTGTTTGAGATGGAGGACAAGGTACTAATTCCCATACATCATTTCTTTCAAATTGATTCAACTCCTCTTGCATTTCCAAAACCAATCTTCATCCTCAATAGCTTCCTTAGCATTTTTAGGCTCTTTTTGAGATATAAGAGCTTTCTCGGCAAAATTCCTTCGAGTCATTACTTTATCAAGGGGATCACCAATAATAAGATCTTTTGGGTGATCTCCTTAAATTTCAATGCTACGGGAAGATTCAAGTATCACCCCTATCTTCTTGAGGAACATTTGAACTTGAAGGTTGATCATGTGAAATAGAAGGTTTATCATTATGAGCATCACTTTGAACAATAGGTTCAACAATATCCTCTTCATCACTATCGTCATTGGGTATTCTTTCAACACCCGAGGCTTCATTAAATTTGACATGAATAGATTCTTCAACAACCATGCTAGTCTTGTTGTAAACCCGATATGCTTTGCTCTTGGTTGAATACCCCATAAATATTCCTTCATCGGCCTTAGGATCAAGTTTGTCCAATTGATCCTTAGTATTCAAAATAAAGCACTTACATCCAAATATTTTGAAATAACTAATATTTGGAGTTCTTCCTTTCCAAAGCTCATATGGAGTTTTATTCATTTTAGGACGAATATAAACTCGATTAATGACATAGCAAGCGGTACTTACGGCTTCGCCCAAAAATATTTTTCAAATTCTTGTATCCAACATGTCCGAGTCGCCTATGCCATAAACTCGTTAAATCATTATTGGCGACAAGACAAGAAACATTTTGACTAACCAAATCACTAGTACAAATTTTGTAAAGATTGCCTTTTCTATTTGCTTCACAAATAATATTACCATTTTTAAGAATAAGGCATTTTTCTTTATTAAAAGAAACATCATAATTTGAATCACAAAGTTGGCTAACACTTATCAAATTAAACTTAAGCCCTTCTACTAAAAGAACATTATAAAGAGAGAAAGAAGAGTTACCAATTTCTCCATTTCCAAGAATTTTTCCTTTGCCATTGCCGAACATGACCATACCCTCTTCTTGGAGCTTGATGTTGGTAAAAAGCTCTCTCCTCCCGGTCATATGGCGTGAACATCCGCTGTCCACGAGCCATTTCGAATCCTCCATGGTTGTTATAGCCCCTATTACCTACAAAAGTATTTCTTTTAGGTACCCTATAATTTTGGGGTCCATGGGGGTTAGTTTTGAGACCTTTGGGTCTCCAAACATAGCTAGAGCTATTTCTCAATTTGTAATTATTAGCATAACGTCCAATTTTGCCACAATAAAAACAAGTAGGAGTATGAGAGCTACTAGCACGTATGAAAGTCGGACCTTGGTTATTTTTCTTAAAGACTTTTTGAAATGGTTTGTAACCAAGTCCTTGTTTTGAATGCTCACCTCTTTGTGCATCTAAAATTTTAGTAACCTTATCCGTGCTTAAATTAAAACGATGCACATCCTTTTTCAAATTATCAATATCATTAGTGAGCATTTGTTTCTCGGTTTCAAGAGTTTGAATTTGAGTAAGGGTAATAGCATGAACATGATCAAGAGTCTCATAAGATGTAAATAATTTATCCTTTTCTATTTTAAGCTCTTTATGCTCATTCTTTAAACTCTTGTACTTAACAATCAATTTTTGAAATTCATTTTGCAACTCATCAAAATCACATTGCAATTCATCAACTAAGGAAGAGGTAGAGGAGTTAGAGCGTACCTCATTATTTTCATCGTCTATAGCCATAAGACCATGTTCGGTTTCACCTTCCTCGTCGGATGTCTCGAGTAGCTCATCCCAAGTTTTGACATCCGCATTTAGAGCCTTCTTTTTCGGAAAAGGCTTCTTTTTCTTTTGTTCCTCCTCATTGAGTTTTGGGCAATCGGCTATGAAGTGCCCGGGTTTTCCGCACTTAAAGCAAGCATTATCTCTTGGTTTTCTTGCTTTATTTTTATTCACAAATTTTGCAAATTTTCAAACAAGTGCGGCCGTCTCCTCATCATCATCATCATTATCATAGTATGCATTATTAGAAGAAGAAGCAAGACCTTTAGGAATATTTTGCATACCCGATTGATTGATGGTTGGTTTGGTATTTTTCCTCTCCTTGAGATAGACTTCATAGATGAGGAGGTTCCCGATGAGCTCGTCAAACTTGAGTGTCTCAAGATTTTGTGCTTCCGTGATTGCCGTCACCTTTTCGGACCATGAGCCGGGAAGAGCATTCAATACTTTAGTCACTTTGTCTTCTTCGAGATGACTTTACCGAGGGCCACAAGAGGATTGACAATGTTGTCAAGCCTTTCCACCATCTTGAGATGCTTTCACCATCATACATGTTAAAGTTTTCAAAGTCTTTAACAAGCATGGTCTTTCTAGCTTGCTTGACCTTCTTTGTCCCTTCATATATAGTCTCCAATTTTTCCCAAACCTCATGTGCCGACCTTATGCCTCGTATGCGATTGTACTCGGTGGCGGTAAGTGAGCAATGCAAAATATTTAAGGCCTTACCGTTTAGAGAGAAAGCCTTCTTATCATTTTCATCGAACTCCTTGAAAGGTTTAGGAGCCGAGGTGCCATCCTCCATTTTTTTTGTTGGTTGATCAACTCCTTCAATAACCACGTTCCATATGTCAAACCCGCACCCTTGTAGAAAGCACTCCATACGGTCTTTCCAAAATGCGTAGTTGTTGGCGTCGAACAATGGTGGCTTGTTGGTGGAGGCGCCGGTGGTGAGATAAGCATCATTCGTAGCCATGGATCTTTCCTCTTTACTCGGAACGAGCTAGCCAAAGAGTTTGGCTTTGATACCACTTGTTAGTTCAAGTGGCTACGATAATCTAGAGGGGGGTGAATAGATTATCTCGGTTTTTCAGATTTTGCCCTCTTTTTCGAATAATCAAACACAGACGAGAATGTAAGTGCGGAAATAAAACAACACTCGTCAATTTAAAGAGGTTCAACCCACCTAGGGCCTAATCCTCTACCACCCCAGTATATCCGGGATGGATTTCAAAAGAAAAAAAGATTTTATTAATTTACCAAAAATTAATACAACACCTTGAGGATTACCACAACCCTCTTACACCACCTTGAGGATTACCACAATCCTCTTACAACACCTTTGAAGATTACCACAACCTTCAAACACCTATCACCTAGATCACCCAAGTGTATTCTTACCACAAGAATACTCACAAGGATGTCTTGTGTTGAATGATGACCAAAATCAAGATTACAACTCAATAATGATTGATACAATATGAGTACAAGTGTAATCAAGAATTGAAAGCCTAGACCTCAAATTTGTGCAAGTGAAAGTGCTAAGGCTAATACAACAAGATATATGAAAGTGTTTGCTTTGTTTGCTTTTTTGCTTGTATGGAGTGTTGTGTCTTGTTGCTTGAATGAAGCCTCTATTTATAGGAGAGGTCTTGGCTTGATTTCCGACATTGGCTCCTCCTTGGGGAGTGATTTGCTGCAAAAGAAACCATTTAAAATCATCAATATAGCTGTTAGAAATCAATCCCACAAAATAGGGAAAAGTCATGTCAAAATGCAACGGATAGTTTTCATTTGTCAAAACAGGGTTCGACCGGTCGCACGAGAGATAAGATTGAAAAGAATTCTGCGAATTTTTACACAGGGGGACCGGTCGAAGGGGGGTTCGACCGGTCGCCCTTGGTCTTGACCGGTTGGGGTTGAGAGAAAATCAAAACAGAGAAGTCTGCACTTGAGAGGGCACTCCCAGTGCACCGGCCGCCTGGGGTCGACCGGTCGCCTCACCGCCGCCACACCGGCCGCCCACCTGGTCGACCGGTCGCCTCCCCATTTTCTCTCACGTCCCATTTTCTGTTTCAAAACTTAACTCAGGTACGGGTTGCCCTATAGGGCGACCGGTCGAGCCTGAAACAAAAGTGTTGTCCAATTTTAAATCGAATATTAACTTCAAGAAATACTCCGAAAAATAGTAAAAACATTTTAGATCGATCGGAAGTGTTGGGACAACATTTAGGGACATTGTTTTGGTATAAAAAACTCATTTGAACAAAATCATCAAAATCATGATAAAAACATTTATCTAACATAAAGGACAAGAATGCTATGATCAATAAAATGATTGATTCTACGCATACATTCTTTGTTACTACATTGTATGTATGTATATGTGTTGTTTACATGTTGATTAATGTTTTTAAGTTTTGGCATCATCAAACAGGGGAAAATTGTTGGGAAATTTATTGTTTAAATTTTGATGAATGCCATGTAAAACTTAAACTAGAAAGTTGGCACCCCATTTTCCTTGTAATTTGTATTGTAATAGATAGGGTTGAATGAGCTGAGTCAAGTCAGCTATGCCTGGATATACAAGAAGTCAAATAAAGACTTAAGTTAAGACTCCGCTGAGGAACAGCTGAGTATGGGCAAGAAAAAGAGTCAAGTACTCGACTAATGGTGTATCAGCTGAGGAACAGCTGTATGAAGAGCCAGTCAAGTCAGCTCAAGGAGCCAAATCTCAAGTTGAAGTGACAGATGAGTCATCCAATGTTTGGGAGCTAACTCATGTCACCTGGGGAATAAAAGACTGCAGTCAAGTCTAGACAACTGAACGAGATCCGTTGATGAAAGTCAAGAATGATACTCAGAATAGTAACCTGTTAAAGTGGTTAGAGATAAAGCGTTAGTTCCAGTTGTGTGCAAAAGGAACAAACCAATGGGAAGCACTGCACCAAGTGTCAGAAACGCTGCAATGCTGCAAGACATTAAATACGAGGAAATGTCAACATCAAGGACTGCAACAAGACAAGCCAACGAACACAAGTGACTTTTGAAAATCGGCCTATCTCTTCAATGGGAAGATTTTTGAAAGTTCACTATAAAAGGCTGAGGAATCACATTGAGAAAAGGTTACCTGAACCACGAACAAGCAAGCAATACTCATATCAGAACCTGCAAATACTCTCAAAGTTATTCAAGCAAAATCCTCAAGTCTAAATCTCGAAGAAAATCGATCCAACACAAAGCTGTGAAGGAAAGACAACTTCAAACTGTTGAAGAGGAAACTTTTGAAGAATCAAAAGGGGTCTACTTTCCAAGGAGGATTGTAGGAAGGTTCAAGGTCAAACCAATCTCAAGTTATTGGACGGCTTCGTGATCAAATCCAAGAAGCTTGAGAAAGTGAGCTGAAGTAGCAAGGCAGCTGCCTGTGAAGAAGCTGAGTCGGACGAGAAGCCAGCTGTGTGACCAAGGCATTTCTAGACTGAGTCCAAGGAGCAAGTCAGCTACGTGATCAAGACTTGTCTCTAGACTGATAACCACTTTGTAAACTGATCATTACTTAGTGGATTCCTCCAGGAGTTGGAGAAGAGAGGAGTAGAAGAATTACCCCATCTTCGAACCTCTATAAAATTTACTTGTGTCATTTACATTTCAGCATATTTACATTCCTGCACACATATTTTATATCTGCTGATAATTTGCTATCCATCTGATAGATAACTAAGTACTAAAACCAAATGTTAAAACAAAGTTAAATCAAATTCAAAGGTGTTAAGTCTTCCGCTGAAAAACTCGTCACAACCAAGTTAAGATTTAGACTAAATAGCTTAGTTATTCTATCAACAGCTCTATCGAGTCTGTTGAGTGACTAACTCTGCTGATTAACTAACTTTGTTGTCCCTCAAGGACATAGTTGTGTAATTAACTCTGTAATATTTTAAAAGAACTAAAATCGAAAAGCTGGTAAGGTTTATTCAACCCCCCCTTCTAAACCTTACTCACACCCCTTGGGACCTACACAAACCATGTGATGCTGAGGAGGCTTCCACTTATATCAGCAAGTGGGTGCAATAATATAAAAAGATAGAGGCATCCTTACCTCTATATAACAATAGCTTGGGAAGGATAAAGGCATCGATCAACATCCCTTAGTCTTCCAAAAATAAATCTTCTTTGTAAAAATAGTTGAGTGTTCAAAAATTTTCAGAGTGTTTTAAGTTTTCTGTTAATGTATTTTCGAGTGCAAGCCTCATATATGAGAGGCTAAAAAAGTATTCTCCTCCCAAAACGAGATTACTGATGTAATAAATATTTCTTAGAAGTTCTAAATAAAAAGAGGCTTTTGCTTCAACATGTGTTCATAATGTTCTATTAATTTATCCCTTTTGAGAATTATCTTATATGCCTGGAGTAGAAAACGAACCAAGCCTGTGCTGAGCAGTTGCTGAAGGAGTCGAATAACTTGTAGATCATCTTCCTTGTTGGTTGAAGTTGAACAGTGCAAATTGTTTGTCAAATGATCTAGGGGCATTAATCTTCAGACTGGTGGTGTTGCGAGCCATCTCACCTGGTGCTGATTCGGTCAAAGAAATGTATGAATTTTAGGGGATATTTTAATTTACAGAAGCATGTTGGGCCTGATATGGTCATAATGGACTATATCAGATTTTAAATTAAAAAACACAGTTTGATTCTAATGACCTGATAAATTCAGGAACAAGCTGTTTTGGAGTTAAATTAATATTTAATAAATTATATGATAATTTTATAAATTTTAGGGGTTAAATGCAAAAACTTGGAGCTTAAATAGGTATCTAAAACTATTAAAATGAATTAATAAAACTATAGGGGCAAAATTGTACATATATGGTAAAGTGTAATATTCGCATAGTACAAAGGGCAAAGTGTAACGAAAAATAGTTTGGTAGGCAAAGTGTAAAATTGGCCATAGTTCGGCGGATTAAATGTTTTTATCCCAAAATATTATTGCTTTGGATGATTTTTGATATATGTTTTCTTTCCAAGATCCTACGTGGCCAATCCTACCAATTTTTTGGTCCGAGTCTAACTTTAAAATTGGGGCCCCATTTTTTTCAATTTTTTGCCTCTTTAATTTGAGAATTTTTAATGTAGGGCCTTTAATGAAAATTAAAGGGTTTGGGACACTTTTGCCCCACTTTTCTGGATAAAAGACATGTTTTTATGCTTCTCGGTAATTTTCGGACAAAATGATGCTCCGCCCCTTTTTTGGACAAAACTATGCTCATGCAAAAATTCCTGGACTTTTTTACGTTGTTGTTTCTTTGTTGTTACAAACATGTTTCTTCTAATCAAATTTCAGTGAAAAAATAAAATTTGTCCCCGTTAAATAATCCATTTTATACTCGAAATCTTATAAAAAACAAGAAATATACACATAAAACAACACATATTAAAATCAAAGAAATTGAAAATAATATAGAAACAACATAAGTAAAAAAACACAATTCAATTTTTGATCTAATGCATGAAAACATAAAAAACATGGAAACAACCAAGAAACAATATAGAAACAACCCAGAAACAATATAGAAAACACCATATGAGCAAAAAGAGATTAAGGTAAAAATTATATTTAAACATCGAAAACTACGTGGAAACAATGAAAATCTTGTCTGCTGCAACGTTTAAAATCATATGATATTAGCTAGGGAGACCCGTCTCCATGTTGTAAAATTTGAATTTGACAAAACGTTATTGCAATATGACACAAGTTGCCTTTTAGGGAGACCGGTTGCCCCATAGAGAGACCGATTGCCTTATAGGGAGACTGGTCGCCGTACCGATCACCTTATAGGGTGACCTGTGCCTGATGGAAAATATTCAGAAGGATGTTCACAGTAACAGTCTCTCTCAATGGTGACCAGTCACCCTAGTTCAGGGCTATTTTGACACAAAAATATTCGAGCAAGTTTTTTCAGACACCTGTTGCCCTTGATTGCGATCGGTCGCTCTCATTTTAACAAAAATCAATTTTAAACAAACTTTGTAAAATAAAATCCAATTTTGACAGCGCCCGAATTAACGGTTTTGGTTGAAATAAAATGACTAAGGTGAAATCATCCAACTCAAAATAACTTTATTGTAACAAACTCCTCCTTTTTGATGATTTCAACCCAAATCAATTTTGATAAGGTTTTTGGACAAAGACTTCATATTTTATTTTTTTTGCAAAAGTTTGAAAAAGCTTCCCATATCAATATAAAGTCCCCCAAGTCAAAATAAATAACTGTTTGAAACGACATAGACCATATTTTTATCAAATTGTCATTTTTGCTCATTTAAGAGTACTAAATAATGCATCATCATATTGAGTTATCAATAAGCTCAAAATCACTTTTGAAAAATATTTAAACAAGGATCATCATATCTATACCAAGAAAAATATTAATATACTTGAAAAAGTGCCATAACCCCAAATAAGCTCAATAAGCTCTTTTTCAAAATCAATTTTATCAAGAACCAATGCTTGAGCACAATAAGCTCTTTTTCAAAAACACTTTTATCAAGAAGTAATGCTTGAGCACATTAAGCTCTTTTTCAAAATCTTGTTTTATCAAAAAGCAATAAGTACTATGTTTCAACAACATACTAATAAGTCACAAAAAGCTTATCAAATTTAGCATGCCAAAGATATAAACCAAGAGCTATAAATAAGCACTTTTACCAATAACCACTTTTATCATCTAAGTGCTTATACCAAGAGTACCAAATAAGCATTTGTGCTTAATTTGAAACAACTTTCCAAAATCACATTGCTAGCATATTTTCTAGCTTTTTCAAAATCACATATCTGGCTTTTCTCCCCCTTTAAAATCATCAAAATATCATTAGTCATCATAAAAATCAAAGTAAATAAGAAATGTTGACATCATAATGTGCGACTATTGTGAATACATAAAGATAAAAAAATGGGAAGTGGTCGAAATTCAATCCTCATCAAATGAAAAACACGCCGTAGGGACAAAATAAACTTCTTAAGCTTGCTCATTTTACTCTTCATCTTCTTGTTTTCCCTTTTAACTCTTCGGAGTTCCCTTCTCAAAGACACAATATCCCGATGGGTATCTCTTTTCAAATTTTCATTTGCTCATTTATCCCACTGAATACATGCAACATTATCAAAACTAATAGTAGGAACACCAAGTAATTCACAAATATGCTCAATCCTCCAACAAAAATGTACGCCTTTAATAAACGAGTGTAATACCAAATGTTTATGTCCAGGATCGAATTCAATACACATGTTCGCATAAAATAACTTAATGACCTCATCGACATAATGAAAACTTGGGTCATCCCAAAGACTCACCTAAACTTGATTCTCAAAATAGCCATGGATATTATAATAATCATTTCGAAATATATTCAAGCGGCAAATCCGAGTATGAGCAATACCTTTATTACCCAATTCAATATCCCCATAATACTCTTCAACAAATTTATTAATAAATCTAAATAGATTCGCATGGGAGGGAGCTTGGGCTAGAAGATGTTTCTTACTTTTGTCTCATCGACGTAGGAAAGCCGAAATTCTTCCCCATAATCTTTGAATTTCATCCTCGATGAGTTGAGGATTAGCTTCATCTGGTTGATTTTTGATCGTGTTCTCTTGTGGTGGAGCATTCTAGCTCTTTTACTCTTTCTTCTAGGGTTAGGGCCAAATTTGGTTCTAGAAGGTGACATATTCTCGAAATAGAGTTAAATAATGATTGATAGAAATATTATCAAGAATTCTGGAAAACATTTTAGGGGGAATCAAATATTGGAGAGAAAGTTCGAAGGTTAGAGTTTGTGAAAATAAGTAATTTATAATCTGACAGAGGGTTTTTGCCCGTTTTAAAATATTAGGGCGACTGATCACTAAGCAGGGCGACCGATTACTATGCATGGCGACTGGTCCCTGTTATGTTTCGAAATATAGTTTTGAAAAACTATAATTTTCACCCTAAATTTTTTTGAAAATAATTAAACATACCCAAAACAAGAATTAAATGTTATACAATATGCATTATGCCAAAACTAACTCAAATAGAATTAAAAAACTGTGCGGGTGATGGTTTTGTAAAGATATCCGCTAATTGATCATGAGATGGGACAAAATTCGTCTCAATTTTCTATTTTGACACATAATCTCTTAGAAAATGATGTCTGACTTCAATATTTTTGTGATTGTGATGTACGAGATTTTGTGAAATATTAATTCCGACGCGTTATCACAAAGGATAAGAATTTTTAAAATCCATTTTGTAATCCGCCAAGGTTTGTTTCATCCAAAGTACTTATGTACAACAAAAAGCCGCAAAAATATATTCAGCTTTGGAAGTTGATAAAGAGACACAATTCAGCTTTTTAAAAAACCATGAAATAAGACAATCGCTTAAAAATTGACAAGAACGGAAGTACTATTGTGATCATCAATATTTTCGGCATAATCCGAATCACTAAAACCTTTTAATATATTTGTCATTTTTCGGATAGAATAAGCTGTACGAGATAGTGCCTTTTAAATAACAAAAAATTCTTTTGACGGTACTTAAGTGAGATTCCTTTGGATTACTTTGAAATCGAGCGCATAGACACATGGCATGTTGGATATCGGGTCTATGAATAGTAAGAGAAGTTGATGAACATACCCCGATTTTGCTTTTGATAATCAATTAACTTTTCTCATTCTTGTCTAATTTGATGTTGTGTAAGTCCCAAGGGGTGTGAGTAAGGTTTAGAAGGGGGGGTTGAATAAACCTTACCAACTTTTCGATTTTAGTCCTTTTAAAATATAATAGAGTTAACTCAAACAGTTGTGTCCTTGAGGGACATCTAAGTTTGTTATTCAGCTGAGTTAGCCACTCAGCAGACTCGATAGAGCTGTTGATAGAATAACTCGGCTGTCTAACCTGAACTTTATCTTGGCTGTGTTGCTTTTATCAGTGGAAGACTTAACACCCTTTGATTTGTTTTAAGCTTGTTTTAACACTTGATTTTTGGCACTTGGTTATTAATCAGTTGCATAGCAAATATGAGATTTATCAACAGATATGATTTAAGTATGCAGAAATGTAAATGTGCTGAAAAATAAATGACACAGATAATTTTTATAGAGGTTCGAAGATGGGGTAATTCTTCTACTCCTCTATTCTCCAACTCCTGGAGGAATCCACTATGTAATAGATATGTTTACAAAGTGGTCTACAGTCTAGAGACAACCTTGATCACACAACTGGCTTATTTTTCGACTCAGCTTCTTCACAGGGCAGCTGCCTTGGTACTTCAGCTCACTTCTCAAGCTCTTGGATTTGATCACGAAGCTCTCCAATAACTTGATACTGGTTCGACCCTGAACCTTCCTACAATCTTCCTTGGAAAGTAGACCCCTTTTGATTCTTCAAAAGTTTCCTCTTCAACAGATTTGAAGTTGTCTTTCCTTCACAGCTTGTGTTGGATCGATTTCCTTCGAGTTTCAGGCTTGAGGATTTGCTTGAATATACTTGAGAATATTTGCAGGTTAGATGCTCAAATAAAGCTTGCTTGTTCATGGTTCAGGTAACCTTTTCTCAATGAGTTTCCTCAGCCTTTTATAATGAACTTTTGAAATTTTGCCCGCTGAAGAGATAGGCTAATTTCAAAAGTCACTTGTGTTCGTTGGCTTGTCTTGTTGTAGTCCTTGATGTTGACATTTCCTCGTATCTAATGTCTTGCAACATTGCAACGTATCTGACACTTGGTGCAGCGCTTCCCATTGGTTTGTTCCTTTTGTACACAACTGGAACTAACACTTTATCTCTGACAATTTTAACATCTAACCATTTTGAGTAACATTCTTGACTTTCATCAACGGATCTCGTTCAGTTGTCTTGACTTGACTGCAGCTTTTATTACCCAGGTGACTTGAGTTAGCTTCCAATCTTTGGATGACTCATTTGTCACTTCAACTTGAGACTTGGCTTCTTGAGTTGACTTGACTGACTCTTCACACAGTTGTTTCACAGCTGTTACACTTTTAGTCGAGTTCTTGACATTTCTTCTTTGCCATACTCAGCTGTCTTGCAGCGGAGTCTTCACTTCAGTCTTCAGTTGACTTCTTGTATTTCTAGGCATAACTGACTTGACTCAGCTTTTCCAGCCCTATGTATTATAATACAAATTATAAGGAAAATGGGATGCCAACTTTCTAGTTTAAGTTTTACATGTCATCAGTCAAAATCTATAAAATAAATATCCTAACAATTTCCCCCTTTTTGATGATGCCAAAACTTAAAAACATTCAACAAAATATAAACAGCAAAGATACATACAGATAATGCAGTAACAAAGAATGTATGCTTGAAATAGATCATTTTATTGATTATAACATTCTTGTCCTTTACATAGCTGTTTACATTTGGTATCATAGCATTCTTTATCAAAGCAAAACATACATTTAAGCTAAGATACAAGAATAAATACAAAGTGAAAAATTACAGAAAATTCACTAAGCATTACAGATGACTTAAATGAATGTATTTACATAAGAAATATACATGAAGGGGTTTGCAGCAACACTTCAGCGCCTTCGCTGCCTCCTTCTTTCTTCTTCAGCTCTTTTGTCGTCATCAACTCTCTTTCTTTTTCTTTCTTCTTCTTCAGTTCTCTTCTTTTTTTCATAGGCTCGTTTAGACGCATCATCCTTTCGCTTCCTCTCGAGCCATTAATGTGTTTGCATTTCGTTCTCCTCTTCTTGTCTTCTTACTGCCTCCGCGTTCTTTCTTGCCACTTCCAGATTAGCCAATTCAACATACCCATCCCAATAGATCATCTCTTTCTTTTCAGGGTCTACATATTCAACATTCTTGGGTTTTGGTCGAGGTCGGGAACCTCTTCCACCACCACTTCTTCCTCTTCCTCTGGGTGTGTATTGCATAGGAGTCTTCTGCTTACCAGCTGAGTGACTGATGTAGGTCTACTGCTTTTCAGCTGCTTCACACAATGCAAGACCTTTCCCAGTACAAATCCCAAGCTTAGGCTATTGACAATCCCTGGATATAGCCTTCTGACTCAAGGGTTTTGAACTCTTAAACCGATCTAGGCTCAGATCTATTATCAGGAATCGCATCCTGATCTTTTCCAACTGGAAGTCTACCATACTGTTTTAGCACTTCAATGATTTTTCTTTTCTCCGACATTGGCACACCAAAGTGCTCAATGGATAAGGTTACGGGGAGTTTGCTCAGGATAGAGACAATAACATGACCCTGCTGGGGGGTTTCAACTATCATTAAAGTAAGATCTTTCGAACTTTCCCACTCAGCTGCTTTACCATTTATTGCAGTTGCGTCTGTCTTCTCAGCTGCAATTTCCTTTAGTTTTTCTTCTTTTAATTTCCTTAGGGACTCCTCTTCCCCCTTTTTGGCTTCATCAAAAGAAAGAGGGACCCCAGGGAACATGCCTTCGAGCATGAAGTCGAGTCTGCTTAGAGCTGAATTTTGTTTGGAGTCAGCTGCAGCAGCTTTCTGAGCGAGTTGCCTTGGACTCGATTGCCACCAACTTCATTTCAGCCATGAGTAGGCTGAATATTTCATTCATTGTGTTCTCAAGAAGCAGAATTTCTTTTCTCTGGAATTCTTGTAGCAGCTCCATTTCAGTCTTGTGAGACTCGTGTAGCCTTTCGATGTATGCCTGCATCCTTTGCTTGATATCAGTGTTGTCAGCACTCCGGATGAGAATTCTGCCATATAATGCTTTGAAATAATGAACTTGTTCGAGTCGCATGGCAGTTTGCTGTTGAGACCTTTCCCTGATTCGTACTACTATCACTCTTAAGTCGGCTGTGAGGGTAGCATCCCTATTGTCCATTCATAAGTCTAGTGACGCCTGATGTCTTTCAATCTTTGCAATATCTTCACAGATTTTCTTGAAGACCTCACGAATCTCAGCTGTCTCACTTGATTCAGCTGCAGGCCTATCTTCATCAAAGTCAAAATCTGCTGGAACAATGGTGTCAGTGGGGATGATTGGATCTTCTCTTACAGTGAATCTTCATTGTTCAATAGCGGTCTCTTCTTCTAACTCTAGTAGGATCTTTGTGAAAGGAAACATCTCCTGAAATTCATCATCGCGCACGTATGAGATGGTTTGCGAGGTTTGTGCCTGCGATGACTCAACTTTATTTGCCTCAGCCGCGGTAGCTTCATTGGCATGTGATGCATCTGTGCGAGCCTGCAACGGAGCTGGTGTAGTCGTTACTGCTGCAGCTGTGGGAGCATGAACAGTTGACTCGGTTTCAGCTGGGGCTTTTGAATTGCTTTGCCGAGCTGACTGAGCCTCAGCTGTCTTAACAGCTTCTTCGGCCTCAGTATACTTTTCTAAATGAATTACATGTTCCTTGGCTGTATCATCAGCGTCATCGGATGATGATGAGACTTGGGGAGTTGGCTCATCATCAAAATTGAACTTTGTACGAGCCGCTTTGTCACTTAGCAGGCTCTTAGTTTTGAGAACATCCTCAGCTCGGTCCGTAGGATCTGCAACTGGAGTGGACTCAGCTTCATTTTCTGACCCCAAGAATGATATATCTAAGTTCTCCTGGGAATCATAAAGTGCACTTATTTCCTTTTCTAATTCAGTACCTTGAACTGGAGGGATGTTCTGTGTCTCTTGACCCTTACCAAGGGAAGTCTCAACCTCCCTTAGGCCTTTAATACTTCCAGCAGACGTAACTACTGCGAGGCCTTCAGTGTTCCCTTTGACAATCTCTAATGTCTTAGGGTCTTCTACATTCCCTTCGACAGTCGCAGTTGTCTTAGGGTCTTCGACCATGGCATCCATAGGATTCTCAACTCCTTGGATTGCACTTTCACTGCCCTGAGTGTTAACTCCCAGGGCATCACCATCCTGTGCCTCGACTGTAAGAACAATGTCATTGGCCTTCAAAGCAGATGACACTTCAGATGGGACAGACTCAACTGTCCGAGCTTCGTTAATGTCACTCTTGTTACTCCAAGTGGCTACGATAATCTAGAGGGGGGGTGAATAGATTATGCCGATTTTTCGCAAATCGCCCTCTTTTTCGAATCAACAAGTAAATGACAAGAATGTAAATGCGGAAATTAAACAACACTCGTTGATTTATAGAGGTTCAACCCACCTAGGGCCTAATCCTCTGCCACCCCAGTATCTCCGGGATGGATTTCAAAAAGAAAAAAGATTTTATTAATTACCACAATTAATACAACACCTTGAGGATCACCACAATCCTCTTACAACACCTTCAAGGAGATTACCACAATCTTCCTTCACCACCTTTGAAGAGTACCACACTCTTCAAACACCTATCACCTAGATCACCCAAATGTATTCTCACCACAAGAATACTCACAAGGATGTCTTGTGTTGAATGATGGACAAAATTCAAGATTACAACTCTATAAAACCAATACAAAGATTGAGTGCAAGTGTAATCAAGAATCAAAAAGCCTAGACCTCAAAGATGTGCAAGTGAAAGTACTTAGGCTATTACAACAAGAATGTAAAAAATGAAAGCTTGAACAATTTGCAGATTTCTTGTTGTGTATTTTGCTTGTATGTGTTGTGACTTGTGTCTGCAATTCATCCTCTATTTATAGGGAAGTCTTCACCAACATTGGCTCCCAACATAGGCTCCTTCTTCTTCACTTTTGTCTACAAAAAGAGGATCACAAGATGTAGAAATATTGTACAAAAATGAAAAGTAAATCTTGCCGATAAAGGATTGCAAAATGGAAATTTTTGTCAAAAAAATACCATAGGGCGACCGGTTGCCCTGTAATAAGATTTGGAACGTTTTGAAAAAATAGTGCGATCCAGGTACGGGTTGAAGGGGGGGTCGACTGGTCGACAGGGGGGTGCGACCGGTCGCCCTAGGGTGCGACCGGTCGGCCCCCTGCTTGACCGGTCCCCCTGCTCCAATTTTCAAGTCCAGTATGTTCTGTTTCGTGTTTTCTTTTCTTCAGGTACGGTCGACGTTTTGGGCGACCGGTCGACCTCCAAATTGAAATGTTGTCCGATTTTTTTCAAAAATAAACTTCAAGAAATACTCTAAAAATTAGCAAAAATATTTTAAATCATTTAGGAGTATTTGGACAACATTTATTAACATTGTTTTGGTATAAAAATTCATTTAAACATAATCATCAAAATCTTGATAAAAACATTTATCTAACAACTCTGCTGTGGTTCTTTTTTTGTTTCCACTTTGCCTCCTTTCTACAGGTCTGAGTCTTCCACAGCATCCTCCAACCTTGTTGTGGTGGAGAGAGCTTCCTCTTCTGCAGCGCACCAGCTGAGTGACTAACAGTGGGGTCACTCTGCTCCTGACTCGCGGCCTTTTCCTTTGAGTGCTCAGCTGCTGGGGTAGGTGGTAAAACACCTTCTTCAGGGGTTGGCTCAACTTGGGTGCCCAAAATCCCAGTGTCATCGCCAATGCTCTTGGGTCCATCCTCCAATTGTACAGGGCACGTGGCGGCAGTGACAAATGAGGCAATGTGTTGTGCCACTCCCAGAGGATCGGTCTGCAGGAGAGATTGAGACGACTCTCCTGGTCCTTCAATCAATTGCTGCTCTAGCATTTGCCTGGATTCCCTTAAAGCCTGATGCATATTTGACTTCTCTGTTGCAGCAGTGGGATCCTCATTAGCAACTTGGGTGCCCAAAATCCCAGTGTCATCGCCAATGCCCTTGTATTCATCCTCCGATTGTACATGGGACATGGCTGCAGCGACAACTGAGGCAACTTGTCTGCACATCATTAGCAGACTTAGCTGTTTCATTGATCACTTCAAGAGACTGCTCTTCTTGATTTCCAGCAGTCTCTTCTTCCTATTCCAGCTGAGTGGCAGACTCAGCTGTCTTCTCAAGGTCGGATTTCTTGACCTGCCTTCGTTTTCTAGATGGGAGCAGTGGAACCTCTGGTTCAACATCCTCAGGTTCCCCAAATGTGAAAGCTTTCTGAGTTTTCTTAGAGGCAGCTGCCTTTCTTGATATGGCAGTCCTCTTCTTCCTTATGACTGGAGAGGGAATTTGAGGTTCTTTCTCAGTCTCTGCTGCAGGGACAGGTGTCTCGGCTGTAGAGGCAGGTGACTCGGCTGCACGGGCAAGGGACTCTGCTGCAGGGGCAGGTTCATCCTTTTTCTTAGCTGCAGGGGCAGCCTTCTTCTTCTGAGCTGCTGGGGCAACTTTCTTCTTTGGAGGAGGGGTAGCAGCTGTGTCTTCGAGGTCAGCTGATTCCCCCTCACTTGTATCTGTCCTCTTGGCATGGGCTCTCTTCTGGGCACCTGAGAGGTTTGCCCTAAACATCATTTTGTTGACATGGAAAGGTTTGCCATGTCGAAGGGTAACACCCTTCACTTCCAGCAGATGGCCAATCACAAGGCCATATCCAGGAGAACATCCAAAGGAACCATCTTCCTTGAAGGTTTTGTTCAAAACTTTATGACAGAGTCTGCTGTAGATGAACTCAGGCCAGTTAACCTTCTTGCCCTGCATGATCGCAACCATGACGATCAACTTAGTCTTTGACAGCTGGTGAAGCTGCCAAACTTCATAACTACACATTTGGGGATGACATCCATCAGCTTATGGTAGTCGTCCTTGTCAGCTATGTAGACTACCTTAGCAGCACACTCAGGTTTGGCTACTTCTTTCCATGCAGCAACCAAATCTACATCAGCTTCATATATCTCCTTTAGCCCTTCAGAAGGCAATAAGCAGTGCTCAACAAGGTCCTTAGCACTTATTTTGATGTCCTTGTTGTGGACAGAGGACTTGATTTCTTCGTCCTGCACCTCCGCGTTGACATAGAACATTGCGACCTCTTCTAGGTAAGTGTGAGAGTATTCCATGGTTAGAAAAGCCTTGAGACCTGACTTTTCTATCATTTAAGCGATCTTCTTAACAAGGGTTTCATTAGAACCCTGTTTCACTATTCCTTCGAAGTGTACCGACGATCCTGAGTGGATTTGCTTTGAGAGCTTAACGTAGTCGATCTTTGGTGCCATTTTCAGAGAGTTTTACCGATTAAAAACTAAAGAACTTGCTTGAGTAGATTTAGGGTTTCCGAGAGAGAATAGAACTTGCTTTTCTTTTGCTTTGAAGATGAACAGTTCTACGGATTTTGAATTTTTGATCGAGATAAACAGTTCAGATTAAGACGTCAAACCGCATTTAATTCCCTGCATTAAATGCAGCAACATTTATATCCAATCATATGATTACTGTGCAGCTTTTTTACTATACCCGTCATTATTACGCTGATGTCCTCCTTAAAAACAATCCCGCTCATTTAAAACGACTGTGTTTTTGTCCCTTAGTTCATAAATGACTCAACTTATATCAAATATGACTTAACTCTGCTTCTCTCTTCTCATTAAGTGACTCAGCTGTCAGCTAACTCTATACAGTTGACTTCCCGATATGGTTGTTCCACTGGGCTGATGTGTGAAACTTGCTCTTTTCTTATTTTCTCATCTTTTATCTCTGCTAATTGAGTCTTCTGAGTGTCAACTCAGCTTAATTAACCCTAGCTCATTCTTAAGCTCTTCAAATCTTGATTCACGTAGAGGCTTGGTGAAAATGTCAGCGAACTGCTTATCAGTTGAGATATATTCCAAAGTGATGTCTTTCTTTTCAACATGATCTCTTATAAAATGATATCTGACATCAATGTGCTTTGTTCTTGAATGCAACATAGGATTTCTGAGTGATTGCAATAGCACTAGTGTTATCACACATAATTGGAATCTCTTTTTCTTCAATCTCATAGTCTCTTAGCTGTTGTCTCATCCATAAGACTTGGGCGCAACAGCTGCCCGCAGCTATGTACTCTGCTTCAGCTGTGGATGTGGCTATTTAATTTTGCTTCTCGCTAAACCAGGAAACCAATCTATTTCCAGGCATTTGACATGTGCCTGAAGTACTTTTCCTGTCAACTCTACATCCAGCATAGTTTGAGTCTGAGTAACCAATAAGCTTGAATCCACCTTCCTTTTGATACCATAAGCCAACCTCCTAGCATCCCATAAAATACCTTAGGATTCTCTTAGCTGCAGTCATGTGGCTATCCTTTGGCGCAGATTGAAATCTTGCACATACACCTACAACAAAAGTGATGTCTGCCTTGCTGGCTGTTAAGTAGAGCAATGATCCAATAAGCGCTCTATATCGGGTTTGATCTACAGCCTTGCCATCTGCATCCATGTCCATCTTGACTGATGTGTTCATTGGAATTTTCACAGAAAACTTTTCATCCATACCAAATTTCTTCATTAAATCTCTGGTATATTTTGTTTGACTTATGAAGATTCCATCCTTCAGTTGCTTGACTTGAAGTCCTAGGAAAAAAGTCAGCACTCTTTATTTGTGGATCCAAAAATGATACCATCCACATATATTTGAACAAGCAGTATACTTTCTCCATCTTGAATTATGAAGAGTGTTTATCCACTTTGCGTTTGGTGAATCCATTGTCAGTTAGAAATTGAGACAATGTATCATACCATGCTCTTGGTGCCTGTTTCAGTCCATATAAGGCTTTCTTTAGCTTGTACACCTTATCTCCAATAGTCTTCTGCTCAAAACCTGGAGGTTGTTCAACATAAACTTCTTCCTCCAATAGTCCATTTAGAAATGCACTTTTCACATCCATCTGATATAAACTGAAATTCTTGTGTGCAGCATAGACTAGAAACATCCTTATTGCTTCCAATCTTGCAACAGGAGCAATAGTTTCATCAAAATCTATACCCTCTTCTTGGCAATACCCTTTTGCTACTAGTCTTGCTTTGTTTCTCACCACAGATCCTTCCTCATTCATCTTGTTCCTGAAAACCCATTTTGTGCCAATAACATTTTGATGGGTTGGCCTCTGCACCAATTCCCATACCTTGTTTCTTTCAAACTGATTCAGCTCTTCTTGCATGGCTTGAATCCAATGTGTATCCTCCAATGCTTGAGATACATCTTTAGGCTCTATCTGGGAAACAAAACAAGTGAACATTGCTTCATGTTGTGCTCTGGATCTGGTTCTTATGCCATCTATAACATCTCCAATAACTAACTCTGGTGGATGGTCTCTCAGCCATCTCACATCACGTTGGAGTAAGTTTGCTGGATTCAGCCATCTCGTAGCTAAGTTGTCTTGAACAGCTCTTTCATCTTCATTCAGCTATAGACTTTCCAGCTGTCTTTGAGATTCAGCTATCTCATCTTCATCTGGGTTGATTGCTCTCACTTCAGCTTCAACATAAGGACTCTTCTGCACAGTTGGCTGATTCATCTAGTCAGCTAACTCTTCAATGTCTTCTCCATTCACATTAGGTTCATCAAAAACCACATGTATAGACTCTTCTGTGACCATAGTCCTCTTGTTCAACACTCTATAGGCTTTGCTCTCAGCTGAGTATCCCAAAAAGATACCTTCATCATCTTTAGCATCAAAAGCCTTCAAATTATCCTTGCCATTCTTATGGATGAAGCATTTACATCCAAATTTCCTGAAATATTCAACATTTGGCTTTCTCCCTGTCTAAATCTCATAGGGAGTCTTGGTTAATTGTCTGTTTATCATGCATCTATTTTGAGTATATCATGTTGTGTTAATGGCTTCAACTCAAAATATCTTAGGCAATCCAACTTCAGTTAACATGGTCCTTGTAGCTTCCTTGAGAGTTCTGTTCCTTCTTTCAGCTACTCCATTCTGCTGTGGAGTTCTTGTTGCAGATAACTCATGAGCAATACCATTTTCAACACAATACTGAGTAATTATCCCATTGACAAACTCAGTTCCTTCTTTTTGCACATGAAGATTGTCCATGTATATCTTGAATAATCATCTACCACCACTAAGGTGTATTTCTTTCCACTTATGCTGGCTGGTTCAACTGGACCAAATAGATCCATATGCAACAGATGTATTATCCTTGTTGAAGAAGGACTTGGCTTGTCCTTGAATGAAGATTTTATTTGCTTTCCCATCTGGCATGCATCACATACACTTTCTTTATTGTACACTGAGTCTGGCAATCCTTCCACAAGATGACTCCTTGCAAGCTTGTTGATTGTCTTGAAGTTCAGACGACTCAACTTATTGTGCCACAACCAACTTGATTCGTGCTGCTTTTACTAGCGCATTGACAAGTGCTTGGTGTAGCAATGACCAATCTACCACATACATATTCTTCTGTCTTGATCCTTGCAAAGACTATTGCATTTGATTCAAGATCTTTGATCCGCACACTCCCATCTTTCAATCCAACATTGCAGCCCTTGTCACATAGTTGGCTGATGCTTAGCAGGTTGAAGTTGAGGCCTTTAACATATTCAACATCTGTGATTTCCAATCCATTCTTCTTGATAGACCCTGTGCCTTTGATTTCCCCAGGAGCTTCATTTCCTCCAAATATAACTTTTGCACCTTTAATCTCCTTGAATCTTGACAGATTTTTTTTTGTTTCCTGTCATATGTCTGGAACAACCACTATCCATGTACCAGGTTCCTTGGCACTCAGCTGTTCCTTGAACATGCAATCAAGGAAATTAGTTTTTAGGTACCCATACTTGCCTGGGTCCTAAGGGGATAGTGCTATAAGATGATCCAACCAACCTATAGCCAAAGGAATGGACTCTAAGAGGTTGCCATCTATCAGTGCCATAATCATAGTGCACATTAACAAATTGCTTGGGGGTTTTAGGTTCATACAACTTTCTCTTTTGTTTGTATGCCTGTGTGTGTGTTTTAGCAATTGCTTTCTTGGGATAGTTGTGACTTTTCTGAATGTAGTGTCTGGGTGCATATGTGTGCTGATAATTGATCTTTTGCCTTTGGAATGATCTTTGCTGAGGTTTAGGTATTTGCCATCTAGGCTTGTATTCCATTGGTCTTTGTTGATATTTCACATTGTACCAATCAGCTTGGTTTGGGTAGTTTCTACCATTCCCATCATGTGTGTTTCTCTGATGAAACTACTGGGGTTTTTGGTAGCTTTGTTTGCTTTTCACAAAGTATTTTCTATTTGGAGTTTGCTGAGGAACTCGGCTGGATTTCTTCTCAGTTGTCCTCTCAGCATACTCAATTGGCTATTTTTCTTTCCTTTTATATCCAAGGCCAATTTGTTTGTGATTGTGCTTTGGAGTGAATGTAGGTGCATCATTTGATGTTTTGGATTTTTGAGATGCTTCATTGCTTGAAGATCCTTTTTCCAAAATCACTCTTGGAGTTTGACTGTGCACAAAGGAATTAAATCATATGCCTGTCTTATCTCCACATTCGTTTTGGCTGATGATAAGGTCATCCAAAGATTTGGATGCTTTTTTAAATGAGGCAATCACATTCTTAAGGTCTTTTTTACTCTTTTCTATAGCAACTATCTCTGCTATCATTTTGGCATTCTTAGCCTTCAGCTTTGTGTTGTCATCAACTATGTGACTTAGAGTACTCAGCTCCTTAGTCAGCTGTGAGTTTTGGCTTTTGAGTTGGTTGTTTTCCTCATTTAGAAGTGTGTGATGATTTTATGTGCAAAAAATCTTTCATCATTTTGCCTAATGAATCATAAAGATCAGTGGGTGATGAAGTGTGTGTATCACAATCACTATCACTTGAATCTGAATGAGATGAGTTAGAGTGTACCTCATCTTCTTGGTCTGGTTGATCTTGTTCTTTAGCCATAAGGCATATAATGGCCTCTTCTGTGAGTTTTGGCTTTTGAGTTGGTTGTTTTCCTCATTTAGAAGTGTGTGAGGATTTTATGTGCACAAAATCTTTCATCATTTTACCTAATGAATCATAAAGATCAGTGGGTGATGAAGTGTGTGTATCACAATCACTATCACTTGAATCTGAATGAGATGAGTTAGAATGTACCTCATCTTCTTGGTCTGGTTGATCTTGTTCTTTAGCCATAAGGCATATAATGGCCTCTTCTTCAGAGTCACTTGAGTAGTCAGCTTCACTACTCTCTGAGTCTGCTATTTCTTTAGACTTGATGTCTCAGCAGCCTCAGCAGCCAACATGGCTTTCTTCTTTTCCCGCCTGCTTTCTCTGAAGACTTTTCTTTCTTCTTCATTCCTATATTTGTTGACTGGTGGATAGGAACAATCCACTGCAAAATGTCCTGGTTGTCTGCAGTTCCAACACAGGTTCTCAGCTCTTTGATCGCTCTCTTTTTCTCTTCTTGGTTATCATCTCTCTGATATTCAACCCTTTGATGCTCAGCTCTCTTGGGTGGCCTATCTTCCCTTGACTTAGAGGGAGCTGAATGTCTCCTGGAGGTTTCACCCTTGTTTCGTTTATAGTTCTTATTGAAGAACTTGTTGAATCTTTTAACCATTAGGGCAGTCTCCTCCTGGTCTAATGCTTCCTTGGGTTCCGCTCTCTTTCCATCCTTGACTATCAGTGCAGTTGTCTTGGGTACAACTGTCTCCTCTTGCTCTTTTCTTCTCAGCTCAAACTCATAGGCTTTGAGGTCTGAGAATAGCTCATGGTTAGATGTACTTAAGAGGTCCATTGAATGTCTCAGGGCCATAGTCTTCATTTCCCATTCAGCAGTTAGGCTTCTTAGTATCTTCATACGCATCTCCTTTTGTGTGTATTCTTTCCCAAGAGCTGAAAGCTCATTTGTGATCTTAGTGAATCTGGCATCCAACTGATCCATGGTTTCACCTGCAAGAATTTTGAAATTTTCAAATTTTTGAATAGCAACAAACAATTTTTTTTCTTTAATTTGTTCTGATCCTTCACAAATTAAAGTCAGCTTATTCCAGATTTCTTTTGCAGTTTTGCAAGATTTGACTTTATTGAACATTGCTTTGTCCAAAGTTTTGTAGAGTATGTCCTTGGCCACATTGTCCAAGTTGTATCTCTTCTTATCTTCATTTGTCCACTCAGTCCTTGGTTTTTCAACCATAGCTGATCTTGCTTCAGCAGCAGCTTCTTTTCTTTCAGCTGCAGTTGCTCTTCTTACAGCCGTGTTCACTTTCAATATTTGCAGTGGCCCATCCTTTATCACAAGCCACATTTCATCGTGTAGAGCAGATAGATGAGCCAACATACGAATTATCCAATCATCAAATTCTTCAACAGTGAACATAGGAATGCGTGTCAAATTTGCTTCCATGATAATAACTTTGCTAAAAATGAAAGATTTTGAAAATGCAAGTGTTCAAAACCTTTTTGAAAAGATAAAGATCTAGTTCAGTAACCAGTGCGGAAGGCTCAATGAACCAACTGCTCCGATACCACTTGTAGGTCCCAAGGGGTGTGAGTAAGGTTTAGAGAGGGGTGGTTGAATAAACTTTACCAAATTTTTGATTTAAGTTGGTTATTCAGCTAAGTTAGCCACTCAACAGACTCGATAGAGCTATTGATAGACTAACACGGTTGTTTAACCTAAACTAACTTGGCTGGTTTGGTTTTATCAGCGGAAGACTTAACACCCTTTGATTAGATTTTAGCTTGTTTTAACACTTGATTTTTAGCACTTGATTATTAATCAGTTGGATAGCAAATATGATTCTATTAGCAGATATAATGTAAGTATGCAAGAAAGTAAATGTGCTAAAAGTAAATGATACAAATATTTTTATTCCTTGAGGGGGGGTTGAATAAACCTTACAAACTTTTTGATTTAGTCCTTTTAAAATACAACAAAGTTAACTCAAACAGTTGTGTCCTTGAGGGACATCTAAGTTGGTTATTCAGCTGAGTTATCCACTCAACACACTCTATAAAGCTGTTGATAGAATAACTCGGCTGTCTAACCTGAACTTTAACTTGGCTGTGTTGGTTTTATCAGCGGAAGACTTAACACCCTTTGATTTATTTTAAGCTTGTTTTAACACTTGATTTTTGGCACTTGGTTATTATTCAGTTGGATAGAAAATATGAGATTTATCAGCAGATATGATATAAGTATGCAGAAATGTAAATGTGTTGAAAAATAAATGACACAGATAATTTTTATAGAGGTTCGAAGATGGAGTAATTCTTCTACTCCTCTCTTCTCCAACTCCTAGAGGAATCCACTATGTAATAGATCTGTTTACAAAGTGGTCTACAGTCTACAGACAGCCTTGATCACACAGCTGGCTTCTCTTCCGACTTAGCTTCTTCACAGGGCAACTGCCTTGCTACTTCAGCTCACTTCTCAAGCTCTTGGATTTGATCAAGAAGCCCTCCAATAACTTGATATTGGTTCGACCTTGAACCTTCCTACAATCCTCCTGGGAAAGTAGACCCCTTTTGATTCTTCAAAAGTTTCCTCTTCAACAGATTTGAAGTTGTCTTTCCTTCACAGCTTTGTGTTGGATCGATTTCCTTCGAGTTTCAGGCTTGAGGATTTGCTTGAGTATACTTGAGAATATTTGCAGGTTAGATGCTCAAATAAAGCTTGCTTGTTCGTGGTTCAGGTAACCTTTTCTCAATGAGTTTCCTCAGCCTTTTATAGTGAACTTTTGAAATTTTGCCCGTTGAAAAGATAGTCTAATTTCAAAAGTCACTTGTGTTCGTTGGTTTGTCTTGTTGCAGTCCTTGATGTTGACATTTCCTCGTATTTAATGTCTTGCAGCATTGCATTGTATCGACACTTGTTGCAGCGCTTCCCATTGGTTTGTTCCTTTTTCACACAACGAACTAACACTTTATCTCTGACAACTTTAACATGTTACCATTCTGAGTAACATTCTTGACTTTCATCAACGGATCTCGTTCATTTTTCTTGACTTGACTGCAGTCTTTTATTCCCAGTTGACTTGAGTTAGCTTCCAATCTTTGGATGACTCATCTGTCACTTCAACTTGAGACTTGGCTTCTTGAGTTGACTCGACTGACTCTTCACACAGATGTTTCACAACCTATACACCTTCAGTCGAGTTCTTGACATTTCTTCGTTGCTATACTCAACTGTCTTGCAACGGAGTCTTCACTTTAGTCTTCAGTTGGCTTCTTGTATTTCTAGGCATAGCTGACTTGACTCAGCTTTTCCACCCCTATCTATTACAATTCAAATTACAAGGAAAATGTGGTGCCAACTTTCTAGTTTAAGTTTTACATGGCATCAGTCAAAATCTATAAAATAAATTTCCTAACATGTTGGTATCCATTGATTTTTCTATGGTCCTTTGTTCTTTAATACCAAAACATCTCCTGCAATATCTTAGAAATTTTTTTTGCACAATAATTTGTCAGTACCAGATAATATCGACTATGTTGATTTGAACTGGAAATTAGTTTTCTTTTGAAAAATAAGACAAGTAGCATATACTTTGCTTTGAAAAACCAAAATAAGTTTGATATGTCATATAAGGCCTAATGTGCTTATTCTAAAGCTATATAAGGTCCCCTTTGAAATTTAAAAAAAAATCGAGAATTATATAATTGAGACCTCTATCTTGAAAATCATTTAGAAATGTGAATTTGACAATCAATACATGAATTTTGAAAAGAAAATCTAGAACATGTACATTAATTATCAATGGCTCAAAAATATAATTAAAAAATACGGCCAACTCTAATAATGCAAAATTTAGGAGGGAGAGAAGAGTTAGCAACGCCACCATTGCCAATGGTTGTATATTTCCCATTGTTGATCATAATTATACCTTTTTCTTGAGGTATAATCTTGTTGAAAGTATTATCTCCTTTGATCATATGGTGGGGTCATTTGTTGTCGATTGGTCATTTCAAATTTTCTTTGACCATTGTTGGATCGAGTACTTAAAATAAAATTATTTTGTGTTACCATCAAGTGTTTAGATCCATTTGTATTAGCATTGAGACTTTTAGGTCTGCAATAATAATTAGACTTTTTCTAGCCCTACAAGTATTTGTTGTGTGTCTACTTTTACCACAATAGAAATATGCAATAGTTTTGAAAGCATAATTATTAATATAAGTAAAAGTGGGTACTTGGTTCTTTTTCATATCACTGATAACATTTGGCTTATAACCAAGTCCTAATTTTAAATGATCAATACGTTGTACATCAAGAATTTTGGTGATTTTATCAGTACTCGAGTTAAATTACATCATATCTTTTTCATGCAATCAATATCCTTAATAACAGCTTCCATTTTCTTTTTCAAGGTTTCTAACCTTATCAATCGTAACAGTATGAGCACTAGTAATACATTTGTAAGAGACATAAATATTATTTTTCTAATCTCATGCTATTAAACTCCTTTTTCAAAAGCTTATATTTAACAATCATATTTTAAAACTCGTTTTGCATTTCATTATAACTATATTACAATACATTAATAAAAGAGATAGAAGAATTAGAGCGTACCTCATTATCTTCATCGATGCACATTAGATATTGCTTTGTTTCTTCATCTTCGGATATTGCAAGAAGCTCATCCCATATTTTTGCTTCGGCTTTGGCATTCAAGGCTTTTAATTTTCTATGAAATTGCTTCTTCTTCCTTTGTTCTTTCTCCTCTTTCAAAAAATCGGCAACATAGTGTCTGGGTTTTCGGCACTTAAACCAAAACTTGTTTCTCTTTTTCTTTCCTTTTCTTTTTTTACAAATTTTGTAAATTTTCTACCAAGATAATCTTCATCTTCCTCGTCACTTGAATAATAATTTTTCGATCTTGAGGCGAGGCCTTTTGGAGTTGATTCAATATCCGATTGATAAGTAGATATTCTAGAACTACTCCTTTCGTTGGTGTAGACCTCATAGATGAGAAGATTGCCAATAAGTTTGTCAATCTTGAGAGTCTCAAGATTTTGAGCTTCCGATATAACCGCGACTTTTTCGGACCAAGAAGGAAGAGTGTTTGATACCTTTGTAACATTATCTTCTTTGGATATGAATTTTCCAAGAGCCACCAAGGGATTTACAATGTTATCGAGTCTTTCGATCATCTTGGAAATATTTTCTCCTTCAAACATGGTGAAGTTTTCAAGTTCCTTGACCTATATAGTCTTCTGAGCTTGTTTTACATTCTTTGTGCCTTCATAGTTAACTTCTAATCTTGTCCACGCATCATGATTAGATCAAATTCCTATAATACGATTATACTCTGTAGTGGTAAGAGAAAAATGAAGAATGTTAAGAGCTTTACCATTTAAGAAGAATATTTTCTTGTCTTCATCATCGAAGTACTTGAAAACTTTAGGAGTCTGAGTTTCGTCCTCCATTTTCTTCATTCGGATGGATACACCATTTATGGCCGCATTCAAAATATTGAACCCACAACCCTTTAAGAAGCACTCCATTTTATCTTTTTAAAAAGCATAATTGTTGGAGTCTAAAAGAGGCAGCTTGTTGGACGCAGCACCAGTTGGAAGGTAGCTCTCGTCCATAGCCATTGGATCTTTCCTCTTTACTCACAAAGATTAAAACGAGCATGCCCAAGAGTTTGACTCTTATACCACTAATTAGTCTAAGTGGCTACGAAAATCTAGAGGGGGGAGGGTTGAATAGATTTTCCTGATTTTTCAGATTTTTCCTCTCTTTTTCGAATATATAAATATCTTCAAGAATGTAAGCGATAGGATAAGAATGAACACAATGATAGATAGTGGTTCCACTCACCGAGAGCTTAATACACTACCATCCGGTATGTCTGAACGGATTTTCAAAATAAAATTTTATTAATCGGTACCAAACAATTACAACTCAACGAGAAGAGCACCAAACTCTTCATACACCAATAACCTTTAAGAGCACCAAACTCTTCAACACCTCGAAGAGCACCAAACTCTTCAACACAAAAAGCACCAAGCTTTTCAACCAACTAACTCTAATCAACCAAACATGTTCTTGCCGAAAGAACACTAATAATGATTTCTTGTTTTGGATGATGTTACAATTACAATCAAGATTACAATTTGAATGAAATATTACAACTCAAAAGTGCAAGTCTAATCAAGAAGGAAAGCCTATCAAGAAAGATGTGAAAGTGTAGTGCTTAGGCTATTACAACAAGAATGTTGAATATGAAGTACAATAAATTTGTTGAGATTTTCTTGTTGTGTTGTAGAGTTGTGTTGCATTATTGTTGTGTTTTATAGATCCCCCAATCTTCTTCATCTTTTTATAGAAGGGTTCCAAAAATTGAATTCCAAGATAGGCTCCTCATAGTTGAATTTTGTCTGCAAAAAGAAGATCAAAAAATCCACAAAATAATGGAAAAAAATGATAAAGTGATCCAAGTGAAAATCTTATCTACTGTAATGTTTAAAATCATCTGATCTTAGCTAGGGAGACTGGTAGGGCGACCGTTCGCCATGTTGTAAAATTTGAGTTTGACAAAAAGTTAGTGCAATCTGACCCAGGTTACCCTTCAGGGAGACCGATCGCCCTATAGGAAGATTGGTCTCCTTATCGGTCACTCTATAGGGTGACATGTGCCTGATTGAAAATGTTCAGATGGATGTTCACATGTGCAGGTCTAGTTTAAGGCTATTTTGACAAAAAAATATTCGAGCAAGTTTTTTCAGGCAACAGTTGCCCTTGATGACGACCAGTCACTGTCATTTTTTAAAAAAATCAATTTTAAATAAACTTTGTAAAATAAAATCCAATTTTGACAGTGCACGAATTAATCGTTTTGGTTGAAATAAAATGACTAAGGTGAAATCATCAAAATTAAAATACTTTTATTCTAACAACCACCTCCTGCCCCGCATCGTCTATGAATTTTACACGAATTGCCTTCAAGATCATCTTGTGGCAAAGAAAATACCAAGGACAATTGAACAACGCACTCGTGTCAAGGTGCACGGCCGAATGATAGATTTCTCGAACAATTCAATTCGACATCTATATCACCCTTCAAAAGTTGATGATACTCGGTATTTGGCCACATTAGATACTCTCAATATGGACACTGTCATCCAAGCATTGACTCGGCCTGACACAAGATGGTGCTCTCGAGGCAAAACTCAAGTGAACAATATTTTGAGGCGACCCGACTCAGTCCCTGTCATGCCTTGATGTATTTCATTTGCTCACGGATTGATCCCACATCCAGTCCCTGATAAGTCTTTTATGGTTGCTTACGGTTCCTTTACATCATCACAAATGATTTCCCATTTGACTTGGTAGCGTAACTATCTCAATCTATTGTGCGATGTATCAAGGTCGGCCAGAAGGTGGATCTTAACCACCCTTCACTTATATGTTCACTCTGCACAACCTTACATGGCCAGCTGGCAAATCGACTATTCCTACCAAAGGCATAATTACGCATTAGACGATCGACAAGTACGGGTTTTGAATGGCGCACCTGCCCATCCTCGTGGGTTGGGATTCTTATTAGATCAGGAACTTCAATCACTAGTTCAGGAGGAGGCTCTCGATGCATGGATAGGAGGATGCAGATACCGATGGACAGGATGATGCCAGTGCAGATGGATAGAATGATACATGCGATGTGCAGGCCATTGTTGCAGGACAGATAGACGAGGAGGATCAGACAAATATTAGCGCAGGTGAGCCATCTCAGGCACATGTCTATTACCTCGAGCAGATGATATTTGGTTTACGCCAGGAGATTCATGATGATAGAGAGGCGATTGTGGATACCATGTGCTAAGAGCTCCGGCAGTAGATGAGACAGATGTAGAGTTGGGAGGACATACGACTAGCTGCTCGTGATTCCTATCACTAGGAATATTTGGCATCATGGATGCATCACATTTTACATCCCGATGCTAATTTTGTTCCACCGGTAATGCCGCCTACCCATCCCACTTCACCAGATGACGACAAGGCCGCCGATTGATTGAATTTTCAGGAATTTTTATTGACCTTAAACTCTTTTTATGTATCATTCAGACATTGAGGTCAATGCACATTTTAAGTTTGGGGGTAGTACCTTAGAACAAAGTTATTTATTAATTTTGATGATTTCACATATTTGATTTATAAACCAAAACTACATTTCCAAAAGCTGTCAAAATACTTCAAGTATTCTAGTATTTTCAATCTTAAGTTTATGAAGTATTACTTGAACTATATTTTTATCAAAATCTGGAAAATTCTCTATGTTAAGGGCGACTGGTGCCAAAAAGATTTTCAAAGTTTGCAAAAAACAGAGAAGTTCCTGCATTGAGGGCTACCAATCGCTATAGAGGGCGATTGGTACTTGTATGCTTTTCAAAGTTTTTGAAAAACAGAGAAATATCTTAGGCTATAGCAACCAGTTGCTATACTAGAGCGACCGATACCTGATTGTTTGCAAAAATTGTATTTTCTCTATGTTTTAATGGCAACCGGTCTCTATCGATGGCAACTGGTCGCCATGATACACCTTGCTATCCATAGAGACCAGTCGCCCTTCATAATAACCTGTGTCAAATATTGATTCAACGGTTTAAATCTTTGAATTTTATACATAGCGACCGGTCGCTATACTTGTTTATAAGCAAATTCATCAGTTACAGCAACACTTATCAGCAAAGTTAACTTTAACATTCCTTAACCATTTTTGTAGATCTTTTGATCCTTCTTTTGCAGACAAATTTCAAATTGGAGGAGCCTATGATGGAAATCAAATCCTGGTGTGTCGCGCCCACCAATACTACTACATTAGTTAACAATATAAAAGAAATAAAACATGACAACATAGACCCTATTCATTTGTACACAATATTTTTTTTTTTTGGGTCTCTGTGATGGTTTAGCAACAAACAAGTAAAATTATTTTAATTATAAGATAAGGACAAGCCATGTCCACAAACAAAAGAGGTAACTAACCCTGTTATTAAACACAATAGACATCCACGTGATCAAACGCATAACCCACATCACCCAGCTATTTACATGTATTTATTTACACTCAAAGTTTCCAAAAGAGGGTTGTACAAGACCAAAAAGGAAAAGGTGACCCATCAACATAGCCCAACAAGTCGTCATCTATGTACATTATTCTCAGTAACCTGTAGGAGTTCCAGCAGCCTGTGCAACAAGCCCATAACATCTAGCGTCACCAGACTCACCTACAATGCATGAACTACGTGAGCTAATGCCTAGTAAAGCGAAAATCATGCATGCTGAAAGAATAATGTACTACAAATGCAATGTATTCCAAGATGTTTTACCAGAAGTGCGCAAAATGAGTTTGAAACATTTTATTCGGAATTATTTCTTTTTATTGGGTCCTTGACCCATATGTTATGCACCGGAAAGAGCTCAAAACAATATCAATAATCACATGCACATAATCAAATTGACACCACCTATGGCCATCTCTTGGGACCACCTGAGGTCCACCCCCTGTCTTTCCCAATGATCCCTTAGGAGTCTTTCTACTGACGTGTTAATAAGGATACAGTAAAGTGGTTTGTCCCCTCGTGACCATCATAGGCACACCCCCTGTCAAACCATATGATCCTCCGAGAAGTAACACCCACTACACCCTAAAATATATCATAAAAGCATGCCTCGCATGCCTCGCTACACTAGCAGTGGCCAACCAAAATCTTTTCTTTTCAGAGAAAGTTATTTCGTGCATGCGTCATCTCAGCAATGCTCATATATTTCCATGCACGTGCAAATGGCAATAAACAACATGATCAATGAAACGACAATCACCACATTCCAATATCAACTCAGCAACATATAGATGTCAATGTTTCCATAATGCTTCCATCAAAATACAAGAATCACATTTAATATCGATAAAGCAAGAAATACTATGTTCATGCATTGTAGTTGCAGATGGATTTTCACATACCTTTCGCCCTTATGGTTCTTACTGAAAGTTAGATAATTACCACCTCCCTTGTCATAGATGTATAACCCTGTAAGGTATAAATTTTGATTTGCAGGTCAACATATTTTTTACATATATTAAATCTTATAAAGGTCCTTAACTATTAAATATTACTTAGTAAATAAATAACTTTAAAAATATCAATTTAAACTAGACGAATTTCTAATATAGTTTGATTTGTATTTTGATGATTTATTAGTTTTCTTACATATATGTGCACCTATATATTTCTTTTTCATTGAATCTGTTACTAATTCATCATATGCAATTTGCTAACAAATCAAAGTGGAATACTTTTCATATCCCCAACCATATCTCATACGAACTAAGGTAAAAAGAGATTTAGGATAACTTACCAATTAATCCATTAACCTGATAATTAACTACTTCTCTCACAATTAAATTCTTTTGGGGATTGATCATACACGTGTGTGTGCTGTCTAGTTTCCTTTTGTGTGGGTGTCTAGAAGTCAAGTCATAGATATTATAAATATTAAGCACATACTTATTCTTTTTTTCCCCTCATGTGTATGTGTGTCAAACCGTATACAAGAGAGGGATATTGTTTACCTTTTTCTTCTTGTTGTTGTGTGTTCCTCAAAAATCAAATAATTTGATCCTCTGTTTCCTTGAAGGTAAGTGTATGTATTTGAGGTCTGTTGCTTTTACTTTTCTAGAACTGTCTCTTTGTGTTTTTGGTTTTTAAAGTGACGTGATCAAATCTCATTTTGTATATGCTTAACCCAAGTCCGTTTATGTATGTAATGAACACAGATATGTAAATATAGATTATATTATATTATCACAGATAGGGATTGGATCAAATAAGACCACGTAATTAGAATGAGACAATGTAGACTAATCCTGTCCACAAATCTGTAATTTTAGATGATTGAGATTTACCAAATTTAATAAATATTTTTTATTTATTTTAAATCTGAAAAGGGCAGCATTGTAATTGTGTAATTACATAATTTCACTGGGAAATCTCTAAATCTGCCTCTGATATCATTGGAGAGGAGTTAGGAGATGTACCATCTGACACTCGAACCTATGATCAAGCGAATAGTAAATGAGGTAAATCAACTCACTTGTCCTGTGATTGATCATGAAAAGAACCAAACACAAATTTCTGAGCTTAGCACTCTCGACATATTAAAGATGGCTATGTTTGAAATCAGTTAGATGATAAAGCATAATATCGTCAGATCAGAAACTATAAGTTCATTTTCATCTAAAATGTAAATTTAAATGTTTCCGACGACGTCGTCTTTTACGCCCCCGTAGCGATTTTCGATTTTCTCGAGATTCTATTTGGATGCCACCATGTTTGTTTTGACAGGACTGCGGGTGGCGGAGAAGACCGGATAGTGGTCCGACGTGATACCATGGAGGCTGATGTTCGCCACCGTGATCGCAACCACCTTCGCTGCTGCTCTCATCGCTCCGTCTCCCATTGTCTAGGTTCGGTGATCGGAAATTGGAAATGAAAAGGTAGATAAGTTTGATTAATTTTTAATTAGTAGGGATAAACTAGTGGAAAGAGGCGACGATTTTTATCTCAAAAAACAAATATTTTTACTTATAAAAGTATTACTTTAACTCTATCAATATTATTATTTATCTTTCTTTGTATTTATTATTAAAATATTTAATACCTTACTTACAAACATATATTTTTACTCTTAAAACATGATATTTTGTCTCAAAAATATATATTTTTACTCATAAAGGTGTTACTTTAACTCTGATATATTTATTTTTCCTTCAATGTAATATAATCATAATATGTGGCTATATTAAAAACTATGATACTTTATCTAAAATAACCGATACTTTTTCTCATAAAACTGTTACTTTAACTGAGGAAGAAAAACATAAAAAAACAAAAAAAAATGTAGCAGGTGCTTTGACCCGCGGACCTGGTCAACAGGATCCACGGATTCGCGGGTCAAATAGGATCCATCTTACGGATTGAGACCCGTAAGATGGTCCTACATGAGTTTTTGCCTTTTAATGGAATGTGGAGATATAGTAGTAGCATATATATACAAAAATTAATGCTACAAATTCACATTTATGTATATAATATTACTATATATATGAGACTTTTTGTTTTATATCTATTTATACATAAGTCCCAATTTTATGTCCTTATTATGATGTTATCCATCTATCCTATTATTATTATTATTGTAATAAAATTATTAATCCCAAATAATATAACATCTTACTATAAGGTTCTCGATTATATATTACATTAATTCGTTCAATCAATTTGTTCGTATTTTATGTTTCCCGCTACATTCCTTGTTGCCACTTTTCACGCCTAAATTTACCACATGTAATCTTGTAATTCTTATACCTTTAATGTTACCACGTGTAACTTAATAGATAACATCTAGTAGTCCGACAATTAAATATTTTTTTTAAATTAGTAATCCGACAACTAACACTATAAGTGAGTTCCAAAATTATAGAACTAGTCATGCCGTATATAATCGTGAGATTATGCAAATAGCACATGACCAACATGTAATACATATAATCTTTACTTGTCGTAACAATATTTCCATAGGTTTCTCTTCGTAGCTCAAGTCGGCTTTTAATTCTACTAGTTCGTGTTTCAAAATATGAGATGGGTTTGAAACGTATTTTCTCAACATGGATACGTGAAAGACATTGTGTACTTGAGCGATTCACGCGGGCAAGTCCAGTCTATAAGCAATATCACAAATTATTTCTGTGATATGGAATGGACCAATGTATCTAGGATAGAGCTTTCCTTTCTTTCAAAATCGCATTACCCTTTCATTGGTACCACCTTTATGAACAATTGGTCTCCTACAGAAAAGTTACAATTGGTCTCCTACAGAAAAACTTTTCTGTAGGCTATGAGCAGTTTTCATTCTCTATTGAATTTGCACCACAACTTCTGTCATTTCTCGAATCATGTCTGGTCCTAAAAACTTTCTTTCACCAACCTCATCTTAGAGAACCGGTGATCTGCACTTCTACCATACAGTGCTTAATAGGGAGCCATCCCGATTGTAGCTTGATAACTATTGTTATATGAGAATTCTATCAAAGCTAGATATTTACTCCACTGTCGTTGAAAATCTGGAACACAGGCTCTAAGCATATCTTCTAAAGTTTGTATAGTTCGTTCTAATTGTCTGTCGGTTTGAGGGTGATAAGCAGTACTAAATGACAATCGTGTTCCTAGTGCCTTCTGTAGACTCCTCCAAAAAGTAGATAAAAACATTGAGTCTCTATTAGAGACGATAGATAGTGGCACACCATGAAGTCAAACCACCTCTTGTATATATAGAATTGTGCATATCGATCCATTGAATAGGTTGAGCAAATTGGAATAAATGAGCTAATTTGGTTAGTGTGTCCACGATTATCCAAATGGCATCGTTACCTTTAATAGTTTTAGGAAAACCTGTCACAAAATCCTTGGTGATTCTTTCCCATTTCCATTTTGGATTAGGCAGAGGTTGCAATGTTCCAGATAGTCTTTGATATTCCACCTTTATCTGTTGACAGGTTAAGCATTGTTCCACATATTGTGCAATATACCTCTTCATTCCTGGCCACCAATAATGCATCTTCAAATCTTAGTACATCTTAGTAGCCCTTGGATGTACATAATATGGTGTCGAATGCACTTCTACTAGAACATCTTCTCGGATATTAACCCTATTAGGCACGTTTAATCGTTCTTTAAATCGCAGTACTCCATTCTCGGAAATTTTGAAATCAAGACTGATCTGAGGTACATCTTTTCTTCACTTTGGCGTAGTGTTCATCGCCTTGTTGTCCCTGTTAGATTCTATCTATTAATGTCAGACGTAGTGTTAATGCTGCCAGCTTAGCTTCAATGGACCCCATTGATACAATCTCCACGTTCATTTTCTAGAGATCCATTAACTCTGGTTTTAGAATTTGAATCGCAATTACATGGCTTTGTGTCGATTTCTGGCTCAATGCATCTGTTACGACATTGGCTTTACCAGGGTGATAATAATCACACAATCATAGTCTTGCACTAGCTCCAACCACCGTTGTTATCGCATATTTAATTCCTTCTGCATGAAGAAATACTTTAAACTTTTGTGATCTATATAGATCTCACACCGTTCCACATAAAGGTAGTGTCTCCATATTTTAAGAGCAAAAACCACTACAACAAGTTCTAGATCATATGTAGGGTAGTTCTTTTCATAGTCCTTCAATTGTCTAGATGCATACGCAATCACCTTGCCATTTGGATCAATACGCATCCCAAGCCAATCTTCGAAGCGTCGCTATAAACTATAAAACCTTCAGTACCTGATGGGATTGAGAGAATTGGTGCTGAAGTAAATCTCTTTTTCAATTATTAAAATCTATGTTCGCATGCCTCTGCCCATTTGAATGAGGCACTTTTTCTGGTTAATTGCGTTAGCGGCGTCGCAATCCTGGAGAATCCTTCCACAAATTGGCGATAGTAGCCAGCTAAACCAAGAAAACTGCGTACCTCTGAAGGATTTGTGGGTTGTAGCCAACTATTGACAGCCTCGACTTTACTTGGATTAACCGAGATCCCTGTTCCAAACACAACATATCCCAAGAAGGCCACTCGATCTAGCCAAAATTTACATTTCTTAAATTTATCGTATAATTGTTTTGCTCTTAGGACTTCTAGTATCATTCTCAAGTATTCAGTATGCTCCTCTTTTGTTTTAGAATAGATTAAGATATCATCGATAAACACAATAACAAATTTATCTAGAAAATCTTCAAATACTCGATTCATCAAGTCCATGAGGGTTGTTGGGGCATTCGTCAACCCAAACGGCATCACCAAGAATTCATAGTGTCCATACCTCGTGGTAAATGTTGTCTTGTGTATGACATCTTCTTTTATTTTCAGTTGATGGTATCCGGATTGCAAGTCGATCTTCGAAAATACTGTTGTACCTTAAAGTTGATCGAACAAATCGTCTATTCAAGAAAATGTATATTCATTCTTGATTGTAACTTTTTTCAATTCTTGATAGTCGATACCCAATCTCATCGTACCATCCTTCTTCCGTACGAACGAGACTGGAGCACCCCATGGTGAGAAGCTAGGTCTAATGAAGCCTTTATCTAGCAACTCTTGCAATTGTGTCTTCAGTTCCTTCAATTTCAATAGATCCGTGTGGTATGGATCTTTAGAGATTGGAGATGTCTCTGGAAGCAGGTCAATAACAAATTCAATCTCACGGTCGGGTGGTAATCAAGGAAGATCATCTGGAAATACATCGGGATATTTTCGTACTATTGGAACATCATCAAGAGCTGGTTGATGTTTTTCATCGATGCTCATGACACTTACTAGGTATCCTTCATAGCCAGCATTCAGTAAACGTTGTGCCTTTAGTGCTGATATCATTGGCAATCTAAAGTGAGTTGTGATTCCTGCAAAGGTAAATGGTTCTTCCCCTAGAGGTTGAAAGGTCACTGTCTTTTGCTGACAATTGATAGTAGCTCCATACTTTTATAATAAATCCATACCCAAAATTACATCATAATCATTCATCGGTAGTACAATAAGATCAGCATAAAGCTCTCTATTTTCTATTGGAATAGTGCACGCTTTCAAAATTTGATTGGTTTGCCTTGAGTCCCCAGACGGAATCATCACTTTGTAACTAAACATCGTAATATCTGGTGTTCTACCCAGCCTCTTCACATACTCTGTAATACCCGGAATTTATTTTGGGCTTTTATTAAGAATTATGATTTTTAGATTTAAGTTAGTTTTTTTATTTATATAGGGACTATATTATAAAAATCCAAGTCCAATTCTCCAGTCCAATATTTATTTACCCAAGTCCAAATTTTTAAGTCAGGCCCAATTTCAGGCAAAGCCCAAATTATTTTAAGCCCAAACTAATCCTACCCTATTAACAATCCTAAACCAACTAGGATTCAAAAGACCCAAGCTTATCATTCAGCTTAACTCTAAGTATCCTATCGTAATTAGGCTTGTAACCATAATTAGGCTTATAAAAATATACTCATTCGTCCAAGAATTGAATTACGTAATATATTCTTCACTTTCAACAAGAAAACAGCAGGTAAGAAGTTTTATTTACTTCTTCTTCAAAATCAACCCTCCATTTCCGGCTAAGCCATGTTCGGCCACCACACGCGATCCTCCAGTAATCAACCCTTTCCATCCCAAGCCACAACTAGCCTCTGCCAGAAAATAAAAAAAACAAAACTCGGGAAAACCCAGCTAATCCCGAACCCAGCAACCACGGGAAAATTCCTGAATCCGCTCGAAACCAACTCGTACCTCTCCGATCAAACCCGATACTGACCTAATTTTTGCTCGAACCCGCTTGCGGTGTCGCCGCGCCGTACTGCCCGGATGGTCGCTGCTGTTGACGTCAATTACAGAGGAAGAAATAATTTGGGAGGAGAAGAGAAGGGTGTTGATGACGTGAAATAGAAAAAAAAATTAGATTGAAGAAGAGTGGGGCGAATGGTTGGACGGGTTCAGATAAAGAATTAGGAGAAATAGAAAGGAAAGAGTAGAAATTGAGAAGAAGAATGAGATGCAGTGGGGGACAATGGTTAAATTTTATTCAGAAAATATTTTGCTTCTGCTACAGTTGACACAATTTAATTTAATTTTTAAATTATCCATATTCCTTTTCATCGTTAAATTTAAGTGTATGCTCGTTTATTTGATTAAAGAAATTCTAGGGCGTTACAGGTGGTATCAGAGCAGGTCTACTTTCCTGTAGACTTGAAAAAAAAAATACGTGTAGTATTCATGTGTGTACTCTGAAAAATGATTTAGAATTTTTATAATAAAACTAAAATAGTCTACGTATCCACCACCGCTATGCCATGCCAACTCCGAAGCTAAGGTACGATTAATTTTAAAAGATTTCACTTTCTACTGCTAATGTCATCGTTGTTGTTACTGCTATTGCCACTTCTACTGCTATTGTCAAATGCTATTGATAAAGTGTTTTCATACCATTGTAATGAATTTTACGATTCCTATTGCAAAGAGAAAAATGAAAAGAATATGCTAAGATTTCTTGGATGCATAGCACGCACGATAGAATGCCATTGAACTATTGAGATATTATGATATTTGTGAACTTTATGGACAATAGAAAGAACTTAGAGGATTTAATTATTTTTTTATGCTCTATAGATGGCTCATAGAAGGTACAACACGGAAGTCCGATATTAGTAGCGTTAATAGGAGAGCAAAGATATAGAGATATGAACAATATCAATGGGACCCTAATCATAATGTCGGTACACATCTAAACACAATGTTTGAATTATGGATAAAGGCTAGATATGTCGGTCACTCGGTGTCTGATCGAAAGGGCATACTTAGATTTATTAATACCTTATCGAAATTACCTTTGTGAAGAGCAAGAAAGATATACAATCAAATGATAGATGATGTCCAGGGTGTTCAGTCGCGTGTTAGCTATGAGGATTTTGTGTCGGTTTTCCAACAATGGTGGATAGACCACGTACAATTCACAATGGACGTTTCTCACTATTGACCCGAAGAACAAGACATACATGATGATGCCCTTCCACCTGATTCCAGTGATGATGAAGCTCCAAAGGAAGACCCGAAGGAGGACCCAGAAGAAGATGTTGATTAGCCAACATTTGTTTTATTTATTTTAGTAGTCGATGTATTGGATTTTATATTTTCCTTTCATTAGTATTTTAGTTTATGTTTTAATTTTCGAACTAGCAATTGTTTCTTCATTCATTGGATTCGTTGTGAAAAAAATTGAGATTAATGAATGGTCATTTTTTTTAAATTGCCTTGAGTACTTATTATCATTTATGGTTTAAATTTTTATATTGAGCTTAAAAATTTTCCAATTGGAAATTGACTTAATTTTATATTCATGGTTATAGGATGAATCCTAGAGCCCCTAGAACCGGGACTGCCACAAATTTAACACTAGAAAGTTTGGGAGATTTAGTGGCGCGCCTGGCCACAGTCGTTGAGGGTCTAACTCAAGGGGTGTTGTGAACCCACAGAACCAGCCGGCTCCAACAAATAACACTTCACATGTGGTGGAACAGTTTCGCTGCTATAGACCTCTGACACTCATCGGACAGGAAGAGCCGCACACTGTGGAAGAATGGATAGCAGAATTAGAGGGCATATTTGAATTGATCGAGTGCACTAACGCACAAAGGATTTCATGTCCTATATATCAGCTCAAGCAAGATGCGAGGCATTGGTGGGATTCACACCGATGAACCATCACTGACCAGCAGCGAACTGATATGCGATGGAATGGTTCTAAGGAATTAGTCATGCAGTAGTTTTTCCCGCAGTCCTACAGAGATAAAAAGGAAAGAGAGTTCCTAAACTTGCAACAAGGGACGATGACGGTGCTCGAGTATGAGCGAAAGTTCAACCAGTTAGCGAGATATGCTATTCACTTCACGGACACAAACGGTAAGAAGGTTAAGAGATTTGTGTTTGGTTTATGCCCTGAGTTGGGTGGGGTGGTGAGCATACTGGGGAACACATCATATTCTGCGGTTGTGGAAGGAGCTCGAATGGTTGCCACCAATATGAGATTGGAAAGAGGTAGTAAAAAGGCTTTTGAGGCTCCCAAAAGGAAATGGGAGGGTCCAAACACTGGAAAGTTTTTTAATAACAACAAACAGCAAAGAGTCGGTGGTGCCCCTAATCAGCAAGGTCAGCAGACGAAGCCACAATGCCAGAATTGCGGGAAATATCATAGTGGCGAGTGCCTGCTGGGAGAAGATGTTTGTTACCGATGCCATCAGCCAGGGCATCATGTTGGAATTGTAAGAGATATCCAAGTCAGCCTAGAGGGGATCAGAGGCCAACATGAGGGAAACCCAGAATGTACACTATGACCGAGCATGATGCACCAGAGGAGCCTGAGACAATGACAGGTATGTTACGAGTTTTTAATGTACCCGCTCTTGTACTTTTTGATAATGGTGAGACACATTCTTTCATATCTGCAAAATTCATTGAGGGATTAAATAATGTGATATGTGAGTCTGTGGAACCTTTGGGGCTTAGTATACCATCGGGTAAAACTACAGTGGCTGATCATAGAGTAAACGCGGTACAACTGAACAAAAAGGGAAGAACTCTAGATGTGAACCCATACGTTATAAAGATGAAGGACTTTGACGTAATCCTAGGAATGGACTGGTTAAGTTAGAACCGCGCAAACATCCGGTGTCACGAAAGAGAAATAGATTTCCATGTGCCAGGAAAAGCGAATTTCACTTTCCATGGGACTAAATCGGGTGTTTCGCCATGAGTTATATCAGCAATGAAAGTCGTGAAGATGCTAAGGAAGGAGAATGCCAAGCATTCTTGGTGAATGTAATGGCTACCCCGACTAAAGATAGAACAATTGTTGATATCCCGATCGCCCAAGAGTACCCTGATGTTTTTCCAGAGGATTTACCTGGAATACCACCAGATCGACAAGTGGAGTTCATGATTGATCTGGTACTGGGAGCAGCACCAACGTCAAAGGCACCTTACAGAATGGCACCTAAGGAGTTGCAAGAACTAAAGGTGCAATTACAAGAGTTACTGGATAAGGGTTATATGAGACCGAGTGTGTCGCCTTGGGGAGCTTCTGTGTTGTTCGTTAAAAAGAAAGACGGTACGATGAGAATGTGTATTGACTATCGAGAGTTGAACAATCTCACGATCAAGAACAAATACCCCTTACCCTGCATTGAGGATCTGTTTGATCAAATAAGAGGAGCTGGAGTTTTCTCGAAGATTGATCTAAGATCTGGGTATCACCAGCTGAGGATAAAAGAAGCAGATCTACCCAAAACAGTGTTTAGGACCCATTATGGACATTACGAGTTTATAGTGATGCCATTTGGGTTAAGAAACGCACCAGCGGTCTTTATGGACATGATGAATAGAGTGTTTCATCCTTACTTAGATCACTTTGTCATTGTGTTCATCGATGATATCTTGATCTCTTCAAAGCACAAAGAGCATTTGAGAATCATGCTTGAGACACTTCGCAAGGAGAAACTGTATGCGAAGTTCAAGAAGTGCGAGTTTTGGCTAGAACGAATGGTGTTCTTGGGTCATGTAGTCACCGCCTAAGGTGTCGAAGTGGATCCAGCCAAAGTGGAGGCAATAAATGAATGGAAAGCGCCATCGACTGTAAGTGAGGTACGCAGTTTCTTAGGACTTGCTGGATATTATAGACGGTTCATTGAGGGTTTTACCAAGATTGCTGGACCAATGACCCGACTGATGAGGAAGGGAGAGAAATTCCAGTGAACTGAAAAATGCGAAACCAGTTTCCAAGAGTTGAAACGGAGATTGGTTACCGTGCCTGTTTTGGCAATACCTAATGGATCAGAAGAGTTCGTTATTTATAGCGATGCGTCAAAACAAGGTCTTGGATGTGTACTCATGCAACAGGGGAAGGTGATAGCTTATTCCTCGAGACAATTTAAGCAACATGAGCTTAACTATCCCACGCATGACTTGGAGTTAGCAGCCGTAGTACACACCCTGAAGGTATGGCGTCATTACCTGTATGGAGGAAAATGTGATATATATACGGATCACAAAAGTCTCAAGTACTTCTTCACGCAGAAAGAATTGAACATGAGACAACGAAGATGGTTGGAGTTAGACAAAGATTATAACTGTACTATCCACTATCACCCAGGCAAAGCCAATGTAGTTGTTGATGCCTAGAGTCGGAAGAATAGTGGTGAACTGACGAGTATGATCACAGAGCAAGAGCAGTTGATCAAGGATCTCGTCAACATGAGAATTGATGTGGTAGTACGCCCAACCAACACCAAAGCTATCATATCTGCTATGGTGGCAGAGCCAACCTTGAGAAGTCGGATCAAGGAGGCACAAACGAAGGATAAGTTTTTGTGCAAAATGAGGGAGCAAGTTTTAGCTGGAAACAATAGAAGGGAAATCTTAGAAGAGTTTCATTGTACCGGACGACACACTTACTTATGAAGGGAGAGTTTGTGTGCCAAAAGACGAGAACCTAAGAAGGAAAATCTTAGAAGAGTCTCATTGTAAACCTTACACGGTGCATCCGGGAGGTACGAAGATGTATCGTGACTTGAAAAATACTTTATGGTGTAGAAACATGAAGGGCTCTATTGCATCGTTCATGGAGAGGTGTTTGACTTGTCAACAAATCAAAGCCGAACACCAATGACCATTGCGGTTGCTACAACCACTTGAGGTCCCGGAGTGGAAATGGGAGCATGTTACAATGGATTTTGTGACTGACTTACCGAGGTCGAACAGAGGGACCAAAGCTATATGGGTTATCGTGGACAGATTGACGAAAACTGCACACCTTCTCCCGGTTAAGATGATTTTCAGCATGGAACTCAATTATACATTGAGAAGATCGTGAGGCTACACGGGGTACTAGTTTCGATTGTGTCTGACAGAGACATACGGTTTACTTCAAATTTTTGGAAAGGATTGCAAAGAGCAATGGGGACGAAATTACAATTCAGTACGAATTTTCATCCCCAAACAGATGGACAATCCGAGAGGACGATACAGACACTGGAGGACATGCTTAGACCTTGCATGTTGGATTTCGGAGGAGGTTGGGAACGACACTTGCCACTAATTGAATTTGCTTTTAATAAATGTTATCAATCAACTATTCGGATGGCACCATACGAGGTATTATACGGAAGGAAGTGTAGATCGCCAATTCACTGGGATGAAGTTGGAGAGAAGAAAGTTTTGGGTCCGGACATTGTCAAAAGTACAGTTGAAGCCGTAGAGAAGATAAGAGAAAGAATCAAGGTGGCATATGATCGACAAAAGTCTTATGCTGATCTAAAGAGGAAAGAGTTACAATTTGTGGTAGGCGAGAAAGTTTTTCTGAGAGTATCGCCGGCGAAGGGAATTTTCAGATTTGGTAAGAGAGGGAAGCTCAATCCAAGATATGTTGGACCGTACGAGATTCTGGAGCGAGTGGGGAGAGTAGCAAATAGATTGGCCTTGTCGCCAGCAACGTCGGGAATTCACAATGTTTTTCACGTATCTATGTTACGGGGGTACATGCCAGATCCGAGTCATGTTGTTAATTATGAGACCATATCATTAGATAGGCAATTATCATACGAAGAGAAACCAGTAGCAGTACTAGATCAAAAGATGCACAAGTTAAGAAATCGAGACACTGAATTAATCAAAGTGCAATGGAGTGGACATAGTCAGGAATAGGTTACTTGTAAGTCCAAGCGGCTACGATAATCTAGAGGGGGGGTGAATAGATTATCTCCATCTTTTCGATTTTACCCTCTTTTACGAACCGAATGCTCAAAGACAATAATAAAGGTGCGGAATGTAAACAACACACGTCGATTTAAAGAGGTTCAACCCACCTAGGGCCTAATCCTCTACCACCCCAGTATATCCGGGATGGATTTCAAAAAGAAAAAAAGATTTTATTAATTTACCAAAAATTAATACAACACCAACTTACAACAACACCTTGAAGAGCACCACACTCTTCTTCAACACCACCTTTGAGATTACCACAATCTCTTCTTGAAGATTACCACAATCTCCAACGGCACCTTGTGAAGATTACCACAATCTTCAACCTTGAAGAACACCAAATTCTTCAACACCTCAACAAGAAGATTACCACAATCTTCTTACACCTAACACCTAGATCACCCAAGTATGTTCTTACCACAAGAACACTCACAAGGATATCTTGTGTTGAATGATTACCCAAATTTAAGATTACAACTCGATAATTGATAATACAATAGAGTGCAAGTGTAATCAAGAAAAGCCTAGACCTCAAGAATGTGAAAGTGAATAGCTAGGCAAATTACAACAAGAAATAAGGCAATGTAAGAACAAGTGTATTCTTGAGTGTATCTTGTTGTGTTGTAGTTTTCTCTCTTATTGTGTTGCTTCAATTCTTCCTCTATTTATAGAAGATGTCTTGTACATGATAGGCTCCTCTTGGGGACAAGAATTATGTAAAAAATACCAAGACAATTGAAGAAAAGAGTTGTTAGAAATCCATCCCACAAATTAAGGGAAAGTTGTCTGCTGTCAAACGGTCAGATTTTTGCTGTCAAATAGAGGGCGACCGATCGCGCACAAATAAGTTTAGAAAAGAACGCAGCAAAAATTACACGGGGTGACCGGTCCAAGAGGGGGTCGACCGGTCGCCCTAGGGTGCAACCGATCGCCCTCCACGGTGACCGGTCACCCTGACCAATTTTTAGGAGTCTGAAGTTTCTATTTCGCGAAACTTGTTCCCAGGTACCGGTCGCCTCTTTGGTCGACCGGTCGACCTCCTAAATGACATGTTGTCCGATTTTTGTCGAAAATAAACCTCAAGAAATACTCCAAAAAATTCGTAAAAATATTTTAAACTGATCCGGAGTATTTAGGACAACATTAGAAATATAGTTTTGATGAAATAACACATTAACACAAAAATCATCAAAAGTGTTGTCCGATATAAACTCCAATAAATACTCCGAAAAATAGTAAAAACATTTTAGACCAATCGGGAGTATTAGGACAACATTTAGAAACATAGTTTCAATGTAAAAACCCATTGACACAAAATCATTAAATGTGTTATCCAATTTTGACGAAAAAAACTTGAGGAAATACTCCGGAAATTATTAAAACCATTTTAAATCATTTAGGAGTATTTGGACAACCTTTAAAAGTATTGTTTTGGTATAAAAACAAAATCATCAAAATCATGATAAAACCATTTATCAAACAATCTCCCCCTTTTTTATGATTACAAACCAAAACAATTTTAACGAGGTCGATTTTGAAAACAAAACAATTTTACCGGTTAAAAAAGAAATATCCATTGAGAGCGACAACATTCCGCGCAATATAAATACAAGGATGGGAGTAGAGATATTCAAACACATATAGCAAATGCTCCCCCTATCAACATGCACAACAAGAGTAATATAGAAGCAACTTCAACATAAGCTAAAATCTTAGCTTTTCGATATTGAGCTTAAGTATCAAAACTTAAAAGCTCCCCTCAAAAAGAGACATCATTGGAAACGTATATGAGTCCATACTACAACCAATGGACTAAGAAACATATATAACCATAATACACCAAGAGTGGACAAAAAAATGATCCACAACTTATGGCTTTCAATAGCCACAACTTATAGCTTCTTTTCATTGAGCTTATCTTAGCTTCTTTGAGCTAACGAGCTTATAACCTATTTCTCCCCCTTTGTAATCATCAAAAAGAATGTTGGCACGATAAATACATCATATATTCATATCAAAGTGCGCAACTAAACCGATGTATCGAGCTATTTGAACATTGAAGCTTATAAACTAAATAGGAGGGAAAAGTCGAATCATACGACTTGTAGAAGCTAATGAAAACTCTTTTGATAAGCAAAACATGATCTCTATAAATATATAAGACTTTTGAAATCGAGAGAATCATGTAGGTGATGAATTTTTCATTGAACCATTTTATCGAACACTTGGCGGGCGTCAAAATTTGAGAAAGATATATATAGCCCTTGTAAATAAAATCAAGCCAAGTTTTTCATCACCAAATGCAATTTAACAAATATCATTCATCAACAATCAATAAGCTCATTACAAAAATATATGAATTGCACCAAAAAAATACATATAAGCCACAAACTCAAGGGTTCAACCCAATTAAGCTAAAGAGAGTGAAATTCTTACCATTCAATCGGTAAAGATGAGCATAAATGATGATAACCGAGCTAGGTAGTCCCCAAAATATATAATTCATGCATCAAAACTCATTTGAAGTGAATTGTGTGTGAAATTTGCAAAGGGGACGAAAAATGAACCAAAAAGCCAAAAATGCTAAGTCTGGAAAACAGAACCATTTTTAACCAAAAAATCCCTTAGGGCGACCGGTCCAGGGCATGGGCGACCGGTCGAGCTGGTGGGCGACCGGTCGGCCCCTGCCCTGGCAGCCCACTGTTTTGGTTCTGTTTGAAAAATCTGAAGTTTGATCCAAAAATCTGATTTTTCGCCCCTAAGTCTTAAAAACGTGCAAGATGCAAACGTAGATCTCATTCAATATACATTATGTCATAATCAAGCTCGAAATGAGATAAAATACTCGGCGGTAAATGAACAAATGTCCGCGAGTTAACTTTGAGACGGGATTTAAACACATCTCAAGTATTTGTTAAAAACGCAATCCCTTAGAAAGTTTTTCGAATCTCAATATGTTTAGTTCGATTATGACGAACTATATTTTGAATAATTTTCACCGGACTTGTAATCCCGAAAAATAAGAACGTTTTAAAGCTTTGGATACAACAAGTCATAGGAAGAAGTGCCTTTCAAAATGTTTGAAAATTTCTTTTAACGGCACTTTAATGAGATTCGTTAGGATATTTTTTAAGTCGAGCATATAGACATAAGGCATATGGAATGTCGAGTCTATAGGAATAATACAAGAAAACATACCTCGAATTTATTTGTCAACCGACATGCCTTTCTCATCCTTTGTCAATCTTTTCATTGGTAGTCATAGAGGTTGAGATGATTCTTCCTTCTTCAATGCCTAACTCCTTCAAGAGTTCTTTTGAAATATAACCATCTACTTGGCATTGAATAATTTGAAGTCAAGCAAGAAATTGAGCTCCACCATCATGCTCATTTCAAGTACACCTTGCATCAACTTGGAAAAATATCTTGCACAAATATTCATTAGTAGTACCAAAAATATTCTCATAAATATGCACAAGTAAACAATCTTGCCCTTTTTCAAAAAAAAAGAGTAGTATCAACTTTACCTCTTGTAAAATCATTTAGCAAAAATAGCTAAGTCTATCATACCATACATGGGGTGCTTGTTTTAAACCATACAAGGCCTTTTATAAAAATCATTTGGCCTAGAAAAATTTAAAGCCCCGGAGGTTGTTTTACATAGACTTCTTCTTGAATAAAATCATTGAGAAAATTGGATTTAACATCCAGTTGGTAAAGCTTGAAATTTTCTTAAAACAAGAATGGGCAAGTAAAATGCAAATAGCTACTAAATGTGCTATGAGTACAAATGTTACATCAAAATCAATTACCTTCTTCTTGAAAATACCTTCGAGCTACTAACCTCGCATTAGTTCGACCAATGTTGCCTTGGTCATCGAGTTTGTTCCGGAATACCCTTTTTGTCTACTTCATTGCTATCATCATAGGGCATCCAATTGGTCTAAGGTGTTCACAATAGAACATTTACATCCAAATATTTTGAGGTAACTAATATTTGGAGTACTTCATTTCTCATCTACACAACTTATCAAACTCATTAACGGCATCGCTTATATACGCAAAAAAAAATAGCCCAAGTGTAAAAACATGCCTCAATCATCAATCACAAAATATCTTGCATAAGAGCATAGTAGAAATAGACACTATATATATAGACCATGAAGCAAGAAACATATATTATGCATTTAGAAGATCATCAAGAGTCTAATAAATCATGCAAGTTCAAATAAGCTTAAGAATGCTACAAAAGGTCTCTTTTGAAATTTGAAAAACGATAGAATATAGTTGAGACCTCATTTAAAAGAAGTATTTGAACAATGCAAATATGTGCAATCAAAATTCGAATAGTGCCTTTTAAAAAGAAATCTATAAATCCTCTTAATGGCACTTGTATGAAATACTATGAAAAACAAGCACATAGGCACATGGCAATACATATATCGAGTCTATAAGAGTAAGAATAACACAAGTAAACGTACCTCGATAATTTATGCCTTTCAAATAATGACGTAAATGGCCATTTGTGAAAATATGTAAATCCTACACAATTCTTAAAGCAAATCTAGCACAAATCATAATGATAAAAGTGTAGGCTAAGAGATATCACAAGTAAGCTCATGCCATAAAAATCCATAAGAGATGATAACACACTTTAGTCTACAAAAATGCACAAGAGTTTTAAAAACATCATATAAGGTCTTTTTTTTCAAAAATATTTTAAAAGCACAAATATATATTGGAGACCTTAATTAAAAAATAAATACTTGAAAACTCATTTTGCAATTAAGACACAAATAGAAGCATGCATAATAATGAAATAAAATGCATATTTAACTAGGGAGATACGGGTTACCAATTACGCCATTTCCATGGGTTGTGTCGTTCCCATTGTTGATGGTATCTTCCCTTTTGAAAATCTTCTTGGAAATTGGCTTTGTTGAAAAAGTTTTCTCCTTTGATCAAATGAATTGATCATTTTATGTCTTCTTGGCGTTATGAATTTTCTCCGATTATTTTTTCGCCGGGTACCTATCAAGAAATTATTTTGTGGTACCCTCAAGTGTTTGGGTCCTTTAGGATTATCTTTGAGACTTTTAGGTCTCCAATAATGATTAGAGCTATTTCTAGCCCGACAAGTATTAGCCGTATGACCCTTTTTACCGCAATACAAGCATGTAATAATTCTAGGAGCATAATGATCAACGTGCTTAGAGACTTGATTCTTTTTCATGTGATTGACACCCTTAGGCTTATGATCAAGTTCTAGTTTCGAATTATCACAACAATCAACAATATCGGTCATTTTATTTGTACTCAAGTTGCATTTTAATAAATCATTTTTCATGCAATTCAAATCTTCAACAAGAGTACTATTTTCTTTTTCAAGGTTTCTAACCTTGTCAAGTGTGGTGGTGTGAGCATGATAGTGATTCATAGGAAGTAAATAAACTATCTTTATCATTTTTCAAAACATTGAATTCCTTTTTCAAATTTTTGTATTTAACAAGTAAGCTTTGGAATTCATTTTGAAGTTCATCATAATCATTTTGCAAATCACTATAATCATTTTGTATGACAATACCATAGGAAGTAGAGGGTTTAAGACATACCTCATTTTCTTCTTCGATGCCCATAAAACAATATTCAACTTCTTCATAGTTGGAAGTTGTAGGAGGCTTGTTCCTTAGATTTGAACTTGTATCCCTTTCAGAAGTAGATGCTTTTGTTTGACTCCTTTCATTTGCAAATACTCCATAGATGGCTTCTAATTTTTGCCATACTTCATGTGCCGGTCGAATTCCTACAATATGTTCATATTCCAAATTAGCAAATGAACAATACAAAATATTGAGAGCTTTACCGTTTAAGGAGATGATTTTCTTCTCTTCATCATTTAGCTCTTTCAGGCCTTTGGAGGTGTGTGGTGTGTTTTTCATCGGAATGGATTCTCCATTGATGACGATGTTCCAAATATCGAACCCGCAACCTTGTAAATAACATTCCATTTTTTCTTTCCAAAATATAAAATTTATGGAATCCAATAGTGGTGACTTGGTGGTGGAGGTGCCGGATAGATGAGCTTCATTCGTAGCCGACGATCGTTTCTCTTCACTCGCGATTTGAAACGAGCTTGCCAAAGAGTTTGGCTTTGATACCACTTGTAAGTCCAAGCGGCTATGATAATCTAGAGGGGGGGTGAATAGATTATCTCCATCTTTTCGATTTTACCCTCTTTTACGAACCGAATGCTCAAAGACAATAATAAAGGTGCGGAATATAAACAACACACGTCGATTTAAAGAGGTTCAACCCACCTATGGCCTAATCCTCTACCACCCCAGTATATCCGGGATGGATTTCAAAAAGAAAAAAAGATTTTATTAATTTACCAAAAATTAATACAACACCAACTTACAACAACACCTTGAAGAGCACCACACTCTTCTTCAACACCACCTTTGAGATTACCACAATCTCTTCTTGAAGATTACCACAATCTCCAACGGCACCTTGTGAAGATTACCACATTCTTCAACCTTGAAGAATACCAAATTCTTCAACACCTCAACAAGAAGATTACCACAATCTTCTTACACCTAACACCTAGATCACCCAAGTATGTTCTTACCACAAGAACACTCATAAGGATATCTTGTGTTGAATGATTACCCAAATTCAAGATTACAACTCAATAATTGATAATACAATAGAGTGCAAGTGTAATCAAGAAAAGCCTAGACCTCAAGAATGTGAAAGTGAATAGCTAGGCAAATTACAACAAGAAATAAGACAATGTAAGAACAAGTGTATTCTTGAGTGTATCTTGTTGTGTTGTAGTTTTCTCTCTTATTGTGTTGCTTCAATTCTTCCTCTATTTATAGAAGATGTCTTGTACAAGATAGGCTCCTCTTGGGGACAAGAATTCTGTAAAAAATACCAAGACAATTGAAGAAAAGAGCTGTTAGAAATCCATCCCACAAATTAAGGGAAAGTTGTCTCATCAAACGGTCGATTTTTGCTTTCATCAAAGAGAGAGATGCGACCGTCGCGCACATATAAGATTAGAAAAGAACGCAGCAAAAATTACACGGGGTGACCGGTCCAAGGGGGGGTCGACCGGTCGCCCTGACCAATTTTTAGGAGTCTGAAGTTTCTGTTTCGCGAAACTTGTTCCCAGGTACCGGTCGCCTCTTTGGTCGACCGGTCGACCTCCTAAATGACATGTTGTCCGATTTTTGTCGAAAATAAACCTCAAGAAATACTCCAGAAATTCATAAAAATATTTTAAACTGACTGGGAGTATTTAGGACAACATTAGAAATATAGTTTTGATGAAATAACACATTAACACAAAAATCATCAAAAGTGTTGTCCGATATAAACTCCAATAAATACTCCGAAAAATAGTAAAAACATTTTAGACCAGTCGGGAGTATTAGGAAAACATTTAGAAACATAGTTTCAATGTAAAAACCAATTGACACAAAATCATTAAATGTGTTATCCAATTTTGACGAAAATAAACTTGAGGAAATACTCCGGAAATTATTAAAACCATTTTAAATCATTTAGGAGTATTTGGACAACCTTTAAAAGTATTGTTTTGGTATAAAAACAAAATCATCAAAATCATGATAAAACCATTTATCAAACATTACTTGGGAATGTAAGGAGGATATTTTAGCATCACATCCAGAGGTTCAATCTTTGTTAGGTACGTTTAATTTCGAGGACGAAATTATTTTTAAGGATGATAGTATGTAATACCCGGAATTTATTTTGGGCTTTTATTAAGAATTATGATTTTTAGATTTTAGTTAGGTTTTTTTTATTTAGGGGCTATATCATAAAAACCGCCTAAGTCCAATTCTCCAGTCCAATATTTATTTACCCAAGTTCAAACTTTTAAGTCAGGCCCAATTTTAGGCAAAGCCCAAATTATTTTAAGCCCAAACTTATCCTAGTCCATTAACAGTCCTAAACCAACTAGGATTCAAAAGACCCAAACTTATCATTCAGTTATCTCTAAGTATCCTACCGTAATTAGGCTTGTAACCCTAATTTGGCTTATAAAAATAAACTCATTCGTCCAAGAATTGAATTACGTAATATATTCTTCACATTCAATAAGAAAACAACATGTGAGAAGTTTTTTTTTCTTCTTCCTCAAAATCAACCCTCCGTGTCTGGCTAAGCCATGTCCAGCCAGCACACGCGATCCTCTAGTAATCAGCCCTTTCCATCCCAAGCCACAACTAGCCTCTGCCAGAAAATAAAAAAAATACGAAACTTGGGAAAATTCGACTAATCCCGAACCCAGCAACCACGGCAAAATTCCCAAATCAGCCCAAAACCAACTCATACCACTCTGATCCAACCCGATACTGACCTTATTTTTTCCCAAACCTGCTTGCAGTGCCGCCGTGTCGTACTGCTCGGATGGTCGCTGCTGTTGACGTCAATTACAGAGGAAGAAATAATTTGGGGGGAGAAGAGAAGGGTGTTGATGACGTGAAATAGAAAAAAAATATAGATTGAAGAAGAGTGGGGTGAATGGTTGGATAGGTGCAGAGAAAGAATTAGGAGAAAGAGAAAGGAAAGAGTAGAAATTGAGAAGAAGAATGAGATGCAGTGGGGACGATGCTTAAATTTTATTCATGAAATATTTTGCTTCCACTACAGTTGACGCAATTTAATTTTTTTTAAATTATCCATGTTCCTTTTCATCGTTAAAATTAAGTGTATGCTCATTTATTTTATTAAAGAAATTCTCGGGCGTTACATACTCAGTTATGCAAATGAATGTGTAGCTCCTGAATCAAATAGTACTAATGCTGGAACATCATGGATAAAGAGTTTACCTATCACCACTGATGGATTTGCCTCTGCATCTGCTCTAGTGATGGTACAGACTCTAGCTAGTACATTCAGTTGCCTTATAGGGTTTGGGTTTTCTAGGCATGTTCTGGCGAGATGACCAACCTTTCCGCACACAAAACATCTTCTAGTTTCTGCAGGACAATTTCCCATGTGTTGGGTTCCACATTTTGGGCACTTGAGTGGCATTGGTGCTTTCCCTTGTTCCACCCTAGGTTTCTTACTTGAGTCCCACTGTTGCTGACCTTGTTTTGGTTGGAAACTAGGTTTTTGTTGTGAAGTTGGAAGGGTCTTTTCTGTTGATTTCCAGTCCATCTCTGTCCTTGTCCCTGTTTGAACTGGTGTCGGGTTTCCAGAGCACGAATTATCTTTAATTCAGCTTGTTCCGCCATCAGTGCTCTCTCTGCAACTTGTGAGTATGTCACTCCTTGAGTTCCTGCCATACTGACGTCTCTGTATAGTTTTGGCCTTAAGCCTTCAAGAAATCTCTCCACTTTTAGGGTGTCAGTTCTAACCACATGTGTATCAAACCTACACAATTGTTTCAAATTTACGAATATAGTCCCCTATTGTCATTGTTCCCTGCCGAAATTTTATAAATTCATTCATCTTCATTACTCGAACAGGAGCTGTGAAGTATTTGTTTCTGAATAACTCCTTGAATCTTTCCTAGGTAATGATTGTAGCATCTTCAATACTCTTCATCGCATCCCTCCAAAGTCTGACACTTCCACGAAGTAATAAAGATACACACATCACTTTCTCTTCTTCTAGGACTCTACTATATTGGAACATGTTCTCTTGAGTTCGTAGCCAATCTTCTACTGCTGTGGGGTCGGTTGTGTCTTTAAAGGTTGGTGGATTTGGCTTTCAGAATCTTTCCCCCACTATCTCGACTTGATCTATCCTTTGTTGAGGTTGATTCATTTCTACTCTTTGTTGTCCTTTAGTATCCCTCTGATGGATGAGCTGTTGAAATTGTTCAGATTGTCCTCGGATGAGCTATGTAAGTCGAGTTATGATGTCATCTCGGTCACCAGTCAGTATATGTGTCTCCCCTTCTTGGTTTCTATCCCCACTACTATTCTCACCCCTAGTTCTCACCATAACTAGAACACTGTCTTAGGAGAAACCTAATAACACATGGCCAATACAATTCATGAAACATAAAGTGCATCAAACAATAAAGTAAAACATACTTGCATGCTTGAGCTCCACGAGTTCTGAGTTCGTGTACATGGACAGTCTACAGAACCTGCAAACCGGTTGCCCACCCCTACTACTACATTATTTAACAATATAAAAAAATGAAACATGACAACATAGACCCTATTCTTCTGTACATATTTTTTTAGGTCTCTGTGATGGTTTAGCAACAAACAAGTAAAATCGTTTTAATTATAAGATAAGGACAAGCCGTGTGCACAGACAAAAGAGGTAACCAACCCTGTTATTAAACACAACAAATATCTACATGATCAAACGCATAACCCACATCACCCAGCTATTTACATGTACTTATTTACATCAAAGTTTCCAAAAGAGGGTACAACCGAAACAAGAATATAATACAAGACCAAAAAGGGAAAGTGACCCATCAACATAGCCCAACAGGTCATCATCCATGTACACTATTCTCAGTAACCGTAGAAGTTCCAACAGCTTGCGCAGTAAGCCTATGACATCAAACATCACCAGACTCACCTACAATGCATGAACTACGTGAGTTAATGCCCAGTAAGCGAAAATCATGCATGTTGAATGAATAATGTACTATAAATGCAAAGCATTCCAAGATGTCTTACCAGAAGTGGCGAAATGAGTTTGAAACATTTTATTCGAATCATTTCTTTTTATTGGGCCCTTGACCCATATGTTATGCACCGGAAAGAGCTCAACACAATATCAATAATCACATGGCCATAATCAAATTGACACATACTAAGGCCATCCCCTAGGACCAAATGAGATCCGCCCCATGTCTTCCCCAATGATCTCTCATGAGTCTTCCTCCTGATGTGTCAATAAGGATACAGTCAAGTGGTCCGCCCCCTCGTGACCATCAGAGGCACACCCCCTGTCAACCCCTATGATCCTCCGAGAAGTAACACCCACTGCACCCTAAAATATATCATAAAAGCATACATTGCATGCCACGGTACACTAGTAGTGACCAACCAAAATCTTTTCTTTTCAAAGAAAATTATGCCGTTGCATGCTTGATCTCACCAATGCTCATATATTTTCATGCACGTGCAAATGCCAATAAACCACACGTTCAATGAAACGACAATCACCACATTCCAATATAAACTCAACAATATATAGATGTCAATATTTCCATAATACATCCATCAAAATACAAGAATCACATTTAATATCGATAAAGCAAGAAATACTATGTTCATGTGTTTTAGTTGCAGATGAATTTTCATTTATCTTTCACCCTTTATGGTTCTTACTGAAATTTAGATAATTACCACCTCCTTCATCATGGATGTATAACCCTGTAAGGTGTAAATTTTGATTTGCAGGTCAACATATTTACTATATATATTAAATCTTATAAAGGTCCTTAACTCTTAAATATTACTTAGTAAATAATTAACTTTAAAATATACCAATTTAAACTAGACGAATTTCTAATATACATTGATTTGTATTTTAATGATTTATTAGTGTTCTTACATATATGTGCACCTATATATTTCTTTTCCATTGAATCTATTACTAATTCATCATATGCAGTTTTCTAACAAATCAAAGTGGAATCATTTCATACCCCAACCATATCTCATACAGACTAAGTTAAAAAGAGAGATTTAGGATAACTTACAAATTAATCAATTAACCTGCTAATTAACTACTTCTCTCACAATTCAATTCTTTTGTGGATTAATCATACACGTGTGTGTGCTGTCTAGTTTCCTTTTGTGTGGGTGTCTAGAAGTCAAGTCATAGATATTTATCAATACCTTATCTACCTTAAGGTGGTACTGGAAGTGTATATTATAAATATTAAATACATGCTTATTCTTTTTTTTCCTCATGTGTATGTGTGTGGAACCGTAGGCAAGAGAGGGATATTGTTTACCTTTTGGGAAAATTGTTCATTTATGGTAAAAATGAAACGAAATTGCTAAAATAAGGTAAAAATGGGAGGAATCGTGGATTTGCTCGTTGGCGCACACATCATATGCGCCAACAATAATTTTTTTTTTTAAAGTTCCAATTGGTTGGCGCATATGTAACATGCGCCAACCACATTTAACTAAAAAAAATAAAAAAACAAATGAGAGAGTGGTGTGGATGTGTGTGTCATTGTCTGAGGAGGGGGTGGTTTGTGGGGTGGAGTGGGGTCAACAATTGGAATTTAAGTGGGGGGTGGGTATGGGTGGGTTATGGCTTGGGAGGATATGAGGATAGGTAGTTTATTATATTGTTTTATATAATAAAAAATAATAATTATCCCATTTAATTTGTGTGTATACAAAATTCATATATAATTTTTTTATTTTTTATCTGCTTTTAACGTATAATATATCAAATTAGTTATTTTTTTACGATCTTTAATTTGACTTCTATGTTGCATATTTTTATGAGAAGATAAATATATAGTCACAAATTGGGTCTCAATTTGAGAAGTCGATTCTTGAGCGATATACATATAGTATTTATAATTCGACCTTATTAAATCGATGTAAAAATTTATGATTGTGTATTTAGGGTGAAAATTAGGGGTATTGTCGAATTCTAAATACTATATATTTATCGCCTAGGAATCGTCTTCTCAAATAGAGACCCAATTTATGACTATATATTTATCTTTAGGAGTGGCATTCTCCGACACAACACGAAAATGCAAAAAAATTACATATGAATTTCTCATACACACAAATTAAATGGGATAATTATTAATTTATATATTATACAAAATAATAAAATAAACTACACATCCCCGTATCCTCCCAACCCATAACCCACCCATACCCACCCCCCACTTAAATTCCAATTGTTGACCCCACCCCACCCCACAAACCACACCCTCCTCACACAATGGCACACACGGCCATACCACTCTCTCTCATTTGTTTTTTTATTTTTTTTATTTAAATGTGGTTGGCGCATGTTACACATGCGCCAGCCAATTGGAACTTTAAGAAAAAAATTTTCTTGTTGGCGCATATGATGTGTGCGCCAACGAGCAAATCTACAATTCCTCCTATTTTTACCTTATTTTAGCAATTTCGTTTCATTTTTACCTTAAATGAACAATTTTCCCTTACCTTTTCTTGTTGTTGTTGTGTGTTCCTCAAAAATCAAATAATTTGATCCTCTGTTTCCTTGAAGGTAAGTTCATGTATTTGAGGTCTATTGCTTTTCCTTTTCTAGAACCGTCTCTGTGTATTTTTGGTTTTTAAAGTGAGGTATCAAATCTCATCTTATATATGCTTAACCCAAGTCGGTTTATCTAGTAGTCCGACAATTAATTGATTAAATATTTTATTTTTAAATTAGTAATCCGACAACTAACACTATAAGTGAGTTCCATAGAATTAGTCATGCCGTATATATTCGTGAGATTATGCCAATAACACATAACCAACGTGTAATGCATGAACTATATTGGTCTGGTGAGTAGTGAGAGGCTCGGGTATTACTTGAAGCTTCTCCATAAATAGTTGAAGATTTTAAAGGATCATACAACACACAATTCTACAAGACAACAAGATAAATTTAGCAAATATCTCAAGCCTTCATTTTCATACTCTTGTTGTAATAGCCTAAACACACGCACTTTCATATCTTGCTTATTAGGTTTTCTTTCTTGATTACATTTGCACTTTAAAAGTTGTATACATTCATTTGAGGTGTAATCTTGATTGATCAAAATCATCCAAAACAAGACTTACTTTTTATGTGTTCTTTTGGTAAGAACACACTTTGTTGATTAGACTAAGTATTGAAGCGTTTGGTTCTCTTTAAGGTTGTTGGTTTAAGAAGAGTTTAGTGCTCTTCTAGTTGAGTTGTAATCGTTTAGTTACGATTAATAAAATTTTCTTTTCAAAATCCATTCGGATATACCGGGTGGTAGTGGATTAACTCTAGGTGAGTGGAACCACTATAAATTTTTATGTTCATTCTTCCTACTATCTCTTGAGTTCTTGAAAATTGTCACATATTCGAAAAATAGGAGATGAAAAATCGGGAAAATCTATTCACCCCCTCTAGATTTTCATAGCCACTTGGATTAACAAGTGGTATCAAAGTCAAACTCTTTTGGCAATCTCGTTTTATCTCTACGAGTAAAGAGAAAAGACCATGGCTATGAACGAGGGTTAGCATCCAATCGGTGCTTCATCCAACAAGCCACCTCTTTTCGACTCCAACAATTATACTTTTTAGAAAGATAGAATGGAGTTCTTCTTATAAGATTGCGAATTCGATATTTGGAACTTTGTTATTGAATGAGTCGCTAAACCAACCAAAAAATTAGAAGACAAAATGCTAACTCCCAAGTATTTCAAAGAGTTCGATGACAATGACAAGAAATCATTCTCCCTAAATGGTAAGGCTTTGAATATCTTGCATTGTTCTCTTACCGTTACCGAATGCAATCATATTAGGGAATAAGATTCACACACGATGTGTGGACAAATTGGAAACCATCTATGAAGGAACCAAAAAGGTGAAACAAGCTCGAAAAAACATTCTTGTTAAGGATTTCAAAATTTCACTATGTTTGAAGGTGAAGGGATTTCAAAAACGATGGAAAGACTTGACAATGTTGCCAATCATCTATTGGCACTCAGAAAAATTATTTCCGAAGAACGCAAGGTAACCAATGTTTTAAATGTTCTTCCCGGGACTTGGTCCAAAAAAGTCACGGCTATCACGGAAGCTCAAAATCTTGAAACACTCAAGTTTGATGAGTTTATTGGAAATCTTCTCATTAATGAAGTCTATCTCAAAGAATAGAAGAATTTCAAACCATCCACCTCTCAACTGGATATGCAATCTAATCAAATGGGTCTTGCCTCAAGTTCCAATAAGGTATATTATCCTACTGACCGGAAATGAACATCTCTTTCTCAACATCAAGCTTCAATAGGGATGAATAGTTATGTTCGGAAATGGCAAAGGCAAAGTCCTTGGCAATGAAGACATTGGTAATTCTTCTTTCTCTCTTAATAATATTTTATTAGTAGATGGACTTAAGTTCAATTTGATAAGTGTAAGCCAACTTTGTGATTCAGATTATGATGTTCTTTTTAATAAAGAAAAATACCTTATTCTCAAAAATGATAAAATTATTTGTGAAGCTAGTAGAAAAAGCAATTTTTATAAAATTTGTACAAGTGATTTGATTAGTCAAAATATTTCTTGTCTTGTCGCTAACAATTATTTAACTAGTTTATAGCATAGGCAACTTGGACATGTTGGATACAAAATATTTACAAAAATCAACATGTCAAAGGACTACCCAAATTAAATTTTAAAAATATTGGCTTATGTGACACTTGTCAAAAGAAAAATTAGTTAAAGTAGTTTCAAGCCCAAAAATAAAATTTCAACAATCAAGCCTTTACAACTTCTTCATTTAGATTTGTATCCGGAAATTGGCACGACAAGCCTAAGTGAAAAATATTATATAATCGTTATTGTCGACGACTTCTCTAGATATACGTGGGTTATTTTTATTGATAATAAAGATGATGCCTCTTATGAGTTTGCTAAGTTGTGTAGACTTATAGAAAATGAAAAAGAATATTCTATCAAATCTATTAGAAGTGATCATGGTGATGAATTTGATGGTGAATTTAGAGCTCTATGTGAAATCAAAGGATGTGCTCAAATTTTTTTGGCTCCTAGAACTCCTCAACAAAATGGTGTAGCCAAAAGAAAAAAGTGAACTCTACAAGAAATGTGCCGGTCAATGCTTAATGAATTCTCACTTTCAAAATATTCTTGGGCCAAAGCCGTAAACACCGTTTTCTATGTGGTGAATCGAGTATATCTTCAACCAAGTATATCTTCGACCAAAGTTGAATAAGCTCCATATGATCTTTGGAAAGGAAGAACACCAAATATTAGATACTTCAAGATATTTGGTTGCAAGTGTTTCATCTTAAACACCAAGGATTGTTTGGACAAGATTGATCCCAATGCCGATGAAAAACGTTTTATGGGATACTCTACCAAAGGCAAAGCATATCGAGTATACAACAGAACAAGATTGGTAGTCGAATAATCCATACACATCAAATTCAATGAAGCCTCCAATGTTCAAACAACCCCAAGTGAAGATAGTGATGATGAATATGATGGAGAACCAAACATTACTCAAAATGACCAAACCTCTTCTTCAAAAAATATCCAACAAGAAGAAAGGGGTGACGCTTCAAATCTTCTAGTGGCATTAAAATTCAAAGAAGATTATCCTAAAGATCATATTAATGGGGATCCACTTGACAAGGTTATAACAAGAAGGAAATTTGCCGAAAAAGCTCTAATTTCTCAAAAAGAGCCAAAAAAATGCAAAGGTACCATTTGAAGATGAAGATTGATTTCTAGAAATGCAAGAAGAGCTAAATAAATTTGAAAGAATGAATTTTGAGAACTTGTGCCGCGTCCTCCATATCACACTATCATAGAAACAAAATGGGTATTTCAGAATTTTAGGACATGTTGAACTACCAAGGCAACATCATTCGAAATAAAGCAAGGTTAGTAGCTCAAAGTTATTGTCAAGAAGAATGTATTGATTTTGATGAAACTTTTGCACCCGTAGTACGTTTAGAAGCTATTCATATTTTACTTGCTTGTTCTTGTTTTAAAAGTTTTAACCTTTACCAAATGGATGTTAAATGCGCTTTCTTAAATGGCTTTGTTCAAGAAGAAGTTTATGTCAAACAACCTCAGAGATTTGAGAAATTTGCAAGGCCATGTGATGTTTATAAACTTAAAAAGGCTTTATATGGTCTCAAAAAAACACCCCGAGCATGGTATGATAGACTAAGTTCTTTTCTTTTCGAAAATGCTTTTACAAGAGGTAAAGTTGATACTACTCTGTTTGTTTTTCAAAAAGGTCAAGATACCCTTCTAGTTCAAATATATGTCGATGATATTATTTTTGGTGCTAGAATCTTTGTGCAAGAAATTCTCTAAGTTTATGCAAGGTGGATTTCAGATGAGTATGATGGGTGAGCTCAATCTCTTCCTTGGACTTCAAATCAAACAATGTCAAGAAGGAATATATATCTCTCAATCCAAATACCACAAGGAACTTTTAAAGAAATTTGGAATTGAAGAAAGAAAAATTGTGGCAATACCAATGGCAACAAACGTCAAACTCGATAAGGATGAAAATGGTAAACTTGTTGACGAAACCGAATATCGAGGTATGATTGGTAGGTTATACATTACTTAACTGCAAGTGGACCCAACATTCTTCATGTCGTATGTCTATGTTATCGATTTCAAAATAATCCCAAAGAATCTCATTTAAGTGCCGTGAAAAGAATTTTTAGATATTTAAAAAGCACTATTTCATATGGTTTGTTTTATCCAAAAAATAAAAAAATTTCTTTAAAAGGTTATAGTGACTCGGATTATGCCGGAAACATTGATGTTCATAAAAGCAAATTTGGCTCGTGTCAATTCTTAGGTGATTGCCTCGTCTCTTAGTTTTCTAAAATGCAAAATTGTGTGTCTTTATCAACGGTCGAAGCCGAATATATTTCTCAAAATCCGATTCATCATAATCGAACCAAACATATTGAAGTTTGACATCACTTTTTAAAGGATTGTATTTCAAGACGAAAAATTGAGATGTTCTTTGTTCCAACTACAGATCACCTTGCGGATATTTTTACAAAACCATTACCCGCCGAGTCTTTTAACTCTATTCGAGCTTGCTTAGGCATGATTCATATTGAATAAAGTCTATACTTAAACTTTGAGCACTTTATTCTTATTAGAAAATTTTGGGGTGAAAAATCTATTTTCAAAACTTCAAAAACGAGACAGAATTAGGTCGCTACACATAGCGACCGCGACCGTTCGCTATGCCCAGGGACCAGTCACTCTATACAGCGACCGGTCCCTATCGATGCAGAACTCAACTTAAAATCTCTGTCTCGATTTTTTTCTCAGATTCTTAATCCTTCTCTTAAAACCCTAACTTGCGAAAACAACTCCAAATTTCAATCTCCCCATATACTTCATCAAATTTCACAATTCTTGTTTCTAAACTCATTTATTTCTTGAGTATTTCACATATATGGCACCTCCAAATAATTTTACTAGTTCAACTCCTCCCCAAAAGCAAAAACGACTCGGAAAGGGTTCGTCCTCAAATAGCTAATTCGCAGCATAACAAATCGAAATATGAGCAACACAATGTGAAACGGCTCAAGGACAACCTGGTAATACAAATCCCAAACTTTACGGGGCTCAAATAGCCACATTCCGAGCTGCAATTACAAACGACAATGTCAAATGGTCCAAAAGTAAGAAATCTCTCTTATCCTTAGCTCCGAGTGGTTCAAATTCTTCATTGTTTATTCATAAGTATGCTGAATCATTTTATGAGGATCCGAATATATGGAATAAACAAATTGGTCGGACTCAAATTTGCCGGTTTGGGATGTTTTCGGATGATTTTCATACTATTCGTGAATTTACTTGTGGGATCACCCTTTTATTATGTATGATGATGAGGTGATCAAGTATTTTTATGCTAATATATGGATTAAATTTGATGATTTTCATAAGACAATGGCTTTAAATTCATTTATAAAAGGGTGTCACTTTCGGTGGACACCTAAAGAGATTTGTCAATTGGTGCATGAGAAGGTCGTTGGGATTATATTTCGTGTATTCATTGGGATAAAAATAAAACTAGGCGTCTCTTTAGAGGAAGTGAAAATCTTTTTTGGTGTTATGCAGGAATTTACAATACATTCTATGACAAATGAGCTTTGTATTGTTTGTTTAATTGTTTCATATTGTGTTTATTGGAAGATCGTCAAATTACCGAGTAATATGGACTACTTTTTGACTTACAACATAAAAAGAGGTGAATTGGTGAATTATGGGGTTGTTTTTATCTAGTGTTTGATAGATACTATTACTTTGGGCTCCAAGCAATTTGCCTTGGGTAATTTGATTTCCAAGCTACTTCTCCAATCCAGGCTTCCACCTGTCAAGCTCAACTCCGAAGTCATTAGAAACTATTTTGATAATGACAACATTCAACAAATGCTTCGGATGCATAGAAATATGCAAAAACATCCTACTAAGTCGGCTAAGGGTGGTGCTAGAGCCTCTACCTCCCAAGTTTTGGATGACATTTTTGACGATATTGAGGCGAAAAATTTGGTAGCAGGAGAGTCTCACAGTGCTCTGAAAGATAATACCGGTACTGATGATTACAATGGAGATGAAAGTCTCCCATATGATGAAAAAATTGGTGAACTTAATGAGAGATACCAAGAGGACTATGATGAGCTTAAGAGAGGTTGTGAGGAGCTTAAAACATAAAATAGCAAGCTCAAGAAATCAGTTGGAAAGCTCTAGAAGTTCATCAAAAATCTCATTCCCTCCGCCTGCTTCTCCTCGGACCAGGATTGATCTTTTTTTAGTTTCTATCTTTTCTCTTTAAAACTCTTGAACTCACAGACAATTTTTTACATTTTTGGACATTGCACGTATTTTTTGCGCTTCATTGATATATATATATATATATTTATTACTTCTCTTGCTAATGGTCTTTTTGATATTTCAAAAGGGGAGAAAGAATGCATGAGCTAAGAAGCTCAATGGTTTAATGGCTTGGGCCAAGAAGATCAAATGGTATAAGCTTTGATGAAGTTTGGTAAAAGCTTTGGTATGCTATCTTGATTATTATGAAACATGTTGAAAAATTGTGTAACTCTCTTATGAAATTTGACTATTACTGACATGGCTTTTAAGCTTTTAAGCTTTTGAGCTTTAAAAAGCTAAGCGTGAAAAAAATTAAGTTTTTAAGTCTTTAGTTGATACTTTGCTTAATGCATATTGTTTACTTGCAATATGATAGGGGGGCCTTTAAAAAGCCATTTTTGAAAACCTTTTGCTCCTTATGCCATTTTGAAAAAATTTCGCTCCTTAACTTACTTATGTCTTATAATCACTTATGATTATTGCTTTGAGAAGTGTTGCATACAATGGATAGATTAAACTTTTGACCTGAAAACTCCTTTCTTAAAATCTCGCTCTCAAAAATTATTTAGGGTTGAAATCATAAACAAGAGGGAGTTTGTTAGAACAAAATTATTTTTGGTTTTGATGATTTCACATATTTGATTTATAAACAACACTATATTTTCAAAAGCTGTCAAAATACTTCAACTATTCTAGTGTTTTCAATCCTAAGTTTATGAAGTATTACTTGAACTGTATTTTTTTTATCAAAATTTGGACAATTCTTTGTGTTGAGGGCGACCGGTCGCTATAGAGGGTGACTGGTACCTGAAAGTTTTTCAATGTTTTCAAACAACAGAGAAGTCCCTGCATTGAGGGCGGTCGGTCGCTATAGAAGCCGACCGGTACATGTATGTTTTTCAAGTTTTTCGAAAAACAGAAAAATCTCTGAGGCTATGGAGACTGGTCGCTATACTAGAGCGGTCGATTCCTAATTGTTTGAAAAATTGTATTTTCTCTCTGTTTTAATAGGGGAAATTGCAAAATTGGTCCTGTATCTATAGGGGTGTTGCAAAATTAGTCCTGTAACTTTTAAAGTTGCAATTTTAGTCCTATGACAATTTTGCCCCTTAGCAAAAATAATAATTTTAATTATGTAATTTTTAAAATTTGGCAATTTTAGTCTTTTATTTTTTAGTTGTGGTAATTTCAATCGTATTATTGAAAATGACCAATTTTGGCATATTTTTACGTGTTTTTGTATTTTCATAATTAGGAAATAATACATGTAGAACTCGTATCTCGGATTTTGATATGGATTCATAACTAAAATTCTTCCATCATTAGGTAGTGATAAATAAATTCCACTCATGTAAATAAAATACAGGTCCTTATACTATTTTAAACTTGATCTTATGTAATTTGATTTTTGGTTGTCAAGGGCAGTTTGGGAATAATTAAAATATTGGAATAGACCTTAGGACTAAATTTGCATCAACTTAAAACTTATAGAACCAGAATTGCACAAATCTAAAACGTAACGGACCAAAATTGCAAAAAAGGCAAAACATACAGACTAAAATCGCAACTTCAAAAGTTACAGGACTAATATTGCAACACCCCTATAGATACGGGACTAATTTTGCATTTTTCCCATTTTAATAGCAACCGGTCTCTATCCATGGCAACCTGTCGCCATAGTACATCAACCGATTGCTATACACAGAGACCAGTCGCCCTTGACAGCAACCTGTGTCAAATCTTGATCCAACGGTTTAAGCTTTTGAATTTTGTACATAGGGATCAGTCGCTATGCTTGTTTATCCGCAAATTCTATTCGTTGCAGCAACACTTATCAGCAAAGCTAACTTAACATTTCTTAACTATTTTTGTAGATCTTTTGATCCTTCTTTTGTATAGAAATTTAAATTTGGAGGAGCCTATGTTGAAAATGAAAACTTGAAGCTTCTCTATAAATAGTTGAAGATTTTGAGGGATCATACAACCCATGATCTACAAGATAACAAGAAGAATTCAGCAAATTTCTCAAGTCTTATTTTCATGATCTTGTTGTAATAACCTAAACCCTCGCACTTTCACATCTTTCTTATTAGGATTTCTTTCATGATTACACTTACACTTTCAAACTTGTATACATTCATTAAGATTTAATCTTGATTGATCAAAATCATCTAAAATAAGACTTTCTTGTTAAGTGTTCTTTTAGTAAGAACACATTTCGTTGATTAGACTAAGTGTTGAAGAGTTTGGTGTTCTTCAAGGTTGGTGTAAGAAGAGTTTGGTGCTCTCCTAGTTGAGTTGTAATCGTTTGGTATCGATTAATAAAATTTTCTTTTCAAAATTCATTCAGATATATCGGGTGGTAATGGATTAAACTCTGGGTGAGTGGAACCACTATAAATCTTTGTGTTCATTCTTCCTACTATCTCTTACGTTCTTGAAAGTTTTCACATATTTGAAAAAGAGAAGAAAAATCTAAAAATCGGGAAAATCTATTCACACCCCTCTAGATTTTTTTAGCCACTTGGACTAACAGTACCTTGTCATTTTGCATCATAATAACTTTGAGTACGTTTTATGTATCCTATGATATTTTTGATTCTGAATATGCATGACTTGATGAATTGTCTAAGTGTGATGTGTTTGATTGTTACAAAGGCATGTGATAAATCTCTGAAATTGTGACTTAATTATTTCACGCAATCTTTTAATCAAATTTAATAAATTGCTTTTTTTTTCAAAATGTTAACTAAATGATCCTTTATAACTCGAAGATATGTTTGAATATTAGTCAAAGCAATTTTTTAAAATGATATAATATTAGAAAAATGATTTAGGCCATTTTTGAAAAAGCTAAAGCCAATATAGCCTACCAAAATAAATTTTCCCCTAGTATCCCCTTTTGAGCTTAATAAAACTTTTTCGTTGACAACTCATTGATTATCCGAGCCAAAAATGAAAAATTTCTCATAAATAACCCGTTTTACTCATACATATGAAATTCATATAATGAGATACTTGGAGTGAAGATGGGTTCATTATTGGTTGTCTACGAGAAGAATTTAAAAAAAAAAAGACAAAAAATCGGGACAAAAAGGGATAATACTTCCAAATCCTTAAAATTGGTATCGCTATATGTGATTGGTGAATTGCAGCTACTTATCTTATACTTTCATACCTTTAACCCAAGCTTACATTATAACCCTTGAAAGTCCTATTGATTCTTATGTTATCACTGCATACGATGTGGAGATTGATGTTAGATTTTATATCTAAGAAGTTAAAAAGGGGATCATTGGAAAATGTTTGACTATTTATTTAAGCAATGAAAATATAATTGAAACATCGATTGCATTCACATATGAAGTCAGGTACGTAATTGAGGTGAAATTGCATGCTTAATTAACAAGTGAGCATAATTATATTCTTATAAATTCTTTAAGTCATGTAATATTCAAAATCTCATGAGGCATTGGAAGCAATTGTAAACTCAAATAGTTATTATTTGTTGCAGTATTTTTCAGTTTGTTTGAGGACAAGGAAAAATTCAAGTTTGAGGGTATTTGTTAAATTGGATTTTTATCAACAAATTAGATGTCCTAAAACTTAGAAATTGTGTTGTTTTTGAATAAATTGAGTCAAAATTATTGTTGGAGTTGTATATCGAGTACCAATGAATCAAGAAAACAGATAAAAAACGGTGAAAAAGAACTTCTATAGAATAATCCTGTCTACTCGGCCCGTTGCCATCCCTATTCCCTACGTACCCACTTGGTTAGTATGTAAGTGGATATGTCTATATGTCGTTGGATGGATATAATGATCATAATGTCATAAAGTGAAATATATCATATCAAACCGCTATAAATACTAGTATGAAGTAGTAGGGATAAATAAGCCAATATTTTTCTACACCTGCCTAACTAATTCTAATTATTTGTTTTAATGTCCTAAATTTGACAAAACAATTCCTACTTTTTAGAGTATATATCCTTGCTTTTCCCTGTGAAATTAGTTTCTTCCAGGAAGGGAAAAGATAAAAGGCTGATAAAGAAGAATGAGGCATCATAAGCTTAACTCTATTGGAAAGGCAAAAGACACATCTTTAAATTCAACGTTCGTATCACAATCAATCATACTCAATCCTTTATTTTCTATATCATACATGACAACATCATTTGATAATTTTAATGTTTGTTATATATTTTACAAACTTTAAACTCTGACCCAGTTTAGATATAGATAAAATTGTATTTGTGGCTTTCCGTCCAATAAAACCAAGATCCAATACGCGATTGACCTGAGACCTGCAAAACCACCGTTAGAAGGGGGGCCAGAAGGGTTTTCCGGCGTACCCACTCCGACGCTCAAGTCAGGATCGCTCTTAGAGAGAATATAAATAGAACAGTATATATAAAGTGCATGTATTGGAATTCTAATCTGAGGCATACCTTTTGTGAGCTAATTATAAGTTTAGCAATTAGGGTTGCGTGTTTATCAAGGCAAGCTAAAACCCTAGCTAACACATGGGCTTAGGTTAAATATTCATTTTGGGCCGCACACCTCCCAAGCCCAATAGCTCGGGAGGCCCTTAAGTTCACTCATTATTAGGGGCCCAGCCCACTTAGGTCAATAGGCCCTTAAGTTCATCCCTTGACTGGGGCCCAGCCCACTCAAGTCGGGCTTACCAAGTCATGAGGTCGGCCCACTCTGACAGGTCGGCCCAACCAACTAAGACCAGCGTAATTGGCCTTTCCTCTGAGATCGGGATGGGCTTCCAGGTTGGGCTTTGCCAGCTTGGCCTTTCACTATGAGCTCAAGTCTTCCATCAAGTCCATTTAGACAGGTCGGTCCAAATAGGTTCTCATCAATCAGTCCCCCCAATTGTGTCCCGAAGTAGTTCATCTACTTCGGACATAATTATCTTGTTATTTCCTCGACCGACCTCTAAGATCCCTATCTACTCTATGGATCCCGAGCTAATTCAACCTTGCAAGGTCACGTCTATCCCGAAGCTTTACTAGCTCCACGCAATCAATTAGCTTCCCGATCTAAAATTAGGGTTTCTAAACTTTTTGAATTTGCCTAGACCGATCTAAAACTAGAATTTTCCAATCCTTCAATCTAATTTTAGTTCGGAGGTGTTTGGAATTTTGGCTATGACCGAACTCCAAACACTTGGTCAAAAGTTTCAATCAGGGGAAAGCCTCCAAGCTTTCCTGAGGTGTTTGGAGTGTCGGCTCGGGCCGAGCTCCAAACACTTTGGTCAAAATTTTCTTTCGAGGGCAAGCCTCCAAACTTGCACGAGATGTTTTTTGAGTTTTGGCTTGGGCCGAGCTCCAAACATTTGGTCAAAACTTTCATTCGAGGGCAAGCCTCCAGGCTTGCCCGAAGTGTTTTGAGTTTTGGCTCTGGCCGTGCTCCAAACACAGTCAAAATTTTCAATCAAGGGCAAGCCTCCAAGATTGCCCGAAGTGTTTGGACTGTTGGCTCGGGCCGAGCTCCAAACACTTGGTCAAAATTTTCAATTGAGGGCAAGCCTCCAAGCTTGCCCGAGGTGTTTGGAGTGTCGACTTGGGCCGAGCTCCAAACACTTGATCAAAATTTCAATAGAGGGCAAGCCTCCAAGCTTGCTCGAGGTGTTTGGAGTTTTGGCTCTGGTCGAGCTCCAAACACTGGGTTAAAAAATTTCATTCAAGGGCCAGCCTCCATGCTTGCCCGAGGTGTTTGGAGTGTTGGCTCTAGCCGAGCTCCAAAAATTTGGTCAAAAATTTTCATTCGAGGGCAAGCCTCCAATCTTGCCCGAGGTGTTTGGAGTTTTGGCTCGGGCCGAGCTCCAAACACTTGGTCAAAATTTCTTTTGAGGGCAAGCCTCCAAAATTGCCCGAGGTGTTTGGAGTTTTGGCTTGGGCCGAGTTCCAAACATTTGGTCAAAACATTCATTCGAGAGTAACTCTCCAGGCTTGCCCGAGGTTTTTGGAGTTTTGGCTCTGGCCGAGCTCCAAACACGGTCAAATTTTTCAATCGAGGGAAAGCCTCCAAGCTTACCCGAGGTGTTTGGAGTGTCGGCTCGGGCCGAGCTCCAAACACTTGGTCAAAATTTCAATAGAGGGCAAGTCTCCAAGCTTGCTCGAGGTGTTTAGAGTTTTGGCTCGAGCCGAGCTCCAAACACTTAATTAGATTTTTCATTAAGGACAAGTTTCCAAGCTTTCACTTGTCCCCAAGGCCATCGCGCCCGAGGTGTTTGGAGTGTTGGCTCGGGCCGAGCTCCAAACACTTGATTGATTCTTCAATTTGAGGACAAGTATCCAAGCTCGAGCTTGACTTGCCATCTGGGCCATCGCGCCCGATGTGTTTGGAGTGTCGGCTCGAGCCGAGCTCCAAACACTTGATTGATTCTTCAATTTGAAGACAAGTATCCAAGCTCGAGTTGGACTTTCCCTCTGGACCATCGTGCCCGAGGTGTTTAACGTGTTGGCTCGAGCCGAGCTCCAAACACTTGATTGATTCTTCAATTTGAGGACAAGTATCCAAGCTCAAGCTTGACTTGCTCTCTGGGCCATCGCGCCCAAGGTGTTTGGAGTATCGGCTCGAGCCGAGCTCCAAACACTTGATTGATTCTTCAATTTGAGGACAAGTATCCAATCTCGAGCTTGACTTGTCCTCTAGGCCATTGTGCCCGAGGTGTTTGGAGTCTTGGCTCGAGCCGAGCTCCAAACACTTGATTGGTTCTTCAATTTGAGGAGAAGTATCCAAGCTCGAGCTTGGCTTGCCCTCTGGGCCATCGAGCCCGAGGTGTTTGGAGTGTTGGCTTGAGCCGAGCTCCAAATACTTGATCAAAATTTTCATTCGAGGGCAAGCTTCCAAGCTTGAGCTTGTCTTGCCCCCTAACATTGTGTGCCCTTCCGGAGGTTTGAAGAGAACTTCACGTAATTTTTTTAAAAGAAATTTGCTTCATTGATGGTTATTTCATTACATAAATTTTTGGTCACCTTATGTCATAATGACGCTCAATCTCCATGAAAACATCCCCCTAGGAAGCTACTTGGGGTGTGAACTTCTCGTACCGCGACCTTCAACCCATCAACTCAAGCTTAGGGATGTTAGGCTTCTTACTGGGGACCTCATCTCGATCGTCTTTCCGCTCTTTCCTCTTATCTCCTTCCTCACGCTTCATCCTCCTGGCCTCTTCCAGGTTAATGTACTTCTCAGCTCTAGCCAAGAGTTCATCGAATGTGCGCGCTGGTTCTATCACTAGGGACTCAAAGAAATCCCCATCCTTCAAACCCTGAGCTAGGGCGTTGGCTAATATGTCCTGAGTCGCCGAGGGAACCGCAAACTTCTTCTCCGTGAATCGTTGAACATAGCTCCTCGGTCCCTCATTGTCCTTCGTTTGATGCTTTGAACAACGTCAACGGAGTCTTTTGACACCTTCTACAACTAGTGAATTGATGTAAGAACATTGAACTGAACTCATCAAAACTCTTAATGGAATTTGGCGACACCTGACTGAACCATTGTTGTGCCGACTTAGTCAGGGTAGTCAGAAACACTCGGCACATTACACCGTTGGAAAACCTGTGGAGCACCGCAACATTCTCAAAGCGGCACTGGTGATCCCATGGGTCAGTGGTGCCATCATACTCAAAACTCAGCGCCCGATATGAGGAGGGGAGTTCATCAACCATAATCTTCTCTGAGAAAGAAATACCCCTCCTCGATCGGCCCAAGCCACTTCCAGACACCTTCTTCTCCAGTTCTCTCACCTCCCTATGCAGATCATCCATCTTTTGGATCCAGTCCGGATTTGTCTCCGTGGCCGTTTGGGTAAAGGTCGCGGAGGCACTCTCTTCCTCCAACACTAGCGCTCTTCGACCCTGCTCGCCCCCATCAGGGAAAGGCCTCATCTCATCCACTGGCCCAGTCCGCACCGCCGTCGCAGGCTGGACAAATTCTCTCATCCGTCTACTCACGACTTCTTCCACAGTGGCCTCAATAAAGGAATACATCTGCTGGAAGAAACCAGGCCCCAAACCACCTCCTCCCACCATGGGATCGACCACTCCAGCCACCCACAGCGGAGGGCAATCACCTCCAACACCAGGCACGCGCGGCGCACGCTCGCTCTCCCCCGTTACCACTTTAGGCGTTTCGATCGGAACTTCATCAATATCATCTCCCAGATTTCGTCGCACGTTTTCCATAACAACCCTGAACTCATGTCTTAGAACTCAAGATTTCCCACAGACGGCGCCAGTTGGTTGGTCTAAGAATGCCTGTCGTCCAATAAAACCAAGCTCCAATACGCGATTGACCTGAGACCTGCAAAACCACCGTCAGAAGGGGTGTCGGAAGGATTTTCCGGCGTACCTATTCCGACGCTCAAGTCAGGATCGCTCTTAGAGAGAATATAAAATAGAACAGTATATATAAAGTGCGTGTATTGGAATTCTAATCTGAGGCATAACTTTTGTGAGCTATTTATAGGTTTAGCAATTAGGGTTGTGTGTTTTTCAAGCCAAGCTAAAACCCTAGCTAACACATGGGCTTAGGTTAATCATTCATTTTGGGCCGCACACCTCCCAAGCCCAACAGCTCGGGAGGCCCTTAAGTTCACCCATTATTAGGGGCCCAACCCACTTAGGTCAGCAGGCCTTTAAGTTCATCCCTTGACTGGGGCCCAGCCCACTCAAGTCGGGCTTACCAAGCCCATAGGTCGGCCCACTCTTGAGAGGTCTGCCCAATCAACTAAGACCAGCTAGCGTAATTGGCCTTTCCTCTGAGATCGGGATGGGCCTTCCAGGTTGGGCTTTGCCAGCTTGAGCTTTCACTATGTGCTCAAGTCTCCCATCAAGTCCATTTAGACAGGTCGGTCTAAATAGGTCCCATCAATTTATTTTTTTTTGTCGACCCAGAGTATCCCCATCAATTTATTAGGTCTATAATATAATGAATCTAATATACGCACACAGCCTAAAATTTGTCAACGAACACTTGCACAGTAAGATAGCTTACAAAAAGTATCAATCTGTGCATAAATTAGCATATTGTTTGTATCTTCTTTTCAGAAATTTTTGTTCTCTTCTCTTTTCTTCTTTTTTGTTTAATAAATTGAGATCCCTAACTCGCTGCTACTATTTCTTAATGGATGTTAACAAGCTCATAATTAATTATCAACTTTAATTTAAAATCCCATACCCACTTGTTATATATATATATATATATATATATATATATATATATATATGAGCTTAATTTTAGAACGAGAGAATTTTTCTCGTCATTTAATTTGGTCCCATCTTTTGGGATAAGATTTCATGTTCTACATTCAAATTCTACTTCTTATTCCATTATATTGGATGAAAGACACATATACAAGTATAACATCATCTATACAACTATCTTTCATCCGATCCAATAGATAGAATAGAGAATGGAACAAGAATATGAAACATGAAATCTCAATCCCAATTTTTTTTCAAAGTGCTCTTGCTAATTCTTATGAAAGACTAAAAAATAAGACGAATAGACTATAATAAAGTTTGTACAAAACCCAATCATATAAAATCTGCAAAATTGCAAAATTTGTTGGAGAGTGAAAGCAAACCCATTCCTCCCTTGGCTACTTCCCATTTTCTCATATGCACTCTGGCAATTGGACTGGTCTGTCCAATTACAAGATTACAGTTGTCAGCAGTTCACAGGTTCTAATTTTAGAAGTCACACTAATTTAGTAAAGAAATGAGGTCAATCCAGAAACATGAATTGAATATATCAATTTAAAATAGGTTAATTATCTGTTTGGTTTAGCCAATGAATGAACCAACTCCCAATTATTGGCCTCTATTCAGTTTTAAAGTAGTGCCTAACAAAGCGCACCATGGCCAAGAAAATAGGTCATCAACATTTCCATGTGATCAGGTCTTTTTGGCATGTGAAGAGCCAAACCAAATGCAATATTAATGCACATGCAAACACATTTTTTTTTAACTATTCTATTCAAACTTGCAAGTTGTGTGCCTCAATCAAATGCAACCCAATAACATATCCATTTAGAGCAACATAATTGGTTGCAATTTTTCCATTTAAAATTCCAATTTGACTGAACAATAGAATCAACGACATCTCTTATGTAAAGGGATTTCCATTCTAAATTCCAATTTAGAATCAAGTGTAAGAGATCTTGTATATGTATCCTTATGTAATAAATTATGTCATATGAATATATACAAAAAAAAAAAAAACAAATATATTACACCAAATTGGATTAGCCTCCCGGGCTGGTTGAGGCCACGTTCTTTGACCAAAGCACATGGCACAAATCATCAAGAATGTTCTATGTTCATAAAATCTATTTTTTTTTAATCTATGTTCTACGCATTAACCCGCCTAAGGACGTAAATCCGTGATGTATCTTAATAATTCTCAAGTTTCCCAAAGAAGATTAATGGCCGTCTAAGGAAGATTACTGGCAGTCTGACATGCACATAAAGTCAAATCCCAACCAAAAGGTCTTCATGTCTCCATTTAGATTCAAACTACCACCCTGCCGCTTAATTCCAAACACTTATCTTGTTGAATTTTGCCCCGGGGCGTTCATGTTCATATTTTGTTGGATTAAATCTCATATCAATATATTTAAAAGAAAATCTTAAAATCATGAAAATTATTGGACTCCAAGATTAACCCAGCTGAGTTAGGCCACTAGACAGTCATGATTTAAAAAACAATTGAATTGGATGTTGCAATACTACCTCACACAGAAATAATCTAATAAGAGCCATTGTAACACATGAGATGAATAAAAGGAAAAACACTTAATTTCGAGTGTTTGATAGTCCCACTTGCCATGAGAACTAAATAGACACGAAAGAGAATGTTCAACACTAGAAAAAGATGAAATGCCAAACTCACATTTTCTTACATGTAATTCTCTACCAGCCTACCCTTAAAGAGGAATAAAAAAAAAAAAAGGAAAGAACCCAAATAAAAGTATTTACAATGGAAAATTTGTACAACGAAGTTAATTAGGGAGCAAATTCTTTGTTAAATAACCTACAAAATAAAAGAAAAGGAAAACAAATATTCAGAATCAACAAGAATATGCCACCCTGTGAAAGACTCTGTCTCTAAGAATTCCATTATAAAGGGCCACTCTATTTGCTGGCATTTCTTCAACTTTCCCACCTTTCTTTAATGAATATTTAAAGGAATTATGATGACCGTTGCTGTTATTGCTGCGCATTTTTCTGTATTCATCACTATTCCCAATGGGGTCCACCACACCTTCTGCAAAGTGCACCCTTTTCTTCTTCTTTTTCTCTTTTTTGATCTTCTCTTTATCTGCACCGCATGCATGCCCAGTACCATTTTTTAATACGGAATACATATTGTATCAAAATGAAAATTGTGTTCAGAAAAAACAAAATTAAACAGAATTTTTATTTATTATGGGCTAATCATATATATATCAGAGATATTTCAAAATCACAAAAAAGCCTTTCAAGTTTGATTGAGTCTTAAATTTAAAGAGGTAATTGTAATATTATTATAAATATTAGAGGATTTTTGCAATTTCAAGAAACCTGTAGGATTTTTTGTAATTAGCCTGTACACCTAAAGGGGTTTTTTTATAATTAACTATAACTTTTTTTATGAAAATGAATCATGCAATATATGTAGATATATAGATTAAAAAAAAACATGGGAAATTAAGGGTACCTGAAGAGATGATGCAAGAAGGTGGGAGGGGTTGAGAAATGATAGGAAAATTAAGGGAAGTTGAAGGAGACTTTTGGAGACGAAGAGCTAGAAGAATTACTGTGCCGGAGAAGGCCATGGCTGTTGCCAAAACCATCCCTTGAGATGACAGAATTGAACTCATGTTGTTTGTTTGTGTGTGTGTGTGTGTGATAGAGAGAGAGAGAGAGAGAGAGAGAGAGAGAGAGAGAGAAGAAAAGAGTTGTTGATGGTATGGAAATGAGAGTGAGGAGAAGGAAATGGTTTCTTTTTATTTAATGCGGGAGTTGGGATGCATTCCAGTCTCAACTATTTAATTCTTTTTTTCTTTGTCCTTGGGGGAAGATGTAAAATTAGTCATGTATCTATAGATTATAGATTATAGGGTGTTGCAATATTAGACTTGTATCTTTTGAAATTGCGATTTTAGTTCTATATGTTCTGCTTCTTTTGTAATTTTGGTTCTGTAAATTTTGGATATATGCAAATCATGTCCTATAAGTTTTAAATTTGTGCAAATTTGGTCATGATGGATAGTTCAATTTCCCAAAATGCCATTGTTCGCCAAAAATATTTTGCTTCATACAACTGCAAGTGTACAGTGTAGTTTATAGGATAATGGCAAGTAAGGTCGTATTCCTCAAGGATTGATATTCGAAACACTTAGGCCATAATAACATCGTATTACAATTTTATTGAAGCGACCGAAAATTGAGTTTTATAACTAACTAAAATCGGAAATAAAAAAAAAAAATAAAAATAAATTTTCGAACCCCACAAGTATTTTCACCATCTATAGGAGCAACCTTATGCATATAATCTCAATATGTTTTTTCAATATTAAATGCAATTAAAGTTTTAAAAACCAATTCATGCAATTCTATGGGTTCAAATCCTAAAATAGTTTATTGTGCACATAAACAGTAGATTAATAATAATTGAGGTCTCCCGATCCATCACAAGTATTATTAACTCCCAAAAGATCTTTGAATTGAAGTACTCCCCACAAATAGAAGTAGTCTCCCGATACATTACCTATTTATGTTTGAATTCGATTTTCTTCTTACTAGAACTCACCTCCGGATTATGGACTAGAAGTATGACATGCAAATTATTGATCAGATAAAAAACAATTAAGAATAAGCACTCGAATTCATAAAATAGAAAGCATGAATTAATTAAGAAAACAAATAATCATATTTAACATAAAGCAACAATTTCGATTATGCCCCTAAGATCCGAAAGATATGCCAAACATTGATTACAAACTCTTAGACAAATTCAAATCAATATTAAGACATCGTTTAAGCACAGACAAGAGTTCTTAGACATAGAAAGGAAACCCCTTCTTGTCAGGATGGATTCTCCTTCCAAGCCCTCGAAGCTCTTGTGCTCCCTAGATGCGAAAGTCTTGTGGTGTTCTTGGCGACCTAGCCTTTTGCTCTCAGAAGCTCTTCGATTCCTTCGTTCCTGTGTTATTTGATGTGTTTTCTATGTATGAAGTGATGTTTTTCCGTACAAGCCTTGGGTTGCTTTTATAGATGCTTGGAGAGGTCACTTGTAGAGTTTGAATGAGAAAAGAACTCTGAAAAACGTGCCTGGCAGTGTCCCATACGGCCTGCCACATGGCCGTGTGGTTTACAGTCCTTTCCCACACGCCCGTGTGGGCTTCACACGGTCTGGCCGTGCGTGCCTGGTTCCGTCACCTGTTTTCTTCCCTTCTTCACACGGTTGTGTCACTTTCACACCGGTATTTTCACACGGCCGAGTGACGTATTTTTGTCCGTGTTATTGTCCGAATTTGCTCCTGGGGTGTTTATAAAAGTGTTATCCCTTTCTCTTAGCTTCCCATAACCACTTGCATCATTTCAATAGCAATTTTATAGAGAAAGTTATGGCCAAGATACTAAACCCTGCCAGTACTGGATACTGTTTGCGTATTTGGACGTTTTTGAAGAAAATTTCCTTTTGTTCGATCATCCGTGCTTCTCTCCTTCACATATTTGCTCGTAGCTTAGCTCTTGACCTATACTTTGGAACGTGATATCTCTTTTTATCCAATTTAGTTCCATTTCCTGTAAGAAGTTACAAGAATACGCAATATCACGCCCAACAAAGGAAACCAACCAAAACACACTGAATATGCGTACAAAAGCATCAAATATATATCATTTTAAGCCCTCAAATGCACATATATTTTACACTCATCAGCCATTGATAGCCAAAATCTAAAATGACAGTAGAGCTTATGTTATATTTACTTACTAGTTGAATTTATTTATAATTTATACTATAGATTGCGTGAGAGAAGAGATTTAGAATTATGAGTTAAGGTCAAAATCATGATACGAGTTCTACATGTATTATTTCCTAATTATGGAAATATAAAAACGCGTACAAGTTTAGCAAAGTTGAGGGGCAAAATTTTCACAGGACCAAAATTGTAACTTCAGAAGTCAAGTGACTAATATTGCAAAATCCCTATAAAGATATGAATAATTTTGCAATTTTTTTCTTTTATTGGTTGTTTTTATAAGTATTTTTTTGCGGTCAAATTAAAAGGTTCCTTTAGTCATACTTTTTCTATGGCTTATGCAGTTATGTTCTGTACTCTAAATTCAACAATTTAAGAAGATTATATTGGGCCAAAAACCTTTTAATAATGTAATAATTTAACCCAACGAGCAAATTCATCATTTATCAAATACTCCATCCGGCTCAAATATTATATATTGGATTTAACAAAATATAAAATTTTAAAAATGGGTGTTAAGAAGGGAAAAATTCTAAATATTTTTACAATATTATCTTAATATATAGTAATTAATTGAAAGTTAATGGATGGCATCATTTATATTAAACGGAAGAGCTTTTTATGAAAGAAAAAAATCTTATATAAATGCATCACATAAAGAAACTAAGAGCCACAATTTGGACAACGCATGTCAATGTGTATTTTCAAAAGTGTTATTTTTCATATATTTTAACAATAAAAAGATGTAGCAAATAGCAATAAAGAATGCAATTCATAATATGTGTGACTACTATTTTATTGTTATCGTGTGGAAAACAAAGGGGAAATATTGGTGATTTGTTTGGAAGAGTAAGTGAATGGCCGGTTGCGTGCGTAAGCATATGGTGATGTTAGTTACTCCATTGGCCTTTTCAAGTAAAATGTCAGCTAACTTTTGCAAGCCAAAGACAACTTTATTATTATCAAATAAAAAAGCTTTAATGGGTGAAGAGCATCTTTGAAATTTTCTACGGACGTAAGACCTCTCAAACCTTCCTACTAAATATGATGATGCTTAAATTGGCATATCACTTCTACTCAATGTTTCTCACAAAAAAAAATCAGTTTTTTCTCTGGAGTTGTTAGTTTTTGATATGGAAACTTGCCAACAATAATTCAGCAAACGTTAGACAGGTCCTGGAGTTGTTCTTAAAGAGACACTTCTAACTAGAGCTGGCAAATCATTCGTGCAGTGCCGTTAACGGGCCTGAAATTAAGCCCGAGCACGACACGTTAAAAGCACGAAAAACACGGCACAACACGATAAACACGATAAGAAAAATTGTAAAATTTATTTAGGTGAAACCGTTTGGCCCGTTAAGTCCATTAACAAATAAAACTTATGACTTTTTTTATATTCTTTATATCTAATACCTAAAACATATATTCTAATAAATTTTTAATAAAAATAGTCAAGTAAAAATAATCAATTATTATTAAATTATCCATGTAATTAATTAAATATTAATAATTAAAAAATTATCGTGCCTTATCGTGTTTATCATGCCATCCCTATAATAACCCGATTTTTATCGTGCCTTATCGTGCCAGCCCGATAACGGCCTGAACCCGATAAGCATCAGCCCAAACCTTATAATTCCGTGTCGTGTTCGTGTCGGTCAATTGTGCAGTGCCTCAAATTGCCACCCCTACCTCTGACGGCTAAGTCAGTACCGATTGGAGAGAAAATCTAGTGCAAAGAAAACAACAATTGAGAGGGCTAAATAGAGACTAATCCAGAATACTTATAAATGGAATGGAGGGACATTTTTATACTTGGGTTGATGGGTCGTATGGGCCTTGTAGAATGGAGCGCGCGCGTGGGCCAGTACGGGTCGTATAATTATATTTACAATCCAATAATGATTAATAATATTGGATAATTAATTAAGTAATTTCAGAATTAAATAATATGCAAAATAATTAAAATAAGAAATATTGAGAAAAGTCAATTTTGTCCCCAACATAAGCCCCCCAGATCCCGGTTTGCGGAAGATGGAGGGAGCCGTGCGAGAGCTAAGAAATATTTTAATTCATTTTTGGGAGACATGGTAAAGAATTTGTAGGGAGTTGAGAAAGAAGTGGACACAAGCAAAAAGGAATGAGGGAGAGAGCCCTCAAGGGCACACCCTTGCACCCTCCAATGGCCTGAAGGGCGTGCCCTCGAGGGATGGTTCTCGTCCCTCGGTTTGTTCTTCATCGCATCGGGTTTTTTTCTCTCTGGGGTTTTCACGTGTTTCGAGCCGGGTTTTGGAACTCGGAGTTCCGTCTTTCTTGTTTCGTGGTCGAGGAATTATCAGCCAATTCATTTCCAATTCTCTTTCTTGAGCTCCATTTTTTGCCTACGGAGTTTAGTATTCCTTCTTTAACATAAGAGCTTCGGGTGATGGGTGAATATGTTGAGTTCCATCCGGTTCTGACCCGAGTGAGGAGGATAGTGCGGAGGAGTACGACTGAATCCATAGAAAGGCGGAAGTCCTGGAAAGTCTCAGGAAGGTAGAAACTCTCTGGAATGCAGCAGTTCTCATAGATAATGGATTTACAAAAGGAAATGATGATAAGACCTTATTCAGAATTCAAGATGGGGAAAATATCTTGCTTGTGCAAATATATGTGGATGATATCATATTTGGATCCACAAAGAAGGAATTATGTGATAGATTCTCAAAACTCATGAAGGGAAAGTTTGAGATGAGTATGACGAAAGAATTAACTTTCTTCCTAGGACTGCAGGTGAAGTAAATGAATGATGGAACCTTCATAGGTCAAACTAAGTACACGAGGGATTTGATGAAGAAGTTTGACATGGAATAAAAGTCATCTGTTAAGATACGATGAACATTTCCATAAAAATTAATCTTGATACTGAATGAAAACTAGTGGATCAAACAAGATACATAGCACTCATTGGATCATTACTCTATTTGACTGCCAACAGATCATAAATTACCTTTGCTATAGGTGTATGTGCAAGATTTCAATCTGCACCAAAGGAAAGTCATATGACTACAACCAAGAAGATTTTGAGATATCTGAAACGAAGCCAAGAAGATGGATTTTGGTTTCAAGATAATTGGATATTTTGACTCAGACTGTGCTGGATATAGAATTGACTGAAAAAGTACATCGGGTACATGTCAGCTGCTTAGAAATAGATTGGTTTCTTAGTTCAGTAAGAAACAAAACTCAATAGTTGTATCAACAACTAAGGCTGAGTACATTGCTGCAGGCAGCTGTTGTGCACAAGTGTTATGGATGAGACAACAACTGAGAGACTATGATATTGACAAGATTGAAATTCCAATTATGTGTGACAACAAGTGCAATTACAATCACTCAAAATCCAGTATTGCACTCAAGAACCAAGAACATTGATGTCAGATATCACTTTATCAGAGATCATGTTGAAAAGAAAGACAACATATTGGAATATGTGTTAATTGAGAATCGGTTAGCTGATATATTCACAAAACCCTTATGTGAATCATGGTTTGAGGAATTGAAAAATGAACTTAGATTGATTGAGTTAAGTTAACTCTTTGAGAAGAGTTGTTCAGAAGAGTCAAAAGTAAAGAGAATTTCATTTCATAAGAGTTTTACTCTTTCAGCAGATAAAACAACAGAACTGGACGATCAACAAAGTTGAGTCTAAGCAAATAGCTGAGTGACATCAGCTGATTAGAGCATTAGAAGAGTCAACATCAACAAACTGACACATTTATTGAGTAAAGGATAAAACGAGGTCATATTTTTTAATAAGCGGGAATGTTTTCTGAGATGAAGTTAGCGTAATTAAACGAGGCATAGTAACCCGAGAAAAGGCTGCTCGGTTACTGCACAAAGAAGCTTATGATTGGCTATAAATGTTGCGGGCATTTAATTCTAAACTCAAAAGCTTTTTCAAGATCAAATCTCAACCGTTGATCAAGTTTTGAAATTTCACTATCTCTCTTACGTTGAATCACCTCCAATATAAACCCTCAAAAGATTCCCTCTCTATTCTCAGACTTTCAGAAAATACTTCAAAAATTCCAAACTTTCTCTCTACACGCCCTCGTGTGAATACTCTCAAATCTCTCACTTTTATCCATGGCTCCTAACAAATCTGCTAGTTCTGCTCTGGATTTCACAAAGATGACTGAGAAGGTTCATTTAGGATCACTGATCGATGTTGAAGACTTGGTTAAGCACTCTGCTAACCAAGCTAGGCTCAGAAGATTGTGGGAAATTTGAAAAAATCAAAGCTAATTGAGTTTTTGACTCTGCAAATGCCTCAAATGTATCAAGATGAGGTATCCATGCTCTATGTGAACATATCCGTGCATGATTATGGGATCCATTTTTATGTGAATGGAAATGGTGTAGTAATATCAATGGCCAATGTGAGTGATCTACTGAAACTCTCCAACTCTGTTCTAAGTGAGCTAAAGGACCACAAGTTCAATTTGCTGAAGACATGGAGGGAGATAGTTGCCGATAAAGAGGCTGAGAACTACAATCCATCAGCAATGAATGTCGTAGTGAAGGAGGACTACCCAATTATGATGGATATCGTGTCCAAGTGCATGGATATAAAATTTGGTTCATATAATCAGCGGTCAACAACTAAGCTAATAGTCATGTCAGCTATTATGGAAGAGATGGAGATTAAGTGGGTTGAGTATGTGTATGATAAGCTCAACCAGAATGTGTTGCATGTGGAGGTAGCTGATGGCAAGTTTAAGCATACCTTGGGCTATGGGCTAGTCCTTGGGTATATATTGGAGAAGAAGTGTTTGCCCTTGAGGAAAGGGAAACCTTTTCATGTGAACGAGAGGTTGTTCAGAGGCAACCTCTCAGCTGCACAAAAGAAGTCCCACACCAAGAAAATGGGCACTTCAGAAGGGGAGACAACTGAAACTGAACCACCTGCTCCAGTTCCTAATAAAATGAGGACAGTTGCTCCAAGGAAGTCAGTTGCAGCAAAAAGATAGAAGACTCAACCGGAGAAAGTGATGTGTGATGAGCCAAATGAGTCGGTTATGGGAGCTGAATCCAAGGATACTGGATCTGTAGAAGTGATAAGGGTCTTTTTATGCATGTTTTATGTGTATATTTGAGTAGAATTCGAGTTATTTTATTGTTAGTTTTGTAAATTTTTGATTGTACATAGTTCATATTACTCCGAGGTGATTTTATTGATGTAGATTGACCATTCGGGGCTAATTTTGGTGAATTTCGGACCATGGATTCATGTCAAAACATACCGGGGAGTTTAAGGATGCAAAAACGCTCGAAATTCCAAGCCAAACGCGTCATTTCGGGGCCTTTTTGGTCCAACACGGGCAGGGGGTGTCGGGCAACACGGCCGTGTTCCACCGGGAGCCAAAAACTCGAAATTTTTGCACAAAAACAGCCTCCAACACGCCCTGGCCGTGTTCCCCAACACGGCGTGTCGCCAGAACACGGCCTGGCCGTGTTGGGAAGCACGGCCATGTCGGTGAGTCCTGTGTGATAAAACAAAGACGGCCCGGCCGTGTCAAGCGGGCGTGTCCCCGGACCTCTTTTTGCAACTTTTCTTTGCGGAATTTGGGGAAAACTCACCAACCAACCCATTTTGGCCACTTTTGTACACTTTTAACACCCTATTTTGCTGAAACATGTCTCCATGTCCCCTCCTCATCACTTGAATACAAGAATTCACCAACCAACAAGGAAAATGGGGTGATTGTTTAATAAAAGAGAGTACTATCAATGTATTGGTTGCCTATAAAAGCCAAGGTTGAAATTGGGAGATTCATTCATTAGATACTCATGAAATATTCATTGTATTCATTTCATTAAGTAGAATTGGGATCAAGGGGTCTTGGAGGAGAAAGCTTGGGGCAATATTGGAGAAGAAGGCTTGGAGCAACATCATCAATCAAGAAAGAAGTCAATTGAGATTTTGAGAAAGATAAGTACATCATGTCTACAATACTTAAATCTTCTTGTGTAATTTATTCTTTGGTCAAAATCATGTGTAGCTAAACTCCTAGTGTTTGAATGTAATGAACTCTAGAATGGATTTGTGATTAAGGTGTGTATGTTTTTAATAAAATCTTCATATTTTGTGTGATTCACTTATATTATGCTTCATTCATTCGAATTGATATATGCGCAATATTGATTTGAAGTTTATTTTTCATCCGGGAAATCGAGAGATTCATGGTGAAATAGAACCTATATAAGTGAAAAGAGTTGCATGCAATCCTAGATATAGGACGACATAAATCTTCTGGATTAGGGTCAAACCTAATATGGGAATTCATAAATCGTTATAATGCAATCTTGGGGGTTTTAACTAGGAAGAGATTTCAGTTAATCAACTTGAGATTAGGAGTTTTTCGCCTTGAGAAAGGGATTAACTTAAATCGGGAATTTCTACGGTCCACATAACATGGGATTTTATTAAAAGAGGTTGGTGTTTGCTTAAGGGCTTACGGTTGTATTTTTTAACTTGTCAAATCACAAAAACATTCTAGAGGGATTTACATTCAAACACATTTCTATCTCTTGATTTCTTATTTTACAAATCTTCCTTCATTTTTACAATTTATAATTTGTTTTCATTTTTCATCAAACAAAAACTCTGAAAATTGTTAGATTAAATAACAAAAAGACGGTAATTATTAGTACTTACAATCCTCGTGGGAATGACACTCGGTACTCAATAATCTATACTATAAAACGATAGGTGCACTTGCCTATGGTTTTAAAGGTAGCTTTTGAGCCATCAAGTTTTTGGCGCCGTTGTTTAGATTATAATATTAAGAACGCTTTATTTTTGTTAATTTAATCATTCTTTTTTACCATTATCTTTCTTTTTATCTATCTTTGTAAGTCTTGGTTTATACTTATCCTCTTTATTTATCGCAGTGCATGCCTACTCGTCGTCGAGGCAGGAAGTGCGAAATCGGTAGTAGTAACACGGAGGAAAGCATTAATATAGACTACGAGGAGGATATAGACGAAATCAAAGATTTTGCCATGGCGGATGAACAAAGAACTATGTACGATTACGCCAAGCCATCCATGGATGGCACGACGTCAAGCATTGTAAGGCCCACTGTTGCCGCCAACAATTTTGAAATTAAACCCAACGTTATTCAAATGGTGCAACAGCTTGTCCAATTTGACGGTCTACCAGATGAAGATCCCAATAATCACATCGCGAATTTTCTTGAAATTTGCGACACTTTCAAAATCAACGGGGTCTCCGATGATGCCATCCGCCTACGCTTATTCCCATTCTCTCTTCGGGGACGAGCAAAATAGTGGTTAAATACTTTGCCAAAAGGAACGATTACAACATGGAATATTATGGCAGAAAAATTCCTTTTGAAGTATTTCCCACCGGCAAAGACCGCAAGATTAAGGAACGAAATCTCTTCATTTACTCAAGCACGATGAAACTTTATACGATACTTGGGAGAGATTTAAGGAATTATTGCGAAAGTGCCCACACCATGGCCTACCTATTTGGATGCAAGTCCAAACATTTTATAATGGGCTACTTTCTCAAACAAGACAAATGATCGATCAAATGGCGGGGGAACTCTTAATAACAAAACGCCGGAAGCCGCTCAAGATTTGATCGAGGAAATGGCCATGAACGGCTACCAATGGCAATCCATACGAGGTAAAACTAACAGTTTGTGGTGTGTATAATGCAGATGCGTAGTTACGCTCGCCGCCGCAGTCGAAGCGTAACCCAAAAGATTGATGATTTGGCAATTCCTAAACCACCACCACCGCATGTTTTATCTTGTGAAACTTGCGGAGGAGGATCGCATAATCATCGATTGTCCACATACAATTCCTCACGCTGAACATGCTAATTACGTTGGGAATCAAGGCAGAAATTACCCAAGTAATCCTTACAGCAACACATATAATCCTGGGTGGCGACAACATCCTAATTTTGGTTGGGGAAATCAAGGCCAACCACGACCTAATCCCAATCCTTATCTACACACGTCTCCCAGATTTCAGCCAAATCAAGGTAAGCCTAACTTGGAAGATCTTATAACAAAGTTTGTGCAATCAACAGATACCCGATTCCAGGCGGTGGAAACATCCTTGAGAAAACCAAATAGGCCAGATTGCGAAGATGATTTCCGAAAGGCCACAAGGTAGTTTGCCGGGTAATACCGAGCCAAACCCAAGGGAGCACGTAAAGGCAATCACCATCAGTTTTCCACATGAGCATGATTATGCCAATGCCGCCATGCAGAAATACGTGGAGGATGACATGCCCAAAGAAAATCTCATGAAAAAGGAGGTTGCAGAATACAAACCCAAGATCCCTTACCGAGTCTAATCAAGAAGATAGAAGGGAGGACAAATTTGGTAAGTACCTTGATTCTTTCAAACAATTACATGCCAATATTCCATTTGTTGACCCTCCTTCAAAGCATGTTAGGGATCTTAATGACATCATTCCTAGTGAAAATAAGCTCAACAAATTATCAAATGTGCAATTGAATGATAAATGTCCTTCCAATGAACTACCACAAAAATTTAATGATCCAGGAAGTTTTATTATCCCTTCCACAATTGATGGTTTACCCATAGGGCACTAGCCGACTTGGGAGCTAGTATCAACGTGATGTCTTATGAAACATTCAAGCATGCGGGATTAGGTGAACCTAAACCTATTAGGATGGACATTCAATTAGCCGATAAATCGATTAAACATCCTAGAGTATTATTAATGATGTGTTAGTCAAGATTGATAAATTCATGTTCCCATTGATTTTGTTATTCTTGACATGCATGATGATATTAATGTTCCTCTAATTCTTGGGCGTCCTTTCTTGGCTACTACGAAATCTATCATTGATGTGCATGAGGAAAATTAACTTTGAGAGTAGGGGATGAACAAGTAATTTTTAAAATTCATGTTGATATTGATAAGGATACTACTTGTTCTTTTGTCGATTCAATTCCTTTGCATGATGAGAAACTCTTGGAGAAAAGTGTTGTTCAAAGTCCATGTTGGAAGCTTATGCCCAAAAAGGGGACCGAAAAGGTCGAAATGCACATTTTGAAGCTTGAGGTTGGGGGTAGTTCTCCTAAACACCAAAGGGATTTTCATAAGTTTGAAGCTCCACCCGACTAATCTTCACATTTAGGTGAGTTAGTCCAGCTATACGACTTTAAAGAAGCGCTACCCGGGAGGCAACCCGATGTTTGTGTGCAATTGTTTTCATTCATTTTTATTTTTTTATTTTATTTTCTTTCAAAATAATCACAAGTCCTTAGAGTCATTTTCAAATCAAAAAAAAAAAAAAAAAATCTTGAACATCTTCTTGGTTGTCCTAATTGGGAATATTTGAGATTTCACGGTATTCGAGTTGTGTGTTGCTTAACTTTAATTAGGTATGAAGATGTCGTTGAAGGTCCCGCACAAAACAACCCAATGGTCGCTCAACACCGATTCCACTATTGTAGTAAGGTCGTATTTTTCTTTTTCACTTCTTTTATATCATTCTAGTTTCTTTGCTTTTTTTTTTTTTTTTTTGAGTGTGTTGTGTGTGTTTGTCCATTTCTTTCTTTCACATTGAGGACAATGTGAATCATAAAGTTGGAGGTGGGTACAATAACATTTTCGGAATGCTTGTATGCTTGTTTGTGAGAGATGTGATTTTTTTTTTTACCAAATTGAATGTTTGCTAGTCAATAACTTAGCCCAATTATACTACATTAACTTGTTAATTTGTGTTTTCAATGTGAAGCAATTGATTGTCTAGGATAGATTGACGTGGATGCGAGCAAAATTTTGATGAGATTTCTAACACCATAAATACTTGATGTGTTAAGGCATATACGACGATACCTACGCTATATGAACGCCTGAGAACTCGTGATTTAGTAGTGGTTAACGAGTTGTTAAACCAAGCTTGCGAATAATGAAAAACAAAAAGAAAAAAAAAACGGACCAATCGAGATTATACTCCTCTATTTGTTGTTGCTTAGTAACTAGGAGCATTCATGAGCCCCATGTTTGTCTTTTACGTAAAACGGCGACGAATATGAGTATGGGAAACCACCCTAGGAGTGTTTGAACAGAAATTCAAAATATAAACCTAGTGGAAGCATGTCTCGAAAGGTCCCAAAAAAAAAAAAAAAAAAAAAAAAGAGAACGAAAAAAAAAGGAGAATGAATACTCCTTGACTTCTCATTCCAATAAAGTTCAAGAAGCTTGGTTATATGACTAGTAGGCTAACTACAATGATCTATTGAATTCTTGTATTTTCATGGCGTTATTGAATTGAAGTTGTTCATAACTATCAATGTTTTGTGGAGTGATGATTTCAAGTCCGAATAATGCCTCGCCGATATTACGTCTTTTCTTGACGATGATCGCTTTACAAAACTATGTTTTTACTTAATGGTTAATTCAGGTTGAGAAGGCCAAGAACTTGACTGCTTATGTTCAATATGTTGAAAAAAAAAATCATCTTTGTATGTTGTGATTTATTGAATCCCTCTTTTTGATATAATGTTTTGCTTGAGGACAAGCAAAGTTCAAAGTTGGAGGTGGTTTGATAAGGGTCTTTTTATGCATGTTTTATGTGTATATTTGAGTAGAATTCGAGTTATTTTATTGTTAGTTTTGTAAATTTTTGATTGTACATAGTTCATATTACTCCGAGGTGATTTTATTGATGTAGATTGACCATTCGGGGCTAATTTTGGTGAATTTCGGACCATGGATTCATGTCAAAACATACCGGGGAGTTTAAGGATGCAAAAACGCTCGAAATTCCAAGCCAAACGCGTCATTTCGGGGCCTTTTTGGTCCAACACGGGCAGGGGGTGTCGGGCAACACGGCCGTGTTCGTGTTCACGGGAGCCAAAAACTCGAATTTTTGCACAAAACAGCCTCCAACACGGCCTGGCCGTGTTCCCCAACACGGCCGTGTCCAGGAACACGGCCTGGCCGTGTTGGGAAGCACGGCCATGTCAGGCTGAGTCCCTGTGTGATAAAACAGCACGGCCCGGCCGTGTCGGGCGACACGGGCGTGTCCGGGACCTCTTTTTGCAACTTTTCTTTGCGGAATTTGGGGAAAACTCACCAACCAACCCATTTTGGCCACTTTTGTACACTTTTAACACCCTATTTTGCTGAAACATGTCTCCATGTCCCCTCCCTCATCACTTGAATACAAGAATTCACCAACCAACAAGGAAAATGGGGGTGATTGTTTAATAAAAGAGAGTACTATCAATGTATTGGTTGCCTATAAAAGCCAAGGTTGAAATTGGGAGATTCATTCATTAGATACTCAGGAAATATTCATTGTATTCATTTCATTAAGTAGAATTGGGATCAAGGGGTCTTGGAGGAGAAAGCTTGGGGCAATATTGGAGAAGAAGGCTTGGAGCAACATCATCAATCAAGAAAGAAGTCAATTGAGATTTTGAGAAAGATAAGTACATCATGTCTACAATACTTAAATCTTCTTGTGTAATTTATTCTTTGGTCAAAATCATGTGTAGCTAAACTCCTAGTGTTTGAATGTAATGAACTCTAGAATGGATTTGTGATTAAGGTGTGTATGTTTTTAATAAAATCTTCATATTTTGTGTGATTCACTTATATTATGCTTCATTCATTCGAATTGATATATGCGCAATATTGATTTGAAGTTTATTTTTCATCCGGGAAATCGAGAGATTCATGGTGAAATAGAACCTATATAAGTGAAAAGAGTTGCATGCAATCCTAGATATAGGACGACATAAATCTTCTGGATTAGGGTCAAACCTAATATGGGAATTCATTAATCGTTATAATGCAATCTTGGGGGTTTTAACTAGGAAGAGATTTCAGTTAATCAACTTGAGATTAGGAGTTTTTCGCCTTGAGAAAGGGATTAACTTAAATCGGGAATTTCTACGGTCCACATAACATGAGATTTTATTAAAAGAGGTTGGTGTTTGCTTAAGGGCTTACGGTTGTATTTTTTAACTTGTCAAATCACAAAAACATTCTAGAGGGATTTACATTCAAACACATTTCTATCTCTTGATTTCTTATTTTACAAATCTTCCTTCATTTTTACAATTTATAATTTGTTTTCATTTTTCATCAAACAAAAACTCTGAAAATTGTTAGATTAAATAACAAAAAGACGGTAATTATTAGTACTTACAATCCTCGTGGGAATGACACTCGGTACTCAATAATCTATACTATAAAACGATAGGTGCACTTGCCTATGGTTTTAAAGGTAGCTTTTGAGCCATCAAGAAGTCTCTCTTGAATGAACGACGAAGAAAATAGAGGACATCTCCTCAGTTTTGGTTGCCTTTAGCCTCTCAAGAACCAACTGCTGAGCAAAGAGTGGAGGCATCTGTCACAAATATTGAGGAGACAGTTCTAGAAGTAGTTGGTGAATCAGCTAAAAAGGTAAGGCATATTGAACGTGAAGGCTTACCTACTGTGTATGTTGATTCTTTGCCAACTAACTCTGAATCTTTTGAAGAGAACTCCTCCTTATATCCCGACGTGATGTAAAGGATATCTGAGCGGAGACATTAGAAGCTTAGTAAGAGGGAATACCAGTTCGAATGCCCAAAAATGATTGAAGAGGAGGAATGGATTCCCAAATTTCTTAATGACTCCTATGTCCCTCAATTCATTGATCATGTCTATGTGAAATGTGTGTTGTATAAAACAAAAAGAGGGATGATAAGGAAAAGGCGTTGGAGAAGGGTAAAAGCACATATGAAACTCAGAAATGAGGAGAATTTGGAGGAAGTTGAAGCTACAAAGTTGTATCAAGCCTTGCAGGAATCAAGAGAAATGGCTGAGCAACGTTAGCAGACTGGGCAAGGGGAACCTTTATCCCGTACCTAGATATTTGGGAATGTGATGAGGGAAACAGTTGCTCTCTCATCACTAGCTCAGTCTCACTCACATACCATCTTTCAAAATCAAGGTGAGACCACAGCTGAGTCTGTGGAGAAGGGGTAGAAACAAGTTTAGTGCCAACCACAACTGCAACTGGTAACCCAGTTGAGCCAACCCAGCAGACTATCGTTGAGACAACAGTGTCAGAAACTACTACCAAAACTGAAGGAACTACAATTAAAGAAATGGTTGGAGAAAAAGGTTGTTGAATTGGAGACCAATGATGTTCCTGTGGTTGAGAGTACTGAAACTGAGGTACAGGAGGATGTAGTGATGGATGCTCCAGTGGTTGAGACTACTGTGAGAGAAGGAGATGTTGTTCACCCAACATTGGTTGAGACTATTGTAGAGAATGTAAATATGATGGATGAACAGGTTGAGGAACAACAGTCAGTTGAGCCACCGGTAGATTCGATGCGTGTAAATGAAAGAACCGATACTGATCAGGAAAATATTCAGAATCCAGATGAAGGTAATCAAGCAGCAGGGTCCAACTTTGCACAATATGGTTTTGTGTTGGTTGGCCCACCTCTTCAAGATGATAGATCTCCTACAGATGAAGTAGTTGAGATAGCTGATGCACATAATACTTAAATGGAAGAACAAACTGATGCCAGTGAAGCTGTTAACATAGCTAAGGCATAGTCAGCTCAGCAGGCTAATTCCATTGCTACTGCGGATGAAGCTGGCTCAACTGAAGCACAAAGAGTTGCTATTCATGGGGAAGAAGCAAAGAATCCTATTGGAGATGAAGCATGTCCTTCCTCAACTCCTATTGACAACTTTGGTCCCCAGGATTTCATATTCCCTCTAGAAATTTCAAGCAATGAAGAGCCATAAATTTCAAGGTCCAGTAATCCCGTGCATATTTAAGAACCATAAGATTCAGATGGATATAGATTTATCCCATACAACCCCCATGAAAACATCTCTGCTATGAATTTGCCCACAGAATTGACAGCAAACTCGCTTTTGAGCTTAGACGAGCTTTCAGATATATGTTTGGGGAGATGGAAGGTATGGAAGGTGGTGTTTTAGATCTCTGCTTACATATTACCAATTATGATGCACACATAAGCAGTGAAATCTATGGTGTTCTAAGCCAGATCAAGGAATGGATTGCTGAAACCAAAGCTCTTCAGAGGGAACACATTGGGAGCTTTAAACGCCTATACAACAATTTACTGATTTGAGGTTCTGATCAAGTGGCTTTTTAGAGTCGCCAACGGGACCATATGAACATGATGAATGAAAGCCATCAGAGTGACATGGGCTTACTAACTACAAAAGTTGAGAAGAAGTTCGAGCATTTGGAAGCATTTATGAATCAAAAATTCTCAAATTTCCAAGAATAGTTGATTGATCTCAACTCAAGTCACTCTATTGTTGATTCCCCAACTTAGATAAAGTTGGCCTTCATCTTGCAAACCATACAACCCCCATCCAGTGTTGAGGCCAAAAAGGGGGAATAAGCACCCTCAACAACATCTAGCAAAGGCAAAGGCACCTCAAGCACCTTTATTTTGTCTCAGATTCCACCCTCTCTTTCCGTTGATGAAAACCCTGAGCTTGCATTGCAAAAATATAGGGAAGAGTTTGCTGATCTCGATCAGAGGCAATAAGATAAAATAAATCTGCTAAGGGATAAATATGTTAAGCCACCAGCAGGGTCAATCCCCAAGAAAAGAACCAATGAAGAATTTGAAACTCTTCTCTCTGAAGGGTAGTACAAGGGGATGAGACTTTTAGATGAATGGGAAATGTACTGGGATAAGGGCTTGGATGATATTCAGAAAACTAGGGATCAACAGACTAAAATTCAGAAGAGTACATCCTCAAGTCAACATCAGAGCATAAGCAACCAAGTTCCCAGTGCTTGCAGCCAAGTTCCAAGATGAGGCAACCAAGTTAGTGCAAGAGGAAGAGGCAGAAGTGAAACATCTTCTGGTGGTAGAGGAAGAGCACAAAGCCAACCAATAAGAAGTTCTCCACCAAGAAGAGGAAATCAATGGAGTACTCGATCGATCTTGATGAAGCTCAGAGAAGAGAAGAGGAAAGGCATGTAGGTGAGAGAAGAAGCGAAGCTGATCCAGAGGAAGAGGAGAAATGAGATAGGGGGAAGAAGACACGGTAAATGTTGTATTTTTTCACTTGTTTATAAATAAACACTGTAATGTAAGTGCCTGAATTTTATAAGAATAAAATTGATTCATTTTACCTTCAATTATTTAATTTCAGAGCACAAATGTAATAAGTTTTGGCATCATCAAAAAAGTGGAAAATGTCAGGAAATTTATTTTATAGATTTTGATGATTCTTAGAAAACTTTGTATTAGGAAGTTGGCACCTCCATTTCAATATAATCTCTATATACGTAATAGATAGCTTTTTTGTTGACTCAAAAGCAGCCAAGTGAAAGTGCAGAAGACTGACTGAAGAAAGAATCAGAAGACTCACAGCTGATTTACGAAGATTCAGCTGACTTACAACGGAGTAAGTGATCAGAAGACCCTCAGCAGAGTACATGAGTCAAGTCGATCAGAAGACTAACAACATAATTTATCAAATGACTCAAGTTTCAGTCTCAAAGGTGTTAATGCAACTGAAGGACTAAAGTCAACTAAAGAAATCTATTGATTGTGTCCAAGGAGCATATATTTCGAAATCAATAAAATATAATGTTTGACCATAAATGTGCAAGGTATTTATGAAGGCAAGGAGGACCAGCCCATAAGAAGTGCATGTAGAGTGCCATTTTTCAGGGTATTGTAGAGTTCGGAAGAATGCAAGGAAAGGTCAACATAAGAGCTGTAAGAAAGGACATGCTAACTGCCCAATGGTGGGATTTGGATTTATCTATCTCTTCAACGAACAAAGTTCAAATCGTCACTATAAAAGCTGAGGATTTTTCAGAGAGAATATACGAGACACAAAACATAAGTGAATAAGAAAGAAATATCAAAAACTCTCTGAAGCTTATCTGCATATCCTCAAGCTCATACTAAGACACTTCATCCAACACACACTTTGAAAGATTGAAGTTGTTAATCAGTTGAAGAGGAAACTATTGTGAAAACAAACAAGGGTCTACATTTCCAAGTATTGAAGGAAGTGCGGTGAGGTTCAAGATCAAACCAAGTTTGGAGTCAAAGGAGGGTTGTTTGAACAAATCCTGAAGATTCAGAGAGCTGATGTTACTAGGCAGTTGCCTGGTGAAAAGCTGAGTCCCAAGAGTAGCTAGTTGTGTGATCAAGGCTATTCAGGTTGTATCTTTTGTAACTAAAGTGAACTGTTACAGTGGATTCCTCCGGGAGTAGGAGAAAAGAAGAGGAATTACCCCATCATCGAACCACTACAATTCTCGTGTCTTTACTTTATTTCTCCTAAATTTCTGCATTTAATACTCTGTTGCTTATTTGCTATCCAATCAAATGCACAACTCTCTAAAATACTAAGTATTGATAACCAAAATTCAAAGGGTGTAAGTCTTTCACTGACTTAAAAAGAAAACTGAATTTGTAAAATAATTGACTATCTTCAGTTGAGTTACTCTATAAACAACTTTCTCAAGAGAACTATTGAGTGGTTAACTCTCCTGCTGATTTTCAACTCAACTGTCTGAAGGACTAAGCTGTTTTCTTAAAACTCTGATTCGAAAAATGAAAAAATTGTAAAGTCTATTCAACCCCCCTTCTAGACTTTACCTAACGCCCCTTGGGACCTACAAGACTGTTGCGAGAGAAGTTGAGAATGTTGAAGATCTAGCAGTTGAGACTGCTGTTGATGAAGCAGTTGAGATGGAAGAAGTACAAAATCTTTGTTTAGATTTTGATGATACCATGTAAAACTTAGATTATGAAGTTGGCACCCCATTTTCTATGTAATTCAACTTGTAATAGATAGGGCTGTATAAGCTGAGTTGAAATCAGTTATGTTGAAGATTACAAGACTCGACTAAAGAACAAAGAGGAGACCCAGATGTGTGTCAGCTGTGTGAAGTATAGTGAAGACTCAGACAAGTGACAGAAAAGTTGTCTCAATCAGCTGACTGACAGCCAAGTCATTCCAAAATTATTGGAATCGAATGACAAAGGGGTATGCAGCAAACAAGTCTTGAAGAAAGCTGAAAGAGATCCGTTGTCAAGACAAGTCAAGGTTTTGCTAGAAATAAGCACGTGTAAGGCTGCCAGCAATAAAGTTATTTTGCTGAAAGAGTGCAAAAAGCAAGGAACCAATGAGATGTACCTGAAAACCTGCAGAGATTAACGACCTACATAAATGCTGCAAGACAAACCAACACCTACGAGTGTGATTTGAAATTTATGTTTATCTCTTAAACGAACATAATTTTAAATGTGCACTATAAAAGGCTGAGGAAGCAAGTGAGAGAAGGTTACAAATTTAATAAGACTATCAAGCATACAAGCAAGCCATAACCTGCAAATTATCTCAAGCTTTTCAAAAAAATCCTCAAGCCTAATTTCGAAGGAATTCAATTCAACATATTTAGTGAAGGAAAGATTACTTCATCAGTTGAAGAGGAAGACTATTTTCAAGAACAAAGGGGTCTACTCTCCAAGGTTAAAGGAGAAGTAGTGAGGTTCCAGTTCGAACCGGTGCTTTGAACCTGTTGGAGGGCTAAGTGATCAAGTCCAAAGGTTTGAAGGAGGCTGAAGTAACAGGACAACTGTCTTGTGAAGAAGCTGAGTCCCAGGAGCAACAGGCTGTGTGATTAAAGTTGACTTGGACTGATAACTACTTTGTAACCAAGATTAAGTTACTTAGTGGATTCCTCCAAGAGTTGGAGAAGAGTGGATTAGAGGAATTACCCCATCCTCGAACCACTATAAACTTCTTGTGTCTATTTAATTTACAGCACACTTATTTCTAGCATTTATTTTATATTTGTTGCTTAGTTAAAATTGATAAACTCTGCTGATAATAACTATTCCAACAAGTAGTATCCGAGCGGTTGGTTAATTGAGCCTTCCACACTAGTTACTGAACTAGATCTCATTCTTTTTCTAAAGAATCAATACTTGAGTTTTTAAAGACTTTATTTCAAAAACAAAGTTATTATCATGGAAGCAAATCTAACACGTATTCCAATGTTTACTATGGAAGTGTTTAATGATTGGAAAATTCGTATGCAGACTCATCTTTCAGCCCTCACAGGCATACATACAAAAGAGACAATTGTATGTTCCTAAAACTCCTAAGAAATTTGCTAAGATTCATTATGATTATGGAACTTATAGGTGGCAACCTCTTAGAGTCAGATCTTTTGGCCATAGGTTGGTTGGATCACCTTATGGTGCTAACCCATCACGACCCAGACATGTTTGGGTACCTAAAACATGATTTCCTTGATTGCAGGTTTAGGGAACAACTAAGTGACAAGGAACTTGGTACATGGATAATGGTTATTCTAGACATATGATTGGGAACAAAAAGAATTTATCTAACTTCAATGAGTCAAGAGGAGCAAAAGTCATATTTGGAGGAAATGAAGCACCAGGGGAAATCAGAGGCATTTGATCCATAAAGAAAAATGGATTGGAAATCACAGATGTAGCTTATATTGAAGGGCTGAATTTCAATCTGCTGAGTATCAACCAACTCTATGATAAAGGCTACAATGTAAATCAAAGTTGCAAAAGTCATATTTGGAGGAAATGCAGCTCCAGGGGAAATCAAAGGCACAGGATCCATAACGAAAAATGGATTAGAAATCACATATGTTACATATGTTGAAGGCCTCAACATGAATCTGCTGAGCATCAGCCAACTCTTTGACAAAGACTATAATGTTGGATTCAATATGGGTGTATGCCAAATCAAGAATGCTAAATAAAATGAAATTGTGCTTCAAGGATCAAGGTAGAAGAACATGTATGTAGTGGATTGGTCAACTGCTACACCAAGCACATTTTTGCTAGCAAAGAGTACAGCCGAATCAAGTTGGTTGTGGCATAAGAAGCTGAGTCATCTGAATTTCAAGACAATCAACAAGCTTGCAAGGAGTCATTTAGTGGAAGGATTTCCTGACTCATTATACAAGAAGAAAAGCATATATGATGCATGCCAGACGAGAAAGCAAATTAAATCATCTTTCAAGGACAAGCCAAGTCCTTCTTCAACCAGGATATTGCATATAGATTTATTTGGTCCTGTTGAACCAGCCAGTGTCAGTAGAAAGAAATAAACCTTAGTGGTGGTGGATGATTATTCAAGATACACATGGACAAACTTTATGTGTAAAAAGAAGGAAACCTTGCAGAGATTTCCTCAGTTGATGAGAAGAGTTCAAAATGAGAAGAGTCAAACCATTATAAAGATAAGGTCTGACAGGGGAACTGAGTTTGTCAATGGGATTATAACTCAGTATTGTGTTGAAAATGGTATTTCTCATGAGTTGTCAACTGCGAGAACTCCACAGCAGAATGGATTAGCTGAAAGAAGGAACAAAACTCTCAAGGAAGCTGCAAGGACCATGTTAGCTGAAGCCGGTTTGCCTAAGAGATTTTGAGTTGAAGCCATCAATACTGTTTCCTACACTCAAAAAGGTGTATGATTAACAGGCAATTGTCCAAAACTCCCTATGAAATTTGGACAGAGAGGAAGCCAAATGTTGGATATTTTCGAATCTTTGGATGTAAGTGCTTCATCCACAACAATGACAAGGACAATCTAAAAGCTTTTGATGCTAAAGCTGATGAAGGTATCTTTTTGGGATACTCAGCTGAGAGTAAAGCTTATAGAGTGCTGAACAAAAGGACTATTGTAACAGAAGAGTCTATCCATGTGGTTTTTGATGAACCCAATTTTAATGGAGAAGACATAGATGAGTTAGCTGAAAAGAAGAATGAAAAGAAGATTCAGCCAACTGTTCAGAAGACTCCCAATGTTGAAGTAGATGTAAGAGCACACAACCTTGATGAAGATGAGATAGCTGAATCTCAGAGGCAATTGGAAGGTCAGTAGTAGAATGATGACGAGAAAGCTGTTCAATATAACTTAGCTGCGAGACGACTGAACTCAACAGACTTACTCCAACTAAATGTGAGGTGGCTAAAATACCATCAACCTGAGTTAATTATTGGAAATGTTAGAGATGGAGTAAAAATTAGATCCAGAGGTCAACATGAAGCTATGTTTACTTGTTATATTTCACAGATAGAGACTAAAATTGTGTCTGAAGCATTGGATGACACACATTAGATTCAACTATGCAGGAAATGATGAATCAGTTTGAATGAAACAAAGTTTGGGAATTGGTTCAAAGGCCTACCCACCAAAATGTTATTGGTACTAAGTGGGTATTTAGAAAGAAGAGGAATAAGGAGGGATCTGTTGTAAGAAACAAAGCAAGATTGGTAGCCAAAGGGTATTGCCAAGAGGAAGGCATAGATTTTGATGAAACATTTGCTCATGTTGCTAGATTGGAAGCAATTTATGAAGAGTGCATTTTTAAATGGACTTTTAGAAGAAGAAGTCTATGTGGAGCAACTTCCATGTTTTGAGCAGAAAACTATTGGAGATAAATTCTACAAGCTCAAGAAAGGTTTGTATAGATTGAAACAAGCACCAAGAGCTTGGTATGACACATTGTTTCATTTTCTCATTGACAATGGATTCACCAACGACAAGGTTGATGGAACACTCTTCAGAATTCAAGATGGAGAGAGTATATTGCTTGTTCAAATTTATGTGGATGACATCATATTTGGTTCCACAAATAAAGAACTGTATGACAAGTTTTCAAACCTCATGCAAGGGAAGTTTCAAATGAGCATGATGGGAGAACTGACTTTCTTTCTATGTCTTCAAGTCAAGCAAATGAAAGATGGAACCTTTAGAAGTCAAACCAAATATACCAGAGATTTAATGAAGAAATTTGGTATGGAAGAGAAGTCATCAGTGAAGATTCCCATGAATACATCAGTCAACATGGATATTGATGCAGATGGCAAAGCTGTAGATCAAACCAGGTATAGAGCCCTTATTGGATCATTGCTCTATTTGACAATAAGTATGCCAAACATCACCTTTATTGTAGGTGTATGTGCTAGATGATGCAGTAAAAGAGAGTCACATGACAGCCAAGAGAATCCTAAGGTATTTGAAGGGATACCAAGAAATTGGCTTATGGTATCCAAAGGATGGAGGATTCAAGCTAGTTGGCTACCCAAACTCAGACTATGCTGGATGTATAGTTGACAGGAAAAATACATCAGGTACCTGTCAAATGCTTGGAAATAGATTAGTTTCTTGGTTTAGCAAGAAAAAAAATTTAATAGCTACATCCACAGCTGAAGCATAGTACATAGCTGCAGGCAGTTGTTGTGCCCAAGTGTTATGGATGAGGCAACAACTGAGAGATTATGATATATAAGAAAAAAAGATTCCAATTATGTGTGATAACACAAGTGATATTGCAATTACTCATAATCCAATATTGCATTCAAGAACCAAGAACATTGATGTCAGATATCATTTCATAAGAGATCATGTTTAAAAGAAAGACATCACTTTGGATACTAATCAACTGATAAGCAGTTAGCTGATATATTCACTAAGCCATTATGTGAATCAAGGTTTGAAGAGCTTAAAAGTGAGCTAGGATTGATTGAGCTGAGTTAGAAGACTCAGAAAACTCAATCAGCAGAGTCAAAGAAGAGAGAATTGAAAATCAGTAAAGAGTTAGCTTACACTTGAGTGATCATCATGTAAGAGAGAAGCAGAGTTAAGTCATTTTTGGAAGATAGTTGAGTTATTTATGAGCTAAGTGACAAAATACAGTCGTTTTCTGTGAGCATGAATGTTTTTGGGCATGACATTAACAGTAATTATGGTGTCAGTGTAAAGCCTGTACCAGTTTAGCCTATGATTGGATTAAATGCTGCTGCATTTAATGTGGGGAATTTAATGTAGTTTCAAGCTTTTAATCTCAACCGTAGATCCTGATCCAACTTTTGGAATTCTGAGAACCGTCCCCACATACCTTATATACCCAAAATTAAATTTCTCTCTCCTCACTATACACTTATCCTCTCAAAGCAAAGGCAAAGTTTTTCTCTGCAAACAAGCACAAACCCTAGTTCGTACATCACTCAAGTTCAAGTTTTTCAAGTCTCATTTTCTGAAATGGCTCCAAGTTACGACTTTGTGAAGATGGACGAGAAGATCTACTCCAGTTCAACCATGGATTTTGATGGACTGGTGAAGCAAGGAGTTGACAAAGCTCTTGCTAAGAAGATAGCTGATAAACTGGAGAAATCTGTCCTTAAGGGATTTCCCACCATGGAGTTTTCTCACATGTATCTTGAAGAGGTAGCCACGTTCTACGTGAACACTGAGGTTCACGATGAAGAAATCAGGTATTCTATACATATCACCAAGATAAAGATTACTGCTGCGAATTTGGCTAAGTACTGCCAGTTTCCTTCGACTAAGCTGAAGGATATTGCTGAAATAGATATCAACCTAGCTGCGGCATGGAAGGAGATCGCCACGCCAGAGTCTGCTACTAAGGCTGTTTACACTGCCAAGAAGTCGCTCATTGAGGACGATTATCATAAGTTGATGGACGTGGTGTCCAAATGTGTAGACATGAAGTTTGATAGCATCAATTAGTTGTCTATGACAAAACTGACTATCATGGTTGCTATTATGGAAGAAAAAAAGTGAACTGGGCTGAGTTCATCTTCAGCCAAATCTGCCAGAACGTAATGAACAAGACAATTACTGATGATGGTATGTTCGTTAGTTCGATGGGATAGGTCCTTGTGATTGGCCATCTAATGGAGGTGAAGGGCATTCCCCTCAGGCATGGGAAACCCTTCCATGTGAATAAAAAGATGTTCAATGTGAATCTTTCAGCTGCTTAGAGGCAAGCCCATGCAAGAAAGGCTGACACCAGTGAAGGTGAGTCAGTTGATCCTGTCCCCGAGGACATTGCTGTAACTTCCAAGGCTCCTTCTCCAAAGCCTATGCAGAAGAAGAAGAAAGTTGTTGTAGCAAAGACTGCCTCTGTCCCTGCAGCCATCAAAGAACCAACACTTGCCCCAGCAGTCGAGACTGAGAAGGAAACCCCTGCACCTTCTCCAGTCATGAAGAAAAAACGCTCAGCTGTGCTTTGAAAGCCAGCTGTGGCCAAGAAGATAAAGATGTTGGAGCCAACTTCCATCGAAGAAGATGAAGAGGAAGAGATTCATCTTGTCAAGACCAAAAGAAGGCGGCTGATGAAGAAGTCCACCTTGGAAAAGTTGCGCTCAAGTTGAAAGAGAGACTGCAGATGTAGAGGATCAGCAGTCTAAGCAAGCTGAAGGTGGTAAGGAAACCACTACTGTAGTCGAGGAGACTGCTGATAAAGATCAGCAGACTGAAGAAGAGACAGATCTTCGTGAGACATCTGAAGAAAAAGAAATACAGACAGCTGACCAGCATGAGGAGTTGGATGTTGATTCCCCTCAAACTGATGCTAGATTTGTCGAGGAGGAAAGGGCCCCTCTCGTGCCCAATGTCAAAGAAGAGGATGATGATGTGGTCATACTATCTCTTGTGTACCCGGATGTACATGAGAGGTTGAAAATATGGAGGAACTGGAAGCTGAGCTATGCAAGAGATCAATTCACATACCCAGAGTTCATAGAAGAAGAATAGGAACTTCTAAGTTTCCTAGGGAACATTCGAGTCCGTTCTGCACTGGACTCAGATTTCTGCATGTCCATCCTCTTTGATAATAAGTACGAGGAGAAATGAAGAGCAAAGGCTAAGGCAATAGAGGAATCAAATGAACCTCAACTCTGCCCCTTTGAAGGGGTGCATGAAAGCGCCTTTGTGCCTGCGAGCAGCAACAACGATAAGATAGAACCTGCTGATCCAGTAGAGAAAGTAGAGCTGCAGCAAACACTAAAAGAATCCAAAGAGTTGCATAAGCAAAGATTGCAAAAGGGCCCAGGAGAGTCATCTTCTGTTATGATTAGTCCTAGCCTAGACATAATGGAGGTGGTGAGAACAATTGATGCTACCACATCTCCCGTGCACTCTTAGGATGAAAATTCTAGGGAGAAGGCCAAGCCACTCTCTGAAGAACGTGTTGAGACACCTGCCCCAATGGCTGACAACTCAAAAGGAAACACAGTCGTGTCTCAGGTTTCGAGTGACCCCACTGCTCGAGACTCAGCTGGTGTGCCAGCTGAGGGAGAAACTCAACCCACCACAGCCAGGTCGGAGGAGGCTGAGGGAGACCAAACAAAAGAGAAGTTTGGAGGCGAATGTGAGACGAGTAATGTACAACAGACTGAGGTTAATGAGGCTCTGATGATTTCGACTGCCTCAGCTGAAACTTCAGCAGCCATGCAGGCCAATGAAGCTGCTGATGCAGCTAAGGCAAAGGATGGTATTGAGGCCATGGGAGTTAAGACTCTTGGCCATGAAAGTGCAATCCAAGGAATTAAGAATTCGATGGATGCCGCCAAAGACCCCAAAGCAGCTTCATCTGCTCAAGGGATTTCTGTCGAAGACCCTTCTATAGTTGAGACTGCAAAAGGGACAGTTGAAGGCCCATCAGCGGTTGAGACTGCTAAGGGTAACAAAGGCCTGGTGGAGGTTGAGACTTCCCTGGGTAAGCAGGTCGATGAAAAAGTGCCAGCCCCTCAAGAAGAAATCATGGAAGAAGAGGAAATAAGTGCTCTTCATGATTCCAAAGAGAATGTCAATGTTGAACTCTTGGGAACCAACAACGAAGCTGAGTCTAGTCCTATTAAAAAATCATCTGTGGACAAAGTTGCTGAGGAGGCACTGGCAAAACAGAGGCAAACAAGGGACAAAGCTGGTCCGATCAACTTTATAATGGTTGATGGCCGACCTCCCATGGTGCCATCACCTTCCCATGATGCTGATAAGTCAGCCGAGGAACAGTCAACTTAAAAAAAGATACCACTGATGCCAAAGAAGCTATTTAGACAGCTGAAGATTAGTCAGCTCCACAGGCTAACACAGTTGCACAAGATGCCGATGATGCTGAGACAGCCGGCACACTAAGCTGAAGAAATTTTGAAGAAAAAGGGAAAGGCTCCATAGGTTGATGATGTGGAAATTCCTATTTTTTCGGAGGATCTATTTGCTGACTACTTTCCTTTCGAGACTCATGTACCCTAGGAAGCAGAGTCGCACCCCATTTTTTATGTAATTCAACTTGTATAGATAGGGCTGTAGGTCCCAAGGGGTGTAAGTAAGGTTTAGAAGGGGGGTTGAATAAACCTTACCAACTTTTCGATTTTAGTCCTTTTAAAATATTACAAAGTTAACACAAACAACTAAGTCCTTGAGGGACAACTAAGTTGGTTATTCAGCAGAGTTAGCCAGTCAATAGACTCGATAGAGCTGTTGATAGAATAACTCAACTGTTTAACCTGAACCTTAACTTGGCTGTGTTGGTTTTATCAGCGGAAGACTTAACACCCTTTGATTTGTTTTAAACTTGTTTTAACACTTGATTGTAGCACTAGGTTATTAATCAGTTGGATAGCAAATAAGTTTATCAGCAGATATAATGTAAGTATGCAGAAATGTAAATATGCTGAAAAATAAATGATACAGTTAATTTTTATAGAGGTTCGAAGATGGGGTAATTCTTCTAACCCTCTCTTCTCCAACTCCTGGAGGAATCCACTAAGTAACAGATCAGTTTACAGAGTGGTGAACAAACTAGAGACAACCTTGGTCACACAGCTGGCTTCTCGTCCGACTCAACTTCTTCACAGGGCAGCTGCCTTGCTATTTCAGCTCACTTTCTCAAGCTCTTGGATTTGATCACGAAGCCCTCCAATAACTTGATACTGGTTCGACCCTGAACCTTCCTACAATCCTCCTTGGATGATAGACCCCTTTTGATTCTTCAAAAGTTTCTCTTCAACAGTTTGAAGTTATCTTTCCTTCACAGCTTGTGTTGGATCGATTTCTTTCGAGTTTTATGCTTGAGGATTTTCTTGAATATCTTTGAGAATATTTGCAGGTTAACAACTTGAATAATGCTTGATTTCTCAGGTGTGCAAGGTAACATTTTCTCAATGAATTTCTTCAGCCTTTTATAGTGAACTTTTAAAAATCTGCCCATTGAAGAGATAGGCTGATTTCAAAAGTCATTTGTTTTTGTTGTCTTGTATTTTCTTGGTCCTCAATCTTGAGATGTAGACCATTCCTCGTATTAAATGATTGTGCAGCTTTTTAGGTTTTGACACGAGGTGCAGTGCTTCCCATTGGTTTATTCCTTTTGCACGCTTCTGGGATAAGCACTTTAAAACCTGGCAGCATGGAAGTATTACTTATTTAAGTAATGTTCTTGACTTCTGTGCAACGGATTCATTTTAGTTAACTCCTCTTGGCTGCTGCCTTTTTCCCCAGGTGACTTGAGTCTGCTTCAATCATTTGAAGACTCATCTGTCACTTTCAACTTGAGACTTGGCTTCTTGAGTTGTCTTTGACTGACTCCTCACACAGCTGATTCACAGCTCAAACACCTTCAGTCGAGTTCTTGATCTTCTATCTTGGCCATACTCAGCTGTTCCACAGCGGAGTCTTCACTTTAGTCTTTAGTTGACTTCTTGTATTTTCCAGGCGTAGCTGACTTGACTCAGCTTTTCATGCCCTATCTATTACAATGAATATACAAGGAAAATGGGTGCCAACTTTCTAGTTTAAGTTTTACACGACATCCATCAAAATCTATAAAATAAATTTCCCAACAATTTCCCCCTTTTTGATGATGCCAAAACTTAAAAACATTCAACAACATGTAAACAACAAGGATACATACAGACAATGCACTAACAAAGAATGTATGCGTAGAATTGATCATTTTATTGATCATAACATTCTTGTCCTTTAAACAGCTGTTTACATTTAGTATCAAAGCATGCTATATCAAAGCAAAATACAGACATCTATGCTAGGACACAAATACAAAGTGAGAAATTACAGAAAAACTTCACTAAGTATATAGATGACTTACATGAATGTATTTACATAAGTAAAGTACAAGAAGGGTTCTCAGCAACACTTCATCGCCTTCGCTGCCTCCTTCTTTCCTCTTCCTTTGTCAAAGTCATCAGCTCTTTTTCTCTTTTTATCTTCTTCTTCTCTCTTCTTCTTTTCTTCTTCTTTCTTTTTCTTTTCGTAAGCTCTTTTTGGAGCAGGGTCATCCCTTCTTTGCCTTTCCTCCCATTCGCGTTGGGCCTTGGCACTTTTTGCTGCCATTCTTCTTTTGGCTTCTTCAATTTTGCGTTGATCTTCTAAATTCGCCAAATGATCGTGCCCAGTCCAATACACGATGTCCCTTTTTTGCTCCTTTCCCGACTCAGCTCCTCTTTCTCTGAGAGTGTACTGCACAGGAGCTTTGGATTTTCCGACTGGGTGTCCGCTAGAGCTTTGCTGTTTCTCAGCTGTCTTGCATACCTCTAGACCTTTTTCCCAGTATAGATCCCATGCTTTGGTTAGAGACAGTCCCTTGAAGTAGCCTTCAGCTTCCAGTGTTTTGAATTCTTCCATGGATCTAGGCTAAGATCCACCAAACTGCATTAATTCACTAGGAGGGTCAATTAGAGCTTTGCTTAATTCAGCTGGGAGTCCACCGTACTCTTTTAAGATCTTATGAACACGAGCTTCCTGTTTTTCGGAGAACTCTTCAATTTCTACTTCAATGATCTTCCTTCTTTATGCTATTGGCACAGCAGAGTGTCCCATTGGTAGGGTTACAGGGAATTTGCTGATGATGGAGGCTGTGACTTGACCTTGCTGGGGGGTTTCAGCTATCATCAAGGTTAAATCTTTTGAACCTTCCTTCTCAGCTGCTTTTTCCTTCTTCTCAGCTTCAGATTCCTTCAACTTCTCTTCTTTCAACTTCCTCAGGTAGTCCTCTTCCCCCTTTTTGGCATCATCAAAGGAAAGAGGGACCTTAGGAAACATGCATGCGAGCATAAAGTCGAGTCTGCTGAGCGCGGAATTCTGTTTGGAGTCTGCTACTGCGTAAGCTGTGCAAAATTCTGAGCGTGTAGCTTTGGACTCAGCTGCCACTATTTTCATTTAAGCCATGAGGAGGCTGAATTTTACATTCATAGTCTCGTCAAGTCGCAAAACTTCTTTTCTTTGAAATTCACGCAGTAGCTCCATTTATGTTTTGTGAGAAGCATGCAACCTTTCAATATACGCACCACTATCCCACTCAAGTGCCTTAAAATAATGAACTTGCTCAATAATGAACTTAAAATAATGAACTTGCTCAATTCTCAAGGCAGATTGATGTTGAGACCATTCTCGAATCCGCACCACTATCCCACTCAAGTCTGCTGTGAGGGTAGCATCCTTGTTGTCCAGTCTTAAGTCGAGTGAGGCCTGATGTCTTTCAATATTCTCAATCTCTTCACAGATCTTCTTGAAGATTTCACGAAATTCAGTTGTGTCACTTGATTCAGCTGCAGGCCATTCTTCAGCAAAGTTGAACTCGGCTGGAACAATTGTGTCAGTAGGGATGATTGGATCTTCTCTCACGATGAATCTACATTGGTCAACATGGGTCTCTTCCTCCAAGTCTGGTAGGATCGGCGTGAAAGGGAATACCTTTGGAAAGGCATCATCACTCACATATGGGATTGGTTGTGAGGGTTGTGCCTGTGATGATTCAGCTCTTCGTACCTCGGGGTGCGATAGCTTTGTCGGTAGTGGTCACAACTATGGGAGCCTATGATGGAGCTTGAGTGGTCGCTATTGCTGCAGCTGTGGGAGCCTGCGCAGTTGACTCGGTTTCAACTAGGGCATTTGAGATAATTTGCCCAGCTGACTGAACCTCAGCTGTCTTAACAACGTCTTCGGTCTCAGTGGATTTTTCTAAGTGAATAACCGGTTCCCCTGCTGAATCATCAGCGTCATCGGATAATGATGAGACCTGGGGACTTGGCTCATCATTGAAATTTAATTTCTGACGAGCATCTTTATCACTTAGCTGACTCGTGGTTTTGAGAACATCCTCAGATGGGTCCGTTGGATCTGCAACTGGAGTGGACTCAGCTTCATCTTCAAACCCCAAGAATGATGTGTCTAAGTTCTCCTTGGAGTCATTAAGTGCACTTATCTCCTCCTCTATTTCAGTGCTTTGAATAAGAGGGATGTTCTGTGTCTCTTGAACTTTACCCAGGGAAGTCTCAACCTGTATTATCCCATTTTTTTATTTAAAATTTTTTATTATTATTATCTATATTATAATTATCTTAATTATGATAGTTATAAATTATTAATATTTATAATTCAGTCATTATCCAATTAAAGTCCAAATTTCTTTAAAAACCCAATTAGATAGAGTTTCACTCCTATTAGATTAGGGAGAAGTCAGATTTTATCTTATCATCTTTTAAATCCCACTTATCATCAAACACCAAATATTTATCTATAAATACAAGCCTTTTCCCCGGATATTTTATCATCAACTGTTGCTAGTTTTGTCATCAATATTTACTGTCGGCGCAACCTTACCCCAGTCGCCGGAGATAATTTCCATCCAACTCTCTAGTACCAAATAGCAACAAATCTCCCAAATATCCAAGCCCCAACAACCAAAAAAGAAAAAAAAAGAAAAAGAAAAGAGATTAGACAAGATGAGGGATGACGGCCAGTGAGGTTGAGGAATCCAAATTGGGATTTAATCCCACCTATTCCATAAAATTCCAGTTTTAACCTTCTAGGTTATCGAACTTTGCAAAAAAACCCATGACACCAAAAGTTGACAGATTTGGCCCCTCTTCGCAAGCAAACCTATTTCACCAATTTTTCAAGCCAAGCCTGGAGCCGAAAAAATGAGGAATATGATCTACTGCATCTTTTTACACTATTTGCACAAGATGTCTACAATTATTTTAAGGTGGGGATATTTTCTATTCAAGAATTATTTGTCTTTATTAAATGCTTCGTATATGTGTTTTCGTTTATGTGCAATGTGAAAGGAAATCATGTTAGTCAGGGGCCGTAAGAAGGTTCGGGATCAAAAGTATCCTCGGGGTGAACTTGCATTGCTATAATTAGTCTGGGGCTATAAGAAGGTCCGGTATCAAAAGTATCCTCGGGGTGAACCCGCAGTACTTAGTCAGTGGCTGTAAGAAAGTCTAGGTTCAGGCGTATCCTCGGGGTGTACCCGCAGTACTATAAAGTAACTGGCCATTCAGAGCAAAATTATGGAGGAAAAGTACATTTTAAATGTTTATGATTATGCCTATTGTTGTATTTAATCTTGACAAACGTGTCCCCACGGAGCGAGTTGAAAGCTCACCCCATATTCATTAATATTTTTCAAGTTGAGGAGCCCGAGCGAGGATTGGAGGTGGTGGATGCGAAGTCAATGATTTTTATTTAATTTGAATTTTTAGGAAAATTATATTTTATGAATGAAATTTAAGTTGTTGTTAATAGTTAGTATTTTATTTTTGAATGACAAATATTTTAGCTTTAATTTTATAATTAGACTATATTTTATAATATCATAGTGGCGCAGCGGAAGAGTGAGGGATTATTTGGGTTTATCAATAAAACGGTTCCGCTTATTTTTTTGATATGTGTTTTATTCATACGCTTTTAAATACTCTTTCTTATTAAATTAAGTTACTTATACATTTTGAAAACTGGGGCGTTACAAGTGGTATCAGAGCAGGTCTACGGTTCTGTAGACTTGAAAAAAAAAGTATCTTTTCAAATTTAAAACAAGAAAATAGTCGAGTGACATCCACCTCCGCCACATCTCGTCGGATTCCTAAAGGTATGCAACTTATTATGTCATGCTATTCTTTATATTCATGAAATGTCATATTTATCATGTTTCAGAAGTACATTTTATAAATTAATGTCTTTATTTTTTTTCAGTATTATTGCGTATGTACTTTCCATATTAGACAAGAAATTCCTTGTGTTTTTAATAAACTTTGGTAAGACAACGAATTTCGAGGACGAAATTTTATTAAAGGGGGATAGTATGTAATATCCCATTTTTTTATTTAAAAATTATTATTATTACCTATATTATAATTATCTTAATTATGATAGTTATAAATTATTAATATTTATAATTCAGTCGTTATCCATTTAAAGTCCAAATTTCTTTAAAAACCCAATTAAATAGAGTTTCACTCCTATTAGATTAGGGAGAAGTCAGATTTTATCTTATCATCTTTTAAATCCCACTTATCATCAAACACCAAATATTTATCTATAAATACAAACCTTTTCCCCGGATATTTTATCATCAACTGTTGCTAGTTTTGTCATCAATATTTACTGCCGGCGCAACCTTACCCCAGTCGCCGGAGATAATTTCCGTCCAACTCTCTAGTACCAAATAGCAACAAATCTCCCAAATATCCAAGCCCCAACAACCAAAAAAGAAAAAAAAAAAAAAAGAAAAGAGATTAGACAAGATGAGGGATGACGGCCAGTGAGGTTGAGGAATCCAAATTGGGATTTAATCCCACCTATTCCATAAAATTCCAGTTTTAACCTTCTAGGTTATCGAACTTTGCAAAAAAAAACCCATGACACCAAAAGTTGACAGATTTGGCCCCTCTTCGCAAGCAAACCTATTTCACCAATTTTTCAAGCCAAGCCGGAGCCGAAAAAATGAGGAATATGATCTACTGCATCTTTTTACACTATTTGCACAAGATGTCTACAATTATTTTAAGGTGGGGATATTTTCTATTCAAGAATTATTTGTCTTTATTAAATGCTTCGTATATGTGTTTTCGTTTATGTGCAATATGAAAGGAAATCATGTTAGTCAGGGGCCGTAAGAAGGTTCGGGATCAAAAGTATCCTCGGGGTGAACTTGCATTGCTATAATTAGTCTGGGGCTATAAGAAGGTCCGGGATCAAAAGTATCCTCGGGGTGAACCCGCAGCATTTTAGTCAAATGGGCTTTAAGAAAGTCTAGGATCAGGCGTATCCTCGGGGTGTACCCGCAGTACTATAAAGTAACTGGCCATTCAGAGCAAAATTATGGAGGAAAAGTACATTTTAAATGTTTATGATTATGCCTATTGTTGTATTTAATCTTGACAAACGTGTCCCCACGGAGCGAGTTGAAAGCTCACCCCATATTCATTAACATTTTTCAGGTTGAGGAGCCCGAGCGAGGATTGGAGGTGGTGGATGCGAAGTCAATGATTTTTATTTAATTTGAATTTTTAGGAAAATTATATTTTATGAATGAAATTTAAGTTGTTGTTAATAGTTAGTATTTTATTTTTGAATGACAAATATTTTAGCTTTAATTTTATAATTAGACTATATTTTATAATATCATAGTGGCGCAGTGGAAGAGTGAGGGATTATTTGGGTTTATCAATAAAACGGTTCCGCTTATTTTTTTGATATGTGTTTTATTCATACGCTTTTAAATACTCTTTCTTATTAAATTAAGTTACTTATACATTTTGAAAACTGGGGCGTTACAAGTGGTATCAGAGCAGGTCTACGGTTCTGTAGACTTGAAAAAAAAAAGTATCTTTTCAAATTTAAAACAAGAAAATAGTCGAGTGACATCCACCTCCGCCACATCTCGTCGGATTCCTAAAGGTATGCAACTTATTATGTCATGCTATTCTTTATATTCATGAAATGTCATATTTATCATGTTTCAGAAGTACATTTTATAAATTAATGTCTTTATTTTTTTCAATTATATTGCGTATGTACTTTCCATATTAGACAAGAAATTCCTTGTGTTTTTAATAAACTTTGGTAAGACAAACGAATTTCGAGGACGAAATTTTATTAAAGGGGGATAGTATGTAATATCCCATTTTTTTATTTAAAAATTATTATTATTATCTATATTATAATTATCTTAATTATGATAGTTATAAATTATTAATATTTATAATTCAGTCGTTATCCATTTAAAGTCCAAATTTCTTTAAAAACCCAATTAGATAGAGTTTCACTCCTATTAGATTAGGGAGAAAGTCGATTTTATCTTATCATCTTTTAAATCCCACTTATCATCAAACACCAAATATTTATCTATAAATACAAACCTTTTCCCCGGATATTTTATCATCAATCATTTGCTAGTTTTGTCATCAATATTTATCACGGCGCAACCCTTACCCTGATCCATGGAGATAATTTCCGTCCAACTCTCTAGTACCAAATAGCAACAAATCTCCCAAATATCCAAGCCCCAACAACCAGAAAATAAAAAAAAGAAAAAGAAAAGAGATTAGACAAGATGAGGGATGACGGCCAGTGAGGTTGAGGAATCCAAATTGGGATTTAATCCCACCTATTCCATAAAATTCCAGTTTTACCCCTCTGGGTTATCAAGCTTTGCAAAAAAAACCAATGCACCCAAAGTTGACAGATTTGGCCCCTCTTCGCAAGCAAGCCTATTTCACCAATTTTTCAAGCCAAGCCCGGAGCCGAAAAAACAAGGAATATGATCTACTGCATGTTTTTACACTATTTGCACAAGATGTCTACAATTATTTTAAGGTGGGGATATTTTCTATTCAAGAATTATTTTTCTTTATTAAATGCTTCGTATATGTGTTTTCGTTTATGTGCAATATGAAATGAAATCATGTTAGTCAGGGGCCGTAAGAAGGTTCGGGATCAAAAGTATCCTCGGGGTGAACCTGCAGTACTATAATTAGTCTGGGGCTATAAGAAGGTCCGGGATCAAAAGTATCCTCGGGGTGAACCCGCAGTACTTAGTCAGGGGCTGTAAGAAAGTCTGGAATCAGACGTATCCTCGGGGTGTACCCGCAATACTATAAAGTAACTGGCCAGTCAGAGTAAAATTATGGAGGAAAAGTACATTTTAAATGTGTATGATTATGCCTATTGTTGTATTTAATCTTGACAAATGTGTCACCACGGAGCGAGTTGAAAGCTCACCCCATATTCATTAACACTTTTCAGATTGAGGAGCCCGAGCGAGGATTGGAGGTGGTGGATGCGAAGTCAATGATTTTTATTTAATTTGAATTTTTAGGAAAATTATATTTTATTAATGAAATTTAAGTTGTTGTTAATAGTTAGTATTTTATTTTTGAATGACAAATATTTTAGCTTTAATTTTATAATTAGACTATATTTTATAATATCATAGTGGCGCAGCGGAAGAGTGAGGGATTATTTGGGTTTATCAATAAAATAGTTCCGCTTATTTTTTTGATATGTGTTTTATTCATACGGTTTTAAATACTCTTTCTTATTAAATTAAGTTACTTATACATTTTGAAAACTGGGGCGTTACACAACCTCCCTTGGGCGTTCACTACCTCCAGCAGTCTCAACTGCAACGAGGCCTTCAATATTCGCTTCGACAGTCGCAGCCTCTCTTAGGGTTTTGGACCATGGCATCCATAGGAGTCTCAACCACTAGGATTGCACTTTCACTTCCCAGAGTGTTAACTCCCGGGGCATCTCTATCATGTGCCTCAACTGTAAGAACAGTGTCATTAGCCTTCATAGCAGCTTACATTTCAGCTAGGACAGACTCAATTGTCCGAGCTTCGTTAATGTCACTCTGCTGTGGTTCTTTCTCAGTTTCCACTTTGCCACCTTTCTTCAAAAGAGAGTCATCTGCAGCGTCCTTCGACCCTGCTGCAGTGGAATGGGTTTCCCCCTCAACTGGCGCACCAGCTGAGTGACGAATGGTGGGGTCACTCTTCTCCTGACTCGCGGCTTCTTCCATTGAGTGCTCAGCCACTAGGGCAGGTGGTAAAACACCTTCATTAGGGGTTGGCTCAACTTGGGTGCCCAAGATCCCAGTTACATTGCCAAGTCCCTTGGACCCATCCTCCGAAAGTACCGGGGCCGTAGCTGCAGCGATGTCTGTGGCAATCTACTGCACTACTCCCAAAGGGTCAATTTGCAGGAGATATTGAGATGACTCTCCTGGTCCTTCAAATAATTGATGCTCATGCAATTGCCTGGATTCTCTCATTGCTTGCCGCATGTCTGACCTCTCTGATATAGCAACGGGTTCCTCATCACTCTATGAGCATATGTCTAGATGTGTATGAGTGTGGGAGGGAGAGTTTGTGAATTCACACATCTTGGCCTTTTCTAGGACACGGGCTTCCTCGGCTGCCTTTTCTTTCTCTTCTTCCTTGATGATTCGAAGAATATCCATGCAATTTTCTTAATCAAGGGCCTGTCGTACCATGGCAACACTGAGAAATTGCAGCAATTCCTCTTCTTCTTCGATATACTCAGGGTGAGCGAACTACACCCTTGAGTGATCAAGTTTCCATGCTCTCCATTCTCTAAGATGTTTCTGGATATCTGGATGCAGAGGAGAATACATGACAACATCATCATCATCATCTCTTTTTCTTATCCTTCCTTTTTCCGGGATTGAAGGCAAGATACTCTGCTACTTCTCTCCTTCAGCAGTATCAGAAGTAGGTAGAGAGACAACCTTTTCAACAAGATGTTCAATTGTCTCTGTTGCTTTGCTTCCCTCAGCTGTCTGACGCCCAACTGAGTCTCCATTATGTCTCTGCTGATCAGCCTCAGCAGACTTGGCAGGTACATCAATAATTTTGGGAGACTGCTCTTCTAGATTACCTGCAGTCTCAACTTGTGATTCCAGCTGAATGGCAGATTCAACTCTCTTTTCAAGCTCTGATTGCTTGAAAATTCTTCTTCTTTTGGTCCGAACCAGAGGGACTTCTGGTTCTTCTAAATCTTTGGTGGCGGGGGCCGACACATCTTTCTTGGAGAGAGCTGCCTTCCTTGACTTGGCAGTCCTCTTCTTTCGTATGGCTGGAGAAGGGATTTGGGGTTCCTTCTCAACCTCAGCTGTAGGAGTAGGAGACTCGACTACATGGGCAAGCGACTCGACTGCAGGGGCATGTTAATTTTTTTTCTTAGCTGTAGGGGCATTTTTCTTCTTCGCAGCTGTTTGGGCAGCATTCTTCTTTGGTGGAGGGGTGGCAGCTGTGTCCTCGGGTTCAGCTGATTCCCTCTCACTTGTTTCTGCCTTCTTCGCGTGGTCTCTCCTCTGGGTGCCAGAGAGGTTCGCCCTGAACATCTTCTTGTTGACATGGAAGGGTTTTCCATGCCGAAGGGGAATACCCTTCACTTCCATCAAGTGGCCAATCACGAGGCCATATCCAAGAGATCCTCCAAAGGATTCGTCTTCCTTGAATGACTTATTCATCACTTTTAGGCAGAGTCTGCTGTACACGAACTCAGCCCAGTTGACTTTCTTGCCCTGCATGATCGCAGCCATGACGATCAGCTTGGTCTTGGACAACTGATTAAAGCTTCCAAACTTCATGTCTAAACACTTTGAGACGACATCCATCAACTTATGATAGTCGTCCTTCAGCAGCTTCTTATCAGCGGTGTAGACCACTTTAGCAGCACACTCCGGTTTGGCTACCTCTCTCCATGCAGCAGCCAAATCAACATCAGCTTCATTAATCTCCTTCATTCCTTTCGACGGCAACAAGTAGTGCTCCGCAAGGTCCTTAGCATTTATCATTATGTCCTTGCGGTGGACAGAAGACTTGATTCCTTCGTCCTGCACTTTTGCATTAACATAGAACTACGCTACCTCTTCGAGATAGGTATGCGAGTGTTCCAAAGTCAGAAAGGCCTTGAGACCTGAATTTTCTAGCATTTCAGCGTCTTAACAAGGGTTTCATCGGAACCCTACTTCACCATGCCTTCGAAATCCACTGATGATCTTGAGTGGATTTGCTTCGATAGCTTGACGAAATCAAACTTAGGTGCAATTTTCAGAGATGTTCACCGATTAAAACTTGACGAACTTGCTTGAGGACACTTAGGGTTTTTGAGAGAGAAAGAGCTTGCTTTCTTTTTGCTTGAAGATGAACAGTTTCCGTATGAGAGAGAGAAAGCTGGAATAATGTATATATAAGGGTTATGAAAGGACATGTCTTTGGTTTTCTAAATTTTGATCGAGATCAACGGTTCAGATTTAACACATCAAACTGCATTTAATTTCTCGCATTTAATGCGGCCGCATTTATATCCAATCATATGCTTACTGTGCAGCTTTTGACTGTACCAGTCATTATTAATCTGACGTCTTCCTTAAAAATATTTCCGCTCATTAAAAAACGACTGCATTTTTGTCACTTAGCTCATAAATGACTCAGCTTATGTCAAAAATGACTTAACTCTGGTTCTCTCCTTTCATTAAGTGACTCAGTTGTCAGCTAACTCGATACAGCTGACTTCCCGACATAGCTATTTCACATGGTTGATTCGTGAAACTTGTTCAATTTTCATCTTCTCATCTTCCATCTCTTCTGATTGAGTCTTCTGAGTGTCAACTCAGCTCAATTAACCCTAGCTCATGCTTAAGATCTTCAAATCTTGATTCACATAGAGGCTTGGTGAATATGTCAGCTAACTGCTTATCATTTGAGATATATTCCAAAGTGATGTCTTTCTTTTCAACATGATCTCTTATAAAATGATATCTGACATCAATGTGCTTTGTTCTTGAATGCAACTTGGGATTCTGAGTGATTGCAATAGCGCTTGTGTTATCACACATAATTGGAATCTCTTTTTCTTCAATTTCATAATCTCTCAGCTTCTGTCTCATCCATAAGACTTGGGCACAACAGCTGCCCGCAGCTATGTATTCTGCTTCAGCTGTGGATATGGCTATTGAGTTTTGCTTCTTGCCAAACTAGGAAACCAATCTGTTTCCAAGCAATTGACATGTACCTGAAGTACTCTTCCTGTCAACTCTACATCCAGCAGAGTCAGAGTCTGAATAACCAATGAGCTTGAATCCACCTTCCTTTGGATACCATAAGCCAACTTCCTGGCATCCCTTCAAATATCTTAGGTTTCTCTTAGCTGCAGTCATGTGGCTCTCCTTTGGTGCAGATTGAAATCTTGCACATACACCTACTGCAAAGGTGATGTCAGGTCTGCTGGCTGTTAAGTAGAGCAATGATCCAATAAGTGCTCTATATCTGGTTTAATCTACAACCTTGCCATCTGCATCCATGTCCATCTTGACTGAAGTGTTCATTGGTATTTTCACAGAAGACTTCTCTTCAATACCAAATTTCTTCGTTAAATCTCTGGTGTACTTTGTTTGACTTATGAAGGTTCCATCCTTCAATTGCTTGACTTGAAGTCCTAGGAAGAAAGTCAGCTCTCCCATCATGCTCATTTCAAATTTGCCTTGCATGAGATTTGAGAACTTATCACACAACTCTTTATTTGTGGATCCAAAGATGATATCATCCACATATATTTGAACAAGTAGTGTACTCTCTCCATCTTGAATTTTGAAGAATGTTCTGTCCACCTTACCTTTGGTGAATCCATTGTCAGTGAGAAATTGAGACAATGTATCATACCATGCTCTTGGTGCTTGTTTCAATCCATATAATGCTTTCTTGAGCTTGTACACCTTATCTCCAATAGTCTTCTGCTCAAAACCTAGAGGTTGCTCAACATAGACTTCTTCCTCTAGCAGTCCATTAAGAAATTCACTTTTCACATCCATTTGATATACAGTGAAGTTCTTGTGTGCAACATAGGCAAGAAACATCCTTATTGCTTCCAATCTTGCAACATGAGCAAATGTATAATCAAAATCTATTCCCTCTCCTTGGCAATAACCTTTGGCTACCAATATTTCTTTGTTTTTTACCACAGATCCTTCCTCATTCATCTTGTTTCTGAAAACCCATTTTGTGCCAATAACATTTTGGTGGGTTGGCCTCTGCACCAATTCCCATACTTTGTTTCATTCAAACTGATTCAACTCTTCTTGCATGGCTTGAATCCAATGTGTGTCATCCAATTCTTGATACACATCTTTTGGCTCTATTTGGGAAATGAAACAAGTGAACATTGCTTCTTGCTGAGCTCTGGATCTGGTTCTTACAACATCTCTAATATCTCCAATACCTAACTCTGGGGATGGTCTCTCAGCCATCTTACATCAGGTTGGAGTAAATCAACTGGATTCAGCTGTGTTGCAGCTACGTTGTCTTGAACAACTCTTTCATCATCATTCAACTGTAGACTTTCCAGTTGTCTTTGAGATTCAGCTATCTCATCTTCATCTTAATTGATTGCTCTTACTTCAGCTTCAACATAAGGACTCTTCTGCATAGTTGGTTGATTCAGCTTATCAGCTAACTCTTCAAAGTCTTCTCCACTCACATTAGGTTCATCAAAAACCACATGAATAGACTCTTCTGTAACCATAGTCCTCTTGTTCAGCACTCTATAGGCTTTGCTCTCAGCTGAGTATCCCAAAAAGATACCTTCATCATCTTTAGCATCAAAAGCCTTCAAATTATCTTTGCCATTATTATGGATGAAGCATTTACATCCAAATATTCTGAAGTACCCAACATTTGGCTTTCTCCCTGTCCAGATTTCATTGGGAGTCTTGGTTAGTTGCATGTTAATCATGCATCTATTTTGAGTATAACATACTGTGTTAATAGCTTCAGCCCAAAATCTCTTAGGCAATCCAACTTCAGCTAACATGGTTCTTGCAGCTTCCTTGGGAGTTCTATTCCTTCTTTCAGCTACTCCATTCTGTTAGGAGTTCTTGCTGCAGATAACTCATGAGCAATACCATTTTCAACACAATATTGAGTTATTATCCCATTGACAAACTCAGTTTCTCTATCTGATCTTATCTTTATAATGGTTTGGCTCTTTTCATTTTGAACTCTTTTCATCAGCTAAGGTAACTTCTGCAAAGTTTCCTTCTTTTTGCACATGAAGATTGTCCATGTATATATTGAGTAATCTTCCACCACTACCAGGGTATATTTCTTTCCACTTATGCTGGCTGGTTCAACTGGACCAAATAGATCCATATGCAACAGATGTAATATCCTTGTTGAAGAAGGACTAGGCCTATCCTTGAATGAAGATTTGATTTGCTTTCCCATCTGGCATGCATCACATACACTTTCTTTCTTGTACACTGAGTCTGGCAATCCTTCCACAAGATGACTCCTTGAAAGCTTGTTGATTGCCTTGAAATTCAGATGACTCAGCTTCTTGTGCCACAACCAACTTGATTCGGCTGTGCTCTTTGCTAACAGACAAGTGCTTGGTGTAGCAGTAGACCAATCTACTACATACATATTCTTCTGTCTTGATCCTTGCAAAAAGACTATTTCATTTGATTCAAGATCTTTGATCCGCATACTCCCATATTGAATCCAACGTTGTAGCCCTTGTCACAGAGTTGGCTGATGCTTAACAGGTTGAAGTTGAGGCCTTCAATATAAGCAACATTTGTGATTTCTAATCCATTCTTCTTGATAGATCTAGTGCCTTTGATTTCCCTAGAGCTTCATTTCCTCCAAATATGACTTTTGAAATTCTAATCTCCTTGAATCTTGACAAGTTTTTCTTGTTTCCTGTCATATGTCTGGAACAACCACTATCCATGTACCAGGTTCCTTGGCACTCAGCTGTTCCTTGAACCTGCAATCAAGGAAATTAGTTTTTAGGTACCCATACTTGCCTGGGTCCTGAGGGGTTAGTGTTGTAAGATGATCCAACCAACCTATAGCCAAATGACTTGACTCTAAGAGGTTGCCATCTATCTGTGCCATAATCATAATTTACTTTGGCAAATTGCTTGGGGGATTTAGGTTCATACATCTGTCTCTTTTGTCTGTATGCCTGTGTGTGTGTTTTAGCAATTGCCTTCTTTGGGTAGTTGTGATATTTCTGAGTGTAGTGCCTGGGTGCATATGTGTGCTGATAATAGCTCTTTTGCCTTTGGAATGACTTTGCTGAGGTTTAGGTTTTTGCCATCTAGGCTTGTATTCCATTGGTCTTTACTGATTTTTCACATTGTTCCAATCAGCTTGGCTTGGATAGTTTCTACCATTCCCAACATATGTGTTTCGGTGATGAAACTTATAGGATTTTTGGTAGCTCTGTTTGTTCTTTACAGAGTACTTTCTATTTGGATTTTGCTGAGGAACTCTGCTGGATTTCTTCTCAACTGTCCTCACAGCATACTCAACTGGCTGTTTTCCTTTCCTTTTATATCCAAGGCCAGTTTGTTTGTGATTGTGCTTTCGGATGAATGTGGGTGCAACATTTGGTGTTTTGGGTTTTTGAGATGCTTCATTGCTCGAAGATCATTTTTCCAAAATCACTCTAGGAGTTTGACTGTGCACAAAGGAATTGAATCCTATGCTTGTCTTATCTCCACTTTTCTTTTGACTCATGATAAGGTCATCCAATGGTTTTGATGCCTTTGTAAATGAGGCAATCACATTTTTGAGATCATTTTCCCTCTTTTCTATAGCAGCTATCTCTGCTATTAGTTTAACATTTTCAGCCTTCATCTCTGTGTTCTCATCAGCTATGTGACTTAGAGTACTCAGCTCCTTAGTCAGCTGTGAGTTTTGGCTTTTGAGCTGGCTGTTTTCCTCATTTAAAAGTGTGTGTGAGGATTTAATGTGCTCAAAGTCTTTCATTATTTTTCCTAATGAATCATAAAGATCAGTGGGTGATGAAGTGTGTGTGTCACAATCACTATCACTTAAATCTGAATGAGATGAGTAAGAATGTAGCTCATCTTCTTGGTCTGGTTGATCTTGTTCTTTAGCCATAAGGCAGATCATGGCTTCTTCTTCAGAATCACTTGAGTAGTCGGCTTCACTACTCTCTGAGTTTGCTGCTTCTTTAGACTTAGTTGTCTCAAAGAGCGATCTCGGCCCGAAAGAACATACGGCTTTCTTCTTTTCTGTCTTCTTTTCTCTCAAGACTTTTCTTTCTTCTTCATTCCTGTATTTGTTGACTGGTGGATAGGAACAGTCAACTGCAAAATGTCCTGGTTGTCTGCAATTCCAACACAGGTTCTCAGCTCTTTGATCAGTTCTTTCTGTTCTTGGGTTATCAACTCTCTGATATTCCGCCCTTTGATGCTCAGCTCTCTTGGGTGGCCTATCTTCCCTTGACTTAGAGGGTGTTGAATGTCTCCGGGAGGTTTCACCCTTATTTCTCTTATAGTTCTTATTGAAGAACTTGTTGAATCTTTTGACCATTAGGGCAGTCTCCTCCTGGTCTATGGCTTCCTTGACTTCAGCTCTCTTTCCATCCTTGACTATAAGTGCAGCTGTCTTGGGTACAATTGTCTCATCTTGCTCTTTTCTTCTCAGCTCAAACTCATGGGCTTTGAGATCTGAGAACAACTCATGATTGGATGTTGTTGTGAGTTTCATTGAATGTCTCAGGGCCATGACCTTCATTTCCCATTCAGCTGGGAGGCTTCTCAGAATCTTCATACACATTTCCTTTTGTGTATATTCTTTCCCAAGTGTTGATAGCTCATTTGTGATTTCGGTGAATCTGGCATCCAGCTGATCCAAGGTTTCACCTGCAAGCATTATAAAATTTTCAAATTTTTGTACAGCAACAGACAATTTATTTTCTTTAATTTGCTCAGATCCTTCACAAATTAAAGTTAGTTTATCCCAGATTTCTTTTGCAGATTTGCAAGATTTAACTTTATTGAACATTGCTTTGTCCAATGACTTGTAGAGTATGTCCTTGGCCACATTGTCCAAGTTGTATCTCTTTATGTCATCGTTAGTCCACTCAGTCCTTAGCTTTTCAACCATGGTTGGTCTTTCTTCAGCCGCTTCTGCTATTACAACTGCTACTCTTACAACTGTGTTCACCTTAAGTATTTGCAGTGGCCCATCCTCTATCACTAGCCACATTTCATCATGTAAAGCAGATAGATGAGCCTACATACAAATCATCCAGTCATCAAATTCTTCAACAGTAAACATAGGAATGCGTGTCAAATTTGCTTCCATGATAATAACTTTGCTAAGAATGAAAGATTTTGAAAATGCAAGTGTTAATTGTTTTTGAAAATATAGAGATCTAGTTCAGTAACCAGAGCGGAAGGCTCAATGAACCAACTGCTCTAATACCACTTGTAGGTCCCAAGGGGTGTGAGTAAGGTTTAGAAGGGGGGGTTGAATAAACCTTACCAACTTTTCTATTTTAGTCCTTTTAAAATATTACAGAGTTAACACAAACAACTAAGTCCTTGAGGGACAACTAAGTTGGTTATTCAGCAGAGTTAGCCACTCAACATGCTCGATAGAGCTGTTGATAGAATAACTCAATTGTTTAACCTGAACCTTAACTTGGATGTGTTGGTTTTATCAGTGGAAGACTTAACACCCTTTGATTTGTTTTAAACTTGTTTTAACACTTGATTTTAGCACTAGGTTATTAATCAGTTGGATAGCAAATAAGTTTATCAGCAGATATAATGTAAGTATGTAGAAATGTAAATGTGCTGAAAAATAAATGACACAGTTAATTTTTATAGAGGTTCGAAGATGGGGTAATTCTTCTAATCCTCTCTTCTCCAACTCCTGGAGGAATCCACTAAGTAATAGATCAATTTACAGAGTGGTGAACAATCTAGAGACAACCTTGGTCACACAGCTGGCTTCTCGTCCGACTTAGCTTTTTCACAGGGCAGATGCCTTGCTACTTTAGCTCACTTTCTCAAGCTCTTGGATTTGATCACGAAGCTCTCCAATAACTTGATACTGGTTCGACCTTGAACCTTCCTACAATTCTCCTTGGATGGTAGACCCCTTTTGATTCTTCAAATGTTTCCTCTTCAACAGTTTGAAGTTGTCTTTCCTTCACAACTTGTTTTGGATCGATTTCCTTCGAGTTTCACGCTTGAGGATTTTCTTGAATATCTTTGAGAATATTTGCAAGTTAACAACTTGAATAATGCTTGATTCCTCAAGTGTGCAAGGTACATTTTCTCAATGAATTTCCTCAGCCTTTTATAGTGAACGTTTAAAAATCTGCCCGTTGAAGAGATAGGGTGATTTCAAAAGTCACTTGTTTTTGTTGGCTTGTCTTTTCTTGGTCCTCAATCTTGAGATGTAGACCCTTCCTCGTATTAAATGAATGTGCAGCTTTTCAGGTTCTGACACGAGGTGCAGTGCTTCCCATTGGTTTATTCCTTTTGCACGCTTCTGGGATAAGCACTTTAAGACTTGGCAGCATGGAAGTATTACTTATTTAAGTAATGTTCTTGACTTCTGTGCAATGGATTCATTTCAGTTAACTTCTCTTGGTTGCTGCCTTTTTCCCCAGGTGACTTGAGTCTGCTTCAATCATTTGAAGACTCATATGTCACTTTCAACTTGAGACTTGGCTTCTTAAGTTGTCTTTGACTGACTCTTCACACAACAAATTCACAGCTGAAACACCTTCAGTCGAGTTCTTGATCTTCTATCTTGGCCATACTCAGCTGTTCCACAGCGGAGTCTTCACTTCAGTCTTTAGTTGACTTCTTGTATTTTCCAGGCGTAGCTGACTTGACTCAGCTTTTCAAGCCCTATCTATTACAATGAATATACAAGGAAAATGGGGTGCCAACTTTCTAGTTTAAGTTTTACATGGCATTCATCAAAATCTATAAAATAAATTTCCCAACAAGGGCTGTATAAGCTGAGTTGAAGTCAGCTAAGTTGATGATTGCAAGACTCGACTGAAGATCGAAGAGGAGACCCAACTGTGTGTCAGGTGTGTGAGGTATAATGAAATTTTAGTCAAGTGACAGAAAAGCTATCTCAGTCAGCTGACTGACAGCTGAGTCATTCCAAAATGATTGGAATCGAATGACAAAGGGGTATGCAACAGACAAGTCTTTAAGAAAGCTGAAAGAGATCTGTGGTCAAGACAAGTCATGGTTTTGCTGGAAATATGCATGTGTCAGGCTACCAACAATAAAATTGTTTTGCTGAAAGAGTGCAAAAAGCAAGGAACCAATGAAATGTACCTGAAAACCTAGGTCTTTCAATTCTTTTAAATTGTTATCATCATGGAAGCAAATCTAACTCGAATTCTCATGTTTTCTATTAAAGAATTTAATTACTGGAAAATGTGTGTGCAGTCACATCTCTCTGCATTGCACGATGAAATGTTGTTTATCATTGAATATGGACCCATTAAAATCACTAAAGGTGAATACAATTGTGGCTAGAGCAAGTGCAGGAGATGAAGGTGCAAGAGCAGCTGAGGTTGACAAGCCAAGAAGCAAATGGACAAATCAAGATAGAAAATGGACAACCTTGACAATATGGCTAAGGATATTTTTTATAAGATGGTAGACAAGCTATGTTCAACAAATTCAAGTCATGAAGGATAGCCTAAGAAATTTGGGATAAGCTAATCGTAATGTGTGAGGGCAAAGAACAAATAAAGGAAAACAAGCTTACGGTTGCAGTCCAAAAGTTCAAAAAATTCAAGATAATGATTGGAGATTCATTGGATCAGTTAGATTCAAGGTTTACTGATATAACAAATGAGTTATCTGCTCTTGGTATGGACTATACATAGAAGAAAATGTTTATGAAAATTTTGAGAGCTTTTCCAGCTGAGTGGGAAATGAAGGTGATGGCTCTAAGGCACTCAATGGACCTCACAAAGATATCAAATCAGCTATTTTGAGATATAAAAGCCTACGAATTCAAGTTCAAAAGGAAAGAGCAAGATGAGATAGATGCACCCAAGACTATTGCTTTGACAATAGGTGAGTCTAAGTCAGCAGACACAAAGGACATCATTGATAAAGAAGAGATAGCTTTAACGGTTAAGAGATTCGACAAGTTCTTCAACAAGAACTACAAGAGGAACAATGGAGATTCCTATAGAAGGCATTCAACTCTCTCTAAAAGAAAAGAGGAGAGACTCTCTAAAAGAGCTGAAAAGAAAGTATAAGACTTGTGTTGGAATTGTAGAAAGACATGTCACATTGCAGTTGATTGTCCCTATGCACCAGTTAACAAATACAATAATGATGAGGAAAAGAAAGTCTTCAGAGAAAGAAGAAAGGAAACACATGAGGTTGTGATGGCTACTGAGATTGAGATAGCCAAGTGTAAAGAAATAGAAAAGTCAAAAAACGGCTTAATAGCAAAATATGCCCTATAACTTAGGCCGTTTTGCATTTTTGCCCTTTAACTATTAAAGTTGCAATTTATGCCCTGGACAATTTTTCCCTTATAGTCAAATAGCAGTTTGGGTCCATTATCTTTCCAAATGTAGCAATTATAGCCTATAACTTTCGAGAATTAGCAATTTCAATCCTTTCATATCATAGCTATTTTCAATAAACTCAAATTTCATAGATTTTGAAGATTTACATTTTCTGACACCTATTCCATTCGTGGCGTTGTTTCACCTACTTAGATCCAGTCTCTATTCAGAGGTTTTAAGTGGATCATGTCAGGTTTCCAGCCTATAAACTTCATAGGACATACTTCTGTAAATTCTCCATAATTCTAAATCAATTTCGGACTACGGTTTTGATAAAATAGATATAGTCCATCACGACCATATCATGGCCCAACATTCTTCCGTAAAATTAATAAATCCCTTAAAATTCATACCTTCTTTGACCGAAACAGCACCGGGTGAGATGGTTCGCAACACCACCAGTCGGAAAATTACTGCCCCCAGATCATTTGACAAACAACTCCTCACTATTCAACCTCACCCTCAGGGAAGATGATCTGCAAGTTATCCGACTCCTTCAACAATTGTTCAACACAGCCTTGGTTCGTTTCCTACTCTAGGTGTATAAGTAATTCCTAAACGGGATGAATTAATGGAACATTATGAAGACATGTTGAAACAGAAAGCCCCTTTTTATTAAGAACATATTGAAATATTAATTACATTAGTAATCTCCTTTTGGGAGGAGAATACCGATTTAGCCTCTCATATCTGAGGCTTGCACTCGAAAATACATAAACTTAAAAACTAAAACACTAAACTAATACAATGTTTTCACTCAGATTTTATTATAAGAAAACTAAGGAAAATGTTCGATGTCCTCAGCTTCCTTCAAATCTTGCTACTTATAGATGTGAATCCGGACTTAAAAGGCGGACTCCAAATCTTGTTGAAATTTATCACGTCACTGCTTACCTCATATCCTGCATTATTACCTCGCAAGTTGTCTTCCTTTTCTTTCCACGTGACTCACCCCATGTGAGGTTTGTCGGGGAATCTTTTAAAAAGATGGTTTGCATGGTCCCCGAGGATAACGCGTCTTGTGAGCTGGGCCCTTGTCCTTTCCAGCTGCATGATCTTGTCGGTCGGGTTTGGGTCGAAATCCTTTCCGAAACTAGGGTTCCTTCTTTTCGGGGCATGCTTGACAGATCCGATCGATCCAACGGCCAACATGCGCCATGTTATAGAATTTCCGGTAATTTTGTTTGCTCACTGGAATCTTGTTCTCCCATAGAATTCTTCTTTTAGTCTCGAAGAGTTCCTCTGCAAATCCTATGGTTGATCCAGTCATCAAATTCAAAAGGAAAGATCCATTTGTTGAATTCTGGAAAACCTTGAATGGATATTTGACTTTGTCCATTTCGGTTAGACAAACCCAAAGACCCCATGCTCGTCCGGTAGAAGCTTCGTCTTCAGAAAATGCTCCTACTAACAATGGTGCTTCTTCCGGTGAAGCTGCCTTAATATATTTTAAAGCATTTCCATCCGGTCTTCTTAGCTTGATGAAATGAAAAGCTTCATTAAAGCCTTTCTTTCTTGGGTCGGGAGCTGCACTAATAAAATACCGTTCCAAAATATCTCTTCTGGCCAAATGTGGATTATTGGCCCAAGTCTCGTATACTGCTTCCCCAATCCATTTTGGTAATTTTGAAATTTCGGGGAATCCCGGTGATACGGTATATATTGAAGCTAGGGCTCCAAAAGTATACCATTCATGTACTTCATTTGGATGACTTCCTGGTTTCATCCAAACTCTGGGATACTTGCCTGAGATATCAACCATTGTTTTTTTCTGGGTTAATACCTTTTCTTGTAACTAATTTCTCACATTGCCGCTGATATACCTGCATAGGGGAAATCTTATTCTCGTCAGTTTGAACCTTAGATTTGCCGGTCTGTGGCCTAAGATTCAACTCTCCCTCTTTTACCCCAGAGGTGCTGGGTTGACTTGAAGACTCGGGTTGTGACAGTGGAGCTTCAACATTCGTTACAGTTTGTACACCCTCAGGGGATGCATCACCTGCAACACTTGTGATTATGGTACTTGAATCCATAACCTCCGGGTTAGAGCCCTGTTCTCTCTCGGCCCCTTTTTGCACCGTAGGAGATGCGGCCTAGAAGAGAGGCCCTTGCAGCGCTAAGAACAATTGTCCTTGAGCGGACTGGCATGCTCGTATTTGACTAGAAATGGATTTCTGGTCAGCCTGTTGAAGGCGTCCAACAACTTCTGCATTGAGACATAACGTCCCAAAATCTCGTTCTAGACTCTCCAGGTTTTCCCTGAGATGTCTTACTCATTTAAGGACCTCATCAGCAACGCGTCCTTCCATCTTGTGTCAAAAAATCTGCAAGAATATTTTCATGAGATTTTATAATGACAATATCATAATCATAATATTGACATTCAGCTTGCCATCTAAGTAATCGAGCCTTTTCTAATTTTGATTCAATTTTATTTTTCAGAAAAACCTTGACACTTGAATTATCATTTTTTAAAGTAAACTTTTTAGCCAGTAAAAATAGAGGCCATTTTTTAAAAGCCTTTCTGACTACAAGAATTCTTTCTCGTTGATATGTCATCTGTTTGCTTCACTGGGTGTGAATAAACCGCTGCAATATCTACATAGCACTTCTACGTTTGGTGTGACCTTAGTAAGAATTGCAGCCCACCAATCATCATTGGCATCTGTATACAGAACCAGTTCGTCCTCGTCTTGGGGAATCGCAAGCTTTGGAAGCTTTTTACAAACTTCTTTAAGTTGCTTAATTCCTTCTTGATGTTCATCTTCCCATTTGAATACTGCATCTTTTTTAAGCAATGGGCTAAACACCTTCCTGTAGTATGTCATATTGTTAATGAACATCCCGGCAAAATTAACAACTCCAAGAAAACTCTGAAGCTTCTTCTTGTCTTTCAGTGTATCTGAAAATCCATGTATCTTTTCCACAATATGATTCTGTAGAATAATTCCAGATTCATCGATTTCAATTCCGAGGAATTCAATCTGTCTTGTTGCAATCACTGCCTTTTTCTCAGAAAGCACTAATCCTTCTTTGTGACAAACATCTGAGAATATCTCCAAATGTTTGAGATGCTCCTTCATGTTCTTTGAAGCGATAAGAATATAAGAATATCATCGATGTATACGAACATGAAACTGAAATAATCTTTGAAGAGATTATCCATCTTTCTTTGATATATCTGGGGTGCGTTAGCCAATCCCATAGGCATCACGTTCCAAATATAATGTCCTTGTGGTGTGGAGAAAGTCTGTAAACTTCTTGCTTTCCTCATCCATCTTAATCTGGTAAAATCCAAACTTACAATCGAACTTTGAGAATATCTTGGCACCTTTGATACAGTTAACCAAATGTTCTCTGCTTGGGATATAATATCCATCGAATTCCAAAATGTTATTAATCCCTTTGTAATTAATAACAAGTCTTGGCTTTCCTCTTTTGATCTCTCCATGGTTTCTGACTAAGAATCCTGGACTACTATATGGAGAAACTCCTGGTGAAATCAACTTAAGGTCAAGATGTTCCTTAAGTATTTTCTGCATATCCTCACGATCCTCCTGGTTCATAAGGATTGGTTTGAATCTCACGAACTCGTACTCCTTTCCTGGTTTAACCTTTAAGGAAGCTTTGAGCTCGTTCTTGTCCCACCATGCCGAAGGATCTTCGTTATAATTCCTTTGGATCTTCTTCTTGATATCCTCGAGTGATATTTGTTCCTCTATGGTAACGTCACTCTATGGATTCTCCATTAGACTCATCCATATTTCTGCAATGGCTTCTGGAGTAACTAGTTCTTCTCCTTGTACTCTGAATGAATACAAGTTATTATCCCATATCTTCTGATCCTTCTGAATAGAACCAAATTGTCTATAGGACAATAAAGCTTCACCAAATTTTCTTCGATCCGCCATTTTTGGATTGCGAAGTTTGGCTTCATCACCACGCTTGCTGCGAAAAGTAATAGGCATTTTTCTGTAAAATGCTTCCCGCAGTCTTTGGACAATAATCTTATGATCACATAATGTTGTGAAAATAAGTCTTCTTGTCTCGTTTTCCTGTGTAAATCGCTTAAATGTTTGTAGGAAGTTGTTTCCTAGCAAAACATCTGCACCTGTATCATGGAAATAGATTGGGGCATTTTCACCTTGTACCATGGGGTACCTCCTGCGCCTCCGATCATGATTTCTGCTTGTTTAATTCCCCTGTTAAGGATAAGAATCCTTTTAGAGAAATCTCTTCCTGCAATAGCTGGTAAATCTTCTCCAATTTCTTTAGGAAAAACATCCGGCTTTGCGGTACATATTTCCGCACTCTGAATCAATATAGGTGGCCAAATATTCGCCTTGTATTCACATATATAACATTCCGATAGAAATGTATATGGAGAATGGACTTGTGGTCATTTGATTCTGTATCTTTTATTAGCCACTGTGAACTCCATTCCGTCTTGTAATCTTTCCCAAGATTTATTAAGATCCTCAAGAAATTCAATTTCCAGTATTAATTGTTCTGGGATTTTTCCTGCACCTCCTGTGATAGTCAGCTCAATTTCACCTATCTTCAGGCTTCCTTGATACCGTCCAACTATTGGTTGTTGGAGATAATATAGAACATCACAAGTAAAAATATTATCCTTTTGAGTGATGTCGAATATTACTTCAACTTCTCGCCATCCTTCTGGACATTTCGCTTCTCTCCATTTTTTTGAAAACATCTGGGATACACTGAACTGTACTTGGTCTCCTTTCTTCCCAACGGCTGCTACTCGTCATTCTGTCCTGTTGGAAAGACATCTTTCTTGGCTCAACTCTAAAACTTCGGCTTTTGTTGAAGACTGGTTGATCTTGTATTTTCATATCAATCTCCTTGATAGTTGGAGACTCAATAATCTCTGGTAAAACCACCCTGGCAAAGTCCTCCAAAATCCTTGGGACTTCAATAAATTCCATTCTCAAGAATACTTCTGAATGATGTGTATTCGAGAGAGCATATGATATCTTGTATGTGATCGAGTAGGGTCTATTCCCTTCTTTCATCAAATCATCTCTTTTGAAATCTTGATGAAGGGTTAGGACTCTACTGAAATCTCGATCTCCCAGATTGTATGCAATTCTAGGATAGACATAAAATGCCAATTTTCCAGCATATAAATTTCCTGTAATCGCTCCAAGGCATGAATCCTTGAGGTTTGAGATTCGCTTGTCAAAGATAGCCAGATTGAGTGGCGAATCTATCCCTTCTTTGAATGTTGCTTTAATAATGACACTTATGGCTCCAATATGAATCCATGAGAGTGTATTTGCAACTTCTCTTTTAACTCTGCTTTTGATCTCCTGGATTTCTTTAATAGGGACCAATCGCATCTCGATCGGTTACTGGAAAAATCCATCGGAATAGCAAATTCTTCGGTTGTTACCCTGTGGATAATTTGGTGTTTTCTGTTACGAAACCCAATTTTATCCAATGCTTTTTCCATAGCTCCAATTGTAAATCCATCATAGAATTGAAGCTTTGGATCTTCCTTCATGATTCTCATAAGAGTTTTATGAGAAACCGTCATGTGAGAGAGGAATCCTGACATATCCTCCCCGATCGTCTGTGAAGAATTTCTTCTTCACTCGATTAAGTGAGTCACTTCCATCGTCAGAATAGATCTCTTCTTCATAGATGCTTTCATCTTAGGGTATATCCTCAAATTGATACACATGTATAAGATCCTGATAATAGACAACTTCCTCGATTTCTGGTGTGGCCTCGAACTGTCTGACTCCTCGTTTTTGATTGTCTGGGCAATCTGTTGAGATATGCCCTCTTGCTCCGCATGTCCAGCAATTACAGTCTTTGAAACTTTCATTTGCCCTGGTGTGAGCACGCCTGAAAGTTCTCCTTCCTGGTGTTCTGCTGGTACTTTCTTGATCAGACCCTGATGAAGAGGCTCTACTCCTGCTTGGTGCTGGTCTTTGCCCCGTTTTGTAACTTCGGGCTTTTTGTTTTGACCAAAACCTTCTAGGTCTCCATGAAGACCTGCTTCTTTTGTTGTTGCTTCCTCAGCGGTATGGATGGCTTCGCTCCTTCTTCTTTATGTGCCGCCTTGGTTGACCTCCGACAATTGTTGGGATGTCATTATCCACGCAACATAGAGGAACTGCTTTGTTAATTTCTCTTAATCTCTTGTAATTCCTGTACAGAGCTGCTTGGTAACACCATTCAGATAACTTGGCCTTTAGGAAAGACATTTTTCTGGCCACAGTTTCTACTTTCGCTCCATCCTTGTATTCCCTGATAAGTATTTCTCTCCAGGGACTCGGAATCTTGGCAAAGAATAGTTGTGCAGCTTCCTTTTCTTCAATCTTGGATTTCCACCGGTATTCGGTAAATAACTTGATATATTCATCAATATGACAAATATCATATAACTCAAGGCTATAGAGGGCTTGTTTATATCTCTTTCTTTTTTCATCCTCTAATCCCTCGAAATAACCTGTGCCGATGAACTGGATTTTGAATAGTTTTACCATACCATCGACAATTCCTTTAAGTGACTCTCCTGATATGACCGAACCTTTTGTACTACCATCGGTCATATCCCAGGCAATCTTCACCGATCCTTTAAGACTCATTTCAAGGAGTAAATGAATGAATCCTTTGTAAGATCGAGGGTTCTCATTTGAAATTCTCATAGTCAAGCCCATTCATCAATGAGAACTTCTCTTTTTAAAATCAGGATGTTCGGATTTAACATCAACCCATATGGATGTATTGGGTCGAGGTGCGATCTTCCATAAGGCGTCTGATAAACATTCGGCCTTCCAGTAGGTTGTCTAGTTCCCGCAAGAGGGTTTCGACCTCCTATCCCTGAAAGTGGGTCACTCCTGGTCGTGAAATCCCCAGTGTGTGGCATTCTCTCGTCCCGAGCTCCATGATTCGAACCCATACTTTATTCGATGTTAGGATTAACTGGTGGTGGTGGTGGAATTGGTCTTCCTGCTGGATCATAGGTGACCAATGTTACATCTCTTGTGTTCATCTTTAAATCTACAATTCCTAATCTTGCGAAGGATTCTGCAAGATCATGTAGATCTTTAAGATTCATCTTTTCCATATCCATCTTTTTTAATTTTTGATGGATTTTCCTTTGATTAGAGCAATGAGCTTCTCCTCATCGGTCAATTTTCGTATAACTTCGGTTGGTTTCCCTTTTTGGTGTAAATAAGTCTTGAATCTATACGCTTCTTTCCTCCGGAAGAACTCGGCTGTCCTCCAGGTTCTTGACTCGTTTCGAATATCATGAAGGAGTTTCAAGAGTTTCCTTCGATATTTCACCATCGTCTCCATCAGTTCGGATCTCGATGAACTTATCTTTGTAGATGAATATGGCGGTTGCCATAATTCTCGCACCGTCTTCTAGACTTCTCTAAGATCTTCGGAGAACTTAGATTTTTCTCGGGAAGTACCTCGTTCCACTCGTTCCATCGGGAATCATTGTTCTCGATGGGAATTTTCATGAATCGTTTCTTGAAGGTTCATCAAGTGAACATATAGGGTCTGGTTAAGCATCCATAACTGCCTATAATATTCTGCTCGCATTTTACATTGCCTTAGGGTTTCCCCATCGGCTCCTGCCTGTTCTTTTTCTTCATGTTGGTATTCCCGATATGAAACCTTGTCAAGGTGTTCTTGTGCATACATCGTCAATATTTGACGATATGTCCTATAAGGTGTACATCTCGGACAATTGTCCGGATCCATATTCTCGGAAATAATTCTCCACACCAATTGTTGATTCCATAAACATAATAAATATAACCAAAAAGTTTTTAATAAACCAAAGCTCTGATACCATTTTAAGCAAAACACTTAGTCAAATCAGCCATATATATGAATAAGGGTATAATTGGTATTATGAAAATATGCAATTATTCCGCAAGACCAATTTTGCATCAACTCAAGACTTATAGGACACCAATTGCTTCGGTATAAAACTTATAAGACAAATTTTGCAGAACGTTATAAACTTACAGGGCATATTTTGCAAAACTTGATAAACATACAGGGCATATTTTGCAAACCCAATAATAAAATTCCAAAAATGCAATTTACCCCAAGTTACAGGATATTTTCTGCAATTAAGCCGTCAAAAAGCAGTGAAGCTGACTACTCTTCTAATACTGAAGAAGAGGCATTGACTTGTCTTATGGTCAAAGATCATGAAGATGAGGTAATTCGAAACTCATCTGATTTAGATTCTGATGGTAGTTATCATGACACATACACATCATCACCCACTGATCTTTATGATTCGTTACGAAAAATGTTGAAGGAGTTTCGATATTTCAAAATAATGTTTACATATTTTTATGTTGCTTTTTGTTCATGTATTATTTTGTACATTGTTTCTATTGTTTCCGTGTTCTATAATATTTGTAATGTTGTTCGAATAATTTTTTCTGTTGTTTCCATGTATTTTTCAATATGTAGATACAATTTTTACCTACTTTTAAGCTCTTTTTATTCATGTGATGTTTTTAATATTTTTTACGTTATTTCTGGATTGTTTCCATACCGTTTTTAAATGATCTTCTTATGTTTCTTTTATCAATTTATAATTTTTTGCCATTTTTTGTGGATCTTTTGATCTTCTTTTTGCAGACAAAATTCAAATATGAGGAGCCTATGTTAGAATTTAAATATTTGAGCTCTTCTATAAATAGATTAAGAAGACTAGAGGATCTATATAGCACAACAACAATACAATACAATTCTACAACACAATAAGAAAATCTCCGCAAATTTATTGTACTTCATTTTCAACATTCTTGATGTAATAACCTAGGCACTACACTTTCACATCTTGCTTGATAGGCTTTTCTTATTAATTACACTTGCACTTTTAAGTTGTGATATTTCATTCAAAGTGGATTATTGATTATATTTGTAACATCATCCAAACTAAGAAATCCTTGTTAGTATTCTTGGGGCAAGAACATGTTTGCTTGATTAGAGTTAGTTGGTTGAAGAACTTGGTCGAATATTTTTGTGTCAAAATAGCCCCAAACTAGACCTGCACATGTGAACATCCATCTGAACATTTTCCATCAGGCACAGGTCACCCTATATAGTGACCGATAAGGAGACCAGTTTCCCTATAGGGCAACCGGTCTCCCCATAGGGCGACCGGTCTCCCTGAAGGGTAACCTGTGTCAGATTGCACTAACTTTCGTCAAACTCAAATTTTACAACATGGCGACTGGTTGCCCTACCAGTCTCCCTAGCTAAGATCATATGATTTTAAACGGTGTACCAGTCTCCCTAGCTAATATAAGATGATTTTAAACGTTGCAGTAGACAAGATTTTCACTTTTATCACTTTATCATTTTTTGCAATTATTTTATGGATTTTTTTACCTTCTTTTTGCAGACAAAATTCAACTATGAGGAGCCTATGTTGGAATTCAATTTTTCAAACCCTTCTATAAATAGATGAAGAATATTGGAGGATATATACAACACAACAATAATACAACACAATTCTACAACACAAGAAAATCTCAACAAATTTATTGTACTTCATATACAACATTCTTGTTGTAATAGCCTAAGCACTACACTTTCACATCTTGCTTGATAGGATTTCCTTATTGATTACACTTGCACTTTTGAGTTTTAATATTTCATTCAAAGTGTAATCTTGATTGTGTAACATCATTCAAAATAAGAAATCATTGTTAGTATTCTTTCAGAATAATACGTTTGGTGTATTAGAGTTGGTTGAAAAGCTTGGTGATTTTTGTGTTGAAGAGTTTGGTGCTCTTCAAGGTGTTGAAGAGTTTGGTGCTCTTCGAGGTTGTTGGTGTAAGAAAAGTTTGGTGCTCTTCTCATTGAGTTATAATCATTTGATATCGACCAATGAAATTTTCTTTTTGAAATCCACTTGGACTTACCGAGTGGTAGTGGATTAAGCTCTAGGTGAGCAGAACCACTATATATCATTGTGTTCATTCTTCTCCTATCTCTTACATTCTTGAAGATCTTCATGTATTCGAAAAAAATGGAAAAATCGGGAAAATCTATTCACCCCCTCTAGATTTATGTAGCCACTTGGACTAACAGTGGTTGCATGGTGAATATCGTCCATTGGCATTTTGTGATCATGGTGAGTAATTCTCCATCTTCTGTGGATGTTAAAAATCCTTGTTCGGTTACAATGGAACGAGATTTTACATGTTCAACAAATAGGTAGTCGTATCCTTTCGTTGTTGATCTGGATTTGGCTCCAGAGGATTGGAGATGGAAGAACGGTTTTGGGATGAGAATGCACAACCCCGACTGGTATTTGTGCGAGTCATTCTGAAGAGTTTTAGCCAAAAGAAGGTGAGAGATAAAATCCACAATTTGACAAATTACAAGACAATATATTTGATTTTTCCTTTTCTAAACAATGAGCGAACATTCAAAATCACATGAATTTGTTCAAATTGCATACATATATATTATTGAGTATTATCGTGTGAAATGGTGTGCAATTGAATCAAAAATTAGTAAAATATTTCATTGAAACATTTCATCGAACACTTTGTGTACACAATTTGAGATAATATAAAAACATTGAATTTTGTTGTGGTTTGTCCCCAAACAAGCATACCCAACAATTCAAACCACTACAACACGTATATATCATCCCAATTCACTAAACATTTCAAGCAATTATAGCACAAATATGAAGAAAAAACGAAAGCTGCAACTTAGGGTTCAAAATTCTTCAATTATGAAAATTCCTAAATCACATGAATTTTGAGTAAAATAGGGAAGTGAGTTACCTTCTAAAGTGCTTAATCTGAGAAGAACATGAAAATTTTAAGTCGAATTGGAGTTGGAATTTTCGAGTTTTGGAACAGGAAAGAGGGGTTGGAGTCTTTGCGTAAGAAAGAAAAGAAAAGGAAGCATGGAACCTATTTTAACGGGTTGTGTACCATGGTACACAAACTCTTGTACCGCGGTACACAAAACAGAAACGTTTGCGAATTTTTTGTGTTTTTGTACCGCGACATACCCCTTGTGTATTGTGGTACATGTATTTTCAAGTTTTTTTATAAAATAGAAAATAGGTTTATTTTAGAAAAATAAGCCTATTAACTATCGGAAAAAACAAACTTGTACACAAAACAAAATAAACAAATCACACACACCTCAGCTTTCCTCCCGAGAAGTGCTAAGTTAGTCTTCAACAAGACTTATTATCCCAGTTTAAGAATTGCATCACAAAGCGAAAGATTTAGAATCTTTCTTGTTTTGTCCCCGAAGTAATGTTTTAATCGTTACCCATTTACCTAGAATGTATACCCATGTTTTCCTTGTAATTCAACAACACCAAATGGGAATACTCGTTCGATCACAAATAGCCCTGACCACGTGACTTAAGCTTACCTGGGAAGCACTGAGCTTGTGTCAGGACCTGAAAAACTGAAGACATCATTTAATACGAGGAAATATCACCATCACAAGCTGCAGTTCAAGAGAAGACAAGCCACCGATCAAGAAGTGTTATTTGAAAATTACATATCTCTTCAACGGGCAAATTTTCAAATAAGCGCTATAAAAGGCTGAGGAAGCAAATGAGAGAAGGTTACCCATCACAATGAATGTGAACCAATTTTACAAGCAATCAAGCAAGCAAACCTGCAAAAATACTCTCAAGCTTTCAACGATATTTCTCAAGCCTAAATTCGAAGGAACTCGATCCAACACATTCAGTGAAGGAAAGAATACTTCATCAAGTTGAAGAGGAAACCGTTTAAAGAACTAAATGGGTCTACTCTCCAAGGTTGAAGGAGTTGTAGTAAGGTTCAAGGTCGAACCAGAAGTTTTGAGCTCGTTGGAAAGTTGTGTGATCAATTCCAAGAGTTCGAAGGGAGCTGAAGTAGCAAGACAGACGTATTGTAAAGAAGATGAGTCCAGGAGCAGCCAATTGTGTGATCAAGGCTGACTTAGACTGATAACTGCTTTGTAACCATATCTGTTACTTAGTGGATTCCTCCTGAAGTTGGATAAGAGTGGATTATAGGAACTACCCCATCCTCGAACCACTATAAAATTTGCTTGTGTCATTTTACTTACAACACTTTACTTTCTTGCATATTTTTTGATATCTGTTGTTAAGTTAAAATTGCTAAAATGTTGGTCGCAAGGGGTGTGAAGTAAGGTTTAGAAGGGGGGATGGGGGTGGAATAAACCTTACCAAATTTTTTATTTACTCCTTTTAAAATAATTCCACAGAGTTGACCTAAACAGATGTGTCCTTGATGGACAGCTAAGTTGGCTTTTCAGCTAAGTTACCCACTCAATAGACTCGGTAGAGCTATTGATAGTATACTCGGTTGCTCAAGCCAAATACTTAACTTGGCTGATTGGTTTTTAACAGCGGAAGACTTAACACCCTTAGATTTGATTTAAGTTTGCTTTTAACACTTGATTCTTAGCACTTGGTTATTTATCAATTGGATAGCAAATATGATTCTAACAACAAATATAATGTAAATATGCAGGAAAGTAAATTTGCTGAAAGTAAATGACACAAATATTTTATAAAGGTTCGAAGATGGGGTAATTCTTCTAATCCTCTCTTCTCCAACTCCTGGAGGAATTCACTATGTAACAGATCAGTTTACAAAGCGGTGAATAGTCTGGAGACAGCCTTGATCACACAACTTGCTTCTCTTGCGACTCAACTTCTTCACAGGGCAGCTGCCTTGCTACTTCAGCTCACTTCTCAAGTTCTTGGATTTGATCGCGAAGCCCTCCAACAAACTTGATAATGGTTCGACCTAGAACCTTTCTACAATCCTAACTTGATAATGGTCTCTCCTTCACTACTTGTGTTGGATAGATTTCCTTCGCGTTTTAGGCTTGAGGAATTGCTTGAATGTTTATGAGAATATTGCAGGTAAAATGCTTGAATATTGCTTGCTGGTTCGTGGTTCAGGTCACCTTTTCTCAATAACTTCCTCAGCATTTTATAATGTACATTTGAAATTTTGCCCGTTGAAGAGATAGGCTAATTTCAAATGTCACTTGTGTTCATTGTCTTGTCTTGGTCTGCAGTCCTTGATGTTGACCCTTCCTCGTATTAAATGTCTTCGCAGCATTGCAGGTGCCTGACACAAGGTGCAGTGTTTCCCATTGGTTTATTCCTTTTGCACAATTCTGGGACTAGCACGTTAGACTTGACAGCTTTGACATATTACTATATTGAGTAATATTCTTGACTTTAATCAACGGATCTAAGTCAGTTGTCTTGATTAGACTGTTGTCTTTACCCCAGGTGACTTGAGTCAGCTCCAGTCATTGGATAACTCAACTATCACTTCAACTTGAGACTTGGCTTCTTGAGTTGACTTGACTGACACTTCTTACAGTTGTTCCTCAGCTGACACTCCTTCAGTCGAGTACTTGACTTCCTTCTTGGCCATACTCAGCTAACACACATCAGATCCTTCAATCCAGTCCGCAGTTGACTTCTTATATTTCTTGGCATAGCTGACTTGACTCAGCTTTTCCAGCCCTATCTATTACAATACAAATTACAAGGAAAATGGGGTACCAACTTCCTAGTTTAAGTTTTACATGGTATCATCAAAATCTACTCAATAAATTTCCTAACAATTTCCCCCTTTTTGATGATGCCAAAACTTAAAAAAAAACATTCATAGAAAGTAAACATCAAAGATACATACAGACAATGTAGTAACAAAGAATGTATACTTAAAATTGATCTTTTATTGATCATAGCATTTTTGTCCTTTACACAGCTGTTTACATTCGGTATCAGAGCAATATAAATGTATACATGTCAAAACATAGTATATCTAAGCTAAGATACAAAGATACATTCAGAGTGAAAATTACAGTGAAATTCACTAAGTTTATTACAGAAAGCTTATGTGGATGTATTTACACAAAAATACATGAAGGGGTTTGCAGCAAAACTTCAATACCTTTGCTGCTTCCGTCCTCTTTCTTCTTCAGCTCTTTTCCTTTTTCTTTCCTCTTCCTCATCAGCTTTCTGCCTTTTCTTTTCTTCTTCTTCTCTTTTCTTCTTCTCATAAGATCGCTTTGCAACAGGCCATCCCTTCGTTGCCTTTCTTCCCACTCACGGGTTGCTCTGGCACTTTCTTCTGCCATCCTCTTCCTAGCTTCTTCAATTTTTCGAGCGACCTCTAAATGTGCAAGATGGTCATGACCAACTCAATATGTGATTCTCGTTTTCTCAGGATCCACAAAAGTTACAACTTTCGGCTTAGGCCGAGATTGAAAATTTCTTCCAATGCCACTTTGTCTTCCCTTTCTTGACTTTGCTCCTCTTCCTCTAGGAGTATATTGTACAGGAGCCTTGGACTTACCAGCTGAGTGACTGCTTGCACTCTGCTGCTTTTTAGCTTTGTTGCAAACTTCCAAGCCTTTTTCCCAGTACAACTCCCAGGCTTGAGTTAAGGTCATTCCTTCAAAGTAGCCTTCAGCTTCCAAGGTTTGAAATTCTTCCATAGATCTGGGCTCAGATCCTGCATCTGGCATTACTTCTTTTGGGGGCTCTATCATGACATTTTCTAATCCTACTTGTAGACCACCATGCTGCTCCAATAGTTCTTCCACTCTTGCTGACGTATCCTCAGCTACCTTTTCAAATGCAGCTTCAATGACCTTTTTCTTATCTTTCATGGCCAATGCAACTTTCTCGATAGGTAATTTCACGGTTATCTTGCTGAGAATATTAGCTGTGACTTGTCCTAGCTGAGGGGATTCAGCGAACATCAGCTTCATATCCTTCGAACTTCTTTCTCCCTCAGCTGCTTCGCCTTTCTTCAACATTTCTTCTTTCCAGCCCTTGAGGGACTCATCTTCCCCCTTTTTGGCATCATCAAAGGAGAGAGGTATCCCAGGGAACATCCCACTAAGGATAAAGTCCAGTCGGCTGATAGTGGAATTATGCTTGGAGTCGGCTGTATCATAAGCTGTGCAAAATTCTGAGCGTGTTGCCTTAGACTCGGCTGAGACTACCTTCATTTCAGCTATGAGAAGACTGAATTTCTCATTCATGAAATTTTTGAGTTTGGTAATTTCATTCTTGTGGAAATGTTGCAGCAGCTCCATTTCCGACTTATGGGACTGATTAATCCTCTCGATGTACTCTTTCATTCTCTTCTGATATGCTGAATTATCCGCACTCCAGAACAGCATTTTCGCAAACAATGCTTTAAAGTAGCCCATTCCCTGATGCGCACAATAATCCCTCTTAAATCGGTTGTGAGGGTGGCATCACGATTGTCCAGGCGGAGGTCCAAAGATGCTTGATGGCGTTCGATTTTCTCAATCTCTTCGTAGATAGTCTTGAAAGCTTTCCGGAACTCAGCTGCGGAGATGAACTCGGTTGTTGGCCATTCTGCATCAAAGTCAAAGTTCATTGGAACAATCGTATCCGTGGGGATGACTGGCTCTTCACGCACTGTATATTTCCTTAATTTCCTGGCATATTCAGCTTCTAAGTTTGGCAATTCAATGGCGAAAGGAAATTCTTCCTCAAAAACATCCTCGCGAACAAAGGGGATCTCTGAGTCTCTTGCTTGCGTCGCCTTTCCTTGTTCTGGATGAGCGGATTCAGCTCTCAATGCCTCAGTTGCGGCAGCTTCATCGGCAGTTGTAACAGTTGTGGGAGCCTGTGACTGAGCTGAACGAGTCATTACACCTGCAGTTGTGAGAGCCTGCGCAGATGACTCGGTTCCAGCTAGGGCATTTGAGATATTTTGCCCAACTGACTGAGCCTCAGCTGTCGTAACAGCTTCCTCGGTCTCAGTGGGTTTTTCCAATTGAGTTATCTTATCCTCACCTGTATCATCAGCTTCATCGGAGGATGATGAGACTTGTGGAGTTGGCTCATCATCAAAATTAAATCTCAAAGGAGTCGTCTTGTCACTGACTTGGCTCGAGATTTGTGAACATCCTCTAAGATTTTATTGGACTCTGCTTCATCTTCCGATCCCAAAAATGATGTGTCAATGTTTTCTTGGGAGTCTTGAAGGGCACATATAATTTCTTCTGTGGCAACACCTTCAAGTTGAGGAATGTTCTCAGTTTCAACACCTTTACTAAGGGAAGTCTCAACCTCCCGTTGGCCTTCAATACCCCCAGCATTCTCTACTGCTGCAGGGCCTTCAGCAATCCCTTCGACAGACTCAGCTATCTTAGGGTCTTGGATAGTCGCATCCAAAGGAGTATTAACCCCTTGGATTGCACTTTCAGAGCCCAGTGTGTTAACTCCTAGGGCTTCACCATCCTTTTTCTCAATTGTGATAATAGTGTCATTGGCCTTCAAAGCGATTGACATTTCACTGGAGACGGACTCAACTGTCTGAGCTTCGTCAATGTCAGTTTGTTGTTGTTCAATTTCTTTCTCACCTTCGCCTCCTTCCTTCATTGATGTATCTCCCACAACAACCTCCAACCTAGTTGTGGTGGAGAGAGTTTCCCCCTCAGCTGGCACACCAGCTGAGTCACTGATTGTGGGGTCACTCTGCTCCAGAGACGCGACTTTGTCCGTGGAGTGCTCAGCCACTGGGGCAGGTGTGAGAACATGTTCTGTAGGGGTTGGCTCATCTTGGGTGCCCACTTTCCAGCTTCATCGCCAATTCCCTTGGAGCCATCCTCCGATTGCACGGTGGACGTGACTGCAGCAATGTCCGATGCAATTTGTTGTGCCACTCCCACAAGATCAGTCTGCAGAAGTGTTTGAGATGACTCTGCTAGACCTTCTAATAAACTTAATTCGTGCATGGCTCTGGATTCCTTCAAAGCCTGATGCATGTCTGACTTCTCGGCTGTAGCAGTTTGATCCATATCTTCATTGTTGTCTGAGAGCATATCAAGATGCGTGTGAGTATGCTCTAGAGAGCCTATAAATTGGCACATCTTGGATTTCTCCAAGGCTCGGGCTTGCTCAACAGCTCTCTCTTTTTCTTCCTCTTTGAGAATACGAAGGATGTTTAAGCAGTTTTCTTCATTTAGGGCAGATCGGACATCATTTACGTAGAGGAATTGGAGAAGCTTTTCTTCTTCTTTAATGAACTCAAGGCGAGTGAACTGTACCCTTGAGTGATCCAGCTTCCATGCTCTCCATTCTAGTAAGCATCATTGAATATCTGGATAAACTGGAGAATATATGATCACATCATCATCATCATCATCTTCACCTCTAGTTTCCGGAATGGGAGGTAAGAGACCTTGCTCTTCCTCAGATGCAGCAGCATCAGTTATAAAAGGGGAGACAACTATTTCAACATTAGGCTCAGTTGTCTCAGCTGCTTCGCTTTCCTCAGCTGCCTTTCTCATAGTTGGGCCTTCGACAGATCTCTGATGATCATCATCTGCAGACTGCATCAACTCATCAACAATTTCCTGAGACTGCTCTTCTTGATCACCAGTAGTCTCAGTTGCTTTCTCTGGCTGAGTACCGGATTCAGCTGTCTTTTCAAGCTCAGATTTCCTGAATAGCCTTCGCTTCCTAGATGGGAGCAGAGGAACTTCTGGTTCAACATCCTCAGGTTCCTCAAAAGTGAAATCTTTTGGACTTTTCTTTGAGGCAGCTGCCTTTCTTGACTTGGCAGTCGTCTTCTTCTTTACGATAGGGGAGGGAATATGGTGTTCCTCTTCTATCTTGGCTGCGGGGGCAGGAGTCTCGCTGCTTGGGCAGGTGACTCGGCTGCATGGGCAGGTGTTTTGGACTTTACTGCGGGAGCATGTGCTTTCTTTGGCTTTGTTGCGGGGGCAGGAGCAGGCTTGGATGCCGCAACTCTCTTCTTCGGAGGAGGGGTCTCAGCTGAGTCTTCAGGGTCAGTTGATTCCCCCTCACTTGTATCGGCTTTCTTAGCATGAGCTCTCTTCAGGGCACTAGAGAGATTTGCCCTGAACATCTTCTTGTTCACGTGGAAAGACTTGCCATGGCGAAGAGCAATGCTCTTTACCTCCATAAGATGGCCAATCACAAGGTCATAGCCCAATGAGCATCCAAAGGACTCATCCTTCTTGAAGGTCCTGTTCAACACATTCTGGCAGAGTCTGTTGTGGACGAACTCAGCCCAGTTAACCTTCTTTCCTTGCATGATCGCAGCCATCACGATCAGTTTAGTTTTGGACAGCTGATTGAAGCTTCCAAATTTCATGTCAATGCATTATATTTCGAGAGACGTCCATCAGCTTGTGATAGTTGTCTTTCAACAGTTCCTTCTTGGCCGTGTAAACCACTTTCGCAGCATACTCAGGCTTGGCAACTTCCCTCCAAGCAGCAGCTAAGTCGACATCAGCCTCATAGATCTCCTTCAAGACCTCCAAGGGCAACAAACAGTGCTCAACAAGGTCTTTTGCATTGAATTTTATGACCTTGCTTTGTGGATGGAAGATTTGATTTCGTCGTCCTGCACTTCTACGTTTACGTAGAACATAGCTACCTCTTCAAGGTATGTATGAGAGAATTCCATTGTCAAAAAGTCCTTCAGCCCAGAATTCTCCAACATCGCAGCTATCTTCTGAACTAGGGTTTCATCGACACCCTGTTTGATCATTCCGTCAAAATCCACTGAGGCACCAGTGTGGATTTGCTTTGAAAGCTTCACAAAATCGTACTTTAGGGCCATTTTCAGACGCTTCTACCAATCGGAAATATGAAAATCTTGCTTGGGAAACACTAGGGTTTGCACTCGATTTCAGAGAGAAAAAAAAACTTCCTTTGCTTGAAGATGAACAGTTTGCGTGAGGAGAGAGAAGTGCAAAGTTCTGTATATAAAGGTCGTGAAAAGACATATTTCAGATTTTGAAATTTTTGATCAAAATCAATGGCTAAGATTAGAACGTCAAAACTTCATTTAATTCCCCGCATTAAATGCAGCAGCATTTATATTCAATCATATGGTTTACTGTGCAGCTTTTACTGTGACCATCATTATTACGATGACGTCATCCTTAAACACATTCCCGCTTAATTAAAACGACTGCATTCTTGTCACTTGGCTCATAAATGATTCAGCTTACATCCAAATTGACTCAACTATGCTTCTCTCTTCTCATTAAGTAACTCAGCTGTCAGCTAACTTGGTACATCTGACTTCCCGATAAAACTGTTTCACTTGGCTGAAATGTGAAACTTGCTCTGCTTTTATTTTCTCATCTTCTTTCTCTGCCGATTGAATCTTCTGAGTTTCAACTCGGCTCAATTAAGCCTAACTCATTGTTTAGCTCTTCAAATCTTGATTCACATAGAGGCTTAGTGAATATATCAGCTAACTGTTTATCAGTTGAGATGTATTCCAAGGTGATGTCTTTCTTTTCAACATGATCTCTTATGAAATGATATCTGACATCAATGTGCTTTGTTCTTGAATTCAATACAGGATTCTGAGTGATTGCAATAGCACTATTGTTATCACACATAATTGGAATCTCTTTTTCTTTAATATCATAATCTCTTAGCTGTTGTCTCATCTATAAGACTTGGGCACAACAACTGCCCGCAGCTATGTACTCTACTTTAGCTGTGGATGTGGCAATTGAGTTTTGTTTCTTACTGAACCAAGAAACCAATCTATTTCCAAGCATTTGACATGTACCTGAGGTACTCTTCCTGTCAACTCTACATCCTGCATAGTCTGAGTCTGAGTAACCAATCAGCTTGAATCCACCTTCCTTTGGATACCATAAGCCAACTTCCTGGCATCCCTTCAAATATCTTAGGATTCTCTTAGCTGCAAACATGTTGCTCTCCTTTGGTGCAGATTGAAATCTTGCACATACACCTACTGCAAAGGTGATGTCTAGTCTGCTTGTTGTTAGATAGAGAAATGATCCAATGAGTGCTCTATATCTGGTTTGATCAACAACTTTGCCATCTGCATCCATGTCCATCTTGACAGATGTATTAATTGGAATTTTCACATAAGACTTCTCTTCCATACCAAATTTCTTCATCAAATCTCTGGTATATTTTGTTTGACTTATAAAGGTTCCATCCTTCAGTTTCTTGACTTGAAGTCCTAGGAAGAAAGTCAGCTCTCCCATCATGCTCATCTCAAATTTACCTTGCATGAGGTTTGAGAACTTGTCACACAGCTCTTTGTTTGTGGAACCAAAAATGATGTTATCCACATATATTTGAACAATCAGTATACTCTCTCCATCTTGAATTTTGAATAGTGTTCTATCAACCTTACCTTTGGTGAATCCATTGTCAGTTAGAAAATGAGACAATGTATTATACCATGCTCTTGGTGCTTGTTTCAATCCATATAATGCTTTCTTGAGCTTGTAGACTTTATCTCCAATAGTTTTCTGCTCAAAACCTGGAGGTTGTTCGACATAAACTTCTTCCTCTAGCAATGCATTCAGAAATGCACTCTTCACATCCATTTGATACACAGTGAAGTTCTTATGTGCAGCATAGGCAAGAAACATCCTTATTGCTTCCAATCCTGCAACAGGAGCAAAGGTTTCATCAAAATCTATACCTTCTTCTTGGCAATACCCTTTGGCTACCAATCTTGCTTTGTTTCTTACAACAGATCCTTCTTCATTCATCTTGTTTCTGAAGACCCATTTTGTGCCAATAACATTTTGATGGGTTGGCCTCTGCACTAATTCCCTTACTTTGTTTCTTTCAAACTGATTCAGCTCTTCTTGCATGGCTTGAATCCAATGTGTGTCATCCAATGCTTGAGACACATCTTTAGGCTCTATCTGGGGAATAAAACAAGTGAACATAGCTTCATGCTGGTTCTTATGCCATCTCTAACATCTCCAATGACTAACTATGGTGGATGGTCTCTTAGCCATCTCACATCAGGTTTGAGTAAGTCTGTTGGATTCAGCCGTCTTGCAGCTGAGTTGTCTTGAACAACTCATTCATTTTCATTCAGCTGTAAACTTTCCAGCTATCTTTGAGATTTAGCTATCTCATCTTCATCTAGGTTGATTGCGCTTACTTCAGTTTCAACATAAGGACTCTTCTGCATTGTTGGCTGATTTAGCTTATCAGCTAACTCTTCAATGTCTTCTCCATTTACATTAGGTTCATCAAAGACCACATGGATAGATTCTTCTGTAACCATAGTCCTCTTGTTCAGCACTCTATATGCTTTGCTCTCAGCTGAGTATCCCAAAAAGATACCTTCATCAGCTTTAGCATCAAAAGCCTTCAAATTATCATTGCCATTATTATGGATGAAGCATTTATATCCAAATATTTTGAAATATCCAACATTTGGCTTTCTCCCTGTCCAAATCTCATAGCGAGTCTTGGTCAGTTGCATGTTAATCATGCATCTATTCTGAGTATAGCATGTTGTATTTATGGCTTCAGCCCAAAATCTCTTAGGCAATCCAGCTTCAACTAACATAGTCCTAACAGCTTCCTTGAGAGTTCTGTTTCTTCTTTCAGCTACTCCATTGTGTTGTGGAGTCCTTGCTACTGATAACTCATGAGCAATCCCATTTTCAACACAATACTGAGTTATTATCCCATTGACAAACTCAGTTCCTCTGTCAGATCTTATTTTTATAATGGTTTGGCTCCTTTCATTTTGAACTTTTTTCATCAGCTGAGGTAACTTCTGCAAAGTTTCCTTCGTTTTACACATGAAGATCGTCCCAGTATATCTTGAGTAGCCATCTATCACCACTAAGGTGTATTTTTCTTTCCACTTATGCTGGCTGGCTCAACTGGACCAAATAAATCCATATGCAACAGATGAATATTCTTGTTGAAGAAGGACTTGGCTTATCCTTGAATGAAGACTTTATTTGCTTTCCTATCTGGCATGCATCACATACACTTTCTTTCTTTTATACTGAGTCTGGCAATCCTTCTACAAGATGACTCCTTGCAAGCTTGTTGATTGTCTTGAAATTCTGATGACTCAGCTTCTTGTGCCACTGTGACGCCCGGGGCTGAAGAGGGCGGGGAGTGATCGCCGGTGCAAGAAGGCACGGACAAGGAGCGGCTCCTGGCAGGCTTCTAGGCGGAGGGGAACATGAATGAACTGATCCCACACCCGAATAAGAGGAGATTCTGAGACTGTGTAGGTATGTGACTATACAGTTGAGGAGTGCTTAAAAAGATTTGATAGGTACTACTCATATCAACAAGATGCATCTTCTTTTCTGGTGCTCATCTCATAAAAACTCCGAAGTTAAGCGTGCTTGGCCCGGAGCAATTGTGGGATGGGTGACCCCTGGGAAGCAGCTCTCAGGGTGCGCGTGAGTGAGGACAAAGCGTGCTAGAAAGACTCGTGTTGGTTTGTGCGGACAGTCGTCGATCTGGAAGGCGGGCATGTGACGCCCCGGGCGAAGAGATGGTATCGAGTGGGACCTCTCCTAGTGTTGGTGGTTTCGGGGACAAACCAAGCGGAAGCTGGTGGGCATGTGACGCCCGGGGCTGAAGAGGGCGGGGAGTGATCGCCGGTGCAAGAAGGCACGGACAAGGAGCGGCTCCTGGCAGGCTTCTAGGCGGAGGGGAATATGAATGAACTGATCCCACACCCGAATAAGATGAGATTCTGAGACTGTGTAGGTATGGGACTATACAGTTGAGGAGTGCTTAAAAAGATTTGATAGGTACTACTCATATCAACAAGATGCATCTTCTTTTCTGGTGCTCATCTCATAAAAACTCCGAAGTTAAGCGTGCTTGGCCCAGAGCAATTGTGGGATGGGTGACCCCCTGGGAAGCAGCTCTCAGGGTGCGCGTGAGTGAGGACAAAGCGCGCTGGAAGGACTCGTGTTGGTTTGTGGGGACAGTCGTCGATCTGGAAGGCGGGCCGTTATAGCCACAGCCAACTTGATTCGGCCGTACTCTTTGCTAGTAGACAAGTGCTTGGTGTAGCAATAGACTAATCTACCACATACATATTTTTCTGTCTTGATCCTTGCAATACTATTTTATTTGATTCAGCATCTTTGATCTGGGACACTCCCATGTTGAATCCAACATTGTAGCCTTTATCACAGAGTTGGCTGATGCTTAACAAGTTGAAGTTGAGGCCTTCAACATAAGCAACATCTGTGATTTCCAATCCATTCTTCTTGATAGATCTTGTGCCTTTGATTTCCCCTGAAGCTTCATTTCCTCCAAATATGACTTTTGCACCTCTAATCTCCTTGAATCTTGATAGGTTTTTCTTGTTTCCTGTCATATGTCTGGAACAACCACTATCCATGTACTAGGTTCCTTGGCACTCAGCTGTTCCTTGAACATGCAATCAAGGAAATCAGTTTTTTGGTACCCATACTTGCATGGGTCCTGAGGGGTTAGTGCTATATGATGATCCAATCAACCTATAGCCAAAAGACTTAAATCTAAGAGGTTTCCATCTATCAGTGTCACAATCATAGTGCACATTAGCAAATTGCTTGGGGGTTTTAGGTTCATACAGTTGTCTCTTTTGTCTGTATGCATGTGTTTGTGTTTTAGCAATTGCTTTCTTGGGATAGTTGTGATATTTCTGAGTGTAGTGCTTGGGTGTTTATGTGTGCTGATAATAGCTCTTTTACCTTTGGAATGACCTTTGCTGAGTTTTAGGTCTTTGTCATCTTGGCTTGTATTCCATAGGTGTTTGCTGATGTTTCACATTAGTCCAATCAGCATAGTTTGGATAGTTTGGCTAATGAAATTTCTAGGGTTTCTGGTAGCTCTGTTTGCTTTTCACAGAGTATTTTTTGTTTGGAGTTTGTTGAGGAACTCGGAAGGATTTCTTCTCAGTTGTCCTCTCAGCATACTCAACTGGCTGTTTTTCTTTCCTTTTATATCCAAGGCCAGTTTATTTGTGGTTGTGTTTTGGAATGAATGTGGGTGCAACATTTGGTGTTTTGGATTTTTGAGATGCTTCATTTGGAGTTTGACTGTGCACAAAGGAATTAAATCATATGTCTGTCTTATCTCCACGTTCTTTTTGACTCATGATAAGATCATCCAATGATTCGGATGTCTTTGTAAATGAGGCAATCACATTTTTTAGATCTTTTTCCCTCTTTTCTATAGCTGCTAATTTTGCTATGATCTTGGCATTTTCAGCCTTCGGCTTAGTGTTCTCATCAGCTATGTGACTCAGAGTACTCAGCTCTTTAGTCAGCTGTGAATTTTGGCTTTTAAGCTGGTTGTTTTCCTCATTTTTAATTGTGTGTGAGGATTTTATGTGTTCAAAATCTTTCATCATTTTACCTAATGAATCATAAAGATCAGTGGGTGATGAAGTGTGTGTATCACAATCACTATCACTTGAATCTGAATGAGATGAGTTAGAGTGTACCTCATCTTCTTGACCAGGTTGATCTTATTTTTTAGCCATAAAGCAAATCATAGCCTCATCCTCAGAATCACTTGAGTAGTCAGCTTCACTACTCTCTGAGTCTGCTGCTTCTTTAGACTTGGTTGTCTCCGCAGTCTCAGCAGCCAACATGGCTTTTTTCTTTTCTTGTCTTCTTTCTATGAAGACTTTTCTATCTTCCTCATTCCTATATTTGTTGACTGGTGGATAGGAACAGTCAACTGCAAAATGTCCTGGTTGTCTGCAGTTCCAACACAGGTTCTCAGCTCTTTGATCAGCTCTTTCTGTTCTTGGATTATCAGCTCTCTTATATTCAATCTTTTGATGCTCAGCTCTCTTAGGTGACCTATCTTTCCTTGACTTGGAGGGAGCTGAATGTCTCCTGGAGGTTTCTCCCTTATTTATTTTATAGTTCTTATTGAAGAACTTGTTGAATCTTTTAACCATTAGGGAAATTTCCTCCTGGTCTATGGCCTCCTTGGGTTCAGCTCTTTTTCCATCCTTGGCCATCAGTGCAGCTGTCTTGGGTACAACTGTCTCCTCTTTCTCTTTTCTTCTCAGCTCAAACTCATAGGCTTTGAGGTCTGAGAATAGCTCATGGTTAGATGTTCTTGAGAGGTCCATTGAATGTCTCAGGGCCATAGTCTTCATTTCCCATTCAGCTGGGAGGCTTCTTAAGATCTTCATACATATTTCCTTTTCTGTATATTCCTTCCCAAGAGCTGAAAGCTCATTTGTGATTTCAGTTAATCTGGCATCCAGTTGATCCATGGTTTCACCTGCAAGCATTTTGAAATTTTAAAACTTTTGAACAGCAACAAACAGTTTATTTTCTTTAATATGTTCTGATCCTTCACAAATTAAAGTTAGTTTATCCCAGATTTCTTTTGCAGATTTGCAAGATTTGACTTTATTGAACATGGCTTTGTCCAATGTCTTATAGAGTAAGTCCTTGGCCACATTGTCCAAGTTGTATCTCCTCCTATCTTCATTTGTCCACTCAGTCCTTGGTTTTTCAACCATGGCTGGTCTTTCCTCAGCAGTAGCTTCTCCTCCTTCAGCTGCAGCTGCTCTTATTGCAGCCGTGTTCACTTTAAGTATTTGCAATGGCCCATCCTCTATCACAAACCACATTTCATCATGTAATGTAGATAGATGAGCCTGCATATGAATTTTCCAGTCATCAAATTCTTCAACAGTGAACATAGGAATGCCTGTCAGATTTGCTTCCATGATAATAACTTTGCTTTAAATGAAAGATTTTGAAAATACAAGTGTTTGAAACCTTTTTGAAAAGATAGAGATCTACTTCAGTAACAAGTGTGAAAGGCTCAATGAACCAACTACTCTGATACCACTTGTAGGTCCTAAGGGGTCTGAGTAAGGTTTAGAAGGGGGGATTGAAAAAACTTTACCAAATTTTCGATTTTAGTCCTTTTAAAATTACAACAGAGTTGACTCAAATAGCCATGTCCTTGAGGGACAGCTAAGTTGGTTATTCAACTAAGTTAGCCACTCAACAGACTCAATAGAGTTGTTGATAAACTAACTCTTTGATTAGATTTTAGCTTGGCTGGTTTGGTTTTATCAGCGGAAGACTTAACACCCTTTGATTAGATTTTAGCTTGTTTTAACACCTGATTTTTAGCACTTAGTTATTAATCTGTTGAATAGCAAATATGATTCTATCAACAGATATAATGTAAGTATGCTAGAAAGTAAACGTGCTGAAAGTAAATGACAAATATTTTTATAGAGGTTCGAAGATGGGGTAATTCTTCTAATCCTCTCTTCTCCAACTCCTAGAGGAATCCACTAAGTAACAGATCAGTTTACAAAGTGGTGAACAGTGTGGAGACAACCTTGATCACACAGCTGGCTTCTCTTGCGACTCAGCTTCTTCACAGGGCAGTTGCCTTGCTATTTCAGCTCACTTCTCAAGTTCAGGGGATTTGATCACGAAGCCTCCAACAAACTTGATACTGGTTCGACCTTGAACCTTCCTACAATCCTCCTTCGAATGTAGACCCCTTTTGATTTTTCAAAAGTTTCCTCTTTAACAGATTTGAAGTTGTCTTTCCTTCACAGCTTGTGTTGGATCGATTTCCTTCGAGTTTCCGGCTTGAGGATTTGCTTGAATGTACTTGAGAATATTGCAGGTTAATTGCTTGAATAATGCTTGCTTGTTCATGGTTCAGGTTATCAATGTACCTTTTCTCAAATAACTTCCTCAGCCTTTTATAATGTACATTCGAAATTTAGGCCGTTGAAGAGATAGGCTAATTTCAAATGTCACTTTAGTTTGTTGGCTATCTTGTTGCAGTCATTGATGTTGACATTTTCTCGTATTTAATGTATTCGCAGCATTGCAGGTGCCTGACACAAGGTGTAGTGTTTCCCATTGGCTTATTCCTTTTGCACAATTTTGGGACTAACACTTTAGACCTGACAGCTTTGACATATTACTATATTGAGTAATATTCTTGACTTTAATCAACGGATCTAAGTCAGTTGTCTTAACTAGACTGATGTCTTTACCCCAGGTAACTTGAGTCAACTCCAGTCATTGGATAACTCAACTGTCACTTCAACTTTGAGACTTGACTTCTTGAGTTGACTTGACTGAAACTTCTCACAGTTGTTCCTCAGCTAACACTTCTTTAGTCGAGTCGTTGACTTCCTTTTTGGCCATACTCAGCTGACACATAGCAGAGTCTTCAATCAAGTCCGCAGTTGACTTCTTGTATTCCTTGGAATAGCTGACTTGACTCAGATTTTTCAGCCATATATATTACAGTACAAATTACAGGGAAAATGGGGTGCCAACTTTCTAGTTTAATTTTTACATGGTATCATCAAAATCTACTCAATAAATTTCCTAACAGTCTTCTGGAGGTCTCACCCACATTTCTTTTATAGTTCTTATTGAAGAACTTGTTGAATCTTTTGACCATCAGGGCAATTTCCTCCTAGTCTATGGCTTCCTTTGGTTCAGCTTTCTTTCCATCATTGGCCATCAGTGCAGCTATCTTGGGTACAGCTGTCTCCTCTTGCTCTTTCCTTCTCAGCTCAAACTCATAGGCTTTGAGATCTCAGAATAGCTCATGATTGGATGTTCTTGAGAGGTCCATTGAATGTCTCAGAGCCATAACCTTCATTTCCCATTCAGCTAGGAGGCTTCTCAAGATCTTCATACACATTTCCTTTTGTGTATATTCCTTTCAAGAGCTGAAAGTTCATTTGTGATTTTATTGAATCTGGCATCCAGCTGATCCAAGGTTTCACCTGCAAGCATTTTGAAATTTTCAAACTTTTGAACAACAATAGTTAATTTATTTTCTTTAATTTGTTCTGATCCTTCAAAAATTAAAGTCAGCTTATCCCAAATCTCTTTAGCAGTTTTGCAAGATTTGACTTTGTTGAACATGGCTTTGTCCAATGTCTTGTAGAGTATATCCTTGGCCACATTGTCCAGATTGTATCTCTTCCTATCCTCATTAGTCCACTCAGTCCTTATTTTTCAACCATGGCTAGTCTTGCCTCAGCAATAGGTTCTTCTCCTTCTGCTGCAACTGCTCTTCTTACAGCCGTGTTCACTTTGAGTATTTGCAGTGGCCCATCCTCTTTCACAATCCACATTTCATCATGTAATGCAGATAGATGAGCCTGCATGTGAATTTTCATATCATCAAATTCTTCAACAGTGAACATAGGAATGCATGTCAGATTTGCTTCCATGATAATAACTTTGCTTAAAAAAATGAAAGACTTTGAAACACAAGTGTTTAAAACATTTCGAAAATATAGAGATCTAGTTCAGTAACCAATGCGGAAGGCTCAATGAACCAACCGCTCTGATACCACTTGTTGGTCCCAAGAGGTGTCAAGTAAGGTTTAGAAGGGGGGGTTGAATAAACCTTACCAAATTTTCGATTTAGTCCTTTTAAAATAATTCAACAGAGTTGACTCAAACAGTTGTGTCCTTGATGGACAGCTAAGTTGGCTTTTCAGCAAAGTTACCCACTCAACAGACTCGATAGAGCTGTTGATAGTATAACTCGGCTGCTCAAGCCAAATACTTAACTTGGCTGATTGGTTCTTAACAGCGGAACACTTAACACCCTTAGATTTGATTTAAGTTTGCTTTTAACACTTGATTCTTAGCACTTGGTTATTTATCAGTGGGATAGCAAATATGATTCTAATAGTAGATATAACGTAAATATGCAGGAAAGTAAATTTGCTGAAAGTAAATGACACAAATGTTTTATAGAGGTTCGAAGTTGGAGTAATTCTTCTAATCCTCTCTTCTCTAACTCCTGGAGGGATCCACTATGTAACAAATCAGTTTACAAAGTTGTGACCAGTATGGAGATAGCCTTGATCACACAGCTGGCTTCTCTTGCGACTCAGCTTCTTCACAGGGCAGCTGCCTTGCCACTTTAGCTCACTTCTCAAGTTCTTGGATTTGATCATGAAGCCCTCCAAAATTGATAATGGTTCGACCTGGTACCTTTCTACAATCCTAGCTTGAAAAGTAGACCCCTTTGATTTCTTCAAAAAGTTTCCTCTTCAACATATTTGAAGTTGTCTCTCCTTCACTACTAGTGTTGGATCGATTTTCTTCGAGTTTCTGGCTTGAGGAATTGCTTGAATGTTTATGAGAATATTGCAGGTTAAATGCTTGAATATTGATTTCTTGTTCGTGGTTTAGCTCACCTCTTCTCAATAACTTCATCGGCCTTTTATAGTGTACATTTGAAATTTTGCCCGTTGAAGAGAGAGGCTAATTTCAAATATCACTTGTGTTCATTGGCTTGTCTTGGTCTGCAGTCCTTGATGTTAACCCTTCCTCGTATTAAATGTCTTCGCAGCATTGCAGGTATCTGACACAAGGTGCAATGTTTCCCATTGGTTTATTCCTTTTGCACAATTCTGGGACTAACACGTTAGACCTGACAGCTTTGACATATTGCTATATTGAGTAATATTCTTGACTTTAATCAATGGATCTAAGTCAGTTGTCTTGACTAGGCTAATGTCTTTACCCCAGGTGACTTGAGTCAGCTCCAGTCATTGGATAACTCAACTATCACTTCAACTTGAGACTTGGCTTCTTGAGTTGACCTGATTGACACTTCTTACAGTTGTTCATCTGCTGACACATCAGAGTCTTCAATCCAGTCCGAAGTTAACTTCTTGTATTTCTTGGCATAGCTGACTTGACTCAGCTTTTCCAGCCCAATCTATTACAAAACTAATTACAAGGAAAATGGGGTGCCAACTTCCTAGTTTAAGTTTTACATGGTATCATCAAAATCTACTCAATAAATTTCCTAACATAAATCTAACTAATAATAAACTTGCTAAAAACATCAAGGGCGAAAAGTCTTCCGCTGAACAAAACCAAATGAACTGTAAAGTTAATTGTTAGCTAACCCAACTGAGTTATACTATTAACAGCTCAGTTGAGTCTGTTGAGTGGGTAACTTTGCTGAAGTAAGTCAACCTAGTCGTCCCTCAAGGGCTTAGCTGATTTTTGTTAACTCTATAAAATTATTCAAAATGACTAAGTTCGAAAATTTGGTAAGGTTTATTCAACCCGCCCTTCTAAACCTTACAACTCACCCCTTGGGACCTACAACTTTTTAAGGAATTGTGTTTCAAAACAAAAAAAATGAGATGTGCTTTATCTCGTCTTAAGATAAACTAGCGGATATTTTCATAAAACCATTACTCGCCTAGTTTTTTAACTCTATTCGAACTTGTTTAGACATAATGCATATTGAATAAGGTCTATATTTGCATTTTGGGCACTTTATTTTCATTAGAAAAGTTTTGGGGTGAAAAATCTATCTTTCAAAACTTCAAAAAATCGGACAGAATTTTACTGAATATATGGACAGGTTGCCCTATAGAGCGACTGGTCGATGTGTTCAGGTATCGGTCGTTGTGTTCTAGTACCGGTCGCTATAATTGCTTGAAATGATTTAAAACCCGTCCGTCCTTATTTCTTCTTCACTCACTCTTCCCCAACTCCACGCACACATCATACCACATGATCATAATTCTTGGATTTGCTACTATATTATGGGCTTCCAAAATGCATCACCCATCTCTCTCATTCCTCTTCCACAATCATTGGTAAGTTTGGTTCCGCTTTTATTATCTCACATTGGTTGAACACTTGGATATTTTTGGAACTTTTGGTATTGTTTAAAATGTTGAAATTTTTTTGATGGGTATAATTTACGTTGTTGAATTATTGCAATAATATTAGGATCGGTATTGAAATTTTAGTCATAATTTGATATATAAATTTCGTGCATATCATTTTTCTAAATCTATGCATGTCATGTGTTTGCTAAAATGCCTCAATGAAAAATTTCACTTTTTTGCATTCGTTCAGTTTAATTGATTGGAACTCACATGTTGATCATAATTGTATAAAATATTGCCTCTCTCATGGTCTTCACATGATAATGTGGTACTTTACCCCATTTATCGTTTCCACGTGTTGAAATTCTAGACTATTAAACTGATAACATATTGTTTTATGCGCAACATGATATCTATATATGATGCTTCCATATACTTATGGTCTTTTTGATGATTCCAAGGGGGGAGAAAAATACAATGAGCTCAAAACCTCAAAAATCTCAATGGTAAGATCAAATAGAGTTAGAAGAAGCTCATAGAAAAAACTCACATAGTAAAAAGCTTATTCAAATAAGGTAAAGCTTTTAAGTTGTGGAATATTGCCTTATTACTCTTGTATATGTTGAGCTCTGTGACTAATGACTTATTTTGATAGGAGGAGCTTTTATGCTCTTTAGTTTTTTAGTTATTTTGATAGAGCTAAGCTTTCAGCTTATAAGTTATTAGCTTCTATGCATATTTATTGCTTAGATGTTGATAGGAGGAGCTTTTAAAACTTGTTTTGAAAATGTTTCGCTTCTTATATCTTATGATTTTTGTCTTGGGAAGTGTTGCTTAAAATGGATAGATTATTTTGACCGAACAATTTTGATTCGCTCTCTAAAAAATTGTTTTGTGTTGAAATCATCAAAAAGGGAGAGTTTGTAAGATCAAAGTACTTTATTAATTTTGATGATTTCATATAAATGAGTTTTAAACCAAAACAAATGTTTTTATAAGTTTTCCAAATACTTCAATTCATTTTGCTTGATTCTTACTATGTTTTTGAAGTACTTCTTGAAGTCCATTTTTTGTCAAAATTGGACTTCTCTGTGAAGAGGGCAGGGCGACCGGTACCTATGTGTTTTAAAACTGAAATAGAGAGTTTTTAAAAGGTAGGGCGACCCTCTCGACATCTCTTTGACCGGCGAATGCCATCCAAAGAAAAACTTTATTCAACGATTTGAAATTTCGATAGAGGGACAAAGAAAAATCTAACGATCGCTTCTCAACAATTCGACAATGATAGGTGGCTATGTGATTTGACCGGTCACCCTCTATGCCATCCAGTGTCAAAACTTTATTCAACGATTTGAAATTTCGAATTTTTAACATAGCGACCAGTCGCAATAAACTTTTGACAGCAAAATCTATCCGTTGCAGTGACACTTCTCAACAATTTAAGGCTTTACATTTATTAACCATTTTTTGAGATGTTTTGATTCTTCTTTTGCAGACAAATTTAAATTAGGAGGAGTGTATGTTGAAGATTACATCTTCGAGGTCTTCTATAAATAGATGTAGCATTGGAGGATCAAATACAACACACAATTATATAGCACAACAAGAATATCCTAGCAAAATCTCAAAATCTCTCATTTTCATATCTTGTGTATTAGCCTAAGCACTACAATTTCACATCTTGTTTATTAGGTTTAGTTTCTTGATTACACTTGCACTTACAAAGTTGTATACTTTCATTCGAGTTGTAATATTGATTGATCAAATCATCTAAAACAGACATACTTGTTGAGTGTTCTTTTGGCAAGAACACACTTGATTGATTCATTAGGTGTTGGAGAGTTTGGTACTCTTCAAGTGTGTAAGAACAGTTTGATGCTCTGCTAGGTTGTTGTTGTAAGAAGAGTTTGGTGCTATTCAAGGTGAAGTTGTAATTGTTTCGTATCAATTAATAAAATTTCTTTCTTTCAAAATCCACTCGGTTATGCCGGATGGTAGTAAACGTAGGCCCAAGGTGGGTTGAAGTACTATAAATCATTGAGTGTTGATTTATTACTCTGCACTTTTATTTTCTTCATCATATTCTTTGAAAAAGAGGGCCTAAATCGGAAAATTGAGAAAATCCATTCACCCATCTAGACATTCGTAGCAACTTGGACTAACAAATGGCTATTGAAAAATTGCCACCACCAACCAATGTGAAAGGGATACAAAGTTTTTTGAGAGATGCAGGCTTCTATAGACAATTTATAAAGGATTTTTCAAAAATTGTTAAACATTTATGTTATCTCTTATAAAAAGATAGACCTTCTGATTTTGATAACTCTTGCCTACAAGAATTTGAACAAATAAAGAAAGCCTTAATCTCTACTCTAATTATGGTAGTGCCAGATTGGGCTTAACCCTTTGAGCGCATGAATTTCTTTGTTGAAATCTCTGGGGCTTTTGGTAGCTCTGCTTAGCTTTAACATAGTATTTTCTATTGGAGTTTGCTGATGGGCTTTTCTAAATTTCTTTTCAGTTGTCCTTTCAGCATACTATACTGGCTTCTTTCCTTTACCCTTATATCCAAGGTCAGTATGATTGTGATTGTGTTTTGTTGTGGGTGTTGGTGTTGGTGCAACATATGGTGTTTTGGATTTTTGGACTCCTTCATTACTTGAGGATCCTTTTTCCAAAATCACTCTAGGAGCTTGAGCATGCACAAAGGAATTGAATCCAATGCTTGTTTTGTCTCCACACTATTTTTGAGTAACTATAAGCTTATCCAATGATTTGGATGCCTTTGTAAATGAAGCAATTACATTTTTTAGATCTTTCTCTCTCTTTTCAGTAGCTGCTAACTATGTTTGGATCTTGGCATTTTCAGCCTTCAGCTTTGTCTTCTCATCAGTTATATGACATAGAGTAGTTAGCTCTATAGTCAGCTGTGAGTTTTGGCATTTAAGCTGGTTGTATTCCTCATTTAATAATGTGTGTGAGGTTTTTATGTGCTAAAAGTCTTTCATCATTTTGCCAATTGACTCATAAAGATCTGTGGGTGAGGAAGTGTTTGTATCACTATAACTATCACTAGAATCTGAATGAGATGAGTTAGAGTGTACCTCATCTTCTTGATCTTGTTGTTTGGCCATGAGGCAGATCAGGCCTCTTCCTCAGTGTTACTGAAGTATTCTGCTTCACAATTATCCGAGTCTGCTGGTTCTTTGCACTTGGTTGGTTCAGCAGTCTCAGCAGCCAGCATGGCTTTCTTCTTTTCTTGTCTTCTTTCTCTGAAGGTTCTTCTATCCTCTTCATTTCTATATAAGAAAAGTCAACAACAAAATGTCCTGGTTGTCTGCAGTTCCAACATAGGTTTTCACATCTCTACAAGTCAGCTCTCTCAGCTCTCTAATTATCAACTCTCTGATAGTCAGTTCTTTGATGTTCAGCTCTTTTGGGTGGCCTGTCCTCCCTTTCTTTGAAGGGTGTTGAGTGTCTTCTGGAGTTGCACCATTGTTTCTTTTATAGTTCTTATTAAAGAACTTGTTGAACCTTTTCACCATGAGAGCGATTTCCTCCTGGTCACTTGTTTCCTTTGGCTCAGCTATCTTCCCTTCACTGGCCAACAGTGCAGCTGTCTTGGGCACATTTGTTTCCTCTTGCTCTTTTCTTCTCAGCTCAAACTCATAAGCTTTGAGGTCTGAGAATAGCTCATGATTTGATGTTTTGGAGAGGTCCATGGAATGTCTCAAGGCCATTACCTTCATTTCCCACTCAGCTGGGAGGGCTCATAGGATCTTTATGCACATTTCCTTTTGAGTGTACTCCTTTCCAAGATCTGAAAGCTCATTTGTAATTTCTGTGAATTTGTCATTCAGCTAATCCAGACTCTCACCTACAAGCATTTTAAAATTTTCAAATTTTTGAACTGCAACAGTTAATTTATTCTCTTTAATTTGTTCAGATCCTTCACAAATTAGGGTTAGTTTAATTTATTTGGGTCTTTAATTTGTTTTGACTTTTTGAACATAGCCTTGTCCAAATTAGGGTTAGTTTATCCCAGATTTCTTTTCCTTCAGCTGGAGGTGCTCTTCTTACATCAGTGTTGACCTTTAATATTTGTAGTGGCCCATATTCTATCACTAGCCACATCTCATCGTGCAAAACTGATAGGTGAGCCTGCATACGAATTTTCCATTCATCAAACTCTTCCACAGTAAACATGGGAATGTGAGTTAGATTTGCTTCCATGATAATACATTTGCTTTTGAAATAAAAGCTTCAAAAGCACAAATGTTGTATCTTTTGGAAAGATTGAGATCTACTTCAGTAACCAGTGTAGAAGGCTAAATGAACCAACCACTCTGATACCACTTGTAGAACTCAAGGGGTGAGTTGTAAGGTTTAGAAGGGTGTTAGGAAATTTATTTGTTAGCTTTTGATGATACCATGTAAAACTTAAACTAGGAAGTTGGCACCCCATTTTCCTTGTACTTCTGCATTGTAATAGATAGGACAGGAAGAGCTGAGTTAAGTCAGCTAAGTCAAGATTACAAGAAGTCAACTACGGACTAGAATGAAAACTCTGCTGTGTGTCAGCTGATTATGGCCTAGAAGGAAGTCAAGGACTCGAGTGAAGGAGAGTCAGGTGAGGAACAACCGTAAGAAGTGTCAGTCAAGTCAACTTAAAGAGCCAAGTCTATCAGTTGAAGTGATAGTTGAGTAAATCCTATGATTGAAGCAGACTCAAGTCCCCTGGGGTAAAGGCAGCATTTAAGTGAAGACAACTGACTTAGATCCGTTGGAATAAAGTCAAGAATATTACTCGATATAGTAATATGTCAAATTTCCAGGTCTTAAAGTGTTTGGCCGAGAATTATGCAAAAGGAATGAGCCAATGGGAAGCACTGCACCTTGTGTCAGAACCTGCAAGGCTGAAGAGCCATTTAATACAAGGAAAGGTCAACATCACAAGGGTTGCAGACCAACAAAAGACAATCCAACGAACACAAAGTGACATTTGAAACTAGCCTATCTCTTCAACGGGTAAATTTCAAATGTGTACTATAAAAGGCTGAGGAAGCATTTGAGAAATGCTTACCTGAACCTAGAAAGAGCAAGCAATTAACCTTCAAATTCTCAAAGCTTATCAAGATATTCCTCAAGCCAAAAACTCAAAAAAACTCGATCTAACATAAGATGTGAAGGAGAGATAACTTCAATCAGTTGAAGAGGAAAATATTTGAAGATCAAAAAGGGGTCTACTTTCCAAGTTGAAGGATTGTAGAAAGGTTCAAGGTCGAACCAAGTTTCAAGTTTGTTGGAGGGCTTCGTGATCAAATCCAAGAACTTGAGAAGTGAGCTGAAGTAGCCATGCAGATGCCTCGTGAAGAAGCTGAGTGGCAGGAGAAGCCAGCTGTTTGATCAAGGTTGTCTCTAGACTGTTCACGGCTTTGTAACTTGATCTGTTACTTAGTGGATTCCTCCAGGAGTTGGAGAAGAGTGGATTAGAAGAATTACCCCATCTTCGAACCACTATAAAAATACTTGTGTCAATTTACTTTCATGATTTACATTCCTACATATTTACTTGATATTTGTTGATAGTTAATATTTGCTATCCAACTGATAAATAACTAAGTGATAAAACAAGTGTTTAAAACAAACTTAAAATCAATCAAAGGGTGTTAAGTCTTCCGCAGTTATAAAACAAAATCAACTAAGTTAAGTATTGGCTTAAGCAGCGGAGTTATATATCAGCAGCTCTATCGAGTCTGTTGAGTGGGTAACTTAGCTGAATAGCCAACTTAGCTATCCCCCAAGGACACAATTGATTTGAGTCAACTCTGTTGAACCATTTTAAAAGGACTAAATCGAAAATTTGGTAAGGTTTATTCAACCCCCCTTCTAAATCTTACACCACACCCTTTGGGACCTACAAGTGGTATCAGAGCGGTTGGTTCATGGAGCCTTCCGCACTGGTTGCTGAACTAGATCTCTATCTTTTCAAAAGGTTTTAACACTTGTGTTTTTCAAAGACTTTCATCTTTTGAGCAAAGTTATTATCATGGAAGCAAATCTAACTCGTTGTTCTAATGTTTATTGTGGAAGAGTTTGATGACTGGAAAATCCGTATGCAGGCTCATCTATCCGCTCTACACGATGAAATGTGGCTTGTGATAGAGGATGGGCTATTGGAAATTTACAAAGTCAACACTACTGTAAGAGCTGCACCTGCAGCTGAAGGAGAAGTTGCTGAAGAAAGACCAGTCATGGTTGAAAAACCAAGAACTGAATGGACAAATGAAGATAGAAAGAGATATAACCTGAACAATGTGGCCAAGGATATTCTCTACAAAACGTTGGACAAAGCCATGTTCAACAAAGTCAAATCTTGCAAATCTACAAAAGAAATTTGGGATAAGCTGACCTTAATTTGTGAAGGATCAGAACAAATTAAGGAGAATAATATGACTGTTGCTGTTCAAAAATTTGAAAAATTTAAAATGCTTGTAGGTGAAACTCTAGATCAGCTGGATGCCAGATTTACTGAGATAACAAATGAGCTTTCAGCTCTTTGGAAAGAATACACACAGAGGAAATGAAGGTCATGGCCCTGAGACATTCTATGGACCTCTCAAAAACATCCAACCATGAGCTATTCACAGACCTCAAAACCTAGGAGTTTGAGCTGAGAAGGAAAGAGCAGGAGGTAACAGTTGTACCCAAGACAGTTGCATTGTTGGCCAGTGATGGAAAAAGAGCTAAGCCAAAGAAAACCATTGACCTGGAGGAGATTGCTCTTATGGTTAAAAGATTCAACAAGTTCTTTAACAAGAACTATAAATAAACAAGGGTGAGACCTCCATAAGACATTCAACACCTTCCAAAGCAAGAGACGACAGACTACCTAAGAGAGCTGATAATCCAAGAACCGACAGAGCTGATCAGAGAGCTGAGAACATGTGTTGGAATTGGAGACAACCAGGACATTTTGCTATTGACTATTCCTATCCACCAGTCAACAAGTATAGAAATGAAGAAGAAAGAAAAGTCTTGATGAAATAAATAAAACAGGAAAAGAAGAAACCCATGTTGGCTGCTGAGACTGATGAGCCAACTAAGTGCAAACAAGCAGCAGACTCAGAGAGTAGTGAAGCTGACTACTCAAGTGACACAGAGAAAGAGGCTTTGATATGCCTCATGGCCAAAGAACAAGATCAAGAAGATGAGGTACATTCTAAATCATCTCATTCTTATTCAGGTGATAGTGACCGTGACTTACACACTTCATCACCCACAGATCTTTATGATTCATTAGGCAAAATGATGAAAGATTTTGAGCACATTAAAACCTCTCACACACTTCTAAATGAGGAAAACAGCCAGCTTAAAAGCCAAAACTCACAGCTGACAAAAGAGTTGAGTACTCTGAGTCACATAGCTGATGAGAACACTAAGATGAAGGCTGAAAATGCCAAGATCATAGCAGAGTTAGCTGCTATAGAAAAGAGGGAAAAAGATCTTAAAAATGTGATTGCCTCATTTACAAAAGCATCCAAATCATTGGATGAACTTATTATGAGTCAAAAAGAATGTGGAGACAAGACAGGCATATGATTTAATTCCTTTGTGCATAGTCAAACTCCAAGAGTGATTTTGGAAAAAGGATCTTCAAGCAATGAAGCATTCCAAAAACCCAAAACACCAAATACTGCACCACATTCACTCCAAAGCACAATCACAATCATTCTGGCCTTGGTTATAAAGGGAAAGGAAATAAGCCAGTTGAGTATGCTAAAAGGACAGCTGAAAAGAAATTCAGACACGTCCCTCAGCAGACTCTCAACAGAAAATACTCTGTGAGAAGCAAACAGAGCTACCAAAAACCCCAAAAATTTCATCAAAGAAATACATATGATGGGAATGGTAGATACTATCCAAACTAAGCTGATTGGAATAATGTGAAACATCAGCAAAGACCTATGGGATATAAGCCTAAATGGCAAAGATCTCAACCTCAACAAAGGTCATTCCCAAGGCAAAAGAGCTAATATCGACACACGTATGCACCCAAACACTACACTCAAAAATTTCATAACTATCCCAAGAAAGCAATTGCTAAAACACACACACAGGCATACAGACAAAAGAAACAGATGTATGATCCTAAAACCCCTAAGCAATTTGCTAATGTGCATTATGATTATGGTACTGATAGATGGCAACCTCTTAGAGTCAGATCATATGGCTATAGGTTGGTTGGAACATCTTATAGCTCTAACCCCCCAGGACCCAGACAAGTATGGGTACCTAAAAACTAATTTTCTTGATTACAGGTTCAAGGAACAGCTGAGTGCCAAGGAACCTGATACATGGATAGTGATTGTTCCAGACATATGATAGGAGACAAGAGAAATCATTCAAGATTCAAGGAGACTAGAGGTGCTAAAGTTATATTTGGAGGTAATGAAGCTCTAGGGGAGATCAAAGGCATAGGATCCATCAAAAAAAATAGATTGGAAATCACAGATGTTGCTTATGTTAAAGGCCTCAACTTCAACCTATTAAGCATCAGCCAACTCTGTGACATAGGCTATAATGTAGGATTCAACATGGGAATATGCCAGATCAAAGATGTTGAGTCCAATGAAATAGTGTTGCAAGGTTCAAGGCAAAAGAATATGTATGTCGTAGATTGGTCTACTGCTACACCAAGCACATATCTGCTAGCAAGGAGTACAGCCCAATCAAGTTGGATGTGGCATAAGAAGCTGAGTCATCTGAACTTCAAGACAATCAACAAGTTTGCAAGGAGTCATCTTGTAGAAGGATTGCCAGACTCAATGTACAAGAAAGAAAGCATATGTGATGCATGCCAGATGGGAAAGCAAATCAAATCATCATTCAAGGATAAGCCAAGTCCTTCTTCAACAAGGATATTGCATCTGTTACATATGGATTTATTTTGTCCAGTTGAGCCAGCTAGCATCAGTGGAAAGAAATACACCTTAGTAGTGGTGGATGATTATTCAAGATATACATGGACAATTTTCATGTGTAAAAAGAAGGAAACACTGTAGAACTTACCTCAGCTGATGAGAAGAGTTCAAAATGAGAAGATTCAAACCATTATAAAGATAAGATCTGATAGGGGAACTGAGTTTCTCAATGGGATTATAACTCAGTATTATGTTGAAAATGGTATTGCTCATTAGTTATCAGTAGCAAGGACTCCACAGCAGAATGGAGTAGCTGAAAGAAGAAACAGAACTCTCAAGGAAGCTGCTAGGACTATGTTAGTTGAAGCTGGATTGCCTAAGAGATTTTGGGCTGAAGCCATAAATACAACATGCTATACTTAGAATAGATGCATGATTAACATGCAACTGACCAAGACTCGCTATGAGATTTGGACTGGGAGAAAGCCAAATGTTGGATATTTCAAAATATTTGGATATAAATGCTTCATCCATAATAATGGCAATGATAATTTGAAGGCTTTTGATGCTAAAGTGGATGAAGGTATCATTTTGGGATACTCAGCTGAGAGTAAAGCCTATAGAGTGCTGAACAAGAGGACTATGGTCACAGAAGAGTCTATCCATGCGGTTTTTGATGAACCCTATGTGAATTGAGAAGACATTGATGAGTTAGATGATAAGTTGAATCAGCCAACTATGTAGAAGAGTCCCTATATTGAAGCTAAAGTGAGAGAACTCAACCCTGATGATGATGAGATAGTTGAATCTCAAAGACAGCTGGAAGGTCTACAGCTGAATGAAGATGAAAGAGTTGTTCAAGACAACTTAGTCATGAGACAGGCCAATCCAAAGACCTACTCCAACCTGATGTGACGTGGCTGAGAGACCATCCACCTGAGTTAGTTATTGGAGATGTTAGAGATGGCATAACCAGATCCAGAGTACATCATGAAGCTATGTTCACTTGTTTTATTTCCGAAATAGAGCCTAAAGATGTGTCGCAATCATTGCATGACACACATTGGATTCAGGCTATGCAAGAAGAGCTGAATCAGTTTGAAAAAAACAAAGAATGGGAATTAGTTCAAAGGCCAACCCACCAAAACGTTATTGGTACTAACTGGGTTTTCAGGAAAAAGATGTTTGAGGAAGGATCTGTTGTAAGAAACAAAGTAAGATTGGTAGCCAAAGGGTATTGCCAAGAAAAATGTATAGATTTTGATAAAACATTTGCTCATGTTGCCAGATTGGAATCAATTAGGATGTTTCTTGCTTATGCTGCACATAAGAACTTCATTGTATATCAAATGGATGTGAAAAGTGCATTTCTAAATGGAATGTTAGAGGAAGGAGTTTATGTTGAACAACCTCTAGGTTTTGAGCAGAAAACTATTGGAGATAAGGTCTACAAGCTCAAGAAAGCATTGTATGGATTGAAACAAGCACCAAGAGCATGGTATGATACATTGTCTCAATTTCTAACTGACAATGGATTCACCAAAGGCAATGTTGATAGAACACTCTTCAGGATTCAAGATGGAGAGAGCATACTGCTTGTTCAATTATATGTGGATGACATCATTTTTGGTTCCACAAATAAAGAGCTGTGTGACAAGTTCTCAAACCTCCTACAAGGCAAATTTGAGATGAGCATGATGAGAGAGCTGACTTTCTTCTTAGGACTTCAAGTCAAGCAATTGAAGGATGGAACATTCATAAGCCAAACCAAGTACACCACAGATTTGATGAAGAAATTTGGTATGGAAGAGAAGTCTTCTTTAAAGATTCCTATGAATACATCAGTCAATATGGACATGGATGCAGATGGCAAAGCTGTTGATCAATCCAAATATAGAGCTCTTATTGGATCTTTGCTCTTTCTAACAGCAAGCAGGCCAGACATCACATTTGCAGTAGATGTATGTGCTAGATTTCAATATGCACCAAAAGAGGGTCACATGACTGCAGCTAAGAGAATCCTAAGGTATTTGAAGGGATGCCAGGAAGTCGGCTTATGGTATCCAAAGAAAGGAGGATTCAAGCTGGTAGGATACTCAGGCTCAAACTATGCTGAATGTAGAGTTTACAGGAAGAGTACCTCATGTACATGTCAAATGCTTGGAAATAGGTTGGATTCTTGGTTCAGCAAGAAACAAAATTCAATAGCTACATCCACAGTTGAAGCAGAGTATATAGTTGTCGACAGCTGTTGCGCCCAAGTCTTATGGATGAGACAACAACTGAGAGATTATGATATTGAAGAAAACGAGATTCCAATTATGTGTGATAACACTAGTGCAATCACTCAAAAACAAGTATTTCAAGAACAAAGCACAACATTTTAGAAGAGATCGTGTTGAAAAGAATGACATCACTTTGGAATACATCTCAACTGATAAGCAGTTAGCTGACATATTGACAAAGCTTTTATGTGAATCAAGGTTTGAAGAGCTCAAGAATGAGTTAGGGTTAATTGAGCTGATTTAGATTACTCAGAAGACTCAACCAGCAGAGATAGAAGATGAGAAAATGGAAAACAATCAAGTTTCACATTTCAGCTAAGTGAAACAGCCCAGTTGGGAAGACAGCTGTATCGAATTAGCTGACAGATGAGTGATGATATGTGAAGAGAGAAGCAAAGTTAAGTCACTTTGGAAGAAAGTTGAATCATTTATGAGCTAAGTGACAAAAATGCAGTTGTTTTATTCGAGCGGGAATGTTTTTAAGGATGACGTAAGCGTAATTATGACTGTCAGTACAAAAGTTGCACAGTAAATAATATGATTGGATATAAATGTTGTTGCATTTAATGTGGGGAAATTAATGCGGTTTTGAAGGCTTAATCTTGACCTTGATTTTGATCAAATTTTTTAACTTCCAAAACCCGTCCTTTCTCGTCCCATATATATGAAAATTTACTTTCTCTCTCCTCACATAAAACGTATTCGTCTTCAGCAAGAAAGCATTTTATCTCTGTAAGCAAGTGAAACCCTAGTTCTTCAAGTTCAAGTTTTCGCATTTTTAATCGGTCAAAAGTTCTGAAAATGGCAGGTTTTCATGATTTTGCGTTGTTTCTGAGAAAATCCACACTGGAGAAGATAGCTGAAAATTTGGAAAAGTCCGGTCTGAAGGACTTTCTATCGATGCAGTTCACGCATACTTATCCAGAGGAAGTGGCAATGCTCTGTGTGAACGCCGAGGTGCACGACGTTGAAATCCGTTCATCCATCCACAACAAGGCCATCAAAATCACTGCAAAGGACCTTGTTGAGCACTGTTTCTTACCCTCTAAAGGGATGAAGCACATCGCTGAGAAGGATGTCGACCTAGCTGCAGCTTGGAAGGAAGTTGCCAAGCCGGAGTATGCTGCTAAAACTGTGTATACAACTAAGAAATATTATCTGAAGGAATACTATCATAAGCTGATGGACATTGTGTCCAAATGCATCGACATGAAGTTTGGGAGCTTCAATCAGCTATCCATGACTAAGCTGATTGTTATGGTCGCAATCATGCAAGACAAGAAGGTGAACTGGGCTGAGTTCGTCTTCAGCCGAGTGTGCCAGAACGTGATCAACTGGTCCTATAAGGAGGATGGGACCTTTGGATGTTTGCTAGGTTATGGCCTTATGATTGGCCATTTGATGGAAGTGGAGGGGATAGCATTGCGCCATGGAAAGTCGTTCCATGCAAACAAGAGGATGTTCAAGGCGAATCTCTCTGGTGCGCAGAAGAAGGCCCATGCAAGAAAGGCGAATACTAGTTAGGGGGAATCAGCTGACTCGACTGAAGACACGGCTGAGACCTCCCTAGCTCTCTCTCCAAAGCCGATATCTAAGAAGAGAGATACTACATCGAAGCCTGCCCCTGCCCCTGCCGCCAAGTCGAAAAAGGTGCCTGCCCCCACAGCCAAACCCAAAGCACCTGCCTGAGCAGCCGAAGCCCCTACCCGTGTAGCTGAGACTGAGAAGGAACCCCAAATTCTTTCTCCAGTCGTGAAGAAGAAGCGGACTGCCAAGTCTAGAAAGGCAGCTGCTTCTAAGAAAACTTCTATTTGTGGGGAGTACTTCAATTCAAAGATCTTTTGCGTGTTAATAATAGTTGTGATGGATCAGGAGACCTCAATTATTATTAATCTACTGTTTATGTGCACAATAAACTATTTTAGGAATTGAACCCATAGAATTGCATGAATTTATTTTTAAAACTGTAATTGCATTTAATATTAGGAAACATGTTGAGATTATGTGCCTAAGGTTGCTCCTATAGATGGTGAAAATACTTGTGGAGTTCGAAAATTTATTTTTATTTCTTTTTCTTTATTTTCGATTTTAGTTAGTTAAAATAACTTGATTTTCGGTCGCTTCAATAAAATTGGAATACGATGTTATTATAGCCTAAGTGTTTCGAATATCAATCCTTGAGGAATACAACCTTGCTTGCCATTATCCTATAAACTACACTATACACTTGCAGTTGTATGAACCAAAATATTTTTGGCGAACAATGCTTGAGAGATATTGCTTTGCTTTAATTTGCTTTCAATTGAATGTCTCAGATTGCATAAGTGATTTCTCGCTAAGGATTCTTCAGCCTTTTATAGTGCATGTTTTAAAATATGTCCGTTGAAGAGATAGACATATTTTCAAACTAGCTTGTCTTGTCTTGCATCATTGATGGAGATTGTACCTTGAAATTAATGCTCTGCAACCTTTTCTTAAACTCTACAGAATTTCAGGTACATCTCATTGGCTCCGTACTTTTTGCACTCTTTCAGCAAAACAACTTTATTGTTGGCAGTCTGACACATGCCTATTTCTAGCAAAACCTTGACTTGGCTTGACAACGGATCTCTTTCAGCTTTCTTTGATAATGTCTGTTGCATACCCTTTGACAGTCGATTCCAATGATTTTGGAATGACTTTGCTGTCAGTCGGCTGATTGAGACAGTTTTTCTGTCACTTGATTGGACCTTCACTTCACTTCACTCAGTTGTCCCACAACTGGGTCTTGTCTTTGATTTTTAATCGAGTCTTGTAATCTTCAACTTGGCTGCCTTCGACTCATCTCATAGAACCCTACCTATTACAAGTTGAATTACATTTGAATTGGGGTGACAACTTCCTAATCTAAGTTTTACATGGTATCATCAAAATCTATACATAAATTTTCCCAACAAGCATGTATCCAATAGCTATGTGTGATTCGGACTGTCGGAGCATGTCTAGAAAAGTTGTCAAGACCAAGCTAAGCATGTGGGGCCGACGAAGAATTAAGTTGGTAACGCACTTTTGTTCTATGATTCATAGCCCGAGCGACTATGTCAAAATGTGTTTGACTAGTATGAATATAGAAACATATATGAGTGAGTCAAGCATGCTCTATTTATTTCATTGAGGGACCTAGAAATGCTTGACTGTGTGTCACCACTTGGTTTGGAATACATAGCGAGTTATTGAGTTGTAGGTTTATGTTAGTTTAGTGATGACTTAATATAACTCTCCTCACCTATACTTTCTCACTTGGTCGCACTCCTTATTCCCTGTATGAAATTAAGAGACGTGAGATGAGAACTATGAGGATGTGATTCCAATGAGTCGAGTCAAATATGTATGAGTGGGAGATATTGGGTGCAATTAGGTTGCAACCATATTTGAGATAATATTGAGTGCTATTTAGATGAGGTTTGTCTAGAAACCTCTCCCATTAGGATTCCAACTAAGATATGGGATTGAGATATATATTGATATCTCTCCCTACAATATCATTCTAATTGAAAAAGGTGTCTCCTACACAATAACAAAAGAATCTCTCTCCTAAAATTTCTCTCTACTTGTTTTCTTCTTGGAGCATCACCAAAATTCTCCAAGGGTTTAAGGTGTGCACATCAAAGTGAATAACTCTAGTAGTTATTTACACCAACGAGAAATGCGGTTCGTGATCTTGTTCGTGGTTCAACCAATCTACGGGGTTCATTCGTTGGTTGGGGTTCAATCAAGAGAAGGCTTGTAGATGGCTTAATCATGGATCAATAAAGGAGGCTTGTAGACGGGCTCAATCCTGGTTACATGGATCGACAGTTCCGCTGCAAATAAGTATACTCGATCCACCTTATATGTGCAAATATGTGATTTATATTTTGTGCCATATTTGCTAACAGAAACAAAAAAAAATAATCTTAAACATTAATTTGGTCATATGTAGTGAGACCACTATAGTATTTAAGGTTAACATGCGAACTATTATAATCAATTGAATCTAATGAAATCAGCTTTAAAAAAATTTATTAGAAAAAATTAATATTAACACTTGAAGAATTACTAACTATAAATACTTTAAATGTAATATTTTTTTAAATAATATCTCGTATTGTCTATAATGCAAAATCAGAACTGAAACTGAGAAATGTTGGCAGTGGAACATGACAAACTGATGCATAGTGAAAAATACATTTTAATTAGTAATAAATGAGGATACATGACATATGCGAATCCAATGTTTGGGAAATCCATTTTCATGACCTCACCAATTTAATAGTTTATCATATACCAAAGTGTTTTCATACCATAGGTTTCTTATGTGTCGATTTTGAAAAAGCAGTAAAGCATTACAAGGCAAGAGACACATAATGTTGTTTCTTGCTTCCTCCTCATTTTCTGTCTTGGCACTTTTCTGGGTTATTTGACAGTTTGTGGCAAATGCCACAAACTTTTGCAAAATTGAGGTAGGTTGGGGATGTTTTGATATATTATGTGTAGACGCCCTTAGAATTGGCGCCTATAAAGAAGGCGCCACTTCCAAGGGCGCCTACTGCAAAGGTCTTTTTTTTTTCTGATAGAGCCTACTCCCTATTTTTTTTTTAAGTTTTGAAAATTAATTTTAAATATTAAATAAATACACAATATTTTGGATAACTAGAATGTGATATATTATGGAATGAAAACGTGATTACATAATAAAGTTGTACAACACATAATTAGAAAAAAAGAAGAAATTACACATTAAAATACTAGAGTAAATTACGACATGCCATTAAAACATAAGTACGACTACACTGAATTATATTTGTGGTGTATTTGTGAAACCCGATTACACTATTTTTTTTAATTTCAGTTTTTTTTTTATAAATTACAAAATGCATATTATCATTTCGGATAAGCGAAACTCATTTTTGGCTAATTTGACTAAATATCCCCACAAAATTATATTTGTGGGGTATTTGAGTTGCACAAGTTCCGTTTCTTCACGTACCGGTGTAAAGGGTATACTTGGGAAATAAATGTATTCTTATTTGTAATATATTCAAAGATATATGAATCAATTTGAATATTTGTATTCAAAATTCTAATCTATTTTTATTATTGGAAGATAATGTGTTTTCTTGATTCTTTTCAAATTTAGTTAATTACTACAAAAATATATATTCGAATATAATACAAATAAAAATAAAAAGGGGAGTATGTCTGCAAATTTCCCAATTATACCCTTTATATTGCTACGAACAACCGAAACTTGTCTAACTCAATTATCTCACAATGTAATTTCGTGGGGATATTTAGTCAAATTAGCCAAAAATGAGTTTCACTTATCCGAAATGATAATATACATTTTGTAATTTATAAAAAAAAATCTGAAATTAAAAAAAAATAGTGTAACCGGGTTTCACAAATACCCCACAAATATAATTTAGTGTAGTCGTACTTATGTTTTAATGGCATGTCGTAATTTATTCCAGTATTTTAATGTGTAATTTCTTCTTCTTTTTTCTAATTATGTGTTGTACAACTTTATTATGTAATGCGTTTTCATTCCATAATATATCACATTCTAGTTATCCAAAAAAATGTGTATTTATTTAATATTTAAAATTAATTTTTAAAACTTAAAGAAAAAAAAAAAAATAGGGAGTAGGCGCGAGTCAAACTGGCGCCTACTCTATGTCAGAACAAAAAAAAAAGGAATACTGCAATAGGCGCCCTTGGAAGTAGCGCCTTCTTTGTAGGCGCCTACACATAATATATCAAAACCTCCCCAACTCACCCCAATTTCGCAAAAGTTTGTGGCATTTGACACAAACTGTCAAATAACCCCACTTCTCTTGCACTTGGCATACAAAATCTCTCTCTCTCTCTCTCTCTCTCTCTCTCTCTCTCTCTCTCTCCCTTCCCAAATTTTAATTTTTTGGTGTTTTCTATGTTGCCAAAAAATTTCTATAATCTAATAAAAAAAATCCTTACATATTTTTTCATTTAAAATAAAGATATGATACCATAACTTTAACCACTATTTTAGGATAAATTTTATGAATATATACACAATCTTTTTTTTCTTTTCAATTTTATCTAAAACGTAACTCTGGAGTTAATATGGACATAAAAATATGACACAGAAAGAAATGTTTTTTAATACAGGAAAGAAAGAAGGAATTATTTCTCAGTCATACCACGCAAATCAAATTAAATTTGAACACGTTTTGTATCTATATTGAGATGATTACAAAAATACCCCTGAGATTTGAGTTTATTACAAAATAAATCCAATTACACAAAAAAATACCTCTTGAGTTTTGATTATGTGTTAAATGTATAAGGGAGTAACTGCAATGTATTTACAAATGAAAGGAGCGGTTGTTTGAGATTTTTTTGTTTACGAATGGGGTAAAGTGTAATATAGAATCAAATCTCATGGAGTTTTTTTGTAATTTTCAAAAGTTTATGGGTTTTGTTGTAATTAACCCAAACCTTTGGTTGTTTTTGTAATTATCACATCTGTATACTATGACTTCATAGCACAAACTAGAGAAGCTTTTATCATTAGCATTTGATTAGCAATATTAGATGGGTTAGAGACTTAGAGCTTCTTTTGAGCAGGCACATTAGAGAGAGTAGAAAGAAAAAGATATTAAGATAAGGATTGCCATTCTTAAAAAATAATTTTGTTAACCTCTGTATTTAATTAGTGCTGATGACGCCTCTTGATTTGATTTTTGTCAAAGTGTGCGTGTTTTATCATTGTGGACGTAAGCATCCATCTAAAAATAGAAATAAAACATTGATTAATTTAGTACTAAAGTTGCAATCACTTATTTAAATAATGTAATAACACGTCAGTGTTTCTTGTTCGGCCAACAACATTGTATATTTTGTGTTAGCAGTGCGCCAGTGCCCCACTTAAACTAGGACCGTTTAATAAGCTCTAGATAAAATTATATTGGCTGATCCTTCATTTGATTTGATCATCATAACTTTAAGGGATAATTAAAAAAACTCCAATATTTGGGCTAATTAAAAAAAACACAGTAGGTTTTTGAAATTACAAAAAACTCCTTGAGATTTGATTGTATCTTAAATTTAAGGGGGTAACTGAAATATTTTAATAAACGTAAGGGAGCCTTTGAAATAATTTTTGCATATGAAGGGAAAAAATGTAAGACGGATCAAATTTAAATAGAGTTTTTGTAATTTTTGAAAATCTTTGAGTTTTTTACAATTAGCCCGAACCTCTGCATTTTTTTAATAATTGTCCCTAACTTTAAATTCAATTCATAAATCCTTTAATCTGGCATGGCTCGAATTCGATTCATAGTTTTCACCAGCTTTAGCTTATTTTGAGCTTATTAATGTGGCAGGACTCATGAGGTTATATAGGGTAAAGGGAAAATGACATAAATACCTCATTTTCCATACACAATCCGTGCACAATGTTTATTTTCCGCTGATTTTGGACAAAAATATCATTTTCCGCTGAATTTGGACAAAAATATCCATTTTCCGCTGATTTTTGACAAAAATACCAATTTTTCGCTGATTTTTTTGCGTTGGTTTTTTTTTTTTGTTTCTTTGTTGTTTCAAACATGTTTGTGTTTGATAAATGGTTTTATCATGATTTTGATGATTTTGTTTTTATACCAAAATAATGTTTTTAAATGTTGTCCAAATACTCCTAAATGATTTAAATTGTTTCTACTAATTTTCCGGAGTATTTCTTCAAAAAACATTTCGACAAATATTGGACAACACTTTTGATAATTTTGTGTCAATGGGTTTTTACACCAAAACAATGTTTCTAAAAGTTTTCCAAATACTCCCGATCGGTCTAAAATGTTTTTACTATTTTTCGGAGTATTTTTTGAAGTTTATTTTCGATAAAAATTGGACAACACTTTTGTCTCGTGCTCAATCGGTCGCCCTATAGGGCAACCCGTACCTGGAGATGAGTTTTGAAACAGAAACGAGACGTTGAGAAAACCCCGGAGGTCGACCGGTCGACCTAGAAGGCGACCGATACCTGGAAACATTACAGAACGCATTGTAATGAAATATTGGGGAGGGGCAACAGGCCCAAGGGGTGGGCGACCGGTCCGACCCTATGCCGACCGGTCCGACCCCCTAGACCGATCTCCCTGTTGATTTTTCTGTGTTTTCTTTTCAAAGTTTATCTGTGCGTGACCGGTCGCCCTATAGTTTGACAGCAAAATTCTAACCGTTGTGCAGCAGACAGCTTTTCCTTAATTTGTGGGATTGATTTCTAACAGCTATAATCTTGATTTTAATTGCAATTCTTTTGTAGAAATCAGTTCCCAAGAGGAGCCTATCAATGATCAATCATCTCCTATAAATAGTGGAAGATTTTAAGCAACACAACAAGAGAGAATACTACAACACAACAAGATACATTCAAGCAAATACATTAGCTCTTCATTGTTATTATTCTTGTTGTAATTGGCCTAGCTTATCACTTTCACATCTTGAGGTCTAGGATTTATTTCTTGATTACACTTGCACTTAAATTGTAATATTCATTATTGAGTTGTAATCTTGATTTTGGTCATCATTCAACACAAGACATCCTTGTGAGTATTCTTGTGGAAAGAATACACTTGGGTGATCTAGGTGATAGGTGTTTCAAGAGTGTGGTGCTCTTGAGGTGTTGAAGAATTTGGTGTTCTTCAAGGTTGAAGATTGTGGTAGTCTTCACAAGGTGCCGTTGGAGATTGTGGTAATCTTCAAGAGAGATTGTGGTAATCTCAAAGGTGGTGTTGAAGAAGAGTGTGGTGCTCTTCAAGGTGATGTTGTAAGGTGGTGTATTAATTTTGGTAATTAATGAAAACCTTTTTTTTTTTTTGAAATCCATCCCGGATATACTGGGGTGGTAGAGGATTAGGCCCTAGGTGGGTTGAACCTCTATAAATCGACGCGTGTTGTTTACATCCCGCACCTTTATTATTGTCTTGGCTTATTTCTTTCGAAAAGGATGGCATAATCGAAAAGATGGAGATAATCTATTCACCCCCCTCTAGATTATTGTAGCCGCTTGGACTTACAAGTGGTATCAGAGCCAAACTCTTTGGCAAGCTCGTTCCACATCGCGAGTAAAGAGGAACGATCATCGGCTACGAATGAAGTCTACCTTACCGGCGCCTCCACCACCAAGCCACCACTATTTGATTTCAAAAATTATACATTTTGGAAAGAAAGAATAGAATGTTATCTACAAGGTTGCGGGTTCGATATTTAGAACACGGTCGTTAATGGAGAATCTATTCCGATGAAAGATACACCTCACACCTCCAAAGTCCTCAAGGAGCTCAATGATGCAGAAAAGAAAATCATCTCCTTAAATGGTAAAGCTCTTAATATTTTGTATTGTTCACTTACCATTTTGGAATATAATCATATTGTAGGAATTAAATCGGCACATGAAGTATGGAGAAAATTAGAAGAAGTATATGCAAATGAAAGGAGTCACTCAAAAGCATCTACTTCTCAATTGGATACAACATCAAATCCAACATGGGATGAGCTTCCTACAAATTCCGAAGATGATGAAAACGAACGTTGTCTTGTGGGCTTCGAAGAAAACGAGGTAAGTTCTTAACCTTCTACTTCCTATGATAATGAATTACATAATGATTATAGTAATTTGCAAAATGGTTTTGATGAGCTTCAAAATGAATTCCAAAGCTTACTTGTTAAATACAAAAATTTGAAAAAGGAATTCAATGTTTTGAAAAATGATAAATATAGTCTATTTGTTTCTTATGAATCACTATCATGTGCTCACACCACCACACTTGACAAGGTTAAAAACCTTGAAAAAGAAAATAGTATTCTTGTTGAGGATATTAATTGCATAAAAAATGATTTATCAAAATGCAACTTGAGTACCGATAAAATGACCAAGATTATTGATATTCATAATTGTGATAATTTGAAACTAGAACTTGATCATAAGCCTAATGTTGTCAATCATATGAAAAAGGATCAAGTCTCTATGCATGTTGGTCATTATGCTCCTAGAATTACTACTTGTTTTTATTGTGGTAAAAAGGGTCACACGGTAAATACTTGTCGGGCTAGAAATAGCTCCAATTATTTTTGGAGACCTAAAAGTCTCAATGCTAATCCCAAAGGACTCAAATACTTGAGGGTACCACAAAGCAATGTCATATTAGGTACCCGGCAGAATCAAAGAAAATTCATACCGCCAAGAAGACATCAAATGCCCATTTCATTTGATAAAAGGAGAAGACATCACCACAATAGATTTCCAAGAAGGAAATACTATCAACAAAAGGAATGACACAATCATTGGAGAAGTTATCATCAACAAGATGACTTTCAAAGAGGAAGATATCATCAACAATGGGAAAGACACAACCCATGGAAATGGCGTAATTGGTAAATCGTATCTCCCTATTTAAATATGTATTTTATTTTGTTATTATGCATGTTTTTATTTGTGTCTTAATTGTAAAATGAGTTTTCAAATATTTTTTTTAAAAATTAAGGTCTTCAATATATATTTGTGTTTTTAAAATATTTTGAAAAAGGAGACCTTGTATGTTGCTTATAAAAACTCTTGTGCATTTGTTTAAACTATAGTGTTTTATCATCTCTTATGGATTTTTATGGCATAAGCATACTCGTGACATATATTATTGCTCTAACCTACACATTTTCAATTATTCTTTTGTGCAAGACTTGTTTTAAGAATTGTGTAGGATTTATATGTTTTCATCAATGGTTATTTTCTCAAGAGAGGACCATAAACTATCGAGGTACGCTCATCATTGTTAGACTCGATATATTTTTGCCATTTGCCCATGTGCTTGATTTTCAAGATATTTCAAAGTATCTCATACAAGTGCCATTAAAAGGATTTTTCGATTTTTGAAAGGCACTATTCGATAAAACTTGTCTTATCCGAGACTTGTAAAGGATTATATTTTGTTTTGATAAAACATTTGATTTTCATCCTTATCTCAAAATTATGCATTTGATTGCTCATATTCATTCTTGTCAAAACTATTGATCAAATGTTTCTTTTATATGAGGTCTCAACTATATGCTCTTGAATTTTTCAAATTTCAAAAGAGACCTTATATAGCTTCCTATAAGCTTATTTGAACTTACATGTTTTATGAAACTCTTGATGATTTGTTTGAAAGCATAGTATGTGTTACTTGTTATTGTATCTCTATTATTCGATATTACTATGCTCTTGTGCAAGATATCTTCTTAAGATTTTGCAGAAATTTTTGGTATTTCGAAACAAGTTTAATGACCAAGGAAGGTTAGTAGCTCAACGATGCAAGGTGAACTTGAGATAAGCACGATTGGGAAGCTTAGGCCTTTTTGTTTATGTTTCCAAAGCCCCATTTCCAATTTCCAACTATTCATAAAAATGGAATCATGTTTGTTTCTAAAATTTCCAATGATTTCCACTTTCCACTTTTCACATAAAACATAATCTCAAACCTACAATTTCAATTCTCAACCCTATACACTATCCTACATCACTTATCAATTACTATTCTTATTTTTTAATCTAATTATATATGTGGACCCTCCATTACCAACTTTATCTACTTAAAATACTATTATATATATCTAATGGGAAGCTTCTTAAAATTTCTTAAAATATTCATTGAAAACTTAAAACTCAATTCACAATCCAAAAAGGTAATTATATTTCACAATCAAAAACAATAAATTCTGAAAATTCATTTTCCAACACTGAGAGAAACATTGAAATAGAAATGGAAACATAACCATACAAGGCCTTAAATTTCTTCATTGAACTTCAAGTTAGACAATGCCAAAAAGGTGGTTATATTTCACAATCAAAGTATACAAGAGAACCTTTGAAGAAGTTTGGCATTGAAGAAGGAAGAACCATCTCAACCTCTATGGCTATCAATGTAAAAATTGACAAAGGTTGAGGAAGGCATATTGATTGACAAACAAATTCGAGGTATGTTTATCTTCGTTTATTACTCTTTTAGACTCGACATTTTCTATGCCTTATGTCTATATGCTCGACTTCAAAACTATCCCAACGAATCTCATTAAAGTGCTGTTAAAAGAAATTTTCAAATATTTGAAAGGCACTTCTTTTTTAGCTTGTTTATCGAAGGTTTTAAAAAGTTCATATTTTTTCGGGATAACAAGTACGGTGATTACAATTTCTCAAAATATGGTTCGTCATAATCGAACTAAACATATTGAGATTCGATATCTTTTTCTAAGGGATTGCGTTTCTAAAAACAAAAATTTGAGATGTGTTTAATTCCGTCTCAAGGATAACTCGTGGACTTTTGTTTTCAACCGTTTACCGCCGAGTCTTTTACCTCATTTCGAGCTTGATTATGATATAATGTATATTAAATGAGGTCTACGTTTGCATTTTGCACGTTTTTAAAACTTAGGGGCAAAAAATCGGATTTTTGGTTCAAACTTCGGATTTTGCAAAATCAAAATGGACAGTGGGCTGACTGGGCTAAGGCCGACCGGTCGCCCAAGCCGTCGACCGGTCGCCCCAGCCTCCAACCGGTCGCCCACAGTGATTTTATGGTTAAAATGCCTTCTGTTTCCAGACTTAGCCATTTTGGCGTTTTTCTTCTATATTTCGTTCCCTTTGCAAATTTCATACACAATTCACTTCAAATGAGTTTTGTTGCATAAATTACATATTTTGGGGATTATCTTGCTCGTTTATCATCATTGTTACTCATCCTCACCGATTAAATGGTAAGAATTCTACTCCTTTTATCTCAATTGGGTTGAACCTTTGAGAAAATACTTCTACTTGATATATTGATGGAATTCTTATATAATTGTGTTGTGAATGATGATTGTTGATGGATTATATTTGTAAAATTGCTTTTGGTGATGAAAAAACTTGGTTTGATTACATTTACAAGGGCTATATATTTCTTCTTCTATTTTTGACGCCCGCCAAGTGTTCGATAAAACATTTCAATGAAAAATTCATCACCTACATAATTATCTTGTTTTCATATGTCTTATATATCTATAGAAATCTTGTTTTGCAAATCAAATCAGTTTTCATAAGCTTCTACAAGTCATATGATCGACTTTTCCCTCCTATTTGGTTTATAAGCTTCAAAGTTCAAATAGCTCGATAAATCGGTTTAGTTGCGCACTTTGATATGAATATATGATGTTTTTATCGTGCTAACATTCTTTTTGATGATTCCAAATGGGGAGAAATAGGTTATAAGCTTATTAGCTCAAAGAAGCTAAAATAAGCTCGAAGAAAGAAGCTATAAGCTGTGGCTATTAAAAGCCAAAAGTTGTGGATCATACTTAGTCCATTTGATGTATTATAGACTCATATTCATGTCTAATCATGCTTTGTTGACAGGGGGAGCTTATAAGCTCTTGATACTTAATCTCTAGTTGTAAAAGCTAGGCTTTTAACTTTTGGTTAATTGCTTCTACATTACTCTTGTTGTGCATGTTGATAGGGGAGCTTTTGCAAAAATGTTTTTTGAATATCTATACTTCCATCATTGTGATTATGTTGCGTGGAATGTTGTCACTCACAACGGATAGCTTATTTTTAACCGGTAAAATTGTTTTGTTTTCAAAATCGACCTCGTTAAATTGTTTTGGTTTGTCATCATCAAAAAGGGGGAGATTGTTTGATAAATGGTTTTATCATGATTTTGATGATTTTATTTTTATACCAAAACAATGTTTTTAAATATTGTCCAAATATTCCTAAATGATTTAAATTGTTTCTACTAATTTTCCGGAGTATTTCTTCAAATTTATTTTCGACAAATATTGGACAACACTTTTGATGATTTTGTGTCAATGGATTTTTACACCAAAACAATATTTCTAAAAGTTGTCCAAATACTCCCGATCGGTCTAAAATATTTTTAATATTTTTCGGAGTATTTTTTGAAGTTTATTTTCGATAAAAATTGGACAATACTTTGTCTCGTGCTCAACCGGTCGCCCTATAGGGCAACCCGTACCTGGAGATGAGTTTTGAAATAGAAACGAGACGTTTGAGAAAACCTCGGAGGTCGACCGGTCGACCTAGAAAGCGACCGGTACTTGGAAACATTACAGAACGCATTGTAATGAAATATTGGGGAGGGGCGACCGGCCCAAGGGGTGGGCGACCGGTCGGACCCTATGCCGACCGGTCCGACCCCCCTGGACCAGTCCCCCTCTTCACTTGGTTTTATACCATTGATTTGGGCTTCCTAGACTTGAGTTTTGTGTTGTTTTTGAGTATTTTGAGTCGTTTTTGTTATATCTCATAGGTTAGGTATTAATTTCTATTATTTCGAGTCATTTGAGAGGCCAAGCCATGTTGAGGGCCAATTATATTGAGTCTAGAGTCATTTTAATGAGTCGTGTGTCAAAAGAAGCAAGGATGATCAAACAACGAAAGATTGATTTGAAGAAACGTCCAAACGCGTCTGGAATTTCTAACACTGGCAGGTTTTAGTATTTTGGTCATAACGTTCTCTACAAAATTGTTATGGAGCTGATTCAAGTGGCTATGGAAAGCTAAGAGAGAGGGCTACAACTCTTTTGAAGAACCCAAAGCAAATTCGGATGTTTGGATGGCGCTACAGCGTGAAAAAGAGGCGCTACAGCGCCCCCTCCTTGGCGCTGCAGCGCCCGACACAGAAAAAGGGACGTCTAGGTTTGTGTTTTGGCGCTGCAGCGCCCGTGGGCGGACAAAACAATGAAAGTCCGATTTTTGGATCTAAAAGGAGGGTACTATAAATAGATACATGGGAGGCTTGATCTAGGGCATGGAGGACACTTGGAGATGAAAACCAACACCACCAAGACACAAAGAAAGAGTTGGGGAAGAAGATTGAAGACATTTATCATCTAGAAATAGATAAGATTCTTCTTTAATCTCTTTAATTCCTTCTTTGTTGTTTATTGCATATCATTTGATATGCATTCTCATTTGATTATTAATATTTGTATTTTCATCATGAGCTAAACACTATAATAATAGAGGGATGATGTAATCTATGTTTGAACTTATGTTTTGATATTGTGGTTTGTCAATCTAGATTTCCCAATATATTTGTGCTATTTGGATTTATTGCTTCTAAATTACTTGATCAATAATTTAGAGTGTTTGGTGTATTTGATTTGACACTTGAGAGAGGTAATTGAATACATGGCCTTGAAATAGCATAACCTAGGATTTCATAGAATTGAGATATTTGTGAATCCTTTGAAGTCATCAACCAAGATTCATAGTTTTTATTGAGATTTCAATTGGTGAATTTTATAGAGATGTTGATTTCCCAATTGTGATCTAAAATCATTTGGCACTCGAGAGAGGAAATGATTATTGTAGAAATCTTGACTTATAAATTGGTAATTTGTGATTGATATACCATATTGATAATATAAGGGAAAATTAGATTCATCACACCTCTAGAATTCATTCTCCCAAAGATTTAGATGTTTATATTTTGATTAGTTATATCTAGTTGTTTTTATTTATAAATTGAGACATCCACCTATTATTGATCTGTCAAATATAGCGTAGGTAATTTATACTTGGTACTTATACACGCATTCCCTATGGATACGACAACCCTACTCATATCACTATATTAAAACTTGATACCGTAGACTTGCGGTTAGAAAAATCTCTAACACCCCCTATTGATTTTTGCTGTGTTTTCTTTTCAAAGTTTATCTGTGCGCGACCGGTCGCCCTATGGCATTGTGCAACAGACAACTTTTCCTTAATTTGTGGGATTGATTTCTAACAGCTATAATCTTGATTTTAATTACAATTTTTTTGTAGAAATCAGTTCCCAAGAGGAGCCTATCAATGATCAATCATCTCCTATAAATAGAGGAAGATTTGAAGCAACACAACAAGAGAGAATACTACAACACAACAAGATACATTCAAGCAAATACATTAGCTCTTCATTGTTATTATTCTTGTTGTAATTGGCCTAGCTTATCACTTTCACATCTTGAGGTCTAGGCTTTATTTCTTGATTACACTTGCACTCAAATTGTAATATTCATTATTGAGTTGTAATCTTGATTTTGGTCATCATTCAACACAAGACATCCTTGTGAGTATTCTTGTTGAAAGAATACACTTGGGTGATCTAGGTGATAGGTGTTTCAAGAGTGTGGTGCTCTTGAGGTGTTGAAGAATTTGGTGTTCTTCAAGGTTGAAGATTGTGGTAATCTTCACAAGGTGCCGTTGGAGATTATGGTAATCTTCGAGAGAGATTGTTGTAATATCAGAGGTGGTGTTGAAGAAGAGTGTGGTGCTCTTCAAGGTGATGTTGTAATGTGTTGTATTAATTTTGGTAATTAATAAAAACCTTTTTTTTTAAATCCATCCCGGATATACTGGGGTGGTAGAGGATTAGGCCCTAGGTGGGTTGAACCTCTATAAATCGACGCGTGTTGTTTACTTCCCGCACCTTTATTATTGTCTTAGCTTATTTCTTTCGAGAAAGAGGGCATAATCGAAAAGATGGAGATAATCTATTCACCCCCCTCTAGATTATCGTAGCCGCTTGGACTTACAGTTTGTTGTTTCATACCTGTTTCATTTATGTTTCTTATATGTTTCACTTAGCCAACTTTTCATTGAATTCCACAATTACATAGAGAAAGTCTCAGTTGTGGTATGCCACAATGGACAATGGGAAGAAAATAGAGAGTATACCAACTTTGAAATAACAAGAATATTGATTCCAATGGACTGCACATTCAAACCCTAAACGAAATCTTGGAACAACAAATTCAATTCAGAAATTTTGAGCTTACTTGTCCATCATCGGCTACGAGAAATGGACACGACTCCACTGTCAGACCAAAAAATACTTTGTATTGACTTCCAACATCGTAGAATTATTGAATACATCAACTGTAGCGGGGAAAGACTTACTAGTAACAACTTTGCTAGAGTACATGAGATCTTTAGTTCAAGATTAGACATGCAGACATCGAAATGAAGCAAAGATCAACATTTACAAGGATGACAAAAAATAACTGAAGAGTATATGGGGAAAACTACACTATTTCTCTAAATTTAAAAGCAATTTACTACAAACTTTTATCACATGATCCCCTGTTTCACAATTGTTTCTTACATGTTTCATTTATGTTTCTTACATGTTTCAACTGATTACATCATCATTAAGATTTACATAACAACAATTCTCTAAAATCATTAGGAAGTGGAGGTAGAAACTCAATATCGTTGTCATCGTCATCACCATTTTGCAGCTTCAACTTAGCATGATTGTGAAGCCGATGACTGAGCCTTGTTTGTTCATTCTCTATCTCAAATGCTTCGACGTCCATAGCCTTCCCACGAATAAAGTGATCGGCATAACAAGCAACAAAAAATCCCACATTCACTACAAAAGAAATAAAAAAAGATACACAGTCAGATACATAACACAACAAATCAAAAACAATAAAAAAGAACAAATAAATGGAAATACATAAACATAAAAGAAACAACTTCGAAACAACATCGAAACAAATGAAAAACTTCAAATTACAAAATAATAAAAGAACACAGAAAATTGGGTTTAACCTCTCAGTCTTCGCTCGACATTTGATCAAACAGTTGCAGAGCCTCACCCCGTCGGATAAAAACTCGAAATCAACCACAAAATCTTCACCCTAATCCTCGTCGCCCCATTCGAAACATTCATCATCTTCTTCAACACAACCGCGACTCCTAATCTATGCTAAGAAACTTTACAAAAATCTAAAATCAATTCATCTGTCAAAGAAAATCAAATTTCTATCATCTTTCCCTAAATCAGCGGATACCGATGCTTTTTTCCAATCTTCGCTCAAATCAAACGCAAAATCATCCCCTTTTCCAGCACGATGCCGTAGACGAAACCCTGGGCGTTGCAAACCTCCATGATTTTGACCATGTATTTTAGGATGGCGTCCTGAGTTTGGCCTACGATTCCACCTCGTCGATATCGCCGCGCTTGGCCTTGAGCTTCTGCATGCGCATACGGTCTTTCTACATCCGCCGCTTGAGATCGTCGTAGCTAAGGGTTTCATCCTCGCTAAATTCCTCCAACTCCGCGGAGCTGCTAGGACTTGCTGGATCAATCTCACATTCAAACTCCACCATCTCTCTGTTTTCTCTTCTCATGAATATAATTGATCCAAAAGGGTTTAATTAATGATGTTAGTGGGAAATGGACGTCGATCGGTGGTGCTGGTACTGGGGATTATGTATAACAAAGCAAACGACTGAAAACAAGTGAATGCAACAATTTACGAGATTGAGGGTAAAAAACCTGATAAGAAAAGTAAAGGGGTGGGTATATTTGGGAAGTTTAAGACCGGATGGGGTAGATTAGTGATAGAATGGTATTTTTGTCTTTTTTTTAAAAAATTAGGGTATTTTGTGTAATTTCCTCTAGGGTAAATTTAAAGAGCCAACGAGTATGATGGGCCTGCCCAAAATTAAGTTTCGAAAGGTGTAAGCCAATGGATCAACAAGTCAATAGTAGAAGGAAAAACGGTAATTGACACAAATACTCATATTTTTTAAGTCAATGTCAGTCTTTTACGCTTTTCGGTACAATTTTACCTAAATTTACGCTCCCGCCCTTTTTTTTATACAACAAAAATTCCAGGACATTTTTACGCTTGTTTCAACATTGTTTCTAACATGTTTCAAACATAGAAACAAACAAGAAACAATATAGAAACACCATATGAGCAAAAAGAGTTAAAAATAGATAAAATTTGTATTTAAACATCAAAAAACTTCATGGAATCAACAAAGAAACATCGGAACAACATTGGAAACAACCGAGAAACAACGTAAAAAATATTTAAAACAACACATGAATAAAAAGAGCTTCAAAATAGGTAAAAATTGTATTTATACATTGAACACTACATGAAAGCAACAAAAATAATTATTAGAAGAACATTAAAAATATTATAGAACAACACCGAAACAATAGAAATAATGTACAAAATAAGATATGAATAAAAAACAGCATAAAAAATAGGTTAAAGTTGTTTTGAACATCGAAACAACAAAGAAGCAACATAGAAACAACAAAGAAACAAATTTAAACAACATCGAAACAACTTATATAATATGTAAAACAATGCAGGAACAAAAAAATTAAAAAAATAAAAATAATCCAAAAATATGCAGGAGCGTAAAAAAAATTAGGTACAAAAGTAAAAAATTAGGTACAAAATATGGCAAAAACTCATATAGGACCGTCTTACGGGTCTCAATCCGTAAGACGGGTCCTATTGATCCGCGGATCCTGTTGACTAGGTCCGCGGATCAAAGCCACCTGCTACCTTTTTTCTTGTTTTTCTTCCTTAGTTAAAGTAAAAGTTTTATGAGAAAAAGTATCGGTTTTTTTAGATAAAGTATCATATTTTTTAATATAGCCACATATTATGATTACATTACAGTGAAGGAAAAATAAATATATTAGAGTTAAAGTAACACCTTTATGAGTAAAAGTATATATTTTTTGAGACAAAATATCATGTTTTAAGTGTAAAACTATCTGTTTTTTGAAATAAAGTATTACAATTTTTAATATAGTCACATGTTATGAATTTAATACAAAGAAAGATGAATAATAAATATGATAGAATTAAAGTAATACTTTTGTAAGTAAAAATATTTGTTCTTTGAGATAAAATAACATATTTTTTTAATATAATCACAAATTATGAATATATTACAATATATATATATATATATATATATATATATATATATAACAGAGTTAAAGTAACACTTTTATACGTTAAAGTATCTATTTTTTGAGATAAAGTATCATGTTTTTTAATATAGTCACAAATTAGGAATGAAAGAAAGAAGGAAAAATAAAAACTAAATATGATATAGTTAAAGTAACACTTTTATAAGTAAAAGTATCCATTTTTTGAGATAAAGTATCAGATTTCTTAATACAGTTACAAACCAGAAACAAAAGAAAGAGGAAAAATAAAAAAAAATATAATGTAGTTAAAGTAATACTTTTATAAGTAAAAGTATCCATTTGAGATAAAGTATCATGTTTTTTAATACATTCAAAGATTAAGAGTCTAGTACAGTGAAGAAGGAAAATAAATATGATGAGCTTTGGAAATTAATAATTTATTAATGGTGTTATATTCATGGTTATATTGAAACTACACAACAAGTAGTTGTGGTCTAGTGATAGAATAGTACATTCCTATGGTATAGACCTGGGTTCGATTCTTAGCCTCTACATTTAGAGGCGTTTTTAATTTTTTTTTAATTTATCAGGCGTATTTATGAATGAGTTTATATATATAGTTATACTAAACTTGCACAACAAGTACTAGTGATGTAGTGGTAGAATACCACCTTGTGTTTATAGAGATGCGGGTTCGATTCCTATGGAGCGCGCTGAACCATTTTTTTTTTAAATAACAGGCATGTATGGATCCGGATCTAGGCGGGATGTATGCGGGTTGGGCGGGCTGTAGGATTCGTCTTACTGAATAGGATCCGTAAAACGGTCCTACAAGAGACCTACTCCAAAACTAATAGGAATGTATTGTATGGTATGGGGACCAAAATCAGCGTATTCAATCTAATTTCCCCAAAACTATAATGATTAGACTAAATTAATAGAGATCACAAGGCCTAAGCTTACAAAACATTTCATTAGATTGATGGATTTGAAATAATAATAAATATGTTGAAGCTTCTTTGGATAAACTGATTTTACAATGAATTTCAAATGCTTAAACTGCTTTTCTAATCTATCTTTTTTAGTATTGTGGTGAATTTCAAATGTCCATCTTAGATGAAGTCATTTGAAATCTTTCTCCAAATCCTCCCTCAAATCTAAATCCTTCAACCCACATGCAACCTAAAAGGTCTATATATCATACTAGACGAGACTACACCATCTAATATTCATTAGAGCTAGCAAGGCCCGATCTTTTTCCTCCTGCAAAATCATTGCTTAGACTTAAATTGGCAGCTCTGATATTCATATATAGAATGCTATTTATATTTAAGGATAAATGTAAATTTAAAATGTGACATTTAGAGTAATTACAAAAATCTAGAAAAGTTTTAAGATTATAGAAACCCTTTGGTGGTTTGATTTCTTCTTATATTTTTCTCAACCATTAATTGACCTGATGTAATTCGTCGACATCATCAAATATTTTACAATTACAACGCTCGGCTTTTTCAAATATTACAAATAGCCTAAACATGTCGTCTGGCTATTTATAATACATACAAAAGTTGGGGATCTAATTGAAAACATGTTAACGACGACAGGAAATTTCATCAGTTTAACTAACAATTTGGGTAAAAATATTATGGAATCAAACTTCAAAGAGGTTTCTGCGATTTTGAAACTCCTCTAATTTTTTTTTTGGTAATTACCTCAAACTCAAGGGTTCTATTTGTAATCATTCCTTAAATATATTTAAGCATTTATTCTTTCTAGCTATTTTCTCGCGTCACAGACGAGATCTTGATCTATTACTCATCTATATATATAAAAAGAGAAGTCGCTGGAAATAGTATGGCGAAATTTTCCATACTTTTGCAAATTACTATAATAAGTAATAAAAATATGTGTAAAAATAAGAAGTGATATATATTCGGTATTTTATTATTTTTGGTAGTCAACTTTCTTTAAATAATCACATTTTAAAATGATAAAAAGAATAGAATTATGTAAAATTAGCTTTCCAAATATTTGTGTGTACTACGTGCATTAATTATTATATTTATGTTTTTCTTTATTTAAAAAAACATTAATAACTTTTTAATTTTTTTTATCTGTTTTTGACGTATGATATATCAAATTAATCATTTTTTTACGAACTTCAGTTTGACACCCGAATTGCATATATACATAATAAAAATATAAGAAATAAAAAATACAAGAAATATTTACTCATTATATTATAATTTGTAATGAGCTTTAAAAACTATGTATTTGGACTATATTGGACATCAATTTGTATATTAATGTACTTTGGTTATTTGTAATGTATGCATAGTTTTTATTTGGCCTTAGTCATTTCTTAATAATTATATATAATTATATTTAAATTGATTAAATTCAGTTAAAATATACTTATTTTAATTGAAGAAAAAAGTATCTCAAAAGATGTATCCAAACTTTTATATTTCACATATATCCATACGTAACATGATAGCATTATATTTATATATAGGATTTGGTTCAAATGAGACCAATATCCTAGGGTGAGACCGTGAGACCTAATCTGGTACATCCATTACATTTTTTGAATGGTGTAGATTAATTTAATTTTTAATGTATATTTAATGTGTAAAAAGCACAAAAGGATATATATATATATATATATAATTACACATAGGGACGCTTCTTTTGTTAATTATGGATAGATTTGAACCCCTTTATTATCGCCCAAAATGAGATTTGCATGCATCTTGAACACCGAGATTTTTTTGGGGAATGATTTAGCATACTTAAATTTGATACAATCATTATAAAATTATAACAATTAATTTTTCAAAACTGTTCTAGGTTGCGCAAAACCAGTTTTAACTTTTAAAGCAAAGAACGTATGCTAAATATACATCATAAGTATCTAACTATGCATGTAAATTGCAAGGAAGCAAAACATAACGATTAATATTTTTTTCATAACCTATATATGCATCATACTTTTACTAAATATGCATTCGACGTGCAAAGAACGATTAATCTTTTTTCATAACCTATAATTAATCTTCCAATACTTTTTGAAGGATGCATAAAATCAGTTTTTAACGTTAAATCAAGAAATGAGGCGAAATATACATCATAATTTGTCTAACTACGCATGTAAATTGTAAGGAAGAATTCTATTAATTTTTGCATTTAAGGTGCAGCAAAAAATAATCAATATTTTTTTAAAACCTATATATGCTTCATTATTAGACTAAATATACATAGGACGTGTTAACATATAATTAAATTCTTAACACTGGGGAATAATGCATAAAACCAGTTTTAAACATTAAATCAAGATACAACATCTAATTATACATCATTTTTATATATCTATGCATGTAAATTGTAAGAAAAAAAATACATTATTATTGCATTTAAGGTGCGACAAAAAAAAACTTAATACTTTTTTTTTTACAATCTATATATGCATCATACTTATACATCATACTTATACTAAATATACATTGAATGCCCTCATCCGAAAAATGATTGCATCCCTAAATTAAAGAAAATAAATATGACATTATTTTGCTAGAGATTAGAGGATTTTGGAAGTTATTATAATTGATTGCATCCCTAAATTAAAAGAAATAGCTATGGTAACTCCTATTTTCTGGTTGGACGATTTTTTGTGATTTCTCCTAAATGCCCCCATCCGAAAATGATACTAAATAATGCAACAATATAATGTTTCAATCTTATCCATCCAATGATTAATTATAACGGTTCAGATTAGGTCTCACGGTCTCACCCCAATAAATGGTCTCACAAGAACCCACCCTTTATATATATATATATATATATATATATATATATATATATAGAAAGAGAGAGAGAGAGAGAGAGAGAGAGAGAGAGAGAGAGATATGTAAGAAGAAAATCAAGATTTGTTTTAATATGAAACTATATTCATAATAGTATTTTATATATAAGAAATTATTTTTGAATATTAATATACTTTTCATGTTAATAGAAATTATTTTTTATATTTATCAACGTATTTTAATATTCAAGTTTCAAAGTTATACATTTGGAATTAGATATGAATTTTTTGTTTGATAATTTATATATAAAAAAAATATTTTTGTATTTTTGAAATGTTTCATGTTCCCTTAAAATTATGTTGCAAAATATAAAACATGGTTTTTGTTTAATTATTTTAATAATTTTGATAATTGGTCATCTTTCTAAACCCGAAGAAAATATTGGAATTTGAAATGACTTTACTGTAGATTGTTTGAGAATAGAATTTATTCACTATTCAACATTGGGGTAGTAAAAAATATTCAACATTCGGCAGTTAAACGTTTTTCAAACTTTTACGTTCTTATAGATAAATAGTTCTATAAATAGTTATAATTCATATTTACACAACCAAACCATTTCGTATTTAAAGAGGATTTTTATAATTTATAATATATTATTCTTTTATTTTTCAATCATATAATTTATAATCAAATTAATTATCCCATTTAATTATTTTTTTAAATTTTGCTTTTGCAATCACTAATTTTTTTTTAAAAACATAAATAACATAAATCCATAATTTGTAAAATAAAGAATAAGAACAAGTAAAAATGTAAAGATTGATTCTTGGGTTTAATTTTTAGAATTATTCAAATAAAAATAATAAATATAATTAATATTAATAATAGACAAATATAATATACATATTCGGGGAATGGGGATGATAATGCAGACTCCCTATTTTATTTAATCAGAATAGGAATGGGAACGAAGATATAAATATCGTTCATGTCTCATCTCTGATTCTAGAGAAGCGGGGAATCCACATCCCTGCTCTCATCCCCGGATTAACCAGAGATTCTCCGTCTCATTCTATTTGATTACTAATGGGGATGGTTCCCGAGGGAATGTTGCCATCCCTAAATGCATGAGATAAAATCCATATAACTATTAAAAAAGTGTAAACATAATAGTATAAACCAGAAATATATATCCCGCGCATCGCACGGTAAAAGACTAGTTTCCTGAAAAAATTACGAGTTGACACCACTGACACACATCTATATCTATCTATCTATATATATATATATAATAGCAGAAGTCCGAAACAAAAAAATTCCCGCGCTTTTTACTTTTTATATTAGGAAAATATTGTAAAGGGTATTCCTACATTATATATGTATATAAATTAGGAAAATATTAAAATGGTATTAAATTAGAAAAATATTATAAATGATATTTCTATTTTTTTTTTATGTATGTATAAAAATTAGGAGTCCGAAACAAAAAAAAATACCGCTCTTTTTATTCTTATATTCGGTAATATTTTAATTTAGAAAAATATTGTAAATGGTATTCCTACTTTATATTATATAAATTATGAAAATATTATATATGGTATTCCTATTTTATGTGTATACAAATTAGGAAAATTTTATAAATGGCATTCGTACTTTATACCAAAAGTGAGTTTGTACAATCACTTCTATCTATATATATTATTAATATTTTAAAAATTATATATTCTTTGACTATAATTAATCTATATATATATATATAATAGCAGAAGTCCGGAGAAAATATTTTCCCGCTCATTTCAACTTTCTATATTAGGAATTATTTAATTGCAAAATTCTAATCGTAGATCTTGCTTTGTTCAAATATTTGTACATAAATTAGAAAAATATTATAAATGGTATGGTATTCCAACTTATTATAAAATAGTATTCAAAGATCTTGATTGTCATTTATCAATATACACACATTGGCCGATTTTTTGTTAGGAAAATATTATAAATAATGGTATGGTATTCCAGCTTATTATTAAATAGTATTCAAAGATTTTTCTTGTCATGTATTCCCGCATTAGCCGATTTTTTGTTCAATGATTTTTCTCATATTTTTTGTTCAATGACTTTTCTAATGAACTAGGAAAAGGTTTTGTTTAAATATTTTCTTGGCAAGTTATACTATAGATGTTAAGTATATTTTATAGTAAATCCTCTTATATTATACTACTTAAATTTCTTTAGAGAGAAACTTCAGTATAGTTGATTCTAAAGTCGAATCATTACAACCAAATATGGCTTCATCTTCACGTGCCCCCTGTTGACGTCTTCACCAAATGTCTCGCTAACATCGTCAGTATTGAACTCAGATTCTGCAATAAACAAAAGATTTTAATATTCTATATTGAACACTGAAACTGTATGGATGTTTTTTGGTGAGTTTAATAAAAAATTGTTTATGTTTGTTTATTCCTGATAGTTTTGTTATTTATGTTTTGTTTATTTTTAATTATTCTCTTTCCGAATATTAATATTTAAATTTAGATGGAGGGGATAACTGACTCTTTGATTATTTTACAGTTTTGATTTCTCCTATTATTTCTGCAAGGAATTTATTGGAATTTTACTTATTATATTGTTGCATTATAAATTCATTACAAAGAATTATTGAATTTGATTTTACAGCTCAACGATTCGGCTAGTTTGATTTTATTACAAGTCCCTATCATTTGAAAGTCCATATTTAATAATTGCACATATTGACATGGACAAATTTAACCTGTCGTTCAATGTATTGGAAATGTTACTCTAAAGTACCTATTGAAGTGAGAGTAACAAACATGACCTCAAGATTAACTTTGATTTGTATTTTTTATTAAGCAGATCCTTTATGATAATACTTGTGCTTTGATTAGAATTCATAAAAATTTGCAAATAAAGATATTTTCAGAAGTCTGAAATAAAAAAATAAAATACAAGATACAAAATAATATAGAAAAATTGTGCGAAAATTCTCCTAAATAATGCATGTTTTGGAGTTACCCAAAATTAGAGGTACTTTATTTGCTAAGTCAATGTCAAGATTTGTTAGTAACGAATATTATTATTGGCTAATTGGTTTTTTCCACCCATTCCACTTGCTAGATTCAAAAATTATTTTACTGCAAAATCCAAATGAATAATATGTAATTTAATGCTCGAATTTATTTTTATTCGAATATCTCATAATTTTTATAAAATAAACATATGATTTTTATCCTTAAAGTAATGCCCCGTATATTTAATGTAGTAGTATATTGTTGCTATTTTATTTAAACAACAGTTGAGGGACCAATTGTTAATTGCTATAACAAAAAACAAAGGAGAACCCTCACTACATCCCCTTTAAAATGATGTATAATGCCAAAGAGGACTTTTTATCAATTGAAAGAAGAAGAGATGAGTTTTAAATTTCATACTTGACTGTATAATCTACCTTTTAAAAAAAAAAACATGACACATATTTCCTAAACTAATATATAAGATTAGTTTTATGATTTTTTTGAAAGCATTATTTTTATGTAATTTATCTTAACATGTGTAATACATATGAGAATAAAATACAAAATGAAGATGAAGCCTCTTGTGAGACCATCTCACATATCTAAATCTGTGAGACGGATCCTTACATGGTCCCCATTCCTCTTCTCTCACCTGCTCTCCTGGTCTCCACTACTCTTCTCTCTCCTCTCATTGGTCCCCCCTATTCTATTATTTATTTATCTCACGTATTCTCTCATGCCTTCCTCTCTTCCCCAACATCACAATCCTCTAGTGATCCCTCTTCCCCCCCTACACGGCTAAAGCATATAAAAAGGATATAAAAAAAAGTATCACTTGTTATGAAAAATATGACACATTAGACTCGAAAAATATTATTTTTTTATTAAAATAAAGTATCTCTTCTTATGAAAAAAATATATCACCTTTTATTAAAAAAATATCACTTCACTGATCACTTATTATGAAAAAAAGTCACTTTTTATTAAAATAAAGTATCACTTCTTATGGGAAAAGTATCACTTCTTATTAATAAAATATCACTTCTTATTAAAACAAATATTACTTTTACTTAAAAAAGTAATATTTCTTATTAAAAAAGTATCATTTCTTATTAAAAAAGTATCATTTCTTATTTAAAAAGTATCACTTCTTATTAAAGGAAAAGTATCAGTTCTTATTAAAATAGTATCATTTCTGATTTAAAAAGTATCACTACTTATTAAAACATTTATCATTTCTTATTAAAGAAAAAATATTATTTTTTATTAAAGAAGTATCAATTCTTATTTAAAAAGTATCACTTATTGTTAAAACAAATCAGTTTTTATTTTTAAAAAAAAGTATCATTTTTTATTAAAAAAGTATCAATTCTAGTCTGAAAAGTATACATTATATTTTAAAAGTTTCATTTCTTTATGTATTATTTTTTCATTTGAGGAGAGAGAGTAGACGTGTGGGATGTGATGAGAGAAAAAAAAAGGGACGATGTATATGTATAAGGAGACCATATATATGTATATATACATATATATATATATATAGAGAGAGAGAGAGAGAGAAAGAGATGAGAGGATTATATATATATATATATATGTATATATATGTGGGGACCATACATATAGGGAGAGAGAATGAATAGAGATGACGGGAGAGAGAATGAGGGGGTACCACATATGATAGAGAGAGAGGTACACATGTATGTTGAATTTGGCAATGGGGCTCCGTCTCACGGATTTAAATCCGTGAGATGGTCTCACATAAGTTTTTGCCCAAAATGAAATAGATTAATTAAACCAACATAGATGTGCTAAGATTTGAATGACAGTCAAGCTAATGCAAAAATTCACACTAATTGTCAATCAATGACTAGATTCGGGCAATGGCCACGAGAGTTGGTGTTGTTTTCACTATGTTAATTAATGACCAATCATTTATTATTATATATTTTATTGGTATCAATTCTATATGTAATTTGTATTTACTATCCCACCTCTTAATGAAGAAAAGGGAAAAAGAAAATGAAATAAAGAAAAAAAGATCGTTGGACATCTAACCCTCAAATTCTTTTAAAACGAGTCTTGATATTTTAGTCAAATTCATTATTATTGATGTAAATAAATTATTTAATAATATACCCACTAAAATATTTTGATTTGATTTTACTAAAGATACCAATTGAAAAAATAAAAAAATATAGAATGCACCAAACACATGCAAATCAAAAATCATGCAATTTTTATTATATATTTAATCGAATTTGACATTGCTATGCAATTGGATAATTAGAAATACGTTTAGGAAAAATTGAGTAAATCTTACCTTAATATTTAAGATTTATTAATCTACAAATTTATTATATTACAATAAAAGGGCAATAATTTAGTTGACACCAGAATTTTTCCAAACTGTATACAACTCAAAATGGACAGATATGTATTATGTTTAAGGAAAAATATTATGGAAATATTTACCAAATACACAATTCGTATGTGCATTACCATTATTTATGGAAACTCGATGGATTTTTTTTGAAGAAGAAACTTAATAAATTTATTAATACATTTTGTTAAGAAAATATTTGATTAAAAATGTCAAGTATTTATTTTTTCAACAATATAAGTTTAATATGAAAATATACATCTCACAAATATATACATGTAAATTTTTATAGAGATGTAGAGTGTGTGTGAGAAAGAGAGGGGTAGATCTAATAGTAATATAGAGATATAAAAATACTGAGATAATTCTAAGCAAGCTGAATTTGACATTTAAGTCTATAAAAGTCTATAATTGAAAATATAAATTTGATGAGTAAATTTATATTTTTATTACTTTATATGAATATTATTCTTAAAATAAAGTAATAAATATCAACTTATGTTAATAGATACTTTCATTATAAATTAATAATATTAAAATAATAATACACGTGCAACGCACGTGCGGGATTACTAGTATATATAATAGCAGAAGTCCGAAACATAAAATTTCCAGCTCTTTTTACTTCTTATATTAGGAAAATATTGTAAACAGTATTCTTACATTATATATGTATATAAATTAGGAAAATATTATAAATGATATTAAATTAGGAAAATATTATAAATGGTATTCCTATTTTATTTTATGTATGTAAAACAATTAGGAGTCCGAAACCAAAAAATTCCCGTCTTTTTTTTCTTATATTCGGTAATACTTTAATTTAGAAAAATTATTGTAAATGGTGTTCCTACTTTATATTATATAAATTAGGAAAATATTATATATGGTATTCTTATGTTATAAGTATTAAAATTAGGAAGAATTTATAAATGGTATTCCTATTTTATACCAAAAGTGAGTCTGTACTATCAATTCTATCTATATATATTATTCATATTTTCAAAATTATATAGCCTTTGACTATAATTAATTAATATTATAAATAGTATTATTATTATTATTACTATGATTACTACGATTCTATACATCATTTCTATTCTCATATTATTCTTTGTTTCAATGGTGGACGTTACTTTTTGTATACTATAATATTAATCAAAATTTAAATATTAATTGACTACTCAAACTTTCCTAAATTATTCAATAATAGTTAAAATAGACGAATTCTGTTCGGCAGAATATTTATAGGAATATTTTATGAATCTTTTACATTAAAGTATCTTATACCGTTGAATTAACAATCGATTTTGTGTTCAAAATTTTTTTTGCATCTTATTATTAATGATAAATCCTCTTATATTTTATACTACTTAAATTGCCTCGATATTGTTGATCCTAATTTCAAAACATAACCACCAAATACGGCTTCATCTTCGCGTTCCCCCTATTACTGTCTTCATCAAATGTCCTGCCAACATCGACAATATTGAATTTGGATTTGTACTAAACAAGAGTTTTTATATAAACTATATTGTAGATCTGTACGGATGTTATTTGATGACTTTAATAAAAAAATATTTGTTTCTTTTTTTATTATTCTAGATAGTGTTGTTATATTTTTTTAAGTTGCATTTTGAATTATGATTTGTTTATTTTTTTTATCATTCATGATACTAACTCTTTGATTATGTGAAACTAATTACAAATTAAACACGTCGCTCACTTCCAGAATTTCTACTTTTTGTGTCAAATAATCTATTGAAATACCGGTTTTTACGTATTTTTTAGTACGACTTTTTACATAATTTAGTTAGTGATGACAAACAAAATTCTTTAAGAATTAAAAAATAGTTAAATAAATACTTAGTGATAAAACTGATGTTTACCTTGTTAGATGCCCATGAGGATTATAATTTATATTAAATACCTAAACTCGGTGATTAGTTTTATAATTTTGATTTTTCCTATTATTTTTGTAAGGAATTTCTTTGGAATAACCTATTATATTGTTGCATTAGAAATTCATTACAAAGCTTAACTAAATATGTTGCCATGTCATTATCTATTTAAATTGTAATTACATTAATTTTTTTGTGTCAATGTCTTCCATCCAAATTCACACATCATTTTAACGGTTTTACACCATTAAATAGTGATTTTGCATAATGTGAATGGACACTCTTGGACGGTCAAAATGATCAACCCTATAGCACGTTCTTTTTCACGGATGGATGGAGCAAATTCGTCAATAATAACACAATTCCACATGGTGAAGTGTTGATTTTCTCTTATCGTGTCAACCACATTTTTGATGTGTTAATATTTTCTAAAGATGATGCATGTGAGAGGATCCATTTGTACCCTACTATAAATAATTTTTTTATTTACTTTATATGAATTTTTTATTATTAAAATAAAATAATAAATACCAGCTCATGTTAATAGATAGTTTCAGTATAAACCATGTTGTTTGTGGTGTTTGGTTTTCTCAAAAAACGGACAGAATAACGGGAAAAATAAGTAAGTTGAGGCGAGAATTAGATTCTCTATCCACAAGACGAAGCCCTATACAAAAGTGCTAACGGTTCTAGGCAATCATCTGTAAGATACAACGACTTTCAAGTTTAAGTTAGCAGCACTTGCAAAACTTAAACTTACAGTGAACAAAAGGTGTTTCGGAACTTTCGATTTTGCAGAAAAGAAAGATAGAAACAATATGCCAAATGTAGAAGTTCAGATGATTTTCGGATGTCCAAAACTGAGTTTTGGGGGCCAGTTTATATAGAGTTCTAGATGCATGTTCAGAACAAATGCATCATTTGGTCCACCTAAGCTGCCCTTCCACATCACCGAGCCACAGGACCGAACCCTGGTTTGATTTGTCAAAACATTAAGGCTCCTCAAAGCTCCTCGCGATGATGCGTACGTGCAAAGTACAAAGTGCGCCTCTAAATCACCCAATGCGACTATGTGCGACGTGCCTGGGCCAGGGTCCATCTCCGGCTCAGCGTCGTCGGTGCTATTTGAACTAGCCAAAGGCTAGTTAAAATTGACTTGGTCCACTAGGGTGTACCATAAGGAACTCCACTTGATTATTCCTTATTAGTGATGAAGCTCTATATAAACTAGTCAAACATATAATATTTTTCCTATGCGGGATATGGCTTTCCATATTCCCACCCTTTTATATTCCTTATATAAAAGGCATTTAAGTGGCTAACTTTATGCATTAATTTTTCATTCACCCGAAATTAGTTTTGAGAAATTCAAAATGTTAATTTCATCTACCCACGGAGTAGATTATGATTACATCATTTATTTTTTTCGAAACAAATAAATGATCTCACTTAAATAATCGAACAAAATTAGGTCAAAACCCATTTTATAAAACCAATTTCTAACAATCCCCCACATGAATGAACATTAATGCAATCGTGTATGCAGACTCATTCAAAAGTTCCAACGAACCATTTTTAATTTAGTCCTTTTAAAATAATCAACAGAGTTGACTCAAATCAGCTGTGTCCTTGGGAGACAACTGGCTATTCAGCTAAGTTACTCACTCAACAGACTCGATAGAGCTGTTGATAGTATAACTCGGCTGCTTAAGCCAAATACTTAACTTGGCTGATTTGGTTTTTAACCGCGAAAGACTTAACACCCTTTGTTGGTTTAAAGCTTGTTTTAAACACTTGATTTAGCACTTAGTTAATTATCAGTTGGATAGCAAATATTAACTAAAATCAGATATAAAGTAAATATGCAAGAAAGTAAATGCTGAAAGTAAATTGACACAAATATTTTTATAGTGGTTCGAAGATGGGGTAATTCTTCTAGTCCACTCTTCTCCAACTCCTGGAGGAATCACTAAGTAACAGATCAGTTTACAAAGTGGTTATCAGTGAGTGATTGCAATAGCACTTGTGTTATCACACATAATTGCAATAGCACTTTTGTCAGCTATGTAGTCTGCTTCAGCTGTAGATGTAGCTATTGAATTTTGTTTCTTGCTGAACCAAGAAACCAACCTATTTCCAAGCATTTGACATGTACCTGAAGTACTCTTCCTGTCAACTCTACATCTAGCATAGTCTAAGTCTGAGTATCCTACCAGCTTGAATCCTCATTCCTTTGGATACCATAAGCCGACTTCCTGGCATCCCTTCAAATACCTTAGGATTCTCTTAGCTGCAGTCATGTGGCTCTCTTTTGGTGCATATTGAAATCTAGCACATACACCCACTGCAAAGGTGATGTCTGGCCTGCTTGATGTTAGATAGAGCAATGATCCAATGTGGGCTCTATATCTGGTTGATCAACAACTTTGCCATTTGCATCCATGTCTATCTTGACTGATGTATTCATAGGAATCTTCAAAGAAGACTTCTCTTCCATACCAAATTTCTTCATTAAATCTCTGGTATATTTGGTTTGGCTTATGAGTTCCATCCTTCAGTTGCTTGACTTGAAGTCCTAGGAAGAAAGTCAGCTCTCCCATCATGCTCATCTCAAATTTGCCTTACATGAGGTTTGAGAACTTGTCACACAGCTCTTTATTTCTTGAGCTTGTAGACCTTATCTCCAATAGTTTTCTGCTTAAAACCTGGAGGTTATTCAACATAGACTTCTTCTTCTAATAGTCCATTTAGAAATGCACTCTTCACATCCATTTGATATACAGTGAAGTTCTTAAGTGCAGCATAAGCAAGAAACATCCTTATTGTTTCCAATCTGGCAACAGGAGCAAAGGTTTCATCAAAATCTATACCTTCTTCTTGGCAATACCCTTTGGCTACCAATCTTGCTTTGTTTCTAACAACAGATCCTTCCTCATTCATCTTGTTTCTGAAAACCCACTTAGTACCAATAACATTTTGGTGGGTTGGCCTTTGAACTAATTCCCATACTTTGTTTCTTTTAAACTGATTTAGCTCTTCTTGCATGGCCTGAATCCAATGTATGTCATCCAATGCTTGAGACACATCTTTAGGCTCTATCTGGGAAATAAAGCAAGTGAACATAGCTTCATGCTGTGCTCTGGATCTGGTTCTTATGCCATCTCTAACATCTCCAATAACTAACTCAGGTGGATGATCTCTCAGCTATCTCACATCAAAGTTGGAGTAAGTCTGCTGGATTCACCGTCTCGCCTGACTAAGTTATGCGGAACAACTCTTTCATCTTCATTCAGCTATAGACCTTCCAGTTGTCTTTGAGATTTAGTTATTTCATCATCATCAGGGTTGAGTGCTCTCACTTCAGCTTCAACACAAGGACTCTTCTGCATAGTTGGCTGATTCAGCTTATCAGCTAACTCATTTATGTCTTCTCCATTCACATTAGGTTCATCAAAAACCACATGGATAGACTTTTCTGTGACCATAGTCCTCTTGTTCAGCACTCTATAGGCTTTACTCTCAGCTGAGTATCCCAAAAAGATACCTTCATCAGCTTTAGCATCAAAAGCCTTCAAATTATCCTTGCCATTATTATGGATGAAGCATTTACATCCAAATATTTCGAAATATCCAACATTTGGCTTTCTCCCTGTCCAAATCTCATAGGGAGTCTTGGTCAATTGTCTGTTTATCATGCATCTATTTTGAGTATAGCATGTTGTATTTATGGCTTCAGCCCAAAATCTCTTAGGCAATCCAAATGACTAACATAGTCCTTGCAGCTTCCTTGAGAGTTCCGTTCCTTCTTTCAGTTACTCCATTCCGATGTGGAGTCCTTGCTACTGATAACTCATGAGCAATACCATTTTCAAAACAATACTGAGTTATAATCCCATTAACAAACTCAGTTCCCCTGTCTGATCTTATATTTATAATTCTTTTTACACATGAAAATTTTCCACGTATATCTTGAATAATCATCCACCACTACTAGGGTGTATTTCTTTCTACTAATGCTAGCAGGCTCAACTGGACCAAATAAATCCATATGCAACAGATGTAATATCCTTGTTGAATAAGGACTTGGCTTATCCTTGAATGATGATTTGATTTGATTTCCCATCTGGCATGCATCACATATACTTTCTTTCTTGTACATTGAGTCTGGCAATCCTTTTACAAGATGACTCCTTGCAAGCTTGTTGATTGTCTTGAAATTTAGGTGACTCAGCTTCTTGTGCCACAACCAACTTGATTCGACTATGGTATCTGCTAGTAGACATGTGCTTGGTATAGCAGTAGACCAATCTACCACATACATATTCTTTTGCCTTGAACCTTGCAGCACTATTTCATTTGTTTCAGCATCTTTGATCTGGCATATCCCCATGTTGAATCCTACATTATAGCCCTTGTCACATAGTTGGCTAATGGTTAACAGGTTGAAGTTGAGGCCTTCAACATAAGCTCCATCTGTGATTTCCAATCCATTTTTCTTAATGGATCCTGTGCCTTTTATTTTCCCTGGAGCTTCATTTTCTCCAAATATAACTTTAGCACCTCTAATCTCCTTGAATCTTGACAGATTTCTCTTGTTTCATGTAATATGTCTGGACAACCACTATCCATGTACCAAGTTCCTTGGCACTCAGCTGCTCCTTGAACCTGCAATCAAGTAAATCAGTTTTTAGGTATCCATACTTGTCTAGGTCCTGGGGGGGTTAGTGCTATAAGATGTTCCAACCAACCTATAGCCAAATGATCCGACTCTAAGAGGTTGCCATCTATCAGTACCATAATCATAATGCACATTAGCAAATTGCTTAGGGGTTTTAGGATGATACAGCTGTCTCTTTTGTCTGTATGCCTATGTGTGTGTTTTAGCAATTGCTTTCATGGGATAGTTTTGGTATTTCTGAGTGTAGTGCTTGGGTGCATATGTGTGCTGATAAAAGCTCTTTTGCCTTTGGAATGACCTTCGCTGAGGTTTAGGTCTTTGCCATTTTGGCTTATATTCCCTAGGTCTTTGCTGATGTTTCACATTATTCCAATCAGCTTGGTTTGGATAGTTTCTACCATTCCCATTATATGTATTTCTCTGATGAAATTTTTGGGGTTTTTGGTAGCTCTGCTTGCTTTTCACAGAGTATTTTTTGTTTGGAGTCTGCCGAGGGACATGTCTGAATTTCTTCTCAGCAGTCCTTTCAGCGTACTCAACTGGCTTCTTTCCTTTCCCATTATAACCAAGGCCAGTATGATTGTGATTGTGCTTTGGAGTGGATATGCGTGCATCATTTGGTGTTTTGGAGTTTTTGGAATGCTTCATTACTTGAAGATCCCTTTTCCAAAATCACTCTTGGAGTCTGACTATGTACAAAGGAATTGAATCATATGCTTGCCTTGTCTCCACATTCCTTTTGACTCATAATAAGTTCATCCAATGATTTGGATGCTTTTGTAAATGAGGCAATCATATTTTTAAGATCTTTTTCCCTCTTTTCTGTAGCGGCTAACTCTGCTATGATCTTGCCATTTTCAGCCTTCAGCTTAGTATTCTCATCAGCTATATGACTCAGAGTACTCAACTATTTTGTCAGCTGAGAGTTTTAGCTTTTAAGCTAACTGTTTTGCTCATTTAAGAGTGTGTGAGAGGTTTTAATGTGCTCAAAATCTTTCATCATTTTGCCTAATGAATCATAAAGATCTGTGGGTGATAAGGTGTGTGTGTCAAAGTCACTATCACCTGAATCAGAATAAGATGAGTTAGAATGTACCTCATCTTCTTGATCTTGTTCTTTGGCCATGAGGCAGATCAAAGCTTCTTCTTTTGTATCACTTAAGTAGTCAACTTCACTACTCTCTGATTCTGCTGCCTCTTTGCATTTGGCTGCCTCAGCAGTCTCAGCATCCAACATGGCTTTCTTCTTTTCCTATGTTCTTTCCCTGAAGACTCTTCTTTCTTCTTAATTTCTATACTTGTTCACTGGTGGATAGGAACAGCCAACAGCAAAATGTCCTGGTTGTCTGCAATTCCAACACATGTTCTTAGCTCTCTGATCAGCTCTGTCGATCCTTGGATTATCAGCTCTCTGATAATCAGCTTTTTGATTTTCAGTTCTCTTAGGTGGCTTTTCCTCCCTTGCTTTGGAGGGTGCTGAATGTCTTCTGGAGGTCTCAACCTTGTTTCTTTTATAGTTCTTGTTAAACAACTTATTGAATCTTTTAACCATAAGGGCAATCTCCTCATGGTCAATGGTTTCCTTTGGCTTAGCTCTTTTCCCATCACTAGCCAACAAAGGTCACTGCCTTGTCTTCTTGGGTGCAGATTGTTTCCTCCGATCTTTCCTTCTCACCAAACTCATAGGCTATGAGGTCTGAGAATAGCTCATGATTAGATGTTCTTGAGAGGTCCATTAAATGTCTCAGGGCCATCACCTTCATTTCCCATTCAGCTGGGAGGACTCTTAAAATCTTCATACACATCTTCTTTTGCATATTCTTTGCTAAGAGCTGAAAGCACATTTGTTATCTCAAGAACTGCATCCATCCGGTGATCCGAGTTTCACCTGCAAGCATTTTAAAATTTTCAAATTTTTGAACAACAACAGTTAATTTATTCTCCTTAATTTGTTCTGATCCTTCACAAATTAAGGTCAGCATATCCCAAATTTCTTTTGCAGATTTGCAAGATTTGACTCTGTTGAACATGGCTTTGTCCAACGTTTTGTAGAGTATATCCTTGGCCACATTGTCCAGGTTATATCTCTTTCTATCTTCATTTGTCCATTCATTCCTTGGTTTTTCAACCATGGTTGGTCTTGCTTCAGCAGCAGCTTCTTCTCCCTCAGCTGCAGTTGCTCTCCTTACAGTCGTATTGACTTTGAGTATTTGCAATTGCACATCCTGTCACTAGCCACATTTCATCATGTAATGCTGATAGATGAGCCTGCATGCAAATTTTCCAGTCATCAAACTCTTCCACAGTGAACATGGGATGCGAGTTAGATTTGCTTCCATGAGAATAACTTTGCTTAAAAGATGAAAGACTTTGAAAAACAAAAGTGTTGAAACCTTTTTGAAAAGACAGAGATCTAGTTCAGTAACCGCTCTGATACCACTTGTAGGTCCCAAGGGGTGTGGAGTAAGGTTTAGAAGGGGGTTGAATAAACCTTACCAAATTTTCGGTTTAGTCCTTTTAAAATAATTCAACAAAGTTGACTCAAATCAGTTGTCCTTGGGAGATAGCTATGTTGGCTATTCAGCTAAGTTACTCACTGAACAGACTCGATAGAGCTGCTGATAGTATAACTCGGCTGCTTAAGCTAAATACTTAACTTGGTTGATTTGGTTTTTAACAGCGGAAGACTTAACACCCTTTGATTAGTTTAAAGCTTGTTTTAAACACTTGATTTAGCACTTAGTTAATTATCAGTTGGATAGCGAATATTAACTAACAACAGATATAAAGTAAATATGCAGGAAAGTAAATGTTGAAAGTAAATTGACACAAATATTTTTATAGTGGTTCGAAAATGGGGTAATTCTTCTAGTCCACTCTTCTCAAACTCCTAGAGGAATCCACTAAGTAACATATCAGTTTACAAAGCGGTTATCAGTCTGGAGACAGCCTTGATCACACAGCTGGCTTCTCTTGCGACTCGGCTTCTTCACGAGGCAAAAGTTGCACGCTCGTCGACTCACTTCTCAAGTTCTTGGATTTGATCACGAAGCCCTCCAACAAACTTGATACTTGGTTTGACCTTGAACCTTTCTATAATCCTTCAACTTGGATAGTAGACCCCTTTTTGATCTTCAAATGTTTTCCTCTTCAACTGATTTAAGTTATCTCTCCTTCACAACTTGTGTTAGATCGAGTTTCTTCGAGTTTTAAGCTTGAGGAATTTCTTGATAAGCTTTGAGAGTTTGCAGGTTAATTGCTTGAATATTGCTTAAAAGTTCAGTGTCATTCGTAACCCTTTCTCAAATGTTTCCTCAGCCTTTTATAGTGCACATTTGAAATTTGCCCATTGAAGAGATAGGCTAGTTTCAAATGCCACTTTGTGTTCGTTGGCTTGTCTTGGTCTGCAGCCCTTGCGATGTTGACCTTTCCTCATATTAAATGATATTTCAGCTTTTTAGGTTCTGACACAAGATGTCGTGTTTCCCATTGGCTCATTCCTTTTGCACAATTCTGGGTCAAACACTTTAAGACCTGGCAGCTTGACATATTATTATATCGAGTAATATTCTTGACTTTATTCCAACAAATCTAAGTCAGTTGTCTTCACTTGATCTTTGCCTTTACCCCAGGTGACTTGAGTCTGCTTCAATCATGAGATTGACTCCACTATCACTCCAATTGATAGCTTTGGCTTCTTGAGTTGACTTTACTAACACTTCTCACAGCTGTTCCTCAGCTGACTCTCATTCAGTCGAGTCTTTGACTTCCTTCTAGGCCATACTCAGCTGACATACAACAGAGTCTTCATTCCAGTCCACAATTGATTTCTTATAATCTTGACTTAGCTGAATTAACTCAGCTCTTCCAGTCCTATCTATTACAATACGTAATTATAAGGAAAATGGGGTGCCAACTTCCTAGTTTAAGTTTTACATGGTATCATCAAAATCTAGCAAATAAATTTCCTAACAAACACATAACCACTTGTTGACTTGGAGTCTTTTGTGTCTGATATCCAATTGGCATCAAAGTATCCTTCTAATAATCTCGTATAAAGTATTTCATAGTTCATGGTATACTTTAAGTATCTAAGTACCCATTGTCAAGGCTTTCCAGGTGATCCTTACTTATTACTTGTGAACCTACTTAGCTTACTCATCAATATGCAATGTCCGGACGTATACAATTCGCTAAGTACATCCGATCGCCAATTATCATTACATATTCTAGCCGAGAAACCTTTCTTCTCTATTCTTGGCTAAGTATAGACTCATATCTACAGTGTCTTTGCTGGGAGGGCCATTAAAAGCATTAAACTTTCTAAGTATGCTTTCGACATAATGGGATTGTGACAAGACAATTCCATCGATAGAGATTTTAAATCCCTATTATAACATCGGATAATCCCATATATTTCATATCAAAGTTCTTCTTTAACATGTTCTTAGTATTCTCATGACTACTACCCAATCAACATATCATCTACATAAAGGCCACATAAGTATCGATTGTACCTGACACACTTGTCACATTCGTTGATTTTGAAACAATTTGACAACATAATTATGTCAAACTTTTTGTGCCATTGCTTAGGTGCTTGTTTTAGTCCGTAAAGTGACTTAACAAGTTGGCACACCTTTCTCTCTTGTCCGAGTACAATGAACCCATCGGGTTGTTCTATATAAATCTCCTCTTCAAGCTCACCATTCAAGAAGGCAGTCTTCACATCCATTTGATGTATTTCAAGGTTATGCAAAGTTGCAATAGCAATGAGAACACGAATGGACGTGATCCTTGTAACAAAAGAATATGTATCAACAAAGTCATATCCTTCCTTTTGTTTAAACCCTTTGGTTACCAACTGAGCTTTGTACTTATCTATAGATCCATCTGCATTGTACTTCCTTTTAAAGATCCACTTACATCCTAAATGTTTGCATCCTGGAGGGAGATCAACCAACTCCCAAGTATTATTGTACAAGATATAATCTATTTCATTGTTGATAGCTTCTTTCCAGAGAGGATGTTTTGGACTAGACAAAGCTTCTTGAATAGTTCTAGGTTCATTTTCTAACATATAAGTTAGAAAATCAGGACCAAAAGACTTAGCTACTTTTGACCTTTTACTGAGTCTTTGTTCCTCTTCATCACTTTGAGGTAAACCTGCAGTTTCATTAGTTCCTTTTTTAGAACTTTCTTCTTTCATTTCTTTGTTAATAAAGATACTCTCGAAGAACACAACATTTCTTGATTCTATGATCATCCCTTCATTGTGTCAGGAATTGCTGACTTGTGCACTAAAAATTGGTACACACTACTATTGTCTGCATATCCAATGAAAATGCAATCAATCATTTTAGGACCGATTCTAACTTGTTTTGGAGTAGGTACTTTTGTTAGCCCAAGTGGCTACGAAAATCTAGAGGGGGAGAGTGAATAGATTTTCCCGATTTTCTGATTTACACCCTTTTTCGAATATGTAGAAGATGAAATAGAAGTGCAGAAATTAAATCAACACACGATGATATATAGAGCTTCAACCCACCTAGGGCCTAATACTCTACCACCCGGTATGTCCGAATGGATTTCGAAAAGAGAAATTTTTTATTAATAGATACCAAACTATTACAACATTTACCTTGAAGAGTACCACACACTTCTTACGACACCAACTTATAAAAGCACCAAACTCTTATCACCTCTATGAAGAGCACCAAACTGTTCAACACCTAATAATCAACCCAAGTGTGTTCTTACCACAAGAACACTAACAAGGATTTCTTGTTTTGGATGATTTGAGAATTACAATCAAGATTACACTTTGTATAAAAATATTACAACTCAAAAGTGCAAGTGTAATCAAGAAAGAAAATCTATCAATCTAGATATAAAAATGAAGTGCTAGGCTTAATACAACAAGAATGTGAAAATGAACGAGAAATTTGTTGATTTTCTTGTTGTGATTTGTAGATAATGTGTTGTGTTGATCTTCCAATCTTCTTTAACTATTTATAGGGGAGCTTCATGATTTGAATCCCAACGTAGGCTCCTCATATTTGAACTTTGTCTGCAAAAAGAAGATCACAAGATGCACAAATAATGTACAAAAATGATAAAGTGATAAAAGTAAATCTTGTTGTCTGCCATAGGTTCAAAATCCTCATATTTTGAACGCGTCGACCGGTGGGTCGATCGGTCCACCAGTAGAAAATTTTGAATTTTAAAACCATTGAAAATGAATCTGAAATAGGTCATCCCATGGGTCGACCGGTCGACCCACCGATTAAGCCAGGGTCGATCCTCGTCTGAAGCTTTTAAAATAGGGGAGGGATAAATACCTATTTTAGGTACCGGTCGACTAGGGGTCACCCGATCGACCTACTGGTTGATCTCTTGGTCGACTTGTTGACCTAGTCCAGGGGCGTTTTTAATCCGTACAAACTCGACTAAGTGTTTCTTGCTCCGTTTTACCTTGATGGTATTCAGTAATAGTTAAAAATACTTTAAGAGATGAAAAACAAGTTTTATAACGCCCGAAAAAGTAGTTTTGAATAACAAAAAAATTATTAAGGTGAAATCATCTAAATCAAAAATAATTTCAGTCTAATAAACTCCCCATTTTTGATGATATCAACCCAAAGCATTTTTTATAGGGTTTTTGAGAAAAAAAAAATTTAAAGACTTCCCCTATCAATGTATAATCCCCTGTCAAAAATAATCACATTTATAACAACAACAAGATTTATAACAACAACACGATTTCTTCTTAGTCCATTCGTACAATGTGCGTATTCATTTCTAATTTCGGATAACCCGATAAGAAAAAGAGCCGACAAATCAAATTACCCAAGTTATATTGCTTCTTTGGTAGAGTCCTTGATTCAAGTAAACATTGTACAAACACGGCTCTGTAATTCACTCGTTCCCCTCAAATAATCTTATAAGTGAGATAATAATCACGATTGGTTGGAAGTTTAACCTCTTTTCCATAAACACAGTACGAGCAAATAAGAGACACAATAAGATAATTACCCGGCATGGCTTGGGTAGTGCATGCAGGTAAAACTCCCAAAAATATTTTCACTTCTTCCAAAGACACCGCAATACTAATATTATCCCATTTATTGTAAGACACCTTCATTCGACACATTAAGCATATGACTAATATCGATATATGTCCAACAAAAATGACGACCATTCACAAATGAATTCAACTCTAAAGGCCTATTAGCATTCCCATCAACAATCCACATATTGGCATAGAATAATTTGATTAATTCATCATCATAATGAATACTTGGATTATCCCAAATTGACACCCACCTTGAGTTTCAAAATAAGGCCTAATTCCCAATAGTCATTATGAAACGATTGAAAACGACGTATACTTGTACGAGCAATGGTCTTATCATTCAAATTCACATTTTCATAATGGACCTTGGCAAGCTTATTAATGAATCGAAATCTATTAGCTCTTGAAGGAGGCTTGGAAATAAAATGGGACTTACTTTTATCCCAATGAATATGTGAGCTAGAAATACCTTCCCGTAAAGCCATTATTTATTCCTCCAAGAGCTTTGTGGGATCATCCTGTTGAGGAATTTCAACATTCTCTTGTTGTTGGGGATTTGAAGAAGATTCCCCTCTTCGCTTCATTTTCCTCCTTTCTCATCCTTGTCTAGCTTGATGTTTGTTGCCATTGGAGTTTCAACGGTTCTTCATTCTTCAATCCCGAACTTCTTTAGAAGTTTCTTGGTGTATTTTGATTGAGATATATAAATGCCTTCTTGACATTGTTTGATTTGTAGTCCAAGGAAGAAGTTGAGTTCTCCAGTCATATTCATCTCAAATTCACCTTGCATTAACTTAGAAAATTTCTTGCAAAGAGATTCATTAGTAGCTAGCACCAAAAATAATATCATCAACATAAATTTAAACTAGTAGACAATCTTGCCTTTTTCGAAAACAAAGAGTGTAGTATCAACTTTACCTCTTGAAAAACCATTTTGCAAAAGAAATGAACTAAATCTATCATACCAAGCTCGGGGTGCTTGTTTTAAGCCATATAAGGCTTTTTTAAGTTTATAAACATCATTTGGTCTAGAAATTTTTTCAAACCCCGGAGGTTGTTTGGCATAGACTTCTTCTTCAATAAAATCATTTAAAAAAGCGGATTTAACATCCATTTGGTAAAGTTTGAAATTTTTGAAACAAGAATAGGCAAGTAAAATACGTATAGCTTCTAAACGTGCTACGGGTGCAAATGTTTCATCATAATCAATACCTTCTTCTTGACAATAACCTTGAGCTACTAACTTTACTTTATTTTGAATAATATTGCCTTGATCATCGAGTTTGTTCCGGAATACCCATTTTGTGCCAATGATGGTTTGTGATGGAGGACAAGGCATAAGCTCTCAAACATCATTCCTCTCAAATTGATTTAATTCTTCTTGCATCTCAAGAAACCAATCTTCATCTTCAATGGCTTCTTTGGCATTCTTTGGCTCTTTTTGAGATATAAGAGCTTTTTCGGAAAATTTTCTTCTTGTCATAACCTTGTCAAGAGGATCACCAATTATGAGATCTTTTGGATGATCTCCTTTAAATTTGAACACCACGAGTAGATCCGAATTATCGTCCTTATCTTCTTGTTGAGCATTTGAAGTTGAAGGTTAATCATTTGCGATAGAAGTTTGATCATTTTGAGCATTATTTCAAATAAATGGCCCAACTACATCTTCTTCATCACTATCATTATTTGGTATACTTTCAACTCCGAAGGCTTCATTGAATTTGACATGAATAGATTCTTCGACCACCATGCTAGTTTTATTATAAACCTGATATGCCTTACTATTAGTCGAGTACCCCATAAATATCCCTTCTTCGGCCTTAGGATCGAGTTTGTGCAATTGATCCTTGGTGTTCAAATTAAACACTTGCAACCAAATATTTTGAAATAATTAATATTTGGTGTTCATAAGGAGTTTTATTTAATTTAGGACGAAGATATACCCGGTTTATGACGTAGCAAACGGTATTGAAGGCTTTGGCCTAAAAATATTTTGAAAGTGAGAATTCATTGAGCATAGACCGACACATTTCTTGTAAAGTCCGATTTTTCCTTTCGGCTATGCCGTTTTGTTGTAGAGTTCTCGGAGCCGAAAAATTATGAGTATATCCCTTGGTTTCACACAAGATTCTAAATTTTCCATCAAATTCATCTTCTCGGTCACTTCTTATAGACTTAATAGTATCTTCCTTTTCATTTTCAATAAGTCTACACAACTTAGAAAACTCATTAGCAACATCACTTTTATTAGCAAGAAAAATAGTCCAAGTATATCTAGAAAAATCACCGACTATAACGAAAGTATAATGTTTTCCACTTAGACTCTCCGTACCAATATCCCCATACAAATAAAGATGAAGTAGTTGTAGAGTCTTGGTTATGGGAATTCATTTTTGCGCTTAAAACTACTTTTAACTAATTTGTTCTTTTGACAAGTGTCACATAAGCCAAGGTTTTCAAAATTTAATTTGGGTAGTCCTTTGACATGTTGATTTTTGTAAATGGTTTGTAAATTTTTGTATCCAACATATCAAGTCGCCTATGCCATAAACTAGTTAAATCATTGTTGGCGACAAGACAAGAATCATTTTGACTAACCAAATCACTTGTACAAATTTTGTAAAGATTGCCTTTGTACTAGCTTTACAAATAATTTTATCATTTTTAAGAATAAGGCATTTTTCTTTATTAAAAACAACATCATAATTTCAATCACAAAGTTGACTTACACTTATCATATTAAACTTAAGCCCTTCTACTAATAAAACATCACGAAGAGAGAAAGACGAATTACCAATGTTTCCATTGCCAAGAATTTTGCCTTTGTCATTCCACAACATGACCATCTCTTCTTCTTGGAGCTTGATGTTGGTAAAAAGTTCTTCTTTTCCGGTCATGTGGCGCATTCACTGTCCACAATCCATTTGGAATCTTCCGTGATTGTTATTGCCCCTAGTACCTACAAATAAATTATTTTTAGGTACCCTAGAGTTTTGAGGTCCATTGGGGTTAACGTTGAGACCTTTGGGTTTCCAAAAATGGTTATTATTATTTCTAATTCTACAAGTGCTAGTAAAATGTCCATCTTTGCCACAATAAAAATAAGTAATTTTTTTAGGACTACTAGCACGAATAAAAGTTGGAGCTTGGTTATTTTTCTTGAAATTGGTTTGAAAAGATTTATAACCAAGTCCTAATTTTGATTGCTCACTTCTTTGTGCACCACGAATTTTTGTGACCTTATCGGTACTCAAGTTGAAACGTTGCACATCCTTTTTCAAATTTTCAGTCTCTTTAGTGAGCAATTGTTTTTCGGAATCAAGACTTTGAACTTTAGCAAGAGTAATAGAGTGTGCATGATCAAGAGATTCATAAGAAATAAATAACTTGTCTTTTTCTAATTTTAACTCTTTAAACTCCTTTTTCAAATTCTTGTACTTGCAAATCATATATTTAAACTCATTTTGTAATTCATCATAATCACATTGAAGTTCATCAGTTAAAGAGGAAGAGGAAGCATTAGAGCGTACCTTGTTATTATCATCGTCTATGGCCATAAGACCGTGTTCGGTTTCTCTTCATTGTTGGATGTTGCAAGAAGTTCATCTCATGTTTTGACATTCGCATTGAGAGCCTTCTTCTCCGGAAAAGGCTTTTTCTTTTTTTGCTTCTCATCCGCGAATTTCGGGCGATCGGCTATAAAGTACCCGGGTTTCTCGCATTTAATGCAAGAGTTGTCTTTAGCTTTTCTTGCCTTGTTTTCCTTGACAAATTGTGCAAATTTTTGAACAAAGGCGGCGGTTTCCTCATCCTTCTCATTACTAGCATAATATGTATTATTGGAATTTGAAGCAAGACCTTTAGGTGTAGGTTGCATACCCGATTGAGAGGTCGATGGTTTAGTATTCTTCCTTTCTTTGAGATAGACATCATATATAAGAAGATTTCCAATAAGTTCATCAAACTTGAGAGTCTGAAGATTTTGAGCCTCCATTATAGCCGTTACTTTTTCACACCAAGAACCAGGAAGAGCATTCAAGACTTTAGTAACTTTATATTCTTCCGAAATAATTTTTCCGAGTGCCAATAAAGGATTGACTATGTTGTCGAGCCCTTCCACCATTTTAGAAATCCCCTCACCCTCAAACATTATGAAGTTATCAAAACCTTTAACAAGCATGGTTTTTCTAGCTTGTTTAACATTCTTGGTACCTTCATAAATGGTTTCCAATTTTTCCCAAACTTCATGAGCCGATCTTATCCCTCGAATCCAATTATACTCGTTACCTGTAAGAGACCAATGTAAAATATTTAAGGCCTTACCATTGAGAGAGAAGGACTTTTTGTTATTTTCATTAAATTTCATGAAGCTTTTGAGAACTGAGGTTCCATCCTCCATTTTCTTTGTTGGTTGGGAAACCCCTTCGATGACCGCATTCCAAATATCAAATCCACAACCTTGTACGAAGCATTCCATCTGATCCTTCCAAAAGGCGTAGCAGTTGGCATCGAAGAGTGGTGGCTTGTTGGTGAAGGCGTCGGTTGTGAGGTAGCTTTCGTTCGTAGCCATAGATCTCCTTTTTACTCGCAAAGATTAAACGAGCTTGCCAAAGAGTTTGGCTTTGATACCACTTGTTAGTCCAAGTGGCTACTAAAATCTAAGGGGGTGAATAGATTTTCCCTATTTTCCAATTTACGCCATGTTTTTCGAATATATAGAAGATGAAGAAATAAAAGTGAAGAAATTAAATCAATACACGATGATCTATAGAGCTTCAACCCACCCAGGGCCTAATGTTCTACCACGCGGTATGTCTGAATGGATTTGGAAAAAGGAAAAAGTATATTAATAGATACCAAACTATTACAACATTTACCTTGAAGAATACCACACTCTTCTTACAACACCAACTTATAAGAGCACCAAACTCTTATCACCTCTATGAAGAGCACCAAACTCTTCAACACCTAATAATTAACCAAGTGTGTTTTTACCACAAGAACACTAACGAGGATTTCTTGTTTTGGATGATTTGAGAATTACAATCAACATTACACTTTGTATGAAGATATAACAACTTACAAGTGCAAGTGTAATCAACAAAGAAAGCATGTCAATCTAGATATGAAAGTGAAGTGCTAGGCTTAATACAACAAGAATGTGAAAATGAATGCTTAGAGAAATTTACTAATTTTCTTGTTGTGATTTGTAGATAATGTGTTGTGTTGATCTTCCAATATTCTTCAACTATTTATAGAGGAGCTTAATGATTTAAATCTCAACATAGGCTCCTCATATTTGAATTTTGTCTGCAAAAAAAATTTGGGGATTTTGAACCTATGGCAGACAACAAATTTACTTTTATCATTTTATCATTTTTGTACATTATTTGTCTGCAAAAAGAAGATCACAAGATGCACAAATAATGTACAAAAATGATAAAATGATAAAAGTAAATTTGTTGTCTGCCATAGGTTCAAAATCCCCAAATTTTGAATGGGTCGACCGACCCACAAGATATAAAAAATTAAATTTTAAAACTGTTGAAAATGAATCTAGCACAGGTCATCCCATGGGTCGACCGGTCCACCAGGGGTTGACCGGTCTACCCACCGGTTGACCTGGGATCGACCTATGCCTGAAGCTTTTATGGGAGGGATAAATACCTGTTTCAGGTACCGGTCGACCCCCGTCGACCTATCGGTTGACCTCCTGGTCGACCGGTTGACCTAGTCCAGGGGCATTCTTGATCTGTACAAATTTTGACTAAGTCTTTCGGGCTCAATTTTTGTAACGTCCCAGTTTTCAAAATATAAGTGTAACTTATTTTAATAATAAAACGTGTCTAAAAGCGCATAAATATGATACATCTCAAAAGTAAACGGAACTATTTTATTAATAAACCAAGAAAGATCCATCACACTTTCGCTGCGCCATTCTAATTTTATAAAACATAGTCTAATATAAAAATTTATTGTGCCACTCACAACGACCCAAAATTTCTAAAATCCAAGGTAATTCTCTAAAAGAAAGAATTTTATAAAACATACATCTTAAATTTAAGATTCACATCCAAATAATAAAGTATTTGATCCCAAACACAACTTTTAAAAATAAAAAAATACTAACATTCAATAAAAAAAAACTCAAAAGCATCGACATTAATAAAATGTTTCTAGCGATCAAATTAATTAAATTTACTGTTTCACATCCACTGCCTCCAATCACCGCTCGGGCTCTCAACCTCGAAAATTGTTAATAAATATGGGGTGAGCTTTCAACTCGCTTTCGATTTTGGAGACATGTTTGTCAAGATTAAATACAACACATAAGCATCATCATAAACATTCAACATGAAATTTTCCTTTGTCATTTTCCTTTGACGATTCTTTTATAGTCATAGATCGGGTTCACCCTTGAGGATATTTTTGATCCTGCACTTCTTACAACACCCCGGACTAATTATAACATCATGCGGGTTCACCCCGAGGATACTTTTGATCTCGGACCTTCTTACAGCCCCAGGCTAACATAATTTATTTTCACATTGCACATAAACAATTACACATATACGAAGCATTTAATAGCGACAAACAATAAGTGGATAGAATATCCCCACCTCGAATAAACGCAGATATATGTGCGAAGAATGCAATAATGCAGTAAATCTTACTCCTCGTTTTCTTCGTTTTCTACAATAAATTATACAGTACAATTAATAATATAGTAAATTAATATATTAAGATAAAATAAATAACTAAATAAAAAAAAAAAAGAATGGGCTGATTAAGAAGGAACTGAAGGAGGGAATTATGTAAAGAGTATTGAATTGGCTTTTACATAAAAATATCAACTGCAGTGAACAATTTCTAATCTTTGAAAAAGAAAAAGGTTGTAAAGTGGGGTTGGCTTATTAAAAGCCTATCACCAATTTAACACTACCATACAAAATTTTATCCATTTTCACACACACACACTCTGACACACAAAATTAGGCACACACTTACACACCTAAACTCACGCACACATATATATACCTATAGTATACACACTAGCACACACATACACTGACACACAATTAAACACACACACTGACACACACAATTAAACACACATCATAGACTCACGCACACACTGACACACAACTACACATATATATAAAACATACACAATTAAACACACACACCACACTAACTCACGCACACACACTGACACGCACATACACATATATAAATAAAATCACGCACACACTCACCAAAGAGACCCAATAGAGAGGAAAGACAAATTTTGATCGGCAGCCGTCTCTTTGTTTTTCTGTGGGTTTGAGTTGCAGATTTTTTTTTGTAGAAGCGGTTGTTAAAAAAATTCGAAGGAGTACAATATGTATTTATAGGATGAAATTCTGGGGTTTGAGATAAGTAGAATTTGTGAAAGAATCCTATTTGTTTTGGACTTTTAAAGTTGGGGGAAAGATTTTTGGCCCATAATGAATTTCAGAAATCAATATTTTAAATTGGGCCTAGATAATTATTGATATTTGGTTGTTATAAAAAAAATAATAAAATAACATTATTGAACTAATAATTATATAATTAATAGTAATAATAAAATAAGAATACTAAATATACTAAAAAAATCCGGATATTACAATTTTACCTTGATGGTATTCAGTAATAGTTAAAAATACTTTAAGAAATGAAAAACAAGTTTTATAACGCTCGAAAAAGTCGTTTTGAATAATCGAAAAATTATTAAGGTGAAATCATCAAAATTAAAAATAATTTCAATCTAACAACTTCAACTTTAGCCAAACACCCCCACACTTTAAGGTATTTACATGATAGTTTCCGTCATTTCCATAACTCATATGGAGTTTTATCTTTACCTTTGTGTGGGATCTTATTAAGAATGTCGTTTGCAGAAAGAATGGCTTCCCCCCACAAGTTTTGGGTAAGCCAGAACTTATCAACATCGCATTCATCATCTCCTTAAGAGTATGATTTTCGCATTCTGCAACTCCATTTGATTGAGGTGAGTAGGGAACTGTCATTTGATAAATTATACCCACTTCTGAGCAAAATTCTTCAAACGGAGCAATATATTCTCTGTCTCTATCACTTCGAATCATCTTAATTTTCAAGTTAGGTTAATTTTCAACTTCATTCTTATAAGTTTTGAAAGCTACTAAAGCTTCATCTTTGCTTTTCAAAAGATATACATAATAATATCTTGTGCAATCATCAATAAACGTTATGAAGTACTTTTTGCCACCTCGAATTTGCACAAGTTTTAAATCACACACATCTATGTGAATTAACTCAAGATGTTTGGTACTTCTCATCACCGAATGAAATGGTGCTTTAGCCAATTTTACTTCAACACAAACTTCGCATTTGTCTTGTGAATCGGTTTTAAACTTTGGTATTAATTCCAAATTTACTAAGTTTTTAATTGTGTTGAAGTTTACGTGTCCTAATCTATCATGACATAAATTAGAGCAATCCAACAAGTAAATAGAAGTAATATTCTTATTCTTCACCTCTTGGCGGAAAACATTCATAACAGACATTTTGAAGAGCCCTTTATCAAGGTACCCTTTACAAAGAAACTGACAATTCTTGGTCATTACAAACTTATTGGACTGAAACACTAATCTAAATCTGGTCTTGCTTAACAGGGGACCAGAAACTTAATTCTTGCGAATATCTGGGACATGCAGCACATCCACAAGCATCAGCTCTTTTCCGGAAGTCATCTTCAGCACAATCTTTCCAAGCCCTACGATGTTGGAAGTCGAAGAGCTCCCCATGAACAGATTCCTTCCATTTATCAGATTGTAGGAGGAAAATATTTCCTTGTCGGCACAAATGTGACGAGTAGCTCAGGTATCTGTCCACCATTCCCTTGGGTAATCCACCATATTGAATTTATCACATTGGCTTATTGTTGGTTGCCATTTTTATTGCCTTTATTTGAGTGTCGGCAATCCTTGGCCATGTGATTCGGCTTGCCACAGTTGTAGAAACTCCCTTTGAAGTTTTTGACCTTTCCTTTAGCATTTCCGGATTGCTTCCATTTCTTGCTAGTGCTTGATTCTGCAAGATTGGTCTTGGCCTCCATTCCGATTTTGTTGGACTTTACTTCGGAGTTTTGGTTGTATTCTTCAATCCAAAGTCGAACAATCAAATGCTCAAGCCACATTTCCTTGTGTTTGTGCTTCAGGTAGTTCTTAAAGTCTTTCCACAATGGCGGTAATTTTTCGATAATTGCAGCCACTTGAAATGACTCATTCAAAATCATCCCTTCAGATACTAAGTCAGGAAGTATGATCTAAATCTTCTGAACTTGGCTGATTATCGTTTTGGTATCAACCATCTTGAAATCCAGAAATTTTTCGACAATAAATTTCTGTGCCGGTATCTTCTGTCTTGTACTTCTTTTCCAAAGAGTCCCACAACTCTTTGGACGTTTTGAAGTCAGAGAAGTTATAGAGGGTGTCTTCCAGCCCATTCAGAACATAGTTACGACACAGAAAGTCGTTGGTGTGCCATGCATCCACAACAATCAGCCTATGATTATCTATTTATTCTTCACCAATGGTTGGGGGGTCCTCCTTTAAGAACCAGGACGGACCCAAAGTGGTCAAATAAAAACAGTATGTTTTATTGCCAGCTTTTGAAATCAACACCGAAAACTTCGCGGTTTTTCACCATGTGCGGAGCAAAGAACCATCGGGTGAAACTTATGTTTGCCATTTTTCAAGAAAATAGAACTTTGTCTTGAGAATGTTGTTTGCGGTGTTTGGTATTCTCGAAAAACACACAGAATAATGGGATAGCTAAGTAAGTTGGGGCGAGAATTAGATTATCTATCCGCAAGACAAAATTGCCCCGTACAAAAGTGCTAATGGTTCTGGCAATCGTCTAAAGATACAACGATTTTAAAGTTTAAGTTAGCGGCACTTGCAAAACTTAAACTGATAGCGAACGAAAGGTGTTTTGAAACTTTCGATTTTACAGAAAGGAAAGACAGAAATAATATGCTAAATGTAGATGTTCAGATGATTTTCCGATGTCCAAAACTGAGTTATGGGGGTCTGTTTATATAGAGTTCTGAATGCCTGTTCAGAACAGGTGCATCCTTTGGTCTGGATCTATCGGGACTGTTGGATCGTGCCTTCTAATCAATAGGCACAATTTGATGGTCTAGATCGCATCTCTTCCGAGGGTACGCAAACCTTAGTACACACCCCTGCACACTGAACAGTCGTGTCCAGTCAGTGAACAGGTGCGTCCAGTCAGTGGCAACACGTGGCACGTGTTGCCATTCGGACGACTCTGGCCAAGTCACTACCACCTGAGTCGCCCTGCCACGTCACTGAACTCTAGTTCGATTTGTCAAAATATTAAGGCTCCTCGGACAGTAAGCTAGCCAAAGGCTAGTTAAAATTGATTTAGTCCACTAGGGTGTACCATAAGAAGCTCCACTTAATTACTCTTTATTAGTAGTGAAGCTCTACATAAACTAGTCAAACATTTAATATGTTTCCTATGTGGGATATGGCTTTCCATATTCACACCCTTTTATATTCCTTATATAAAAGGTATTTAAGTGGCTAACATTATGAATTACTTTCTTATTCACCCAAAATTGGTTTTGAGAAAGTCAAAATGCTAATTTCTGTTAGATAAATGTTTTTATCATGATTTTGATGATTTTGTTCAAATGAGTTTTTATACCAAAACAATGTCCCTAAATGTCGTCTCAACACTTCCGATCGTTCTAAAATGTTTTTACCTTTTTTCGGAGTATTTCTTGAAGTTTATATTCAATTTAAAATTGGACAACACTTTTGTTTCAGTTTCGACCGGTCGCCCTATAGGCAACCCGCACTGAGTTGAGTTTTGAAACAGAAAATGGGACGTAAGAGAAAATGGGAGGGCGACACTGGTCGACCGACTGTGGGGTGACCGGTGAGGGCGACCGGTCGACCACCGGGCGACCGGTGCACTGGGAGTGCCCTCTCAAATGCGACTTCTCTGTTTTGATTTTCTATCAACCCCAACCGGTCAAGACCAAGGGCGACCAGTCGAACCCCCATCGACCGGTCCCCCGTGTAAAAATTCGCAGAATTCAATTTCAATCTTATCTCTGTGACGGTCGAACCCCCCGTTTATCAAAGAAACTATCCGTTGCATTTTCGATGACTTTTCCCTATTTTATGGGATTGATTTCTAACAGCTATATTGATGATTTTAATTGGTTTCTTTTGCAGCAAATCACTCCCCAAGGAGGAGCCAATGTCTGGAAATCAAAGCCAAGACCTCTCCTATAAATAGAGGCTTCATTCAAGCAACAAAAAAACAACACTCCATACAAGCAAAGAGCAAACAAAGCAAACACTTTCATATATCTTGTTGTATTAGCCTTAGCACTTTCACTTGCACAAATTTGAGGTCTAGGCTTTCAATTCTTGATTACACTTGTACTCATATTGTATCAATCATTATTGAGTTGTAATCTTGATTTTGGTCATCATTCAACACAAGACATCCTTGTGAGTATTCTTGTGGTAAGAATACACTTGGGTGATCTAGGTGATAGGTGTTTGAAGGTTGTGGTAATCTTCAAAGGTGTTGTAAGAGGATTGTGGTAATCCTCAAGGTGGTGTAAGAGGGTTGTGATAATCCTCAAGGTGTTGTATTAATTTTTGGTAAATTAATAATATCTTTTTTCCTTTTTGAAATCCATCCCGGATATACTGGGGTGGTAGAGGATTAGGCCCTAGGTGGGTTGAACCTCTTTAAATCGACGAGTGTTGTTTAATTTCCGCATTTACATTCTCGTCTTTGTTTGATTATTCAAAAAAGAGGGCAAAATCTGAAAAACCGAGATAATCTATTCACCCCCTCTAGATTATCGTAGCCACTTGGACTAACAAGTGGTATCAAAGCCAAACTCTTTGGCTAGCTCGTTCCGAGTAAAGAGGAAAGATCCATGGCTACGAATGACGCTTATCTCACCACCGGCGCCTCCACCAACAAGCCACCATTGTTCGACGCCAACAACTACGCATTTTGGAAAGACCGTATGGAGTGCTTTCTACAAGGGTGCGGGTTTGACATATGGAATGTGGTTATTGAAGGAGTTGATCAACCAACGAAAAAAATGGAGGATGGCACCTCGGCTCCTAAACCTTTCAAGGAGTTCGATGAAAATGATAAGAAGGCTTTCTCTCTAAACGGTAAGGCCTTAAATATTTTGCATTGCTCACTTACCGCCACCGAGTAAATCGCATACGAGGCATAAGGTCGGCACATGAGGTTTGGGAAAAATTGGAGACTATATATGAAGGGACAAAGAAGGTCAAGCAAGCTAGAAAGACCATGCTTGTTAAAGACTTTGAAAACTTTAACATGTATGATGGTGAAAGCATCTCCAAGATGGTGGAAAGGCTTGACAACATTGTCAATCCTCATGTGGCCCTCGGTAAAGTCATCTCCAAAGAAGACAAAGTGACTAAGGTATTGAATGCTCTTCCCGGCTCATGGTCCGAAAAGGTGACGGCAATCACGGAAGCACAAAATCTTGAGACACTCAAGTTTGACGAGCTCATCGGGAACCTCCTCATCTATGAAGTCTATCTCAAGGAAAGGAAAAATACCAAACCAACCATCAATCAATCGGGTATGCAAAATATTCCTAAAGGTCTTGCTTCCTCTTCTAATAATGCATACTATGATAATGATGATGATGATGAGGAGACGGCCGCACTTGTTCGAAAATTTGCAAAATTTGTGAATAAAAATAAAGCAAGAAAACCAAGAGATAATGCTTGCTTTAAGTGCGGAAAACCCGGGCACTTCATAGCCGATTGCCCAAAACTTAATGAGGAGGAACAAAAGAAAAAGAAGTCTTTTCCGAAAAAGAAGGCTCTAAATGCGGATGTCAAAACTTGGGATGAGCTACTCGAGACATCCGATGAGGAAGGTGAAACCGAACATGGTCTTATGGCTATAGACGATGAAAATAATGAGGTACGCTCTAACTCCTCTACCTCCTCCTTAGTTGATGAATTGCAATGTGATTTTGATGAGTTGCAAAATGAATTTCAAAAATTGATTGTTAAATACAAGAGTTTAAAGAAGGAGCATAAAGAGCTTAAAATAGAAAAGGATAAATTATTTACATCGTATGAGACTCTTGATCATGTTCATGCTATTACCCTTACTCAAATTCAAACTCTTGAAACCGAGAAACAAATGCTCACTAATGATATTGATAATTTGAAAAAGGATGTGCATCGTTTTAATTTAAGCACGGATAAGGTTACTAAAATTTTAGATGCACAAAGAGGTGAGCATTCAAAACAAGGACTTGGTTACAAACCATTTCAAAAAGTCTTTAAGAAAAATGACCAAGGTCCGAATTTTGTACGTGCTAAAAGTGCCCATAATATTATTTGCTTTTATTGTGGTAAAGTTGGTCACTATGTTAGCAATTGTAAATTGAAGAACAATTTTAGCTTTGTTTGGAGACCCAAAGGTCTCAAGTCTAACCCCCATGGACCCCAAAACTATAGGGTACCTAAAAATGGTTCGTTTGTAGGTAATAGGCGCTACAACAACCATGGAGGATTCGAAATGGCTCGTGGACAGCGGATGTTCACGCCATATGACCGTAAAGAAAGAACTTTTTACCAACATCAAGTTCCAAGAAGAGGGTATGGTCATGTTCGGCAATGGCAAAGGAAGAATTCTTGGAAATGGAGAAATTGGTAACTCTTCTTTCTCTCTTAATAATGTTCTTTTAGTAGAAGGGCTTAAATTTAATTTGATAAGTGTTAGCCAACTTTGTGATTCAAATTATAATGTTGTTTTCAATAAAGAAAAATGCCTTATTCGTAAAAATTATGAAATTATTTGTGAAGCAAATAGAAAAGGCAATCTTTACAAAATTTCTACTAGTGATTTGGTTAGTCAAAATGTTTCTTGTCTTGTCGCCAACAATGATTTAACGAGTTTATGGCATAGGCGACTTGGACATGTTGGATATAAAAGTTTGAAAAATATTTACAAAAACCAACATGTAAAAGGACTACCCAAATTGAATTTTGAAAATCTTGGCTTATGTGACACTTGTCAAAAAAACAAATTAGTTAAGAGTAGTTTTAAGCCCAAAAATGAAATTTCCACAACCAAGCCTCTACAACTTCTTCACCTAGATTTGTATGGGGATATTGGTACGGCTAGTCTAAGTGGAAAACATTACACTTTTGTAATTGTTGATGATTTTTCTAGATACACTTGGGCTCTTTTTCTTGCAAATAAAAGCGATGCCGTTAATGAGTTTGTTAAGTTGTGTAGACACATTGAGAATGAAAAGGAAGATACTATTAAAACTATTCAAGTGATCGAGGGAGAATTTGACGGTGAATTTAGAGTCTTTTGTGAAACCAAGGGATATACACACAATTTTTCGGCTCCAAGGACACCTCAACAAAATGGTGTAGCCGAAAGGAAGAATCGGACACTTCAAGAAATGAGTCGGTCCATGCTAAATGAATTTTCACTTCCAAAATATTTTTGGGCCGAAGCCGTAAGTACCGCTTGCTATGTCATTAATCGAGTTTATATTCGTCCTAAAATGAATAAAACTCCATATGAGCTTTGGAAAGGAAGAACTCCAAATATTAGTTATTTCAAAATATTTGGATGTAAGTGCTTTATTTTGAATACTAAGGATCAATTGGACAAACTTGATCCTAAGGCCGATGAAGGAATATTTATGGGGTATTCAACCAAGAGCAAAGCATATCGGGTTTACAATAAGACTAGCATGGTTGTTGAAGAATCTATTCATGTCAAATTTAATGAAGCCTCGGGTGTTGAAAGAATACCCAATGACGATAGTGATGAAGAGGATATTGTTGAACCTATTGTTCAAAGTGATGCTCATAATGATAAACCTTCTATTTCAAATGATCAACCTTCAAGTTCAAATGTTCCTCAAGAAGATAGGGGTGATACTTGAATCTTCCCGTAGCATTGAAATTTAAGGAGATCACCCAAAAGATCTTATTATTGGTGATCCCCTTGATAAAGTAATGACTCAAGAAATTTTGCCGAGAAAGCTCTTATATCTCAAAAAGAGCCTAAAAATGCTAAGGAAGCTATTGAGGATGAAGATTGGTTTTTAGAAATGCAAGAGGAGTTGAATCAATTTGAAAGAAATGATGTATGGGAATTAGTACCTTGTCCTCCATCTCAAACAATTATTGGTACAAAATGGGTATTCCTAACAAACTTGATGATCAAGGCAACATTGTTCGTAATAAGGCAAGGTTAGTAGCTCAAGGGTATTGTCAAGAAGAAGGTATTGATTATGATGAAACATTTGCACCGTAGCACGTTTAGAAGCTATTCGCATTTTACTTGCCTATTCTTGTTTTAAAAATTTCAAGCTTTACCAAATGGATGTTAAATCCGCTTTCTTAAATGGTTTTATTCAAGAAGAAGTCTATGTAAAACAACCTCCAGGGTTTGAAAATTTTTCTAGGCCTAATGATGTTTTTAAACTTAAAAAGGCCTTGTATGGTTTGAAACAAGCACCTCGTGCATGGTATGATAGACTTAGCTCTTTTCTTTTGCAAAATGGTTTTACAAGAGGTAAAGTTGATACTACTCTCTTTGTTTTTGAAAAATGGCAAGATTGTTTACTTGTGCAAATTTATGTTGATGATATTATCTTTGGTGCTACTAATGAATCTTTGTGCAAGAAATTTTCTAAGTTAATGCAAGGTGAATTTGAAATGAGTATGATGGGGGAGCTAAATTTCTTCCTTGGACTTCAAATTAAGCAATGCCAAGAAGGTATTTATATTTCGCAATCAAAGTATACAAAAGAACTTTTGAAGAAGTTCGGCATTGAAGAAGGAAGAACCGTCTCGACTCCTATGGCAACCAATGTCAAAATTGACAAAGATGAAAAAGGCAAGACGGTTGATGAATCCAAGTATCGAGGTATGATTGGTAGTTTACTTTATTTAACCGCTAGTAGACCGGACATTCTTCATGCCGTATGCCTATGTGCTCGTTTTCAAAGCAATCCAAAAGAATCTCATATGAGTGCCGTTAAACGGATTTTTCGATATTTGAAAGGCACTATTCAATATGGTTTATTTTACCCAAAGAATGAAAATTTTTCTCTTAAAGGTTATAGTGATTCGGACTATGCGGGTAATATTGATGATCGGAAAAGTACTTCCGGGATCATGTCAATTCTTAAGCGATTGCCTAGTTTCTTGGTTTTCAAAGAAGCAAAACTGTGTTTTCTCTTTCAACGGCCGGGCCGAATATATTTCCGCCGCATTTTGTTGTACTCAACTTCTTTGGATGAAACAAACCTTAGCGGATTACAAATGCTCTTTTGAAAACTTACCTATCTTTTGTGATAATATATCCGCTATAAATATTGCTCAAAACCCGTTCATCATAACCGTACTAAACATATTGAGATTCGACATCATTTTCTAAGGGATTGTGTTTCAAAACGAAAAATTGAGATATCGTTTGTGCCATCTCAAGATCAATTAGCGGACATTTTTACAAAACCGCTAACTTCCGAGACTTTTGCGTCAATACGAGCTCGGTTAGGCATAATGCATATTGAATGAGGTCTACGTTTGCATTTTGCATGTTTTTAAAACTTAGGGGCGAAAAATCGGATTTTTGGTTGAAAATTCGGATTTTGAAAAATTTGACAAAACAAAATTTGAAGAAGAGGTTGAGGGCAACCGTCGCCCCCTCAACGCGACCGTCGCCCTCAACCACGACGGCCGGTCGCCCTAGGCCAAATTTTGGTTTAAGTTCGTTCTGTCTTGAAAGATTTGTTATTTTCACTTCTTTTTGCCATTTTTCGTCCCCTTTGCCAAATGCACACAATTTTCACTCAAAATTGATTTTCATGCATTCAATTCATATCTTGGACCTTATATAGCATGTTTATCATCATCATTGCTCATCTTTTCCGATCAAATGGTAAGAATTTTCCTTACTTTGCTCAATTGGGTTGAACCCTTGAGTTTATGGCTTTCTTGTATATTTCTTGATATTTTTGCTTATGATCTTGATGAACTTAGTTATTATGTTGTATTGTATGATGTTTGATGTGAATTGGTGATGCAATTTTTGGCTTGGATCATTTACAAGGGCTATATACAACTCTTTTTATTTTTCACGCCCACAATGTGTTCGATGAAATGTCACAATGAAAATTTCAACTTCTACATGATTCTCTCGCTTCCAAAAGTCTTCAATACTCATTGAGATCATGTTTTGGCAAATAAAACGAGCGTATGAACTCTTCATGATACATTTCTCCCATTTTCCTTGGTTTTTAAGCCTAAATTGCTCAATGGTTGATAAACCATTTCTTTGGCGCACTTTGATATACTTCTATGATGTTTTTATCTTCCTAACATTTTTTTTGATGATTCCAAAGGGGGAGAAACAGGAAATTGGCTCGTTAGCTCAAAGAAGCTAATAAAAGCTCATGATAGAAGCTATAAGCTATGGCTTATTAAGGCCATAAGTTGTGAAGAAAACTCAGTCCAATGATTGTTTTATGAACTTGTTTGCATGGATAATAAGTATTTGTGACAGGGGGGAGCTTCTAAGCTCATGGAGTTGTTGTTTATTTTGTAAAAGCTTGTGCTTCTAGCTTATGCAATATTTCTTATTAATGTGCTTGTTGATAGGGGGAGCTTTTGTAAAATGTTTTTAAACGGATAGTTTACTCATAAACCGGAAAATTATTTTATTTTTCGAAATCGTCCTCTTGAAAATTGTTTTGGTTTGTAATCATCAAAAAGGGGGAGTTTGTTAGATAAATGTTTTTATCATGATTTTGATGATTTTGTTCAAATGAGTTTTTATACCAAAACAATGTCCCTAAATGTTGTCTCAACACTTCCGATCGTTCTAAAATGTTTTTACCTTTTTTCGGAGTATTTCTTGAAGTTTATATTCAATTTAAAATTGGACAACACTTTTGTTTCAGGCTCGACCGGTCGCCCTATAGAGCAACCCGTACCTGAGTTGAGTTTTGAAACAGAAAATGGGACGTAAGAGAAAATGGGGAGGGCGACCGGTCGACCAGGTGGGCGGCACGACCGACCATCCGGCGACCGTGCACTGGAGTGCCCTCTCAAATGCGGACTTCTCTGTTTTGATTTTCTATCAACCCCAACCGGTCAAGACCAAGGGCGACCGGTCGAACCCCCTTCGAGGTCCCCTGTGTAAAAATTCGCAGAATTCAATTTCAATCTTATCTCTGTGCGACCGGTCGAACCCCATTTTATCAAAACTATCCGTTGCATTTTCGCATGACAGACTTTTCCCTATTTTGTGGGATTGATTTCTAACAGCTATATTGATGATTTTAAATGGTTTCTTTTGCAGCAAATCACTCCCCAAGGAGGAGCCAATGTCTGGAAATCAAAGCCAAGACCTCTCCTATAAATAGAGGCTTCATTCAAGCAACAAAAAAACAACACTCCATACAAGCAAAGAGCAAACAAAGCAAACACTTTCATATATCTTGTTGTATTAGCCTTAGCACTTTCACTTGCACAAATTTGAGGTCTAGGCTTTCAATTCTTGATTACACTTGTACTCATATTGTATCAATCATTATTGAGTTGTAATCTTGATTTTGGTCATCATTCAACACAAGACATCCTTGTGAGTATTCTTGTGGTAAGAATACACTTGGGTGATCTAGGTGATAGGTGTTTGAAGGTTGTGGTAATCTTCAAAGGTGTTGTAAGAGGATTGTGGTAATCCTCAAGGTGGTGTAAGAGGGTTGTGGTAATCCTCAAGGTGTTGTATTAATTTTTGGTAAATTAATAATATCTTTTTTCCTTTTTGAAATCCATCCCGGATATACTGGGGTGGTAGAGGATTAGGCCCTAGGTGGGTTGAACTTCTTTAAATCGACGAGTGTTGTTTAATTTCCGCATTTACATTCTCGTCTTTGTTTGATTATTCGAAAAAGAGGGCAAAATCTGAAAAACCGAGATAATCTATTCACCCCCCCTCTAGATTATCGTAGCCACTTGGACTAACAATTTCATCTACCTGCGGTGTAGATTACGATTACATCATTTATTTTCCGAAACAAATAAATGATCTCACTTAAATAATTGCGACAAAATCCATTTTATAAAACCAATTTCTAACAAACCATAAAATAAAACAATAATACACGTGAATATTAATAATTAAATAATAATTCATGTGCAACGCACTTGCGGGATTACTAGTTTAAATGAAGTCCAATGTATGATTACCTTACCTTGTCCATATCATTTTGGCACTGTAACCCGTATATGGAGAACCTTAATTTTTTTAAATGATTGTTTATCTAAATTTGTCTTAAGTAGTGTTTAATTATATATTATAATCATCTATTGCATTTCTTATTGTTATGTATATAGACTAGATAGTCTAGATTGTTATTATGTATTGTTATATACTATTTTCAACGTACACTACTTGTGTCTAGGTGGAGGCTAGATAGAACCCTACCCCTTTATTAAACTTAAAATGATTTACATTAATTTAAGAAACCAAAAAAAATTTATTCTTTGGCCCTTGCAAGCAAGGAGAAGATCTCAAAAAGGAAACAAACAACTCTACTTAAATATAAAACCTTGAAAAGCCAAATCTAATTTGCAAATATTCAGTGAGGTCTCTTGTAGGACCATTTTATGGATCAGGACCCATAAGACAAATCCTACAATCCAAATTCGGATCCATGGCACCAGTTAATTTAAAAAAAACTTATAACTCTCAATAGAAAAGAAGAGAGAAGACCTGATCCGTAAAACAGATCCTACAATCCGGATCCGGATCTATAACCACCAGTTAATTAAAAAAAAAAAGCTTTAACATGCATTGAATGAGCTAGCCAGGAATTGAACCTGGGTCTATACCGTGGCAGAGCACTATTCTACCACTAAACCACTGGTACTTATTGTGCAATTTTAGTATAACCATTAATATAAGTCATTCTTTTCAAAAACAAAAAATGAATATAACTCATTCATAAATTATTACAAATTTCCAAAGCTCGTCATATTTATGTTCCTTCTTCACTGTTCTAAAGAATAAGATATTTTATCTCACAAAAGTATTATTTTAACTCTTGTCAAATATATTTTTCCTTCTTAAATGTATTGAATTCGTAATATATGACTGTATTAAAGAACATGATACTTTATCTCAAAAATGAATACTTTTGCTTATAAAAGTGTTACTATAACTATATCATATTTATTTTTTATTTTTCCTTCTTTCCTTGATTCGTAATTTGTGACTATATTAAAAAACATAATATTGTATCTCAAAAAATAGATACTTTAGCGTATAAAAGCGGTACTTTAACTATGTTTTATATATATATATATATATATGTATATATTATTGTAATATATTCATAATTTGTGACTATATTAAAAATGTGTTACTTTATCTCAAAAAACAAATACTTTTACTTATAAAAGTATTACTTTAACTCTATAATATTTATTATTCATCTTTCTTTGAATTGAATTCATAATATGTGACTATATTAAAAAATGTGATACTTTATTTAAAACATGATATTTTGTCTCAAAAAATATATATTCTCATAAAGATGTTACTTTAACTCTGATATATATATTTTTCCTTCATTGTAAGGTAATCATAATATGTGGCTATATTAAAAAAACTGATACTTTATCTAAAAAAAAAACTGATACTTTTTCTCATAAACTTGTTACTTTAACTGAGGAAGAAAAACAAGAAAAAAAAAGGGAGCAGGTGGCTTTGACCCGCGGACCTGGTCAACAGGATCCGCAGGTCAATAGGATCCGTCTTCCGGATTTAGACCCTTAAGACGGTCCTTTATGAGTTTTTGCCATATTCAGCAGCTTGTTTGAAGTCGAAACACGAGTATGGTTTGCAAGCTGATCCACTACAATATTTCCTTTACTAATGACAAAGTAGTTACTCTATCTCAACAGCAAGGACCATAATGTAATGACTCTAAACACCTCTCTCATGTGCATTCCCTTCTTGCATCCATCGTGCGATGACTCCTCACCTGAAGATCCCTCACCAAGAATCCTCACTTTCTGAATCAACAGTTGACCTAGTGTCTAGACATGACTCTCCTAAGAGGAATGAAGACATGAGGACAAATATTTGAAATTAAGTTTGTCATTTTAGTTATATATAACAATATTGTCATGTAGAAATCACGACTTGTAAAAAAATCTATTGATTTTAGTTATTTGGTCATTGCAAATTGAAAGATTTGTCGAAAAAATCTACGTGTCCATATTTCAGCCAAACTAACTTATGCTATATCACTATGGGTTGTCGGCACTAGAATATCCGCCACCCAATAAATCCACTACTCCGCTACGCGACGGACCTGAGAACCTGCAACACCACCGTTGGAAGGGGGGCCGGAAGGGTTTTCCGGCGTACCCACTCCGACGCTCAAGTCAGTCATCGTTTCAAAGAGAAAAAATATCAAATATCAAAGTGTATTGAATTGTATTTCGAGTCTAACTAGCGGCGTACCTTACTTGTGCTCCTTTTATAGGTTTTGGAATTAGGGTTGCGTAGGCATCAAGCCATATTAAAACCCTAATTAACACACAGGCCTAGGTTAATCACCCGTATTGGGCCATAAGCCTATCAGGCCCAAGAGATCGGCAGGCCCTTAAGTTGATCCATTTTAGCATCGACCCTAGCAGTCGGTAGGCCCTTAAGTTGTTGGCCCAATCGAGGTCCACCCAATAGGTCGGTAGGCCCTTAAGTTGGCCCAATCGAGGTCCACCAACAGCCTCGGTAGGCCCTTAAGTTGGCCCCATCGAGGGTCCACCAACAGTCGGCCCCGTCATCGTAGGTCGGCCCAATCTAAGACCACCCTTGGCCCAGGTCTTTCATCAGGCTCATAGAGGTAGGTCGGCCTAAATAGGCCACATCAATCAGTCCCCCCAGTTATGTTTGGAGAGGAATTCTTACAACTCAAAACATAATTAATTTTTGGACTCATAGGAGCAACCGAAACTTTTAATCCCGAACTCCGTCTTCGGTCATTTCTCGAGTATGATTTCACTGCATTAAGTTTTTCAAAGAATCACATGGTGGGCCCATCAAATAATGCATGAAGTTTTTATAATTAATAACTCTATGTTGCTCCAACCAAAAACCATCTACTTTTTGAAGAAGTCAATTTTAATTAGTAATTATTTCTACATTGAGGATCAACCGCCAATCAGTCAAAACACCCTTGCCATAAAGTTTTCCTCAATTTAATGGGAAATGCCTCCTTGATCCTTGCACCTAGCTCACGCTAGAACACACCAAAATAATGGTGAACCTTCACCTCGGTCCGCGTGTGGGCATAAAACAGCTTCCAACTCAATCCATGTAATTCACCTGTCCTTACACCTCTGTCATGGAACACATTCACACCTCGGCTCATGCGATTGGCCTCAGCCCACGCGAGTGACCTCGGTCCACGCGTCATATGCACCTTAGGCTGCCAAAAAGCACAAACTAACACCTCAGTTCTCGCCTTTTTGCCTCAGTATCTGACTTCTTAGCCAATACACCTTAATTATTAGACATGTCCACCTCGATCCGTGCAAGCCAAGCTATGAAACCGATCTACTATTAGGACTTTTATAGAGCATTCCCCATAAGTATATCCCGAGATGCATTGGGCAATATCATTTCAATTTCCCTAGCCCGATCTATTACTAGAATTTTCCAATCCTTTCTCTTACTTATGTCCCGAGGTGTTTGGAGTGTTGGTTCTGGTTGAGCTCCAAACACTATCAAAAATTTTATTTGTGGGCAAGCCTTCAAGCTTGCCCGAGGTGTTTGGAGTGTTGACTCTGGCCGAGCTCCAAACACTTGATCAAAAATTTCATTCGAGGGCAAGCTTCCAAGCTTTGCCCGAGGTGTTTGGAGTGTTGGCTCTGGCCGAGCTCCAAACACTTGGACAAAATTTTCATTCGAGGGCAAGCCTCCAAGCTTGCCCGAGGTGTTTGGAGTGTTGGCCCTGGCCTAGCTCCAAACACGGTCAAAATTTTCATTCGAGGGCAAACCTCCAAGCTTGCCCGAGGTGTTTGGAGTGTTGGCCCTGGCCGAGCTCCAAACACTTGGACAAAATTTTCTTTCGAGGACAAGCCTCCAAGCTTGCCTGAGGTGTTTGGAGTGTTGGCCCTAGCCGAGCTCCAAACACTTGGTCAAAATTTTCATTCGAGGGCAAGCCTCCAAGCTTGCCCGAGGCGTTGAAGTGTTGGCTCGGCCGAGCTCCAAACACTTGGACAAAATTTTCATTCGAGGGCAAGCCTCCAAGCTTGCCCGAGGTGTTTGGAGTTTTGGCCCTGGCCGAGCTCCAAACACGGACAAAATTTTAAGTCGAGGACAAGCCTCCTGGATCGAGCTTGACCGAGCTCCAAACACTTTATCAAATTTTTCCTTCGAGGACAAGTTTCCAAGCTCGAGTTTGACCTATCCTCTGGGCCATCGCGCCCAAGGTGTTTGGAGTTTTGGCTCGAGCCGAGCTCCAAACACTATCAAAAACTTCGATCGAGGATAAGTTTCCAAGCACGAGCTTGACCTGCCCTCTAGGCCATCGCGCCGGAGGTGTTTGGAGTTTTGGCTCGAGCCGAGCTCCAAACACTTTATCAAATTTTTCCTTTGAGGATAAGTTTCCAACCTCGAGCTTGACCTATCCTCTGGCCATCGCGCCCGAGGTGTTTGGAGTTTTGGCTCGAGCCGAGCTCCAAACACTTTATCAAATATTTTCTTCGAGGATAAATTTCCAAGATCGAGCTTGACCTATCCTCTTGGCCATCGCGCCCAAGGTGTTTGGAGTTTTGGCTCGAGCCGAGCTCCAAACACTTTATCAATTTTTTCCTTCGAGTATAAGTTTCCAAGCTCGAGCTTGACCTATCCTCTGGGCCATCACGCCCGAGGTGTTTGGAGTTTTGGCTCGAGCCGAGCTCCAAACACTATCCTTCGAGGACAAGTTTCCAAGCTCGAGCTTGACCTATCCTCTGGGCCATCGCGCCCGAGGTGTTTGGAGTTTTGGCTCGAGCCGAGCTCCAAACACGATCAATTTTTTCTTCGAGGACAAGTTTCCAAGCTCGAGCTTGACCTGTCCTCTGGGCCATCGCGCACGAGGTGTTTGGAGTTTTGGCTCGAGCCGAGCTCCAAACACGATCAAATTTTTCCTTTAAGGACAAGTTTCCAAGCTCGAGCTTGACCTATCCTCTGGGCAATCGCGCCCGAGGTGTTTCGAGTTTTGGATTGAGCTGAGCTCCAAACACTATCAAAAACTTCAGTCGAGGACAAGTTTCCAAGCTCGAGCTTCACCTGCCCTCTGGCCATCGCGCCCGAGGTGTTTGGAGTTTTGGCTCGAGCCGAGCTCCAAACACTTTATCAAATTTTTCCTTCGAGGATAAGTTTCCAAGCTCGAGCTTGACCTATCCTCTGGGCCATCGCGCCCGAGGTGTTTGGAGTTTTGGCTCGAGCCGAGCTCCAAACACTTTATCAAATTTTTCCTTCGAGGATAAGTTTCCAAGCTCGAGCTTGACCTATCCTCTGGGCCATCATGCCCGAGGTGTTTGGAGTTTTGGCTCGAGCCGAGCTCCAAACACTTTATCAAATTTTTCCTTCGAGGATAAGTTTCCAAGCTCGAGCTTTGACCTATCCTCTGGGCCATCGCGCCCGAGGTGTTTGGAGTTTTGGCTCGAGCCGAGCTCCAAACATGATCAAATATTTCCTTCGAGGACAAGTTTCCAAGCTCGAGCTTGACCTGTCCGCTGGGCCATCACGCCCGAGGTGTTTGGAGTTTTGGCTCGAGCCGAGCTCCAAACACTTTATCAAATTTTTCCTTCGAGGATAAGTTTCCAAGCTCGAGCTTGACCTATCCTCTGGGCCATCATGCCCGAGGTGTTTGGAGTTTTGGCTCGAGCCGAGCTCCAAACACTTTATCAAATTTTTCCTTCGAGGATAAGTTTCCAAGCTCGAGCTTGACCTATCCTCTGGGCCATCGCGCCCGAGGTGTTTGGAGTTTTGGCTCGAAACGAGCTCCAAACACGATCAAATATTTCCTTCGAGGACAAGTTTCCAAGCTCGAGCTTGACCTGTCCGCTGGGCCATTGCGCCCGAGGTGTTTGGAGTTTTGGCTCGAGCCGAGCTCCAAACACTTTATCAAATTTTTCCTTCGATGATAAGTTTCCAAGCTCGAGCTTGACCTATCCTCTAGGCCATCGCGCCTGAGGTGTTTGGAGTTTCGGCTCGAGCCGAGCTCCAAACACTTGATCAAATTTTTCCTTCGAGGATAAGTTTCCAAGCTCGAGCTTGACCTATCCTCTGGGCCATCGCGCCCGAGGTGTTTGGAGTTTTAGCTCGAGCCGAGCTCCAAACACTATAAATTTTTCCTTCGAGGATAAGTTTCCAAGCTCGAGCTTGACCTATCCTCTGGGCCATCGTGCCCGAGGTGTTTGGAGTTTTGGCTCGAGCCAAGCTCCAAACACTTGATCAAAAATTTCTTTGGAGGACAAGTTTCCTAGCTCGAGCTTGACCTGTCCTCTGGGCCATCGCGCCCGGGGTGTTTTGGAGTTTTGGCATGAGCCGAGCTCCAAACACTTGATCAACATTGTGTGCCCTTCCGGAGGTTTAAAGAGAATTTCACGTAATGTTTTAGAAAGAAATTTGCTTTTTATTGATGGTTATTTCATTACATAAATGTTTGGTCACCTTAGGTCAGGATGACGCTCAATCTTGATGAAAACATACCCCTAGGGAGCTGCCAGGGGTGTGAACTTCTCATACCGCGACCTTCAACCCATCTACTCGAGCTTAGGGATGTTAGGCTTCTTACTGGGGACCTCATCTCCATCGTTTTTCCGATCATTCCTCTTATCTCGTTCCTCACGTTTCATCCTCCTGGCCTCTTCTAGGTTAATGTACTTTTCGACTCTAGCCAATAGTTCATCAAATGTGCGTACTGTTCTATCACTAGGGACTCAAAGAAATCCCCATCCTTCAAACCCCGAGCTAGGGCGTTGGCTAATATGTCTGAGTCGCCGAGGGAACCTCAAGCTTCGCCTTGTGAACCGTTGAACATAGCTCCTTAGCCCCTCATTGTCCTTCGCTTTGATCTTGAACAACGTCAACGAGTCTTTTGACACCTTCTTCTACACTAGTGAATTGATGTAAGAACATTGAGTGAACTCATCAAAACTCTTAATAGCATTTGGCGACAACTGACTAAACCACTGTTGTGCCGACTTAGTCAGGGTAGTCGGAAACATTCGGCACATTAACCTATCAGAAAACCTGTGGAGCACCGCAGCGTTCTCAAAGCGACACAGGTGATCCCACGGGTCAGTGGTGCCATCATACTCAAAACTCAACACCCGATACGAGGAGGGGAGTTCATCAGCCATAATCTCCTTTGAGAAAGGAGTACCCCTCCTCGATCGGGTCAAGCCACTTCCAGACACCTTCTTCTTTAGTTCTCTCACTTCCCTATGCAGATCATCCATCCTCTCACTCCAATCCGGGTCCGTCTCCGTGGCTGTTTGAGTAAAGGTCGCGGAGGCGCTCTCCTCCTCCAATCTGGTGCTCTTCGATCTCGCTCCCCCCAGCCGGGGGAGGCCTCACCTCATGCCCAGGTCCGGCCTATGCCGCCGCTGCAGGTTGGACAACTTCTCGCATCCGATTATCCACGACTTTTTCCACAGCGGCCTTAATGTAGGAGGCCATCTGTTGGAAGAAACCAGGTCCTAGACCACCCATACCCACCATGGAATCAGCAACTCCAGCCACCCCCTGAGGGGGGCAACCAACTCCTACGCCCGGTGCATGCGGGGGACGCTCGCGCTCCCCAATCACCACTCTCGGCGTCTCCATCGGAACCTCATCCAGGTCATTTTCCAAATTCTGTCGTATATTCTCCATAGCTACCTTAAACTCACATCTTAAAACTCAATTCTTCCCACAGACGGCGCCAATTGGTCGGCACTAGAATATCCGCCGCCCAATAAATCCACTGCTCCGCTACGCGACTGACCTGAGAACCTGCAACACCACCGTTAGAAGGGGGGCCAGAAGGGTTTTCCGGTGTACCCACTCCAACGCTCAAGTCAGTATCGTTTCAAAGACAAAAAATATCAAATATCAAAGTGTATTGAATTGTATTTCGAGTCTAACTAGCGGCGTACCTTACTTGTGCCCCTTTTATAGGTTTTGGAATTAGGGTTGCGTAGGCATCAAGACATACTAAAACCCTAATTAACACACAGGCCTAGGTTAATCACCCGTATTGGGCCATAAGCTATCGTGGCCCAAGAGAACGCAGGCCCTTAAGTTGATCCATTTTAGCATCCAACCCAACAGGTCGGTAGGCCTTTAAGTTGGCCCAATTGAGGGTCCAGTCCAACAGGTCGATAGGCCCTTAAGTTGGCCCCATCGAGGGTCCAGCCCAACAGGTCGGTAGGCCCTTAAGTTGGCCCCATCGAGGTCCACCAACAGTCGGCCCGGTCATCATCGTAGGTCGGCCCAGTGCCAAGAGGTCGGCCCAATCTAAGACCACCCTTGGCCCAGGTCTTTCATCAAGCTCATAGAGGTAGGTCGGCCTAAATAGGCCCCATCAGTGGGAGTATTTGCAAAACCTTCTGTTATTAGAAGAAGTTATTTATTGCAGTAGAAGTAAAAGTAGTTGAGAATCAGAAGTATGTAGTGTTTGAAAATAAAATAAGAAGTTGAGAGTGTTTTGTAATAAAGTTGAAAAAATGCTTATTTATTTGTAAATAGAGTGTTTGCAAAGACATCTGCTTTTAGAATAAGTGATTTATTGTAGTAGAAGTTAAAGTAGTTGAGAATCAGAAGTTGATACTGTTTGAAATTAGAATCACAAGTTGAGAGTGTTTGGTGAAAAAGCTAGAAAATTGCTTATATTTTTGTAAAAGTTAAGCCAGAAGTAGAAGCAGAAATTTTAAGCACCCATATTTGCCTACTTTTAGATTTTGATTAAATAAAACAGAATCAGAAACAGAAGTTGGCATTTGCAAACACTACAAAGCACTTTTTTTTTCAGCTAAAAACTAAGAAGTGCTTCTTTTTAGTGATTGCAATTTGCAAACACTTCCAAAGTCAAACCAGAAGCAGAAGCAGAAATCTAAAGCACCTCCGACTCTTTTAGATTCCGGTTAAATGAAATAGAATCGAAGCGAGTTTGATATTTACAAATACTACACGTGATTTTTTTCCCAACCAAAAATTAATAATTTTTTTTTAATGATTGCAAATCTTTATATCTAGAACTTGAGAGGTTGTATGATGGCATTTGAAACTTTAGCCCAACCAGACATTTAGTCCAAGACGCTTGAGTCAGGTAAAAGGCCCACGCGTAAGAGACATCAAAAGCCAAGCCCACAAAGCCACCAAAGGAGGCCCAAGTGTTAAATTAAACTAAAGGTTTATGTCCTAATGAAACAGGTTTAAATATCCCACTAGTCCACTTATATTTTGTAAGTGATTCATTTTTATGAAATCACCGCTTTAATTGTATTTTTTATTTTTGGATACTAAGTTGGCCATTGCTTATGAGAAACGGAGAAATTAAATGAAATACGCTGATTTTGGTTCCTATACCACACAATACGCTCCTTTTACTTTTGTACCTAATTTTTTACTTTTGTACCTAAATTTTTTTTTACGCTCCTGCATATTTTTTGATTTTTTTTTTTCGTTTTTTTTTTTTGTTCCTGCATTGTTTTACATGTTATATAAGTTGTTTCGATATTGTTTAAATTTGTTTCTTTGTTGTTTCTATGTTGTTTCTTTGTTGTTTCGATGTTTCAAAACAACTTTAACATATTTTTTATGTTGTTTTTGATTCACATATTATTTTGTACATTATTTTTATTGGTTTCGGTGTTATTCTATAATATTTTTAATGTTGTTCTAATAATGTTTTTGTTGTTTTCATGTAGTGTTCAATGTATAAATACAATTTTTACCTATTTTAAGCTTTTTTTATTCATGTGGTGTTTTAAATATTTTTTACATTGTTTTTAAGGTTGTTTCCATATCCTTTTTAATGTTCCGATGTATCTTTGTTATTTCCATGAAGTTTTTTGATGTTTAAATATAATTTTTACCTATTTTTAACTTTTTTTGCTCATATGGTGTTTCTATATTGTTTCTTGGTTGTTGAAACAAGTTAGAAACAATGTTGAAACAAAGCATAAAAATGTCCTAAATTTTCTTTGGAGCGTATTGTTGTGTAAAAAAAGGGCGGGAGCGTAAATTTAGGTAAAATTGTACCAAAAAACGTAAAAGGCTGACATTGACTTAAAAAGGTGGGTATTTCAGTCAATTGTCCATGAGAAATTATCATTTTCGTCCTGTTACCAAAAAAAAAAAATTACCCACAAATCTGATTGCTTATTCATTAAATATACTATTTACTTATTTTCACTTTTTTCTCTACCAATCACTTCAACTCATTTTTTAAAAATAAAAAAATAAAAACCATCAAATCCTCAATCATATTATTACGCATTTGCCCACAAATTCAATTATTCACTCACTCACATATTTCTAACAACCAATCATATGCAATCATCACTTTACTATTTTTGTGTCAAATCAACTGAGATGATTACTGTTGGAAAAATAAGTTGGTGTTTATAGAATAGCTGAAAACAAATCGAGCAGAGTAACGGTATAAATCGAAATATCTAGGCAAGAGTTGGACTCTCTCTTTTTATCACTTCAACTCATTTTTTAAAAATAAAATAAAAAAACCATCAAATCCTCAATCATATTATTACGCATTTGCCCACAAATTCAATTATTCACTCACTCACATATTTCTAACAACCAATCATATGCAATCATCATTTTACTATTTTTGTGTCAAATCAACTAAGATGACTACTGTTGGAAAAATAAGTTGGTGTATATCGAATAGCTGAAAACAAATCGAGCAGAATAACGGTATAAATCGAAATATCTAGGCACGGTGCTTACGGAATACGGTAATAGTCTCCCAAGATACAACGACAATCTACTTGCGATAGTTGCACTACAAATCGCAAGTACAACGAACACAATGATGCTTTTGAACTCTCTTTTACTGAATTTATGCAAGTATGTTTGATGATTTCGAAATTTTTCTTATTCTGAAATGAATTCTGGGGACTAATATATATAGAGCTTCTGGTGTCTCTTCAGACTGGGTTCAACCCCAGGTTCGGATTAGCCAGGACTGTTAGATCGCACCTTGTGATCAATAGTTGCGATTTGATTGTCCAGATCGCATCCAGCTGAAGGTACACGTCCCTTGGTACGCACCTCTACACACTAGACAGTCGTGTCTAGTCACGGTGCCCCCGTCAACGAATAGACACATCCAATCGCCGCACGTGTTGCCACTGGATGATTCTCCGCCAAGTCACTTCCACGAGTTGACCTACCACGTCCATCGAGCCACTTGATCAACCCTGGTTCGATTTTCCAAAACTTTAAGGCTCCTCAAAGCTTCTCGCGACGATGCGTGCGTGCGAAGTGCAAAGTGCGCCTCTAAAGCGCCAGTCGACGGCGTGCGCGGGCCTGGGCCCAACTGCTCGGGCGGTGCTCAGATCCTTGGTGCTTTTTGAGCTAGCCAAAGGCTAGTCAAAATTGACTTGGTCCACTAGGGTATACCATAAGGAATTCCACATGATTACTCATTATTAGTGGCTTTATAGTAAAAATCCCCGCCTAGCCCCAATTAATCCCCGCCTAGGTGCTAGGCCCCCATTGTACGCCTACGATTTTTTTCCTGATTAGGCCTGCCTAATCCCGCCCAGGTCCCGCCTAATCTCGCCTAGGCTCCTCCTAGGCGCTAGTACCCAGTCTGCCGCCTAGCGCTTTTTACAACATTATTTAGTGATGAAGCTCTTTATTAACTAGTCAAATATTTTATATGTTTCCTATGTGGGATATGGCTATCCATATTCCCACCCTTTTATATTCCATATATAAAAATATTTTAAGTGGCCAACTTCATGCATTTATTTCTTATTCACCCGACATTGGTTTTGGGAAATTCAAAATGCTAAACTCATCTACTCGCGGTGTAGATGACGTTTATCTCATTTATTTCATACATCGGATAAATAAACTCACTTAAATAATTAGTCAAAATCGGGTCAAAATCCAATTTATTAAAACCAATTCCAACAATCCCCCACATGAATGAAAATAAATTCATATGAGTATGCAGACACTAAAGAGAGTTCAAAACGAAAAGCTATTGCATCGGGAGAGGTAGCTTGTGGCTTTGAACCTTCCATAGTGGAATACTATCGGATTTATTAGGCTGCACAATGACGCAATGTCTTGAACTGTTCAGCTGTTTATGTAAACCAAAACAACAGTATCCACACAATATCTTTCCTAACACCATTTGGTTCTCATGGTTGTGTGCATTTTGGCCCTGGACAATATCTTGGATTCATAAGTGTTTCGTTGAAGCGGCCCATCTTAACACTTTATATAGGTTATTTCCTATTAAGAGTATCCTGCCATACTCCACTTCTTTAAAGTATAGGAATCATTAAAAGTTTATAACTTAACCTCACCACATTCAGCAGGTTTCTTCACTTGGACATGAATGAGTTGTTACATGTTCCAAGTGTTTATCTGAATATTCATAACTTAGTTGTCCCATTGAATCAAGGTCTTGGGATATCCAATTTAAAAGGTTGGGTTACCGCTATGAACACTCTTATTTTGTGGATTTTAAGCCCATTTCTTTCGATAAGCCGTATACTTGATCTCTGTTCAAACCTTTAGTTAACGGATCCGCTAGGTTTTCTTTCGATTTCACGTAATCGATTGTAATAACCCCATTTGAGATCAACTTCCTAACGGTGTTATGTCTTTGATATATATGTCGAGGCTTACCGTTGTACATACTATTTTGAGCCCTTCATATAGCCGACTGACTATCACAATGTATCATGATTGCAGCAACCGGCTTAGGCCAACAAGGAATATCCTCTAAAAGTTGTGAAGCCATTCTGCTTCTTCACCAGTTTTATCCAAAGCTATAAACTCTGATTCCATCGTGGATCAAGCTATACACGTTTGTTTAGAGGACTTCCATGACACCGCTCTACCACCAATAGTAAAAACATAACCACTAGTGGACTTGGAATCTTTTGTGTCAGATATCCAATTAGCATCACTGTATCCTTCTAATACAACTGAATATCTTGAGTAATGTAATCCATAATTTAAGGTGAGTCCTAGATACCTAAGAACCCTTATCAATGCCTTCCAATGGTCATTTCCAGGATTACTCGTAAATCTACTCAGTTTATTAACTGCGTAGGCAATCTCCAGACATGTGCAGTTTGTTACATACATTAGACTGCCAATAATCCGAGAATATTCTAGTTGAGATACAGGCTCACCCTGATTTTTAGCTAAGTGTAAGCTTAAATTAACAGGCATTTTAGCTGGAGGACTGTTATAAGAATTGAACTTTCGAAGTACCGTCTCAATATAATGAGACTGTGACAAAACAAGTCCATCCGATGTTTTAGAGATCTTAATTCCCAGAATAACATCTGCTACACCCATATCTTTCATATTAAAATTTTTTGTTAATATTTTCTTAGTATTCATGATTATATCATGACTACTACTCATAATTAACATATCGTCTACATAAAGAAAGACAATCACATAAGCATTAGGTGTGTCTTTAATGTAAACGCATTTATCACACTCGTTAATTTTGAAACCATTCGACAACATAGTTCTATCAACTTTCTCGTGCCATTGTTTCGGAGCTTGCTTAAAGCCATACAATGACTTAACGAGTTTTCACACCTTCATCTCCTGCCCAGGAGCAACAAACCCTTCGGGTTGTTCCATGTAGATTTTCTCTTCTAATTCACCATTTAAAAAGCCGTTTTCACATCCATTTGGTGTATCTTAAGGTTATGTAATGCAGCAATAGCAATGAGAACTCTAATAGATGTGATTCTTGTCACAGGTGAATACGTATCAAAGAAATCAAGGCTTTCTCTTTGTTTAAATCCTCTGGCTACTAATCTGGTCTTGTACTTATCAATAGTTCCATCAGCTTTATATTTCCTTTTAAGGATCCACTTGTATCCTAAAGGTTTATTTCCCGGTGGGAGATCTACCAACTCCCAAGTATGATTTTGCATAATGGAATATATCTCACTATTAATAACTTCTTTCCAGAATGGAGCTTCTGGACTGGACAATGCTTCACCAATTGTCCTTGGTTCATTTTCTAACACATAAGTTAGAAAATCTGGACCAAAAGACTTAGTTATTTTGGCCCTTTTACTGCGTCTCGGTTCTTCATCACTTTGATGATCACCATCAGTAGTATCACGTGTTCTTTTGCCAGAATTAGCTTCTTTCCTTCCTTGACAAGGAAACACGTCTTCGAAGCATTCCTTGACTCAATAATTCTACCTTCTTGTACATCTGGAATTGCTGATTTGTGCACCAAAAATCGATATGCACTACTGTTATTTGCATATCCAATGAAAATTCCATCGATTGTTTTAGACCCTATCTTGACTTGTTTTGGCTTAGGTATTTCTACTTTAGCCAAACACTCCCACACTTTCAAGTATTTGTAGGAAGGTTTTCAACCTTTCCATAACTCCTACGAAGTTTTATCTTTATTTTTGTGTGGTATTTTATTAAGAATGTGGTTAATCGAGAGAATTGCTTCCCGCACAAATTAAAGGTAAACCCAAATGTATCAACAGAGCATTCATCATCTCTTTCGAGTTCGGTTTTGCGTTCAAAGAATACCGTTTGATTGTGGTGAATAAGGAGCTATCGTTTGATGAATAATACCAGAATCTGAGCAAATTCATCAAAAGGAGCTCCATATTCTCCACCTCTATCACTTCGAATTATCTTAATTCGTTTGCTAAGTTGATTTTCAACCTCATTCTTATAGCTTTTAAAAGTTTCTAAGGCCTCATCTTTACTTCTCAAAAGATATATACAACAGTATCTTGTGCAATCATCGATAAAAATAATAAAATACTTTTTCCCACCTCTAGTTTGCACAAACTTTAAATCACATATATCATTGTGAATTAACTCCAGAGGTTCTGTTTCTCTTTCCACCGAGTGGAATGGTGTTTTGACCATTTTTGCCTCAACACAGATTTCACACTTGTGATTTGAATCTATTTTAAAGTTAGGTAGTAATTCCAAGTTTACTAACCTTTTCAAAGTGTTAAAATTCACATGTCCTAATCTAACATGCCATAAATTTGAACACTCAAGCAAATAAGAAGAAGCATCAATTTTATTGCTTTCAATGTTTCGGAGTACATTTATTATATTCATCTTAAACAGACCATTATCTAAGTACCTCTTCCCTATGAACTGTCCATTTTTCATTAGTACAAACTTTTGAGCCTCAAATACTAGTCTAAACCCTGCCTTGACACTAAAATCTTCCGAATGTCTGGAATATGAAGGACATCAACGAGGGTCAGCTCCTTGCCCGAGGTCATCTTCAAAGACCACCTTGCCAAGATCGACAATTTTAGAAGTTGCATGATTCTCCATGTATAATTTCCTTCCGTTGATAGGAGTATACGTTGAGAACATATCTTTGTCGAACATATGTGGCGTGTAGCACTGTGTCCGGCCACCATTCTCTCGGGTTATCCACCATGTAGCACATGTTAGCTTCAAACACAACAAAGAGAGATTAAACTCGGACATATCAATTGGTACTGATTTGTCCTCGGTCACATGCACATGGTTCCGATTGGCCTTCTTAGGAAGACGACAATCTTTGGCCTTGTGATTTGACTTTCCACAGTTGAAGCAGTTCCCTTTGAACTTTTTAGTCTTCCCCTGTTTCTGACTATTCCCAAGGTGCTTTCTCTTTTTGCTAGAATTGGGCTTCATCAAGTTTGCCTTTGCCTCCATTGGAAGCTTGCCAGACTTAATCTCAGACTTGCAGTTTTCTTCTTCAATTCGCAATCTGACAATTAAGTCTTCAAGCCCCATCTCCTTCGGCTTCTACTTCAGGTAGTTTTTAAAATCCTTCCGTAGAGACGGTAGCTTCTCCATAATAGCAGCTACTTGAAAGGATTCACTCAGCACCATTCCTTCTGCAATTATATCGTGCAGAATGAGTTGAATCTCTTGAACCTGGTTGATCACCGTCTTGGTGTCAACCATCTTAAACTCAAGGAATTTGCCGATAACAAATTTCTTTGTGTCGGCATCTTCCGTTTTATACTTCTTTTCTAAGGAGCTCCACAACTCCTTACCGATTTTTACCGAACAATACACATTATACAATGTGTTGTCCATTCCATTGAGGATGTAGTTCCTGCATAGGAAGTCGCTTTGATTCCAAGCATCGAACGCCATTCTCTTCTCCTTATCAGCCTCCTCTTCCCCACAGTTGGGACATCCTCCATCAGGAAACGAGCAAGGTTCAGAGTCATAAGATAGAATCGCATCTTCATTGCCATTTTTGAAATCTGAACCACCAAACTTCTCCGGCTTCTCTCCCGGTGCTGGTGCTCAAACGGATGGTGCGGGAACTGATAATGATGAAGCCATTTGATATACATGAAAATCTCGTCTTAAAATTGTTGGAAAAATAGGTTGGTGTACATCGAATGACCAAAACATATCGAGCGAACTTGAACAAGATAAATCGAAATGTCGAGGTAAGAGTTGGACTCTTTCTCTTTAAGACGAGATTGCCCCGCTCACGGTGCTTACGAAATACGGCAATCGTCTCCCAAGATACAACGGCAATATACTTGCGATAGTTGCACAACAAATCGCAAGTACAACGATCACAATGATGCTTTTGAACTCTCTTTTCTTGAATTTATGCAAGTATGTTTGATGATTTTGAAATTTTTCTAATTAAAAATGAATTTTGGGGACTGATATATATAGAGCTTCGGTGTCTCTTGATGGATGCAACCCCAGTCCCGGATCGGCCCAGATCGTTAGATCGCACCTTGTGATCAACAATTGTGATTTGATGGTCCAGATCGCATCCAGCTGAAGGTACACGCCCTTTGGTACGCACTTCTGCACACTGGACAGTCGTGTCCAGTCACGGTGCCCCATCAGAGAACAGACGCATCCAATCAGCGCCATGTGTCACCACTCGACGATTCTACCAAGTCACTGCCACATGAGCTGCCCTGCCACGTCACCGAGCCACTGGATTGAACCCTTGTTCGATTTTTCGAAACTTTAAGGCTCCTCAAAGCTTCTCGTGATGATGCGCACCGGATTGTTAGATCGCACCTTGTGATCAACAGTTGTGATCTGATGGTCCAGATTGCATCCAGCTGAAGGTACACGCCCCTTGGTACGCACCTCAGCACACTGGACAGTCGTGTCTAGTGACAGTGCCCGTCAGTGAACAGACGCATCCAATCAGCGCCACGTTTCACCACTCGGACGATTCTGCCAAGTCACTGCCACCTGAGCTCCCATGCCACGTCACTGAGCCACTGGACTGAACCCTGGTTCAATTTTCCAAAAGTTTAAGGCTCCTCAAAGCTCCTCGCGATGATGCGCACGTGCAAAGTGCGCCTCTAAAGTGCCCAATGCGGCTATGTGCGACGTGCGCGGGCCCAGGCCCGGCTCCGGCTCGGCCGGTGCGGAGCACCATCCTTGGTGCTCAACACCGTTCTTGGTGCTTTTTGAGCTAGCCAAAGTTTAGTCAAAATTGACTTGGTCTACTAGGGTGTATTATAAGGAGTTCCACATGATTACTCCTTATTAGTGGTGAAGCTCTTTATTAACTAGTCAAATATTTAATATGTTTCCTATGTGGGATATGACTTTCCATATTCCCACCCTTTTATATTCCATATATAAAAGCATTTTAAGTGGCCAACTTTATGCATTTATTTCTCATTCACCCGACATTGATTTTGAGAAATTCAAAATATTAAACTCATCTACCCGCAGCGTAGATCACGTTTATCTCATTTATTTCATACATCGAATAAATGAACCCACTTAAATAATTGGTCAAAATCGGGTCAAAACCCAATTTTAATAAACCAATTCCAACAATTACATTTTCATCTCATATCCATTCATATTATCAAAAATCCATTCTTCTTGTTTCAAAACTTTTGTTATCACTATTCTCTAACAATTTTTTTTCTCTATAAAATGAAAGAATATCCGATTCGCGCTAAGCATTTGAGAGGTATACGAGGACAAACCTAAGGATGGCTAGTTCATCTTGCAAGGTTGAGAACCTCATGGAAAGAGGAATTGCTCGCCAACATAGAATTAGGAGTTGCTTCGAGGCAACAACGTTTTGCTGGAGCTCTATTCCTAAAGATTCAACTCATATTTTAAAATACTCTACCACAACATGAAAAATAGGGATAATTATAAAAACTTCTCTGAGGTTCGATCTAAATTACAAAAAAATCCTTTACGGTTGACTCTATCTTAATTTCCCCTTTATAAAAAGAAATTATTTCAAAAACTCCCATGATAGTTATAGAAATATTACACTTACCTCTTAAATTTAAAACATAAGCAAAGGTAAGAAGGATTTTTGCAATTATGAAACATCTCAAGATTTTTTTTTGGTAATTAGCTCAAACCTCATTTTTTTTTAATATCCCCAAAAAAATATTCATCCACGTTAGAATAACAAATATTTATCTTGGCTAAATTGCAAAATATGCCCTGTAACTATTGGGTGGTGGCAAAACAAGACAGTGACTTATTCAACTTGCAATTTAGGACAATAATTTTTAAAAAATGGCAGATTGAGGACTAAATTGGCAATCGATTTAAAAAATTCCCCGGAATAGATTCTCAATTTGGGGATTTCATTTATTTCGGTCCTAATTGCTAACTAGACATATGACATGGCAAATTCACGATGACTTGGATGAAAATATAGAAACAAACAATAGAAACAAACAAGAAACAATATAGAAACATTGTTTCTAACATGTTTCAAACATAGAAACAAACAAGAAACAATATAGAAAGAAACCAGAAACAATATAGAAACACCATATGAGCAAAAAGAGTTAAAAATAGGTAAAATTTGTATTTAAACATCAAAAAACTTCATGGAATCAACAAAGAAACATCGGAACAACATTGGAAACAACCCAGAAACAACGTAAAAATTTTTAAAACAACACATGAATAAAAAGAGCTTCAAAATAGGTCAAAATTGTATTTATACATTGAACACTACATGAAAGCAACAAAAACAATTATTAGAAGAACATTAAAAATATTATAGAACAACACCGAAACAATAGAAATAATGTACAAAATAAGATATGAATAAAAAATAACATAAAAAATAGGTTAAAGTTGTTTTGAACATCGAAACAACAAAGAAGCAACATAGAAACAACAAAGAAACAAATTTAAACAACATCGAAACAACTTATATAATATGTAAAACAATGTAGGAACAAAAAAATTAAAAAAATAAAATAATCCAAAAATATGCAGGAGCGTAAAAAGAATTAGGTACAAAAGTAAAAAATTAGGTACAAAATATGGCAAAAACTCATATAGGACCGTCTTACGAGTCTCAATCTGTAAGACGGGTCCTATTGACCCGCGGATCCTGTTGACTAGGTCCGCGGATCAAAGCCACCTGCTACCTTTTTTCTTGTTTTTCTTCCTTAGTTAAAGTAAAAGTTTTATGAGAAAAAGTATCGGTTTTTTTAGATAAAGTATCATATTTTTTAATATAGCCACATATTATGATTACATTACAGTGAAGGAAAAATAAATATATTAGAGTTAAAGTAACACCTTTATGAGTAAAAGTATATATTTTTTGAGACAAAATATCATGTTTTAAGTGTAAAACTATCTATTTTTTGAAATAAAGTATTAAAATTTTTAATATAGTCACATGTTATGAATTTAATACAAAGAAAGATGAATAATAAATATGATACAATTAAAGTAATACTTTTGTAAGTAAAAGTATTTGTTCTTTGAGATAAAATAACATATTTTTTTTAATATAATCAAAAATTATGAATATATTACAATATATATATATATATATATATATATATATATATAACAGAGTTAAAGTAACACTTTTATACGTTAAAGTATCTATTTTTTGAGATAAAGTATCATGTTTTTTAATATAGTCACAAATTAGGAATGAAAGAAAGAAGGAAAAATAAAAACTAAATATGATATAGTTAAAGTAACACTTTTATAAGTAAAAGTATCCGTTTTTTGAGATAAAGTATCAGATTTCTTAATACAGTTACAAACCAGGAACAAAAGAAAGAGGAAAAATAAAAAAAAATATATATAATGTAGTTAAAGTAACACTTTTATAAGTAAAAGTATCCATTTATTGAGATAAAGTAACATGTTTTTTAATACATTCAAAGATTAAGAGTCTAGTACAGTGAAGAAGGAAAATAAATATGATGAGCTTTGGAAATTAATAATTTATTAATGGTGTTATATTCATGGTTATATTGAAACTACACAACAAGTAGTTGTGGTATAGTGGTAGAATAGTACATTCCTATGGTATAGACCTGGGTTCGATTCTTAGCCTCTACATTTAGAGGCGTTTTTAATTTTTTTTTAATTTATCAGGCGTATTTATGAATGAGTTTATATATATAGTTATACTAAACTTGCACAACAAGTACTAGTGGTGTAGTGGTAGAATACCACCTTGTGTTTATACAGATGCGGGTTCGATTCCTATGGAGAGCGCTGAACCATTTTTCTTTTAAATAACAGGCGTGTATGGATCCGGATCTAGGCGGGATATATGCGGGTTGGGCGGGCTGTAGGATCCGTCTTACTGAATAGGATCCGTAAAACGGTCCTACAACAGACCTACTCCAAAACTAATAGGAATGTATTGTATGGTATGGGGACCAAAATCAGCGTATTCAATGTAATTTCCCCAAAACTATAATGATTAGACTAAATTAATAGAGATCACAAGGCCTAAGCTTACAAAACATTTCATTAGATTGATGGATTTGAAATAATAATAAATATGTTGAGCTTCTTTGGATAAACTGATTTTACAATGAATTTCAAATGCTTAAACTGCTTTTCTAATCTATCTTTTTTAGTATTGTGGTGAATTTCAAATGTCCATCTTAGATGAAGTCATTTGAAATCTTTCTCCAAATCCTCCCTCAAATCTAAATCCTTCAACCCACATGCAACCTAAAAGGTCTATATATCATACTAGACGAGACTACACCTTCTAATATTCATTAGAGCTAGCAAGGCCCGATCTTTTTCCTCTCCCAAAATCATTGCTCGGACTTAAATTGGCTCGATATTCATATATAGAATGCTATTTATATTTAAGGATAAATGTAAATTTAAAAAGTGACATTTGGAGTAATTACAAAAATCTAGAAAAGTTTTAAGATTATAGAAACCCTTTGGTGGTTTGATTTCTTCTTACATTTTTCTCAACCATTAATTGACTGATGATGTAATTCGCGACATCATCAAATATTTTACAATTACAACGCTCGACTTTTTCAAATATTACAAATAGCCTAAACATGTCGTCCGGCTATTTATAATACATACAAAAGTTGGGGATCTAATTTAAAACATGTTAATGATGACAGAAATTTCATCGCTTTAACTAACAATTTGGGTAAAAATATTATGGAATCAAACTTCAAAGAGGTTTTCGCGATTTTGAAACTCCTCTAATTTTTTTTTTTTTGGTAATTACCTCAAACTCAAGGGTTCTATTTGTAATCATTCCTTAAATATATTTAAGCATTTATTCTTTCTAGCTATTTTTTTCTCGTCACGAGGCGAGATCTTGATCTATAACTCATCTATATATATAAAAAGAGAAGTCGCTGGAAATAGTATGGCGAAATTTTCCCGCCCTTTTGCAAATTACTATAATAAGTAATAAAAATATGTGTAAAAATAAGAAGTGATATATATTCGGTATTTTATTATTTTTGGTAGTCAACTTTCTTTAAATAATCACATTTTAAAATGATAAAAAGAATAGAATTATGTAAAATTAGCTTTCCAAATATTTGTGTGTATTGCATTAATTATTATATTTATGTTTTTCTTTATTAAAAAAAACATTAATAACTTTTTAATTTTTTTTATCTGTTTTTGACGTATGATATATCAAATTAATCATTTTTTACGAACTTCAGTTTGACACCCGAATTGCATATGTACATAATAAAAATATAAGAAATAAAAAAATACAAGAAATATTTACTCATTATTTTATAATTTGTAATGAGCTTTAAAAACTATGTGTAGGTCCCAAGGGGTGTAAGTGTAAGGTTTAGAAGGGGGGGTTGAATAAACCTTACCAAATTTTTGATTTAGTCCTTTTTAAAAATTCAGAGTTGATACTACACAGCTGTGTCCTTGGTGGACAGCCAATTTAGTTAATCAAGAGAGTTAGTCTCTCAACAGACTTAATCGAGTTGTTGATGGAATAACTCAAATTGTTAAGTCTAAATTAACTCAACTTGTGGTTTGTTTTTCATTGGAAGACTTAACACCCTTGAGTTTGGTTAAGCGAGATTTAGAGCTTGATTTAGTACTTAGAGATTATCTAATGGATAGCAAATATGTCGTGAAATTAAACAAATATGATGCAAGAATTAAAGTCTTTGAAATGTAAATGACACAATGAGATTTTTATAGAGGTTCGAAGATGGGGTAATTCTTCTACTCCTCTCTTCTCCAACTCCTGGAGGAATCCACTAGGTATTGATCGGATACAAAGTGGTAATGATCCGGATACAAGTCTTGATCACACAAACCGACTTGATCCTTTGGGACTCGATGAGACGCCTTGATCACTCACTCGGTGGCTTCTCGTGCGACTCGGCTTCTTCACAGGCAAATGCCTTGCTACTACAGACCACTTGCTCAAGCTCTTTGGATTTGATCACGAAGCCCTCCAAAAGCTCAAGACTTGGTTCGACCTTGAACCTTCCTACAATCCTTCGTGGAATGTAGACCCTTGATTCTTGATAATTTCCTCTTCAACCGATTGAAGTTATCTTTCCTTCACAGTGAGTGTTGGATTGATGTTCTTCGTAGTGTAGGCTTGAGGATTGAGCGTTTAATAACTTGAGAATATTTCAGTTCTGATTCGATAATTGCTTGAATGTTTGTGGTTTTGGTCACCTCTTCTCGTAGTCATTCCTCGGCCTTTTATAGTGATCTTTCAAAAATCGCCCGTTGAAGAGATAGGCTATTTTTTAAAGTCACTTGTGGTCGTTGGCTTGTCTTGTTGCGATCCTTGGAATTGCCATTTCCTCGTATGAATTGTTCTTCACCTTTTCGAGTTCGACACGGTGTAGTGCTTCCCATTGGTTTATTCCTTTTGCACGCTTCGGGACCGAGCACTTCGAGAAAGGTAGCATGGAGATATTACTTGTTTAGGTAATTCTCTTGATTTACGTAAACGGATCTTTTTCGATTATCTCGACTTGACCGCATTTCCTTGCTTTCCCCAGGTGACTTAGAGTCGACTTCCAATCATGGATGACTCTTCCGTCACTTCAACTTGAGACTTGGCTTTTCTTGAGTTGACTTGACCGATACTCCACTCACCGCATCTCACCGCTCCTTGATAGAGTTCCCATCTTCTTTTCTTTGCCATACTCAAATTGTCTTGCAATGAGTCTTCCTTCTAGTCTCCGGTTGTCTTCTTGCATGTTTGGGCATAGGCGACTTAACTCGGCTTGACCAAATTCTATTTATTACAATGCGATTTACAACAAAAATTAGGGTGCCAACTTCCTATTCTAAGTTTTACATGGCATTCATCAAAATCTAAACAATAAATTTCCCAACACTATGTATTCGGACTATATTGGACATCAATTTGTATATTAATGTACTTTGGTTATTTGTAATGTATGCATAGTTTTTATTTGGCCTTAGTCATTTCTTAATAATTATATATAATTATATTTAAATTGATTAAATTCAGTTAAAAGATACTTATTTTAATTGAAGAAAAAAGTATCTCAAAATATGTATCCAAATTTCTATATTTCACATATATCCATACGTAACATGATAGCATTATATTTATATATAGGATTTGGTTCAAATGAGACTAATATCCTAGGGTGAGACCGTGAGACCTAATCTGGTACATCCATTACATTTTTTGAATGGTGTAGATTAATTTAATTTTTAATGTATATTTAATGTGTAAAAACTGTCAAAAGGATATATATATATATATATAATTACACATAGGGACGCTTCTTTTGTTAATTATGGATAGATTTGAACCCCTTTATTATCGCCCAAAATGAGATTTGCATGCATCTTGAACACCGAGATTTTTTTTGGGAATGATTTAGCATACTTAAATTTGATACAATCATTATAAAATTATAACAATTAATTTTTCAAAACTGTTCGAGGTTGCGCAAAACCAGTTTTAACTTTTAAAGCAAAGAACGTATGCTAAATATACATCATAAGTATCTAACTATGCATGTAAATTGCAAGGAAGCAAAACATATAACTATTCCATTTAGTGTGTTGCAAAGAACGATTAATATTTTTTTCATAACCTATATATGCATCATACTTTTACTAAATATGCATTCGACGTGCAAAGAACAATTAATTTTTTTTCATAACCTATAATTAATCTTCCAATACTTTTTGAAGGATGCATAAAATCAGTTTTTAACGTTAAATCAAGAAATGAGGCGAAATATACATCATAATTTGTCTAACTACGCATGTAAATTGTAAGGAAAAAACCTATTAATTTTTGCATTTAAGGTGCAGCAAAAAATAATCAATATTTTTTTAAAACCTATATATGCTTCATTATTAGACTAAATATACATAGGACGTGTTAACATATAATTAAATTCTTAACACTGGGGAAGAATGCATAAAACCAGTTTTAAACATTAAATCAAGATACAACATCTAATTATACATCATTTTTTATATATCTATGCATGTAAATTGTAAGAAAAAAATACATTATTATTGCATTTAAGAAATTATTTTAATATGAAACTATACTCATAATAGTATTTTATATATAAGAAATTATACTCATATATAAGAAAAAAAATACATATGTAAGAAGAAAATCAAGATTTGTTTTAATATGAAACTATACTAATAATAGTATTTTATATATAAGAAATTATTTTTTGAATATTAATATACTTTTCATTTTAATAGAAATTATTTTTTATATTTATCAACGTATTTTAATATTCAAGTTTCAAAGTTATACATTTGGAATTAGATATGAATTTTTTGTTTGATAATTTATATATAAAAAAAATATTTTTGTATTTTTGAAATGTTTCATGTTCCCTTAAAATTATGTTGCAAAATATAAAACATGGTTTTTGTCACGCCCCAAACGGGACGCGACGACGATCCACAACTTAAATACAATAACCAAACAGTCCAGACAAATATCAACGAGAACCCAATGAAACAGAGTCTAAATAGCAACGGAAATAAAATAACAAGTACGAATACAACTTACAGTCTACGATCCATAATCCATATTACATCCCGAAAATCAACAAAATATAGCAACTTAAAGTCAAAGGGTCCTACGCCCTTCGGTTACAAACTGGAATGGAAAGAAATACAAAAGTCCGACAACAACATAAGAAAAGAGTCCAATCAACAACAAGAAGTAGTAAATCCAACAAGCAGAGTACAAGGTCTCAATCCGGGGCGGTTCGCATCTTCAACGAAATCCTCATCTAAGGTTAGAAAATAGGTGGGGATGAGACAAAATCTCGTGGATGGGGTGATCGTGTGCAAGTGTGGCGCAATATAGTTAATGTGAGAAAACATTATATGAAAACGCGTGAGTATGATGCATGAATTCACACACATCCACAAGCGTCGTGATAAATATATTTAAGTAATATACTTATACGATTTGAGAAACAGATTCATGGTCACACAGGCACTACGTGATTCGATCAAGACAGTAGGATTGCGTCACGGAAATGGAACGCCAATCCCATGTAAGGCAAATAATGGTTGCGTCACGGTTTGTAGCGCCAACCAATGCAAAACAAGTAGCGGTTGCGTCACGGGTTTGTAGCGCCAACCAAATGGGTCCGATAACTCCGGAATCGTGTGGATCGACAATGATTCCTTCGTTATTTCTTGTAACTCCCCAGGCAGTATGGTCCAAGACCGGCACCTTATCTCTCCATAGGCAAAGACAAAATCCACAGTGGAGCTTGCAAGGCTCGGATCTGTCATAATCATGATTATACCTCAAGTACTACAACCCGCTTCCCTTAGACAAACTCCGTCCCTCAGTTGCGGGATTAGGACGATGGGGCCGGAAGAGTGGAATAGCAGCCGAGCTACCCGGTTCCATCCCCGATGTATCCATTCCGACTGTGAGCTCGACACACCAAGTTGAATCAGGCAGGAAGGTAATTACAAGTACATGCATCAACCTGGCGAATGAGTATTATTGATTCAGAAGCGATTCGAAAATTTTTGAAAAAAAAAAACGCGAGTGGCAATTTCGGCGTTGGTGGAGTTTTTGGATGAAGATGATTATCGGGAGGATAAGCAACCTTCGATATCTTGAAAGATTAGGTGGAACATAAGTCCTGTTATAGATTCAAAATCGCAAGGCGAGGGAGTCGCTCCGCGATCGGGTATTAATCGGTCAAATTGATCCAATAAGTCAAGGGTTTTTGGGAAAATAAAATACTTTAATTAAATCTCCAAGTCAGAGGGTCCAGGGCTATTTTAGTAAAAGAGAAAATAATTTGAGTTAGGTCCTTTATAAAAGAAAATTTGTATTTAGCCCCGTTTTGTAAAAACCAACACTTTTGGGGTTAAAAATTGAATAAATAAATATCCCGATCTTGAAAAATTAAGAGGTCAGTTCCTAAATTCTCCAAATTGTCCAGAGATTCAGGTTTTTAAAATTTTGAGGTCGAGATTTTGTAAAATTCTCACAATTGCCCAAAATTTGTAAAAATTGTCAATTCGGACCTTAAGTTTAAAATAATCGAAACTCACAAACCGGAAGGGATTTTAATGTGATTCCAGTTGGAAAATGTCATTAAGGTTAGTGGAATATTGGGACAAAAGCATTTTTTAAAATAAATATGTGTAGGTCCTTTAACTTTTGAAAATATCATTTTTGTCCCATTTTGAAATAATTGCCTTTAAGGCTTTTAGGGGTCCAATTGTCATGAAATTTGAACCTTGGGTCCAAAATATAATTAAGTTATAGTTAAGTTAGTATTTCCAGGTGCATGGGCTGCATAAGTCCTGGAAATTTCATTTGGGTCCTCAAGTTTAGTATTTTACACATTAGTCCCTCAATTTTAGTAAAATTGTTTTCCAAGCCCTAACCACTTGGATTTTTGGAATAATTTTAAAATATGTAATTCCCAGTACCTTAAGAGTAAATTTCAAATTTTAAAGTTAAGGTCTGGTACAGTTTTAAAAATTGCAAAGTAGCCCTTAAACTTTCAAAATTTTACAATCTAGTCCTTGGGCTTTTAAAGGTTGATTTTATTTATCTTAAAACTATTAAAACTTTATTAAAATGTCCAAAAGTCATTTTTGAACCTGAGTACAGTCCCAAATTTCGAAATTTGCAGAGGGGTCCTTTAACTTTCATTTTCTTGCAATTTAGTCCACCAACTTTCCATTTTTACATTTTTTAAGTCCAAAATTGAAATTTAATCAATTATGCTCGACTTTTCCAGGTTATAAGGCATCCAAAACATAGATTTTAAAGATCATACACATGCATGTCCAATACATACAAGAATTCATCAATTAAAACATTAAATTGCACATGCATGCACCTAAAATTCAATAAATAGCAAATTTGAGCAACTCTTGAGAATTTTCATGACTTGATACATAAAATTGACATGCAATACATAGATTATATATATCTCAAGGCTCATGATCAATTTTCTACATGCATTTTAATAAAACACCTAATACATGATCAATTTTCTACATGCATTTTAATTTCACAATTTTTGGATGAGGCTTCTTAGGTCAGCCCCTAATTCAAAAAATATCAAAAATTTGAAGTTAGAAAAATGAGAGAAAAATTAAGGAGAAAAAAAGAAGGAAATAAGGAAATGAGAAGGACTACACTTTACCTTGTGTAGTAGGTGTTTGGAGACTAGTTGAAGCTTAAAATTTGGAAATTTTGGCTCAACTCCAAAATCACCTAAGGTCAGCCCCTATTTCTCAAAAATGAAAAAAGGGTGTTAAAATTTGAAAAAAATAGAAAGAATAGGAAAAAAGGGGTCTAGTACTCAATTCTTACCTTGTAGTCCAAATTGCTCTACTAGTTGTTCTTCAAGTTTGAAGTCCTTCTTCAAAAATGTTGTCAAGCTCTAATCTTCAAGGTCTTCTAAATGTACCTCCAAACCAAATTCAAACTTAAGTTAAGAAGGTAGAAGAGATGAACCATGTGATATCAAAAATGGATTGAAGATAAAATTTCTTACCTTGTAGTATATTTTGGTTCGAATTGTTTTGAAGAAATAGGGGAAAATCTTGAAATTTTTTCTAAGTATAGAAGAAGAAAGTAAGAAGAAGAGTAGAGAGAAGTTGGGAGTTTTTAGAGAGAAGGAGGAGGATTTTGCTTGAGAGTAAATGTGTTAGATGAAAAATGAGATGAATTTTTGTGGAATAAGGCCATTTGGCCGTCCAAGTGAGAGAGAGAGAGAGAGAGAGGAATTTTTGTTCAAATTTGTGTCTTGCATTTTGCCTCATGCATGGGAGACAATTTGAAGGTCAAAGGTATGGGCAAGACTTGGTTTGAATGGAATGTTGGAAGACTTCCAACATATTGGCAAAAATAATATTAAAGAAGTAATATGAGAGATGATGTGTATAATGTTTGAATTAATGGTATAATTATACACAAGATGACTAATATAAGGTGTATGTGTACAAGAGTTGGATGATATTTTTACTCCAAAAATATCCATGTTGGCCGTCCTTACTAAGGGCAATTTGGTAATTCCATATTTTTTTTTTGTCCCAAATTTGATGATAATAGATGAAATATATCAATCTCCAAAATAATTAGTGATTTCCCTGATCACTTGTAAGTTTCATGATCACTTAATCTAAATCAAAATCTTAATTCTATAAGGTAAATGTCTCTAAATAAATAGTCTCTTAAAATTCTAAGGTGACTAATAAATACAAAAATAGTAATAATGATCAATCAAGTGATCATAAATGCAAAATAGAATTAATGATGATCATGATCACAAGTAATTAAATAAAATGAAATAAAGTACAAAATATATGTATTATTAAAAATTACCCGTCAAAATGACGCGGTAAAATAGTCGATCAAAAGTATAAACGACAATAAGGATCAATTAATAGCTCGGAAAAATCGGGGCTTCACAGTTTTTGTTTAATTATTTTAATAATTTTGATAATTGGTCATCTTTCTAAACCCGAAGAAAATATTGGAATTTGAAATGACTTTACTGTAGATTGTATGAGAATAGAATTTATTATCAACATTCGGCAGTTAAACGTTTTTCAAACTTTTACGTTCTTATAGATAAATAGTTCTATAAATAGTTATAATTCATATTTACACAACCAAACCATTTCATATTTAAAGAGAATTTTTATAATTTATAATAATTTATTCTTTTATTTTTCAATCATATAATTTATAATCAAATTAATTATCCCATTTAATTATTTTTTTAAATTTTGCTTTTTGCAATCACTAATTTTTTTTTAAAAACATAAATAACATAAATCCATAATTTGTAAAATAAAGAATAAGAACAAGTAAAAATGTAAAGATTGATTCTTGGGTTTAATTTTTAGAATTATTCAAATAAAAACAATAAATATAATTAATATTAATAATAGACAAATATAATATACATATTCGGGGAATGGGGTGATAATGCAGACTCCCTATTTTATTTAATCAGAATAGGAATGGGAACGAAGATATAAATATCGTTCATGTCTCATCTCTGATTTTAGAGAAGCGGGGAATCCACATCCCTGCTCTCATCCCCGGATTAACCAGAGATTCTCCGTCTCATTCTATTTGATTACTAATAGGGATGGTTCCCGAGGGAATGTTGCCATCCCTAAATGCACGAGATAAAATCCATATAACTATTAAAAAAGTGTAAACATAATAGTATAAACCAGAAATATATATCCCGCGCATCGCACGGTAAAAGACTAGTTTCCTGAAAAAATTACGAGTTGACACCACTGACACATCTATATCTATCTATCTATATATATAATAGCAGAAGTCCGAAACAAAAAAATTCCCGTTCTTTTTACTTTTTATATTAGGAAAATATTGTAAAGGGTATTCCTACATTATATATGTATATAAATTAGGAAAATATTAAAATTGTATTAAATTAGAAAACTATTATAAATGATATTTCTATTTTATTTTATGTATGTATAAAAATTAGGAATCCGAAACAAAAAAAATCCCGCTCTTTTTATTCTTATTTTCGGTAATATTTTAATTTAGAAAAATATTGTAAATGGTATTCCTACTTTATATTATATAAATTATGAAAATATTATATATGGTATTCCTATTTTATGTGTATACAAATTAGGAAAATTTTATAAATGGCATTCGTACTTTATACCAAAAGTGAGTCTGTACAATCACTTCTATCTATATATATTATTGATATTTTAAAAATTATATATTCTTTGACTATAATTAATCTATATATATATAATAGCAGAAGTCCGGAGAAAATATTTTCCCGCTCATTTCAACTTTCTATATTAGGAATTATTTAATTGCAAAATTCTAATCGTAGATCTTGCTTTGTTCAATAATTGTACATAAATTAGGAAAATATTATAAATGGTATGGTATTCCAACTTATTATAAAATAGTATTCAAAGATCTTGATTGTCATTTATCAATATACATACATTGGCCAATTTTTTGTTAGGAAAATATTATAAATAATGGTATGGTATTCCAGCTTATTATTAAATAGTATTCAAAGATTTTGCTTGTCATGTATTCCCGCATTAGCCGATTTTTTGTTCAATGATTTTTCTCATATTTTTTGTTCAATGACTTTTCTAGTGAACTAGGAAAAGGTTTTGTTTAAATATTTTTTTGGCAAGTTATACTATAGATGTTAAGTATATTTTATAGTAAATCCTCTTATATTATACTACTTAAATTTCTTTAGAGAGAAACTTCAGTATAGTTGATTCTAAAGTCGAATCATTACAACCAAATATGGCTTCATCTTCACGTGCCCCCTATTGACGTCTTCACCAAATGTCTCGCTAACATCGTCAGTATTAAACTCAGATTCTGCATTAAACAAAAGATTTTAATATTCTATATTGAACACTGAAACTGTATGGATGTTTTTTTGGTGAGTTTAATAAAAAATTGTTTATGTTTGTTTATTCCTGATAGTTTTGTTGTACTTATTATCTAAGTTATATTGTTATTTATGTTTTGTTTATTATTAATTATTCTCTTTCCGAAAATTAATATTTAAATTTAGATGGAGGGGATAACTGACTCTTTGATTATTTTACAGTTTTGATTTCTCCTATTATTTCTGCAAGGAATTTATTGGAATTTTACTTATTATATTGTTGCATTATAAATTCATTACAAAGAATTATTGAATTTGATTTTACAGCTCAACGATTCGGCTGGTTTGATTTTATTACAAGTCCCTATCATTTGAAAGTCCATATTTAATAATTGCACATATTGACATGGACAAATTTAACCTGTCGTTCAATGTATTGGAAATGTTACTCTAAAGTACCTATTGAAGTGACAGTACCAAACATGACCTCAAGATTAACTTTGATTTGTATTTTTTATTAAGCAGATCCTTTATGATAATACTTGTGCTTTGATTAGAATTCATAAAAATGTGCAAATAAAGATATTTTCAGAAGTCTGAAATAAAAAAATAAAATACAAGATACAAAATAATATAGAAAAATTGTGCGAAAATTCTCCTAAATAATGCATGTTTTGGAGTTACCCAAAATTAGAGGTACTTTATTTGCTAAGTCAGTGTCAAGATTTGTTAGTAACGAATATTATTATTGGCTAATTGGTTTTTTCCTCCCCTTCCACTTGCTAAATTCAAAAATTATTTTACTGCAAAATCTAAATGAACAATATGTAATTTAATGCTCGAATTTATTTTTATTCGAATATCTCATAATTTTTATAAAATAAACATATGATTTTTATCCTTAAAGTAATGCCCCGTATATTTAATGTAGTAGTATATTGTTGCTGTTTTATTTAAACAACAGTTGAGGGACCAATTGTTAATTGCTATAACAAAAAACAAAGGAGAACCCTCACTACATCCCCTTTAAAATGATGTATAATGCCAGAGTGGACTTTCTATCAATTGAAAGAAGTAGAGATGAGTTTTAAATTTCATACTTGACTGTATAATCTACTTTTTTTTTTAAAAAAATGACACATATTTCCTTAACTAATATAAAATCTTGATTAGTTTTATGATTTTTTTTGAAAGCATTATTTTTATGTAATTTATCTTAACATGTGTAATACATATGAGAATAAAATACAAAATGAAGATGAAGTCTCTTGTGAGACCATCTCACAGATCTAAATCCGTGAGACGGATCCTTACATGGTCCCCATTCCTCTTCTCTCTCCTGCTCTCCTGGTCCCCACTACTTTTCTCTCTCCTCTCATTGGTCCCCCTATTCTATCATGCCTTCCTCTCTTCCCCAACATCACAATCCTCTAGTGATCCCTCTTCCCCCTACACACGGCTAAAGCATATAAAAATGATATAAAAAAAAGTATCACTTGTTATGAAAAATATGACACATTAGACTCGAAAAATATTTTTTTTTATTAAAATAAAGTATCTCTTCTTATGAAAAAAATATATCACCTTTTATTAAAAAAATATCACTTCACTGATCACTTATTATGAAAAAAGGTCACTTTTTATTAAAATAAAGTATCACTTCTTATGGGAAAAGTATCACTTCTTATTAATAAAATATCACTTCTTATTAAAACAAATATTACTTTTACTTAAAAAAGTAACATTTCTTATTAAAAAAATATCATTTCTTATTAAAAAAGTATCATTTCTTATTTAAAAAGTATCACTTCTTATTAAAAGAAAAGTATCAGTTCTTATTAAAATAGTATCATTTTTGATTTAAAAAGTATCACTACTTATTAAAATAATTATCATTTCTTATTAAAGAAAATATATTATTTTTTATTACAGATGTATCAATTCTTATTTAAAAAGTATCACTTATTGTTAAAACAAATCAGTTTTTATTTAAAAAAAAAGTATCACTTTTTATTAAAAAAGTATCAATTCTAGTCTGAAAAGTATACATTATATTTTAAAAGTTTCATTTCTTTATGTATTTTTTTTTTCATTTGAGGAGAGAGAGTAGACATGTGTGGGATGTGATGAGAGAAAAAAAAAAAGGGGACGATGTATATGTATAAGGAGACCATATATATGTATATATACATATATATATATATATAGAGAGAGAGAGAGAGAAAGAGATGAGAGGATTATATATATATATATATGTATATATATGTGGGGACCATACATATAGGGAGAGAGAATGAATAGAGATGACGGGAGAGAGAATGAGGGGGGACCACATATGATAGAGAGAGAGGTACACATGTATGTTGAATTTGGTAATGAGGCTCCGTCTCACGGATTTAAATCCGTGAGATGGTCTCACATAAGTTTTTGCCCAAAATGAAATAGATTAATTAAACCAATATAGATGTGCTAAGATTTGAATGACAGTCAAGCTAATGCAAAAATTCACACTAATTGTCAATCAATGACTAGATTCGGGCAATGGCCACGAGAGTTGGTGTTGTTTTCACTATGTTAATAATGACCAATCATTTATTATTATATATTTTATTGGTATCAATTCTATATGTAATTTGTATTTACTATCCCACCTCTTAATGAAGAAAAGGGAAAAAGAAAATGAAATAAAGAAAAAAAGATCGTTGGACATCTAACCCTCAAATTCTTTTAAAAAGAGTCTTGATATTTTAGTCAAATTCATTATTATTGATGTAAATAAATTATTTAATAATATACCCACTAAAATATTTTGATTTGATTTTACTAAAGATACCAATTGAAAAAATAAAAAAATATAGAATGCACCAAACACATGCAAATCAAAAATCATGCAATTTTTATTATATATTTAATCGAATTTGACATTGCTATGCAATTGGATAATTAGAAATACATTTAGGAAAAATTGAGTAAATCTTACCTTAATATTTAAGATTTATTAATCTACAAATTTATTACATTACAATAAAAGGGCAATAATTTAGTTGACACCATAATTTTTTCAAACTGTATACAACTCAAAATGGACATATATGTATTATGTTTAAGGAAAAATATTATGGAAATATTTACCAAATACACAATTCGTATGTGCATTACCATTATTTATGGAAACTCGATGGATTTTTTTTGAAGAAGAAACTTAATAAATTTATTAATACATTTTGTTAAGAAAATATTTGATTAAAAATGTCAAGTATTTATTTTTTTCAACAATATAAATTTAATATGAAAATATACATCTCACAAATATATACATGTAAATTTTTATAGAGATGTAGAGTGTGTGTGAGAAAGAGAGGGGTAGATCTAATAGTAATATAGAGATATAAAAATACTGAGATAATTCTAAGCAAGCTGAATTTGACATTTAAGTCTATAAAAGTCGATAATTGAAAATATAAATTTGATGAGTAAATTTATATTTTTATTACTTTATATGAATATTATTCTTAAAATAAAGTAATAAATATCAACTTATGTTAATAGATACTTTCGTTATAAATTAATAATATTAAAATAATAATACACGTGCAACGCACGTGCGGGATTACTAGTATATATAATAGCAGAAGCCCGAAACATAAAATTTCCAGCTCTTTTTACTTCTTATATTAGGAAAATATTGTAAACAGTATTCTTACATTATATATGTATATAAATTAGGAAAATATTATAAATGATATTAAATTAGGAAAATATTATAAATGGTATTCCTATTTTATTTTATGTATGTAAAAATATTAGGAGTCCGAAACCAAAAAAATTCCAGTCTTTTTTTTCTTATATTCGGTAATACTTTAATTTAGAAAAATTATTGTAAATGGTGTTCCTACTTTATATTATATAAATTAGGAAAACATTATATATGGTATTCTTATGTTATAAGTATAAAAATTAGGAAGAATTTATAAATGGTATTCCTATTTTATACCAAAAGTGAGTCTGTACTATCAATTCTATCTATACATATTATTCATATTTTCAAAATTATATAGCCTTTGACTATAATTAATTAATTAATATTATAAATAGCATTATTATTATTATTACTATGATTACTACGATTCTATACATCATTTCTATTCTCATATTATATTATTCTTTGTTTCAATGGTGGACGTTACTTTTTGTATACTATAATATTAATCAAAATTTAAATATTAATTGACTACTCAAACTTTCCTAAATTATTCAATAATAGTTAAAATAGACGAATTATGTTCGGCGGAATATTTATAGGAATATTTTATGAATCTTTTACATTAAAGTATCTTATACCGTTGAATTAACAATTGATTTTGTGTTCAAAAAATTTTTTGCAGCTTATTATTAATGATAAATCCTCTTATATTTTATACTACTTAAATTGCTTTAGAGAGACACTTCGATATTGTTGATCCTAATTTCAAAGCATAACCACCAAATACGGCTTCATCTTCACGTTCCCCCTATTACTGTCTTCATCAAATGTCCTGCCAACATCGACAATATTGAATTTGGATTTATACTAAACAAGAGTTTTTATATAAACTATATTGTAGATCTGTACGGATGTTATTTGATGAGTTTAATAAAAAAAATATTTGTTTCTTTTTTTATTATTCTTGATAGTGTTGTTATATTTTTTTAAGTTGCATTTTGAATTATGATTTGTTTATTTTTTGATCATTCATGATACTAACTCTTTGATTATGTGAAACTAATTACAAATTAAACACGTCGCTCACTTCAAGAATTTCTACTTTTTGTGTCAAATAATCTATTGAAATACCGGTTTTTACGTATTTTTTAGTACAACTTTTTACGTAATTTAGTTAGTGATGACAAACAAAATTCTTTAAGAATTAAAAAATATTTAAATAAATACTTAGTGATAAAACTGATGTTTACCTTGTCAGATGCCCATGAGGATTATAATTTATATTAAATACCGGCTCGGTGATTAGTTTTATAATTTTGATTTTTCCTATTATTTTTGTAAGGAATTTACTGGAATAACCTATTATATTGTTGCATTAGAAATTCATTACAAAGCTTAACTAAATATGTTGTCATGTCATTATCTATTTAAATTGTAATACATTAATTTTTTTGTGTCAATGTCTTCCATCCAAATTCACACATCATTTTAATGGTTTTACACCATTAAATTGTGATTTTGCATAATGTGAATGGACACTCTTGGATGGTCAAAATGATCAACCCTATAGCACTTTTTTTTCACGGATGGATGGAGCAAATTAAATCAATAATAACACAATTCCGGATGGTGAAGTGTTGGTTTTCTCTTATCGTGTCAACCACATTTTTGATGTGTTAATATTTTCTAATGATGATGCATGTGAGAGGATCCATGTGTACCCTACTATAAATAAATTTTTTATTTACTTTATATGAATTTTTTATTATTAAAATAAAATAATAAATACCAGCTCATGTTAATAGATAGTTTCAGTATAAATCATGTTGTTTGTGGTGTTTGGTTTTCTCAAAAAACGGACAGAATAACGGGACAGATAAGTAAGTTGAGGCGAGAATTAGATTCTCTATCCACAAGACGAAGCCCTATACAAAAGTGCTAACGGTTCCAGGCAATCATCTCTAAGATACAACGACTTTCAAATTTAAGTTAGCAAAGACTTGCAAAACTTAAACTTACAAATAACAAAAGGTGTTTGAACTTTCGATTTTGCGAAAAAAGAAAGATAGAAACAATATGCTAAATGTAGAAGTTCAGATGATTTTCGGATGTCCAAAACTGAGTTCTGGGGGCCAGTTTATATAGAGTTCTAGATGCATGTTCAGAACAAATGCATCATTTGGTCCAGATCGATCTGGATTGTTGGATCGTGCCTTCTGATCAACATGCACAATCTGATGGTCCAGATTACATCTCTTCCGAAGGTACATAACCCTTAGTACGCACCCATGTATACTGAACAGTCGCGTCTAGTCAGCGAACAGGTGCGTCCAGTCTGTGCCACCGCGTGCCATGTATCTCCATCCGGACGACTCTTTTCAAGTCACTGCCACCTAAGCTGCCCTTCCACATCATCGAGCCATTAAGGCTCCTCAAAGCTCCTCGCGATGATGCGTACGTGCAAAGTACAAAATGCGCCTCTAAAGCACCCAATGCGACTATGTGCGACGTGCCTGGGCCAAGGTCCAGCTCCGGCTCGGCGTCATTGGTGCTATTTGAACTAGCCAAAGGCTAGTCAAAATTGACTTGGTCCACTAGGGTGTACCATAAGGAACTCCACTTGATTATTCCTTATTAGTGATGAAGCTCTATATAAACTAGTCAAACATATAATATTTTTCCTATGCGGGATATGGCTTTCTATATTCCCACCCTTTTATATTCCTTATATAAAAGGCATTTAAGTGGCTAACTTTATGCATTAATTTTTCATTCACCCGAAATTAGTTTTGAGAAATTCAAAATGTTAATTTCATCTACCCACGGAGTAGATTATGATTACATCATTTATTTTTCGAAACAAATAAATGATCTCACTTAAATAATCGAACAAAATTAGGTCAAAACCCATTTTATAAAACCAATTTCTAACAATCCCCCACATGAATGAACATTAATGCAATCATGTATGCAGACTCATTCAAAAGTTCCAACGAACCATTTTTTATTTAGTCCTTTTAAAATAATCAACAGAGTTGACTCAAATCAGCTGTGTCCTTGGGAGACAGATGGCTATTCAGCTAAGTTACTCACTCAATGCCTCGATAGAGTGTTGATAGTATAACTTTCACGCTTAAGCCAAATACTTAACTTGGCTGATTTGGTTTTTAACCGCGAAAGACTTAACACCCTTTGTTGGTTTAAAGCTTGTTTTAAACACTTGATTTAACACTTAGTTAATTATCAGTTGGATAGCAAATATTAACTAAAATCAGATATAAAGTAAATATGCAAGAAAGTAAATCTTGGAAAGTAAATTGACACAAATATTTTTATAGTGGTTCGAAGATGGGGTAATTCTTCTAGTCCACTCTTCTCCAACTCCTGGAGGAATCACTAAGTAACAGATCAGTTTACAAAGCGGTTATCAGTGAGTGATTGCAATAGCACTTGTGTTATCACACATAATTGCAATAGCACTTTTGTCAGCTATGTAGTCTGCTTCAGCTGTGGATGTAACTATTGAATTTTGTTTCTTGCTGAACCAAGAAACCAACCTATTTACAAGCATTTGACATGTACCTGAAGTACTCTTCCTGTCAACTCTACATCTAGCATAGTCTGAGTCTGAGTATCCTACCAGCTTGAATCATCCTTCCTTTGGATACCATAAGCCGACTTCCTGGCATCCCTTCAAATACCTTAAGATTCTCTTAGCTGCAGTCATGTGGCTCTCTTTTGGTGCATATTGAAATCTAGCACATACACCCACTGCAAAGGTGATGTCTGGCCTGCTTGTTGTTAGATAGATCAATGATCCAATGTGGGCTCTATATCTGGTTTGATCAACAACTTTGCCATTTGCATCCATGTCTATCTTGACTGATGTATTCATAGGAATCTTCACAGAAGACTTCTCTTCCATACCAAATTTTTTCATTAAATCTCTGGTACATTTGGTTTGGCTTATGCGTTCCATCCTTCATTTGCTTTACTTGAAGTCCTAGGAAGAAAGTCAGCTCTCCCATCATGCTCATCTCAAATTTGCCTTACATGAGGTTTGAGAACTTGTCACACAGCTCTTTATTTCTTGAGCTTGTAGACCTTATCTCCAATAGTTTTCTGCTTAAAACCTGGAGGTTATTCAACATAGACTTCTTCTTCTAATAGTCCATTTAGAAATGCACCCTTCACATCCATTTGATATACAGTGAAGTTCGTATGTGCAGCATAAGCAAGAAACATCCTTATTGTTTCCAATCTGGCAACAGGAGCAAAGGTTTCATCAAAATCTATACCTTCTTCTTGGCAATACCCTTTGGCTACCAATCTTGCTTTGTTTCTAACAACATATCCTTCCTCATTCATCTTGTTTCTGAAAACCCACTTAGTACCAATAACATTTTGGTGGGTTGGCCTTTGAACTAATTCCCATACTTTGTTTCTTTTAAACTGATTCAGCTCTTCTTGCATGGCCTGAATCAATGTGTGTCATCCAATGCTTGAGACACATCTTTAGGCTCTATCAGGGAAATAAAACAAGTGAACATAGCTTCATGTTGTGCTCTGGATCTGGTTCTTATGCCATCTCTAACATCTCCAATAACTAACTCAGGTGGATGATCTCTCAGCTATCTCACATCAGGTTGGAGTAAGTCTGATGGATTCAGCCGTCTCGCAGCTAAGTTGTCTAGAACAACTCTTTCATCTTCATTCAGATATAGACCTTCCAGTTGTCTTTGAGATTTAGTTATTTCATCATCATCAGGGTTGAGTGCTCTCACTTCAGCTTCAACACAAGGACTCTTCTCGCATAGTTGGTCGATTCAACAGACACTCATCAATGTCTTCTCCATTCACATTAGGTTCATCAAAAACCACATGGATAGACTTTTCTGTGACCATAGTCCTCTTGTTCAGCACTCTATAGGCTTTACTCTCAGCTGAGTATCCCAAAAAGATACCTTCATCAGCTTTAGCATCAAAAGCCTTCAAATTATCCTTGCCATTATTATGGATGAAGCATTTACATCCAAATATTTCGAAATATCCAACATTTGGCTTTCTCCCTGTCCAAATCTCATAGGGAGTCTTGGTCAATTGCCTGTTTATCATGCATCTATTTTGAGTATAGCATGTTGTATTTATGGCTTCAGCACAAAATCTCTTAGGCAATCCAGCTTCAGCTAACATAGTCCTTGCAGCTTCCTTGAGAGTTTCGTTCCTTCTTTCAGTTACTCCATTCCGATGTGGAGTCCTTGCTACTGATAACTCATGAGCAATACCATTTTCAAAACAATACTGAGTTATAATCCCATTAACAAACTCAGTTCCCCTGTCAGATCTTATCTTTATAATGGTTTGACTCTTCTCATTTTGAACTCTTCTCATCAGCTGAGGTAATTTCTGCAGTGTTTCTTTCTTTTTACACATGAAAATTTTCCACGTATATCTTGAATAATCATCCACCACTACTAGGGTGTATTTCCTTCCACTAATGCTAGCGAGCTCAATCGACCAAATAAATCCATATGCAAATGGATGCAATATCCTTGTTGAATAAGGACTTGGCTTATCCTTGAATGATGATTTGATTTGATTTCCCATCTGGCATGCATCACATATACTTTCTTTCTTGTACATTGAGTCTGGCAATCCTTCTACAAGATGACTCCTTGCAAGCTTGTTGATTGTCTTGAAATTTAGGTGACTCAGCTTCTTGTGCCACAACCAACTTGATTCGACTGTGCTCTTTGCTAGTAGACATGTGCTTGGTGTAGCAGTAGACCAATCTACCACATATATATTCTTTTGCCTTGAACCTTGCAGCACTATTTCATTTGATTCATCATCTTTGATCTGGCATATCCCCATGTTGAATCCTACATTATAGCCCTTGTCACATAGTTGGCTAATGCTTAACAGGTTGAAGTTGAGGCCTTCAACATAAGCTCCATCTGTGATTTCCAATCCATTTTTCTTAATGGATCCTATGCCTTTTATTTTCCCTGGAGCTTCATTTTCTCCAAATATAACTTTAGCACCTCTAATCTCCTTGAATCTTGACAGATTTCTCTTGTTTCATGTAATATGTCTGGACAGCCACTATCCATGTACCATGTTCCTTGGCACTTAGCTGCTCCTTGAACCTACAATCAAGGAAATCAGTTTTTAGGTACCCATACTTATCTAGGTCCTGGGGGGTTAGTGCTATAAGATGTTCCAACCAACCTATAGCCAAATGATCCGACTCTAAGAGGTTTCCATCTATCAGTACCATAATCATAATGCACATTAGCAAATTGCTTAGGGGTTTTAGGATCATACAGTTGTCTCTTTTGTCTGTATGCCTATGTGTGTGTTTTAGCAATTACTTTCGTGGGATAGTTTTGGTATTTCTGAGTGTAGTGCTTGGGTGCATATGTGTGCTGATAAAAACTCTTTTGCCTTTGGAATGACCTTCGCTGAGGTTTAGGTCTTTGCCATTTTGGCTTATATTCCCTAGGTCTTTGCTGATGTTTCACATTATTCCAATCAGCTTGGTTTGGATAGTTTCTACCATTCCCATTATATGTATTTCTCTGATGAAATTTTTGGGGTTTTTGGAAGCTCTGTTTGCTTTTCACAGAGTATTTTTTGTTTGGAGTCTGCCGAGGGACATGTCTGAATTTCTTCTCAGCTGTCCTTTCAGCGTACTCAACTGGCTTCTTTCCTTTCCCATTATAACCAAGGCCAGTATGATTGTGATTGTGCTTTGGAGTGGATATGCGTGCATCATTTGGTGTTTTGGGGTTTTTGGAATGCTTCATTACTTGAAGATCCCTTTTCCAAAATCACTCTTGGAGTCTGACTATGTACAAATGAATTGAATCATATGCCTGCCTTGTCTCCACATTCCTTTTGACTCATAATAAGTTCATCCAATGATTTGGATGCTTTTGTAAATGAGGCAATCATATTTTTAAGATCTTTTTCCCTCTTTTCTGTAGCGGCTAACTCTGCTATGATCTTGCCATTTTCAGCCTTCAGCTTAGTGTTCTCATCAGCTATATGACTCAGAGTACTCAACTATTTTTTCAGCTGAGAGTTTTAGCTTTTAAGCTGGCTGTTTTCCTCATTTAAGAGTGTGTGAGAGGTTTTAATGTGCTCAAAATCTTTTATCATTTTGCCTAATGAATCATAAAGATCTGTGGGTGATGAGGTGTGTGTGTCACAGTCACTATCACCTGAATCAGAATAAGATGAGTTAGAATGTACCTCATCTTCTTAATCTTGTTCTTTGGCCATGAGGCAAATCAAAGCCTCTTCTTCTGTATCACTTAAGTAATCAGCTTCACTACTCTCTGAGTCTGCTGCCTCTTTGCATTTGGCTGGCTCAGCAGTCTCAGCATCCAACATGGCTTTCTTCTTTTCCTATGTTCTTTCCCTGAAGACTCTTCTTTCTTCTTAATTTCTATACTTGTTCATCACCTGGTCGATAGGAATGTACCTAACAAAAATGTCCTGGTTGTCTCAATTCCAACACGGTTCTTAGCTCTCTGATCAGCTCTGTCGATCCTTGGATTATCAGCTCTCTGATAATCAGCTTTTTGATTTTCAGTTCTTTTAGGTGGCTTTTCCTCCCTTGCTTTGGAGGGGGCTGAATGTCTTCTGGAGGTCTCAACCTTATTTCTTTTATATTTCTTGTTAAACAACTTATTGAATCTTTTAACCATAAGGGCAATCTCCTCATGGTCAATGGTTTCCTTTGGCTTAGCTCTTTTCCCATCACTAGCCAACAGTGCAGCTGTCTTGGGTACAGTTGTTTCCTCCTGATCTTTCCTTCTCAGCTCAAACTCATAGGCTTTGAGGTCTGAGAATAGCTCATGATTAGATGTTCTTGAGAGGTCCATTAAATGTCTCAGGGCCATCACCTTCATTTCCCATTCAGCTGGGAGGACTCTTAAAATCTTCATACACATCTTCTTTTGCGTATTCTTTGCTAAGAGCTGAAAGCTCATTTGTTATCTCAGTAAATCTGGCATCCAGCTGATCCAGAGTTTCACCTGCAAGCATTTTAAAATTTTCAAATTTTTGAACAACAACAGTTAATTTATTCTCCTTAATTTGTTCTGATCCTTCACAAATTAAGGTCAGCTTATCCCAAATTTCTTTTGCAGATTTGCAAGATTTGACTCTGTTGAACATGGCTTTGTCCAACGTTTTGTAGAGTATATCCTTGGCCACATTGTTTAGGTTATATCTCTTTCTATCTTCATTTGTCCATTCATTCCTTGGTTTTTCAACCATGGTTGGTCTTGCTTCAGCAGCAGCTTCTTCTCCCTCAGCTGCAGTTGCTCTCCTTACAGTCGTATTGACTTTGAGTATTTGCAATGGCACATCCTGTCACTAGCCACATTTCATCATGTAATGCTGATAGATGAGCCTGCATGCAAATTTTCTAGTCATCAAACTCTTCCACATTGAACATGGGATGCGAGTTAGATTTGCTTCCATGATAATAACTTTGCTTAAAAGATGAAAGACTTTGAAAAACAAAAGTGTTAAAACCTTTTTGAAAAGATAGAGATCTAGTTCAGTAACCAGTGTGGAAGGCTCAATGAACTAACCGCTCTGATACCACTTGTAGGTCCCAAGGGGTGTGGAGTAAGGTTTAGAAGGGGGGTTGAATAAACCTTACCAAATTTTCGGTTTTGTCCTTTTAAAATAATTCAACAAAGTTGACTCAAATCAGTTGTCCTTGGGAGATAGCTAAGTTGGCTATTCAACTAAGTTACTCACTCAACAGACTCGATAGAGCTTGTGATAGTATAACTCGGCTGCTTAAGCTAAATACTTAACTTGGCTAATTTGGTTTTTAACAGCGGAAGACTTAACACCCTTTGATTAGTTTAAAGCTTGTTTTAAACACTTGATTTAGCACTTAGTTAATTATCAGTTGGATAGCGAATATTAACTAACAATAGATATAAAGTAAATATGCAGGAAAGTAAATGTTGAAAGTAAATTGACACAAATATTTTTATAGTGGTTCGAAAATGGGGTAATTCTTCTAGTCCACTCTTCTCCAACTCCTAGAGGAATCCACTAAGTAACAGATCAGTTTACAAAGCGGTTATCAGTCTGGAGACAGCCTTGATCACACAGTTGGCTTCTCTTGCGACTCAGCTTCTTCACGAGGCAGCTGCCTGGCTACGTCAGCTCACTTCTCAAGTTCTTGGATTTGATCACGAAGCCCTCCAACAAACTTGATACTTGGTTTGACCTTGAACCTTTCTATAATCCTTCAACTTGGATAGTAGACCCCTTTTTGATCTTCAAATGTTTTCCTCTTCAACTGATTTAAGTTATCTCTCCTTCACAGCTTGTGTTGGATCGAGTTTCTTCGAGTTTTAGGCTTGAGGAATTTCTTGATAAGCTTTGAGAGTTTGCAGGTTAATTGCTTGAATATTGCTTAAAAGATCAGTGTCATTCGTAACCCTTTCTCAAATGTTTCCTCAGCCTTTTATAGTGCACATTTGAAATTTGCCCATTGAAGAGATAGGCTAGTTTCAAATGTCACTTTGTGTTCGTTGGCTTGTCTTGGTCTGCAGCCCTTGCGATGTTGACCTTTCCTCATATTAAATGATATTTCAGCTTTGCAGGTTCTGACACAAGATGTCGTGTTTCCCATTGGCTCATTCCTTTTGCACAATTATGGGCCAAACACTTTAAGACCTGGCAGCTTGACATATTACTATATCGAGTAATATTCTTGACTTTATTCCAACAAATCTAAGTCAGTTGTCTTCACTTGACTGCTGCCTTTACCCCAGGTGACTTGAGTCTGCTTCAATCATGAGATTGACTCAACTATCACTTCAACTGATAGATTTGGCTTCTTGAGTTGACTTTACTAACACTTCCCACAGTTGTTCCTCAGCTGACTCTCCTTCAGTCGAGTCTTTGACTTCCTTCTAGGCCATACTCAGCTGACATACAGCAGAGTCTTCATACCAGTCCACAATTGCCTTCTTATAATCTTGACTTAGCTGAATTAACTCAGCTCTTCCAGTCCTATCTATTACAATACGTAATTATAAGGAAAATGGGGTGCCAACTTCCTAGTTTAAGTTTTACATGGTATCATCAAAATCTAGCAAATAAATTTCCTAACAAATACATAACCACTTGTTGACTTGGAGTCTTTTGTGTCTGATATCCAATTGGCATCAAAGTATCCTTCTAATACTGGTGGATATCTCGTATAAAGTATTCCACAGTTCATGGTATACTTTAAGTATCTAAGTACCCTTGTCAAGGCTTTCCAGTGATCCTTACTCGGGTTACTTGTGAACCTACTTAGCTTACTCACTGATTATGCAATGTCTGAACGTATACAATTCGCTAAGTACATCAGACTGCCAATTATCATTGCATATTCTAGCTGAGAAACTGGTTCTTCTCTATTCTTGGCTAAGTATAGACTCATATCTACAGGTGTCTTTGCCGGAGGGCCATTAAAAGCATTAAACTTTCTAAGTATGCTTTCGACATAATGGTATTGTGACAAGGCAATTCCATCTGATAGAGATTTTAATCCCTATTATAACATCAGATAATCCCATATATTTCATGTCAAAGTTCTTCTTTAACATGTTCTTAGTATTCTCATGACTACTACCCATGATCAACATATCATCTACATAAAGGCAGACAATGACATAAGCATCAGTTGTACCTTTAACGTAGACACACTTGTCACCTTCGTTGATTTTGAAACCATTTGACAACATAATTATGTCAAACTTTTTGTGCCATTGCTTAGGTGCTTGTTTTAGTCCGTAAAGTGACTTAATAAGTTCACACACCTTTCTCTCTTGTCCGGGTACAATGAACCCCTCGGGTTGTTCCATATAAATCTCCTCTTCAAGCTCACCATTCAAGAAGGCAGTCTTCACATCCATTTGATGTATTTCAAGGTTATGCAAAGTTGCAATAGCAATGAGAACACGAATAGACGTGATCCTTGTAACAAGAGAATATGTATCAACAAAGTCATATCCTTCCTTTTGTTTAAACCCTTTGGTTACCAACTGAGCTTTGTACTTATCTATAGATCCATCTGCATTGTACTTCCTTTTAAAGATCCACTTACATCCTAAATGTTTGCATCCCGGAGGGAGATCAACCAACTCCCAAGTATTATTGTACAAGATATAATCTATTTCATTGTTGATAGCTTCTTTCCAGAGAGGAGGTTTTGAACTAGACAAAGCTTCTTGAATAGTTCTAGGTTCATTTTCTAACATATAAGTTAGAAAATCAGGACCAAAAGACTTAGCTACTTTTGTCCTTTTACTGCGTCTTTGTTCCTCTTCATCACTTTGAGGTAAACCTGCAGTTTCATTAGTTCTTTTTTTAGAACTTTCTTCTTTCATTTCTTTGTTAATAAAGATACTCTCGAAGAACACAACATTTCTTGACTCTATGATCATCCCTTCATTTGTATCAGGAACTGCTGACTTGTGCACTAAAAATTGGTACACACTACTATTGTTTGCATATCCAATGAAAATGCAATCAATCATTTTAGGACCGATTCTAACTTGTTTGGAGTAGGTACTTTTGTTAGCCCAAGTGGCTACGAAAATCTAGAGGGGGGAGTGAATAGATTTTCCCGATTTTCTGATTTACACCCTTTTTCGAATATGTAGAAGATGAAATAGAAGTGCAGAAATTAAATCAACACACGATGATATATAGAGCTTCAACCCACCTAGGGCCTGATACTCACCCGGTATGTCCGAATGGATTTCGAAAAGAGAAATTTTTTATTAATAGATACAAAACTATTACAACCTTTACCTTGAAGAGTACCACACACTTCTTACGACACCAACTTATAAAAGCACCAAACTCTTATCACCTCTATGAAGAGCACCAAACTGCTTTGACACCTAATAATCAACCCAGTGTGTTCTTACCACAAGAACACTAACAAGGATTTCTTGTTTTGGATGATTTGAGAATTACAATCAAGATTACACTTTGTATAAAAATATTACAACTCAAAAGTGCAAGTGTAATCAAGAAAGAAAATCTATCAATCTAGATATGAAAATGAAGTGCTAGGCTTAATACAACAAGAATGTGAAAATGAACGAGAAATTTGTTGATTTTCTTGTTGTGATTTGTAGATAATGTGTTGTGTTGATCTTCCAATCTTCTTTAACTATTTATAGGGGAGCTTCATGATTTGAATCCCAACATAGGCTCCTCATATTTGAATTTTGTCTGCAAAAAGAAGATCACAAGATGCACAAATAATGTACAAAAATGATAAAGTGATAAAAGTAAATCTTGTTGTCTGCCATAGGTTCAAAATCCTCATATTTTGAACGCGTCGACCAGTGGGTCGATCGGTCCACCAGTAGAAAATTTTGAATTTTAAAACCATTGAAAATGAATCTGAAATAGGTAATCCCATGGGTCGACCGGTCGACCCATCGGTTAAGCCAGGGTCGATCCTCGTCTGAAGCTTTTAAAATAGGGGAGGGATAAATACCTATTTTAGGTACCAGTCGACTAGGGGTCGCCCGATCGACCTACCGGTTGATCTCCTGGTCGACTTGTTGACCTAGTCCAGGGGCGTTTTTAATCCGTACAAATTCGACTAAGTGTTTCTTGCTCCGTTTTACCTTGATGGTATTCAGTATAGTTAAAAATACTTTAAGAGATGAAAAACAAGTTTTATAACGCCCGAAAAAGTTGTTTTGAATAACCAAAAAATTATTAAGGTGAAATCATCTAAATCAAAAATAATTTCAGTCTAATAAACTCCCCATTTTTGATGATATCAACCCAAAGCATTTTTATAGGGTTTTTGAGAAAAAAAAATTTAAAGACTTCCCCTATCAATGTATAATCCCCTGTCAAAAATAATCACATTTATAACAACAACAAGATTTATAACAACAACAAGATTTCTTCTTAGTCCATTCGTACAATGTGGGTATTCATTTCTAATTTCGGATAACCCGACAAGAAAAAGAGCCGACAAATCAAATTACCCAAGGTATATTGCTTCTTTGGTAGAGTCCTTGATTCAAGTAAACATTGTACAAACACGGCTCTGTAATTCACTCGTTCCTCTCAAACAATCTTTTAAGTGAGATAATAATCACGATTGGTTGGAAGTTTAACCTCTTTTCCATAAACACAGTTCGAGCAAATAAGAGACACAATACGATAATTACCCGGCATGGCTTGGGTAGTGCATGCAGGTAAAACTCCCAAAAATATTTTCACTTCTTCCAAAGACACCGCAATACTAACATTATCCCATTTATTGCAGGACACCTTCATTCGACACATTAAGCATATGACTAATATCGATATATGTCCAACAAAAATGACGACCATTCACAAATGAATTCAACTCTAAAGGCATATTAGCATTCCCATCAACAATCCACATATTGGCATAGAATAATTTGATTAATTCATCATCATAATGAATACTTGGATTATCCCAAATTGACACCCAGCCTTGAGTTTCAAAATAATGCCTAATTTCCCAATAGTCATTATGAAACGATTGAAAACGACATATACTTGTACGAGCAATGGTCTTATCATTCAAATTCACATTTTCGTAATGGACCTTGGCAAGCTTATTAATGAATCGAAATCTATTAGCTCTTGAAGGAGGCTTGGAAATAAAATGGGACTTACTTTTATCCCAATGAATATGTGAGCTAGAAATACCTTCCCGTAAAGCCATAATTTCTTCCTCCAAGAGCTTTGTGGGATCATCCTGTTGAGGAATTTCAACATTCTCTTGTTGTTGGGGATTTGAAGAAGATTCCCCTCTTCGCTTCCTTTTCCTCCTTTCTCATCCTTGTCTAGCTTGATGTTTGTTGCCATTGGAGTTGCAACGGTTCTTCCTTCTTCAGTCCCGAACTTCTTTAGAAGTTCCTTGGTGTATTTTGATTGAGATATATAAATGCCTTCTTGACATTGTTTGATTTGTAGTCCAAGGAAGAAGTTGAGTTCTCCAGTCATATTCATCTCAAATTCACCTTGCATTAACTTAGAGAATTTCTTGCAAAGAGATTCATTAGTAGCTAGCACCAAAAATAATATCATCAACACAAATTTAAACTAGTAGACAATCTTGCCTTTTTCGAAAACAAAGAGTGTAGTATCAACTTTACCTCTTGTAAAACCATTTTGCAAAAGAAATGAACTAAGTCTATCATACCAAGCTCGGGGTGCTTGTTTTAAGCCATATAAGGCTCTTTTAAGTTTATAAACATCATTTGGTCTAGAAATTTTTTCAAACCCCGGAGGTTGTTTGGCATAGTCTTTTTCTTGAATAAAACCATTTTAAAAAGCGGATTTAACATCCATTTGGTAAATTTTGAAATTTTTGAAACAAGAATAGGCAAGTAAAATACGTATAGCTTCTAAACGTGTTGCGGGTGCAAATGTTTCATCATAATCAATACCTTCTTCTTGACAATAACCTTGAGCTACTAACCTTACTTTATTTTGAATAATATTGCCTTGATCATCGAGTTTATTCCAGAATACCCATTTTGTGCCAATGATGGTTTGTGATGGAGGACAAGGCATAAGCTCTCAAACATCATTCCTCTCAAATTGATTTAATTCTTCTTGCATCTCAAGAAACCAATCTTCATCTTCAATGGCTTCTTTGGCATTCTTTGGCTCTTTTTGAGATATAAGAGCTTTTTCGGAAATTTTTCTTCTTGTCATAACCTTGTCAAGAGGATCCCCAATTATGAGATCTTTTGGATGATCTCCTTTAAATTTGAACACCACGGGTAGATCCAAATTATCGCCCTTATCTTCTTGTTGAGCATTTGAAGTTGAAGGTTAATCATTTGCGATAGAAGTTTGATCATTTTGAGCATTATTTCGAATAATTGGCCCAACTACATCTTCTTCATCACTATCATTATTTGGTATACTTTCAACTCCGAAGGCTTCATTGAATTTGACATGAATAGATTCTTCGACCACCATGCTAGTTTTATTATAAACCTGATATGCCTTACTATTAGTCGAGTACCCCATAAATATCCCTTCTTCGGCCTTAGGATCGAGTTTGTGCAATTGATCCTTGGTGTTCAAATTAAACACTTGCAACCAAATATTTTGAAATAATTAATATTTGGTGTTCATAAGGAGTTTTATTTAACTTAGGACAAAGATATACCCGGTTTATGACGTAGCAAGCGATATTGAAGGTTTTGGCCTAAAAATATTTTGAAAGTGAGAATTCATTGAGCATAGACCGACACATTTCTTGTAAAGTCCGATTTTTCCTTTCGGCTACGTTGTTTTGTTGTAGAGTTCTCCGAGCCGAAAAATTATGAGCATATCCCTTGGTTTCACACAAGATTCTAAATTTTCCATCAAATTCATCTTCTCGGTCACTTCTTATAGACTTAATAGTATCTTCCTTTTCATTTTCAATAAGTCTACACAACTTAGAAAACTCATTAGCAACATCACTTTTATTAGCAAAACAAATAGTCCAAGTATATCTAGAAAAATCACCGACTATAACGAAAGTATAATATTTTCCACTTAGACTCTCCGTACCAATATCCTCATACAAATAAAGATGAAGTAGTTGTAGAGGCTTGGTTATGGGAATTCATTTTTGCGCTTAAAACTACTTTTAACTAATTTGTTCTTTTGACAAGTGTCACATAAGCCAAGGTTTTCAAAATTTAATTTGGGTAGTCCTTTGACATGTTGATTTTTGTAAATGGTTTGTAAATTTTTGTATCCAACATATCAAGTCGCCTATGCCATAAACTAGTTAAATCATTGTTGGCGACAAGACAAGAATCATTTTGACTAACCAAATCACTTGTACAAATTTTGTAAAGATTGCCTTTTCTACTAGCTTTACAAATAATTTTATCATTTTTAAGAATAAGGCATTTTTCTTTATTAAAAACAACATCATAATTTCAATCACAAAGTTGACTTACACTTATCATATTAAACTTAAGCCATTCTACTAATAAAACATCACGAAGAGAGAAAGACGAATTACCAATGTCTCCATTGCCAAGAATTTTGCCTTTGTCATTCCACAACATGACCATCTCTTCTTCTTGGAGCTTGATGTTGGTAAAAGTTCTTTTTTCCTGGTCATGTGGTACATTCACTGTCCACAATCCATTTGGAATCTTCCGTGATTGTTATTGCCCCTAGTACCTACAAATAAATTATTTTTAGGTACCCTAGAGTTTTGAGGTTCATTGGGGTTAACGTTGAGACCTTTGGGTTTCCAAAAATGGTTATTATTATTTCTAATTCTACAAGTGCTAGTAAAATGTCCATCTTTGCCACAATAAAAATAAGTAATTATTTTAGGACTACTAGCACGAATAAAAGTTGGAGCTTGGTTATTTTTCTTGAAATTGGTTTGAAAAGATTTATAACCAAGTCCTAATTTTGATTGCTCACTTCTTTGTGCACCACGAATTTTTGTGACCTTATCGGTACTCAAGTTGAATCGTTGCACATCCTTTTTCAAATTTTCAGTCTCTTTAGTGAGCAATTGTTTTTCGGAATCAAGACTTTGAACTTTAGCAAGAGTAATAGAGTGTGCATGATCAAGAGATTCATAAGAAATAAATAACTTGTCTTTTTCTAATTTTAACTCTTTAAACTCCTTTTTCAAATTCTTGTACTTGCAAATCATATATTTAAACTCATTTTGTAATTCACCATAATCACATTGAAGTTCATCAGTTAAAGAGGAAGAGGAAGCATTAGAGCATACCTTGTTATTATCATCGTCTATGGCCATAAGACCGTGTTCGGTTTCTCTTCATTGTTGGATGTTGCAAGAAGTTCATCTCATGTTTTGACATTCGCATTGAGAGCCTTTTTTTCCGGAAAAAGGCTTTTTCTTTTTTTGCTCCTCATCCGCGAATTTTGGGCAATCGGCTATAAAGTACCCGGGTTTCTCGCATTTAATGCAAGAGTTGTCTCTAGCTTTTCTTGCCTTGTTTTTCTTGACAAATTTTGCAAATTTTTGAACAAAGGCGGCGGTTTCCTCATCCTTCTCATCACTAGCATAATATGTATTATTTGAATTTGAAGCAAGACCTTTAGGTGTAGGTTGCATACCTGATTGAGAGGTCGATGGTTTAGTATTCTTCCTTTCTTTGAGATAGACTTCATATATAAGAAGATTTCCAATAAGTTCATCAAACTTGAGAGTCTCAAGATTTTGAGCCTCCGTTATAGCCGTTACTTTTTCACACCAAGAACCAGGAAGAGCATTCAAGACTTTAGTAACTTTATATTCTTCCGAAATAATTTTTCCGAGTGCCAATAAAGGATTGACTATGATGTCGAGCCCTTCCACCATTTTAGAAATCCCCTCACCTTCAAACATTATGAAGTTATCAAAACCTTTAACAAGCATGGTTTTTCTAGCTTGTTTAACTTTCTTGGTACCTTCATAAATGGTTTCCAATTTTTCCCAAACTTCATGAGCCGACCTTATCCCTCGAATCCAATTATACTCGTTACCTGTAAGAGACCAATGTGAAATATTTAAGGCCTTACCATTGAGAGAGAAGGACTTTTTGTTATTTTCATTAAATTTCATGAAGCTTTTGAGAACTGAGGTTCCATCCTCCATTTTCTTTGTTGGTTGGGAAACCCCTTCGATGACCACATTCCAAATATCAAATCCACAACCTTGTACGAAGCATTCCATCTGATCCTTCCAAAAGGCGTAGCAGTTGGCATCGAAGAGTGGTGGCTTGTTGGTGGAGGCGTCGGTTGTGAGGTAGCTTTCGTTCGTAGCCATAGATCTCCTTTTTACTCGCAAAGATTAAACGAGCTTGCCAAAGAGTTTGGCTTTGATACCACTTGTTAGTCCAAGTGGCTACTAAAATCTAAGGGGGTGAATAGATTTTCCCGATTTTCCAATTTACGCCTTATTTTTCGAATATGTAGAAGATGAAGAAATAAAAGTGAAGAAATTAAATCAATACACGATGATCTATAGAGCTTCAACCCACCCAGGGCCTAATGCTCTACCACGCGGTATGTCCGAATAGATTTCGAAAAAGGAAAAAGTATATTAATAGATACCAAACTATTACAACCTTTACCTTGAAGAATACCACACTCTTCTTACAACACCAACTTATAAGAGCACCAAACTCTTATCACCTCTATGAAGAGCACCAAACTCTTCAACACCTAATAATTAACCAAGTGTGTTTTTACCACAAGAACACTAACGAGGATTTCTTGTTTTGGATGATTTGAGAATTACAATCAACATTACACTTTGTATGAAGATATAACAACTTACAAGTGCAAGTGTAATCAACAAAGAAAGCATGTCAATCTAGATATGAAAGTGAAGTGCTAGGCTTAATACAACAAGAATGTGAAAATGAACGCTTAGAGAAATTTACTAATTTTCTTGTTGTGATTTGTAGATAATGTGTTGTGTTGATCTTCCAATATTCTTCAACTATTTATAGAGGAGCTTAATGATTTAAATCTCAACATAGGCTCCTCATATTTGAATTTTGTCTGCAAAAAGAAGATCACAAGATGCACAAATAATGTACAAAAATGATAAAATGATAAAAGTAAATTTGTTGTGTGCCATAGGTTCAAAATCCCCAAATTTTGAATGGGTCGACCCGATCCACAGTATAAAAAATTAAATTTTAAAACTGTTGAAAATGAATCTAGCACAGGTCATCCCATGGGTCGATCGGTCCACCAGGGGTTGACCGGTCTACCCACCGGTTGACCTGGGATCGACCTATGCCTGAAGCTTTTATGGGAAGGATAAATACCTGTTTCAGGTACCGGTCGACCCCCGTCGACCTATCGGTTGACCTCCTGGTCGACCGGTTGACCTAGTCCAGGGGCATTTTTGATCTGTACAAATTTTGACTAAGTCTTTCGGGCTCAATTTTTGTAACGCCCCAGTTTTCAAAATATAAGTGTAACTTATTTTAATAATAAAGCGTGTCTAAAAGCGCATAAATATGATACATCTCAAAAGTAAACGAAACTATTTTATTAATAAACCAAGAAAGATCCATCACACTTTCGCTGCGCCATTCTAATTTTATAAAACATAGTCTAATATAAAAATTTATTGTGCCACTCACAACAACCCAAAATTTCTAAAACCCAAGGTAATTCTCTAAAAGAAAGCATTTTATAAAACATACATCTTAAATTTAAGATTCACATCCAAATAATAAAGTATTTGATCCCAAACACAACTTTTAAAAATAAAAAAAAATACTAACATTCAATAAAAAAAAAACTCAAAAGCATCGACATTAATAAAATGTTTCTAGCGATCAAATTAATTAAATTTACTGTTTCACATCCACTGCCTCCAATCACCGCTCGGGCTCCTCAACCTGAAAAGTGTTAATAAATATGGGGTGAGCTTTCAACTCGCTCAGTGGAGACATGTTTGTCAAGATTAAATACAACACATAAGCATCATCATAAACATTCAACATGAAATTTTCCTTTGTCATTTTCCTTTGACTGGCCAGTTACTTTATAGTACTGCGGGTTCATCCCGAGGATACTTTTGATCCCAGACCTTCTTACATCCCCAGACTAATTATAACACTGGGGTTCACCCCGATGATACTTTTGATCTCGGACCTTCTTACAGCCCCAGGCTAACATAATTTATTTTCACATTGCACATAAACAATTACACATATACGAAGCACTAATAGCGACAAACAATAAGTGGATAGAATATCCTCACCTCGAATAAACGCAGATATCTGTGCGAAGAATGCAATAATGCAGTAAATCTTACTCCTCGTTTTCTTCGTTTTCTACAATAAATTATACAGTACAATTAATAATATAGTAAATTAATATATTAAGATAAAATAAATAACTAAATAAAAAAAAAAGAATGGGCTGATTAAAGATAAAAAAATAACTAAATAAAAAAAAATGGGCTGAAGGAGGGAATTATGTAAAGAGTATTGAATTGGCTTTTACATAAAAATATCAACTGCAGTGAACAATTTCTAATCTTTGAAAAAGAAAAAGGTTGTAAAGTGGGGTTGTCTTATTAAAAGCCTATCACCAATTTAACACCACCATACAAAATTTTATCCATTTTCACACACACACACACTGACACACAAAATTAGGCACACACTTACACACCTAAACTCACGCACACATATATATACATATAGTATACACACTAGCACACAACTGTATAACTCACGCACAACACATACACTGACACACAATTAAACACACACACTCACACACACAATTAAACACACACATCACAGACTCACGCACACACACTGACACACAACTACACATATATATAAAATATACACAATTAAACACACACACCACACTAACTCACGCACACACACTGACATGCACATACACATATATAAATAAAATCACGCACACACTCACCAAAGAGACCCAATAGAGATGAATGACAATTTTTGATCGGCAAAGTCTCTTTTTGTTTTTCTGTGGTTTGAGTTGCGATTTTTTTTTGTAGAAGCGATTGTTAAAAAAATCCGAAGGAGTACAATATGTATTTATAGGATGAAATTCTGGGGTTTGAGATAAGTAAAGTTTGTGAAAGAATCCTATTTGATTTGGACTTTTAAAGTTGGGGGAAAGATTTTTGGCCCATAATGAATTTCAGAAATCAATCTTTTAAATTGGGCCTGGATAATTATTGATATTTGGTTGTTATAAAAAAAATAATAATAAAATAACATTATTGAACTAATAATTATATAATTAATAGTAATAATAAAATAAGAATACTAAATATACTAAAAAAATCCGGATATTACAATTTTACCTTGATGGTATTCAGTAATAGTTAAAAATACTTTAAGAAATGAAAAACAAGTTTTATAACGCTCGAAAAAGTCGTTTTGAATAATCGAAAAATTATTAAGGTGAAATCATCAAAATTAAAAATAATTTCAATCTAACAACTTCAACTTTAGCCAAACACCCCCACACTTTAAGGTATTTAAATGATAGTTTTCGTCCTTTCCATAACTCATATGGAGTTTTATCTTTACCTTTGTGTGGGATCTTATTAAGAATGTCGTTTGCAGAAAGAATGGCTTCCCCCCACAAGTTTTGGGGTAAGCCAGAACTTATCAACATCGCATTCATCATCTCCTTAAGAGTATGATTTTCGCATTCTGCAACTCCATTTGATTGAGGTGAGTAGGGAACTATCATTCGATAAATTATACCCACTTCCGAGCAAAATTCTTCAAACGGAGCAATATACTTTTTGTCTCTATCACTTCGAATCATCTTAATTTTCAAGTTAGGTTAATTTTCAACTCCATTCTTATAAGTTTTGAAAGCTACTAAAGCTTCATCTTTGCTTTTCAAAAGATATACATAATAATATCTTGTGCAATCATCAATAAACGTTATGAAGTACTTTTTGCCACCTCGAATTTGCACAAGTTTTAAATCACACACATCTATGTGAATTAACTCGAGAGGTTTGGTACTTCTCATCACCGAATGAAATGGTGCTTTAGCCAATTTTGCTTCAACACAAACTTCGCACTTGTCTTGTGAATCGGTTTTAAACTTTGGTATTAATTCCAGATTTACTAAGTTTTTAATTGTGTTGAAGTTTACGTGTCCTAATCTATCATGCCATAAATTAGAACAATCCAACAAGTAAATAGAAGTAATATTCTTATTCTTCACCTCTTGGCAAAAAACATTCATAACAGACATTTTGAAGAGCCCTTTATCAAGGTACCCTTTACAAAGAAACTGACCATTCTTGGTCATTACAAACTTATTGGACTGAAACACTAATCTAAATTTGGTCTTGCTTAACAGGGGACCAGAAACTTAATTCTTGCGAATATCTGGGACATGCAGCACATCCACAAGCATCAGCTCTTTTCCGGAAGTCATCTTCAGCACAATCTTTCCAAGCCCTACGATGTTGGAAGTCGAAGAGCTCCCCATGAATAGATTCCTTCCATTTATCTATTGTAGGAGGAAAATATTTCCTTGTCGGCACAAATGTGATGAGTAGCTCAGGTATCTATCCACCATTCCCTTGGGTAATCCACCATATTGAATTTATAACATTGGCTTATTGTTGGTTGCCATTTTTATTACCTTTCTTTGAGTGTCGGCAATCCTTGGCCATGTGATTCGGCTTGCCACAGTTGTAGAAACTCCCTTTGAAGTTTTTGACCTTTCCTTTAGCATTTCTGGATTGCTTCCATTTCTTGCTAGTGCTTGATTCTGCAAGATTGGTCTTGGCCTCCATTCCGATTTTGCTGGACTTTACTTCGGATTTTTGGTTGTATTCCTCAATCCAAAGTCGAACAATCAAATGCTCAAGCCACATTTCCTTGCGTTTGTGCTTCAGGTAGTTCTTAAAGTCTTTCCACAATGGCGGTAATTTTTCGATAATTGCAGCCACTTGAAATGACTCATTCAAAATCATCCCTTCAGATACTAAGTCAGGAAGTATGATCTGAATCTTCTGAACTTGGCTGATTACCGTTTTGGTATCAACCATCTTGAAATCCAGAAATTTGTCGACAATAAATTTCTTTGTGCCGGTATCTTCTGTCTTGTACTTCTTTTCCAAAGAGTCCCACAACTCTTTGGACGTTTTGAAGCTATAGAAGTTATAGAGTCCCACAACGACACAGAAAGTCGTTGGTGTGCCATGCATCCACAACAATCCGCCTATGATTGTCTATTTCTTCTTCAGCAATGGTTGGGGGGTCCTCCTTTAAGAACTAGGACGGACCCAAAGTGGTCAAATAAAACAGTATGTTTTATTGCCAGCTTTTGAAATCAACACCGGAAAACTTCGCCGGTTTTTCACCATGTGCGGGAGCAGCAACCATTGGGGTGAAACTTATGTTTGCCATTTTTCAAGAAAATAGAACTTTGTCTTGCGATTGTTGTTTGTGGAGTTTGGTATTCTCGAAAAACACATAGAATAATGGGATAGCTAAGTAAGTTGGGGCGAGAATTAGATTATCTATCCGCAAGACAAAATTGCCCCGTACAAAAGTGCTAACGGTTCTAGGCAATCGTCTCTAAGATACAACGATTTTAAAGTTTAAGTTAGCAGCACTTGCAAAACTTAAACTGATAGCGAACGAAAGGTGTTTTGAAACTTTCGATTTTACAGAAAGGAAAGAAAGAAATAATATGCTAAATGCAGATGTTCAGATGATTTTCCGATGTCCAAACTGAGTTATGGGGGTATGTTTATATAGAGTTTTGAATGCCTGTTCAGAACAGGTGCATCCTTTGGTCTGGATCTATCGGGACTGTTGGATCGTGCCTTCTAATCAATAGGCACAATCTGATGATCCAGATCGCATCTCTTCCGAGGGTACACAAACCTTAGTACGCACCCCTGCACACTGAACAGCCGTGTCCAGTCAGTGAACAAGTGCGTCCAGTCAATGGCAACACGTGGCACGTGTTGCCATTCGGACGACTCTGGCCAAGTCACTACCACTTGAGTCGCCCTGCCACGTCACTGAACTTTAGTTCGATTTGTCAAAATATTAAGGCTCCTCTCGATGATGCGTACGTGTGAGGTGCAAAGTGCACCTCTAAAGCGCCCAATGCGACTATGTGCGATGTGTCCGGCCTGGGCTCGGACAGTAAGCTAGCCAAAGGCTAGTTAAAATTGATTTGGTCCACTAGGGTGTACCATAAGAAGCTCCACTTAATTACTCTTTATTAGTAGTGAAGCTCTATATAAACTAGTCAAACATTTAATATGTTTCCTATGTGGGATATGGTTTTCCATATTCACACCCTTTTATATTCCTTATATAAAAGGTATTCAAGTGGTTAACATTATGCATTACTTTCTCATTCACCCAAAATTGGTTTTGAGAAAGTCAAAATGCTAATTTCATCTACCTGCGGTGTAGATTACGATTACATCATTTATTTTCTGAAACAAATAAATGATCTCACTTAAATAATTGGGACAAAATCCATTTTATAAAACCAATTTCTAACAAACCATAAAATAAAATAATAATACACGTGAATATTAATAATTAAATAATAATTCATGTGCACGCACTTGCGGGATTACTAGTTTAAATGAAGTCCAATGTATGATTACCTTACCTTGTCCATATCATTTTGGCATCGTAACCCGTATATGGAGAACCTTAATTTTTTTAAATGATTGTTTATCTAAATTTGTCTTAAGTAGTGTTTAATTATATATTATAATCATCTACTTCATTTCTTATTGTTATGTATATAGACTAGATAGTCTAGATTGTTATTATGTATTGTTATATACTATTTTCAACGTACACTACTTGTGTCTAGGTGGAGGCTAGACAGAACCCTACCCCTTTATTAAACTTAAAATGATTTACATTAATTTAAGAAACCAAAAAAAAATTTATTCTTTGGCCCTTGCAAGCAAGGAGAAGATCTCAAAAAGGAAACAAACAACTCTACTTAAATATAAAACCTTGAAAAGCCAAATCTAATTTGCAAATATTCAGTGAGGTCTCTTGTAGGACCATTTTATGGATCAGGACCCATAAGACAAATCCTACAATCCAAATCCGGACCCATGGCACCAGTTAATTTAAAAAAAACTTATAACTCTCAATAGAAAAGAAGAGAGAAGGCCTGATCCGTAAAACAGATCCTACAACCCGGATCCGGATCTATAACCACCAGTTAATTAAAAAAAAGCTTCAACATGCATTGAATGAGCTAGCCAGGAATTGAACCTGGGTCTATACCGTGGCAGAGCACTATTCTACCACTAAACCACTGGTACTTATTGTGCAGTTTCAGTATAACCATTAATATAAGTCATTCTTTTCAAAAACAAAAAATGAATATAACTCATTCATAAATTATTACAAGTTTCCAAAGCTCGTCATATTTATGTTCCTTCTTCACTGTTCTAAAGAATAAGATATTTTATCTCATAAAAGTATTATTTTAACTCTTGTCAAATATATTTTTCCTTCTTAAATGTATTGAATTCCTAATATATGACTGTATTAAAGAACATGATACTTTATCTCAAAAATGAATACTTTTGCTTATAAAAGTGTTACTTTAACTATATCATATTTATTTTTTATTTTTCCTTCTTTCCTTGATTCGTAATTTGTGACTATATTAAAAAACATAATACTTTATCTCAAAAAATAGATACTTTAGCGTATAAAAGTGGTACTTTAACTATGTTATATATATATATATATATTATTGTAATATATTCATAATTTGTGACTATATTAAAAATGTGTTACTTTATCTCAAAAAACAAATACTTTTACTTATAAAAGTATTACTTTAACTCTATAATATTTAGTATTCATCTTTCTTTGAATTGAATTCATAATATGTGACTATATTAAAAAACGTGATACTTTATTTAAAACAACATATACTTTTACTATTAAAACATGATATTTTGTCTCAAAAAATATATATTCTCATAAAGATGTTACTTTAACTCTGATATATTTATTTTTCCTTCACTGTAAGGTAATCATAATATGTGGCTATATTAAAAAAACTGATACTTTATCTAAAAAAACTGATACTTTTTCTCATAAAACTGTTACTTTAACTGAGGAAGAAAAACAGGAAAAAAAAAGGGAGCAGGTGGCTTTGACCCGCGGACCTGGTCAACAGGATCCGCAGGTCAATAGGATCCGTCTTACGGATTTAGACCCTTAAGACGATCCTTTATGAGTTTTTGCCATATTCAGCAGCTTGTTTGAAGTCGAAACACGAGTATGGTTTGCAAGCTGATCCACTACAATATTTCCTTTACTAATGACAAAGTAGTTACTGTATCTCAACAGCAAGGACCATAATGTAATGACTCTAAACACCTCTCTCATGTGCATTCCCTTCTTGCATCCATCGTGCGATGACTCCTCACCAAGATCCTCACCAAGAATCCTCACTTTTCTCTCAATCAACAGTTGACCTAGTGTCTAGACATAAAACACTTCCAACTCACTCCATGTAATTCACCTGTCCTTACACCTCTGTCATGGAACACATTCACACCTCGGTTCATGCGATTGGCCTCAGCCCACGCGAGTGACCTTGGTCCACGCATCATATGCACCCTAGGCTGCCAAAAAGCACAAACTGACACCTCGGTTCTCGCCTTTTTGCCTCAGTATCTGACTTCTTGGCCAATACGCCTTAATTACTAGACATGTCCACCTCGATCCGTGCGAGCCAAGCTGTGAAACCGATCTACTATTAGGACTTTTATAGAGCCTTCCCCATAAGTATATCCCGAGATGCATCGGGCAATATCATTTCAATTTCCCTAGCCCAATCTATTACTAGAATTTCCAATCCTTTCTCTTACTTATGTCCCGAGGTGTTTGGAGTGTTGGTTCTGGTCGAGCTCCAAACACTATCAAAAAATTTATTTGTGGGCAAGCCTTCAAGCTTGCCCGAGGTCTTTGGAATGTTGACTTTGGCCGAGCTCCAAACACTTGATCAATAATTTCATTCGAGGGCAAGCTTCCAAGCTTTGCCCGAGGTGTTTGGAGTGTTGGCTCTGGCCGAGCTCCAAACACTTGGACAAAATTTTCATTCGAGGGCAAGCCTCCAAGCTTGCCCGAGGTGTTTGGAGTGTTGGCCCTAGCCGAGCTCCAAACACGGTCAAAATTTTCATTCGAGGGCAAGCCTCCAAGCTTGCCCGAGGTGTTTGGAGTGTTGGTCCTGGCCGAGCTCCAAACACTTGGACAAAATTTTCATTCGAGGGCAAGCCTCCAAGCTTGCCCGAGGTGTTTGGAGTGTTGGCCCTGGCCGAGCTCCAAACATTTGGTCAAAATTTTCATTCGAGGGCAAGCCTCCAAGCTTGCCCGAGGCGTTGGAAGTGTTGGCCCTGGCCGAGCTCCAAACACTTGGACAAAATTTTCATTCGAGGGCAAGCCTCCAAGCTTGCCCGAGGTGTTTGGAGTGTTGGCCCTGGCCGAGCTCCAAACATGGACAAAATTTTAAATCGAGGACAAGCCTCCTGGCTCGAGCTTGACCTGCCCTCTGGGCCATTTGACGAGTGTTTGGGGTTTTGGCTCGAGCCGAGCTCCAAACAATTTATCAAATTTTTCCTTCGAGGACAAGTTTCAAGCTCGAGCTTGACCTATCCTCTGGCCATCGCGCCCGAGGTGTTTGGAGTTTTGGCTCGAGCCGAGCTCCAAACACTATCAAAATCTTCAGTCGAGGACAAGTTTCCAAGCTCGAGCTTGACTTGCCCTCTGGGCCATCGCGCCCGAGGTGTTTGGAGTTTTGGCTCGAGCCGAGCTCCAAACACTTTATCAAATTTTTCCTTCGAGGATAAGTTTCCAAGCTCGAGCTTGACCTATCCTCTGGGCCATCGCGCCCGAGGTGTTTGGAGTTTTGGCTCGAGCCGAGCTCCAAACACTTTATTAAATTTTTCCTTCGAGGATAAGTTTCCAAGCTCGAGCTTGACCTATCCTCTGGGCCATCGCGCCCAAGGTGTTTGGAGTTTTGGCTCGAGCCGAGCTCCAAACACTTTATCAAATTTTCCTTCGAGGATAAGTTTCCAAGCTCGAGCTTGACCTATCATCTGGGCCATCGCGCCCGAGGTGTTTGGAGTTTTGGTTCGAGCCGAGCTCCAAACACTGTCAAATTTTTCCTTCGAGGACAAGTTTCCAAGCTCGAGCTTGACCTATCCTCTGGGCCATCGCGCCCGAGGTGTTTGGAGTTTTGGCTCGAGCCGAGCTCCAAACATGATCAAATTTTTCCTTCGAGGACAAGTTTCCAAGCTCGAGCTTGACCTGTCCTCTGGGCCATCGCGCACGAGGTGTTTGGAATTAGGTTTTGGAATTAGGGTTGTGTAGGCATCAAGCCATACTAAACCCTAATTAATACACAGGCCTAGGTTAATCACCCGTATTGGGCCATAAGCCTATCAGGCCCAAGAGATCGGCAGGCCCTTAAGTTGATCCATTTTAGCATCCAGCCCAACAGGTCGGTAGGCCCTTAAGTTGGCCCAATCGAGGTCCAGCTTAACAGGTCGGTAGGCCATTAAGTTGGCGCCATCGAGGGTCCAGCCCAACAGGTCGGTAGGCCCTTAAGTTGGCCCCATCGAGGGTCCAGCCCAACAGGTCGGCCCAGTCATCGTAGGTCGGCCCAGTGCCAAGAGGTCGGCCCAATCTAAGACCACCCTTGGCCCAGGTCTTTCATCAGGCTCATAGAGGTAGGTCGGCCTAAATAGGCCCCACCAATGGGAGTATTTGGAAAAACTTCTGTTATTAGAAGAAGTTATTTATTGCAGTAGAAGTAAAAGTAGTTGAGAATCAGAAGTATGTAGTGTTTGAAAATAAAATAAGAAGTTGAGAGTGTTTTGTAATAAAGTTGAAAAAATGCTTATTTATTTGTAAATAGAGTGTTTGCAAAGACATCTGCTTTTAGAATAAGTGATTTATTGTAGTAGAAGTTAAAGTAGTTGAGAATCAGAAGTTGATACTGTTTGAAATTAGAATCACAAGTTGAGAGTGTTTGGTGAAAAAGCTAGAAAATTGCTTATATTTTTGTAAAAGTTAAGCCAGAAGTAGAAGCATAAATTTTAAGCACCCATATTTGCCTACTTTTAGATTTTGATTAAATAAAACAGAATCAGAAACAGAAGTTGGCATTTGCAAACACTACAAAGCACTTTTTTTTCAGCTAAAAACTAAGAAGTGCTTTTTAGTGATTGCAATTTGCAAACACTTCCAAAGTCAAACCGTATGTATGAAATCAAAATCTAAAGCACCTCCGACTCTTTTAGATTTTAGTTAAATGAAATAGAATCGAAGCGAGTTGATAATTGCAAATACTACACGCGATTTTTTTTCCCAACCAAAAATTAATAAATTTTTTTAATGATTGCAAATCTTTGCTATATCTAGAACTTGAGAGGTTGTATGATGGCATATTTGAAACTTTAGCCCAACCAGACATTTAGTCCAAGACGCTTGAGTCAGGTAAGAGGCCCACGCGTAAGAGACATCAAAAGCCAAGCCCACAAAGCCACCAAAGGAGGCCCAAGTGTTAAATTAACTAAAGGTGTATGTCCTAATGAAACAGGTTTAAATATCCCACTAGTCCACTCATGTTTTGTAAGTGATTCATTTTTATGAAATCACCGCTTTAATTGTATTTTTTATTTTTGGATACTAAGTTGGCCATTGCTTATGAGAAACGGAGAAATTAAATGAATACGCTGATTTTGGTCCCTATACCACACAATACGCTCTTTTTATGTTTGTACCTAATTTTTTACTTTTGTACCTAAATTTTTTTTTACGCTCCTGCATATTTTTTGGATTTTTTTTTCGTTTTTTTTGTTCCTGCATTGTTTTACATGTTATATAAGTTGTTTCGATATTGTTTAAATTTGTTTCTTTGTTGTTTGTATGTTGTTTCTTTGTTGTTTCGATGTTTCAAAACAACTTTAACATATTTTTTATGTTGTTTTTTATTCACATATTATTTTGTACATTATTTTTATTAGTTTCGGTGTTATTCTATAATATTTTTAATGTTGTTCTAATAATGTTTTTGTTGTTTTCATGTAGTGTTCAATGTATAAATACAATTTTTACCTATTTTAAGCTTTTTTATTCATGTGGTGTTTTAAATATTTTTACATTGTTTTTAGGTTGTTTCCATATCCTTTTAATGTTCCGATGTATCTTTGTTATTTCCATGAAATTTTTGATGTTTAAATACAATTTTTACCTATTTTTAACTTTTTTTGCTCATATGGTGTTTCTATATTTTTCTGGGTTGTTTCTATATTGTTTCTTGGTCGTTGAAACATGTTAGAAACAATGTTGAAACAAAGCATAAAAATGTCCTGAAATTTTTGCAGGAGCGTATTGTTGTGTAAAAAAAAGGGCGGGAGCGTAAATTTAGGTAAAATTGTACCAGAAAGCGTAAAAGGCTGACATTGACTTAAAAATGTGGGTATTTCAGTCAATTGTCCATGAGAAATTATCATTTTCGTCCTGTTACCAAAAAAAAAAAAAAAATTACCCACAAATCTGATTGCTTATTCATTAAATATACTATTTACTTATTTTCACTTTTTTCTCTACCAATCACTTCAACTCATTTTTTAAAAATAAAAAAAATAAAAACCATCAAATCCTCAATCATATTATTACGCATTTGCCCACAAATTTAATTATTCACTCACTCACATATTTCTAACAACCAATCATATGCAATCATCACTTTACTATTTTTGTGTCAAATCAACTGAGATGATTACTGTTGGAAAAATAAGTTGGTGTTTATAGAATAGCTGAAAACAAATCGAGCAGAGTAACGGTATAAATCGAAATATCTTGGCAAGAGTTGGACTCTCTCTTCTTATCACTTCAACTCATTTTTTAAAAATAAAATAAAAAAACCATCAAATCCTCAATCATATTATTACGCATTTGCCCACAAATTCAATTATTCACTCACTCACATATTTCTAACAACCAATCATATGCAATCATCATTTTACTATTTTTGTGTCTAATCAACTCAGATGATTACTGTTGGAAAAATAAGTTGGTGTATATCGAATAGCTGAAAACAAATCGAGCAGAATAACGGTATAAATCGAAATGTCTAGGCACGGTGCTTACGGAATACGATAATAGTCTCCCAAGATACAACGACAATCTACTTGCGATAGTTGCACTACAAATCGCAAGTACAACGAACACAATGATGCTTTTGAACTCTCTTTTACTGAATTTATGCAAGTATGTTTGATGATTTCGAAATTTTTCTTATTCTCAAATGAATTAAGGGACTAATATATATAGAGCTTCCGTGTCTCTTCGGATCGGGTGCAACCCCAGGTTCGGATTAGCCAGGACTGTTAGATCGCACCTTGTGATCAATAGTTGCGATTTGATTGTCTAGATCGCATCCAGCTGAAGGTACACGTCCCTTGGTACGCACCTCTACACACTAGACAGTCGTGTCTAGTCACGGTGCCCCGTCAGCGAATAGACACATCCAATCAGCCGCACGTGTCGCCACTCGGATGATTCTGCCAAGTCACTTCCACCTGAAGTGACCGACTACCACGTCACCGAAGCCACTTGATCAACCCTGGTTCGATTTTCCAAATCTTTAAGGCTCCTCAAAGCTTCTCGCGACGATGCGTACGTGCGAAGTGCAAAGTGCACCTCTAAAGCGCCCAGTGCAAAGTGGGCCCAGCTCTGGCTCAGACGGTGCTCCGCAATCCTTGGTGCTTTTTGAGCTAGCCAAAGGCTAGTCAAAATTGACTTGGTCCACTAGGGTATACCATAAGGAGTTCCACATGATTACTCATTATTAGTGGCTTTATAGTAAAAATCCCCGTCTAGCCCCGATTAATCCCCGCCTAGGTGCTAGGCCCCCATTGTCCGCCTACGATTTTTTTCCCGATTAGGCCTGCCTAATCCCGCCCAGGTCCCGCCTAATCCCGCCTAGGCTCCGCCTAGGTGCTAGTCCCCAGTCTGCCGCCTAGCACTTTTTACAACATTATTTAGTGGTGAAGCTCTTTATTAACTAGTCAAATATTTAATATGTTTCCTATGTGGGATATGGTTATCCATATTCCCACCCTTTTATATTCCATATATAAAAATATTTTAAGTGGCCAACTTCATGCATTTATTTCTTATTCACCCAACATTGGTTTTGGGAAATTCAAAATGTTAAACTCATCTACTCGCGGTGTAGATGATGTTTATCTCATTTATTTCATACATCGGATAAATAAACTCACTTAAATAATTAGTCAAAATCGGGTCAAAATCCAATTTATTAAAACCAATTCCAACAATCCCCCACATGAATGAAAATAAATTCATATGAGTATGCAGACACTAAAGAGAGTTCAAAACGGAAAGCTATTGCATCGGGAGAGGTAGCTTGTGGCTTTGAACCTTCCATAGTGGAATACTATCGGATTTACTAGGCTGCACAATGACGCGATGTCTTGAACTGTTCATCTGTTTATGTAAACCAAAACAATAGTATCCACACAATATCTTTCCTAACACCATTTGGTTCTCATGGTTGTGTGCATTTTGGCCCTGGACAATATCTTGGATTCTTAAGTGTTTTGTTGAAGCGGCCCATCTTAACACTTTATATAGGTGATTTCCTATTAAGAGTATCCTGTCATACTTCACTTCTTTAAAGTATAGGAATCATTAAAAGTTTATAACTTAACCTCACCACATTCAGCAGGTTTCTCCACTTGGACATGAATGAGTTGTTACATGTTCCAAGTGTTTATCTGAATATTCATAACTTAGTTGTCCCATTGAATCAAGGTCTTGGGATCTCCAATTTAAAAGGTTGGGTTACCGCTATGAACACTCTTATTTTGTGGATTTTAAGCCCATTTCTTTCGATAAGTCGTATACTTGATCTCTGTTCAAACCTTTAGTTAACGGATCCGCTAGGTTTTCTTTCGATTTCACGTAATCGATTGTAATAACCCCATTTGAGATCAACTTCCTAACGGTGTTATGTCTTTGATATATATGTCGAGACTTACCGTTGTACATACTGTTTTGAGCCCTTCATATAGCCGACTGACTATCACAATGTATCATGATTGCAGCAACCGGCTTAGGCCAACAAGGAATATCCTCTAAAAGTTGTGAAGCCATTCTGCTTCTTCACCAGTTTTATCCAAAGCTATAAACTCTGATTCCATCGTGGATCAAGCTATACACGTTTGTTTAGAGGACTTCCATGACACCGCTCTACCACCAATGGTAAAAACATAACCACTAGTGGACTTGGAATCTTTTGTGTCAGATATCCAATTAGCATCACTGTATCCTTCTAATACAACTGAATATCTTGAGTAATGTAATCCATAGTTTAAGGTGAGTCCTAGATACCTAAGAACCCTTATCAATGCCTTCCAATGGTCATTTCCAGGATTACTCGTAAATCTACTCAGTTTATTAACTGCGTAGGCAATCTCCAGACATGTGCAGTTTGTTACATACATTAGACTGCCAATAATCCGAGAATATTCTAGTTGAGATACAGGCTCACCCTGATTTTTAGATAAGTGTAAGCTTAAATTAACTGGCATTTTAGCTGGAGGACTGTTATAAGCATTGAACTTTTGAAGTACCGTCTCAATATAATGAGACTGTGACAAAACAAGTCCATCAGATGTTTTATAGATCTTAATTCCCAGAATAACATCTGATACACCCATATCTTTTATATCAAAAATTTTTGTTAATATTTTCTTAGTATTCATGATTATATCATGACTACTACTCATAATTAACATATCGTCTACATAAAGACAGACAATCACATAAGCATTAGGTGTGTCTTTAATGTAAACGCATTTATCACACTCGTTAATTTTGAAACCATTCGACAGCATAGTTCTATCAAATTTCTCGTGCCATTGTTTCGGAGCTTGCTTAAGGCCATACAATGACTTAACGAGTTTTCACACCTTCATCTCCTGCCCAGGAGCAACAAACCCTTCGGGTTGTTCCATGTAGATTTTCTCTTCTAATTCACCATTTAGAAAAGCCGTTTTCACATCCATTTGGTGTATCCCAAGGTTATGTAATGCAGCAATAGCAATGAGAACTCTAATAGATGTGATTCTTGTCACAGGTGAATACGTATCAAAGAAATCAAGGCTTTCTCTTTGTTTAAATCCTTTAGCTACTAATCTGGTCTTGTACTTATCAATAGTTCCATCAGCTTTATATTTCTTTTTAAGGATCCACTTGCATCCTAAAGGTTTATTTCCCGGTGGGAGATCTACCAACTCCCAAGTATGATTTTGCATAATGGAATATATCTCACTATTAATAACTTCTTTCCAGAATGGAGCTTCTGGACTGGACAATGCTTCACCAATTGTCCTTGGTTCATTTTCTAACATATAAGTTAGAAAATTTGGACCAAAAGACTTAGTTATTTTGGCCCTTTTACTGCATCTCGGTTCTTCATCACTTTGATGATCACCATCAGTAGTATCGCGTGTTCTTTTGCCAGAATTAGCTTCTTTCCTTCCTTGACAAGGAAACACGTCTTCGAAAAATACAACATTCCTTGACTCAATAATTGTACCTTCTTGTACATCTGGAATTGTTGATTTGTGCACCAAAAATCGATATGCACTACTGTTATTTGCATATCCAATGAAAATTCCATTGATTGTTTTAGACCCTATCTTGACTTGTTTTGGCTTAGGTATTTCTACTTTAGTCAAACACTCCCACACTTTCAAGTATTTGTAGGAAGGTTTTCAACCTTTCCATAACTCCTACGGAGTTTTATCTTTATTTTTGTGTGGTATTTTATTAAGAATGTGGTTAACTGAGAGAATTGCTTCCCGCCACAAATTCTGAGGTAAACCCAAATTTATCAACAAAGCATTCATCATCTCTTTCAGAGTTCGGTTTTTGCGTTCAGCAATACCGTTTGATTGTGGTGAATAAGGAGCTATCGTATGATGAATAATACCATAATCTGAGCAAATTCATCAAAAGGAGCTCCATATTCTCCACCTCTATCACTTTGAATTATCTTAATTCGTTTGCTAAGTTGATTTTCAACTCATTCTTATAGCTTTTAAAAGTTTCTAAGGCCTCATCTTTACTTCTCAAAAGATATATACAACAGTATCTTGTGCAATCATCGATAAAAGTAATAAAATACTTTTTCCCACCTCTAGTTTGCACAAACTTTAAATCACATATATCATTGTGAATTAACTCTAGAGGTTCTGTTTCTCTTTCCACCGAGTGGAATGGTGTTTTGACCATTTTTGCCTCAACACAGATTTCACACTTGTGATTTGAATCTATTTTAAAGTTAGGTAGTAATTCCAAGTTTACTAACCTTTTCAAAGTGTTAGAATTCACATGTCCTAATCTAACATGCCATAAATTTGAATACTCAAGCAAATAAGAAGAAGCATTAGTTTTATTGCTTTCAATGTTTCGGAGTACATTTATTATATTCATCTTAAACAGACCATTATCTAAGTACCCCTTCCCTATGAACTGTCCATTTTTCATTAGTACAAACTTTTGAGCCTCAAATACTAGTCTAAACCCTGCCTTGACTAACAATGATCCTGACACTAAAATCTTCCGAATGTCTGGAACATGAAGGACATCAACGAGGGTCAGCTCCTTGCCCGGTCATCTTCAACCACCTTGCCAAGATCGACAATTTCAGAAGTTGCATGATTCTCCATGTATAATTTCCTTCCGTTGATAGGAGTATACGTTGAGAACATGTCTTTGTCGGAGCATATGTGGCGTGTAGCACTTGTGTCTAGCCACCATTCTCTCGGGTTATCCACCATGTAGCACCTGTTAGCTTCAAACACAACAGCCGAGAGATTAAGCTCGGACATATCAATTGGTACTGATTTGTCCTCGGTCACATGCACCTGGTTCCAATTGGCCTTCTTAGGAAGACGACAATCTTTGGCCTTGTGATTTGGCTTTCTACAGTTGAAGCAGTTCCCTTTGAACTTTTTAGCCATCCCCTGTTTCTGACTATTCCCCAGGTGCTTTCTCTTTTTGCTAGCATTGGGCTCCATCAAGTTTGCCTTTGCCTCCATTGGAAGCTTGCTAGACTTAATCTCAGACTTGCAGTTTTCTTCTTCAATTCGCAATCTGACAATTAAGTCTTCAAGCCCCATCTCCTTCGGCTTGTACTTCAGGTAGTTTTTAAAATCCTTCCGTAGAGACGGTAGCTTCTCTATAATAGCAGCTACTTGAAAGGATTCACTCAGCACCATTCCTTCTGCAATTATATCGTGCAGAATGAGTTGAATCTCTTGAACCTGGCTGATCACCGTCTTGGTGTCAACCATCTTAAACTCAAGGAATTTGTCGATAACAAATTTCTTTGTGTCGGCATCTTCCGTTTTATACTTCTTTTCTAAGGAGCTCCACAACTCCTTAGCGGTTTTTACCAAACAATACACATTATACAATGTGTTGTCCAGTCCATTGAGGATGTAGTTCCTGCATAGGAAGTCGCTTTGATTCCAAGCATCGAACGCCATTCTCTTCTCCTTATCAGCCTCCTCTTCCCCCATAGTTGGGACATCCTCCATCAGGAAACGAGCAAAGTTCAGAGTCATAAGATAGAACTGCATCTTCTGTTGCCATTTTTGAAATCTGAACTACCAAACTTCTCCGGCTTCTCTCCCGGTGCTGGTGCTCGAACGGATGGTGCGGGAACTGATGATGATGAAGCCATTTGATATACATGAAAATCTCGTCTTAAAATTGTTGGAAAAATAGGTTGGTGTACATCGAATGACTGGAAACATATCGAGCAGAGTAACAGTATAAATCGAAATGTCGAGACAAGAGTTGGACTCTTTCTCTTTAAGACGAGATTGCCCCGCTCACGGTGCTTACGAAATACGACAATCGTCTCCCAAGATACAACGGCAATCTACTTGCGATAGTTGCACAACAAATCGCAAGTACAATGATCACAATGATGCTTTTGAACTCTCTTTTACTGAATTTATGCAAGTATGTTTGATGATTTTGAAATTTTTCTAATTAAAATGAATTAAGGACTCGATATATATAGAGCTTCCGTGTCTCTTCGTGATCGATGCAACCCCAGGTCCGGATCAGCCAGGACTGTTAGATCGCACCTTGTGATCAACAGTTGTGATTTGATGGTCCAGATCGCATCCAGCTGAAGGTACACGGCCTTCGATACGCACTTATGCACACTGGATAGTCGTGTCGATCGGTGCCCCATCGTGAGAACGACGCATCCAATCAGCGCCATGTGTCACCACTCGGACGATTCTACCAAGTCACTGCCACATGAGCTGCCCTGCCACGTCACCGAGCCACTGGATTGAACCCTTGTTCGATTTTTCAAAACTTTAAGGCTCCTCAAAGCTTCTCGTGATGATGCGCACAGGATTGTTAGATCGCACCTTGTGATCAACAGTTGCGATCTGATGGTCCAGATCGCATCCACCGGTGAAGTACACGCCCGGTACGCACCTCGCACCGGGCCGATCGTGTCTAGTGAGCGATGCCCGTCGATGAATGACGCATCCAATCGCGCCACGTTTCACCACTGACGATTCTCGCCAAGTCACTGCCACCTGAGCTCCCATGCCACGTCACTGAGCCACTGGACTGAACCCTGGTTCGATTTTCCAAAAGTTTAAGGCTCCTCAAAGCTCCTCGCGATGATGCGCACGTGCAAAGTGCGCCTCTAAAGTGCCCAATGCGGCTATGTGCGACGTGCGCGGGCCCAGGCCCGGCTCCGGCTCGGCCGGTGCGGAGCACCATCCTTGGTGCTCAACACCGTTCTTGGTGCTTTTTGAGCTAGCCAAAGTTTAGTCAAAATTGACTTGGTCTACTAGGGTGTATTATAAGGAGTTCCACATGATTACTCCTTATTAGTGGTGAAGCTCTTTATTAACTAGTCAAATATTTAATATGTTTCCTATGTGGGATATGACTTTCCATATTCCCACCCTTTTATATTCCATATATAAAAGCATTTTAAGTGGCCAACTTTATGCATTTATTTCTCATTCACCCGACATTGATTTTGAGAAATTCAAAATATTAAACTCATCTACCAACGGCGTAGATGACGTTTATCTCATTTATTTCATACATCGAATAAATGAACCCACTTAAATAATTGGTCAAAATCGGGTCAAAACCCAATTTTAATAAACCAATTCCAAAGAATTACATTTTCATCTCATATCCATTCATATTATCAAAAATACATTCTTCTTGTTTCAAAACTTTTGTTATCACTATTCTCTAACAATTTTTTTTTCTCTATAAAATGAAAGAATATCCGGTCGCGCGTTAAGCATTTGAGAGGTACACGAGGACAAACCTAAGGATGGCTAGTTCATCTTGCAAGGTTGAGAACCTCATGGAAAGAGGAATTGCTCGCCAACATAGAATTAGGAGTTGCTTCGAGGCAACAACGTTTTGCTAGAGCTCTATTCCTAAAGATTCAACTCATATTTTAAAATACTCTACCACAACATGAAAAATAGGGATAATTATAAAAACTTCTCTGAGGTTCGATCTAAATTACAAAAAAATCCTTTACGGTTGACTCTGTCTTAATTTTCCCCTTTATAAAAAGAAATTATTTCAAAAACTCCCATGATAGTTATAGAAATATTACACTTACCTCTTAAATTTAAAACATAAGCAAAGGTAAGAAGGATTTTTGCAATTATGAAACATCTCAAGATTTGTTGTTGGTAATTAGCCCAAACCTCATTTTTTTTTAATATCCCCAAAAAAATATTCATCCACGTTAGAATAACAAATATTTATCTTGGCTAAATTGCAAAATATGCCCTAACTAACTATTGGGTGGTGGCAAAACAAGATAATGACTTATTCAACTTGCAATTTAGGACAATAATTTTTAAAAATGGCGATTAAGGACTAAATTGGCAATCGATTTAAAAATTCCCGAAATAGATTCTCAGTTTGGGGATTTCATTTATTTCGGTCCTAATTGCTAACTAGACATATGACATGGCAAATTCACGATGACTTCGATGAAAATAAAGGAAGCATAAATAAAACTACCCACCCCCGGCAAAATCGAGCCCCAAATAAGTTGGAGAAAACTCATAAATTGAATCTCGCTTTCTTTTTTTCATCAAAGTCATCTTGAATTTTCTAGGTCATATGTCCATTAGCAATTAGGATCGAAAAAATAAAATCCCCAAATTGATAATCGATTCCGGGAGAAATTTGAAATCGGCGGCAAATTTAGTCCTCAATATGCCATTTTTTAAAAATTATTATCCTAAATTACAAGTTTAATAAGTACTGTCCTGTTTTGCCATCACCCAATAATTTCAAGGCATATTTGCAATTTAGCCAATATTTAATGCATCATTACTAATCAAATCAAACCAAAATTTTATCTCAAAGAATAAAAATAAAAAATGGCACTAACAACGAGAAATGCCTCTGATTGTAACAAACAAGTGATTTATCGAGGTGCGTGTAAATTGACGAAACATCAGTTGACTGCCAAGCATGTCTTTTATTTTTTCTACATTTGAGTAATTTCTCCGTCCTAAATATATAAAGTACATTAATTCTTTTTTGGATGTCTCAAATAGAGGTGTTAGTCTCATATTAGACTGTCTAATGGATCTAATTCATTATACAGTTCCAAATATCTTAACCGCGGTCAATTCACTTATCGACCCACATAACCACTAACACCACAACAATAACATCCGTTGGCCGTTGTTAATATTTTTTAAGAGGGATACTAATACTTTTTGGGAGGACTACTAATATTTTTTCAGGAGATTTACTAATATATCTTTAATCAAAAAATCTAATACATTTCAATAAGATTATTAATATGTTTTAGGGGGGAATACTAATACTTTTGCTGGAAAACCAATAATTTTCATGAAGATTACTACAAAAACCGCTCAAGGGGTTACTAATACTTTTCCAGGGGATATTATTAGTACTTTCCCAAGGGTTGCTAATACTTTTCAAGGGAAAAACTAATACTTTTGAGGGTTGCCTAATATTATGTCACTGGCCAATACTTTTCAAGAGGACAAGTAATACATTTTAGATGGATTACTAATACTTTTGAGGCAAAAAATCAATACTTTAATTGAGGGCTACTAAAAATATTGTTCAAGGGGATTACTAGTACTTTTCAGATGTACTATTAATACTTTTCAGGAAAAACGAATATTTTTAAAGGCCCCTAATATTACAAAAATACCACCGGTCTGAAGATCCTATGGCACCGCCCCAAATTATTATAAAAATATAACCGGTGCATGAAATTACAAAATAATCCGGACCGGGTTGGATCTGTCTAACGAAAAAGACCCGTTAGACAATCTAACCCCAGTCTTTATCCAAATATATAGTCCATTTTCTAGTATTTTTTCCATTCTTTTACTGTTATAACCTTATTTAATATACATTTTGTAATTTACGCTACTCTTTAAATAAGAGCAAATCAAGTCAATATTTTACATATATATATATATATATATATATATATATATATATAGGGGATGGTTCAAATGGGACACCCCTTCTTATATGAGACGGTGGGGATTCATCTAAACCGTTGATATTTTCCAATTGAGAGTCCAGATTTAATGACTGAAAATTAGATTAATAATCAATAATTAAAATTACTAGGGGTATAATAGACTATTTAAATCTTAAGATTGTAACTGCTAAAATCACGTTCCTACAATTTAGGGGATGATATGCACAAAATCAGGCAACAAAATTCTTCCAAAAATTGTGTATATTTAGTTAAATCACTATTTTACTGTATATTTAGTTCGAAAATCCCGTATCTTTATTTTAATATTACTGTGTAATTTAAAATATTTAACTGTATACATATCAAATTTTATTAAGGTGTATATTTAGTTCAAAAATACCGTGTATTTACTTTAGTAGTAATACGTAATTTAAATATTTTACTGTATGTATATCAAATTTAACTACAGTATATGTTTAGTTCAAAAATATTGTGGCTTTACTCTAATAGTACTGTGTAATTTAAAATGGCTTACTCTATGCATGCCAAATTTAATAGAATTAAATAACCAACCACCAAGTCAAACGTTCCTAAATTATAGGAAGTGATAACCACAAAATAATGGCAACAAAATCTTACCAAATTAAACCCAATAGAGCCCAAAAAACGGGCAGATAATACCGAAAATTTCGAACCCATATAGTCAACGTTTCCTAAATTGTAGGATGCAATTCAATACACAGTGAAATAAATATATATTACAATTAAATTTTGATTTTTATACAGTGAACATGCCCTAACCGCACAGTAATATTAAGGTGAATAAACAGTATTATTTGGAAGGATTAAACACGTTCTTATCGACTTAGTATGTATACTGTATATCATCTTAAATTATTTGAAAGGATTAAACACGTTCTTATTTTTTTGTATAAAATAAATGCACTTCAATACACAAAAAAAAAATATATAAGATGCTGAAATTTCGACATTTATACAATACAACGCTCTTAACCACACAGTAATGTTAAAGTGAATAAACAGTATTATTTGGAATACTATACACGCAGTAAAACTGCACTAATTATACAATATTCTAATACTAATTACACAGTAAAACTGCACTAATTATACATCATTGTAATACTATGCACGCAGTAAAACTGCATTAATTATACAACATTCTAATACTATATACGCAGTAAAACTGCACTAATTATACAACATTCACAAATTCTTAACAACACGACTGCCCCTTCTCATTTTCTTAGGCTGAGAATTTGCTTCCCCTGCCCCACTACTCGTACCACCAATATTAAGTCCTTTTTGTTGTCCTCTAGCCATCTTCACCAATTAGCAACTGCAATTAAGAAGACAAAGAAAATATCATCATAATACAGTAAAATTATTCTAACACTATACAAACATTTGATGACAAATACATTAAAATGTATTATACAACTACAATTGAAGTTAAACTATGTTGAAGACATACAAAAAAATGTCTTTATGAAAAATATCAAAATTGTATTAAATAACCACTAAAACTCAACTAAGAATACAAAGAGAATAATATCCGGAAAAGTCGAAGTTGAAAATACAAACCCAACCATGAAATTACTAGAAATCGAAATCTCCAGAAAAATCGAAGATAACTAAACCCTATAACAATAAATCCCCAACAATCAAAAGATAAAAACCCTAGAAACTACACAAACTACTTCTAAAAATTTCAAGATTTGGGTAAAAATTACATACCAAGAAATTAAACAAAATGTGCGAACTTAAATGCCCGCCATGATAACCCACCGCCCCTTTGGTGTTACACCATCGCCATCGTCTTAATTGCCCAGGTCCGAAATTAATAAAAAAATAAAATTCAAGCAAGGTAATATCGGACCGTCGCGAAGTCGAACGATGGAGGAGAAGATGGTACGATGGCGGATTTGTTTTTTGCAGGCCCGCGTCACCGTCCTCTTCAACGTCGTGATGGTCTTCTTCATGGCGGATCTCGCAGTTGAGGATGGCGGCGACTCCGGCGATTTTGGTGTAACGGACGGTGGTGTCTGTGCGTAATACGCAGCGGCGGTGAGAAGATGGAGTGTGAGACGGTGAGAAAATTGAGTGTTTGAAGGTGAGAAAAAATGTTTGAAGGAGGAGAAGTGACGTTTTTTTTGTGATTTTTTGGGTTTGATTTGTTAAGATTTGAAGCCCCTTAAACTCGGGAACCGAAAAAGGAAAATTAAAACTTACCTTCTACACTCAAATAAAAAAGACAGATTTGCCCCTAATTAAAAATCCGAAAATAATATAAATTACCTATTTGACCCCCCTAAAAATCCTGCATTAACTACTTGCCTAAAATAAATGGATTAATCTGAGCCATACAAAATATCAATCCAATGGCTTGGATAAATCCCCACCGTCTCAAATAAGGGGGTGTCCCATTTGAACCAATCTCTCTATATATATATATATATATATATATAAATATTTCTAATCCGTGAAAAGTCATATACTCATATTGAACTATATAACTGACGGAGGGACTACATCGTATCCAACAGCACCCGGCAAATTATAAAAAATTCACCACGAAAAACATAGTTAAGTCTTATTGTTAAATCTTAATCTGTAATAATCACCAATAAATTTACTAATAAAAAGACATTATTACAGTCTCAATGTGGATAAGGTCATAATCAAAATACCCCACAAGAAACTTATTACTGTAATAATCACTAAATTCTTCATTTCACGGAAACCATTAGCAAAGGAAAAGCACACTTGCGGCGGCACCTGCTTTCTCCTGGGTGTTCTTACCAGGTAAAAAAAGAAAATCCAACCTCCCAATTTATCTGTATATAAAACTGCGTATATATTTTAAATTAAATGAATTTGTTATGAAATTGATACCGTTTATGTTGAATTATTAACAGGGTTTCTGTTAATATATTTGAATTTGATGGTTGCGATGGTTTCTTGATTTGGGAACAGAAGCTACATGTATTGGAGTGTATAGTTAGATACACATATGATGCTCTACAGTTCTTTCAGTTCTTGGATCAGTCGGTTCTTTGCTTGTATGGGGTATGTGCTCTGATTTTATTCCAATTTTTTTTTTCTTGTTTTGTTAAATTTTTACCTAAAATATTATTTGATTGATTGATCACATCAGTACTCAATGATGAAACCAGGTTTTACTTTCCCCTTTTTCTAATATGTAGAAATTAAAATGAATTGTGTTTGTCAAGATTTATGTTTTTATGATCTCTCTCTATAATATTTTGGGTTTTTCTTTGCCTTTTCTCCTGGCTATGTTGCTATATGATTATATGTCAGTGACAGTGTCAAATTAACCAAAGGGCAATTTCTTTTGATGTTATATAACTTTTGAAGAGTCCGAATACTAACTTATAAGTTGCAAATAGAGAACTATTTACCAGAATTAGATGTTGATTTTGCCATTGGTTTGGGCGCAATTTCTGGGTGCAGACCATGATGAATGCTTTAGGTGAATGATAGTTATGGTGAATGCTTTAATGGTAGTCCGTAAGTTAATTCAGTGGAACACTCTTGGACATGATAAACAGAGATAATCTGGTCTCATGTATTTGGAAATGAATATTAGGAATTCGATGTTTAAGCACGAACTTGATAAATGCTCGTGTGCTACTAAGAACATTTTTACACACGCTTGGTTTGTCAATTCTACTTAAAATTATTAAGTCATATCATTATGTTGCTTCTGAGAAGTTGATTTCTCTTACTCAACTTTGTTGATTCAATTGCTTGTTGTTATACGTGGTTGGATTAAATTTTCTGTTTATCCATTTTAATCTGCAAACTTTCTTATTACCTGTCTCAGATGCCAAAGTTGCCAAATAGAAGTGCCATTGAAATATATCAAAAAAAGATAACACTACCACTTTGATCCCTATTAGTACCGCATGTGGCATAAGGGCATAACTTTATTTCTTTGCTGTTGAGTGCAAATAAGGGAAAAACCTTTCACAGACAGTCTGATTAAATTCATAAATGCTGTAGGCACTTTGATTTTTACAAATTGATATAGCATCATGCTCTAAATGTCTTGATGAGCTGTGATAAAAGAAGCATATTTGGATACAGAAAGTATTATTTTTGTTTTTGATAAAGCTACGATAAATGGAAGAATTACAACGAAGAAATGACAATATATGGGTGATTTACCCGGCGATGTTGGGGGTTAATAATTTTCTATTTCCAACTTGATAATCCAAATGAATGGAAACTCATGAAAAATAAAAAATTAGCTTTGGTTAAATCATATCTTAATCTTCTTTCCTAATGCTCCTAGGAATAGTTTCAGAATGAGATTAAGGACTCCATGTTTATTTAGGTTGGAGTAGCTATGGTCACGAGTTCAAGGAAAAAAGTGTTTAAATATTGGTCATTTCTTGCTTAATTCTACCTCATGTTATATTGCAGATTTCTATTTTTTATTCAGAGTATCATAAGCTCAAAATAAAGCAAAATCAAATAATGGTGTAGGTTAAAATTTAACTTTGTTGAAGTGTTTTGACTGCTGAACCACTTTAACTTAAATAATCTTATTTTAGCATGTCTTGGTCCTGCTCAAGCATCTTTCTTCTTTATATCAAATTTTTAGTCCTTTGAAGGTCATGGGAACGCTGTTTCTTCTAACTTCATTGACACATGCCTTGAGTTGTGCAACCATGCTGGGTCGTGCTTGGGTAGATTTTGATGGTCCACATAGGCTTAGTTTTGTTACGTCAGTTTCATGTGACGAGTCTTTGGTCTAGTTGTGAATGCAGATCAGTTGGAGTCTTATCAAGTCATTTACATGCAATATATCATTGTTTAGTCAAAGTACCATCAATTATGCTATGTCTTCAAATTTGGGAAGGAAGTTGGTTTTTTGATTGTAAAAGTCAAGCAACTTCAGCAGAACATCTACTTCTAATACCCAAATATTAACACTCACATCGTCCCAGTATTATGGGGCTGCTACAACCCCATGAGTTTTAGATATGAGTTGAAACAGTGATAAGTTTTGTATATTTTACACTATTGCCTTTACACGTTTGAGAATTAGTGGTACATCATTACTTTAATTGAGATGATAGTTTTGGAAACAAAATTATCATTTTAGAAAAGGGAGTCTTACTTTGGGACGCGCTGAAAAGGAAATGACAGAAATAAATTTGGGAGGAGTAAATTTTAGCGCATTCCTCGTGACTCCACCATGTTCTGGCTTGTTACTTTTTAATCTGTTCAAAAAATCATACTACTATATATACAGGGTTTTGATGATCTGATATTGAAGTTTATCGATTGAACACGTTTAGTGCTGGAATTTTCACTTTCATTCCATTTCCCTTTCATCAGCTTAAATCAATCCTTGTTCTCTCCCTTGATTTCTAGTTTAAATGCTTACTCGTCCATATATTTTTGAAAGGAAAGCGATAAAATGCTGCCTGGAATGTAGATTACTTTAGTCTCTCTAATGAATTCAGGAGGACAAATGGTGACTAACTATGATTTGCTGTATGCTGCTAGTAGATTTCTTTAGATTGCCTGGTAAAAAAAATGTTCATAATTCGAAAATAATTTAGTACTTCGAATTTTGGACAAAAACAAGTGGAACTGACATAATTTAAATCAGAAGAAAGCCTTTCTTTATTGCTTATTAAGCGTTTCAGAGTTGCTAAGCTTCCAGTTCTTATTGGCTGCGATCTGGCTTTCCTGCTGAAATGTAGATTTTTATTTTCTTTCTCGGAAAATGAAACCAAAAATAGTAGTAATCGTATCATTTGAAATACCAGCGCCATCTTATGATTTGAAGTGTATCTTTATATGATATGGTAGAGTCTGCAAGCAAAAAACATGCATTTAGCTTCACTTTATCGTACTTTTGAATCACATACGGTTTGATTTTTAAATCTCTTGGTGTGTAATATCCTCTATTTGTTTTCTGCTCCATTTTTCTTCCCTTTGTAAGTTTCCTTTTTCTGACAAAGGAAGTCCAAATAGCTTCCTGAAATAGCTGCTTGTATATTTTTCATTAGACAGGTTCTTTCAGGGCATGTGATTATCTTATCAACCCAAATTCTTTTCTGGGGCATTTCATTGGTTCTTACTTCATTGAGTTTGTTATTTTGGCGTCCTTATAAGTTAAAGGTGTTTCTTATATGTGACTGTTTGAGCCACATTTTTGGAGATTCTTTTGGGAAGCTGTTGGGAAATTTGAATTTTAATTTCTCAACCATTCAACAGATCTTTTGGCTGATTTAGGTATACAAAACTACTTGAACTTTGGAAAGGGTTAGAGATAAAGTGGCTTTAACCACGTTGGAATGTAGATACAAGGTTCAAAAGATTCTTGTACACTAACAGTCGACACACACTCAACAACTACAACATTTCAACATTTCTTTTTCCATTTTCTCCAAGATGATTTATGTTTGGTATATTTTTCCTTAGCTTTAGACTTTTCATTTGCTTTATAGCATTTTGTTTCAAGTTTCTTCATTTCCAGTTCATGTTACTTTCTCCAATGAAAGTATTTTAGCTTTTATCCAGCTTTCATTTTGTCAATTACTTTTCTTTTTTCTTACTAAATTCAAGGTTTCATGTTTTAGCTAGCTACTGTCCATTAATTATATCTCCATCATTCCAGTTTCTTTCTTGCAATTGTATTTTGTTGGGATATTGGCAACTCCACTGTAAAGTCATGTAAGTCTAGGCATTGAACCAAACGGGTGTTTGTTCTCACTTTGATTGGTCATACAATAGATGTTAGAATTAGCGAACCATTAGAGCACCATCGCTTAATTAAAATCATTGAAGCTTTAAAACGAAAAACTTGTTGACGAAAATATTTCTATGTGCTACACCAACTATTAGAGCACCAATGCTTAATGAAAATCAGAGAACTCTATAACACCACCCGATTTCTTATTATTATTATTATTATTATCAAAATGACTCCCCTTTGAGTCCTATGGTTGGTAACTACCATGTGTTGACATCTAACATATACCAGTGCATATAAGAGACCAGATCACCCAAGAAGTGTATTGTCAGAGATATGAAGTGAAGATGCCTGTTTTAGTAGTCTTATTTCTATTAAGTAATAATTACAAAACACCTCTGTGGTTTGAGTTAATTATAAAATAAAACCCAGAGGGTTATTGAAAATAAATATCAAACCCTTGAGGTTTGATTCCATCTTACATCTTGCCCTTTCATAAGCAAAAAATTTCAAAATCCCCCGTGACATGCATAGAAATATTACAGTTGTGTCTTTAAAATTTAAGAAAAATCAAACCTCAAGGGGTTTTTTGTATTTTCAAAAACCTCTGGGTTTTTATGTAATTAGCCCAAACCTGAGTTTTTTTTGTTATTAATGGCATAAAAGGTTTAATCTTCTTGTCAGCATTTATGGCAAATGTGTATAAACAGCTTTTGTAACAGAACAGAAGTTGTATTGGTTGCTGTGTTAAATCCCAACCAATCATTGCCGTGGATGAGCCATCAAAAGGGCTGAGAATTCAAGGCCAGGCAGTGAAGAAACCGAGCATTTCAGACGACTTTTGGAGCACCAGCACATGCGACTTGGAAAACAGCACAATTCAATCCCAGAGAAGCTATTCATCGATCAGTATACCAAATCAGAGCCTCGCCAGTGCTAGCAATCATCCCGAGTTTGTAAATCATGGCATGTTCTATTGACTTGGTGCTTTCTCAGAAAAGAGAGGGATAATTACAAAAAAAAAACCTAAGGTTTGGGCTAATTGCAAAAAAACCAAGAGGCTTCTGAAAATTACAAAAAACCTCTTGAAGTTTGATTGTGTCTTAAATTTAAGGGGGTAACTGTAATATTTTGATAAACGTAAGGGGAGCTTTTGAAATGGTTTTTGCATATGAAGGGGGGAAATGTAAGACAGATCAAAACTAAAGGGTTTTTTTTTGTAGTTACTCCGAACCTCAGGGTTTTTTGGTAATTATCCTAAAACTGACTAGTAATGTTGGTCAATAATAATGGCCAAGCAGGAATTAAGGTTATCAGTAGCGCACAGCTGAATTCTGAATATATTTTGAACATGCAAAACAAAGTAGGGGTTTAGGATTGAAAGTATATTTTGAACATTTTCGGGGATGAGTTTCACTTTCAGTGATTCACTTGCCTGCTGTTTTAATACTTATGTTTCGTGGATGTAGGCCTTTTGCTCTGGAACCAAAGCAGGCTTCAATGGCTTGGAACTACCAAGTCTCAAATCCAAGGAAAGGTTCAGAAGCCTATATTAAGGTACTTTCCCTGTTGTACAGTAACTGTTTTTTTTTTTTGTAATTACACTAAACCTCAGGGATAGGTTTTGTAATTTACTGGGAAACAAACATCTTATCATAGTGATCCTAGGGGAGTAGTGACTATAGAGATGATTTCTTATGTAATTAGGCTAAACCTCAGAGATGGGGTTTTTTGTAATTATGCTAAACCTCAATGAGAAAGATACACAGTATGCCCAGTGCGCTGCGGATATGTTAGATTTTATCACTATAGGAAACTGTATGTTATTTATGGGTCGTATGAAGTCTAATCGCATTCACAGTCTTGGAGAATTATAAAATCTTTTTGTGGTGACCTAGGGTGTTTGACTGAGCTTACCATCTTTCAGTAAGTGTTTGGTAATTTAAAAAAAAGAATTACAGGCTCCAAAAATAAAAATGTTAGGAGCTTATAAGCTGTTTTGTTTTTTCAAATTACAATATTATATTCCTTAAATTTGACTATTTTAATTACAAAAATGTGATTACTAACATTTTAAAAGCTCCGTCATTTTATTTTATCTAAATACTTCAACAACCTATTTTCAGTAAGATCTAACTTCCTATAAACTCTTAAAAATATTATAAGATGTAGGAGTTTATAAGATATCAGCCAAACACCCTTTAAATTGGGGTTGCAACTATATATGATTATCTTCGAAGCACGTTTAGGTTTTGGTTACACAATTTATATGATTATTTAATATGACAATTCTTTTTAATTCTTCCTTGGTTTACTTTCATATCAAAAATGTGTTTATAGTTGGAATGCAAGTTATGAAAGCCTGCTGGGATCAAGCAAGCGGTTCTCCCAGCCAGTTCCTCTTTCCGTGAGTTATTTATGCAGTTCTTGCTACTCTTTTGTGTTTCTTTCAGGGGATAATTACAGAGACCTCCTGAGGGTCGGGCTAATTACAAAAAAAGTAGGAGGTTTTTGAAAATTGCAAAATACCCTTGAGATTTGATTCGTCTTACATTTTCCCCCTTCGTAAAGAAAAATATTTCAAACACCCCCTGATATATCTAGAAATATTACATTTATACTATTATATTTAAGACAGAATCCAACATGAGGGGGCTTTTTGTAATTTTAAAACATCTCTAGGTTTTTTTTGAATTAGCCCAAACCTCAGGGGTCTTTTATAAATATCCCTTTCTTTTATTGTCACTCATTTTTATTCTCACCGACCATCCACTTTGCTACGTATGTCAGGAAATGGTTGATTTTCTTGTCGATATATGGGACCAAGAAGGGTTGTACGATTGAGGAATCCCATTTTGGGTGATGTATTTCTCCTTGGCAGATATTTTCTGTAAGTTTGACCTTTTAAAAAGTTTTAATTAAATGTATAGTTTCGAAAGGGTACGGAGTGGAACGTTGGAAAACTGAGCGAATTTAAGTACAATATTTCATGCGTATTATCATCAACCCACACAGCATTTTCTTTGATGAAGATAGTTCGTTATATAACGTTCTTGTAGTTGTCTGTTTTATTGTCGAAAGTCGTAAATGAATGGCAAGTGATAATTTGTCGGACTTCTTATTCCTAATATGAGGACTACTATACTATAATACGGTGAGCGATGATTCACGTTAGGTTCAGTATTATTTATCGGCCGGATATTATGTCCCTTCTCATCAGTCCTCACGTTTGAATATTCAGGTTCCACAAAATTATCTAGGTATTTTTTAAAATTAATCTTTTAAATTACAACTACCCCCTTGAGATTTGTTTATATGTTACAAATTGCACCTTTGACTGTAATTTTGAAATATTAATTGGATTTTTTCGGTAGATAGGTTAAACATTGAACTTAGTATTTGTAATTGGGTTAAGGACACACTATTGGCCCACATTCCGGAGAAAAGGGCAGTTTTTAACGCTCCGGGGTTATTTTTGGACAATTTTACGCTCCCGCGCTTTTTTTGGGCAATTTTATTCTCCTGCCAAATTTTTTGGATTTTTTTACGTTGTTATTTCAAGGTTGTTTCGAACATGTTTAAAAAATATATCATCTAATAAAATTTCAGTGGAAAAATAATTTTTGCCCCATTAAATAATCAATTTTATACTCGAAATCCTACAAAGAATCAAGAAATATACACATAAAACAACACATATTAAAACCAAACAAATTGAAAATAATATAGAAACAACATGAATAAAAAACTTAATTCAATTTTTGATTCAATGCACTGAAAACATAAAAAAACATGAAAACAACCAAGAAACAACAGAACACCATTGAAACTATATGAAAACATAAAAAACATGAAAACAACCAAAAACAATGAACAACACCATTGAAAAAACTATATAAAACAAACCAGAAACAACATAAACAATATAGAAAATACCACATGAACAAAAAGAGCTTAAAAATTGGTAAAAACTGCATTGGAACCAGGCCCGGTCCTGCTATGAGGCAAGTCAGGCAACTGCCTCGGGCGCCCAGGCGAAATTTGGCCAACCCATTCCACGACTATTACAAAGAACAATTCACACATTTGTCTATCTTCTTCATTCTCTCTACACAAATATATCAAAACAAAATCAACACAAATATATCAAAACAAAATCAATTAAAATCAAATGAAACTACAAAATTACATATGAGCTATAAATTATATCCATTTTATTCACCAATTATTTTAGCAAATCTTCATGTATATATTTTTATTTGGAAGCCAAAATTTTATATAAGGTTTTAATCGCCACTTGATTATAATATTCGAATGTTTCTACACAATATATATATATATATATATATATATATATAATTGATATTTTGTTGCTTTTGTCGGCTTATATGAATTTTTCTGTGTTGGTGGGTTTTTATGAATGTGACATTGTTAGCTTATGTTTGTCATCTTTTTACAAGTTAATTAATACTTAGCAGTATGTTAAAAAAATCGTTGTATGAGGCCACTACGAAGAAGGGTGCCAAATTTATTATGTGTTGCCTCGGGCTATAAAAACTACAATACCGACCCTGATTGAAACATCGAAAACTACATGGAAACAACAAAGAAACATCAAAGCAACATTAAAAACAGTATGGAAACAACACAAAAACAACAAAAATAATATATACAACAACGCATGAACAGAGAAAGTCGTAAAAAATAAGTAAAAGTTATATTGAAACATCGAAACAACAACGAAACAACATAGAAACAATCAAGAAACAAATATAAACAACATCAAAATAACAGATATAACATATAAAGCAATACAAGGAAAAAAGTTTGAAAAAAATGTAAAATTAACCAAACAAATATATACATGAGCGTAAAAAAATAAAAACAAAAGAGACAAAAGTAATAGGAGTGTAAATAGTGTCTTTTTTCCAAAACTATTTTCGGTAATTTCTCATTTGTAATTTACTCTGATCATTACGCGTCAATGCATCGTCCTTTACCAAGTGCTTCCAAATGGTAGGATGCAGATTCATGTGGGTAGATGTAACACTCTACTTTTGAAGTGCATTTTTAGCGTTACTAAATATTTAGAAAAATGTGTATTGATTTTTTATTATTAAATAGATAAATAAACAGTTTAGGGAAAGCGAAAATGAAAAAAAAACTTAAGTCTTAGGAAATAATTATAGAGTATTTGCCAAAATTTAAAATCCACTAAAAACACTTTGAAATAAATTGTAAAAAATGTACATCACAATTGTTTGAATTTAGAAACGAGTTCAAAGTTCTTGAATTGAAATAATTAAACAGTGAAATCTTCGGCTATTTCCCCACATCCACAGCACATCCATCCATATAATCTAAAAAGAGTTTGAATTTAGGGGTGAGTGATTACATACGTAGTAGGGATAAGAATTGTCTAAGCTAAATACGAAAAGTGCACAATTACATAAATTATCATATAACATTTCCCGTTGGCATAAGCCGTATAGCACATAACCTTTCCCGTTGGCATGAATGCCATATTTTCCTTTCCCCTGGCACGAGACCAAAAATTTCCTTTCTCGTGGCACGAGGCCAAAAAAATTTCCTCTCCCGTGGCATGAATGCCATATTTTTCCTTTCCCGTGGCACAAGGCAATTTTTTTTTTTCAATTGCATAATCATACATAACATACATCGCAATGAACATATATAATTGATAAAAGTAATCATATCATATGATACATTGAAAAGCATATAATTCGCATAATTATGCATATCATGTAATACATCGAAAGCATATAATTCACATAATTATGCATATCATTTAACCATTGAAAATGTGTAATTCACATAATTGAACAGTTTAAGCATTTAACAAGGACAATGAAATATACACATAAAACATGATAAGAATCCTACCTCAATCAACAAATAATATAGATGCACAAATTTCTCGAAAGTAGAAGCCTTAATTGTACGGTTCGTCGTCACCTATAATATAAATTCATAATTTAAAATTAGAGATTAAGTAGTTACTTCTAATTAAAATAATTATACTTATAATATAGCCTAGGGCTTTTTAGTAGGTGAAATTGACTAAAATTATATGTTTTGGGCGAAATTAAAAGTAAATTTGAGATTTTGGACTAAATTGAAAAGTTGTGAGGTTAAACTCAAAAATCCAAAAAGTCTAATTAAATCCTAGGGGGTAAGTTTGACGACTTGAAAACTGAATTAAAAATTCGGACTAAGTTGAAACTGTTTGGAACTAAATTGAAAAATCAAGAAACTTTAATTTGGGAAAAAAACTTAATTGAAAGTTCAATGGGCCAAATAAAAAAATTACAATTTGCAAGTGAAACCAATTTTCCATCTAATTCTCAAATCCATGCCCTAAATCCTAATTCACTTTTTCCCTCAAAGCAACCCGTCGGCCTTCTTCCTCTTCCCCCTTTTCCCTCTGATGGCGGTGGACGGACGGTGATGCTCCGGCGAAACACTCTGCCACCAACACACATCAAACACACACTTACCATACGCGCACACACACACACTTAGAACACATCTGTACACACACAATCTGTACATATCAATTTTTTTTTCCTAATCTACTACTCCGGCCGAGAAGAAAGATAGTGGCGATAAGAGTAGGAGTAAGGTGACTTACGTGTTATACTTTCTGGATTGAGAAAATGTAGAAATATGGTGTATCCAATTATGGAGTTTTTTTTTCCAGTATTTGTTTGTTGAAAACAGTTATTGGAGAAGATGGAAATAAAGTGGTGGTTTAAGAGAATTTGAAGTCTTTTCTAAATATTTTTGCTGAAACTTGAAAGAAGGGAAATGGGAAGTTTTCTGTAAAGCTAAAAAGATGGAGAAAATGGCATTAAAAAGAAAATGGAGTTGCGGTATAAAGTGAGGATAGTGGCACAAAAAATGGGGTTTGGCGGCAAAAGTGGGGGTTGTCTGCCACCCCTATTAATACTTATATATATAATATTAAATCATGATTATTAAAAAATTAGGATAAAAAAATACTAATTTACGGGTGTTACATCCTACCCCTCTTACAAAATAATTTTGTCCTCGAAATTTTATGCTTACTGTGTTGATCAAATAACTCGGGATACTTGGTTCGAATTTCAGCTTCACACTCCCACGTCGCTTCTTTTTGACCATGTATAGTCCATTGGATATTGACCTTGGTGACATCTCTATTTTTCAACTTGTATATCTTCCTGTCAAGGATAGCCATCGGTTTTCTCTTCGGAAGTCAGTCTCAGTTGACTTTGAGTGCTTCATGATTGACTACGTGGCTTGGATCATGGACTTACTTCCTCAATATAGACACGTGAAATACATTATGTACTGCTGCTAGCTCTGGAGGTAATGTCAATATGTTAGCTACATTTCCGACTCGCTCCAATATTTCGAATGATCCAATGAATAGTTCTCAGTATTCCCTTCCTGCCAAGTCTTACTATTCCTTTGGTCAGTGCAACCTTTAAGAAAACTTTCTCTAATGTTTCAAACTACAGGTCTTCCCTTCCTTGATCTGCGCGGATTTCTGTCAGCCTTGGACTATCTTTTTTCTATTTATGATTTTCTCGATTACCTTAATCATCTGCTCGACTAGCTCAAGCCTAATACATTCCTTTCACCAACTTTGTTCCAAAAGATAGGAGATCTACACTTTATGTTGTACATGGCTTGATAAGACGTCGTTCCGATGGTAGCCTTAATTTGTTGTTGTAAGAGAATTCCACAAGAGGCAAGTACTTCTCCTAATTATCATCAAGATCCAAAATGAAACCTCTCAATAAATTTTCCAAGATTTGAATGGTTCTTTCAAATTGCCCGTCTGCTAGTCATTAGCTTTACTAGGATGATAGTGGGTTTTATAATCACAATCTTTCACGAGTTCTAACCATCTCATTTGCATCTCATGTTCAACTCTTTTTGTGTGAAGAAATACTTCAAACTCTCGTGATCATTGTAAATTTTGTATTTTCCTCTGTATAATTAGTGACACTATATCTTTAAGGTGTGTATGACTGCCACCAACTCCAAGTCGCATGTAAGCAATCACCTTACCATTCTGCATCAGAACGCATTATAATCCTTGTTCCGATACATCACTATAGATTACAAAAGCCTATGTAGTATTTGAAATTTTCAAAATCAGTGCTGAGACTAGACATTGTTTGAGTTCTTGGAATTTATGCTCTCACCTCTCAGTCCAAATGAACTTCTCACCTTTCCTTATGAGTCGGGTCATCGGGCCTGCTATTTTCGAATATCCTTCGATAAACTTTTTGTAATATCCAACAAGGCCTAAAAAACTACGCACTTTATTAGCGTTATCAGGAGCCAACCATTTTCCACAGCGTCAACTTCTGCTGGGTCAACTTCAATACCTTTCGATGTAACTCCATCTCCCAAAAAGACTACTCGATCGAGCCAAAACTCGCACTTCTTGAATTCGGCGTACAATTTTCTTTACAGAAAGTCTTTAACACTATATTGTGGTGTTTCTCGTGTTGTTCTATATTCTATGAGTAAACCAAGATGTCATTTTGAACACAATCAAAAATTTATCCATGTACAGATGGAAAACTCGGTTCATCAAATCTATAAATACAATCGAAACATTAATAAGCCCGAAGGGCATCGTCGTGAACTCATAGTGCCCGTATTGTGTCCTAAAAGTCTTCTTCCTTAACCTTCAGTTGATGATGTTCAGACCTCATGTCAATCTTAGAAAATACACTTGCTCCATTCAATTGGTCAAAAGATCCTCAATCATTGGCAATTGATATTTGTTCTTTAATGGTCAATTTATTCAGCTCCTTGTCATCTATTACACATACTCAATAGGGATAAAAATTGTCCAAGCTAAATACGAAAAGTGCACAATTACATAAATTATCATATAACAATTCCCGTTGGCATAAGCCGTATAGCACATAATGTTTTCCATTGGCATGAATGCCATATTTTCCTTTCTCGTGGCACGAATGGCATATTTTCCTATCCTGTGGCATGAGGCCAAAAAATTTCCTTTCCCGTGACATGAATGCCATATTTTTCCTTTCCCGTGGCACAAGGCCAAATATTTTTTTTTTCAATTGCATAAACATACATAACATACATCGCAATGAAAATATATAATTAATAATAGTAATCATATCATATGACACATTGAAAAGCATATAATTCACATAATTATGCATATCATGTAATACATCGAAAACATATAATTCACATAATTATGCATATCATTTAACCATTGAAAATGCGTAATTCACATAATTGAATAGTTTAGGTATTTAACAAGGAAAATGAAATATACACATAAAATGTGATAAGAATCCCTACCTCAACAACAAATAATATAGATGCACAAATTTCTCGAAAGTAGAAGCCGTAATTGTACGGTTCGTCGTCACCTACAATATAAATTCATAATTTCAAATAGAGATTAAGTAGTTACTTCTAGTTAAAATAATTATACTTATAATATTGCCTAGGGCTTTTTAATAGGTGAAAATTGACTAAAATTATAAGTTTTGGGCCTCATTGAAAGAAATTAAAAGTAAATTTGAGATTTTGGACTAAATTGAAAAGTTGTGAGGTTAAACTGAAAAATCCAAAAAGTCTAATTATGTCCTAGGGGCCTTAAACTGAAAACTGAATTAAAATTTTGGACTAAGTTGAAACTGTTTGGGACTAAATTGAAAATTCTAGAAACCTTAATTTGGGAAAAAGAACTTAACTGAAAGTTCAATGGGCCAAATTAAAAAGTTACGATTTGCAAGTGAAACCAATTTTCTATCTAATTCTCAAATCCATGCCCTAAATCCTAATTCACTTTTCTCCCTCGAAGCAACCCGTCGGCCTTCTTCCCCATACCCCCTTTTTCCTTTGACAGCGATGGACGGACGGTGATGCTCCGGCGAAACACCCTGCCACCAACACACATCAAACACACACACACTTACCAAATGCACACACACTTTCCAAAATGCACACACACACACACACAACCAGACGCACAAACACACACACACACACACACACACACATAGAACACATCTGTATACACACACAATCTGTACATGTCAACTTTGTTTTTTTCCAATCTACTACTCCGTCCGAGAAGAAAGATAGTGGCGATAAGAGTTGGAGTAAGGTGACTTACGTGTTATACTTTCTGGATTGATAAAATGTAGAACTATGGTGTATCCAATTATGGAGTTTTTTTTCCCCCCAGTATTTGTTTGTTGAAAATAGTTATATGAGAAGATGGAAATAAAGTGGTGGTTTAAGGGAATTTGAAGTCGTTTCTAAAATATTTTTGCTGAAACTTGAAAGAACGGAAGTGGGAGGTTTTCTGTAAAACTAAAAAGATGGAGAAAGTGGCATTAAAAAGAAAATGGACTCAGTGGTAAAAAGTGAGGATAATGGCACAAAAAAATGGGGTTTGGTGGCAAAAGTGGGGGTTGTCTGGCACCCCTACTAATACTTATATATATAATATTAAATTATGATTATTAAAAATTAGAATAAGAAAATACTAAATTATCGATTATTCTGATGAGAGTGACAATGGGGGTGGTCGGGCCACCACCAGCCCATGGGATTTTGCGAAATTTTGGGCCGGGTCAGGCCTTGAAGTTTCCTGGCCCAGCCCAGTTCATGCATAAATTCTATGTAGAAAAAATTCGGGCCGCCCCAAAAAATTCGGGCTATTCGGGCTGGGCTATATAAGCCCGACTTTTTTCGGGCCTAAAATAATGAAGCCCAGCCCGATCCAAACCTCGGGCCGGGATTGGGCCGGGCTTGATTTTGCCACCTCTACATGTGGGACATATTCACGGATATAGTCCTTTGTACATGGGCAATTGTTACTACTTAATATAGTGACCCAAATCCATTGGTTGAAATGTTAGGGAATAGGGATTAATTTTTGACAAAGTGTTTAGCCCGAGAAATTGCAAAATGACCAAGACGAGGGACCAAAAATGTATGCTGTATTTGCTTGTCAAACTTTCTGCAAAATTTTCGCTACAAAATTTTTTTAATCTCCAACATGTGATCTCTTGGAATTTTGTCAAAAACATACCATATTCGATCATCTCATTTTTCCAATCATCAATCAAATATAATCATATTTATACTAAAAAAATATCACATCAACTATATATATTCTTATACTTTTCATATCATAAATACATTTCAATCAACCATCACATCAGTTGTCATCGTTATATTTTTATCTCATATTCAATCACAATCTCAAATTTTATTTTTATTTTTTCAAATATTTTTTCACGTTATTCTCTGAAAATATAATGGAGCGGGATGAAATGCAACTATTTACTTGTACAAAACTCTGATTTAAGTTTAAAATCAAAAAATTTGTTAAGTCTATTCAACCCCCTCCCCTTCTAGACTTAACTTTTTTTTAATAAGTTTGGAGAACTGGTTGGAGGGGAGGAGATAAATTCCAAATAAACTGAAAGATACAGGGTTCGAACCCTGATCAATACCTTTATAAAAGGTGAGTGATACCACTAGAGCTACAAGCTAGTGGTACCCTTCTAGACTTAACTGAACACCCCTTGGGACCCATAAAATAAAAATCAAAATCATGGCCATATTGTACAATGCGCGTATCTGAAGGGATGTGCAGATTTTATGAGTTGACTTGAACTCTGAATTGACAACTTCTTCCTCGGACTCTGCTTTAAAAGGGATTTCTTATTGAAAATGGAAATGCAACATTCCCAAAGTGTCAATAGGATCTGAGGAATGTCCCACTCCTCCTTCGGGAACCCTTCTCTCATCTCCCTGACCAATAGCTCTATGTGCCTCGGCTGTGGAAGCTTCATCGGTAGACGTAGCTGTGGTAGCTCGTTGAGTTGACTGTGCCTCAACTATCTTAACAGCTTCATTGGAAACAATTTGTACTTCCTGTTGGGTAGACTTGGCATCAGTTGTTTTAACAACATCATGTGCAGGAGATGTAGCTAGTTGAATTGGGGGATCAACAATCAAAAATCTCATTCTGGTGTATTTCAAATTGGCATCTGTATCACTGGCCTCTTTCTCAGACGTTGGGAAAATTTATGTATAGATTTTGATCATGTAAAACTTGGATTAGGAAGTTGGCACCCCATTTTCTACGTAATTCAACTTGTATTAGATATGGCTTAATAAGCTGAGTTGATGTCAGCTAATTTGAAGATCACAAGACTCGACTGAAGATTGAAGTGAGGTTCCAGATAGAACTAGTGCTATGAACCTATTAGAGGGCTAAGTGATCAAGTCCAAGGGTTTGAAGGAGGCTGAAGTAACAGGATAACTGTCTTGTGAATAAGCAGAGTCCCAGGAGCAGTAGACTATGTGATCAAAGTTGTCTCGGACTGATAACTGCTTTGTAACCAAGTCTAAGTTACTTAGTGGATTCCTTTAGGAGTTGGAGAAGAGTGGATTAGAGGAATTACCTTATCCTCGAACCACTACAAAACTGCTTGTGTCTATTTACTTTTCAACATACTTCATTTCTTGATTTATTTTATATCTGCTGATAAGTTAAACTTGCTTAAGTCTGCTGATATTAACCTTTGCTAAAACATGTGTTGAAAAATGAACTTAAAACTATAAGGGTGAAAAGTCTTCCGCTGACAAAACCAAATCAACTGAATTTCTAAGTGTTAGCTGAAAACAACTAAGTTATACTATCAATAGCTCAGTCGAGTCTGTTGAGTGGGTAACTTTGCTGTGTAAGCCAACCTAGCTGTCCCTCAAAGACCTAGCTGATTTGAGTTAACTCTGAATATATTTTGAAAGCAGTAAAATTGAAAAGTTGGTAAGGTTTTTTCAACCTCCCTTCTAACCTTACACATCTCCCCTTGGGACCTACAAGTGGTATCAGAGCGGTTGGTTCATTGAGCCTTCCGTACTGGTTACTGAACTAGATCTCATTCTTTTCAAAGAATTAACACTTGAGTTTTTAAAGCTTTTATTTCAAAAGCAAAGTTATTATCATTGAAGCAAATCTAACTCGCATTCCAATGTTTACTGTGGAAGAAATTGATGATCGGAAAATACGTATGCAGGCTCATCTATCAGTCCTACATGATGAGATGTGGCTCGTGATTGAGGACGGGCCATTACAAATCTTAAAGGTCAATATAGCTGTAAGAAGGGCAACTCCTGCTAAAGGAGAAGATGATGCACCTGCAGAGCCCAGACCTGCAATGGTGAAAAAACCACGTTGTGAATGGACAAACAATGATCGAAAGAGATACAAGCTTGACAATGTTGCCAAGGATATACTTTATAAAACTCTTGATAAGGCTATGTTTAATAAAGTTAAATCTTGTGAAACTGCCAAAGAGATTTGGGAAAAAATCACTTTGATTTGTGAAGGGTCTGATCAAATCAAAGAAAACAAATTAACTGTTGCAGTTAAAAACTTTGAAAATTTTAAAATGATTGCAGGTGAAAGTATGGATTAGTTGGATGCCAGATTCACAGAGATCACCAATGAGCTTTCAGCTTTAGGGAAGGAACATACAGAGAAGGAGATGTGTATGAAAATCCTGAGGTCTCTCCCAGCTGAGTGGGAAATGAAGGTTATAGCCCTGAGACATTCCGTAGATCTCACAAGGACATCAAACCATGAATTGTTCTCTGATCTTAAAACCTATGAGTTTGAGCAGAGAAGAAAAGAACAAGAAGAGACAGCTGTACCCAAGACAGCTGCACTCATAGCTGGTGAAGCAAATAGAGCTGAATCCAAGGAGACCATAGAATAAGAAGAGATTGCCCTGATGGTGAAAAGATTCAACAAGTTCTTCAATAAGAACTACAGAAGAAACAAGGGTGAATCATCAAGAAGACACTCAGCACCCTCCAAAGCAAGGGAGAACATACCACCAAAGAGAGCTGAACATCAAAGGACTGAATATCAGAGAGCTGATAATCAGAGAGTTGACACAGCTAACTTGCAGAGAGCTGAGAACCTGTGTTGGAATTGCAGGCAACCAGTACACTTTGATGTTGACTGTCTTATCCACCAGTCAACAAGTACAGTAATGAAGAGGAAAGAAAAGTCTGCAGGGAAAGAAGACAAGAAAACAAGAAAGCCATGTTGGCTGCAAGATCACTTGAAGCGACCAAGTGCAAGGAACCGAGAGTCGACAAGAGTGAAGTGACTACTCGAAAGATACAAGTAAGATGCTTTGATATGCCTCATGGCCAAAGAACAAGACTCCAAAGATCAATAAGATGAGGTACACTCTAACTCATCTCATTCTGATTCAAGTGATAGTGATAGTGACACACACTTCATCACCCACAGATCTTTATGATTCTATTGGTAAAATGATGAAAGATTTTGAGCACATAAAAACCTCTCACATACTCCTAAATGAGGAAAACAACCAGCTTAAATGCCAAAACTCACAGCTGACTAAAGAGCTGAGTACTCTAAGTCATATAGGCGATGAGAACACAAAGTCAGAAAGTAAATTGCCAAGATCCAAGCAAACTTAGCTGCAACAGAAAAGAGGGATAATGATCTTAAAAATGTGATTGCATCATTCACTAAGGCATCCAAATCATTGGATGAGTTTATAATGATTCAAAAAGAAAGTGGTGACACGACAAGCATTGGATTTAATTCTTTTGTGTATGCCCAAGTCCCAAGAGTGGTTATGGAGAAAGGATCCTCAAGCAATGAGGGAGTCCAAAAATCCAAAGCACCATATGTTGCACCAACACCCACTCAAAAACAAAACAACAACCATGCTGGCCTTGGATACAAGTGAAAAGGCAAGAAGCCAACTGAGTATGCTGACAGGACAACTGGAACTAAATTCAGAAGAGACCATCAGCAGACTCCAAATAGGAAATACTCTATAAAATCCAAACAGAGCTACCAAAAACCCCTGAGATTTCAGCAAAGAAATCACATGATGGGAATTGTAGAACTACTCTCGCCAAGCTGATTGGAATAACCAAATGAGATATCAGCCAAAAACAATGAGATACAAGCCAAAGTGGCAAATACCTCAACCTCATCACAGGTCATTCCCAAGGCAAAAGAGCTATAATCAGCACACATATGCACCCAGGCACAAAACCCAATATACACAGAAGTTCCACTATCACCCCAAGAAAGCAAATGCTCAAACACACACACGGACATACAGACAAAAGAGACAGATGTATGATCCTAAAGCTCCCAAGAAATTTGATAATGTGCATTATGATTATGGAACTGATAGGTGGCAACCTCTTAGAGTCAGAGGATCTAGCTATAGGTTGGTTGGAACACCTTATAGCACTAACCCCTCAGGACCCGGCAAGTATGGTTTCCTAAAAACTAATTTCCTTGATTGCAGGTTCAGGGAACAACTGAGTACCAAGGAACCTGGTACATGGCTAGTGGCAGTTCCAGACATATGACAGGGAATAAGAAAAATCTGTCAAAGTTCAAGAAAATCAAAGGTGCAAAAGTCATATTTGGAGGAAATGAAGCTCCAGGGGAAATTAAAGGCACATGATCCATCAAGAAGAATGGACTAGAGATCACAGATGTAGCATATGTTGAAGGCCTCAACTTCAATCTGCTGAGCATCAAACTCTGTGACAAAGGCCATAATATTGGATTCAACATGGGGGTGTGCTAAATCAAGGATGCTGAATAAAATGAGATTGTGCTTCAAGGATCAAGACAGAAGAACATGTATGTAGTGGATTGGCCAACTGCTACACCAAGCACATGTCTGCTAGCAAAGATTATGGCCGAATCAAGTTGGCTGTGGCACAAGAAGCTGAGTCACCTGAATTTCAAGACAATCAACAAGCTTACAAGAAGTCATCTTGTGGAAGAATTGCCCGACTCAGTATACAAGAAGAAAAGCATTTGTGATGCATGCCATATGGGAAAACAATTTTAAGTCATCTTTCAAGGACAAGCCAAGTTCTTCTTCAACCAGGATATTACATTTATTGCACATGGATTTATTTGGTCATGTTGAACCAGCTAGTATCAGTGGAAAAAATACACCTTAGTGATGATGGATGAATATTCAAGATACACAAGGACAATCTTTATGTGTAAAAAGAAGAAACCTTGCAGAAACTACCTCAGCTGATGAGAAGAGTTCAAAATGAGAAGAGTCAAACCATTGTAAAGATAAGGTCTAACAGGGGAACTGAGTTTGTCAATGGGATTATAACTCAGTATTTCATTAAAAATGGTATTTCTCATGAGTTGTCAGTTGCAAGGACTCCACAACAGAATGGAGTAGCTTAAAGAAGGAACAGAACTCTCAAGGAAGCTGTGAGGACCATGTTAGCTGAAACTGGTTTGCCTAAGAGATTTTGGGATGAAGCCATTAATACTGCTTGCCACACTTAGAATAGGTGTATGATTAACAGGCAATTATTCAAAACTCCCTATGAAATTTGGTCAGGGAGAAATCCAAATGTTGGATATTTTTTATTCTTTGGATGTAAGTGTTTCATCCACAACAATGGCAAGGACAACTTAAAAGCTTTTGATGCTAAAGCTGATGAAGGTATCTTTTTGGGATACTCAGCTGAGAGTAAAGCTTATAGAGTGATGAACAAAAGGACTATGGTTACAGAAGAGTCTATCCATGTGATTTTTGATGAACCTAATGTCAATGGAGAAGACATAGATGAGTTAGCTGACAAGAGGAATCAACCAACTGTTCAGAAGAGTCCCTATGTTGAAGCATATGTAAGAGCACTCAACCCTGATGAAGATGAGATAGCTAAATCTCAGACACAACTAGAAAGTCTGCAGCTGAATGATGATGAGGAAGCTGTTTAAGACAACTTAGCTGCAAGACGACTGAACTCAGCAGACTTGCTCCAACCAGATGTGAGATGGCTGAGAGACCATCCACCTGAGTTAATCATTGGAAATGTTAAAGATGGTGTAAAAAACAAATCCAGAACTCAAAATGAAGCTATGTTCACTTGTTTTATTTCCCAGATAGAGCCTAAAGATGTGTCACAAGTATTGGATGACACACATTGGATTATAGCTATGCAAGAAGAGCTGAATCAGTTTGAAAGAAATAAAGTTTGGGAATTAGTTCAAAGGCTTACCCACCAAAATGTTATTGGTACTAAGTGGGTATTTAGAAACAAGATGAATGAAGAGGGATCTGTAGTAAGAAACAAAGTAAGAGTGGTAGCCAAAGGGTATTGCCAAGAGGAAGGTATAGATTTTGATGAAACCTTTACTCATGTTCGTAGATTGGAAGCAATTAGGATTTTTCTTGCTTATGCTGCACACAAGAACTTCACTGTGTATCAAATGGATGTGAAGAGTCCATTTTGAATGGACTTTTGGAAGAAGAAGTCTAGGTGGAGCAACCTCCAGGTTTTGAGCAGAAAACTATTGGAGATAAAGTCTACAAGCTCAAGAAAGCATTGTATGGATTGAAACAAGCACCAAGAGCCTAGTATGACACCTTGTCTTAGTTTCCTATTGACACTGGATTCACCAAAGGCAAGGTTGTTAGAACACTCTTCAGAATTCAAGATGGAGAGAGTATATTGCTTGTTCAAATTTAAGTGGATGACATCATCTTTGGATCCACAAAAAAAGAGCTGTGTGACAAGTTTTCAAACCTCATGCAATGGAAGTTTGAAATGAGCATAATGGGAGAGCTGACTTTCTTCTTAGGGCTTCAAGTCAAGCAAATGAAGGATGGAACCTTCATAAGTCAAACCAAATATACCAGAGATTTGATGAAGAAATTTGGTAAGGAAGAGAAGTCATCAATGAAGAATTTCATGAACACATCAGTCAAGATGGATATGAATGCAGATGTCAAAGGTGTAGATCAAACCAGATATAGAGCCCTTATTGGATCATTGTTCTATTTGACAACAAGTAGGTCACACATCACCTTTGTTGTAGGTATATGTGCTAGATTTCAATCTTCACCAAAATAGAGTCATATGACTGCAGCCAAGAGAATCCTAAGGTATTTGAAGGGATACCAAGAACTTGGTTAATGGTATCCAAAGGATGGAGGATTCAAGCTACTTGGCTACTCAAACTCAGACTATGATGGATGTAGAGTAGACAGGAAAAGTACAACAGGTACCTATCAAATGCTTGGAAATAGATTAGTTTCTTGGTTCAACAAGAAATAAAATTCGATAGCTACATCCACAGCTGAAGCAGAGTACATAACTACAGGCAGCTATTGTGTCCAAGTATTATGGATGAGGTAACAGCTGAGAGACTATGATATAGAAGAAAAAGAGATTCCAATTATGTGTGATAACACAAGTGCTATTGCAATAACTCAGAATCCCGTATTGCACTTAAGAACCAAGCATATTGATGTCAGATATCATTTTATTAGAGATCATGTTGAAAATAAAGACATCACTTTGCTATACATATCAACTAATAAGCCGTTAGCTGATATATTCACAAAGGTCAAGATTTGAAGAGCTTAAAAATGAGCTAAGATTGATTGAGCTGAGTTAGGAGGCTCAGAAGACTCAATCAGCAAAGTCAAAGAAGAGAGACCTGAAAATAAGCAAAGTTTCATTTTTAGCCAAGTGAAACAGTTAAGATGGCGAGTCAGCTGTATCGAGTTAGCTGGACACCGAGTGATCATTATGTGAAGAGAGAAACTGAGTTAAGTCACTTTTGGAAGATAGCTGGTTTATTTAAGAGCTAAGTGACAAAACGTAATCCTTTTCTGTGAGCGGGAATGTTTTTGGGCATGACATCAACAGTAATTATGATGTCAGTAAAAATCTTGTACCCGTTTAGCTTATGATTGGATATAAATGCTGCTGTATTTAATGCTGGAATATTAATGCGGTTTCAAGACTTAATCTCAACCGTTGATCGTGATCAAATTTTTTGAATTCTAAAAATTGTCCTCTCACATCCCATATATACTCTAATTCATTTTCTCTCTCCTCACTTTACATTCATCTCTCTCAAGCAAAGGCAAAACTTTCTCTGCAAACCAAAGCAAAATCCCTAGTTCGTATTTCATTCAAGTTCAAGTTTCCAAGTTCCGATCTCATAGATGGCTCATACTTATGATTTTGTGAAGATGGCTGAGAAGATCCACTCCGGTTTGATGGTGGATTTCGAAGGTATGGTGAAGCAAGGTGTTGACAAGGCCCTTGCCGAGAAGATTGCTGAGAAGTATGAGAAATTTGGGCTGAAGGGATTTCTCACGATAGAGTACTCGCACACCTATATGGAAGAGGTGGCTATGTTCTATGTGAACGCATACGTTCACGATGGAGAAATCTGTTCTTCCATCCACAACACCGACATTAAGATAACTGCTGCGGATTTGGCTGCTCACTATCATCTTCCTTCTTCTGGTTGAAAGAGATCACCGAAAAAGACATCAACCTAGCTGTGGCATGGAAGGAGATCGCCAAGCCAGAGTCTGCTTCTAAGGTTGTTTACACAACCAAGAAGTCTTTAATCACAGAGGACTACCACAAGCTCGTGGATGTGGTGTCCAAGTGCGTTGACATGAAGTTTGGCAGCTTCAATCAGCTGTCGAGGACTAAGCTGATTGTCATGGTTGCTATATTGGAAGAGAAAAAGGTGAACTGGGCTGAGTTCATCTTCAGCAGAATCTGCCAAAACGTGATGAACAAGACCATTAGCGATGCTGGTTTGTTTGTAAGCTCGCTAGGATATAACCTGGTATTTGGCAATTTGATGGAGGTGAAGGGCATTCCTCTCAGGAATGGGAAACCTTTCCACGTGAACAAGAAAATGTTCAAGGCGAACCTCTCAACTGCTCAGAGGCAAGCCCATGCACGAAGAGCTGACACCATCAAAGGTGAGTCAGTTGATCCTGTCCCCGAGGACACTGCTGCAACTGCAAAGGCTCCATCTCCAAAGCCTGTGCAGAAGAGGAAGAAAGCTATTACGGCAAAGCCTGCCCTTGCCCCTATAGCCGTGGAAGACCGCGCACCTGCCCCAGCAGCCGAGACTGAGAAGGATTACCCTGCACCTTCTCCAGTCATAAAGAAGAAATGCTCAGCTGTGCCCCGAAAGCCAGCTGCAGCTAAGAAGATAAAGATGGCGGAGCCAGCTATCATTGTAGAAGAAGAAGAAGAAGAATAAGAAGAAGATGAAGAGATTCCTCTTGTCCTAACAAAGAGAAGGCGATTGGTGAGAAGATCTGCCTTGGAAATGCCAGCCGAGGCTGGCACTGAAGTTGTAAAGGAGACTGCTAAAGACGAGCAGCATTCTAAGCAAGCAAAAGGTGGTAAGGAGACCACTGCTGAAGTGGAGAAGTCTGTTGGTAGAGATCAGCAGAGTGTGGAGAAGTCTGTTAGTTCTCCTTTAATTATGATCTCTCCTAGCCCAGACATTATGGAGATGGTAAGGTCGATTGATGCCACCACATCCCCAGTGCACTCAGAGGATGAAAATACCAGAAAAAATGGCAATGAAGCTAAGGATGGAGTAGAAGAAGGCACCTTAGCCAAGCCAATCCCTGAAGAAGGTGTTGAGACACCTGCCCTATCGGTTGTTCACTCAAAAGGAAAAGAAGCCGAGTCTCAGGTTTCGAGTGACCCCACTACTCGAGACTTAGCTGGTGCGCTAGCTAAGGAAAAACTCAAATCACCACAGGCGGGTCAGAGGAGGTTGTGGGAGACAACACCAAAGAGAAGTTTGGAGGCGAAGGTGAGACCATTGATGTACATCAGAGTGGGGTTGACAAGGCTCAGATAGTTTCGACTATCTCAACTGAAATCCCAGCTGCCATGCAGGCCGATGAAGTTGTTGATGCAGCCAAGGCAAAGGATGAAAGTGAGGCCATGGGAGTTGACACTCTTGGTTCTGAAAGTGCAATCCAAGAAGTTGAGACTCCAACGGATGCCACTGAAGACCCCAAAGCAGCTCAGTCTGCTGAAGGGATATCTGTAGAAGACCCTGCTGTGGTTGAGACTGCAACAGGGATGGTCGAATGCCCATCAACGGTTAAGACTGCTGGGGGTAAAGAATGCCCAAAGGAGGTTGAGATTTCCTGGGTAAGAAAGGCGAAGAATAGGTGTCAGCCCTTCAGGAAGAATTAATGGAAGAAGAAGAGAAAAGTGCTCTTCATGATTCTCAAGAAAATGTTGATGTAGAATTCTTGGGAACATATGATGAAGTTGAGTCCAGCCCCATTGAAAAATCATCAGAGGACAAAGCTGATGAGGAGGCACTGGCAAAATGAAGGCAAGCTAGTGACAAAGTTGCTCCTATTAACTTTACATTGGTTGATGGCCCACCTCCCATGGTGCCATCACCTTCCCATGACGCTGATAAGTCAGCTGAGGAACCGTCTACTCAACATGAAAAATCTACTGATGTCAATGAAGCTGTTAAGACAGTTGTGGTCAGTCAGCTCCGCAGGCTAATACAACTGCACAAGATGCCAATGACGCTGAGACAGCTGAGGCACAAAGAGTTGAAGAACTTTTGAAGAAAAAAGGTAAGGCGTCAGAAGCAGAAGGAGTGGAGATACCTATTTTTCCGGAGGATCTATTTGCTGATTATTTCCCTTTCGAGGCTCATGTACCCTTGGTAGCAGAGTCAGCTACTGAAAGTGCAAAATACCATGTCCAAATCCTAGCTGAAGAACTTGGAACTCCTGCGGAAACTACAATGGTGCCGATTGGTTTTGATTTTGATGCTGTGTGGCCAGAAGAGCAGTTCGCTGATGCAGCCGACTTCCGAAATGCCTTCAAGGCTATATACAATGAAATAGAAAATATGGAAAGAGGATTCGCAACACTCAACCAACGGCTGGACAATAGAGATGCCAACATCACAAGAGATATCTGAGGCACGGTCTTAAGGATAAGGGAATGGATTGGGTAGACAAAAGCACCAAGGCATGATCAGGTCACATATTTCAAATCTCTTTTATCATCTGGAGCTCAGAAAACGCTAAATTTCAGCAGAGACAGAGTGATCACATCTTTAGGATGGATCAATCACATAAAAGTGATATGGAGTTGCTGAAGGCACAACACAAGACAGAACTTCAAAAGACAGAGGCCAACATGCGTACGGAGGTTATGATTCTCCAAACAGAAATGAAGCTGATGGCAGCTGAAACAAAGGCTCTGCGATCCGAATTCAGAACAGCATACTCCAAGAGTCATGATCAAATGGACATGACAAACAACAAACTTGATCTACTCCTGGGAGGAGTATTCCCTCAGTTGGCTCTACCCCTTGGTGATGATGCCAAAAAGGGGGAAGGAAATAAAGGAAGTGGAAGTAAGGGGGAAGCAAGCAGCAAGGAGGAAGGCGGTGAAATGAAGAAGCCGCCCTTGAAGACTATGCTTGAAAAGACCCCTCAACAAGGTGACGTTACAATCACTATTCTCAGTCAATTGCCCCAAAATTTGTCCGTTGATGAGAAAGCTGATTTGGCCTTCAAGAAAACTCGAGAGGCCATTGAAGCAGAATTTGAAGAAGTTGCTGAAAGGCAGCAAGGCATGATAGAGAGCATAAAGGCAATGTTTGATGGCCCCCTGTAATGAACACAGATATTGGAGAAGATGGAGGAAATGTTGAGCTGGTGGAAAAGGATCTAAGGTGTGTTGAATTCGAAGAAGAGAAGAAGGATAAGGGTTTTCTGTCTGAAGAATGATTAAAGAGGGATCACTAACATGGGGCACGTGTCTTAATCTCAGGCGTAGGAGTAAATGAAAGGAATAACATACATCCAGACCATCCACTTGTTGGTTTTATATTGGTCATCTTTTATATTTGTTTTGCTTTATATTACATTATTCTAAGTGGTCCCAAAAGTTTGTTATTAATCCCATTTATGAAATGAGAATGAAATAATGAAATTGTTGCAACTTTATTCTCTCTAATTTTCTTTCTCTTTTTTCTTCTCCAATATTCCCCCATTTCTAATTTTTGTATCAGATTCATAGTATCAATATTACAACACTATTAATACAGTATTTGAGCAACAAAATACATAAATACATCATAAATCATAACAATTGGTATTTCAGAGCAAGTGATCCTTTGCCATGGCAGAGGGTACCCGTTTCAAAGACCTGCAGGAAGCACAGAAAAGGATGGATCAGATTTTGCAAACAGAAGCAATGAAAAGAGAAGCTACTGAAATGAAATTACAAGAATAAATTTATGGGCTAAGTAATGAGGTGCAGAATCAAATGACTGGTTTAAATGGGAAATACGAACATCTCACAAACACACTTGCTGCTATTCAGCTGCAATTACTGAACCTTAACAAAGGAAAGAGTCCTTTGGAGGAGGAATCAATTCTTGGGGGCCCTTTCACAGGTTCGACAAATCAATCCCAACGCACTAGACCTCAGCTAGAGCACCATGGACCCCACCTCATTAGCCCATTTCCCAAGATTGATTTTCCCCGGTTTGATGGTCATCACCCTAGGTCTTGGATACTTAAGTGTAATGGGTATTTCAATCTCATACCAACATTCCTCATACCCAAAAGGTAACTCTAGCATCTATACATTTTGAAGGAAAGGCTGCTCAATGGATTCAAAATTTTTCAGAGAGGTTGGGGGATTTTACCTGGTCTCAGTTTTTGGAGATAATTTCTGCTAGGTTTGAAGAGCTGAAGGAAGCTAAGATCATTGGGGAGTTCAACAAACTTAAACAGACTGGGTCATATGCTGAGTATGTTGATAGGTTTGAAGAACTCAAAGCATGCATGACATTGAACAATAGAATAAAATACTCAGAGGAGTATTTTATTGCTAGCTTTATCAGTGGGCTTAGTGAAGAGGTACAGGCTTTTATTACTATGTTTGAGCCTACTACTCTACACCACACTATTGAATTGGGAAGGAAACAAATTCATACACTGGAAGCTATTACCAAGAAAATCAGAGGGCCTTTCAGGCTAATCCCACAACCTATAATGCTACCAGGAGAGTGGATTCAGTAAATACCACTCCAGTTAAACCTGCTCCACCCTCTGCTGCTAGACAACCTATTAAATTGCTTACTGCAGCTGAGATGGCTGCAAGGAGGGAAAAAGGGCTCTGCTATAACTGTGATGAACCATTTGTTTTTGGGCATAGATGTAAGCAAAGGATCACTTACATGATCATGACTGAAGAATAAGAACTCACTTATCTCCAATCCTCAGAAATGACTGATTTAACACCCATCATGCAGGAGGACATGGAGGAGGTTCAGATGTCCTTAAAAGCTATTTGTGGGGAGGATGGAATTACTACAATGAGAGTTTATGGATAGTGTGGGGCCTATAAACTGCACATATTGATTGACTCAGGAAGTACTTTAAGTTTCATACAAGAGGCTACTGCAAAGAAGTTGGGATGCAAATTGGAACCTTCCACACCATTGTTGGTGAAAGTTGCTAATGGACAGAAAATGGTGAGTTCCCATAAATCAACAGGGTTCTCATGGACAATGTAGGGGCATGCATTCACTTATCCATTGAGATTGCTGCAGAATGAAGGTTGTGACATGATTTTGGGAGGAGATTGGCTAAAATCTTGTACTCCTGTTGAATTGGATTATGACAAAATGACATTCACTGTCACCTTGTCAGGGAAAAAGGTTAAGATTCAGGCTATGAAGTCTGCAGCTGACTGTAGACTTATTTTCAGGGCCTTCTTTATAAAAATTGGTTCATTGGGAACTTGCTACTGAGGTTGAGGAGTTGTATTTAATCAGCAGTGGAACTCCTCCTGGGGAGCAGAATCCATTAATGCAGAACTTATTGGAAGAATTCAAGGATGTTATTGAAGAGCCACAAGGGCTACCCCCTAGTAGAGGTGTGGAACACCAGATCATATTGAAGCCTGGAAGTGTCTCCAAACACCAATACCCATATAGAACATCTCATGAACACAAAGTAGAGATTGAGAGGATTGTCAAAGGGATGCTAGACTCAGGGATTATTCAGGACAACCAGAGTTCTTTTGCATCTCCAGTGATTTTGGTAAGAATGAAAGATGCTACCTGGAGGTTGTGTGTTCATTATAGGTATTTGAATAATCTGACAATTAAATATGATTATCCAATACCTGTGATTGATGAATTGTTGGATGAATTATATGGGGCTAAGTTCTTTTCTAAGATAGACTTGAGGTCTGGTTATTTCCAAATCTTGATGAAACCAGAACATAGACACTTAACTGCTTTTAGTACTCATAATGGGCACTATGAGTTCTTGGTTATGCCCTTTGGGCTGTGCAATGCACCAACAACCTTCCAATCCCTCATGAATAAGGTATTCAGGGACCATTTGAGAAGGTTTGTATTGGTTTTCTTTGATGACATTCTTATTTATAGTAAGACAAGGGGTGAGCACTTGGAGCATGTTAGAGAGGTATTATCTCTTCTGAGGAAACACCAACTCTATGCCAAGCAAAGTAAGTGCCAGTTTGGACAACTAGAGATAGAATACCTGGGGCATGTTATATCATTGGCAGGAGTGGCTACTGATCCTACCAAAATTTCCAGCATGACACAATGGGCAGTTCCCACTAACCTGAAGCAGTTAAGGGGGTTTTTGGGCCTTACAGGTTATTATAGAAAGTTTATCAAAGGATATGGATTACTCAGTAAGCCTCTAACTAACTTGTTGAGAGGGGACAAGTTTAATTGGAATCTTGAAGCTGAGATGGCTTTCAATTCCCTGAAAAAGGCTATGGTTACTGCACCAGTGCTGGCTCTTCCTGATTTCACTTAACCTTTTGTCTTGGAAACTGATGCAAGTGGTACAGGTGTTGGGGCTGTATTGATGCAACAGGGGAGGCTACATGAGTAAGATGCTATGCCAAAAAAATCAAGCCCTATCCATCTATGAAAGGGAATTTCTAGCAGTCCTCATGGCAGTTCATAAATGGAAACACTACTTGCAGGGTTCAAATTCACTATAAGAACTGATCAACAAGCTCTTAAACACTTGCTAGATCAAAGAGTCATGACTCCTATCCAACAGAGGTGGATCACTAAGCTATTGGGTCTTGATTATGATATACAATATAAGAGGGGTACAGAGAACAGAGCAGCTGATGCTTTGTCTAGGAGAGGGAAGGATGATTCTTCTTGTAATGCTATTAGTACTACTTCACCATGTTGGGTTCAGCAGGTGATCCTTAGCTACAGTCAGGATCCATTTTTCAATAAAATCCTGGCAGCCAATACTATAGATCCTACCACCTATCCTGATTTTGAAGTTAAGGTGGGAATTATCAGATACAAAGGGAGATTAGGGGTGGGAAATGACACACAACTCAGAGGCATGATTTTAGCTGCTATGCACACTTCAGCTTAAGGGGGACACTCCGGGGTTAATGGCACTTATATGAGGTTGAAGGGTACTTTCTACTGGCCGCATATGAAGGCAGATGTGATCACATTTGTAGGGGCTTGTGAGTTGTGTAAAATGAACAAACCTGATAATGTTCCTTATCCCGGGTTGCTGCAACCCCTACCTATTCCTACACATGCTTGGTTACATATTTCGATGGACTTTATGGAAGGCTTACCCAAATCTGAAGGTAAGAATGTTATTCTGGTTGTGGTGGATAGGCTGACCAAGTATGCTCATTTCCTAGGCCTATCCCACCCTTTCTCTGCCCAGGGAGTTGCTAAACTTTTCCTAGACTCCATCTATAAACTCCACAGACATCCAATCAGCATAATTACAGATCGAGACACGGATTTTAATTCTTTTTGGAAATAACTGTTTAAGCTAATGGGGGTGAACCTTGCTATGTCCTCAGCCTATCACCCCCAGACAGAACGCCTCAATCAATGCTGGGAGAATTATCTTCTTCGTATGGTTCACAACAATCCCAAGCATTGGTACATATGTTTAACTCTAGCAGAGTACTGGTATAATACTAATTACCATACCAGCCTCAAAATCACCCCTTTTGAAGCTCTATATGGCTACCCCCACCTCTCCTATCAATTGGGCCATACCTAGATTCAAATAATGCTGAAGCCACAGAAGTTGTCTCCCAGCGACAGAAAATGCTGCAAACACTGAAGGATAACCTGCATCATGCACAACAAAGAATGAAGATCTATGCTGACAAACATAGAATTGAAAGAGTATTTGAGGTCGGTGATAGGGTTTACCTCAAGCTTCAACCTTTTCGCCAAAATTCTGTGCAATTGCGAAAAAGCTTGAAACTTTCTGCAAGGTACTATGGTCCGTACACAATTCTGGAAAAAATTGGAGAAGTGGCATATCACTTGGATCTGTCGGAGGGCTCTCGCATCCACCCTGTGTTTCATGTCTCTTTACTCAAGAAGGCCATCAGTCTGCAGATTATTCCGTTAGATGAACTTCCGACGGCTGACTCCAATGGCTATTTTAAGGTGGCCCCAATGGAAGTTTTGGACCACCGTACTATTACAAGAAAAGGGGTTGTGGTTGAACAAGTTTTGGTGCATTGGGAGAATTTAGATCTGGACAAGGCTACTTGGGAGGACATTAAATTTCTGAAGAAGAAGTTTCCCACCTTTGATCCTTGGGGACAAGGATCTCAAAATGGCGGGGGTATTGTAGTGAACACAGATATTGGAGAAGATGGAAGAAAGGTTGAGCTGGTGGAAAAGGATCTAAGGTATGTTGAATTCGAAGAAGAGAAGAAGGATAAGGGTTTTCTGTCTGAAGAATGATTAAAGAGGGATCACTAACATGGGGCACGTGTCTTAATCTCAGGCGTAGGAGTGAATTAAAGGAATAACATCCAGACCATCCACTCCAGACCATCCACTAGTTGGTTTTATATTGGTCATCTTTTATATTTGTTTTGCTTTATTTTACATTATTCTAAGTGGTCCCAAAAGTTTGTTATTAATCCCGTTTCTGAAATGAGAATGAAATAATGAAATTGCTGCAACTTTATTCTCTCTAATTTTCTCTCTCTTTCTTCTTCTCCAATATTCCCCCATTTCTAGTTTCTATATCAGATTCATAGTATCAATATTACACCATTAATACAATATTTGAGCAACAAAATACATAAATACATCAGAAATCATAACACCCCCAAGCTGGACAACTAAAGGATTCCCCAGCTGTGAAACACCCTCGTGAGTTTACTTTACCTAATGCATGATTTGAGCCAAGATCCTTAGAGGAATTTCAAACTCTAACATTAGAGGGATATTTCAAGAACATGACTCTACCTCAAGCGTGGGGTCTGTATTGGGAAAAAGGATTGGATTTGTGCAAAGCAGCTGAAAGAAGCAGACTACCAAGGCACCCGTACAGTACACTCCAAGAGGAGGAGCTGAGTCACAACGAGGAATGGGAAGGTTTTGCAGTGGTGGAAGAGGCAGAGATACTCCATCACAGCCAAAATCTAAAGATGTTCGGTATGTTGATCCACAGAAGAAAGGAATAAACTACTGGACTGGGCTGGATACTTTGGCTAATATTAAAGTAGAAAGAAGAAATGAAGAAGCAAGAAGGAGTAATGAAGAAGAAAATGTTAGGCTTGATCGCGAATGGAGAGAAATGCAGCAAAAGGAGGACCCTGTTGCTAAAAGAGCCTAGGAGAAGGAGAAAATGGAGGAATAAGATACAAAAAGGAGAAGAGCTGAAGAGGATAGAAGGAGAGCTGAAGAAGATGAGAGAAGAAGGAAGCAGCCGAGGCGTTGAAGACGACTGAACCCATTCATGATGTATTTTTACTTAATTGTAAATACACACAATTGTAACTATACATATATGCTCTGATACTTGTAATGCTCTGATACATTTGTATAGATACATATGTATAGCTTTGATACATTGTATAGGTTTATACTTTGTAAAGTGCAATTGTAAAGTGCAAGAATGATATGTTCAATAAAATTACATATTCTATACATTCATTCCTTGTTATTGCACTATTTACTTTGTTGCATTTATGTAAGTTTTGGCATCATCAAAAAAGGGGAAATATTTGGGAAAATTTATGTATAGATTTTGATGATACCATGTTAAAGTTAGATTAGGAAGTTGGCACCTCATTTTCTATGTAATTTAACTTGTAATAGATAGGGCTAAATAAGCTGAGTTAAAGTCAGCTAGGTTGAAGATTACAAGACTCGACTGAAGATTGAAGTGAAGACCCAGCTGTGTGTCAGCTGAGTAGAGTGAAGTGAAGACTCAGTCAAGTGACAGAAAAGCTGTCTCAGTCAAGTGACAGAAAAGTTGTCTCAGTCAGCTGACGACAGCTAAGTCATTCCAAAATGATTGGAATCAGATGTCAAAGGGGTATGCAACAGACAAGACTTGAAGAAAGCTGAAAGAGATCCGTTGTCAAGACAAGTCAAGCTTTTGCTGGAAATAGGCAAGTGTCAAGCTTCCAACAATAAAGTTTTATTGCTGAAAGAGTGCAAAAAGCAAGGAACAAATGTGATGTACCTGAAAACTTGTAGAGATTAAGGAAAGGCTGCAGAGCAATTAATTCATGGTATGATCTACATCAATGCTGCAAGACAAGACAAGCCAACAACTCACGAGTGTGATTTGAAAATTATGGTTATCTCTTCAACGGACATATTTTCAAATGTGCACTATAAAAGGCTGAGGAAGCAAGTGAGAGAAGGTTACCGAGTTCAACAAGCATACAAGCAAACAAGCAATAACCTGCAAACATCTCTCAAGCTTTTCAAAGAAATCCTCAAGCCTAAGTTCGAAGGAAATCAATCCAACACACTCAGTGAAAGAAAGACTACTTCATTAGTTGAAGAAGAAAATTGTTTTCAAGAACAAAGAGTTCTACTCTCCAAGGTTGAAGGAGAAGTAGTGAGGTTCCAGATCGAACCGGTGCTTTGAACATGTTGGAGGACTAAGTGATCAAGTCCAACGGTTTGAAGGAGGCTGAATTAACAGGACAACTGTCTTGTGAAGAAGCTAAGTCCTAGAAGTTGTAGGCTGTGTGATCATAGCTATCTCGGATTGATAACTGCTTTGTAACCAAGTCTAAGTTACTTAGTGGATTCCTCCACGACGAGAAGAGTGTACTAGAGGAATTACCCCATCCTCAAACCACTATAAAGCTACTTGTGTCTATTTACTTTTCAGCATACTTCAGTTCTTGCTTTATTTTATATCTGCTGATAAGTTAAACTTGCTTAAGTCTGCTGATAATAACCTTTGCTAAAACAAGTGTTGAAAACGAACTTAAAACTCTAAAGGTGAAAAGTCTTCCGCTGACAAAACTAAATCAACTTAATTTCTAAGTGTTAGCTGAAAACAACTAAGTTATACTATCAACAGCTCAGTCGAGTCTGTTGAGTGGGTAACTTTTCTGTGTAAGCCAACCTAGTTGTCCCTCAAGGACTTAGCTGATTTGAGTTAACTCTAAATATATTTGAAAGGACTAAAATCAAAAGATTGGTAAGGTTTATTCAATTCTCCCTCTAAACCTTACGCATCACACCATGGGACCTACATCAGATTCAACAGATTCAGTGTCTTTGAGATCTTCAGCTATGTCTGAGTACTCTGCTTCTGAGTCAGTTTTAGTTAAAACATCGATAACCATGGGCTCAGTTGATTTAGATTCTGGAACCATTGGAGCATCGCTAGAAATTTCAACATTTCCCCTAGCAGTCTCAACTCCTAGTGGGTGTTCAGCAATCCTTTCAGTAGTCTTAACCGATGAAGGGTATTCTACAATCCCTGCAGCAGTCTTAACCGTTGTTCGGTCTTCAACCAAATTGGCATCCTTAGAGGTCTCAACCTCAGGGATTGCGCTTTCAATTCCACCAACATTCTCATTTGTTGTGGTCTCCGCCATTCCAACTTATGCCTCTGTTACAGTGGTCTCAACCTCTGTAACTTCATGGACCTGCAACTCTTCCCATGGCTCAGATGCAACAGTCCCAACCACTGTAACTTCACTGGAAAGAACATTTTCCTTGTCAACATTCTTTCCATTGCCTCCAAACTGCAAAATTTCTTGTTCCCCTACAGCCTCCAACAGCCTAGCTATAGTGTGCCAAATTTTCCCCTCAGCTGGCTCACCAACTGACTGATTTTCAATGGGTTTGGGGTCAACTTTCACTGGGGACTTGGCTGTTTTGCATGAATACTCAGCCAATTTGTGTTTTGGTGTCTCAACAACATCTGTAGGGTGTGGCTCCACTGGGTTCCCCACTTTAATTTCCTCATCAAGATCCACAACTTCAATCCCAGATTCATCGCCATCCCTTTTACTTGCAATTTCCTCCTGTGAGTGAGTTGGTGATGAGATTGTAGCGGTGTCTATCACGACTTCTTCAATGATAATAGTGGGGGATGATGGTTCCCTAACTCCAGATGATTTAGCTTTCTCAACTAACTCACTGGATTCATGGAGCGCCTTTCACAGTTGTGCAGCCTCCACTGCATCAGCTCCTTCAATCTCACCTTCATCTTCACTGATGTAAATATAAGGAATAACAACATCAGTGAAATGGGCATTTGTGAGGCTTAACACTTTTACCCTTCTCAAGGGCTTTCACCTTTTCTTCTTCTTCCTTCTAAAAAGGAATGGAAGTGGCATATATTTCATCCAGAGCTTGAGCAACGGTGGCATTCTTCAGGAATTGCAGAAGCCATTCTTCTTCATTAATCATCTCGGGTCTCTGAAACTAAATTTGATTGTTGCTGAGCTTCCACTTCCTCCATATCTACAACCTAGCTTCGATTTCAGGATATATGGGGGAACCTGGTTTATTAGAAGCAATTGTGTCCTTTGCAGCAACATCTTCTGCCCGGCATCACCAACCTCAACTTGTTCGATAATGGTGTCAACAACTGCCTTTTCAGGTAGCAGTGTAGCTGTGTCCTCGACCATAGCTTCCTCTTACTCAGCTACTGCTTGCTCGATATCAGCTATGTCTCCTGCAGCTTTTTCAATAATGGGGGTTGATGCAGTAGACTGCAAGTCACGATTCCTCTTGGAGCATCTCTCCAAAGAAACTTCAATTGATTCGGTTTTCTCAGAGTCCTCAGCTGCAACCTAGATAGCTGATTCCTCTGGCTCATCTCTCAACCCTAGCTTGGGTTGAGTCTTCTTCTTCTTGACAGCTGCCTTGCAAGGTGCATCTGTTCTTCTCTTTCTGTAACAACAGGGGCAACTGGGACGGGAGTAGGAGCAATTGTCTCTTCCTCAGGGAAACTCTTAGTTGTTTCCCCCTCAAAAGCACTATTTATCTTGGCATGGTCCTTCTTCTGGGCAGCTGACAAGTTTCTTTTGAACAATCTCTTTTTCACCTGGAATGCCTTTCCCTTTCACAATGACTCCTTTCTTCTCCAGTAAATACCCAATGACTATGCCATAGCCAAGGGTGTTCTTGAATTTTCCATCAGCTAGCTCCACATTATGAATATTTTGACACAGTTTGTCAAAAATATATTTGCTCCAATTAACGTCCAGCTCTTCAATAATGGTTGCCATTATAGTCAGCTTTTCTGAGATAGCTGATTGTAAGAGCCAAATTTGATGTTGATGCAACTACCATATCCATTAATTTGTGGTGCTCTTCCTTGATCACGATCTTAGTAGCTGAAGGATTCAACTTACCAGCTACTTCTTCAATCTCTCTCTCCTTCCATATCTTCATAAAGTCAACCTCGTAGTCTTTCAGCTCAGTGAGTCCGCTGCTGGGAAGGTGAAGCAGCTTAGTTAAGTCTTTAGTAGCCAACTTGACATCCTTTCCATTCACAGAAGAATGGATCACATCATCATGAATGGAGGCATTCACGCAGAACATCGCCACTTCCTCAAGAAACACTTGTGGCACGGGCAGAGTGAGAAATCTCAGCAAACCTGATTTCTCCAAGTGCCCAACAATCTTCCTTGCACTTTCCTTATCTGATGACTGCTTTACCAGTCCTTTGGCATAAATCAGTGCACCAGAATACACTTTCTCGGACAACATCATGAAATCTAAAGTGGAACTGAGACTTTATTGGGTGCCATGGAAATTTTCTGAGAACTTGAAGAACTTCGAGTTTGGTTTTTCATGTAGAGGTTTTCGAAATTTTGAAAGCTTGAGAGTAGTATAAGGAGAGAGAAATCAAAATGTTGATATATATAAAATGTGAAGAGACCTCTTCGGGATCGTGCACTTTAAATGTTGATCAACGCTTGAGACTAAACCTGAAAGGTGCTTTAATTCCCCACTTTAAATGCCCGCAACATTTATGGCCAATCATAAGCCTCCTGTTGTAGCCTTTAATGTGCAGCATTAGATGATGCTGACTTCATCTCAAACATTCCCGCTTTGATGAAAATGACCACCTTAGTCCCTTAGCCAATAGATGTGTCTGCTGACTCATATTGTCTTGACTCTGCTTCTCTCTTCAGTGTGCTGATAAGACTCAGTTGTTCAGTTGACTTAACTCTGTTGAACAATCAATATATTTGTGTTACTCTGCTGAAATAGTAAAATCTCCTGAACCATAACTTCTTTTCTTCTAACTCTACTGAATGAGTCTTTTGTGCTTATTAACACAACTCAATCAATCCAAGCTCATTCTTCAATTCTTCAAACCTTGATTCACATAAGGGTTTTGTGAATATATCAACTAACTGCTTCTCAATTAGGACTTATTCCAATGTGATGTCTTTCTTTTCAACATGATCTCTTATGAAATGATATATCACATCAATGTATTTTGTTTTTGAATGCAATACTTGATTCTGAGTAATTGCAATAGCACTTATGTTATCACGCATAATTATAATTTCCTTTCCTTCAATATCATAGTCTCTCAGCTGTTGTCTTGTCCATAAGACTTGGGCACAACAACTGCCTGGAGCAATATACCCATCCTCATATGTTGATGTAGCTATTGAGTTTTATTTCTTGCCGAACCAAGAAACCATTTTGTTTCCAAGAAATTGACAAGTACCAGATGTACTCTTTCTGTCAACTCAACATCTAGAATAATCTGAATCTGAGTACCCAATCAATTTGAAGCCTCATTCTTTAGGATACCACAATCCAACTTCTTGGCTTCCTTTCAAATATGTCAGTATTTTGTTTGTTGTTGTCATATGACTTTCCTTTGGTACAGGTTGAAACCTTGCACATACACCAACTGCAAAGGTGATACCAGGTCTGCTTGCAGTCAAGTAGAGCAATGATCCAATAAGTGCTCAATATCTTGTTTGATCCACTGGTTTACCTTCTGCATCCATATCGATCTCGATTGAAGTATTCATAGGAATCTTCACAGATGACTTCTCTTCCATGCAAAACTTCTTCATCAAATCTCAAGTATAAAGCTTATGAAGGTTCCATCCTTCATTTACTTAACTTGAAGTCCTAGGAAGAAATTTAATTCTCCCATCAAGATCCTCTCAAACTTTCCTTGCATTAGTTTTGAAAATTTATCACCAAGCAAGATACTCTCTCCATCTTGGATTCTGAAAACTGTTCTATCAACTTTTCCTTTGGTAAATCCATTGTCTATTAGGAATTGAGACAATGTATCATACCATGCTCTTGGTGCTTGTTTCAGTCCATAAAGTGCTTTCTTGAACTTGTATAATTGATCTCCAATAGTTTTCTGTTCAAAACCTAGAGGTTGTTCCATATAGACTTCTTCCAAAAGTCCATCTAGAAATGCACTCTTCACATCCATATGATAAATTGTGAAGTTCTTATGTGCAGCATAAGCAAGAAACATCTTTATTTCTTCCAATCTAGCAACAAGTGCAAATGTTTCAAATAGGTCTTCTTCTTGGCAATACCCTTTGGCTACCAATCTTGCCTTTTTTCTTACCACAGATCCTTCCTCATTCGTCTTGTTCCTTAATACCCACTTTGTACCAATGCCATTTTGGTGAGTAGGCCTTTGAGCCAATTCCCAAACTTTGTTCCTTTCAAACTAATTAAACTCTTCTTGCTTAGCTTGGATCCAATGTGTGTCATCCAATGCTCCCGACACATAATTTGGTTTTGATTTGAGATGTAAAACAAGTGAACATTGCTTCATGTTGAGTTCTAGATCTTGTTCTTACTCCTTCTATGACATTTCCAATCACTAACTCAGGTGGATGGTTTCTCAGCCATCTCACATCTAGTTGGAGTAAGTCAGTTGAGGTGATTCTTCTTGTAGCCAAGTTGTCTTGAACAACTTCTTCGTGATCATCTTCATTCAGGTGCATTCTTTCCAGCACTCTCTGAGATTCAGCTAACTCATCCCCATCAGGATCAAGTCTTCTGGGAGCTGTCTCAATATAAGACTCTTGTGAATAGCTTACTAATTCATCTTCTCAGCTAACTCATCAATGTATTCTCCATTAATATTTGGTTCATCAAAAATCGCATGGATAGACTTTTCTGTTACCATTGTCTTTTTATTCAGCACTCTAAATGCTTTGCTCTCAGCTGAATATCCAAGAAAGATACCTTCATCAACCTTAACATCAGAAGCTTTGAGATTGTCTTTGTCGTTAATATGAATAAAATACTTGCTTCCAAAAATGTGAAAATATCCCACATTTGGCTTTCTTCCTGTGCAAATTTAATAGGGGTTTTGGACAATTGGCTATTGATCATACACCTATTTTGAGTGCAACATGTTGTGTTGATTGCTTCAGCCCAAATTCTCTTTGGCAATGTAGCTTCAACTAATATGGACCTTGCAGCTTACTTGAGGGTTCTATTCCTTCTTTCAGCCAGTCCATTCCGATGTAGAGTTCTTGCAGCTGATAACTCATGAGCAATGCCATTTTCCATACAATGTTGAGTTATAATCCCATTGGCAACTCAGTTCCTCTGTCAGACCTTATCTTGATAATTGATTGACTTTTCTCATTCTGAACTCTCTTCATCAGTTGAGGAAGCTTTTGCAAAGTTTCCTTCGTTTTACACATAAAAATGGTCCGTGTGTATCTTGAAAAATCATCAACCACCACATGGGTGTATTTCTATCCACTTATGCTAGCTGGCTCCACTGGTCTAAAAAGATCCATATGCAATAAATGAAAAATCCTTGGTGAAGAAGGACTTGGCTTATCTTTGAAATATGATGATTTGCTTTTCTTGATGACATGCATCACATATGTTTTCCTTCTTATAGACTGAATCTGGCAAACCTTCGACCTAATGACTTCATACAAGCTTGTTGATAGTCTTGAAATTCAGATGACTCAGCTTCTTGTGCCACGACCAACTTGATTTAGATGTGCTCTTTGCCAATAAGAATGTGCTTGGTGTAGCAGTGGACCAATCCACTACATACATATTCTTATTTCTCATTCCTGATAGCACAATTTCATCTGTTTCAACTTCCTTGATTTGGCAAACACCCATATTGAATCCAACATTGTATCTTTTATCATAGAGTTGGTTGATACTTAGTAGATTGAAATTCAACCCTTCAACATAAGCAATATCTGTGATTTCTAATCCATTTTTCTTGATAGATCCAATGTCTATAATCTCCTCTGGAGCTTCATTTCTAATCCATTCCTTGAAGTTTGATAAATTCTTTTTATCCCCTTTCATATATCTGGAACAACCACTATCCATGTACCAGATTCCGTTGCACTGAGTTGTTCCTTGAACCTGCTATCAAGGATATCAAACTTTAGGTACCCATATTTGTTTGGGTCTTGAGGGGTTAGCACTATAAGGTATTCCAACTAGCCTATAGCCAAAATTTCTTACTCTAAGAGATTGCCAGCTATCAATTCCATAATCATAGTAAATTGAGCAAATTGTTTTGGTGCTTTTGGAACATAAAACTATCTCATTTGTCTGTATATCTATGTATGTGTTTGCGTGTTTGCTTTTCTGGGAAAATATGGAAACTATTGTGCATGATATGCATTGTGTTTGGGTGCATAAGTGTGTTGATTTCTCTTCCTTGGGAATGACCTATAATGGGTTTGAGGTATTTACCACTTGGGTTTGTTTCCTAAGGACTCTGCTGATCTTTCATTGGTTGATTCCAATCAGCTTGAGTTGGATAATTTCTACCATTTCCCTTCATATGATTTCTTGTATTGAAACTTCTGGGTTTTTTGTAGTTTTGTTTTGACTTCACATAATATCTTCTGTTTGGAGTTTGCTGATGCATCTTTTTGAATTTTGTTTCAGCTGTTCTTTCACCATACTCAGCCGACTTCTTTCCCTATACTTTATAAACAAGCCCAACATGTGTGTATTTGTGATTGTATGTGGGTGCAACATATGGTGTTTTTGAATTTTTGGATTCCCCCATTACTTGAGGATCTTTTTTTCTAAAACGACTCTTGGAGTTTGAGCATTGACAAAGGAATTGAATCATAAGCCTGCTTTGTCTCCAATCTCCTTTTGTATAATCATCAACTCATCCAATGTTTTAGATGACTAGCTGAGTGATGCAATCACATTTCTGAGTTTTTGTTCCTTCTTTTCTTTCTCAGCAAGGTTTGCTTTAACCTTTGCTATCTCAGCTTTCAACTATTTATTCTCATCAACTATGTGACTTAGAGTACTCAACTCTTCAGTCATCTGTGAGTTTTGGCTTTTGAGTTGGTTGTTTCCCTCATTTAAGAGTGCGTGTGAGGTTTTAATCTGCTCAAAAGCTTTCATCATTTTGCATAATGAATCATAAAGATCAATGGGTGATGAAGTGTGTGTGTGTCATGATCACTGTCATCAGAATTTGAATCAGATGAGTTAGAGTTTACCTCATCTTTCTGTTCTTTGGCCATGAGGCATATTAATGCCTCTTCTTCTGTGTCTGAAGAGTAGTGAGCTTCACTGCTGTCTGGCTCAACTGTCTCCTTGCACTTGGTTGTCATAGACTCTGCAACCATCATTACTTTCTTTCTTTCTTGTATTATCTCTTTGAAGACTTTCTTATCCTCATCATTTCTATATTTGTTAACTGGTGGGGCAGTCAACTGCAAAATGACATGGTTGTCTGCAATTCCAGCATAGATCTTTAGCTTTTTTCTCAGCTCTTTTGGGAGTTCTCGCCCCCTTTCCTTTAAAGGGAGTTGAGTGCCTTCTATAGGAATCTCCTTTTTTCCTCTTGTAGTTCTTGTTGAAAATTTTGTTGAACCTCTTGACCATCAGGGCAATATCTCCTTTATCAATGATATCCTTGGAGTCAGTTGACTTGGATTCTTCAACCAATAGAGCATCTACCTTCGGTATAGCTATCTAATCTTGCTCTTTTCTCTTGAGTTCAAATTCATATAATTTTAAAATCAGAGAATAGCTCATGGTTGGATATGTTGGTCAAATCCATTGAATGTCTAAGAGCCATCACTTTCATTTCCCACTCAGTTGGGAGTGCTCTCAGAATTTTCATACACATTTCCTTCTATGTATACTCCTTGATAAGCCAGACAATTCATTGGTAATCTCTTTAAATCTAGCATCCAGTTGATCCACTCTCCAGTCATAATCTTGAAATTCTCAAACTTTTGCACTGCGAATGGAAGCTTGTTCTTCTTTATCTGCTCTGAGCCTTGACAGATAAGAGTCAGCTTCGCCCAAATTTCTTTGGCAGTTTTGCAAGATTTAACTTTATTAAACATGGCTTTGTCTGAAGTTTTATATAAGATATATTTGGCCATATTATCCAGGTTGTATTTCTTCTATCCTCATTGGTCCATTCGCATATGGGTGTGTCCACTTCTGTAGGCCTTTCAACATCATCTCCTGCTATTCCACAACTGTGTTCACTTTCGTGATTCTAATTGGTATGTCTTTAATAACAAACCATATTTCATCATGTAGTGCAGAGAGATGTGACTGCATGCGAATTTTCCAGTCATCAAATTCCTCAATAATGAAAATGGTTATATGAGATTGATTTGCATTCATGATAATAACTTTGAAAAACTTTTGAAAACTCAAGTGTTGATATTTTGAAACGAAACGAGATCTAGTTCAGTAAGCAGTGCGGAAGGTTCTTTGAACCAACTGCGCTAATACCACTTGTAGGTCCCAAGGGGTATGAGTAAAGTCTAGAAGAGGGGAGGGGAGGTTGAATAAACTTTACCAAATAATTGATTTTTACACAATCAGAATTTTTACAAGAAAATAGCTAAGTCTCTTGGGAGACAGCTGGGTCAAACTTTAGCAGGAGAGTTAACCACTCAAAAAACTTTGAGAGAGCTGTTGATAGAGTAACTCAGCTAAATGAAATTAGCTTTTAAAAATTCTATTTTCTTGTTTTTTACAGCGGAAGTCTTTACACCTTTTTTAAAGTTTGTTTATCAACACTTATATTTTATGTTTTTTATTATCAGTTGGATAGAAAATATAATGAATAAGTAAATGTGAAGAATTTAAATTCAGAAATTAAAAGAGATAATATTTTATAGTGGTTCGAGGATCGGGTAATTCATCTACTCCACTCTTATCCTACTCCAGGAGGAATCCACTAAAGTAACGGTGACTTTGTTACAATAGTACAACAAAATCCTTAATCACACAAACTAGAACCTCACAATAGCACTTAATCACCTCTTTTGGCTATGCTTTCATCTTCAATCTAAAGGGACTTAGCTCTTTGTAAAGCAGTTGCCTCTTTACTTTAGCTCTTCAAATCTTCAGGACTTGATCACCCATCCCTCTTTAAGATTTGAAACAGGTTCGAACTAGAACCTCACAATGTCTCCTTCACTTCTTGGAAATATATACCTCTTTTCCTTTAAACAAATGTTTCATCTTCAATCTAAAGAACAATTTCTATCTTCCACAAGGATGTGTTGGATAAATTATCTTCGAATGTAGGCCTGAGGATGTATGAAATTTTGCTTGAGAGAAAGTATTTGCACATTGCTTGAATGTTTGAAGGTTTTCTCTCTTATGTGTCATGTTTTTTTTTTTGAAAATTCCTCAGCCTTTTATAGTGAAAGTTTAAAATTTGTCCGTTGAAGAGATAGACAAATTAAAACTCACACTTTTGTTCGTCATTCAAGACAATTTAGATGCTTGTCTTGTTTTTGCAAAAGATCCACGATGTTGATCCAACCTTTTAATTTAGTGCTCTGCAAACAAATGAGGCAATTTTTGCATTTCTCAAATTAAACCAAAAGATTTGTTTAAGCTTCTAAGACACACAGTGGATCTTAGCCACGCAAGAATAACTAAATCTAAAACTTCAAAGTTCATTGGTACAAAATGGATTTTCCATTGGCTACATCTTCTTGCATTCTTTTGATGAAACCTTTGCTCAAGTTGCAAAGATAGCTTTAAGGTTCCATATCATCAAATGGAGGCGAAGAATGCATTCCTTATTACAAAAATGGGTAATTATTTGACTTTCTTCTAAAAAAGGCTCCCAAACGGACTTCTTAACAATTTTACATAGGGAAGGTTGACAGAACTTATTCAGTAATATAGGAAGAGCATCTTGCTTATGCAGATATATGTGGATGACATCATATTTGAATCCACAAACTATGACTTAAGTGACAAATTCTCAAAGCTTATATGCAAGGGAAGTTTGAGATGAGCATGATGTAAGAACTAACCTTCTTCCTATAGGACTTCAAGTGAAACAAATGAAAGATGAAACCATCAAATCAAATTAAAAACATAAGTAAAATTTCAATATACCTATGTACACTTCCACAAAAATTGATTGTTGTTTGGGTAGGATCACTTCTTGTTTTTGACAAGAAAATGGTTAAGTGTTTGGGTTTCAATCTACACATAAGAAAAGTTACATGAGCGCAAAAAAAGGGACAAAGTTTAAGTCGAGACCAATATTGGATACTATCTCCGCAAACGAAATTATCCCGTTTACAAAGTGCTTATGGTTCATCACAAAACACATTTAATTCAATAACTACATCTATAGTTGAGGCTCAATACAAAAACTTCTAAAATACAACTACTTTTAGAGGTTCAAAATCTTGACTTAGCAAAGCATATTGATGTCGATATCACTTTATTAGAGAACAAAAGTCGAACATCATATTGGAATATGTGTCAAACAACACAAAACCCTAAAAGCTTTGAAGCTTTTGGAAGGATATTAACTACTTTAATATTGTTCAAAAGGGTCCAAAATGGAAAGAATTGCATTTCAGAAGTGTCACTATTTCAAGTCGATTTTAGCTTATATTGTCGTGTTCTTTTCATCTGCAGGGGATTCGTATTTATAGGCCTCATGGTGCCTCATGGAAAGGATACGTCTTTTGGATCGAAAAGACATGTATATAGCCAAAAAATGCACCTGGTTACTCGATCAGGTGCTTTAGTTCGTTAAAACCTTTCAAGGTAAAACTCACCATTGTGGGAAAAATCATTTGGGAGGATTTTTGTGTTCAAGAATCCTTGAAACCACAAGTCGATTACTAGCCAAAACGAAAGAAAAACAAAAAACAAAAAACAAAACAATATAAAAGTAGAAAAAATGAAAACCCGTCCAATTGAAAGGACTTTATGCGCGCACCATGATGAACTAATGCCCCTTATCTGCGCCGATATCGTGCCCATCATTTGAGCATGTTTGCGTGCCCGCCCATACTACCCAAAATTGAATGTTATCAAACGCGCAAGTGTTTGCACCTAGCACCGAAAACAATATAAAAGCAAAAAATGATGGTCGTCGGCCCGTATCGTTATCCGAATAGTGATGCGCAAGCCCGCCACCACCTAACCCAATTGGAAAAAAATAATTAATTAATTTTTAAAGGGGTTAGCTAAATTTTGTCCAAAACTATAAGGGCTTTGAAGTCCAAGCCTTGCAAAAAGTCAAACCAACAATAGGCCCTTAAGGCCTTTTGGAAGGATATTTAACAATATGATGGAATGCCTTGATTTTAGATTATATTTTTCCTTTTCATCCCGCATGGGCTTCATATTTATAGGCCTCAAGCTTCCTCATGGAAAGGATAGGTCTTTTGGATCGAAAAGACATGACATGTCTGCCAAAAAGATGCATCTGTTGCTCGAGCAGTGCATCGCATTTCAAAATCGGCGTCCGCGCACACTGCGCACGCATGTGTGTTTTGAACCAAACCCACAAGCATGTAGGTCCTCACCCCTTTAAAAACTTTGGTGCCCTAAGGCCCCAAACCCATTAGTCTAACTTGGGATATATAAATTGAACAATTTTTGGCTTTCTCTCCTATGTGGGATGGAGCTTAACTCCTTCCCCATATTTTCCAATTTCCATATTAATTTCTAGTTTTAAGTGGCTAACATGTAGAATTAATTTCTTATTCACCCAGAATTGGTTTTGAAAAATTCAAAATGTCAATCTCATCTACTCACTTAGTAGAATTTTATCATATAATTTAATTATATTTTTCACCAATGAAAACCACTTAAATATTTGGTCATAAACCGGTCAATGCCCATTTTTCTCAAACCAAAATTCCAACAAGACGAACCTTCATGCATTGAATTAAAACGTCCCACACACCCAAAGAGCTATCAATATCGACCTTGAAGAACTCAACCAAAAAAGCCCAAATAGGATGAACAATGGAACAATCCATAAAATATTGATCCATAGTTTCCCCGTCTTTCATATAACAAATATTCATAACTTAATTTTCCCATTGAACCAAGGTCTTGGGATCTCCAATTTACATATCGATTTTGTGGATAACTCATTTCTCTTAACTTTTATACAATTACTCCACAATTCAAAGAACTTGTTGTGAATAATTCTCCAAACAAAAAATGAAAATCTTAATGGTAATGAATATGTTTAGACTTGCATCTTTCCTTTGCAAGAAATCCATTTCCCCAACTTACCGCCGGAAATCATGGTTGGATCATCCAAAAGGTAATCCTGGAAGTAACCTCCCCATGTACTGAACGAGACCAAACCTTAGTGTCGAGATCCTCCCCTATTGGATGTATAAGAATATCATAAATAATGTCTGAGACATTTAAAATAAATCCTGACATGAACCTAGTGGCACAATTCTTTGGGCAACACTTTATGCAATCAAACTCCATCATCTAAATAATTCCATAAAATGTGGTCACTTTGAGAAAGATTGTCTTCCTCAATCCAAATTCAAACTATCAATCTTGGTGGTATTCCAAGATGCTCGGCAATGGAGAACTCGGCCAATTATCCCACCAGAAAGAAACCATTGTACTTGTCCCAAGAAGCCACCTCGATTCGTCAATTAAGTTAAGGATATGATGCATAACCCCTTTCCGACAAAGAAAATTGATGTTATGCCAAACATCCACAAAAAACCGGACTTCTTTGCGTTTAGGGACTAATCCTCCTTTAGAAAAGAAGTAGTAAGGTAAGAGAGCATCTTCTGAAAAAGCGCCCATCAACGAATCCACCTTGATGATATCCCATGAAAACCACATTAAAAACGACTCATTCATGACCCCAATATTGGATACTATCTCCATAAACGAAATTATCCCGTTTACAAAGTGCTTATGATTACACGCCCAAACCCCATTTAGATTTAGGAACACAAACCCGAGCCTATAAGACCGTTATAGTTCCTTTCTTTCTAGTATCCCAGTCCAAATGAAGTTACGGGTTGCCCTTTCTATACGCTATAGAAGACTAATTGGCCATTTATAAACCACCATAGTATGAATGGCCGAGCTGTTAATAACTGAATCAACCAAACACGCACGATCCCCCATTTATAGAGATCCCCCCTTCTAAGTACTTAATTTAGCAATAATACGATCAGCTATAGGTTCCAAGTGAGTTTTACGAGGAACCCCAACAAATAAAGGAACCCCAAGATATAGAAAAGGAAGTCATCCCTCAGTCATAGCTAAGAAATGAAGAATTGCTCTCTCGTGGATGACATGTTTACCAAAATATATCGTCGACTTGTCTTGATTCGCATATTGACCTGAAGCTCCTCATACTTAGCAAGAACATTCGAAATAGTCCGGGCATTATCCAAAGTGGCTTGGCAAAAAATAATGACATCATTTGCATACAAAAAATGTGATGGGAAAGATACACCACGTCCATAAAATATTGATCCATAGTTTCCCCGTCTCTATAACAAAACCGACTAATACAAGATAACGATCGAAACAAAAAATGAACCTCTTAGTGAAATAAGATAACTAAGGACCCCTTCAAAATCAATACATCCAAAAGGTAATCCGAAGAACAAAATGCGGTCGACAGAGATCAATAATGGCGGACACCCTAGGAAGATCCAAAGTAACCAACATGAGATCAATTAATAAGGATGGACAACCTGGCAGATTTTAAAATTTGAATAATCCAGTTTCGAAAAATGTCCAAAAAACCAAAAAGCAGACAATGTTGCCAACAGAAGGTCCCATGAAAGAGTGTCAAATGCCTTTCGGATATCCACCGTATTGGCCATATTACCACCATAAGCCTATCTATCCAGGCAATTGACGCACTCCAAAGCCATCGCAATACAATCATGAACCCCACGCCACTATGAAACCAAACTGATAAGGAAAATGATAGATCGAGTAACCACCGCCAAACGCTTTGTAACAATTTTTAAAAGAAAATTACTAAGAACAATAGGTCGGTATTGATCCACCTGAATGGCCTCCCAAATTCGGGATGAGAACCACAAAACTCAAATTAGGACCCATCGGGATAGTACTAGTATCGAAAAATTGATGCACCGCCAAAATCACCTCAGCACCAATGATATTCCATGAAGAATGAAAAAAAAAACCCGGAACCCATCGGTCCCATGAAAGAGGGCGCTGCCTTTCGGATATCCACCGTATTGGCCATATTACCACCATAAGCCTATCTATCCAGGCAATTGACCATCCATATCAAAAATCGCAAAGCCCAAAAACGCGAATCTCATCAATAGGTCCAAGGTATTGATCCTAATGTGCCTCCCAAATTCAAATAAAACTATTCGATCAACGAAAGACTTTAGCTCAAATAATTCCGATACCCATAAAGGCCAGGGGCGTAGAAGCAATCACCAGCGTGAAAGAGGAATTGAAAAGGCCACAATAATAATAAACCATATGCTCCACATGTGTTTGCATCCAAATGTCAGAGTTTATGTCTGTAGAACTGTCTCCTTCAATGAGCATTAATTCCCCTATTCCTCATTTTTTTCCTCTCAGCCCAGTAATCACTCTATTTCTCCTCTTCCAGTAGTACCTATTCCCCCTACTCTCTCTGCACCTTCTTCCACTCTTCCCCTGCCTCATCTCCTCCTGCTCCTACTCCACATATTTCCTATAATGATACTTCTGTCTCTGTGCCTCCTGTCCCTGCTCCTCTTATCCCCACACATTCTTCTTCACATACCATGATCACTCGAGCCATTCATAAGGCTAAACTTTTTACAGCTCTTTACACCATTACTGATCCATCTACTATTAGTGAAGCTCTCTCTGACCCCAAGTGGAAGGTTGCTATGGATACTGAATATAAATCTCTTGTCTCCAATCACACATGGGATTTGGTTCCATTTTCTCCGGGACTACAAGTTGTTGATCATAAGTGGATATTTCGGGTTAAGTATCAACCAAATGGCTCAGTTGAAAGGCTAAAAGCTCAGTTGGTTGCTAAGGGATTTCAACAATTACCCGGGATTGATTATTTTGAAACTTTTAGTCCTGTGGTTAAGCATATTACTATTAGGCTTATGTTCTCCCTAGCTGCAGCATGAGATTGGACAGTTGAACAAGTTGACATTAATAAGGCGTTCCTAAATGGGGAGCTTCAAGAGACTGTGTATATGACTCAGCCTACAGGTTATGAACATCTCTCTAAACCTCATCATGTGTGCAAATTAACCAAAGCCATTTATGGCCTAAAGCAGACCCGTAAATCTTGGAATGACAAACTCAAAATTGTTTTGCTATCCATTAGATTCCAAGTCTCTCTGTCTGGTTCTTCTCTGTTTTTTTGAAACATAGTGATAAGCTTACCTTGCTTTTAGTATATGTGGATGTGGATGCCATTTTGGTTACTGGGGATGATCATGGTTTGGTTAAACACATTATTCAGTAGCTACATTCAGCCTTCTCTCTGAAGCATTTAAGGGTCGTTCGTTATTTTTTCGTATTGAAACACACAGGCAACGTGGTGGATTTTTGCTTAATCAAGCTAAGTATGCCTCTGACATATTGAAGAAATCAAATATGCTTGATTGTAAGCCTTGTGACAGTCCATATAATGCTTCTCATAAACATTCTCTTGCTGACAGTGAGACCTTCTCATTCCCTACTCTCTATCGCAGTACAATTGGGGCTCTCAATACCTCACTTTGACCCGCCCAGATATAGCCTTTATTGTTAACAAACTCAGCCAATTCCTCCATGCTCCTACGGTAAATCATTGGAGTGCTTGTAAATGGGTACTTCGCTATTTAAAGGGTTCTTTATCTCAGGGGATTCTGTTCCAGCCCTTCTAAAAAATGCAGCTTCATTGTTTTAGTGATGCTGATTGGGCAAGTTCTTTAGATGACAAACTTTCCATAGGTGGTTATTGTGTCTACCTCGGTCCAAATTTGATTGCATGGTCTTCCAAGAAATCGGATGTGGTGGCTCGAAGCGGTACGGATTTCGAATATCGAGCCTTTGCCATTGCTACTACGGAATTAATTTGGGTCTCTTCGTTATTTACAGAACTTGGTCTTCATGTTCAGTCTCCTTCCATTCTCTTGTGTGACAATGTGAGAGCTATCTCTTTGGCCTCTAATCCTGTCTTTCACGCCCGGACTAACATATTGAAGTAGATGTTCACTATATTCGCGAAAAAGTTCACCAGGGTGGTGTTGAAGTTTGTTATCTAGCCTCGAATGATCAGCTTGCTGATATTTTTACAAAGCCCCTCCCTATCAAACATTTTCAATTTTTTTATCGCAAGTTTTCTATGTCTTCCCCCCAGGGTCTGGTTTGATGGGGGCGTATTGAATGTTGTTAACTGATTTCTATTGGATTGGTTAGTAAAGTTGTTATATAACTGTTGAAGTTAGGTACAACAGTTAGGTTGTTAGTGATGGATGTATTTCTTCTATAAATAGCATTGTACCTCATCAGCATTAATCAAGTAAGAAACATGATTCGGTTTTTATATTTTCTATATTTCTTATATCTTCAACAAATTATAACATAAATGTTCATGTATGCAAAAGTAATTGACAATAAAAACAGTACAAATTGAGATTTGATTAAATCTTAAGAATAATATACTTATATACTATCTCAATGGTTTCTCTTATTCTTCTATTTAGAAACAAGAATTTTGGAATTTAAAATTAATTATTTTTATTTCTAGTGAAAACTATGTAGAGGTTTTTTTTTCTTTTGATGGAAAATTAAGTAGATTTTATGTGTCTTGCATTACAGAAGTTGAAAGTTAAATGTTGAGGTTTTTTTTCTTTTAGTTTGAGAAATAACAAGGTTCTTGCAAATGGCTGCTCAATTTCTGCTAAAAAAAAGCACCAAAAAAACTAGTTTCTATATTTTAAGGGTGCATTTGATGGGGGGATTTGGGATAAGGGTTTTGAAATCCTTATCTAAATCCACACCCTTGTTTAGCTTATAAATCCAAATCGATGGATTTTAAATCCCTCTTTAAGTTTTAGTTCATTTTCAAAGGATTTGAATCCCTCCCAAAAACTAATTATTTCAAATCTATTTTTTTTCTTTATGCACTTTTACATATTCACACACACACAGCATGCACTTACACTAAACACTACACCCACTGCGCACATTTACACACACTACGCACAAACAATGCATACATTGTGCGCTCACACACACATACACACAATTCACACACACTCTCTCTCACATATTCATACGCACTATCCTCACACACATATTTACACATAAAAAATATTATATATTTCATATTTTTCTTAGTATATAAAATTATAATTATTTATAAAATAATAAGATTATGTCTTTTATTTTTGTTTATTAAAGATCAATTAAGAAAATAACTGTAGCTTTTAAATTATTTTTAACAAAATTTTATGATGTATTTGAAATTCATGCACAAATCCACATTATCCAAACAGTGTTCTAAAAAGCGCTAGGTGCTAATCAGGCGGTGGACAGGGGCCTAGGCTGAGACTAGGCAGAATTTTAAAAATATATCCAATTTTATGTATAATTTCCCATAATACATAACTATAAAGTCTATAAATGATATTTAAACTTTAAAGTAATTCAGCAACAATAATAAAATAAAATTTATAAACCATCTAAAATATAATACTTTAACTAATATTGCATTGATTCATATAATATCAAATTATCAATTGGAAGATTTTCAGACCCTAAATTTTTTTTTATTTTAATAAGAAAATTATATATATTTGGTTTCACTTACACTGAACTTTGCATTCGTTTTATTAGGATTCAAAAAAATATATATCTAGCCGACGCCTAATCCCAGCACCACCGATTAGCTAAAAATACGGGCGCTTGGTGTCCGCCTAGCTCCTAGGCCCCGTCTAGGAGGATTTTTAGAACACTGCATCCAAATAAGAGATGAATTTCAAATCAAGGTATTTGAAATCCATTCATTTTCAAATACATTGGATTTGAAATCCTTCCATCCAACTGCACCATAAAAGATTTCCCCAAATCATTGAGACCTAAATTGAGGAGTTGATTTTTCAAAATATGACTAATGTAATAAATAAAAATACTCACGTCAAAGGTCCTAGTGATAGTTTAACAAATTCATAGAAAGTGTTATTCATTTATTTGTTAGTTAAATTTGTAAGAAAAATTAGTAGTATATCTACTAGAATAATTTATATGAATTAAAAATTCCGAAGCGATAAAAATGACAACGCAAACAAAATAAAAATGGGCTCGAATCTTGTGTTCAACACACTATCGTTAAAACATATTCGTTCCCTATTCTGGACGTCTGTTTCCCATGATGAGATGAGAAAATTGGATTATCTATTCTCCAGCGAACTGAAAAATATGCCCGGTAATTATCACCAAAAATTGAAAGAGTTTTGGAGGTATATGGAAATGTTTTGTGTATTTTTGAAATGTGAGAAATAAGTCATATTTATAGGCATCAATATGACATTTCACCATTAAATCAAATTTTTCTTTTACTATTAATAAGGTCAAACTTAAATTTGCCCTTTACTATTACAAGGGTCGAAATGTAATTTACTTTAATTTTTTCCAACAATCTCCCACATGAAGAAAATTACAAAGATACAAAGATTTTGTGATAAAGTCCAATAGTTGAACCCTGTATATGATAAGTAGTTGATCAGCAGACGCGATGTCCTTCAATTTTTCCGTCTTTTGTGTAAAACGATGATATACCTCACACAAGATTCTTCCTAACATACTTCAGTTCTCATAGTTATGTTCATTCATGACCCTGAACATATTCCTAGTTCTACGTGAGGTTCTAGGAATTGAGCCTCACACGATTCTCTTCGAAATGGCCCCACTTCTCTCTGACATAGATGGTTCTTATTTAGGAGTAGCTCGCAAGTTCCATCTCCGCTTACTGATGTACAAGAATTATTAAAAGCCAAATATTTATCCTTTCCTCTACGAGCATCACTTTAAGGAATAGACAATGGATAACTCCCCCACATTGATCCTAGAGTCTTTCGACAACTAGGTTATCCCTTTGAACCTAGATCTTGGGATCTCCATTCAACTAGATTGGGTTTCCATTATCTTAACTCATTTTTCAAGAGGCTTAAGTACATTTCTCTTGATGATTTCACAACTAACTCTCAATTCAACTCTTTGGTTAATGGATCTACTAAATTATTATTTGACTTTACGTAGTCAATAAAGATAACACCAGTTGAGAGTAATTGACTAATGGTATTGTGTCTATGGCTTAGGTGTCTAGACTTACCATTATACATATTATTTTGTACCCTGCCAATCATGGATTGACTGTCAAAATGTATATAAATTGTTGGCATAGGCTTTGGCCATCATGGAATATCTTCTAAGAAGTATAGGAACCATTCAACATTTTTGCCGCACTTTTCTAGAGCAATAAACTCAAACTCCATTGTGGACCTTGCTATAATTATCTACTTAGAAGATTTTCATGATATTGTTATACCTCATAAATTGAAAACAAATCCACTTATAGACTTAGAGTATTTAATATCAGATATCTAATTAGCATCATTGTATACTTCAATAACAGCGGGAGATCTTGTATAGTGCAGTCCAAAATCACGAGTGTATCTTGAATATATTACTATTCTTACTATATATTTCAAGTGGTCATGCCCTGGATTACTCATGTATCTACTTAATTTATGTTTGGTCTTGTACAACTCATTAAGTACATAAAACGTCCTATGACATGTGAGTATTCAACTTGAGACACAATCTTACCTCTATTCTTCGATAGATGTTTGCTTGTGTCTATTGGAGTTTTAGGTAATGATGTGTCATCCTTATTAAATTTCTCTAGAATTTTGTCTACATAATGTGACTGATCAAGTATGAGTCCATTTGAAGTTTCAAAGATCTTTAGTACGAGAATCATATTAGCTAAACCCAAATCTTTCATGTCAAACCTCGAGTTTAACATATCTTTTGTGGATTTAATTATCTTATCATTACTACCAATAATAAACATGTCATCTACATAGATATATAAAATGGCATGGCCACTTTTTGGTCTCTTTAATATATACACATTTAGCACATTCATTTATTTTAAATCCACGTTCTTTCATGATGTTATCAAATTTCCCAGGACATGATGAGAAAATGGATTACCTATTCTCCGGATAAACTGAAAATATGACTTGGAATTATCACCAAAAATTGCAAGAGTTTTTGAGGTATGTAGAAATTTTTTTGTGTGTTTTTCTTTGCGTTTATGAAGTGTGAGAAATAAATGATATTTATAGGAATAAATATGAAATTTCACCACCAAATAAAATTTGCCCTTTACTACTATTAATAAGATCAAAATAAAAGTTGTCATTTACTATCAAAAAGTAAAAGGTAAAAAAATTTGTCTTTTACTACTACAAGGGTCAAAAAATAATTTACTTCAATATTTTCCAATAAAATAGTCGATCCTGCAAAATGTAATGAATTTTTGGAAAAACTAAATAAAATATGAAGCAACCGTCAAAGATTAAAATGATCGACCAAATTTTTTTTTTATTTCTTCAAATCTAGCTTTATAAAGCAAAATGAGGACAGAAAAATAAAACAAGTATTTAGGAATAGCAACAGGGCGAGTCCCGGGTCCAAACATTTTTTGGTGGGGGAAGGTTTGGCTAAACCCGAGACCCACCCCCATCAATAGAAGTGTGGACCCGAGATGACGGGACCCGCCCCACCGCGCTTGGACCCGTAAACGCCGAAAAAATTTGTCGGGATTTTGTTTTGGTAAAATGGGCGTTGACCCAATTTTGACCAAATATTTAAGTGGTTTCCATTAGTGAAAAATGGAATTAAATTATTTGTAAAAATTCTACTAAGAGAGTAAATGAGAATAGCATTTGGAATTTCTCAAAACCAATTCCGAGTGAATGAGAAATTAATGCTAGAAGTTAGCCACTTAATACTAGAAAATGGTATGGAAAATGGAAAATGTGGGGAAGGAGAAATGTTCCATCCCACATAGGAAAATGAGGCAAAGTTTGCTCACTTGATAAATCTCAAGTTGGACTTATGGGCTTGGGCCCTTGGGGGCACCCAAGTTTTTAAAGGGGTGAGGACCTACATGCTTGTGGGTTTGGTTCAAAGCACACGCGCGCGCGCCACCGCCATCGCCGCCGGCTCGGCTCGGCCCGATCCGGGTCGTGGGCCTTGGGTTTGGGCTTGGGCTTCAAGGCCCTTATTCTTTTTGGACCAAAAACCTTTAAAATTAATAATTAATTAATTTTAATTAATTAAGTAACGGATTTTCAACTGAAGTGCTTCGCATCCAAGCACGGGAGGACGCACGGCCCCTGCGTCGGGTCGTGCGTCAAGTCAAGACTTTGTCATTTCGTTCGCATCCAAGTACGGGCACACGCATGGGTCGTGCGCCAGGTCGTGTGTCGATGCGAAAGGTTGAACAGATGCACCTGTTCGTTGTAAACATGTCTTTTCGAGCCAAAAGACATGATCTTTCTATATGAGCACCTGATGCCTATAAAATAGAAGCCCCTACAGGTGAAAATGTACAGAAAAACACCAGATAATAATCGGTCATTGCATTTATAGCATATTGGCATTACTTCCCGTTCAAAGCTTGAAAGTTCAAACGCCTTTTGTTGTTCACTGTAATTTCAAGTTTACAAGTGTTGTAAGTTCGAAATAGTAAAGTCGTCGTATCTTAGGGACAAGTGTCGGAATCGTAAACACTTTGTATACGGGGCGTTTTCTTCTTGGGGAGACTGAATCTAATTCAGGCCTCGACTCAATCCAAACACTTAGCCATCTCATTGAACAGTAAACCTTCCTGATATTTACCCAACAATCGCAAGACGAAAAATACGTTTTTGTTCAAGACGATGGCTTCAGTTTCGTTCACTCCGATGGCTGCTCCTCCTACTCACGGCGAAAAGTCGCCCAAGTTCTCCGGCATCGACTTCAAACACTGGCAACAGGAGATACTGTTCTACCTGACCACTTTGGGTCTATCCCATTTTCTGAAGGAGGACCCCCATACCATTGGCGATGAAGAAATCGACAACCAACGGAGAATCGCTGTGGATGCTTGGCATAACAATGATTTTCTGTGTCAAAACTATGTCTTGAACGGACTAGAAGACACCCTTTACAATGTCTATAGTTCGTTCAAAACATCCAAGGAGTTGTGGGACTCTTTGGAGAAGAAGTATAAAATAGAAGATGTCGGTACAAAGAAATTTGTTGTCGGTAAATTTCTGGATTATAAGATGGTTGACACCAAGACGGTGATTAGCCAAGTGCAACAAATTCAGATCATACTTAACGACTTAGTGTCTGAAGGGATGATTCTGAGTGAGTCATTCCAAGTGACTGCGATTATCAAAAAATTACCACCATCGTGGAAAGATTTTAAGAACTAACTCAAGCACAAGCGGAAGGAAATGGGGCTTGAGGATTTAAATGTTCGACTTCAGATTGAGAAAGACAATCGTGAGTCCGATTGGAAATCGACAATTGTGAGTGTGTGGCCACACATTATAGAACACCAGTGGAGTGTATGTTGCATTTTTAAATGTAACATAAGGTGTTGCCACAAGTGTTGTGGGACCAAAACCACAATTGCATGAAGTGTTGCCCAAAGTGTTGTAACACTAGAGGTAGACACACTAACAAGTTAAATCCGAAGTGTTACTAAAGATGTGATAACATCAAAGGTTACATACCTTGTAAAAGGTGTTAATAGAGTTGTTGGAACTAAAGTCTGAAATCTGTTAGAACGAGATTCTAACTGGATGATTGGGACAATATTCTAACAAATAAAACAAAGTGGCCCGAGCCATAAAAGTTCTGGATAATCTTGTATTGAACAATGATACCAGAAGTTGGAAGGGAAAGCTTTACTTTAAGCAAACCACATAAAGGAGAATGCCTTGAAGTGTGGGGGTGCTTTGGCTAAAGTAGAAGCAACCAATAAATTAAATTCAGCATTCATGATATAAATAATGGTACGATCATTAAATCAAAGAAATGTAGTATTTATTAAAAGTGACTTTTCTTGCAAAGGAAAGAGGTAAGTCTAGACATTTTTGTCAATGACATAATACCATTAGACAGTTGATTTCGAATGGGGTTATTTCGGTTGATTACGTGAAGTCAAAGAAAAACCTCGCAGATCCGCTTACAAAAGGCATAAATCGAGATCAATTGTATAAACTGTTAAGGGGAATGGGTTTAAAATACACAAACTAAAGAATGTTCATAGCGGTAGCCCAACCTTGTGAATTGGAGATCCCAAGACCTTGGTTCAATGGGACAACTAAGTTATGAATGTTCAGCTGAACACTTGAAAAATGTGTTAGCTCATTCTCGAAACATCCAAGTGAATGAAAACCTGTTGAATATGGTGAGGTTAAGTTTAAAACTTTTAATGATTCCTATACCGAAAGGTGGAGTATGGTAGGATACTCTTCGATAGGAGATCACCTATATAAGCGAGAAGTAACGGTCGCTTCAAAGAAACGCTTATGAATCTAAGTTATGATCCAGGGCCGAAATGGACACAACGTGAGAACAACAAGTATTAGAATTGTTATTGTGTAAGTATTGTTGTCTCGGTTTACACAAACGGTTGAGTAGTTCAAGACATCGCGTCACTAAGTAGCTAGTAAATCTGATAGTATTTTACTAAAAAAGGTTCAAAGCCACAAGCTACCTATCCTGATGCAATAACAGTTCGCCGAGACTTTCAAGTGAATCTGCATATATGCATGCATTAATTTCATTCATGTGAGGGATTGTTGGAATTTTGTTTTGGTAAAATGGGTGTTGACCCGATTTTGACCAAATATTTAAGTGGTTTCCATTAGTGAAAAATGGAATTAAATTATTTGTGAAAATTCTACTAAGAGAGTAGATGAGAATAGCATTTGGAATTTCTCAAAACCAATTCCGAGTGAATGAGAAATTAATGCTAGAAGTTAGTCATTTAATACTAGAAAATTGTATGGAAAATAGAAATATTGGGAAGGAGAAATGCTCCATCCCACATAGAAAAATGAGGCAAAGTTTGCTCACTTGATAAATCCCAAGTTGGACTTATGGGTTTGGGCCCTTGGGGGCACCCAAGTTTTTAAAGGGGTGAGGACCTACATGTTTGTGGGTTTGGTTCAAAGCACGCGGGCATGCTGCCGCCCGGCCCGGCCCGGTTCGTGGGTCGAGGGTCGCGGGTTGTGGACTTGGGCTTCAAAGCCCTTATTCTTTTTGGACCAAAAACCTTTAAAATTAATAATTAATTAATTTTAATTAATTAATTAATGGATTTCCAATTGAAGTGTTTCGCAATTAATTAATGGATTTCAATTGAAGGTTTCGCATCGGCGACGGACGACGGACGTCGTCGTCGTCGTGCATCAAGATGAAACTTGTTCGCATCCGAGCACGGGCGGACGCATGCCCGTGCGTCGGGTCGTGCGTCAAGTCCAGACGTTGTCATTCCGTTCGCATCCAAGAACGGGCACATGCACGGGCCATGCGCCAGGTCGTGTGACGATGCGAAAGGCTGAATAGATGCATCTGTTCGCTGTAAACATGTTTTTTCGAGCCAAAAGACATGATCTTTCCATACGGGCACCTGGTGCCTATAAAATAGAAGCCCATGCAGATGAAAAACGTACAGAAAAATACCAGATAATAATTGGTCATTGCATTTATAGCATATTGACATTACTTCCCGTTCAAAGTTTGAAAGTTCAAACACCTTTTGTTGTTTACTGTAATTTCGAGTTTACAAGTGATGTAAGTTCGAAATAGTAAAGTTGTTGTATCATAGGGACGAGCGCCGGAATCGTAAGCACTTTGTATGTGGGGCGTTTTCGTCTTGTGGAGACTGAATCTAATTCAGGCCTCGACTCAATCCAAACACTTAGCCATCTCCTTAAACAGTAAACCTTCCAGATATTTACCCAACAAAATTCAACTTGCTCACTTTCTGTTTTCACTCTACACTTGTGTGATTCTTGAATGAAGATTACTGAAAAATGCTTCGTCCAAAGTGAAAACTAATAAAAATCAATATAAAAATATGAAAGAGGAAATATATGGTAAATGAGTGGGTTATTCAGAAATACTATTGATATTAATATATATAACTTTAAAAGCTAGTTGATTGATTTCCTATTTTCCTATACAGCCCCTTCCATCATATTCAAATATAAATCAATGAAAAAGCAAAACATGACTAAAAACAAATATAATTCATTTGAATTCTTAGCTATCTATAAATTAAAAGAAAAACATGATATCTACTTTAGAAAACATGAGACACATTATAATGTGAAATTAAAATAATAATTCATAACTATTTTTATTTTTAAAAAAGTGTATATATATGCAGGGCGGTTCGGGAAAACCAGTTATCCGTCCCGAGACCCGTTTGACCGGACTTAGACCGTCCCTAATAGGGCAGGTTAATGTGGAGGCGAGTCTTGACCCGTCCCATTGCCATCCTTAAGTACTATCGAGGTGTTTTTATTTTCTTTTTTGTCCTCCCCCTTTAGACAGATTAATAAAATTTTAACTCTAAATGAACAAAAAGTAATCAAATATGTTTTTTTTTATGATATCAAGAATTTCTTTGGACGCTTTTGTGTCATTCAATACCAAAAAATTAAATAATAAAGGTAAAGTCATATTTTCTTATTAAAAGAATTTGAAATATCGAAATCATTTAATGAAGAAAAGTAGATGGAAGAAAGAACAATAAAAGCTATTTTGGAAATGTTATTTAATGGTCGTGGAAGTGATATTGTTTGGTAAAATTCAAATTTGATCATTTTAAGGGAATTCAAAACCCAACAAGAATTACACTCAGTATTCATCATCTGAGCACGTTTCTCATTTCATTATCCTGCTAGCAAAATAAGCAAATATTCAAATTGCCTTTTTACAAAAAACAGTATGATTTGTTGCCATGAAATGTGACCAGTTAGAGCCCCTAGAAGGCTAGAATCTGAGAAAAATCATTGTATCGTGAAGGATGGCTGGTGAAAAAAAATACACTATTATTTCTTTCGGAAAAAACAAAACAATTAAAAATAGTGTGTGTTGGACTTTATTGTAGAATGATCTAAAAATATTCGGTCCCACATCATTACAGCACAAATGAGTTTTCGAATTGATTTTGTCATTAAATTTGCATTTACCTATAAAATACAGATAAAATAAAATAAATATTATTTTTCGTCAAATTATACGGACCAATTACCGACAAATCACTAATAATTTATAAATTTACCAACAGGAATATTGTAGGTATTTACCAACAATTTTAGATTTGTTGATATATATATATATATATATATATATATATATATATACCTATAACGATTTTATACACATTATATTTATATTAATACTTACATTTAGATTTTTCTGTAGGTAAATTAGTTTTTTCTTATGGTGAAAATTGATAAATGTATTTCAATTTGATTACTTCAAAAATTAGTGGAAAATACAATATTTTAAAATAAGTTATATGACATCAAAATTGATATGTCTTGTTATATAAGTAGACACTCAGCGTTGGTAAAGTTATCACACATGAACAAAAATAATAGCCATTAAAGACATGCATAGGGGCGGCCCTAGGACAGCCAAGGTGGTGACACTGCACAAGGCTCCCCGTCCCACCTTCATCCCCCAAACTATAAAAGAAAAAGTCCAACCTCCGCTAAAATATCTTTTAGCATTAATTTTGTTTTTGTTTTTGCCTCCATTGATATTGGTAAGATGTTTATTTATATTTAATTTATATGTTAAATACATATAATTAATAACATTTATAACATTGTTTATGTTATATTTAATTTTATTTAATGTAAATCCGAGGGCCCCTTTTTTTTTTGCTTCAGGGCCCTCGAAACCTACAACCGGGCCCTAAAGACACAGGGAGTAATTAAATAAAATTGATCAATGATTGAAAAACGAGTGAAGAGTGAAAGCGTAAATGTGATTGATTGATGATTTAAAGTGAATGCATATATTTTACGAGTGAAAGTGCAATAATGATACTTGATGTGATGTTTTTTAGTGAAATGATGATTGAAAGATAAAAAATAATGACAATAATTTTTTAAAGTTTCATAAAAATTGTTACACTGGACAAAAGATTTTTACAAGCTAATTGAAATTTTACAATAAATTTTTATAAGCAAACACCCGTTTTAGATCAGATTAATTTCCTTGATATTCATTCAATGGAAACTATCTTTAAAATTAAAATTCTCATTTAGGGATCCATAGAGTATATAGATTCTTTTTTTTTTTTTTTTTTGGCAAATTCTTGCTAACGCGCGCACAGTTAATTGCAGAATCCACCTTTAACACTAAATTGTCTGATTTTACTTGTTACATTAATTCATCAATTAATAAAAAAAAAAAGAAAAAGAGTATTTCAAATGCAGGAGCAAATGGGTCCTAAGATTTTAATGATTTGGACAAGCATATATCTAATTTGCCAGATTTTAGATCTTAAATCAACCTCTTGATTAATAGGATTTAGATACAAGTTTTACTATCCAACATTAATGTTTCGTAGCATATTTAATCACGGAAATATACACAAATGTAAATTAAATGAACTAAAAGAAAAAGGTTCAATGATCCATTGTATTGTGATCTTCTCTTTAGAGTGTTTTTTCAACAAATATTCAGTGCATTTACACAATAAAACCACTGAATACTTCTAATCAAACTTATTTAAGTTTTCCTCAAAAAAAAAAAAAAAAAAAAAACTTATTTAAGTTCATTGCACAATAGCCATACCCCACATATAAATAGAGTCCAAGAAATTTTTCCATATTCATATGGCTGCACTAATCTATCCACGTCACAATCTCTCTCTCTCTCTCTCTCTCTCTCTCTCTCTCTCTCTCTCTCTCTCTCTCTCTCTCTCTCTCTCTCTCTCTCTCTCTCTCTCTGTAATATTGTGTATATATACATGTGCATTGAATTTGTTTGATTGTTGCAATTGCATTACCACCGTCCACTCCTAATAATATTTTATAAGCAAGGATTTTTTTCTCATTCTGCTATTATTTATAAAATTTTATTTTTTGCTCAGTAAACAATAAAATATTATACTCTGTTCTGTTAAAAATAAGTGTTTTTTTAGAAAGAAAAAAAACACACATATTAAGGATTGTGTTAAAATACCACATATACCCTTAATTAATCATAAATATTACTTTGGAGGAAACAAATTTAGGTATTAGTGTTAGTTGGAAAAATAGTCCCTTTTGATGGATACAATGTTTTATGATAGAACTGAAAATAATAAAGCTTTGCATTTACAACAATGTGTTTTTTTAAAAGAAAATTGTTATGTTAAAGAAACTGTTCAAAGATAGTGGTAATCATAATAAGAGGCATATTAATAATAAAAAAAATCGTCGAAAAATAAAATCTTGTTTAATTTGGATCACCCCGAAAAGAAATACAAGAGAAAATTATAGAGCATGAGGGTATTATAGGGCTCATGGGATGTCTCTCAACAGAGAGTATTACCCGAGCAGGGTTGCGTACGATGAGGCAAAAACTAAAATCTTGATAAATGAGTTTTTGATAAAATAAAGATCTTAATTAAATAATAAAAGCTTCCAATTTGGGACAATGTGTTAGTTTAATACATGCTAAATATTTAAGATAATAGTTATCTTTTAGTTCTTTAAGCCCAACAAAAGTATAATTTAATAATATATATATATATATATATGATCTCGTGTGACAGCCTCTTACCGTGTGGCAGTGTAGATTGATCTCATCCATCTACACATTTATTCAATGGTCCAGATTGTTATTAAAAATAATTGATTTATCAATTAATTAATAGGTGGAAATGACATAATAGTAACTAGCAAAATGTCATAAATCACGCCCCTACAATCAAGGGATTGATTAATATCACGTTTCCATAACTGAATTGTGCATCATTTTAATAGCTGAACTGTACGCCATTTGATAACTGACTATACAATATTTTATATCTAATAGTGCATCATTGTATAACTAATTGTACATCATCTAAAAACCCTATAAAGACAAAATGGTGTAACCACCTTCTCATAATGACGCCCTACAATCATTGATGTGATAAAGATCACGTTTCTATAACTGAATTATGCACTATTTTAATAGCTCAACTGTGCACCATTTAATAACTGACTGTGCACCATTTGATATCTAACAGTGCGTCATTGTATAACTAATTGTACATCATCTAAAAAATTATAAAGATAAAATGGTGTAACCATCTTCCCATTTAAAAACTTAACTATGCACCATTTTATATCTAACAGTAAAATCATTGTATAACTAATTGTACATCATCTAAAAACTCTATAAAGACAAAATGGTATAAACACCTTCCCATAATGACTCCCTACAATCATGGATGTGATAAAGATCACATTTTCATAACTGAATTGTGCACCATTTTAATAGTTGAATTGTGCACCATTTTATAACTGATCGTGCACCATTTTATATCTAACAGTGCATCATTGTATAACTAAGTGTACATCATTGTGAGTAAACCACAATTGAATAAAAAGGGGGAACAACCATAAAATTAAACCCATAAAAATCACTGGAATGAAAAGTTACCAAAAGTAACTGCTTTATTTTACAAATAAAATGACGGTTATGCCCTTAATTGGGCGAAAACTAAATAAATAAAAAAAAATCAAAAAAAAAACTGAACGTTTGGATTTGTTGAATTAATGGATTGGGTTAATCTACAATGTCACATGGTAAGCTCTCTGCCACATTTGATCCTAACTATATATATATATATATATATATATATATATATATATAGTGAGAGGGTTATATAGGGACATACCATGGGGTAAGTCCGTAAGGATGAATCTGAGCCACAAATCATGAATTTTCAATGGCCAAAAAATTACAACACATTCAATTACATGTTTCCTTATTAATAAATAGTTAGGGGTAAATCAGTCCATATCAACACTTCCATCATCCCATGAAAATAGCGCCTCTTACAAGCAAAAATAATGGGAGATAACAATCAATCAATAGGAATCCAAATCCAATCAAATCTCCCACTAAACGGAGAGGGGGACCAGGGAAGAACAATTTTCCCGCCTGTAAAAAATAATCCGATCATCATCTTCCCAACGAATCAAAACAAAAACATCAATTACACTTCATATGCAAAATAGTTACTCTTAGCATGCAAACAATAAACAATACATAAGCAATATATAAAATTAACCAATAGGCAACATGTTAAAATTCAAGAACAGTAATAAGCAACAAATTAACACTATGTAAGAAAATGTAATTACATGCATACCCTAAAAACTTAAGAATCAACCAAAATCAACTAAATAAGCAACAAATGAATGTTATATAAGCAAAATGTAATTGCATGCATACTCTTACACTAAATAAAGCAACAAAAATTAACTAAATATTCAACAAATAAACACCATGAAAGCAAATGTAATTACATCCATAATTTTAAGTATTGGTAAGCAACAAAAATGAACATAATAAGCAATAAATGAACACTATGTAAGCAAACTGTAAATGCTTAATATTCATAACTCTTAGTAAGCAAAAAATAAACTAAATAAGCAATAAATGAACACAATGTAAGTAACTGTAATTGCATGCATATTCTTAACTCTTGATAAGCAACAAAACCATCTAAATAAGCAACAAATAAACGTTGTATAAGCAAATTGTAATTGCATGCATACTCTTCCTGAAAACACTAGCCTGTTAGGAAGAAGAAGAAAGATAATAAAGACACAATATTCCACTGCACATAAGAAAGCGAGAAATTAGGATTGTGGTCTTCCTGAAAAGACGCTAGGATTGACTCAACAAAGAACCGGTGAGAGAAAATACCAAAAATACTCAAATTTCCTTATCCAAAGAAAAACAAAATTACACAACTGCTCTTAATGACCAATAAAAAAGGAAGAAACTAAATATTATCCAATTCAGTCTATACCACCAAAAAAAAAACCCAACAATCAGGATCCATCCTCACGTACTCACCCTAACTATGTGGACTCACAATGTAATTCACAATTAAGGAGCTTTGACAACTTTTATTTTCTCACAACAATTTTATACAATATGCATACAAAGTTATTATTTTTATTGATGCTACCGTAAGATGCAAATTGCTCCAAGTTAAGGTGAATTTTTCTAAGAATTAGTCAAACTCCAAATGTCACGTAACTCCAAAGCAAATGTAATTTATAAGTGGGAACAAGTCTGTAACACACATACAAGGTTAGAATGCCCCTGGGTTTGTCTCAGGGCGAGACTCCTCCGATGCTTAAGTCAACGACTGTGGGAGAGAATAACCAAGAGCACAAGAATTTAATTATATGAGAATAATTCAGATTAATTTAGAATATTTACAAATGAATAATGAGAGACCTTTTATACATGGGATTATGAGCCTCATGGGTTTTACATGATAAAGTGAGTCTCATGGGCTGTGAATAATGATGTGCGCCTTATAGGCTGCTTGGTAATCTTTTTTGGGCCCATCAATAATTAATAATAATTGGCAACTAAATTATTAATTTCAGAATTAATAAATGGTGATAAATATGAAATAGTAAAAAGTCAATTTACCCCATCATAATCCCTCCAACTTATGGGCTACAGAAGAGGAGGGAGCAATGTAGAAGTTTAACCTTTGGAATGGAGTTGGTGCGTAGTAGACTTTGTTGGGAACACCTTCTAACTTCCCTGGTGCCTAGTAGATGGGAGTCTTCTTAACTTAGTGAGTGAGAGTCTTTTCTAACTTAAAAGGTGAGAGTCTCCATAGTAGATGAGAGTTTCTTATGAGAGGTCCTCGAGAGACTTAGTTTTCTAAAGACTTATTCTGTCTCCTTGGTACTTATTTTAGACTTCTCATGAGCTCTCCAGACTCACTAGAGGATTCATCTTATAGCTGGCATGCTTCATTCATTTTCTTACTCGATTGGAGAGTTCACATAGGGAGATCGAGAGCCAAGTTTGGAGTTAGGAGTCAGGAATCAGGAGTCAGAAGACAAAACCAAGCAAGAGTCAGAGACCGCCATTGGAGAAAGATGACCGCCCAAGCATGTGTCGGCCGAGCACGGCAGCTATTGCGCGATCCTCGTTGGGCCAGGCCGCGCGCACTCCAATTGGCTAGTTGGTCCGTCTAGTGACATTTTTCCGTTCTCATTCTTTTAAATTCTTTTTTTTTCACTTTTTTGTGGCTTTTTTCTTCTTTCATTGTTTCTCTTATCTTTCATATACGCTGGAAACTTTCCACGCCTAAGGTATTTTTCTATTGGTGAGATTTAGGTGAGGGTCTTTGTGCATGCATAGTTTCCTCCATGTGTGAGGCTCTTTGTGTAGCCATATATTTCTTTGGACATCATAGGACTGTCTGTTACTTTGAGCTCACGTAGGAGTCACGCTTGATCGCGAGTATCTACCTTTAATGGGACTTGTCTTGGAGAATCCATAGATAGTGCTTAACTACCTCTTATAGGACTTGCACTTGGGAGTCGCCATGGATGGCACATAACTTTTGCGTTCAGTTCTTCGATGCTAGTTTTGTCTTCAATTTTAACCCCAATCTAGAAACTGAGTCTTTTAAAGTTTTATATGTCAATTCTAAAAGCTCGAAAAAACCTGAACTTAAGTTTAAGGGATTTAAGATCTTGGTACATGTTCATCATTAAAATCTATACATTTTTCCAAACACAATCACAAAAAGTTTAAGTTAGAGATATAATCTTCATGTATGGAGGCTAACAAGTAACCAACATATGATTTGCCACTTGTCTAGTAAAACAAGGGAGTCTCGTATGTTTTCATAGTTCATGATTAAAAAACCTTGACCAAGTCAAGATGAATTAGATCATCAACTAAGTCATTATAACTTGAAATAGAATTATAGTTTTTGATTAATTAATGGACGGACAATATATGTATGGTATTCATATATATTCTAATAGGTTCGTTAATAATTCACCTAAGATTAGATAGTTATGCTGAATTTGTGAGGTATTTACTTGTGAGACTATTGGAATTAAAGTGTTAATCCAAGTGGATCGATATATTGGTTAACTAATCAGAATAAGTGTTATGCATATGTTGCATGTGTTATAAGCCCAATGTTAGCTTAGTTGTGAACCTAAAGGATTGAACATAGATTGCGAGGGAACATATCTACTTTGGACTTAAGCAAGGTGTTGTATATGATAAAACGTAATTATTACTTAATTTAATCTAATTGTTGAAGAATTGCTAGTAAATAATAAGATTATATAATTGAACATAATAAGATCAAAGAGACCAAAATTTTCAATTGAAACAGTTGATTGATGATATTAATTAATTATTTAAAGCTAATGGCTAAATAAATTTAGTCAATTAAATAATTAAATTATTCAATTGAGTTTCATAGAATTATTTAAATTGAATAAGCTAAGTTAATCATTTCATATTAATTGATGGATTTTTCAAATAGGTTATGAAGCCTAGTCCAAATCCATAAACTGTGAGGATGGCCTATTAATTTAGCGCAAAAACTTATGTGAGACGGTGAAAGTCCGTCAGACGGTGATACTTTTAGTGTAAAAAGTGATACTTGTCAAAATACACTTAAAATTAGTGTATTTTTTCAAAATATCACTTTTTACACTAAAAATACCACTTGTTACACTAAAAGTATCACCGTCTCACGGTCTCACGCCGTCTCACAAAAGACCTGCTGTAAGTTTAGTTGGATGACAATGAAAGACTTTTTATTAGATTAGGATAATTTTGGAAAGTTTTGAGTCTTGCCTAAATTATCCCCGCCCGATGAAAAGTGATAGAAATTAATCAAAGTGTGATTTTGATTAATTTTCATCACTTACACTTACAAAATATAGATTGTATTATCAAATTTTCTGCATCAAAGCATCAAGAAGTGCAATTTTTGTGGAGAGAAAAAATAATTTTTTTTGTGCAGAAAATATTAAGCACATACTATTGTGCAAGAAACAAAAATTGTCCATAGTTATTCCATATCCTTTCACATTTGTGCATACACCAAACTAGTAAAGGATTAAGAATTGCTATCAAAATTCCGAATTTGTTTTCTTATCTTAGGTGTAGACCATCTTCAGAGGGTAATCACTTGGATCTCTCTATAGACTTGTTGGAAAAAAGGAAATTGGGTGTCATATGTTAGAATGTTGTGTTTTTTTTTTGCATATATTGAGTTGTTTTTAGTCCATTTTATAGTGTTAGTGATATGAATCCACCTACGAAGGATCCAAGAAATACCAAATACAAGATATTTCGAGTTCTTGAAGACATTGTAATCTTGTTCTTGAATTCTTGTATTTGTTTATCATAGATTATGTGCTTATTTGAGTTGTTTGAGTCATTTTCGTGTTAATGGGCAACATGATATCAGGCTACGGCGCAAAAATTGATGTTGTGGCACAAAAATACAGTTTTGCTAATAGAAGAATTTTATGTTGCGGCGCAAGAATTTGTTGAAATATGGTACCGCAGAGCAAAAAGTGCACTTTTGCTTGGACATCAGAGTCGCACCATGACTCAAAATTTCAGCAAATTTTCGTGCGGCCCAATATGGGTAGATTTTCAGAGTTTTGTTTTTTGTTTCCTTCTTAGATTAGGTTTTGTGTTTGGAAGTCTACCATGTTTAGGACTTTTTTTCCTTTCTAGTTTACTTAGGGTTTGTTTTGAGTCTTTTATAAAAGACAAATACTTTTGTTATTTTTTCATTGACAAGACTTTTGATATTGGTAAATTTTAGATTTTTCTCTCCAACCCTTTAGATTTTTTGAAGAGTTTCAAGATTGCTCATCTTGTTGTCAATTCTGACTTATCAAACAAACTTTTGCATTTGTTTGTGGCATCTTCACATACCAAAGTTTCCGTTTCGCTAAACAACGGGTAGAGGTTCCACCATCTTTAATCAAAACTAGTCAAGATCTTGGGTTATTCAATATATTTTTGAAAGGTCATATGCACGGTATTTTATAGTTCACATCAGTTGGTAATCAGAGCCATCTAATCAAGGTTAGATCTATCCTTGTTTCTTTTGTTCTTGTCTTTCCAAATTTTTTTTGAACTTTATTATCCCTAAACCCTAATTCTTTAGGGGTACATAAAAGAAATTCGAATTCGCACAAAAAATTCAATGGTAAAAGAATTCTAATCCGCGTGCACCTAAAAAAATTAATAAAAAGGAAAGAAAACTATGAATCACAAGAAGATAGTAGATTTGAAAAATAAAGATCATATTGAGGAACTACGAGAGTTTTGAAAAAAGTGATGATCGATGTATGTGGGAAACTATGTGATATAAGGAGGACTAAAGCAGAGAAGTCCATGACATGGAGGCATAGAAGACAAAATCCTATTTTTATGGATAATTATGTCAATGATTTTGATTACAGGAGGGATCGAAATTATGGGTTCGAGAATAAGAGTAAGGGTTTCACATGGCAAACTCTCTATATTAGTATCAACATTTGGGAATCCGTTGCTAATGATCCGCGTTTTACATTGAACTTCAAAATCGTGGAGAACCCATCTCTGGAGATTGTCAAGCCGATTTTGAATATTGTCAAGCCATGGTTGGAGGAAGTTCCAGAAATTGTAGAGTCGGAGAAAAGGGATCTATTGTCGTTAGTTTCAGATGAGATGTTGTGTATCCATCCAAAAATTGAATTTGAAAATCAATTCGAGGCTTGAAATTAATTAGGAAAAATAAAAAAAGAGCTCACCAAGTGAACAAGAAAATAATTATCAAGCCGAGAAAAAAGAATGTTTGAGTGAAAATAAAATTGAGCGAGAGTTGATGAAGTGTTCGGCTAAGCGTGAAATTGAGTGTCGTGGGATAGTCCAGAAAAATGTGAGTAATAATTTTGAGTGGGCCGAAAACACGGGAATAATAGCCATTGAGGTAAAACAAGAGGAAAAATATGTTCCTATGGCTATCACGAGAGACTTTAGGCACGAGTGTTTGAATGCTAATATAGCTATCTTTGTTTTGCCTAGTTTCATTATTTATTAGCTACAGGAATATTGTGGAGAAACAGATGAATGTGCATGTTGTTTAATATTTGATCCGGGTCGATTGATACGAGAGTTCCATCTTTTGGGGTCCGATGTTTGAATTTAAGGACAAATCCCTTTCAAAAGGAGAGGAATGATACGAATTCACCTATGAAGGATCCGGACAACACCAAGTGCAAGATATTTTGAGTTCTTGAAGACATTGTAATCAAGTTCTTGAGTTCTTGTATTCGTTTACGATATATTAGGTGCTTATGTGAGTTGTTTGAGCCATTTTCGTATTAATTGGTAGCAAGATAACAGGTCATGACGCAAAAATTGATATTGCGGCACAAAAACACAGTTTTGTTGATAGGAGGATTCCTTGGCACGGCGCAAGAATTTGCTGAAATATGTTGTCATGGCGCAAAAGAGCAATTTTGCTTGCACAACATATTTTCGGGCCGTGACTTAAGAGGCCCAATATGGCGAGATTTTCAGAGTTTTATTTTTTTTCTTCTTAGATTAGGATTTGTGTTTGAAAGTCTACCATGTTTAGGACTTCTTTTCCATTCAAGTTTGCTTAGGGCTTATTTTGAGTCGCCTATAAAAGGCAAACCCCTTTATTAATTTTTTCATTAACAAGACTTTTGATATTGATAAAATTGAGATTTTTCTCTCCAACTCTTTGGGTTTTTTCAAGAGCTTCAAGATTGCTCATCTTGTTGCAATTCTGATTTATCAAGTAAACTTCTACATTTGTTTGTGGCGTCTGCCCATACCAAATTTCCTTCTTTGCTAAGCAACGGGTCGAGGTTCCACCATCTTTAATCAAAACTAGTCAAGATCTTGGGTTATTCAACATATTGTTGAAGGATCGTATGCATGGGTTGTTGTGGTTCACATCAGTTAGATATTTTATCGAGTTTGTATAGGTTGTGATATGCCAAAGAACAAGTTATAATGAATTAGAATCGCATTTGGAAGAGAAAAATCAGATTTTGGATGAAGAAAGTGCAAATTTTGGCAAAGGGAATGAGAGAGCCACGACGCCAAAATTGTAGCGTCGTGCTAGGGCACCTCAAAACTAGGCAATGAATTTTTTGTCTTGTGGTGGCGATGTCCGCCACCTAGCGTCATGGCGCCGCGAGTCGTGATTTACAAGGAAAGGTTTTTTCGTGGTTATTAACGGAGATATATATATATATACATGACTTGGGGCATGAGATAGGGTATTCAGACCTATTTTGGAGCACAACACAAGGCAAGAAACACATAGCAAGGGTTTTGGGATGCAATTGAAGGCATCTCTCATCTGGACAGAAAGAGGATTTCTTCTTTTCTCTTTTCAATTCTTTCGTTGTTTTCTTAGTCTATCTTTGAGATGTATAATTACTTTTTCATGGGTTTTTATCATCCATCATGAGCTAAACTCTAGTTTCTAGGGGTTGATGTAACCAAAGTTGGAATTTATGTTTTGATATTTCAGTTTATTGATTTGCATATTACTCGATTTATTTATGTTGTTTGAATTGATTGCATCTAAATTATCTGATCAATAGTTTGGATGGTTTGGCATATTTAATTTAACACTCAAGAGAGGTATTTGAATACAACTGAGAAGTTTATGAACCTTTCGCAACCATTAAATAGAATTCATTTATCTTGCTAGGATTAGTTTGGGATTTTTAAAGAGATATTGAAATCCAGATTGGAAACCTACAATCACTCGACACTCAAGATAGGGAGAGATGACTTTAGGAACATATGGCTTATAAATTGATAACACGTGAATGATAAACTGGATTGATAACATATGGGTAGACTAGGTGAATCAAACCTTTGAAATTCACATCCACCAAATGTTCGATAATTTGTCTGAGTGAATGTTTTAGCTTAATTTTAGGATTATTCTTAGTTTAATAAACATCCATTAGTATAGCATTCATCTAGATAAAGTTAAGCTATTTTAATTACAATAGTTAGTGTTTATTTGATATCAATCTTTGTGGAGACGAAAACCCTACTTAACAAACTATACTAAAACTTGACACCTTACAGTTGCGGTAAAAAATTCACGAACACAAGGAGAACAGTTGAATGTTTACATACCCTTTATCAGTTGGGAGTGTTGAATTTATAATACAAAACACAAATGCTATTTTTTCATGTAATATGTTTACATGATACATGTGATCAACAAAATCATTGCGAAAATTGGGGTGATGTAATTAATTAGTTGCATGTTTATTATGTTAATAGAACTTAAATTATGATGCATTCACCAAGTGATATAATGGACCCAAAAACAAAAGTCTCCAATTGTGGCAAGGTTTAAATTGTCCCACTATGGGTTGGATGAGAGCATAACTTGTACCAAAGTAATTACTTGCAACTCTAGGTACATTATGACATTCCAATTTAGTAGTGGATTGGAAGTTCGTAAACAATTGAAAAACTATGTATGAATGTATTTTTATGTCCAATTTCCATCTTTCAGTATTGGGAAATGAATTTTAAGAAGTTATTGATATTCATATAAAAAATTAAAATATGTTTGATTTGTTATCTAAATTTTTGTTATAGTATATTTATGGAAATGAAATTATGTTGGTTATAGTTTTCGAAGTGTAGTTTTGACATAAATTTGCATAATTGTAGCAAAAATTTGTTTGAATGTAGTTTTTGAAGTGTGTTTTTGCAAGATTGGGATGCTTATGATGAAAATTCGATTGGTTGTATTTCCAAACTTATAGTTCCATAAAAAGGTGAAAATTGAAAATAACTTCATTCCAACTAAGAACTTCAATAAACAAACATTAAATCATATTTTGAAATAGTTGAAAAATAAAAAATGACAGCTGAAACACAACCATACATGGCCGAACTTGTCTTAAATGTTTTGTCTTTCCCATTCTCCAGAGAACCAAACATGGAGACCATATGTTAAGTTATCCTTTCTCAACTAAGTGCGAACAAATCTATGTAATGAAATTATTGTATTTTCTACTTGAATTATTTATTCCATTATTTGCTCATGATAATACCTTACATCGTATAGATAAATTGCCTCTAATGATGGTGCAAACTTAGAATTAGTATAAAATATACTCAAATATATTTCACATACATAACTGGTAGGGATAATTCATTACGTTTATAACTTGGTTTATACTATTTTATAAGGTGTTTGAACACTTATATCTTTCAAAATATTTGAGAAATTTTTTAAGGGAGAGTATTATTAAAAAAAACTCTAATCTTGTTTTTAAAATAAATATTTAAAATAAACTCCTCTCATTTGATTTTGATGGAAACCCCCCCATAGTTCCAAATAGAAACAGAGAGTAGTGGACTGAAAGTTTGTAAAGAAGACAAAATAATTAGGAATTATCAAACTTACCCTACTTTCCGGGAAAAATGGTACTGCATGTTTACGCTCAGTTCATTTATGTATGCTGTAAGTTGACTTTTGACTTTTCGATTTTTTTGTTCCAGTATTACTTTACAAGTTATTTATGTTGTTTCGATATTGTTTCTATGTTGTTTCGAGGTTTCAATACAATACATATTTTTTATGCTCTTTTTTGTTCATGTGTTATTTTATATATTGTTTCTTTTGTTTTTGGTTTGTTCTATAATATTTTTAATATTGTTCTGATATTTTTGTTGTCGTTCTCATGTAGTTTTCAATGTCTCAAAACTGTTTCTACCTATTTTTAAGTTATTTTGTTCATGTTGTGTTTTATATTGCTTACGTTATTTCTGGGTTGTTTCTATAATGTTTTTAATGTTGTTCTGATGTTTCTTTGTTGTTTCCATATAGTTTGTGATGTTTCAATACAGATTTTACCTATGTTTAAGCTATTTTTGTCCATATGATGTTTTCTATATTGTTTTTGTTGTTTCTGGGTTGTTTCTATATAGTTTTCAATATTGTTCTGTTGTTTCTTGATTGGTTCCATGTTTTTGACCTTTTGAATATATTGGATAAAAAATTGATTTGTGTTTGTTTTGTTCATGTATTCTATATCATTTTGAATTTGTTTGATTTTAATATGTATTATTTTATGTGCATTTTTCTTGATTTTTTATAAGATTTCGAGAATAAAATTAATTATTTAATAGGGGCATAAATTATTGTTTCACTGAAATTTTATTAAATGAAACATGTTTGAGATATCCTTGCGGTTTTAGACGTCCTCCGTAGTCGCGGTTTCAATGGGCCAACCTTATGTGGACTTTGCTATTCGCACTCGGATTCGATTGATCATCTTTTTGTTTCTTGTGATTTTGCAGGGACTCTTTGGGATTGGATTGCTGAATCATTTGTTGTGGCTTTGCGCAAAGTCTATAGTTTCAATGAATCTTTGGTCCATGTGATGGATTTTCATTTCGGTGATCGGATCGCTTTTCTCTGGAAGGTGGCCATCATTTCCATCATCTGGCTTATTTGGCACATTCGGAATGATGTTATTTTTAATGACAAGAAATGGACTACGGACACGGCTTTGGTCCAATTATGGGCAATGATCTTGGAGTCTGCGTGTCTTGGCAAGGGTTGTATGAACAACACTCAAGATGATCTTCTTTGTCTTCACCGTTTGAAGGTTCAGGGACATGTTCCGAAAGCACCACACATTGTCCCGGTTCCTTGGCATTTACCTCTCCTACACTGGATTAAAGTTAACACGGATGGTAGTGCAGCTGGATCCCCAGGACATCTCACGACAACAGGAGTTTATCGCACGACAAGGGGCTTCTTAAGAGGTTGTTTTGTCGAACAGTGTGGTTTGGGATACGCTTTTGAGGCTGAATTAATGGTGGTGATGCGTGCTATTTTCTATGATTTTCATAAGGGTTGGAAAAATCTTTGAGTCAAATCGGATTCGACTTTTGTGGTGGATCTTTTTCGAGCCCAGGACGGTTCCATTCCATGGCGTCTTCTAGGCCAATGGCAGTATTCTTTACATTTGATTTCTCAGATAAATTTTGTCATTTCCCACATTTATTGGGAGGAAAATCGTGTAGCGGAACTCAACAAGTACTCGGAATCAATATGGTAGGACGCTCCTCCGGAGGATATCATTTCTTTGTTCACAGATGATTATGTTGGACGAGCACAAAATCGATTTGTTAGATAATTGTTATTTATGTGCTTTCTATGGCTTCTATGTCTCTTTATTTTTCTCGCGGAGGTACTCTTTTTCTACTAGGGGTTTTTCCCACAAGGGTGAGTTTTACCTTGGTAGATTTTTAACGAGGCCCCAAACATTGCGCTACCTGACCAGCTTGTGATCAGGACCCTCCTCTTCTTTTTATTTTCTATTTTGATTTTCATTAAAAAAAACATGTTTGAAATATGTTCGAAACAACCTTGAAATAATAAAGTAAAAGAATTCAGAAAAATTGGCGGGAACGAAACAATGTCCGAAAAAAGCGCGAGTATAAAAAATTCCAGAAAAAGCCCTGGACGGTAAAAAGGTGTCATTTTTTCTGGAATGTGGGGCAAATGTGTCCTTAACCCAAAATAGTTGTATACCTCCAAAATGGAGAAAAATGAGTATCTAATAGAGCCAACAATTTGAGCCCGACATAATGGGCCGATCCAGCTAGCCCAGTTTTAAGGCTAGTCTGGGCCTTAAATTTGGATTCCCAAAAAGGACCGGACCTATTTAGCTTGGTCTAACTAGCCCGACAGGCCGACCGAGCTTAGGCCAATTTTGGCTCGATACTAAAACTCAGAGGTTTATAATACTTTTTAGTGAATTCATGTTACATTAATTAATTTATTAGTTAAAACTACATACAAGTTACACTTCTAATTTTTAATAAGTAATTCAATCTAATTTACAATTTGAAAAAAATTATTAATATATATTTTCTAAATATAAAAATATAAAAAAATTGAATCTTGGCCATTTTAGCCCAACGGCCAATGACCCATGCAAGGCCAAGATAGGCCTAAAAATAGAGCCACACAGAGATCTCGGGCAGGGCCGGTCTTGACTTTTTAAGGGCCCGTGGCGATAACAAAAAAGGAGCCCCTATAAAAAGAAAAAAAAATACAATAAAAAACTTCAAGCTCCAAAATAATTTTTTATTTTATCATCCATAATATCCAAAAAGTGCAACACCTACAAACATATACGAAAAAAGTATCAAACATTCATTGAAAAAATCTAGATCTTCTAGCATTCAGAGAAGCAAAATCATCAATAAAGGATCAAAATCAAGATTTTCCAACACCTTATTTTCAATGCATAGAATTATCAACCCTGTTAGGGCGTTAATTTTCGCCCAAGTAATTTCCTAAAATAAAAGATTAGATTTTGATTTGTTTTGCCTTTGTAGACTTATGGTAAGATTGAGTTGGATATAGATTAGGAAAGAAATCATATTGATATGATATAGATATATTAGGACTCTTTGATATTTATCTTTTTTCCTAACATAAGTGATATACTTATCATATATTTGTATATATCTTCTTTTCTTGTGTATTAGGACTCTTTGATGGACTTGGACGGCTATATAAAGGGAAGAGGACGTGCATAATGATTATACACAAGAAATATACCAGAGATACAAGAGTCTTGAGAGAATTAAGAGTCATTCAAGCACAATGAGTCTGAACTGCCCTGTATGCGATCTCGAATGTGACTACATCTGAGATCACATCAGCCCTGCATATTGTGTTTGTTAGCTTTTCATCCATTGTTTTAGTATTGTGATTAGCGTAGTCCACACATGTCTATTGTTGGATGAGTTGAATTACATAGATCAGATATACTCTAGATAGGAGTTTTTCGTTGAGTTTCTACTAGTTGGATTTTAGTATTTTTGTATACGGAATCAAACAGTTTTTACTAGTGGAAAGTTTTGCCATATTGGCACGTCTACAAGCTTGTTGGCTTGTAGACAATTTTTATTTCGCGTGTCTTGTTAATGTTTTCAAAATTCCGCTTCATATGATTGTGAATATGACCACATCTGCAATCACATCCTTACTCTGCAAAACTTTTGGTAAATATCCGTGCTATAATTCTTTCAATTGGTATCAGAGAGCTTACACTTGACGACACTAAGTGTTGATCCTGTATGTTTGTTAGCATGGATATTCCTAGTGTCCCTACTTTTCGTCCCTCAATTGAAAATCAGAAAAAATTTGATGACAAAACTCTTGATTCTGTTAGATGTAGGACTTGTTCTGGATATGGTCATTATGTTGAAAAATGTGCAAATAAAGTTTTGAAAAAGGGATTGAGTTTGAGTGTCACCTTAAGTGACAATGAATCTGACGGTAAGAACGATGTCCAGAAAGTAGATCACAAGGTTCTGACAACCTTCATGAAAGATAGAAAATCTCTCCAAATAAATCCTTCAGGTGTTACCCAAGGTGTGGCCTGAGATGTGATCACACCTACATTGATCACGTCTGAACTCACATCTGAAGAACAGGATACCTTAACTGCTTTTAACCTTTTTTGTTTCAACTCTACCTCTGTTTCTGATGTTGTTGAACAGGGTGACGATTCAGATGGTGAAAGCTTGGAAGACACATACACGAAGTTGTATAAAGATTGGTTGAAGAGGATTAAACTGAATGAAATCCTCAGGAAAGAGAATGATCGACTCAAGAAGGAAAATGATGAACAGAAGAAAGTAATTACCAGGCTAGAGGCTGCCCTTACCAAGAAGGATCTTGACTTCGAAAAGGTAAATTCTAAACTTGAAGATTCTCTTGAAACCATGAAAAAGTTTAATTCTGGGAAAGCAAAACTTTTGGTAAATATTCGTGCTATAATTCTTTCAAACCCATTTAATCTTTCTTAAGACATAGTTGAACACAAGTATGATTTTACCAATTTTAGTTTTGAAAACTTCTCTATGTTGATGCTAAGTAATATAGTATAGTTAATAAAGCTCTATAAGCAATTGAAGTATTTGGAAAACAATCTAAAGCTTTTACAATTTAAAAAAAGTTCTTTCATATACCTTTTCTAATTTAAAAAAAAGACTTTGTTCCTGAGTAAAAATATAATTTGAAAGAAAAACATGTTTTTTTATTTTGATTTTAGAAGTTAGATTAATTTTCCTAATACAATTTTCAAAGGAAAAGGCATTTTTGTATTTTTTTAATTTTTGTCATTTGGTATTTATTAATTTTTAGGGGGCCCTATAACTTTTTTTAATAAAACGTGTATACATAGGCCTATATAAAAGATTATTTAAAATTGGAGTCCCTCAAAATCGGGGACCCTAGGGGCAGCCCTGATCTCGGGCCAACCCAACTTAACTAAAAAGTTGTTTTGGCCTAGTAGGCCAGTACTAGGTCTGGCCAATTTGACCTACTTGCCAGCTCTACTTTGATACTTTTAGTGGACGGTTTTTTTTCTATGTTGTTTGTGTATATGTCATTTGGCCCATCAAGTGGCTCATCAACTGGCCCATCAAGGCCTACATTTGTGACCATTTAAAATATGACACGATAATGTCATTCAACTAATATATTGAAATATGAAATGAAACTGGGCAGGAATAAGAGATCCCAAATAATTTGATTGGGCCTCTTCCATTAATGCTGATGGACTTCTATTAATTAGGCAATATAATATTAGTTGCTGGGATTTTATACAGCTAAACAAAAATACATATATATACACGTTTATGTGTATGTGTATATATATATACATATCAATCCCCAAAATTAACAAGCTATTACATCTATCCTTATTGGCGAAAATAAATCAATGGAATCAACTAAAGTAACCCAATGAAGGAAAGTTGTTCTAACTAATTATGTCATTTCATTATTTCCAAATGCTGCAAATACATCCGATTCATACTAATGTTATATAGGTAATAAAATAAAAAAAATACATTTCCATTATGCTACTTGAACTAAATTCTCGACCCACCAATCACCATAACAATGGGCGCAATATTTTGAACTTAATAAATCCTTAAGCTAGCTAAGCTGTTAACAGTTGTTACAATGAAAAAGGAAGAAGAGATGCCCCAGGAGATAGCTCAACTAGTAAAAGACTTGAGTGATATAATGTCTCCTGGCACCCGCAATATAGAGATTCGAATCTACCTGATAACAGTGTGTAGGATGGAGATTTCTTGTGTGGTGACTCAGTTTAAAGCAGCTTAGGACCCTAACTTATTGAGGCATTTTCCACGATTTACCTCATCCACAAAGCTCTAGGGACGAGGCACTGGAAACTATAGGGATGTGGTTCATTTTTTTATTTTATTTTAAGAATAAGAGAAGAAAAAGACTAATAAAAGAGCACAAGTTGGGGTGAGGATGCACTTTTTCATTACCTGGTACACATGCGATGTACTGCCACACCAAGTTGTAATTGCTCACATCGAGGCCACAAAAGACCATGCAAATTTCTTTAAAACTTTGCCATATTAGATAATATATGAAAATAGTTGACAATATGAAATTCTCACGGTATTAGCTTTCAATGGAACATCATCTCTAGCTTGATGAAATTATTCTCATCTCACATGTGGAGACAAATTTGAATTTGTTACACCAACTTGGAGATGAGCACTAAATTGGCCTTTTTGTATTTTTTTTCTTTTGTATATTTGTTTTTGTAAAATGTTACATCACTTACACTCTACAAAGAAAAATCAATTTAGCTACAAAAAAATATTTAGGTAAGTATTAAGATAACTGTAAAGTATAGGTAAAATATTATAGGTAAATATTTACTAACAAATTCTGAAATGTTCGGTAATTATATACCTACAATATTTTATGTCGGTAAATTTTAAAATTGATGGTGATTTGTTGGTAATTGGTCGGTATAGTTTGAGAAAAAAATAATATTTTTTATTATGTAGGCAACTATGAAATTTAGTGACAAAAATCATTTATGTCGGTAATCGGAATTTTTTTTGTAAAAGTTATTGGGAATCACAATATCATCATTCCATTGAGGTCTAAGTCTGATGATTAATTTGATGGTATAATGAGTATGAACTGTCATAATAAATTAAAATTATCGTGAAAGTTTAAATTTATTATGACCAAACTTATTAGAAAAGTATGATGAGTATGAACTGTCGCAACAAATTAAATTTATTATGACCAATTTTATTAGGAAATTACGCAATATCCTTAGTCATATTATTCAGAAATTTTTTTCCTTAACTTATTTGCTTGCCATTCCTATTGAATGTAACTGGTCGTATCAATCCTCGTAACACTCCACCTACTTTTTGTTTTGAAAATTTTCACACAGTTCATTTATGCCTCATTTCATTTAAGAAAAGGGCAAAAACTCATGTAGGGCCGTTTTACGGGTCTCAATTCGTAAGACGGATCCTACTGATCTTCGGATCCTGTTGACCAGGTCAGCGGGTCAAAGCCACCTGCTGGTTTTTTTTTTTTTCTGTTTTTCTTCCTCAGTTAAAGTAATAGTTTTATGAGAAAAAGTATCAGTTATTTTAGATAAAGTATCATATTTTTTTTATTATAGCCACATATTATGATTACATTACATTGAAGGTAAAATAAATATATCAGAGTTAAAGTAACACATTTATGAGTAAAAATATATATTTTTTCAGACAAAATATCATGTTTTAAGAGTAAAAATATCTGTTTTTTAAATAAAGTATTACATTTTTTAATAATAAATACAAAGAATTAAAGATAAATAATAAATATAATAGAGTTAAAGTAATATTTTTATAAGTAAAAGTATTTGTGTTTTGAAATAAAGTAACATATTTTTTAATATAGTCACAAATTATGAATATATTACAATAAATTTATATATATATATATATATATATAATTAAAGTAACACTTTTATACGTTAAAGTATCTATTTTTTGAGATAAAGTATCATGTTTTTTAATATAGTCACAAATTAGAAATGAAGGAAATAAGAAAAAATAAAAAATAAATATGATATAGTTAAAGTAACACTTTTATAAGTAAAAGTATCAATTTGTTGAGATAAAGTATCAGATTTCTTAATACAGTTACAAACTATGAACAAAAAAAGAGGAAAAATAAAAAATAAATATGATGTAGTTAAAGTAACACTTTTATAAGTATTCATATTGAGATAATGTATCATGTTTTTTAATAGACTTGGGTTCGATTCTTAGCCTATGCATTTAGAGGCGTTTTTATTTTTTATTCAATTTACCAGGCGTATTTATGAATGACTTTATATACATGGCTATACTAAAATTGCACAACAAGCACTAGTGGTGTAGTGGTAGAATACCACCTAACATTTCCATAGGCGCGGGTTCGATTCCCCACGAGCATTGAAACTCCATAAGATGATCCTACAGGAGACTTACTCTAAGAAAATTGGCTTCATTCTTATTTATGCATTAGTCAATGGAATCCATATATGGTAATTACCATATGTACCTAGGCCACCACATAATTGGTACCAAAAATGGGCCACAATCTTACTCTATTAATACTATTTAATCATTATTCCATCCATAATATCGAAGTCCTTATTAAGGGTTTTTTTTAATTCGTATCAAAGTTCTTATTTGAATTGGCTGATAAATTTATATCAATACCCGAAAAGAGGCATAATTTTATACTCGATCCTATCTTAAATTTACAATCTTATTCTATTTAAAAATTTGTTATATTTTTACAATGTGGAACTACTATCAATTACTATTTTTAAAGATGATAAAAAAATGACAAAAAATTCTGTGAGACAGTTTAACGGGCCAAAATTCGTTAGTCGGATCCCAAAAATCAACCCGATGATTTTTTTATTTTATTAGCATGGACTGGTGTTAGCAGTCAATCTGAAAAATATTAGCAATCCATCTGAAAGTATTAATATGTAGTTCATTTGAAAGTATTAGTTTTTGTAATATTGAACATTGATATAATATCATGAGAGTGCTGAAAAGTATTAGATTTTCATCTGAAAAGTATTATTACGCAGTTCACTTGAAAATATTTAATAACCCCCTAAAAAGTATTAGTTTTTTCCGTCAAAAGTATTAGTAGTCCCTGTGAAATGTATTAGTAGTTCCCCCTGCAAAACTATTAATTTTTTTTTTTTTTTAAGGTTTTCAGTAATTCCCCGAAAAGTATTAGTGTTTCTAGTAAAAAAAATTATTAGTAGTCCAACTTAAAAGTATTAGTAGGTCCTCTAAACAGTATTAATATTACGCTTGGTCACTGGATCGTTGGATCCACGGGTTGGATAGATCCATTAGGTTGAATCCGTCTAACCATTAGACCATCAAACATGATACTACCTCTAAAATATATACATAAAAATCTTTATTGTGCGTCAACTCTCATCTAAAATTTAATATGGATTGAATTGCAAGTTAAACATTGACAAGGAGTTTAATTATCTTTACAAATTTAACCTTGTATAGTTTGAAAATTAATAATATCAACATGATATGCATGCACCGTAATAATATTTATTACCAAAAAGAAAAGGAAAATGCTTGTGATCTTCTTTTAAAAATACTAAAGTCATTCAATCCTGATTAAAGGAAATACTTTTATTTTTTATTTAATGATGCTCCAACTTTATTTTAACAAAACAATCTATTTTTAAAAGATATTGAGTGGTGATATAACATCACTATCGCTTTACTATTACTTTTATTAATAATAAAATAACAATAATAATATTATTATTATAAAAATACAAAACTTGTAATTTTTGACTTATTGCTTAAAATCTTATATTAAATCAAATAAACCTAATTTTAGGACGGAGTTCCACATACTACACAACAGATAATTACAAAAACTACCCCTAAAGTTTAGCCCAATTACAAAAACTCCACTTATTTTTCAAAATCACAAATACCTCATTTATATATTGAGAGTGCAATTTGTTAGATAATAATAAATATCAAATGGGTATTTGTATTTGATATGGAAATTACCTTATTCACATCGTCTAGGTCAAATTTACCACTCTGGCCTCACCTCACCTATAATTACCAGATGCCCTTAGGATTCGCGAGTTTTTAATATGGTCTCGACCCAACCCGAAGGTCCGAGTCGGGTCATCCGCAAGCTTTCCACCGTCGATGAGGCGAACCTATAGCCCAGATCATGACACGTGTACGGAGATTTGCATTTCACGGCAAACAATACTATAAATACGACACAAAAATCAACTTACAAGGTAACTTGTCATTATTCTAAATTACCTCGCTCTTTAGTTTCTAAGTACCTCATTACATGATTTAACTTAAGCACCGGAGAGTCTTACCTGTGGGCCACCCCAGCTAGTCCAACGTGTGTTCTATTTCAGGTTCCCTTCGAACAAACCTCACATTGCTTCCCCACAACCCGAAGTAAGGTACATTTTGTTTTACTTCCTAAATCTGTATTTTTAAATTTTTAAAAATAACTGAGTTTCTTTTGTAATTATACTAACCTTGAAGGTAGAGATGTTAAACGGCCCGCAGACCATTGCCCCGGATTGTTTAAACTGAAAAAAATGAGGGTTAGGACCAAATTATTTTGGCATGTTTAAATCCGGGTCTTTTTGGCTCGGACCGTTTAGCCCTAACCCGCTAGCCAGCTATTTTTTCTTTTAAAAAATACATATAATTATGATATTACATATCTACTTTTATTACCTATTACTAGTAAATATTGTTTTCAAATTCACATCTCTCACATCTTTAAGTCTTTATTTTTACCAGACAAGTTTTGTTTCTCGACAAAATTCTTTTGTTACTTTTTGATTTATTACTAACATTTTGCTTTCCGAATATTCTTCTATCTAAGAAAATGTCACGAAGTTTGGTTAAATTATTTATGACATAAATTATATTTCTAAATAGTATGCTAAATCTAATTTTTATAATATTGTTTAATGCAATGTAATTATAAACTATGCATTTTTATATAAGAAATAGATTAATTTTAAATGTTAAACTTAAATGTTATATATGCTCAAGTTTAAATTTTAGATTTAAATATATTATTTTTAATTTTTTACTTATAGCCCGACTGTGGCCCGTTTAATCCGAAGCCTACTACGTTTAGGATTAGTTCCAATATTAGTGGCCTGTTTAATACCAATTCAATAAGCTCGAAAATCATTTAACCTGAAGCCTATTAGGCTTGTCCGAAACTGCTGAAGGGCAACTTTTATATTTAACCCATTACACAATGAATAACCTTGTAAAAGAACACGGTTTTTTTTTCCAAACGATAGTTTATTCAAAGCACACAACTCAACAAAAGTACAAGTACACACGTAGCCTACGGGCTAAGGACCGACATGACTACTACTAAGCCAAGCGGGAAATTGGTCAACCCAACTCAAATACAAATCACTATCCAAAGCACTACGAGCTAATCTATTACAGATTGAAATACTCGGAATATTTTGAACACAAAAAACACAAACATCGAACAAATAACATAATAAATAGATGTCTTCGGCTATTATCCTACCACCCGATTCAAACGCAGATTTCGAATTGAGTTTGGAAACAATATCCTTCCCATCTATCTCTATGCAGATATTCTTGAGGCCATTTTTGAATGCAATACCCATAGCGAATCTAGCTCCAAACAGGATTAATTCCACTGGATCCGTAGATGGATCCCTAGAAGAAGCCCAAGCTTGAATCAACTTCCCTTTGTCATCAGCAACCCAACCTCCAATACACCCAACATCGAACAGACTTAACCCAACACTGACCACCCGAAAAGTAGGTCCTATTGCATTAATCCTGTCCAGCAAACCAGAAGTCGAAGCCTCCAATATCAGGCTCTTCTTCCCTGCAGATTCCCCTGAATTTTTCACCCCTTGAAATTCATTCCATTCATTAACTGCCATATCAATCACTTCCCTCTCCGTCCAACGAATCTTATTAAATACCCAAAGGTTTCTTGTTTTCCACAACCACCACAAAATATAGGCCGAAAGTTGCAATCTATGTTGATTTGTAGTGTTATTATTCAGCCCAACAATTTGATACCACCACTGAGCGAAAACAAGATTTTCTTCAAAGCAATTTAGCCATTTAACAGGTGCAATCTTCCACACTAGTCTGGACCGCACGCACAAAAAGAGCACATGCTCAATCGTTTCCTCTTCCTCTCCACAAATTTCGCAAATAGAATCAATGTCGACATTCTTCTTTTGAAGGAGCACAACCGTGGGTAATATGTTTTGTACACATCTCCACAGAAAGTGTTTGATTTTCCCTTTAATATTCAAGCACCACAAACGATCCCACCCTCTCAAAGATTTTTGCGATCCCGAGCTGGATTCCGGCACACACAAATTGAGCCTTTTTTCATTAATCAACAATTGATATGTAGATTGAACAGAGAATCTCCCTTTCTTACCCCAATGCCACACTAATTTGTCCCTACATCCCTCTTGACTTATTGGTATCTGCAAGATGACAACAATATCTTCTTTGCCACAAATTAAAGATAATAAATCCACATTCCAGCGTTTACCACAAGCATCCATCAACTCCCACACCCACAACCCATCCCACTCCAAATCCACCCTTTTAGTAAGCTTAAAAGAAGGAGGCACAAGAAGCCAAGGTGAATCAAACACTCTAGTAGATTTACCATCCCCTATTTGATATCTAATTCCTAATGCAAGTGTTTTCAAAGTTTTACACCACCCCTTCCACAACCACGAGTCCCCATCTCTAGAAGCACACGCCAACAGCCCCCCTCTCGGAAAATATCTAGCCTTAAGCACTCTACTAATCAACAAATTCGGTTCGGTTACCAATCTCCAAAGTTGCTTAACAATTAAAGCCTCATTAAAAAGCACAAAGTCTTGGAAACCCAACCCTCCCCATCTCTTAGGAAAAGTCAATTTGTCCCAAGCTCTCCACACAATTTTTTTCTGACCCAGCTTAGTCCCCCACCAAAAATGCGAAGCAATTTTACAAAGTTCCTTGCAAATATGAATAGGCAATTTAAAACAGGACATCACAAAATTAGGCATCGCATTAACCACAACTTTAAGCAAAACTTCTCTTCCCGCATGAGAAAGAAAAACATTACTCCAACAAAATACTCTTTTTTGAACACAATCAATCACGTATTGAAAGACCTCCCACTTAGACTTCCCAAGCACAAATGGTAAACCCAAATATTTGGCAGATTGCTGCTCAGATACACCATTTAGCAGACCACAGATTTCATGTTTAATAGAACTCGAAGTGTTTTTACTAAACAAAACGGAAGATTTTTCAAGACTAACCAACTGACCCGAAGCACCACAATATCTATCAAGAATATCCCTCACAAGAGAAGCTTGGACGGGGGAAGCTTCACAAAAAAGAATCGAGTCATCGGCAAAAAAGAGATGAGTTAAAACCGGACAGCCCTTGCAAATTTTGATACCTTGAAAGAGAGAATGCAACTGGGCTTGTTTAATAAGGTTCGAAAGAGTTTCAGAGAGGATAATGAAAAGGTACGGGGAAAGCGGATCTCCTTGCCTAATTCCCCTAGAAGGTTCAACAAATCCGGACACATTGTCATTAATATTAAATGAGAAAGTAGGAGTGCGAATACAAGCTTGCACCCAATTCACAAAAATTTTATTAAACCCCATTTTTTCCACAACAGAACCCACAAAATCTCATTCCACTCTATCATATGCTTTTGACATATCCAACTTGAGAGCCATGAAAGTTTTTTTCCTTTGCGAAGACCATTAATAAAATGAAGAAAAAAATAAGACTGAAAAAATGAGCACAAGTGGTTAAAAAAGGACTGAAGAAAAAAAAAAAGACTGAAAAAATGAGCACAAGTGGCAGGATAAAGAGGTGCGACCGAAGAAGCCGGTTTCAGGGCACGATACATTGAACTATGTAAGAATTCAGAGCACAAAGGTTTTTTCGGCCCTCATCATGTATCTAAAGACTTTTGACACCTCACCAAATGTTGCTACTTGCTACTCTCTATATTTTACATACAATAATTTATATATATTCATGCATGTTGCATTTGGGTGGCCCATTTATATATTGCTAATACATAACTGTTGTTGAAAAACAGCAAAGAAAAAAACAGCTACGTTTTCTTTCCTTCATCTTTTCTTTTATTTTCTCTCTTTTTTTTCCCCTACAGTGTTTGGGGTTTGTTGTTCAAGAAATATTTTTCGGTGATCTTTTTTCTTCGGATGCAAATATTGGCTGAAATCTTGATCTGGGCTGTGTTGATTTTGTTGAAAAGCTTCATTCTTTTTGCTCTCTTTTGGGGGTTTTCTTGTGAGGAACAGCCATGCCTGCTCTTGTTAATTACAGGGGTGAGTTTTCTAATTAAATCCCTGTTTATGATGAATTTTTATTTTTTTTAGATTTAATTTTGTGGTTTGATGATTGGAGTTTTTAGTGATTTATTGATTCTTGTACTGTTAGTTGTGAACTTGTTTAGATTTGTCGAATGATGTTGCCTTACCCTTATGAAGATGATAGAATGCATTCTATTATTGTGAATAAATAGATCTTATTGTGGTTATTGCATAGTATAGCAACCCATACGTCTTTTTGTTTTCTTTGTAATTTCATTTGTGGGACTTTTTTCCATTCTAGGTTAGAAATCGATTGTGTGTAGAATAACTATAATTCCTTAGGTGAGAATATTAACATGCAAATAGAATTAAACGGATATATGGCTTTTGCCTTATGTACTTGGAACCACTTGTTTGGATCTTAGATGAATATCTGATTTTTATCACAATTGTGTGACAACTGAGAAATACTTCATTTGTAGTTATTAGCTTAATATTGGTTTACGAAATTATTTATTTTCGTAGCAACAACCATAGTGTAAAGCTTATTACCTCGTTTGTACTAAAAATATTAAAAACTTGGTGAAAGGTGGAAGAAAAAGATCTGTGTAGCGTATCTCCATTAATGAATATGGTTGTTTCCTGCCTTTTTGGAAGAAACAAAGTGTAATTTGCATTGGGATTTATTTTGTTATGCAAAATTCCTTTCATATAAGAGCTCCATGACAAATTTTGCTGACATTATTTCTTGTCCAATCAGGTGACGATGATTTCCGCTCCGGAAGTTCGTTATGTTCCGGGGATTCCGGCCTCGTGTTCTCTATCGGCAGCCACGTGGAGATCTACTGCCCGCCTAGAAAGCGCTCTCGCATCACTGGCCCATGCATTGTCGGTGGCAATAATACATTCGAAAACAAAAGACCTTCCATCGATGTACTCCCCGACGAATGCCTATTCGAGATATTCCGACGCTTGCCAGGCGGTCGAGATAGGAGCGCCTCTGCTTGTGTTTCCAAACGCTGGCTCACGGTCCTGAGCAGCGTCCGCAGTTCCGAGTATCACCGGAGCAAGACTCATCAGAGCCAACAGAACACAATCGAACCGGTGATCCCTGCGGACGAGGATATCGAAATGGAGTGCGACGGATACCTCACGAGGTGCGTGGAAGGCAAGAAAGCTACGGACGTGAGACTTGCTGCTATTGCGGTTGGTACGTCTAGCCGAGGAGGACTAGGAAAGCTTTCGATCCGAGGAAGTAACTCTTTTAGGGGTGTTTCTAATGTTGGTTTGTCAGTAATTGCTCGTGGTTGCCCTTCACTCAGGGCTCTTTCGTTGTGGAACGTGCCGTCTGTTGGGGACGAGGGTCTTTTTGAAATAGCTAGAGAATGTCGGTCGCTGGAGAAGCTAGATCTTTGCGAATGTCCTTCGATCTCAAACATGGGTTTAGCTGCGATCGCAGAGAGCTGTCCTAATTTGACTGCATTAACAATCGAATCATGTTCGAATATCGGCAACGAGAGTCTCCAAGCGATTGCAAAATTCTGTCCTAAGTTACAGTCAATTACGATCAAAGATTGTCCGCTCGTCGGGGATCAGGGTATCGCGAGTATATTGTCGACAGCTTCCGCTGTTTTGACTAAGGTCAAACTACAAGCGCTAAACGTCACTGATTACTCGGTTGCGGTAATCGGCCATTATGGAAAGGCTGTTACTAGTCTTGTTCTATGTGGGCTTCAGAATGTGAGCCAGAAGGGGTTTTGGGTGATGGGCCAGGCCCAAGGTCTAAAACTGCTGTCCTCTTTGACTATCACTTCATGCAAGGGAATAACTGATTTGAGCCTCGAAGCGGTGGGAAAGGGATGTCCGAACCTAAAACAAATGTGTCTCCGCAAGTGTTGCTTTGTGTCAGACAACGGGCTCGTAGCTTTTGCCAAAACTGCTAGCTCGCTCGAGAGTTTGCAATTGGAGGAGTGCAACAGGATCACCCAAATTGGGACTTTAACCGCTCTTTCCAGCTGTATTTCGAAAGTGAAATCTGTTTCTCTCGTTAAGTGCATGGGAATTAAGGATCTATCTACAGAATTTCCGATGCTCTCTCCTTGTGAATCTCTCCGGTGCTTGTCAATCCGAAGCTGTCCCGGATTTGGAAGTACGAGTTTGGCTATGGTCGGAAAGCTATGCCCTCAGCTCCATCACTTAGATCTCAGTGGGCTTTGTGGGATAACAGATGTCGGCCTTCTCCCGCTTTTAGAGTGTTGCCAAACAGGACTTAGTAAGGTTAATCTAAGTGACTGCGTGAATTTGACCGACAAAATCGTATTAGCCCTAGCTAGGTTGCACGGTGCGACACTCGAACTGCTAAATCTTGACGGTTGCCATAAAATCACGGATGTGAGTTTGGCGGCACTTGCTGACAGCTGTCCGTTGCTCAACGATCTTGATGTTTCGAAGTGTTCGATCACCGACGCAGGTGTTGCTGCTTTATCCTACGGAGTTCAAACCAATCTTCAGATTCTTTCCTTGTCGGGCTGCACTATGATATCAAATAAGAGCGTTTTTGCTCTTGAAAAACTCGGAAGGACATTGGTAGGTTTAAATCTCCAGCATTGCAATTCAATAAGCAGCAGCACGGTCGATTTGCTCACTGAAAACTTGTGGAGATGTGATATTCTTTCCTGAGTCAGTTAAGTGGAATTTATATAGTAGCAGCTTGAAATCTTGGTAGTTTTTTTTTCTCCGCCCCGAATGCACCGGAGTGTTTGGGATAGCGCAACTCGACTCGGTTGTTTCGTGTAGAGACCAAAGGCGAATCGTTTTTTTTTCCTCTTAACCCCTTTTTTGCAGGCTTCTTTGTATTTGACAAGCCTGTTGCAACCCTTTTTTAGTCTCTTAATATAAGAGGCTGCCACTTTTGACTTGCCTTTGGTTTCTTGAGAATACAATTAGTGAGTCTTGCTGATGGGCTTTCCCCACTTATGGTGCTCTCCATTTTACTCAACCTCCCAGGAGTTCAAGCTGTGCTTCTACTTTCCAGTGGTGTCTGAATAAAGCTTTTGCTAGTTTCTTTTCTATGTTTGTCTAAATAGTTTGTTCCTTAAAAACTTGTGTGTCCAGGGTATCGGGTGGTAGTCGTTGTGGGCCGATTCTCGAGTATGGTGCTCTGTGACTTAGGACTTGGCCATGGCAGCTTAGTATGTTTCTTGTTGCCATGACAGCTTTCTATGGCTGTTTTTTGTTGCCTGGTCTTAGGTTTTTTGATGGGAATTTTGATTTCCTGTTTATGCAGGTTTCCATCTCTCTTGATTGTACTGTGCAACTCTACCTCCTGTAGATTTAATAAAGAAACTGTGTTTTGTGTTAATGTTGTGATTTTGTTTTTCATGTGTTGCTCTATGTTTTGATTATAAGGTTATGTTTGGATTGAATGGATTCAAAACATTGATAACATATCGATTGGGTTGAGTTGAATAATCTCAAAGGTAAAATAGGAAGAGTTGTCAACTTTGATCTTTCAATTCACTCTTTTATTCTATTCTAATAATAATATGGTGTTCCATACTTGTTCCAATGAATGGATTATTAAAACATTGTTTTTTTAAACTGTTATCATTTGCCATATAAAAATTCACGATTTATAGTAGAAATTTAATATGGGTAATATTTATACACTTGGCAATTATTTATGTAGTTGAATGAGAGATTGAAACATTATCTTGGAATGGAAGATCACTTCCGCATAACCAGCTCGCAATTGATGAGATTTTGTTATAATCTCTACAATTTCATTAACTTCCTTATTTACCGAATGGACCTTAGGCTTGATATTGGAAGGACTAACATTTTATTCTTCTCTTCATTTAGATCGACGAAATTAATGATTTCAAATTCATAATAATAAATTTGCGGAGCTTGTTTGGATATACAAAGAATTCCAAATTTTTTAGCTTTTCATTTAAATTATTATGTTGGATTTCAAATCCATTATTTGAAATTCTTCTTCCAAATTCTTTCTTCATATCCAAATCTTTTAATCCGAACAAATTGATTAATTTGGTGTTGATTTGGAAAAGCATTTGAACCCCACTGCCCAAAAGTGTTTTTAGTAGTTGGACAAAAATAATGTGGTTTGAATGGAGCAGAGGTGGTTGTTGAAGATGCTTCTTCCCCATGTAGATATGAATGTATTAGGTTCAATGCACTGGTTTTGTAGGGCCACCATCACCTATATTTTTCAATTCTTGGGAATAATAACAATATCTTTCTTAGGCCACACTTTTTGGATGTCAGACGCGCGCGCGCATTTTTCAGAAAATAAATGATGTAACAGTATTCGCACTTCAATAAAATTATATGTATAAATTCGTTTTGTGATAATAATCATAATAATAATAAAAAAATTATAATAAAACTCAACTATTATCATGCATTTACGATACATATGGTCCAGAGCTAAATTATGCTTTCAATAAAAAATGATATAAGTAATAAATAACAATTTGATGTAATAATGTCAAATTAAAGGAGTTGTTGATCGTCAAGTATAATCCACGGAATCTTTTAAAAAAGAATTATACCCACATACGATGTGTTGGGATATACAACGATGCCAGTTTCGGTCAACGACAAGTTTTGCGTAACTAGCTGATTAAGATAATAAAACGAGGTAATTGAAAATAGACAACTCCTGTTAGATGGTCTAACGGGCCAAAATCTGTTAGGCGGATCCCAAAACCGATCCCGTGACGTTTTTATTTTGTTAGTAGGGACCGAAATTAGTAGTCCCTATGAAAAGTATTAGTACGTAGTTCACTTGAAAGTATTAGTTTTTGTAATATTGGACAGTGATATAATATTACGACGACACTGAAAAGTACTAGGTTTTCATCTAAAAAGTATTAGTAGTCTCTTTGAAAGTGTTACTACATAGTTCACTTGAAAATATTTAATAACCCCATAAAAAAGTATTAGTTTTTTTCGTCAAAAGTATTAGTAGTCCACGCGAAACGTAGTAGTAGTTCCCCTTAAAAAATATTAGTTTTTCTTTGGAAGGTTTTTCAGTAAATTCCCCTTAAAAGTATTAGTTTTCCTAATAAAAGTATTAGTAGTGCCACTGAAAATATTAGTAGGTCCTCTAAAAAATATTAATATTCCGCGAGGTCATTGGGCCCGGGGGTCGGGTAGATCCATTAGACTGGACCCGTCTAATCATTAGACCGTCTAACAGGAGACTACCTCTTGAAAATATGTTGAAAACTGGAATTAAAGTGCATTTTTATTGATTTGGACCGAACTAGAACTCAAGTCGGTTACCCAACAAGGTGTATTAACTACAAAGTATTCATTGTGGTTGTCAAAAGTCGTTTGTTTCGTAATAAATGAGTTATATTTATTCTAGTACACTATAGGATGATAATTATTACACCCAACTTTAAGTGGGGTAGTTATCGCTTTCTTGTCTTGCATGGTTTGCACGATTGACAAGAATATTCTATTATTTGTTTTGTTGTCTTGACATTGACTTGACATGTGGAATGTTTGTCTACCACTGAAGTTTCATCTCAGTCGTAGTTGACTTTTCTTGCGTCTCGCCAAGTATAGCTCCTAAGGTTCTTGATCATGATCATGACCTACTAGGCTAGTTCGGATTGTCCTGGATAAATCCTAGTCGGCTGTCTGAGGCGATATTTCTTCCAAGTGGATTCATGTGGGCCCCGGGCCTCAATTGCACCATCTCTACTTGGCTATCAACAACAACAATCTACGTTTATTCTTATTATTCCTTGATGTGATTTTATTTTATATAAATTATCAAATGTTATATATTCTTATTTTTCACATTTAACATTTTAATTACTTATTTTTAGGTAACATATTCCAACCGTGTTGTGTTCTATATTTCTTGTAATTTTTGCATTGTAGTGTGCATTCGTATTAATATATTTTTTGATGAAATTACACAAAATATCCTCATTTTTCAAAAAAAGACAAAAATGCCACCCTATTCCAAATCTCACTTTACGCTCCTATTCAGTTTTTACCCCTCCAGTTTCTTAACCTAAGTAAATCAAATTTCTTACTGGTTTGTCTTCTTCATTCCATACTTGAGTTCGCGCCCGTTTTTCTTGCGATTCTTCAGGTGTTCGTGGCCACGTTCTCCATTAGTGCTTTCAGTTTCATTCATCGTTCGAGCTTCATCACGTTATTCCTAGGGTTAGTTTGTTTTTCAAACCGCTGGTATTCGTATTATTAATGGCTCCTAAAAACGTTCCAAAAAACCCACTTCATAAGAGAATTTTGAGAAGTTCTTCGAAAATAGCAGCAGATTCCTCGAAAAAGAGGAAAGTTCAGAAGGTTGCTGCTTTGGTTCTATGGATTCTAAGAAGAGGAAAGTAGAAAACGTTTTTGAGGAAGAAGAGGTTCTGGATGTTAAATCTCCTTCCAAAGTTGTGAAATCGAATGCCGGTGTGAAAGCTGTTGGGAAGAAGAAGGTTTCCTTTGAAGAAACCGATGTTGCTGAGGTATGAGTTTTGTGTATTTTGATTTGTACTCTTTTTTTTGTTTCAATGTTGTTTCTTATTTGTTTCTTATTTGTTTCTGTTATGTTTCATTTGTTTTTTTTATGGGTTTTAAGTTGAAGTGGTTGTTGATTTTGTGTTTCTTTCATGTTTCTGTTTTGTTTCATTGTTGTTTCTAGGGTTTCAAGTATGTTCTTGACCTGTTTGCCGATTCGGTTCGATTAACGAGTAAATACGCTTTTCGTTTGATGTTATTAAGAATATAAAGACCACCTTAACTGACAACCAACTGGAGGCATTTAAGAAGACCTGTTTTGGATATTTCCTGGAAATGAAAGAAGTTGATTTCCAGAATCAGCTTGTTCATTCTCTGTTGAAACGTCAAGTCGTCCACTCGAAGAAGGACAAAATTGTTGTTTCTGTGGGTGGGAAGTTGTTGCGGTTTGGGTTGAGTGAGTTTGCTATTATGACTGGTTTGAATTGTGTTGGTGTTAGGCCTTCTTTGTCTGGGGATGTTCGGAGTTCGGTTATATTTCATAAGTATTTTGCTAGTAGGAACAAGTTTAATAGGCAGTCGATCGAGGAATGTTTTTTACTCCGTGTTTGGGGGGATGAGGATTTAGACGCACTAAAATTGGCTTTACTTTATTTTCTCCATTTTTTTCTTTTTACTTCTACCGGTAGTTCTGTCGAGATGTCATTTTTTGAGTTGGTTGACAAGGATAACAAGGATATGGATGTTTTTGACACGTATCCTTGGGGGAGTGAGTTGTTCGATGTGACGATGCGTGAGTTGAGGCAGCAAATATTGTACAGAAACAAACTTCAAGGCGAGGAGAATCCTGGTGGAAAGCGTACGAAATTCTATAGAATTCAAGGATTTCCGTTGGCTTACCAGATATGATTCTATGAGTGCTGCCCTGAGGTGAACGACAAGTTTTGTGCTCGAGTTGACTGTGAGATCCCGAGGATTTTGAACTGGACGTGTTCAAAGTCCGGGAAAGACAACAAAGTTTGTGCCGAAGACCTTGACATGAAGATATTCAATCGGTAAATTTGACCAACAGCAATATGATTTTACTATTTTTTTCTTTCTGGTTTGTTTCATTTATGTTTCAGAATTGTTTCTTTTATGATTCTGACTTTTGATTTATTTTTTTTTTTTTAGTTGGGTTTGATGAACTTGTGGCCTAATGATGATGAGCTGGTGCAACTGGGCATTCAGACATTCTATGATAAATCAAAGTACACATTCAACCCGGTTGACGATGATTTTGTTGTTGGAAGGTTGAAGAGGCTTGACGATGATAAATCAAAGTACACATTCAGCCCGGTAGTGGCTTGAATCAGACCGTTGACGACATTGCTAGGAATCATCGGTTGTTTTCTAAGGAATTTGAGGCTTTTAAGGTTTCAACTTCAAAATTCTTGGAAGAACAACTTGCTATTGTTTTCTCTGAACTTGCCGATATTAAGAGCAAACTAGAGGTTCTCAATTCTCATACTTTTTTTGTTGTTTTTAATTATAAGTATTTTTTTTGTTATCTTTCTTGTTTTTTCTTGTTGTTTCTTTTTTGTTTCAATATTGTTTATTTTTTGTTTCTGTTCATCACATGGCTATTGTTTTTTATGTAGGTCCGTGTTGTTGTTGATGAAGTTGAGAAGGTTGATGAATCGGAGTCTACGAGTGAAACCGAATCTAATGGCATGTCCTTATGTTCAGGTTCTGAGGAAGATGCAGATGAGGAAAAACATGGAGATGATGAGGTTGATGACGGGAATGTGGATGTTCCCATTGCTGAAGCTGGAAAAAAAAGATGACGCTGGTGAAGGTGATTTGAGTGCTGCAGAGGGTGTTGCAGCTAGTGGTTTGGTTAGTCTGGAACATGGCATGGATAATGTAGTTGATGAATCAAGGAAGGATGGTAGCGAGAGGGAGAATGTGTTTGATGAATCAATCAAGGAACGTGGCGAGGTTGAGAAGGTTGCTGATGAGACGATCAAGGACGGTGGGGAGGAGCATAAATTCATTAGTTCTCAGGAACTTGACGATCTCACCCCTTCTCAAATTGACAATATATTAAACACTGCAAGTCAAGCTGCACTGGGAAAGGTGTGTTTAAATTATAACATCTTTTTTTTTTTTTGTTGTTTTTGGATTCTGTTTGTTATTTGTTATTTTATTCCCTTTTTTTTTTTTTCAGGGTGCTTTGAAAAGTCCAGTTGGTGTCTCCTCCGATCTGTCTCCTTCTATGAGGAGGGTTTTGAAACCGTCTGCTGAAGGTGGTGAACCTGCGGACGTGGTGATTGGATTGGAAGATGCCGGCGACAAAGATGCTGTTGTGGATGCTGGGAAAAAATTTCCAAAGCCCTTGGTTAAGGGAAGGTGCCCGCTGGACGAGAATATGGGTGAAGGTCCGGGAATAAGGGCCCTGTCGGATGGGTTGAACGACTGGCTTGCGGAAGGGTTTGATTCTCAAGGGTATACACCTTTATTATTTTCATATTTGTAATTACTTGCTATCTGAAACAATTGTGAAACCATTGTGAAACATATATGAAACAATTACATAAATGTTTATAAATTTGTGATTAGTTTGTTGTTTTTAGTTTTGTGTTTATTTGATACTCTTTTTCAGCCCGAATCGATACTCGGAGGAAGATGACAAAGTTGAGTCTTCTTTGAAACTTGGTGTCTGCGAAGTGAAGTCGAAGTAATGGTTTCACAGCCTGTATTATGTTGATGAGTACTTGGCTTCTTCTGTAAGTTTTTCTTGTCTTCCATGTTGTTTTTTGAATTGTCCCTTCTTTTTTTTTATTGTGTTTTGTGTTCATTTTGCAGCATATTGATGTTCTTTTCTACAATTTGAGGAAGAAGTTCCTATACGGGCATAGTGCTGTGACATTCACAACGACTGATCTAATATTTGACCGGTGCATCCAAAGCATTTATAAGAAATATTGCCAAGTGAACAAAAGAAAGAAGAAACATTTTGATATGTCCATGATCAATGTCAATACCACAGTTGTGGACTATATCATGGGATATGATATAGCGTGCGGATGGCCATGGTCAGAAGTTGATCACATCTTGTTCCCCATACATTGCATTGATATGGAGCATTGGGTAATGGGACGGTTGAGCGTGAAGGAGAGAACCATCTATTTGTACAATTCGTTGAAGACAGATGATTATCTGAAAGTGGCTGCTGAAGCTGTGAAAGCTTACAGCTTTCTCCTTCCTAGGTTCCTGTCCTTGGTAGCCTTTTATAGTGTCCATCCCAATGTTGTACTTGGCGAGGGTGCGTATTCCGGTGAACCGAATGCTGCTATGAAAGTCGTTGTTGTGAAAGACATTCCTTTGCAGACCAAGAAATACGTTTTTTCTATTTATTTTCGATTTGTTTGTTATTTTTTGTTGTTTTTGTTTTTGTTGTTTTATATAGCTGACTATCTATTTTTTACATTTATTTTTGTAGTGACTGTGGTGTTTTTGTTGCCTGTTATGCTGAATATTTTGTTGCCGGAAAAAATGGATGCTGAGGCGTTTGACGTAGAGAATGAGCGGTCAAGGTTTAGTCATTTGCTCTATAATCACGCGAAGCTGAAGCAACAAAACGACGACGAGGACGACATCGACATTGAAATTCTGCCCACTCCCTAAGGATTGCAGGGAATTGTTGTTACGATAATCTTGATAATTTGTGTAACCACCTGAACAAATTTGTCTTAATTTTGGTACTTTTAGTAGTATGGGATATTTGGTATTTATAATAGTTTTCCTTGGATGATTTGGATCGTTATTGGCTATTTTGATTATCGATTAGATTTTGTTGGTTGTATGTTTTTGAACAATTTGCAGACGAGTTAATGAGATGTTTTTCAATTAATGTATTGATGTTGGTTGGTTTGGGATTCAAATTATTGTGCATTTTGTGTTACATTTCTTATCGTTCCATTTGGTAAATGGTTTCGTTGTGCAGTAGAAACATATCTGAAACACATTCGAAATAAACATTTGTTTTGTCATCGTATTGTAAGAAACATATTTGAAACAACATAGAAACAATTTGCTTTTGATTTTCTATATGTGGAAGCTGTATCAATTACAGGCATATTCGTAATAGTAATATTCTACCATGAGTCCTATTTTGTTTTTGGTTGATTCCTACATGTTTTCTATTATGACCAGGATCCCCACATCTACCACATTTGGTTTTGGAGCTTTTCTCCCAAGCTGCCTTGTGTCTTCTTTTCTTTGGCCTTCCAGATTTTGCCTTGCCCTCCGGTGGTAGAATCATCATTGTGTTGATTTCTTCTGGCAGGACCCAGGTACCTTCATGTGGGATTGGATACACCGTTTCCAAATAAGCGGCTTCCATTGTTTCCTTCATGTAGTATGGCAAGCAGTATTGGTACGGATCTGCATTCAAATCTTTTACTACCGCTAAAGCATGTGGGCAAGGAATTTCATCCATTTGAAACTTGTTGCATGTGCAAGTCCTTTTTTCCAGGTCCACAACAAATATCTTCTCAGCTTCTGTGACTTTGAAGATAAAGTCATTTGATCGTTTCACCTGAAACATAAATGAAACATATAAGAAACATGTATGAAACAATGTACCAACTGATGAAAGTTTGCATTAAATTACCCTTAAATTTAGTGAAATGGTGTAGTTTTTCCCCATATACTCTTCAACGCTTTTTGTCATCCTTGTGAATGTTGATCTTGCTTCAATCTGATGTCTGCACGTCCAATCTTGAACTAAAGATCTCAAGTATTCGAACAAAGCTGTTACCGGTAGGTCTCTCCCGGCCACTGTCGCTGCATTCAGTGATTCAACGATGTTTGAGGTCATGACAAAGTATCGGTTACTCTGACAGTGGAGTCGTGTCCATTTCTCGTAGCCGATGTTGGACAAATAGGGTCTAATTCTGCTGTTTACGCTGTCAAGTGCAGACATTTGCTTTTGGAACTCTTCATTCGTGTATGCTTTTGCTGCTGCTATGAACGGATCTCGTATTTCGCTGTTTTTCCTTTTGAAGTTTGCCTTCAAATTGTTCAGTAGATGATATGTGCACAGCCCGTGAGAGACCTCAGGATATACCTGATCGTTAAAATAATATACTTGTGAGAAATAAAGGGGTATATTTTTGAAACTATTTGTGAAACATGAAAGAAACATATAAGAAACAAACGTGAAACATCATATAAAGAAATATTTTACATTATGTACCTCCTTTATTGCTGTCTCGATACTCATTTGTCTGTCTGAGACTATGCACATCCCTTCCCTGAGTCCAAAGGTTTTTCTTATCTTTGTGAAAAACCACACCCAGCTCCCATCGTTCTCAGAATCCACTACTGAAAAAAGCCAATGGGAAAATGCTCTCATTGCCATCTTGTGTGCAGGCAGACAACAAAGTTCCCCCATAGCTTGCTTTGAGGAACGTACCGTCAACAACAATAACAGGCCTGCAGTGCCTCCATTCTTTTATCGATGCACTAATAGCTATGAACAAGAAGAGGAACGTGTCATCCTCCTTTATTACTATTTCAGTGATCGATCCGGGATTCACTTCCTCCAACATGTACAAGTAAGCCGGTAGTTTCTGATAAGACTCATCCAGCCTTCCCTTTATTACCTCCAGCGTTTTTTCTTTCGATCTCCACGCCTTTTTGTAGTCGAGACTTATTCCATGCTCGTCTTTCATGTCTCTAATTATATCTGTTGGCGTGTAGATTGTTTTGATATTGTTGAGGTACTTTGATTTGATAAGGTCCCCAACTATTTTTGCCGTGGCATGCCTATTATCGCTCATCCTCTTATCGAGCGTACATTTGTGTGTTCTTTCGTGCTCTCTTACTATGAATGTTTTTGTACCTGATGTGGAAGATGCTTTCAAATGCCAATTGCAATTTTCATCGATACAGTTTACGTAGTATTTCTGCTTGCACGACCTCTTTACCTTATATTGGAAATGATTTTTCAACGCATAACAAATGAGCTGTTTGATCAATTCCTCCTTGGTGTTGTAGATATCTCCCTTTTGGAATTCTTCTTCAGCATGTGTAGTTTCTTGAATTTCCATCGTGTCTTCTTCTCCGACCACATTTCTGATAATGAGGTTTGCATAGTCGATGTAGTCAATCGCGTTCTGGCCCATGTTTTCCTTCAGTGAGTTCTCTATAGACATGCTGCTGGTTCCTTCTGTTACATTTTGATGTGTTGTTATTTCCAAGCTCGGTTCGTTTCTTACTATATCTATGCACAAAGGGAACTTCATCCACCCGTTTCTTTTGCTTTTCACTTCCGTAGAATTTGAGATTGTAATCACTTTCTATTTTCAATGGTGGCGTAGTCTCTGTCAATTTGTATCTAATCTGCATAGCTTCTATATCTTTTTGTATTGAATTTGTTGTTCTAAGATTCCCTTAGTGTCTTTGAATGTGTTGTCCATTGGAATGAGTATTCCTGTTATCTCAAAGTTCCTATACTCTCCATTTTCTCCCCATTGTCCATTGTGGTATACTACAGCTGGGATTTGCTCCATTCAACCGTGGATTTCAATGAATAGTTGGCTAAGTGAAACATAAAAGAAACATGAATGAAACAATGTTTATGTACATCAAGAAGCAATGTGTTGTATTAGGCGAACGAAACAATTGTGAAACATAAAAGAAACATATGTGAAACATGAAAGAAATATATGTGAAACAACCACGTAATGTACTGCATTCAGTGTTTTCCAGATTGACACGTTTTATTCGTAGATAATCACGAGAAGCAATTTTTGCAAGAATACCAAATTCTTCAACACCTCAATTTTGGATCATAATTCGAACAAAATAAGCATTTTGAATCTCACAACTGCCAGGTTTTTGGATTTGCATTCAAAATTACTGGTTCAATTCAATGTCAATCTCAGTCAATACACATTGAATCCTAAATTCAATCTGTAAAATCATGAAATATATCTAAACAAGGTATTGTAAGTCCAAGCGGCTACGATAATCTAGAGGGGGGTGAATAGATTATCTCCATCTTTTCGATTATGCCCTCTTTTTCGAAGTGAATGCTCAAAGACAATAATAAAGATGCGGAATGTAAACAACACACGTCGATTTAAAGAGGTTCAACCCACCTAGATCCTCTACCACCCCAAAAGATATCCGGGATGGATTTCAAAAAGAAAAAAAGATTTTATTAATTTACCACAAATTAATACAACACCAACTTACAATGACACCTTGAAGAGCACCACACTCTTCTTCAACATCACCTTTGAGATTACCACAATCTCACTTGAAGATTACCACAATCTCCAACGGCACCTTGTGAAGATTACCACAATCTTCAACATTGAAGAATACCAAATTCTTCAACACCTCAACAAGAAGATTACCACAATCTTCTTACACCTAACACCTAGATCACCCAAGTGTGTTCTTACCACAAGAACACTCACAAGGATATCTTGTGTTGAATGATTACCCAAATTCAAGATTACAACTCGATAATTGATAATACAATAGAGTGCAAGTGTAATCAAGAATAGCCTAGACCTCAAGGATGTGAAAGTGAATAGCTAGACAAATTACAACAAGAAATAAGACAATGTAAGAACAATTGTATTCTTGAGTGTATCTTGTTGTGTTGTAGTTTTCTCTCTTGTGGTGTTGCTTCAATTCTTCCTCTATTTATAGAAGATGTCTTGTACATGATAGGCTCCTCTTGGGGACATGAATTCGTAAAAATTGCAAGACAATTGAAGAAAAGAGTCATTAGAAATCAATCCCACAAATTAAGGAAAAGATGTCTGTTTGCATAAACGGTTACATTTTTTTGTCATCAATCTTAAGAGATTTATACATAGCCGTCACAAGACTATTAAGTTAAGAAAAGAACGCAACAAAAAATCAACAGGTGACTGGCCATTTTTAGGTCTAAGGGGGTCGGCCGGTCGCCTAGTTATTATAGTGCGACCGGTTTTGTTCGCCCCCACATTCCTATATAAAGATAATTTTCTTAGTGAAATTTTTTTCGGTGACCGGTCACCCCGACCTATTTTTGGAGTTCGGGAGTTCTTTTTCGTGCAATGCGTTCCCAGTGCACGGTCGCCTCTTTGGTCGACCTACGACCTCCAAAATGAAATGTTGTCCGATTTTTGTCGAAAATAAACCTCAAGAAATACTCCGAAAAATTCGTAAAAACATTTTAAACCGATCGGGAGTATTTAGGACAACATTAGAAATATAGTTTTGATGAAATAACACATTAATACAAAAAGTGTTGTCCGATATAAATTCCAATAAATACTCCGAAAAATTCGTAAAAACATTTTAGACCAGTCGGGAGTATTAGGACAACATTTAGAAACATAGTTTCAATGAAAGAAACCATTGACATAAAATCATTAAAAGTGTTTGTCCAATATAAACTTGAGGAGATACTCCGGAAAATATTAAAACCATTTTAAATCATTTAGGAGTATTTGGACAACCTTTAAAACCATTGTTTTGGTATAAAAACAAAATCATCAAAATTATGATAAAACCATTTATCAAACAGGTATTCTCAGAACAAGATAAACAGATCGCATTTTGTTACCTGTTTTGTTCTTCTTTTTCCTCTTGATTTTGAGCTTGAATTGTGATCTCTAACAGTCCAGTTTTTTTCCTCGATTTATTTTCCTCGTATCTGTGCGTTCCCTCTGTTTTTGGTTAATATTTGGGATGAGAGGATCGTATTTTTGATCAGAGATCTTGCTGTGATCAGAAGCGTGATTTTTGGAGGGGAAATGCTGCAATTCACTGAAGATGCTGAAGATTGGGTACTTTTGTCCGGAATTTATTTGAGCTGGTTATTTTTGGGAATAATTGGGCCAGATCGGGTATATTTGTGAAACTGCCGGGCGGGTGCACATTATGCAGGTATTGGGCATCCAAAATCGGGTATTTATGTCCTTTTCCAATATTTTTTCATGTAGTAACCATATTCATAAGCGGAGCCACATATGGCTTGCACTGGGCTCAAGCCCAGTGCAAATTTTAAAAAAATCTTTTCTTAGTGTTATAATTTTTAAAATATTCAAAATTAGCCCACCCAATTTTGTGCAAAACACAAGTTAACCCCAAAATCTAAATTCAATTTAAAAATCAAGAATGAAGAATGTAAATTTTTTGTGTTATCATGAGATTGATGCTATATTTAATATATTTGTGATTTTTAGACTATTTTTGTGATCCTTATTTATCATTTATACACTTATCATGTCATTACTTTTAAATGTACTTAACTGTTTGTATTGGTAATTTATTAGAATATGTATCTAAGTATCAAATCTATTAAGGAAATCATATATTTTATTAGTTAATAGCCTAACAGTCCTAACTAAATCAATTTAACAGTTTTGCTTGTGTCAATCGTGTCGTACTATGTTTCTCGTTTTTTAGCTCAATAATGTTATTGTGTTGTGTTTCAGCTTGAGCTTATCGCGTCGAGTTATTATTTATTAGGCCGGCATGAAATGATTTGCCATCATCAAGTATGAAATTTAAAAGTTATCTATTTTTTAGCTTTTCTATATTTAGTTATTGGCTTCTTGTTATTTTGGCCTAACCCGCCCTGTCCCATTGCCATTCCTATATAAAGATAATTTTCTTAGTGAAATTTTTACTTCTTAGCCTACCATACTACTAATTCCTGGATCCGCCCCTGACCATATTGTTCATGTAATATACATCCTTAATTTGTGCTCAAGAAAGAGTTATTGGCAATAGCTAGAATTCAATTTGGGCATATATATTCTCAGCTTCAAAAATTTTTTCATTTTTTTTTCCAGTTAAATAAGAATGCGGAGCCAGGATTGTTATGAAGGGGGGCCAATACTTTAAAAAAAATCAAATATATATGTATATATATAATATATATAAGGTTGTAGAAATCGTTAGACGCTAGTCAAACGACAGCCTAGCGCCTAGGCCTGGTTTTTTGGTTGCTGGGGCAGAAACCTAGGCCAATTTTTTGCCGAAACGATTTTTTTCATCAATTTGGGTAAATTCGGTTCAGCCGCCTAGGCCAATCTTTACAACACTGGTATATACACATATATACAAAATAATAAAGTTTATATATACTAAATTTGTATCGAAAAAATACATTAATATTCATTAGTAAATATCTAAAAAATACATCATTAAATCCTTAATTTATAAAAACTTAGAACATCTTTAATTCTTACATATCACGAAAATCATTTGTAATTGAATCTACACTAATTTGTCTTTTGTGAAAAATGTTCTTTTCAATATAAACTAGTAAACAATTATAAGAAACTCATCTTTTATTTTCATTTCTTTCTTTCGATGAATATAAAAGATATTTTTTAGATGATAATAAGAAAAATATAGCCCACAAGATTTCTAATTTAACTTACTAAAATCCATGCCATGTAGTCCATAATAAATTTTATCCAACAAAACTCGGGAGGGGGAGGGGGAAATGACTAAAATACAATACATATATACATATATAGTTAAAAAAAAATTGTTGGGGGGAGCCCCCTGAGCCACAAGGTGGCTCCGCCCCTGAATAAGATGAATAAAATGTTACAACTACCTAAAGTTAATTACGAGGTATAGTACACTAAGATTCATGGAAATTGTTAGCAAATATGGGGCGAAACATAAATTATATATTTTTTCATATAGGGTGGATTGAGTATACCTATTTGCAGCGGAATTGTCGATCCAATTAGCCAGGATTGAGCCCGTCTACAAGCCTCCTTTTGATCCATGATTAAGCCATCTCTGAGCCTTCTTTTTGTTGAACCTCGAACAACAAACGAGCCCATATATTGGTTGAACCACGAACAAGATCACGAACCGCCTTTCTCGTTGGTGTAAATAGTTACTAGAGTTATTCACTTTGATGTGCACACCTTAAACCCTTGGAGAACTTTGGCGATGCTCCAAGAAGAAAACCGTAGAGAGAAATTTTAGGAGAGAGATAATTCTTTCTATGTGTAGGAGATGTTCTAATTATTTAGTCTGATTGTAGGGAGAGATATCAATATATATCTCAATCTCCTGTATCAGTTAGAGTCCTGATAGGATAGATTTCTAGATAAACCTCATCTAAATAGGATTCTCATCTCAAATATGGATGCAACCTAATTGCACCCAATAGCAATTTAAAGGGTTCTAGTTAGTATAGATGGTTTATCTATTGTTGTTCATGTCTTGCTTCCTCTTCCTTTATTTTTCTTCTTTCATCTTTCTAGAGAAAATTCTGGTATTGTTATGAAAAAAAAAAAAAAAAATCATTTTGTTCGAAATTTATTATTCGTTTGCCATGGTTGACTTCGCAATTCGATTGTTCTTGCTGAAATAATAATTTTTTTGCTCATTTTCCAAAACCAATTGACTAATGTTAAAACAACATAACACATATTTGAGATTTGAAAAAGTTTAGTAATATCATATTAAAAAATGTTAATATGAAAAATTAATCAAAAAATTGTTAATTTCGTTCTATAAGAAACGGAGCGTTTTCTTTTGATTAATTAACCATTTAATGTCAAAGCTTCGACATATTTTTCCTTCAAATCAAAGCTCTTTTCTTTTCTGTTGTTTTCGGCGGGTGGATTCGATGCTTGTGATTTGTGGCTATCTCTATAAGGAAATATTACAAATATCTCCATCAAATTAATACCCTATTACAAATGGAAAAATAGAGCCCTAAAAATAGCACATGCATGTATGCTCACTGCATTCTGATACAATGAATGTACACACATATACTAATTTATCTTAAACGGTTTCATTCGAAACATTTTGATGATTTTTAATAAAAGTAACCGATGTAGCCTGTAGGCCACAGAGTATTAGATTCATGAGGGTGACGCTACTACAATTTCAAAACGGTTTACGTGGACGCAAATTTCTCTCACCGTCTGTCCTAAGTGCAATTTTTATTATGGATATTGTTGCATGCAGAACCAAAAAAACAAAAAAAAAAAAAAAAAAAGGAAAATAGAGTAGCTTGTGGATGAGGTGAAAATGGCTAATTTCAATTTAGGATTTGAGCCTCACAGACCTTTGATATGTTTAAAAAAAGGAAAATAGAGTAGCTTGTGGATGAGGTGAAAATGGCTAATTTCAATTTAGGATTTGAGCCTCACAGACCTTTGATATATTTGCGAATTCAGGAATTTTTTATAATAGGGGCACAAAATCAATGTAACTTTACTTCATCAAAAATAATAAATGGGAGCACATTTGTTTATCCTAGTTAATAGTTTTAAAATAAATAATAATAGTAAAAAAACTACATTAAAAACAATTAGAGGGATGCACTTTGTTTTTTTTGACATAATTAATATACAACTTTTAAAAGACAAGAAAAAAAAAAAAAAAAAAAAAAAAATTATGGGGGCACGTGCCCCATAATAGGGAATATAAATCCGTGTATGATGTTTTGGGCCTTTTGGGCTAGTGTGCCTCTTTGCCAATATGAAATGTCTTGGGCTTCTTACCTAACTTTTGGCTATAGCCTGAATATCTGATTGTGATTTATGGGAGAGTAAATTATACTCAAAAACTAGGGGAAATTACACAAAATACCCTCCATTTGGCACAAATCCCGATTTTACTAACATATCACATCTCTATCTTTTTGTTTATTTTTTGTACCCTCTTTTTTTAATTTTTTCCCTCATTTACGTTGCAGCCCTTTCTTGTCCAATCTGTCACTTCCTCTCTCTCTTTCCTCTCGACGTTTGAGTTTTTCCTTTGCATGTCCGCCATTGATGGTTTATTTTCTCTTTGATTCCTGTAACTTCTTGTTCAAAATCAGAAGCCCTAGTTTCTTCATCTTCTAAAAACGAAAGATGAAACTTGTCGATGTTGATGAAAATAAGTTTTTAAGGGAAAATCATCCAAAAAGAAAGCTATTGGATTTAGAGGTGTTGATGTTGCTGATGTATGGTGTTTTTTCCTTTATATTACTGGATTTATTTTGTTATTTATTGTTTCTATGGATTTTTTTTTCGTTTCTGTGTTATTTCTGTTGTGTTTCAGTGTTGTTTCTGTTGTGTTTCTATGTTGTTGATCTGTTGTTTTTATTATTTTTCAAATTTTTCGTATAAGATGTATTGTTTATTTTTTGTTTCGTTGTTGTTTCTTTATTGTTTCTTTGTTGTTCTATTTGAAACATGAAAGAAACATAATTGAAACAAATATGAAACAATGTCCTGCTTTCTTCTTCTATTTGTTGTTTTTTTGTTCCTGTATATTTTTCTTCTCTTTTCCTGATGTGCAGTCCGATTCTTCTTCCTTTGTGCTCGAAAAGATGTCTTCTCCTTGTTCTTCTCCTTCGCACAGTGTTTGCGCACTTGTTATGGCTGCTGCGTTTCGGATCTCTAATTGGTGCTCTGTTTTTTGGTTTTTTGGTGGTTGTTTTTATATGCAGCGTATTGTTTGGTAATGTGTTGGGTTTGAGCGTATTTGTTAGTATTAGAATGCGGTCAACGTATTGTTAGGTAATTTTGGTAAAAATCTTAGTATTTTGCTGGTACCGATCATAAATAGGTGGACATTTGTGTCATTTCCCTAAAAACTATGCATAGATCTTCCAACTCTTGAACTCCTGAACGAGGTTACATGGTGAGAGTTAGGCGGAGAGAGGTCCACTTAGAGCTGTCAAATAGGCCAGACTGGGCTGGTGCTAGCCCACCGGGCCAAAGAGAAAATCATCTGGGTCGGGCCGGGTCGAAATTCTATCTGACTACCATTTTGGAGACCTAAATCCGGCCCAATCCATGAAAAGTTGGACCGAGCCAAATGTAATACCCGAGCCTCTCACTACTCACTAGGCCAATATAATTCATGCAGTACAAGTTGATTATATGTTATTTGCATAATCTGATTATCCTATACGACATGGCTAGTTTCATAATTTTGGAACTCACCTATGGTGTTAGTTGTCGGATTACTAATTAAGACAAACCAGTTAGCCGACTTACTTTATGAAATGGATAAATGAATACAATTCATTAACCCAAGGGTATTGCTCCTATATGTCGAGGTTGAGTTTTCTTGCAACAGATTATCAACAGAAGCCTTGTTAAGGTAATTTCTTGGCCTTGTCTTCTTATACAATTATTATTTTTCAATTAGAAGTATGAGGTAATTGCTTAATCAATTTAGAGAAATAACATATTGAAGTTCTGGATACAGATGGGTGCAGATAACCTTTTTGTTATTTCTTGAGTTAATTAATTAACTGAATCTCAATAGAAAACTATGAGAAATTAGAAAAATGTAAATTTAAAAATTTCAAGGTCTTGAAAGAAAAATTAAATTTCATGTTCTTTGTCAATTTAGTTAGTGAATAGAATTTGAAAGCTTTATCTTGGATTTAATGAGAAGTTCTAGAAACAAGAACTGAGCTTAACATCAAATATATTTATGGTGCTTCAAATTGTTTAACAAAAAAAAAAAAAAAAAAAAAAAAAGAAATTCTATGTTACATATTTTGCCATAGGAAGGATAAGTTTTGGTTAAGATTAGAATATATACACTGATTTCCATTGTGCTGGTAAACTTTGATTATGTTCAATTCTATATATGTGTGAATTGTCCGAAGAAAGAAATGTGACTCGGTTTGTAGTATAATATTTAAAGTTTGATTATTTACTCAGTTAAGCTTAAATCTGTTCTTATTGAAATTATTTAATAATATAATGAAGTTGATGACTAAATAGGGAAAATAAAAATAGTAGTAGTAGTAATAATAACAATAACAATGATAATAGATCTTGATGTCTTACACTTTTACAGGCTGTTTTACTCCTAAGGTTAGGAAGGAAAGACAATTAGCTAATTTTCAGTAGGATATCCAAGGTGAAAGGTAAGTAAAACTCCATCTGCAACTGTAATGCATGAACATAGTATTGTGTGAATTGATTGTATTATATGTAACTGTGGTATCTTGTTGAATATACGCGAATATTATATGTTGCATAATTGGCTTGTATGATGTTGCAATATGGTGCTTGGTGAGCCATTGAACATGCCATTCACAACATTCGCATGTGCATGCATATTACAAGAGGATGTTCGCATGCACGAAAATATTTTTTGAAAGAAAATGGTTGTTTGTTGACCACTGCTAGTGCACCGAGGCACGCTGGGCGTGCTTATGATATATGTTTAGGTATAGCAAGTGGGATACTTCCTGGTGAACACAGAGCTAGATAGGAGATGGGCTCTTGGTGGGTCACAGGAGGATGGTCCATTTGTGAGTACCTATGTGTGGCCCTGCGGGGTGGAATACTTCTTGGCGGACACAAGGGACGCAGTAGGGACCCTTGGTCAAGCGCGGGAGGATGGTCCACACGTAGATCCATACTGATATTATTGGCCATTGATTATTGTTATGTGCAGAGCTCTTTTCCGGTGCATAGTAGTTGGTCAGGGGCCCAAATAAAAGAAAATGATTTTGAATAAAGTATTTTGATTCATGGATTTTACATGTTAGCATTACATGTTGGAAAAGCATCATTATTCTTTGGACATGCATGATTTTTACTTGCTGAGCTTTAGCTCATGTAGTTCATGCATTGCAGGTGAGCATAGGAATGCCTGAGCTTTTGGCTTACTGCGCAGTGCTGGAGTTCCTTCAAGTTTTGCGGATAATGAATATGGATGACGACCTGTTGGGCTATGTTGATGGGTCACTTTCTCTTTTTGGTCATGTATTATATTTTGGTTTAGGGTTGTACCCTCTTTTGAAAACTCTTATGTAAATATGTACATGTAAATAGTTGGGTGATGTGGGTTATGTGTTTGGATAGATGGATGTCAGTTGTGTTTAATAACAGTGTTTGTTACCTCTTTGCTTGTGAATATAGGTTGTCATTTTCTTACAAGTAAAATGATTTTGCTTGTTCGTTGTTAAAATGTCACAGGAGGAAAAAAAATGTACAGGTATATAGGGTTTACGTTGTCAAATTTTACTTTTTATATTGCTTAGTAGTGTTAGTAGTAGGGGTGGGCGTTACGCCAAATAGACCCGACTCTTTTCGGACTTACAATATCATAGACCGGCCCGACCTTATCACCGAGCTGGTCTAGCTTTGACAGCTCTAGGTTCACTGCCTTACTTTGAAGGAGTAATTCATTTGACTTTAGATTCCGAACATGTATTTAAAACCTATATTGACAACACACATATACAACACTGAGAAATAAGGACCCATTTGGATGGAAGAATTTGAAATTCCAAGAGATTTCAAATGAATGGATTTCAAAGTCATTGGATTTGAAATTCACCTCTTGTTTGGATGATGTGAATTTGTGTAAGGATTTCAAATCCATCGTAAGTTTTGATAAAAAAAATTTAGAAGCAATATTTATTTTCTTAATTGATATTTAATAAATTAAAATAAAAGATATAATCTTATTATTTTGTAAATAATTATAATTTTATACACTTATAAAAATATGAAATATATAACTTTCATTATGTCTGAATATGTGTGTGATGATAATGCATGTGCATATGTGAGGAGAGTATGTGTGAGAGCGTGTGTGTAAATTTGTGTGCAGTGTGTGTGTAAATGTGTGCAGTGTGTGTGTATGTAAATGTGTGTAGTGTGTGTAAAAGTGTGCAGTGTGTGTAAACGTGTGCAGTGTGTGTGTAAATATGTGTAATGTGTGCAGTGCGTGTAAATGCGTGCAATGTGTGTAAGTGTGAGTGAATATGCAAGTGAGCATAAAGGAAAAAAAGAATGGATTTCAAATGACAAGGTTTTGGGAGGAATTTGAAATCCTTTGAAAATGAACTAAAACTTAAAAAGGGATTTGAAATCCATTGATTTGGATTTATATGCCAAACAGGGATGTGAATTTAGCTAAGGATTTCAAATCTCTCATCCCAAATCCCCTCCCAAATCCCCCCATCCAAATGCACCCTAAGGTAATTTGTTCTAAATTACTCAGTCAAATTAACAATAATACATTAGGTAATTTATATATATAAAAAATAATGTTATACATAACAGTCGGGGCTAATGTGGTCCTCTTCCTACTCCAAATCCACTGGATTTTCGAAACTTAGTCCCATACCCATTCTAAAGCCCATTTGGTCGGGTTTGAAACCCAGCCCATTCACGAGGGCACTGATTTGAAGTTGCCCAGAGTGTATTGTATTTGTAACATTCAGTTATACACATCCAGCAGTAAATGTCCATCTGGTACCATTTATCAGTGTACTTGGCTAATATATCAATTCATTATTCAACAATTTAGTTTATGTTTGAAACAACTAATTTGATAATAATAAATAACATAACATAAAATTATGAAAATATCATGAAACATGTCATAAATCTATACAATAAATTAGGCAAAAGATTAGATAATTTATCAATATATGTAATCCAGCAAATTTGACAATCCAATGTACACAAATATATTACAAATTTCCACATGTTATTTTATCGTCAATCGTTTTAAATGTGAGTCATTTTATTAGACTATACATACGACTTATAACAAGTACATTTAACATTTACATTTCCAGATACAAGACTAAAACCTTTGATGGAAAGGTCGACAGTTTTAGCAAAGTTGTAGCACAAGCACATAAACCCTTCATCAAAATTACGTTGAACAAAAAGGTTTTGGCATAGCTTTGCCGACTGATTTGTTTCATACCCTTGAACAGGATCAGCAAGTCATTGTTCTAAGCAAAACAGAATTTGGCGTACCTTCGTTCGGTTTCCATATTATATGATCAATCACTGCACAAAAGTTCTTGTAGAACTGCAGGAAACAATCAGAAAGAAAACAATGACCATTTTATGATATCGGAGCTTCCTAAAGATTACAAGTTGCTCAAAAAAAAAAAAAAAAAAAAAAAAAAAAAAGATTACACGACTTTTTGCATTGCATGGAGCAGAAGTTAGTTTAGAATGGTAACGAAAGGTGACCTTGTGGTATTCCAGGGTGTCTCCAGCTGCCTTACGGACATCCACCATAAAAAGAGATGGCGCAACTTCAAAAACCTTTTGAGAAACAAATATGAAAAATCGACATATAATGATACAAGTTGAATCGCTTAACATTTGGCAAGCAACAGCAAATTGAAAATTTAAAACTAACCTCCAGCACGACTGCAAATTGACCGGCCCTATTAGCAGAAACACCCTCAAGTCTTGTCTGTTAAACACGACAATGGAAGTTATTAGCCGCACTGAGTAAATAATTTTTATGTCAGACCACATATTTGTAGTCTACACTAATCACGTGTAATTAATATGGCCAAGTCCCGTCAAAAAAATCAAATAAGTGTGGGTAGTAATACAATTATACAACTAATATATCTTTGTACTCTAGTAAATAGAAATTTCTATACAAGATTGTCACAATATCAAGTTTAATGCACTGAAGAAGACTCTTCTTCCAACCCGTCACAGAGAAGAGTTGGCACAGAACCACCAAAAATTCATTAAACATTTCACTACAGTTTGAGGGGAAAGTAGACCTTGTAATTGCGTGTGTGAACCTTGAGTCCCATTGATTCTGCAGCTGCCTCAATTGCTGCAAGTATAACCTTCGCAGGTCGTCGAGAAACAAAACGAGTCTGCCGTTTGACATAGTCCTGTGTATAGGCATAGATCAAATCCAATGTTTAGATAAAAAAATGTTGGTTTACTCGGTGAAAGGAGGGTGAAGAAAAAAGACATTTTGATACCATTAAAACTTTAGCGACATTATATAAAACAATAATAGTTCAAGACAAGAAGTAACACCTCTAGATCAAATTCATGCAACGTAACAAGATAAGTGGTGTCTTGGGGTAACAAAATTAAATCGAAACTATAGTGAATGTAAAGCTGATTTCTTGTGCATGTGAAAGTCAGAAAAAGACTGCACATAATCGAAACTATAGTGAATGTAAAGCTGATTTCTTGTGCATGTGAAAGTCAGAAAAAGACTGCACATGTTAGAAAGGGCATCGAGACTTTTTTAAAACAAGACATCATTACTGATGTTAAAGCTATCAGCGTTTTGGTACGAGAGCTATATTTTTATAACCGAGAAAAGTAAGATTAACCAGAGAGTTCTGCATTTGGAATCTGACTGTCTCAAGTTTCAATGATGCTGGTGAGGAAAGGTGGTGCTGGAGGTGGTTAGGATTTCAGAAAGCAGGGAATTTGATGGTGATTCTTAGAGACCCAGGGATGACAAAGTTAGCTGTGAACAGTAATCAGAGAAGGGGATGGAGGTGGAGGGCAAGATTCGAGGAGAGAAAGTCTGGTAAGTAGTAATGAGATGCCTTTTGGATTTATTGCTGCAGAAGAAGGCATATACATAGAAAATGGTATAATATGTATGCTACTAATGCAGAGTCTAGTTTGATCCTATGTTTCGACACAGTGAGTTCAACATTTATACATTTTTCGACAATAAAACAGCAAAAAAACTTTTTAATAGTTTTTTATGCTATGTGATGTTGCTTCATGAAGGATGACTGGAGAAGAGCATGACATATTCTAACTCACAGCAGCACGGAGCAAAGCTGGTTCTATTCAAACAGTTGATTAGAAAGGCCTAACAGAGATTCAGAGCCTTTTCCCGTAAAAGATTCATATCATAGATGTCAATATCATAATTATATTACTATACCTGCCGTCTGTCAAACAAGGCCGATAAGTTTAACCCTTGAGAAAGGGTAATCATCTCAAATGCATTCATTATCAAAGGGCCACCGTCGTTATTCTGGGATTCCTCATTCACATATTTGTCCTGCATTTTCAAAAAACAAAAAGTATGATATGTTCCTCCTTTGCAAGCATCAATGTTAGAACTTAACAGGTGGACAACAACTATAGACCAAATGATAGCATAATACAAAATGGTTTCAAACACAGAAGCTACTGAATCATTGATTTGAATTGTTATCCTTACAACTGAACTAAATAAATCAGATGCAGAAAATAATCCAAAGTTGATGTTATCAAAAACAGCATGATCAAAAGAAAATGAAAACCAGAAAATATCCAACCTCAATGTCATCAAAAACAGCACGAACATCATCCAGAGTCACCATTTCATCTTCTCTAGGTCTGACGGGCACATAATTTTTCTGGAACCATGGGTCTCTTTTTATTCCTCCAATTTTAATTCGCTGCAAAAACACTATTATAGTCAGAATGGTCAAGACCATCCAAACATGCTAAGCTTATGATTATATTGGTCAAAATGGAAACCTAGCATTTTTTTCCCAGAAAACAGAGGAAAAAGCAATCCAAGTTTATTAAGAATATAATGAAAACACTGCATTGTTAATGGGAAAGTTGCATTAAAGTTGCAGAATATTGCAAAAATTCCACAAGAATGAAAATAAATGATCAAATACCAAGAACAAGAGATGTCGGGTTGGAAAATGGGTGGGTCAGTTTGAATTCGGTTTGAGTCCAGATAGGTTAAAACATCCAAATGATGGGTCCAAAATGGATTGGATCGATTCAATAATATTAAAACAATATATTTGCGAGGTTATTTATATCTATCAAACCTTCTAATCAATTTGGCACTTATTGATGTGCATCTTGGTTGGATCGAAAATGGGTCCAAAAATGGATCCAGTTTGGATCTGTAACTAAGTTGGATCCTACATCATCATAATACTTTATGTAAGATTTTATTTGTCACTTCAAATTTTCTAATGTAATTTGTGAAATTACAGTAAAGCTTTATTATTACATTCTATAGCATAAATATAGATATCCTAAATTATTTAGGCTAATAATATTACTATTAAGAAAAAATAGTTTGGCATATCTCCTATATTATGTTTTTCTATATTAGTGTAGTTGCCGCCATTACATTTGCCATCTACCTCCCATTTCCAAGAACCCTACATGGAGATGTTAGCTTTAATTTTACTAGATTCACGGTGAGCATTATGTTGGCCAATGATGGAGAAGAGACTAACTCAAATCTAGGTTAAAACTGACGTATAGTGTCACATAACTGAATTTGAATTTAGGTGTTTCATGATTTTTCTTGGAAACACCTAAGGATCTAACTGTAAACTAATACATTTTCAAGGATGGTAATTGCAATTTAACAAAATGTTGAGGGAAATTCTTGTAATTTGACCAAACCTCAAGGACACTCTGAGTCATTTCAAAAAACATTTAAGATTTTCTAAAGGCCGTTAGCAGGTGAAGTGGATGTAATTTCAGAAATTTGAGGGGATTAACCTACAATTAGATCGAAACTCGGGAGAAGTTCAGTAGTTATACAAATAATTAAGATCCAAGTAGACCTACAATGGAACAGGATTTAACCAAGGAGATGATACTGTTGAGAATCAAAATCAATCAAAAATGATTTGTTGAGATATTCTGAATCAATCAAAATGGATTTGTTGAGGGATATCAAAATATTTGATTTTGTATATTGATACGTAAAAATCTTTCCTTTTTGTATTTCTCACACCTATATATGTGATATTGTAATCCTCAAGACGAGACAAATGTAACACTTATAGCTCTTTGGGCATTTTGTTCGTGGATGTATGCAAAAATGCCGAACCACATTATTTATCTGTTCTTCTTTCTCTCTTCAAAATTCAACATGGTATCAAAGTAGGTTTTGATCCTGCAAATTCATTTTTCTCGTGCAGCCTTCATTGCTGCCAGTTAGTTCAATGGCAGTCTTCATTGCCGCTAGTTAATTCAATTGCGGCCTTCATTGCTGCATTGTTTAAATTGCACAATACTACTATATTTTCTGATCTTTGGATCAAGAATCTTAAAATGTGTCAACCTCATATGTTATTTTATGCTATCAGAAGTGCAATACTCAATGCTTCAACTTCCATTGCTCAAGTTGAAGACTCCAACAAAAACTTTCTGTGTTCAACTTGTGGAGGAGTGTTGAGAATCAAAATTAATCAACACTGATTTGTTGAGATATTCTGAATCAATCAATATTGATTTGTTGGGATCTCATAATATTTGATTTTATGTAAATTGATATGGAAAAACATTTCATTTTTGTATTTTTCACACCTATTTATATATAGGTGATATTAAATCCAAAAGAGAGGAGAGAAATGTAACTCTTATATCTTCTAGGGTTTTTTGTTCAGGGATCGTGGATGTATGCCGAAACGCTGATCCACATTATTTCTTTGTGTTCATCTTTCTCTCTTAAAAATTCAACATGTTATAAGAGCAGGTTTTGATACTCGGAATTCATTTTTCTTGTGAAGCCTTCATTGCTGCCACTTAGTTTGATTCCAGCCTTCGTCGCAGCTAGTTAATTCAATTACATCCTTCATTGCTGCATTGTTTAAATTGCACAATACTCATGAAGTGCAACAACAATGTTCATCTTTGGGACAACTTATACAAAAGTCCATTCATAAAATGGACTTCCTAAAAGTGACTTTACAATAGTCTCCAATTATGACTTCTATAGAATGGACTTTTTAGAGAAGTGACTTTTCCAAAAGACGATTCTAAATTACTCACCAAATATCAATATTATTGAAATGGAAAAGTTCATCTTACAAGTGCTCCCAAACAAGCATTATAGTTTCTTATCTTTGGCATTGATCAAGAATCTTAAATTGTGTCAAACTCAGATGTTATTTTTGCTACCAGAAGTGCACTCAATGCAATAATTTCCATTGTTCAAGTTGAACACTCTTAACAAAAACTTTCGGTGTTCAACTTGTGAGGGAGTATTAAGAATCAAAATCAATCAACACTGATTTGTTGAGATATTCTGAATCAATTAAAATTGATTTGTTGAGATATCAAAATAATTGATAAAGGAAAAAATCTTTCCATTTTTGTATTTTTAACACCTATACATATATATAGGTGATATTGTAATCCTCAAGATAAGAGAGAAATGTAACTCTTATAGCCCTTTGGGCATTTTGTTCGTGGATGTAGGCCAAAATGCCGAACCATATTATTTCTTTGTGTTCTTGTTTCTCTCTTAAAAATTGAACATATACCATATTGCTATCTTATTTGGATGCATTGGTGTGTTCTTCGGAATCAAATAACATTCAGATTTCTAACGATGTTCATGAGATTTGAATGTTGTATTGCTCACAAGAATATATTAACAAAAAAGTTGGCCTCAATTATCAACCGCCACATGGCACCATCTGGAAATGTTAGAAATATAATTTAAAAATGAAATTTTCTATGGATAGTCTCTCAGCTTTTCCAATTTTACATTTTAATATTCAAGATTGCATCAAGAATTCCTATAAATTAGAAGATAAGTGATTCCACCTATTAAGGAAATAATACTAGAGATGTTAAACGGGCTCGGGCCCGCAGACCTGCCCATTTAACCCGGGAAATTAACAGGGTTAAGGCTTGTTTTTTCTGGCCCGTTTAAGTCCGGGCCAACCGGTTAACCCACGGGATAAACGGGCGGGCCGATGGGCCAAAAGGTCTGGCCTGCAGGCCAGCTTTTTTTTTCCTTTTTTTTAGAGAGTTGGTGAATTAAGGGATAACAAAACTTACCAAAACCTTTTCTAAGAAAGATATTTTTATAATGACTTAAAATGTGAACAATCATAATGACTTAAAATGTGATAGAGTTTATATTTCTCTAATAAATACAACACTATAGTCCAAATAGTCTAAACACTTCATGACTTAAAATGTAACAAATATTTGAGACTTTATGCAAATAATCATAAAAATGAATTTGTTGCATTTAGAGCTTCAACTTCTCTCACGCACAAATATTGAACATCAAATCGCATTTTATCATTCTTTACATTTATTTAATTTGTTGGACAAAAATCAAAATGTATTAAGCAAGTAGTTATCATTCTGCATTTTAGTTTGTTATTTCTATTTTTATTTTAGAAATGAGTTCTACTTGCACATATTTTTGTTTTAACTCTTCTTGCGGTAAGCATCTTATTAAATTCTCAAAGCCTTTGGCGATGATGACGATGTTTGAATTGTGTTTGAATTTTTGTACTATGAATTTTAAGACTTTATCCTTGTAATGCAACATAAAAAATTTGTGTAATTTAGTTTTGCATATTGAGTTTGAATGTTATATTGCTATCCATGCTTTAATTTAAAATTTAGATTTAAAATAAAAATTATGTTTTTTGGCTTGTAGCCCGATAGTGGCCCGATTAGCCCGAAGCTCTGAAGGGTTAGGGTTAGGTTCGCAATATGCTAGCCCGTTTAATAGTGGTCCATTTAGCCCGAAACCCGCTAGAGCTGGTTTTGAGCTGGCCCTATAGGGCTAGGGCCAACCTGTTTAACATAACTAAATAATACATAGAATTCTATGGTTTTTGTTCTAATAGCTCTGAATTACATACTGTTAGAATATTCCATATTAAACCAACTGATTTATTCAAATCATTCTATATTTAAATGATTGTTTTATTTCCATATTTTAGCTGCTTTTTAGTTTTAGGAGTGCACAATTTTTTTTCTTTTCTTTAGAAACTGACAGATTATGGCCTGCGTGCCTAATTTCTAGGATTGTTTCTAGGATTGATTATTTTCTTTTTTATCCTTTGTAGGCAAAACTGTATATATATTTGGTGTAATATTCTTGAAAACAATGAAGAAATTAAGGCTTTGTTTGTTTATGTTTCCAATTGTTCATTTCCATTTCCCAACCATTCATAAAACATCTCAAACCTATAATTTCAATTATCAACTATATACATTACACTACATCACTTATCAATTAGTATTCTCATCTTTTCATCCAATTATTCGTGTGGGGCCCACCACTATCAACAATATCTATTAAAATATTATTATTTTTAAAATATATCTATCTAATGGGATTCACCACCTACAACCTTACAAATATAATATTATATATTCAAATCAAAATAATGAAAGCGGACCCAACCACTATCAACTTCTCAAATTATTATACATAAAATACTACTTCAAAACTACTCAACTAAATATAATATCATTTCCAAACCTATATAAAACTCCTCATGCATTCATCCAAACATAATTCCATTTTTCACACGAAAACCAATAGATTCTCAAAATTCATTTTTCAACACTTGAATTGGAAATGGACCATGGAAACATAACCATACATGACCTAGTCATTCTTCTATTCAGTTTTACATACCATACTATCCTCCTATTGATTCTAATGCAAAATGGTGTCTAGTTCAATCCTGTAACCTTCACAGATATTTTGCAATACAATTAAGTTGGTACCAATTTTCATGTGAGAAAAACACCAAGATATCTAATTGTATCCTTCTAAAATATTGCAATATGAGTCTAAATTAGCTTACAATAATCTTCATATGAAAGATGTTACATTTTTTGTTACCTGGGTAAAAAGCAAACTGAGATATTCTGAAGCTTATAATGCATCAGTCATGTCAACTCTAAGTAATTGATCTATATGAATAGAGTAGTTCATGGGCAAGCAAACTAGGAACATAAAGCAATTATGGAGAGATTTAATGATTATTTAAAGGTACAGTGCTAAAGAATACTAAATTCCCCAAAATAACATGGCTTACAAAATGACGGGAGCAAGTTTTGATGGATGCTTGAGATAATAACTAATTGGTTTGTTTTCAAGTGAGATGATTTTGTGGAAATTTGGAAGAATGGTTTTCATTGATACTTCTCTTCTACAAATATACACCTCTATATATACAATTATTCCCAATATAAAAAATAGAAATTTTCTAATCCTAATTGTATCATATCCCTTGATTAGGGGATTACCCAATCATCTAAATAATTACAGATTACATAATCAGATCCCCTTGATTAGGGGAGATTATCTAATCAGAGTTAACTTCCTAAATTAGCTAAGTTGACTTTTTCCAACACTCCCCCTCAAGCTGGTGAATAGATATTTTCCATTCCCAGCTTGGATACACTTGCTTGAAAGACTGCACTACTTAAACCTTTCGTGAGTATATCTGCGAGTTGGTTGGCAGTAGACACATAAGGAGTACAAATTAATCCACTCTCTAATTTCTCCTTAATAAAATGTTTGTCTATCTCAATGTGTTTTGTACGGTCGTGTTGTACAGGATTATGCGCAATACAAATTGCAGATTTGTTGTCACAATAAAGTCTCATTGGGCCATCCCACTTGATCTTCAAATCTTCCAAAATGATCTTCAACCATAATAGCTCACAAACTCCTTGAGCCATGGCCCGGTATTCTGCTTCTGCACTAGATCTAGCTACCACATTCTGTTTTTTACTCCTCCATGTTACTAAATTCCCACCAAGAAAGGTGCAATACCCGGTGGTAGATCTCTTATCAACCATAGATCCACCATAATCAACATCCGTATATGCTTCAAGTACTAGCCCTTTGTTGCGTTTAAAGAGGATGCCCTTCCCTGGAGAAGTTTGTAGGTAATGTAAAACTCTTTAAGCAGCTTGCAGATGAACCTCTTTTGGATTGTGCATAAATTGGCTAATCACACTCACAACATATGCTATGTCTGGCCTTGTGTGAGAGAGATAAATTAATCTTCCCACTAACCGTTGATACCTTTCCTTATCCACCGCAACATCATCTTCAGCTTCTCCAAGCTTCTGGTAATGATCTATTGGTGTGCTTATTGGCTTGCACGCCAACATCCCAGTTTCCTTGAGAAGGTCTGTAACATATTTCTGTTGGGAGATGAAAATTCCCTTCTTTGAATGTGCAACCTCAATTCCTAGAAAGTATTTCAGCCTTCCTAGTTCTTTAATCTCGAATTATGTGGCTAAATATTGTTTCAAAACCTCTCTTTCCTTTTGATCATTCCCTGTCACGATGATATTGTCAACGTATACAAGAAGAGCAGTTACTCCCCCTGAATTGGAATGTTTCACAAATAATGTGTGATCCCCTTGGCTTTGTTTGTAGCCCATCCTTGTCATTACCTTTGCAAATCTTCCAAACCATGCCCTTGGAGATTGTTTAAGTCCGTACAAGGCCTTCTTGAGTTTGCATACTTTATTGGCAGCTACATTTTTCTCAAATCCCAGTGGAATCTCCACATAAATTTCTTCTTCTAGATCTCCATACAAAAATGCGTTTTTTGCATCAAATTGCTGCAATTCCCAGTTATAATTGGCAGCTAAAGACAATAGAACCCTGATGGTATTCATCTTGGCTACTGGAGCAAATGTCTCTTGGTAATCGACTCCATATATCTGAGTGTATCTTTTAGCTACAAGTCTCGCCTTGTATCTTTCCAGTGACCCATCTGCCTTATATTTCACTGTGTACACCCACTTGCATCCAACTGGTTTTTTCCCTTCTAGTAGTGTCACCAACTCCAAGTTTTGTTTTTTCCTAAGGCCTGCATCTCAACATTCATAGCTTGTTTCCAATTTTCATTAGATAAAGCCTCAGATAAACTGGCGGGCATGTGAATGTTATTCAAACTTGTTAGGAAACTCCTATGGATTGGTGAGAATTTTTGAAATGATACAACATGTGAAAGTGGGTACACTGGTTGTTTTGTGCATGCCCTAGTTCCTTTTCAAAGAGCAATAGGACGCGAGTCATGTTTTTCGGGTTCAACTGGATTTTCAACTGAAAATGTTCTGACTCATCTTGTAAGATAGAATTCGGAGTTGTTACCTCAATTCCGGGATTTGAGTCTGATTCTTGGATCTGCACAGGTACAAAGTTTGAACCATTTCTTCTTGAGTACACTTTGCCAGTCATCCTATCATCAAGAGCTCTCACAGTATCATCAACAGGTGGAACGGACTCAGTAGAAGTTGGAAGGAATGACTTGGGATTTTGAAAAGTAAGTGAAGAAAGGTCAAGAAAAGGAAAATCCCTATCGGCCCCATCCTGATCCTTATCTTTCATAACCAAATTCCCCCTGAGGATAAGGAGTAGTGAAGTAAGACTTACTCTCATTGAAGGTGACATCAGCTGAGATGAAGAATTTTTTGGATGGTGGATGATAACACTTATATCCTTTTTTAGTAGAGGAATACCCAATAAAAACACATTTAACAGCCCGTGGATCCAACATTCCCCTGTTTTGCCTATGAATATGAACAAAACACTCGCAACCAAATATTCCGGGAACAAGATGACTTGTAGTACTTAGGTCAGGATAGAACTTTGAGAGTATTTCTATTGGACTTTTAAAACCTAAGACTCTAGACGGTAATCTGTTTATGAGATGTGTGGCTGTAAGAACTGCTTCCCCCCAATATGATTTTGGTACATTATTCTGAAATAAAAAAGCTCGGGTTGTATCAAGTAGGTGGCCATTTTTTCTTTCAGCAGTTCCATTTTGTTGTGGAGTGTTTATGCAAGAAGACTCAGGAATTATCCCTTCCTATTGAAAATATGGAGTTAAAGTCTGATTAAAATAGCCCCTTGCATTATCTGACCTAAACCTCTTGATTTTTACACCAAATTGGTTTTGTACCATGTCATGAAACAGTGGGAGGACTGTACTGAGCAAGAAAATCCAAGTGACTCTAGTGCAATCATCAATGAACGATACAAACCATCGTGCTCCAGAAATATTAGGAATAGATGAGGGACCCCAAATATCACTATGCATCAGACTGAAAGGAACAAAACTTCTTTTATCGTTGGGTGAAAAGGTTGCACGTTTGTGTTTTGCCAATTGACACACATCATGAAAACTCTCCATGTTTAACCCCTAAATAGAGAAGGAAACAAAATCTTAAGAATCCTAAATGATGGATGTCCTAGTCTACGATGGTGAAGCCAAATTTTTTCTTTACTAGGAGAGAGATGTTCAGAAAGGAATGATAAAGGGAGATTGCTCTTGGTAATATTCAGCTTACTTGGTGTCTCAAGTTAGTATAGTCCATCTCGTTCCTTAGCAATTCCAATCATCTTTCCCAAATTCTGGTCCTGAAATATACAATGAGTAGGAAAAAATGTCACGGTGCAATGTAAATCTCTTGTAAGCTTTTGAATGGAAACAAGATTTGTAGATAACTTAGGGACATAAAGAACATTTTTTAAAATGAGATTGGGACTGATTGGAACATCTCCTATTCCTGCAATAGTGGTTAGAGAACCATCAGCTGTGGTGATTTTTCTATTGCTTGGACAAGGATTGTAAGTGCTAAATTTATGTGACGAATGAGTCATATGATCTGTAGCACCTGAATCTATGACCCAAGAATTTACATAGGTTTCATCTGAGACATTTAATCCAATGGAAACAGGAAACTCACCTGAATGTGCTATTGAAGAAATACCTGAAGGTTTCTCAAGGTTATCCAATAGAGTTTTCAATTTGTCAATCTGATTCCACATGAATCTTCCCTAGGAATGTTCCTGATGCTTTGTTGCATCTGGTTCCACGGTATAAGAGTGGAATGAAGTTTCGCTGCTCTTCATTTTCGAAATGCAGCAATGAAATGCTATAATAAATTACTTTATAGCAGCAATGAAGGCTGCACGTATAATATAACCCAGAAAAAAAAAACTAAGGCGCTGATACCATGTGGAAATTTGGAAGAATGGTTTTCATTGATACTTCTCTTCTACAAATATACACCTCTATATATACAATTATTCCCAGTATCAAAAATAGAAATTTTCTAATCCTAATTGTATCATATCCCCTTGATAAGGGGATTACCCAACCATCTAAATAATTACAGATTACATAATCAGATCCCCTGATTAGGGGATTATCTAATCAGAGTTAACTTCCTAAATTAGCTAAGTTGACTTTTTCCAACAGATTTCTTAATTTCCAACGAAGTGAAGAATGCTAATTTGGAAACCTTAAGTTTACAAGATGAATTGCAGGATAGCGGCATTCAGCATAAGCTGCCAAATTCAACAACTCAAGCAGAAGTCAAGTGTGTTAGGCTCTAACGACACTTGTTGGCTAGTCAACTAATTATATAAATAAGTAAATGTTAATTATGACTTGATGTGTTAAGGCACCGCAACTCTAGTTCGATCATTTGAAGAAAAGGAAAGGGTAAAATGAAATCCAAGAAACAACTTTCCTTGGTTTTTCTTCTGATCGAAGAAAGAAAAAATTCTAAAAACCAGTTGAAAGCTGTTATATTGTTAAAAAAAAGGATACTGCATAAACTGAAAGAAATCTCCTCAATTGAATATAAAGTATACAATTGAATAGTTTGTGTCTTCTTCTGGAACCAAGCACAAAATGGTTCCTTGGTGTTTCTCTGAATAGAAGTTAAGCTTCAAAAAGAGCATTCATCTAAAGATATTGAAATAATGAAAGCTGCAACGTAAATTTGTATATCAATTTTTTCATTTCATCTAGATTTTATGTTGCTTGCTCTAACTCCATTAGGACAACCTCAAATTTCAAATATAGTACAACTGGAGGGCATGCTAGATGTATTCTCTCCAGTTCGCCAAATTCAAAAGAAATAGAATCTCATAGTGTGCCTGGGATTCTATCAAGAAATTGAAGTATTTCAAATGTTTTGACCCTACCGATTGTCTAATGCTTTTATAGGGAAGTAACACCAGTGGCAGGCACCTATCTTCTGCTCGAAATTGTCCAACTCCTCTGGTAATGTAGTTACACTAATTTTAGACGAGCAGGCAGATGTTATCTGGTATTTTGAGTCTCACACTCTCAATCAAAGAGATGTTTGAGTTAAGAACTTAAATTTGTCCTCATTTCCAGCCCAAGTATTATTATTAAACAAGGTTTTGACCTTTCGCCTAATTTGTAAGGACGTTGCCAAAGTTTTATTTCTGAGATGCTAGCAATTAGTCTTGATTCATATTGAGTAATTTGGCAACTGTATAACGTTTAAATTGTATTCAAGTAGACTAAATCAGAAATTATAATATCTTAGCATTCCGAAATCCTTGATACAAACCAATTCTTTTAAGTGCTTGTCACTATTTGACATTCGATGGATTTCTGAATATTGTTATCTTTGCTCTGGTAATTCTACACGTCAAACATTCCATGTATGCAAAACTCACTCCGTTGCTAATCAATCTTCTATAATTCACATGTCAATACGAAGACAGAAAAGTGGAAACTTGAAGACGCAGCTTATGAGCTTATATATGAAAAAATTGCAATGCTTGAAAAATCAAACCAACAGCTATATATTCCATGACCTGTGAAAATTTCAACAAAAAATTGGTTTCTGCACTCACAGTTTCAGGATTAGGGTCGAGGATTTTATGTATCAATGATGTTACAGCCGGAGAAAACCAGAATGGACATGAAAACTGTGCAGCGTTGATCTGTACAACAAGAAAGTGATGAGAACATTTCAATGTGATCAAAGAATAATATATAACAGAGTTCCTAGAGGACAGGTTGAACAATGCCAATGGAATCCATACGAAACTAACAGATCATCAAGGGATCCTATTAAATGCATGAGCATGGATCGTTGGTATATAGACACTGGCACACTAACAATATGCAGAACTCAATTTTTAAGTGGTGCTGACCCAATTTAACTTATCACTGTACTCATAATGGATATCATCTTTTTGCTATTTGCACCCAAAACCTTTCAAACGTGCATTTTGAAATGCAAAGTCCACAAAGAAAAAATGACTAATAAATGTCCAAAGGGAGCACTGAAAAGGTTGCATGTCTGGTACAAATGTTAAAAAATCTTTAACATGTTAGTGAATTAGGTAACATCACAATTCCTTCCATAAGACAAATTAAATACACGAAATGCATGAGAGTTTAAAAAATATAAGCCTTTCGGATGTTAGCAAATGAATCTGTGATACAGATCTGTGCTGATATATATAACACGTGTAACATAAAGCTAAGAATGAACAGATTGACCTTGTTATACAAGGAAGCCAGGTCTGTCTCGTCAAATGGTAGATATCCTGCCATTAAAACATAAAGGATCACACCACATGACCAAATATCAGCAGCAGCACCATCGTAACCTCGGTGGCTTAGTACCTAAAGACATTAGAGATAAATAACAAAGATATCAACAAAAGAATAAAATAAAGCGAGCTACAGGATTAACGAATTTCTGTCATATGCTTCTTGCATATCATTGGGCGTTCAATAGCAAAATAGATCTCTTCAGTTTGATATTTTCTTCTCAATTAAACAAGACCAATTATTTCACTATATATGGAGGATAACTAAATCCTTCACAAAGAAACAAGAAACTAATCTGAAAATTAGGAAGCCAATATGTTATTTATCGAGTTTATAAAGCCTTTACACAAAGTAAACCTTTCAAATCTATCTCATTTCATCTAGATAAAAATTCAACAAAATCATTGTGCAATCATTTATTCGAAATACCAATGGATGATTAATTAGGACAGGTAATATAGGACCTCTATGAATTAGTACATTGTATGCAGTAACGCGTGGATACCAACAAGATGTTAGAGTAGTGCTGGCATCTTGCTTTTGTACATATAAACAATCATATTTCATAAATATTTACTATACAGGCAATTCTTCATCTTTGTTTCTATACTACTAACTTTAGATGAAGTTCCTTTATGCATAGTTATTTATCTCATATTATAAAACCTTTGTTGAGATATTGTAAAATATAGCTTAGTGGAAGCTTAGTGCCTTAACTTTAGGTTGTGGTGTTTCTTCTTTCCCTTAATTCATGGAAATGGTTAGGATAGTTCTTGCCTATGTAATATACGATTTCTGTCATGGTTAATATATAAGAAACATTATATTTCTCATGGTATCAGAGCAAGGTTCGAAACCTTAGCCTCTCTATTTCTTCCTTCCAATTTTTTTGATCAAACCCTAATTTCCTTTTTCCTTTCTGTCCCAAGTTTAACTGTCACCATCGGCCCACCGCCGCCAGCACCTCTTCCGGCGACATGCTCCGGCTCCCTCGACTCACCACACGACAACCGGCGGCACTACCAAATGCCTGACGAGTGAGCCGCCTCCACGCGCCGCCGTCGGCATCTGGATGTGACCCCACGGGCCGCCGTCCTCCGATCCTCGTCGCGCCAATAGCGCCCGACCCTTCTCTTTCTGTTTTTACCACTTCCAGCCGGTGGGTCCCACGTTGAGGTGACTTTCAGTCTACTTTTTATTTTTTCGAACCCCATTGGTTGTCCTCTTCACTGTTCATCGACCAATCACCCATTTTCGGCAATCCATGTATTTGTTTAAGTTACAATAACTGAATCTTCTTCACAAAAAAAGGGTTTGGTCTCGTTTTCCTTTCAAGGGTCTCCTACCATTACCACCGAAAAGTTGAATGGTAAGAACTATTTGAACTTGTACTCTTCTGTTGAGTTATGATTTTTAGGTCAGTGTCTATCAGACTATCTTACTAAAAAATCTTCGGAGATTGATGCTAAATTGAAAAATGATTGGGAACAAGCTGATTATCAATTAGTATCCTTGTTATGGAACTCTATTAAGCCTAAATTAATGGCACATTTCTGTCCATATACGACTTGGTATGATGTCTGGACAAAGGCTAAAACCCTTTATGCTAATGGCATTTAGACTGTTCTTAGTCTAGCTGCTCTTCAGATGAGTGATCAAGATCTGTCTGAATATTTAACTCGGGCTCAATCCACTATTAATGAGTTCAAATTATTGCTTGTTAGTACTCATCTTCAACAGATGTTGACAAAACTTAATAATATGTTAATGGTATTTATTCTTCATGGTCTTCCGAAAGAGTATAGATCTGTTCGTGACCAGGCTCTAACAAATGCCATTGTTCCTACGATGGAAGAACTTATTATCCGCCTTATCAGAGTTTCCTTTTCCGGACATGGCACACAGCCAACCCCTGAGTCCTCCGCTCTTGTTTCTCATACGAATGACCGTGGCGGTGGAGGCTGAGGCCGTGGTCATGGCCGAGGTCGTGGTCGAGGGGGTAGAGGAAATCTCTATTGTATGTCATTGTGGTCGAGATAATCATACTCAGGATCGGCATTACAGTTTACATGGTTTACTCACCAAAACTGCTAATATCGCTCAATCCTTAACTAATTCCGAGTTGCAATCTGATTCTGAAATTACTCTTCTACTAGTGACTATAAAGAGTATTTACATTTGAAGGCAGCCCAACAAGCCACCTCTTCAGCTACTATTGTGCACACTAGTAATTCTACGGTTTGTCTCTCTCACTTTACACCTCTGGGATGGGTTTTGGATTCCGGTGCTTCCGATCACGTGGCTGGTAATTCCTCAATTTTCTCTGAAATATCACAAACCATATTTCCACATTATGTTACTGTTGCAGATGGTCTAAAATCCAAGCCACTAGAGTTGGACGGATCTCACCTACTTCCTCAAAATCTTTAAGTTTTGTCTTATTGCTTCCCAATTGTCCCTTTAATTTAATCTCCATAAGCAAATAAAAATTAAACAAGGAGCTTTTCACTTTCATCATCGAGCTAAGTTCCTTGGAATAGATACATAGCTATTGAGGTAATAGTGTTAGATCTCAGACGCTACTTCTTCGTCTAAAACCAATTGGCATTAGGAAGGTGCATACTCTTAACCTTAAAGATTAATTGTCGAGTTAATCTTTCGATTGTGACTTGGCCCACACTTGGACCTACCACCACAGGACAATTGCTTTCACACTATGTGGACCCAACAAATAGGATTTCGACTAATAATACATGTATTACGCTCAATCGAAAGATTAATTGTCGAGCTAAGCTACTTGGATGGATGCATAGTACTAAGCTAATATGGATTTAAACTAAAAGTCCATACATTGGGTTCAATTGGAAGATTAGTTAAGTGCGGGTTCATCTCTCTGTCTAAAGGTATTCTTATATATAGGTTTTCATTGCATGTTGCTTTGTTTTTGAAATAACAAGTTAATTGTAAAAAGACTAATTAATTCGTTTATTTAATTGGAAAAAGGGCAAACCCAGTGCACACGGCTCCCGCGCATCGAGCCACTATTGGGACTATTGTATGCAGCTTTCCCTTGCATTTCTGCAAGAGGTTGTTTCCATGACTCGAACTCGTGACTTCCAGATCACATGGCAACAACTTCACCATTATTTAATTGGAAAAAAATAATAATTTAATAAAGTCCATACTACTAGCTTTTGGATGAACCTAAACGGTTACATCAGTTGCTACTCTTGCCGCTAATCTAGCGATTGTATCTTGCACTAGTGGTTAGATTGTCACACCACCACTCCTTTAAAGTTCATTAGGTTGCTTTGGGACTTTAGATAGTTATTTTCTAAACAGCATCTGACGATGGTAAGTTAAATGACAACACCACATGTGTACATAGATACATATGTCACATAGATATGTGGATAAATATGGGTGGGGGAGGGGAGACAAAGAGAAGAGGGAGGGAGGGAGGGAGGGATTGACATTAAGGCACTAGTCCATGTGACCAGTCTGCCAAGAAAGAAAGAACTGGTGGCAAACAAAGAAGGTAAAACAACAAAACTTTGAGCACTAGGAATTGGTCAAGATGTTTGAAGCAATCATAGCACTTGGATGCATACGAAGATTAGCAGCAATTGTACATAATGACCTTTCTAAAAATTGTAGTATGTGCTCTTAGGTGCTCCGACTCTCAAATAAATTCAGATTTTGACTTTGTTACAATGTTGGGAAAGTCGCATTACTATTTTAACTGCCATTTACTTTACTTTTCTTTTGATAAAACGGTGTCGTTCTAATGAGTACTAAATAGGGTAGTTGTATTCAAATTTCAGTTTTGACAGTTAATAAATCTGATTTCAGCTCTTTCTCCCTCTATATCTCGAATTCTCTCTCTCAAACTCTTCTTTTCAGCTGCCTGAGCTAACAGACTTCAACCAAGGACATAACGAGTCAGGAAGGTAACCAAAAGACCAGCATGCTGCATCCGAAAAATATCACAAAATAACATGCAGGTGGCAGTATGTGTTATATAAGTTTTATACAACAGTTTATAAGCCTTTAACGAAAAATCATACCTCAGGTGCAACATAATTTGGAGTCCCACACGTTGTATGTAGAAGATCAACTCCCTGGACATGGATTTAGTAAGAAGGAGAAAAATGCAAACACAGTGAATGACATTCATCACCCTAAAGTAAAACACAACCAGAAGCAACACCATCCAGAATCATCTCAATAAAATGGTAATTGTGCTTACTTGTTGGGGCAACGCGCTCAGTCCAAAATCAGAAACCTTCAAGTTTCCTTTGGAATCAAGGAGCAGGTTTTCAGGCTATACATACAGTTTATCTATTAGATTTAGAACCCTATGAAAAGTAATGGTTACAATGCAAAATTATCTAAAAACTGCCTCACCTTTAAGTCACGGTGATACACCCCCTTGCTGTGGCAATGCGAAACTGCATCGATGAGTTGTTGAAAGTATCTCCTGGATTCATTCTCAGAAAGCCTTCCATGGTGAACCTGAGTGTCCAGAAATATATTAAGGGCAGTCAGTCATGCATATAACTGGTAACCACAGAAAAAAAAAAAAAAAGAAAACGTTAGAACATTCCATCTGCATGTTGGTGATAGCATGAGTCCAATCATAGTTTCTCTACAGTTTGAAAGCTATGGGCACAGATATACACATATACATGTATACAAATGTGTGATTGGAAATGTATCAGCTCTACACCCTCCCTATTATTGTATCCTCATACAAGTACACAAATTGCACAAACATGACATAGATTTCAGGTGTATATTTAATCAAATGAATGATTGTTTCTATATAAATGATTCCAATAAGAAAATATCATATTTTTCAGAAATTATAGAAGTACTTACAATTTTATCAAAAAGTTCTCCTCCAGTCACAAACTCCAGAACTATGTATATTTTTGCATGGCTAGCTAAAACCTGGAAGACAAAGGAACAAAAAAGGAAAGATCGTCAAGAAAAACAGCAGATCCCTATAAAAAGAATTATATTAAACTAGATATTCAAAAGAATATCTAAATCAATCTTAAAGCATTATAAGCAGCTTAAGCATACCTCATGCAACCTGACTATACAAGGATGTCTGACAATCTTCATTATGGAAATCTCTCGTTTTATCTGGTAACCAACTTGAATAAGTACACAATGACTTGATAAAATAAGGAAAGAATCAAAAATAACAGAGAGCTCCTGATTCTAAAGTATATCGGAATGATTATAGTGGGTTCTTGATTCATAGAAATACCATAGCTTCAATATCACAATCCCATAAGTGTAAGATTTTTTTCATTGCTTGGCATGCAGACTTCAACATGAATTTGCAATGGGCGGAATACTATTGTCACTTTGCTTTTTGTGTGAATTTGTAGTGTTAACTAATTTTAGACAATTAATTGACACTATAAACTTCACACCACAGACCCCACATAGTGGGATAAGGTGCAATTGATGATGATGATGATGATGATGATGATGATGATGATGATGATGATGGAATAGTATTGACCACTGCCCACATGAGGAAATAAAGTGACTACCTGATCAACCATTTTGTGCTTGAGAATGGTACTCTTGGCCAAGACTTTGATAGCCACACTGTCACCATTCTCCATATTCTGTGCAAACTTAACTTTCGCAAAAGTACCCTCTCCAATGGTTCTTCCAAGCTCATATTTTCCAACCTTTCTCTTTACTGCCTTCATTTTCTTTTGACAATGTTCATTTCCCACAGCAGTTCCAAAACTCGCCTACTTAAACAAACATGAACATCTTCATCTTCGCACGAAAAGTCAATTGGGATATCAGGACGCCCAAAAGTAAAAATGCATAAACATCAATGATCATAATCAATTATATCACACAAAATAAATTAATCCAACAAATTATAACTTTCAGGCGGACCTTGCTATACTACCAACCTAAAAAATTCATGACAATCCAATTGATCACACGACACACAAAGTAATTGAACTAAAAATGAAAAACAGTACCAAACAAAAAAAAACAAATTATATATGTATAAACATATAGATAAGGGAATATTCGCTACCTACTGCCTTCTTCTGCATTAAGATAAGCCGAAAAAAAATTAGATTGCACTAACCGGACAGAATTAAAATACTACAGTAACATTTACCACGCTCATTATAAGGGATAAATTTATACCGTTCTACAGGAGTCTAGACCCGCCGGAGACAAAGGAACGAGATCCGATCGCCGGAGCTGAAGCTGAATAATTGAGTAATTTTCGTTTTTTAAACTAAGTTCAATGGAGTTCAGAGAGGAGAGAGGGAAAAAGTGATTAATTTTGACCAGCAAATGTAGTATTATCTATTTATAGTTCAACTCCGAACTCCCTTTCTTTACTATATTTATCTACTAATTTATATTAAGGTGGCGCTATTTGCACCCCCAATATTTGATTAATACACCACATTTCTATATACATTCCACTCTTATTTTACAAACCCATCTAATTACTAAATACACCACACATATATATATCCAATTTTAGCCTCCAAATTAAAAAACTCTAACTTAACATACACCCCCACAAAAATCCTACACCCCACCCTCATTTCTCCTCTCTTTCTCTTCTCACACCCCAAATCTCACACTCCAATCTCTCCCAAAAAGATGTTGACATACTTTAGAAGGAGGAAGAGTAGAAGAAACGGGGCGGAGGAGGCTTCACCGGCGGCCGAACCGCAAGAGGATGTAAGTTTTTTTTTAAATTTTCAATATTTTGCAATGTTATAGTCTAATCTTGTCCAAAAATTGGGTATTTTTGTTTTCTTGAATGCTTTAGGGGTTGAGCTCATCGAATTGTTGTTGAAAATTGAGTATTTAATTGAAATTGTTGTTGAAACATTGAATGATTTTGGATAGTTTCGTAGAGGCACACGAATGTGTTGGTTTTTTTGAAGAGGCACGATTTTTTTTTTAAAGAGCAACTGTTGTGCCTTAAGGCACAACATTATTTTTTAAAAAAATTGAGCACACTGTCGTGCCTTAAGGCACGACAGTATTTTTTTTTAAAAAAAATTACCACACTGTTGTGCCTTGCCAAAAAATAAGCCACGATAGTATTTTTTTAAAAAAAAAATGAGGCACATTGTCGTGCCTTGCCAAAAATAAGGTACGAATGAGTTTTTTTTTTTTTTTTTGAAAAACAAGACACACTATCGTGCCTTGATAAAATATTGCATACTATCGTGCCTTGTCAAAAATAAGGCACGAAAAGATTTTTTTTTCCAAAAATGAGCACACTATCGTGCCTTGCCAAAAATAAGGCACGAATGGACTTTTTTTTAATAATGAGGCACTCTATCGTGCCTTTGCTATGACTTTGAAAAATAATGTGAGATATGGTCGTTTTGTTCTAGTAGAGTTCATCACTTGTAATTTCTCCTTGCATATGATTTGCTTTTACTACAATTCGCTTCTACTAATACTTATATTGTAGTGCATTAAAAGTTATTTGTAATTTTATAAATAGTTGAACTGTTTCAAAATTATGCTAAACTTTTTTTTGTTATTAATAATCCGATTCCTATTGTACATGTTCAGTGGGCTCGGAAGATGGAGTCTTTTCAGTTGAGAAAATTTCGTAAGTTGTGAAAATGCCTGTGTAATCCGTAACAATACTTTAGTCTTGGACTTGATTCGTCTCATTATTGGTTGGACAAACAACACTATACTGTGTGGGGTTCATACTTGAATCCTGTCAAAATATTAAACAAATTCATAAAAAAAAACTTAAACAAAAATAAAACATGGCACGATCGTGCCTTTTAATATATGGCACGATCGTGCCTAATTAAAATACATAGCACGATCGTACCTTATTTAAATACATGACACGATAGTGCCTTTTAATTAAAATACATAGCACGATCGTACCTTATTTAAATACATGGCACGATAGTGCCTTTTTTAAATACATGGCACGATCGTGCCACATTTTTATGATCGTGCCATGTAGAAAATTGGCACTATCTTGCCATGGCGAAATTTGTGCGTAAGGTGCACGATCCAGTCGAAATTTTGAACGAAAAAAACTTGAAAAATAGGAAAAGTATGATACTTAAAGCAATAAAGTATTAAAATTCTTACATTATTGGTGTCGATGAATTCATTCGGGTCCATATTTGCAGCGAATTTAGGGTTTCGATTTTTTTTTTTTTTTTTGAAGATTTTGTAGAGAGAAGAATAATGAGAGAGTGTGAAAGGAAAAAGAATATCATATGTTTAAAAAAGAGATGTGGTGTATTTACACTGTTTTATTTTATTAAGGGTATCATAGTCTTTTTAACTTATGACATTTTTGTAAATATTGGGAGTGAGTATATTAATCAAATCCTGTGGGCCAAATAGCGCCACCCTTATATTAATTATTTTTTTTAATAAGTTGAGAATATTGGACTATTGGTGGGAGGAGAGAGAATAAATTTCAAATAAACTTAAAGACACTGAGTTCGAACTCTGGTCAATACCCTTATAAAGAGTGAGCGATACCACTTGTTATTTATATTAATTGTACTTTATTTTATATTTTAAAAATAATTATCAACTTTTGTTATTCCACTTTACGATTACAATTAGACTGGGGCTTACAGATTATTAGTCGCCATCAAAAGATGAAACATATAGTACAACTGGGGTCTATTATTATATTTATTTAATTTAATTAATGATGTAATAATTTTAAGATTCGAATTTATATTATGATTATGCGTACGGAGGTTATCAAAAGTAATGCAATTACTTCAAAAGTTAAATCCTATGTTGTTTCCTCTCAAAAAAATAAAAAATCCTATGTTGTTCCATTATAATAATGAGGATTGAGCATTTTTGAGACAAAAGCACAAAAAATTCGGTCATGTATGGTTATGTCTCAATTGTCCATTCCATTAGAGTCACCCTGTCCTTTTTTAGTCGGGCACTCACTGGGTGCCGATCCGGTGGCTAAGAATTTACCCATGATATTTTTATCGGGTCCATTCTATAGTATTCAAGGCCCGAAAAAACACCAGGACTCAAAAATCCGGTCCGAAAATCTTCAAGGGCCGAAAAATACCAGGCCTGCAATCCGTTTTTTTTTTGTATTTTTTTTTGATGCTTTTTATGCTCTAGACCGGGCTTGGGCTATGAAATTAGAGGCCCAGTCACTGTTTGGCCCAGCCCGGTCCAATTTCCTTCTTTGGCCCTGTGGGCCGGCACCGGGTTGACAACTCTAATTCCAGTTTCTAATGTTAACAATGAAATTTGAGATTTTACTTGTTTTCGTGTGAGAAATTGAATTGATAAGGAAATTACTATACTGACCTCGCCTAGGTCGAAATTACCGTATTGACCTCGCCTCGCTTGAAATTATCAAAATGCTCCCAAGATCCGCGACTTTTTTATATGGGTCCCGACCCGAGTATCCAGGTCAGGTCGCCCGCGAACTCACCACCATTGATGAAGTGCCCCGTGTACGTTGATCTGTATTTCACGGTGAACAATACTAAATTACCTCTCTCTTTAGCTTTTCAATACCTCAATTACCTGATTCTGACTTAAGCTTTGAAGGACATTAGCTGGTGGCCACCCCGGCTAGCCTAACGTTTGCTCTGTTTCAGGTTCCCTCGAACAAAGTACCTCACCTCGCCCCCTAGACTCTGGGTCAAGTACATATGATTTACCTTCCTAAATCAGTTGGGGTCGTCTGTGGGAAAGAGATCTAGCTAAAGATGTAGGAAACACCACAGAAGACGATGGAGACACCCCATCACGCTTCGAAGACACCTCAAAGGATTATAAAGGAACCTCCCCGAGGAGGGTCGCCTATTCATTCACTTCAGTTCGTGGAACCCTCCTTGGTCCGAGAGGATGAGCCGATTATCCACATGAAATGTAGCGATTTCGAGAAGATGTTAGATAAGATGTTGGAGGATAGAGAGAGCAAAGGCAAGAAGGTCATGGAGGCACCTTCCTAAAGTTCCCCATGGAAAAGAGGAAATATGGAGAAATGAAACCAAGTGCAAGATGACTTGGAAGAAGTGGCTAGTCAAGTGGCTAGGCCACCAGCGAGGTGACAAGTGGAGGTCCTAGGGCGAACCGATCGCCAAGCCAGGAAATATAAATGAGCTAAGTGAGCAAATTGAGCACATCACATGGCATCTAGATGATTTGAAGTGGAGAGGAGCTATAACACCCGCTTTGCAAAAGAAAGGATCCCCATTTTCATTCGAGATCCTAGCGGAGGTGGTCATGCCAAACTTCAAACTTCCTGACCTCCAAAAACATGATGGGAATAGGGACCCTCACAAGCATCTCACTACTTTTGACCATGAGATGCAGTTGTATGGGCAATCCGACGCCGTGAACGCTAGGATACTTATAACAACATTGATTGGGAAAGTGCAAGAATGGTTCATGGGGTTGCCTAGGGGAACCACGGTCTTCTACAAACAATTGGCTCGGATATACTTATATTAGTTCACAAGCCAAAAGCGAGCTCGAAGGTCAGCTTCACATTGACTTGTGAAGAAGTTGGGCAAAGGAGAAAAGAAAAGAGAAGGTCAAGAAAGCTAGAAAAATGGCGGAATATAGGGTCTAACACTCGGAGCAATACGAGGTGATAGATCTTGATCTAGGTGACCTGGAGAGATTCACTAAAATTGGGTCCCAAATGGACTCGAAGTTAGAAATAATGATGATTTAGTTTCTTAAGGAGAACATGGATATCTTCGCCTGGAAACCCTCCAATTTCCAAAGCATAGACCCCGAAATGATGGTGCATCTGCTAAATATGGACCCATTAGCGAGGCCAGTAAAACAGAAAAAGTGAAGCTTTGGAAGCGGGAGAAATAAGATTATAGAAGGTGAGGTGAACAAATTTTTGGAAACGGGGTATGTGGTTGAGATTCAATTCACGGAATGACAGTCAAATGTGGTAGTGGTGGTGCCTAAAGCTAATGATAAACGGAGGATGTGTACCCTTATCCACTACCTCGCATTGATCTTTTGGTTGACTCCACCGCGGGATGTGCGTTGCTTAGCATGATATGGATGATTACCAAGGGTATCATCAAACCTTTACGGCCGAGAAAGATCGCGACAAGACTTTGTTTATAACTGAGAACAAAGTTTATTGTTACTTGGTAATGCCTTTCGGGCTAAAGAATGTTGGAGCTACTTATTAGAGGTTGGCCAACCTCTTGTTCAGATAGATATTGGCAAATCAATGGAGGTGTATGTTGATGATATGTTGGTGAAAAGTGTAGGTCCCAAGGGGTGTTAATGTAAAGTCTAGAAGGGGGAGAGGTTTGAATAGACTTTACCAAGTTTTCGATTTTATCCTTTAAATCAGAGTTTTAAATCACAAGTCAGCTAAGTCCTTGAGGGACATCTTAGTTCAACCTTGACAGTAGAGTTAGCCACTCAACAGACTCAAGAGAGCTGTTGATACGATAACTCAGTTGAGTGAGGTGACCTATTTAGAAATACATCAGACTTGGTTTTTCAGCGGAAGTCTTACACCCTTTGATTAAAATATGTTTTCAACACTTATTTTTATGTTAAGTTATTATCAGTAGACTTGGCAAATTTAACAAACAACATATAAGATATGCAAGAAATAAATGTGCTGAATGTAAAAGATACAGAGCACTTTTATAGTGGTTTGAGGATGGGGTAATTCCTCAAATCCACTCTTCTCCAACACCTAGAGGTAATCCACTAAGTAACAGTGATTTTGTTCCAAAAGGATGAGAGTCCGAGCAAGACTTGATCACACAGCTGGCTTCACTCCTGGGACTCAGCTCTTCACAAGATGATTGTCCTGCTACTTCAGCTCCTTTAGATTTTTGGATTTGATCACGTAGCCCTCAAACAAGTCCAAAGACTGGTTCAATAAGAAACTCACTGCGCTTCCTTCCACCTTGGATGTGCAGACCCCTTGTCTTTCAAACAATGTTTCATCTTCAACAGTTTGAAGTTGTCTTTCCTTCACTGAGTGTGTTGGATCGATTTCCTTCGAGTTTTAGGCTTGAGGATTGAATGTATAGCTTGAGAGTATTTTGCTCTTTGCTTGAATGTTTGGAGGTATATGTCTATTGCTTCGTTGCGTAAGTACTCTCTCAAATGAATTCCTCAGCCTTTTATAGTACATGTTTGAAAAATATATCCATTGAAGAGATAGATCCATTTTTCAAACTACACTTCATGGTCGTTAGCTTATCTTTTATGCAGCATTTGATGTCGACTAATCCTTGTATTAATGCTCTGCAACATGCTTGAATCTCTGTAGGTTTGCAGGAGCATCCCATTGGTTCTCAGCTATTTGCACTCTTTCAGCAAAACAACTTTATGGTTTGCAGTCTGTCATGTTTCCTCTTTCAACAAAGATTTGACTTTGCTTATCAACGGATATCTTCAGCTTTCTTGATTCCTTTTTGCTGTCGAACCCCTTTGATATTCTTCTCCACTTATCTGTGAGTGACTTAGCTGTCAGTCGGCTGACTAAGATAACTTTTTGGTACTTGACTGATCCTTCACTGCACTCAGCTGACACACAACAGAGTCTTCACTTCAATCTTCAGTCAACTTCTGCAATCTTCAACTTGGCTACTTTGACTCAACTAATAGAACCCTATCAATTACATAGTTGATTTTACAGCAGAATTTGGTATGCCAACTTCCTAATCTAAGTTTTACATAATATCATCAAAATCTATTACAAACAAATTTCCCAACAATTTCCCCCTTTTTGATGATGCCAAAACTTAAATAAAATAACAAAGTAAATAGTGCTTGAAAAAGAATGATTGTATTTGTAACACCTGGGAAAAAAAGTGTATTTAATTAGTTATATAGCCGATTAGTGTATTAATATTATTATTGGATTTATTATCCAATTACATGGCCCATGAGGAATCCTAAGGTGCTTGAGAAACTAGCTAGGGTTATTATATTAGGAGTCTTTCGTTATTAGGGTTTTATTATACCACATTAGAGATGACAAAAAGAAAAACGTTCTAGCTCTATTTCTCTGCGCCATCACAACCTCCATCGTCTACCATACAACTACGACAAAGTTTTTCTTCAACGCCATGATCCCTCAATTGCCTTCCCTATTTCATTCTTAACTTCTAATGTAATTTACTTCTAAATTTCGAAACCCAAGCTGTACTTTTCAAACTTTTCTGCGATTTTAATATGTTATTCCTCATAAAGTTTTTATCGTACTGTTAAAATTTCATACTAATCCAATCAGTACTTTTGTAGTTATTGAATTTTCAAACTAAGATGCCAGAATTTATGTTATTCCCTTTTTTCGTTTTAGAAAATCCAAAAACCTACTTATCCGAAATTCGTGAAATTGGAATATGTTATGTTACCATATGTTTAAAATATTCAGTTAAATTTTTATATACCTTTGAGTTGTATTTTATTTTATATGAAATTCGCATTCATGCTTTCCAAATCTTGAATATACTTTGTTTCTGATTTACAAATTCTAGAAACCATGTATAAAGACCTTGAAAATATCTGAAAATTTTGTATGTTATGTATTATAGCGTTTAATACCGTGTGGTAAAATATCAGATCATGCAAACTTATATTATTTTTAAATATTTATTAGTTTCCAAAATGTTACAGTTTTAGCAATGGCAAAAGGTTCAGTTTTTGAAATTCAAAACCTATAGTTAATGAATTTAATATATTATGATTTTTGTATATGTTATACTATGATGTGTATGTTATACATTATTAAAGTTTCAAATCATATAGTACTATATTTATTTAAAAATGAGTTTTCTACCGTAGCTATTCAGGTTTTAATATTACAACAATTTCAGTTTCACAAATTCAAAACCTATAGCTAAACATTCCCAATCTTTATGAAATTTTTATATGATATATATTTTTGAATCTATTATCTACTGTAGAAATATTGAATAATTCCAGTAAAATTTTTATGAGAAAATATTATTCGATCCAAACTGCGCAGAGATTTAGTATTGTTCAAACCTACCAAGTTAAACCCTAAACCATAAAAAAATACCATGAGCTTCCAAGAATGTTATTTTAGTGTTTTCGATATTGAGGTTAATACTTAAGTTTTGACTTCTAGGAACTAACAACATGATTGATATGAATGAATGGAATTAGATTGGAATGGAATGAATTTAGGAATGGAATAACATTAGGAATGAAATGTTGTAGTATTACTATTCCTATGATTGGTATGTACAAGGAATGGAGAAATGAATGGATGACAATTTTTTACTTGATTTAAATATCTTGATTGGTAATTATAAATTAATGATAGTAATTGAGAAAAATAATTTTAAAGTATCAAATTCTCTTAAATAAGATTTTTAAATAAATTGTATTAAATATGTTATTCGTAAATTGATATAAGATTATTTTAATGCGTGCTAAATAATATATATATATATATATATATCTATGATATCAAAAATATTTTATATAATATTTTTTAGGGATAATTACAAAAATACCCCTGAGATGTGGGCTAATTACAAAAAAAATCCAGAGATATTTTAAAATTACAAAAAATCCCATCAGGTTTGATTATGTGTTAAATTTAAAGGGGTAACTATAGTATTTTTATAAATATCAGGGGGGTTTTGATATATTTTTGCTTATGAATGAGGAAAATGTAAGACAAAATCAAACCTCAATGGTTTTTTTTTGTAATTTTAAAAAATCTCTGGGTTTTTATGTAATTATCCCAAACCTCAGGGGTATTTTTGTAATTATCTCTATTTTTTATAAGAAAATATTGAAAATCAACAAAAGAATTCTATATCAAAATTTTGATTTAACTATTGAATATTGATAGAAATTGACTATGATTTATTAAAATACTAAATATAACTTATATTTAAATTATAAATAATTTTTTTATTTATAACACTACTTTTCGAAAATATAGATTATATCCAACATTTTTAGTCATTTATAGAAAGATAAATTTATTAAAAATAAAATTTGAGTCATTCTTGATGATTGAGAATAGCTAAACCCATGGGGGAGAGGAGGAATGGTCATTCCCTTACTTTTGGGAATAGGGATTTCCATGGGAATCATGAGTATTCCCATTACTAAAGCATACCAAACATGTGAATGAGAATGAAACAAGGAATGCTCATTCCATTCCTACTCCATTCCCACATACCAATCATGTTGTAAGATGTATATATATCCATGTTAGGCGACGAGGATGGCGCGCTCTGAAGTTCAATAGGGATATAACATCAAATCATTCACTATTTTTCAAGCAAAGTTTCGAGGTGGGGTTTGTTTTCTAAACTATATTGTCCTTGTTAAATGCTTACATTTTTTGCATGAATGTGTAGTACAGTTGCTTTAGACATCCATGAGCCAGGGACTCAAGAGGTCCGGGGTTGATGTATCCCTCAGGTGGAACCCCTGCAATGCAATATATGTTTATGTCTACGGTTTTTCAAAAGATCTTTGTTATGTTCTATTGGATTGTATTTGCATGCCTATGTGAGATATCTGTGTATTTAGTTTGGACAATTTTAACTCCACTGAGTTGTTCGCTCACCCCAATTATAATCCAACTTTTCAGGTTAAGGAGTTGGCGATGGTTATTGGCGGTGGATAATGGCGATGGCCTATGAAGCTATTGGAGTAATGTTTTTGATTTTAAAATGTTAATTTTTAATTGAATACGAAATTGTTAAACAAATTATGATTTTCCAAGTATATTTATTTACGATGCTAGACTTAATGTAATTTATTGGTATTGAGAATAAATCTTCAACTTCTAGGAACTTTCGATTTGAGATAATAACTGTTGAATTACGATGATTTTTCTAAGTTTAATTGTTCAGATAAACTTAAAAGGGTTGTTTTTCTATAAATTGTCAAATGTGTAGATTTGATATAAGTAAATGAAAATTTAAGATTTCTATACTTTATAATTTGCTTTCGCTGTTTCTATTGAATTTTGAATGGAATATGTTTACAGACCGATTGTCCTTTATGAAATAAATGTATGTACGCGATTTTTCAAAGTCTTTCACTGTCAAATGGCTTTTTACAATTATATGTGGGTAACAAATTTTATTCTAATTATGTTATGCGATTGTTTCCACTGTAATTATTGTTCTTTTGAAAATTAAATGGCTCGCTATAACGAGTTGTCTTTCTCATGTTTCTTATGGAAAAAAATATACGTTAAAATGAATATTTGCACACATTTTATAGTTTAAAATTTCAGGGCGTTACAGGTGGTATCAGAGCAGGTCTACTTTCCTGTAGACTTGCAAAATAATATATATGTAATTTTCGTGTGTGTAACTTTCAAGACCAACAGTCTCAACTGACTTGGTCTGCTGTCCATCCTGTGCCTCAGCTGTTTCAACATCGTCCTCGGTCTACAGTGTAGTTGGAATTTCAGCTGAGACAATCTTAACCATCAAAGGTTTGTCAATCCCACTCTACTGTTCTTGTTGTGTCTCACCATCGCCTCCTAACTTCAGTTTGTTTATGTCTCCCACAGCCTCTTCCAACCCTGCTGTGGTGTGTTCAGTTTCCCCCTCAGCTGGATCACCAGCTGAATCACGGGCAGCATGGTCAATTGACACTTGAGACTCAGATGTTCCCTTTGAGTTGTCAGTCGTTTGGGCAGTTGTCTCAACAACATTAACAGGGCTTGGCTCAGCTAGGTTGCCCACTACATCTTCATCCCTAGCTTCATCGTCAGTTTCCCTGGTTTGTCCTTCTGAGTGCGCTGGTGAGGTTGTTTCAGCGATTTGCCTCACCGTGTTAAGAATAGTAGGGGTTGGAGAGATTTGACTTGAAGATGACTCTCCAGGGCCCCTGAGCATAGATTGCTCATGCATCACTAAGGACTCCTTCAGTGCTTGCTGCAGCTCAACCTTCCCAACTGGGCCAGCTGCATCCAAAATCTCTATGTCGCTATTGCTGGCTCGTTCAATGGCTTCCTCAGGAATATTTGGATCTGTGAAGGCACAAGAGTGAGGTTTTAGGTGTTAGTCCAAGTGGCTACAATAATCTAGAGGGGGATGAATAGATTATCCTGGTTTTTTGATTTTCGCCCTCTTTTTCGAATGTAAGAATGATAACAAAAATGAAAGTGCGGGAATGTAAACAACACTCGATGATATATAGAGGTTAAACCCACCTAGGGCCTAATCCTCTACCACCCCGGTATGTCCGGAATGGATTTCAAAAAAAGAAAAAAGTTTATTAATAGATACCAAACTATTACAACCTTTACCTTAAAGAACACCTCACTCTTCTTACAACACCACCTATGAAGATTACCACAATCTTCTTACACCAATGAATAGTACCACACTCTTCAACACCTAAAATCACCCAAGTGTGCTCTTACCACAAGAACACCAATAAGGATGTCTTGTTTTGGATGATTGAAAACAATTCAAGATTACAACTCAAATTAAGTACAAGAATCAAGCCTAGTACTCAAGATGTGCAAGTGAAAGATTTAGGCTAAATACAACAAGAATATGAAAGTGAAGAATAAGAAGTTTGCTTGTGTTTGTATTGTTTGTGTTGTTGTGTCTTGTTGCTTCAATCCTTCATCTATTTATAGGATAGGTCTTGAATTTGATTATCAGACACAGGGTCCTCCTTGGAGATTGAAATCTGTAAAACATTGCAAATCAAATGGAGATTATAGTTGTTAGAAATCAATCCCTTAAAATCATGAAAAACTGTCTGTTGTGCAACAAATAGTTTGCTGATAAATTAGGTCGACCGGTTGACCTCTAATGAAAAATTCAAATTGTATAGTGATTTTAAAGGCTTGGACTGGTCCAATAGGGGGTTGGACCAGTCGACCAAGGGTTCGACCGGTCGACCCCTAGTTGGACCGGTTGGCCTTGATAGAAATTAAAACAGAAAGCTTTGGTGCGAATTAACTTGACTCAGGCACCGGTCGATCGGTTGGTTCTGAGCCGATTTTGTTTCTATTTCATTTCTGTTTTCCAAAATCAATCTTCAGGCACAGGTTACCCTCTAGGGCGACCGGTTGACCTTGAAACAGAAGTGTTATCCAATTTTTGTCAAAAATAAACTTCAAGAAATACTCCGAAAAATTAGTAAAAATAATTTAAATCAATTAGGAGTACTTGGACAACATTTAAGGACATTGTTTCGGTGAAAAACTCAGTAAAATAAAATCATCAAAATTACGATAAAAACATTTATATAACAAACTCCCCCCTTTTGATGATTACAAACCAAAACAATTTTAGAAGGTCGATTTTTAAAACGAAACAAATTTTCCCGGTCAAAAATAACTATCCATTTTAGGCGACGCTTTTCATGAATAAGAATCATAAAGATATGAGCAAAGATTTTTCAAAACATTTAATAAAAGCCCCCCTTATCAACATGCAAATCAAGAGTAGGCATAAAAGCAAACAACTAAAAGCTAAAAGCTCAGCTTTTACAATATGAACTTGAATTTGAAGAGCTTAAAAGCTCCTCCTGTCAAAAAAAAAAAAAAAATAAAATCATTAGTCATATGTAAAAGTCCATTATACATCTATTGGACTAAGTTTCATCCTTAGGTTTTGGCTTTTTCATCCATAGATTATAACTTTTTTTGCGAGCTTTTTCTAGCTTCGTTGATCTAAACATAAGCTTATGAGCTTAATTCATTTTTCTCCCCCTTTGCAATCATCAAAAATACTATTAGCACGATAAAAACATCATAAATACATATCAAAGTGCAATAATAGACGAAAAGGAACTAAAATAGACTGAGGCAGAGACAAAACTGATTTAAACAAAAAAATGCCCATGGTTGACCGGTTGGAGGGGGTTCGACCGGTCCAGGGCTTGGTCAATCGGTCGACCCCTCTGTCATCCGGTCCCTGAAACTCAGTTTTTGGTTCTGTCCGAATTTTGAGTTTAAAATATGATTTTCACCCCTAAGTTTTAAAAATGCTCAAAATGCAATCATAAACCTTATTCGATATGCATTATGCCTAAACGAGCTCGAATTGACGCAAAAGATTCGGCGGCTAAAGATTTTGTGAAAATATCCGCGAGTTGATCTTGAGACGGAACAAAGCACATCTCAATTTTTCATTTGGAAACATAATCGCTTAGAAAATAGTGTCGGACCTCAATATGTTTTGTTCGGTTATGATGAACCTGATTTTTAGCAATATTTATAGCGGACGTGTTATCACAAAATATAGAAACATTTCAAAAGAACATTTGTAATCTGCTAAGGTTTATTTCATCCAAAGAAGTTGAGTACAACAAAAGGCCGCGGAAATATATCCGACTTCGACCGTTGATAAAGATACACAATTTTGATTCTTTGAAAACCAAGATACTAGACAATCGCCTAAAAATTGACATGATCCGGAAGTACTTTTGCGATCATCAATATTTCCTGCATAGTCCGAATCACTATATCCTTTAAGAGAAAAATTTTCGTTCTTTGGATAAAACAAGCCATATGAAATAGTGCCTTTCAAATATCGAAAAATTCTTTTAACGGCACTCACATGAGATTCTTTGGGATTGCTTTGAAAACGAGGGCATAGGCATACGACATGAAGAATATCGGGTCTACTTGTGTTTAAGTAAAGTAAACTACCAATCATATCTCGATACTTTGATTCATCAACCGACTTACCTTTTTCATCCTTGTCTAGCTTGATGTTGGTTGCCATTGGAGTAGTAACAATCCTTTTTCTTTAGAAGTTTTTTATATACTTTGATTGTGATATGTAAATGCCTTCTTGACATTGTTTTATTTGAAGTCCAATAAAGAAATTGAGCTCTCCCATCATGCTCATCTCAAATTCACCTTGCACTAGCTTGGAAAATTTCTTACAAAGAGATTCATTAGTAGCACCAAATATAATATCATCAACATAAATTTGAACTAACAAACAATCTTGCCCTTTTTCAAAAACAAAGAGAGTAGTATCAACTTTACATCTTGAAAATCCATTTTGTAAAAGAAAAGAGCTAAGTCTATCATACCATGCCCGGGGTGCTTGTTTTAAACCATATAAGGCCTTTTTAAGTTCATAAACATCATTTGGCCTTGAAAAATTTTCAAACCCCGGAGGTTGTTTTACATAGACTTTTTTTTGAATAAAACCATTTAAAAAAACGGATTTAACATCCATTTGGTAAAGCTTAAAAATTTTAAAACAAGAATAGGCAAGTAAAATATGATTTGCTTCTAAATGTGCTGCGGGTGCAAATGTTTCATCATAGTTAATACCTTCTTTTTGATAATACCCTTGGGCCACTAACCTTGCCTTGTTTCAAACAATATTGCCTTGGTCATCGAGATTGTTTTGGAATACCCATTTTGTATTAATAATTGTTTGTGATGGATGACAGGTACCAATTCCCAAACATCATTCCTTTCAAATTGATTCAACTCTTCTTGCATTTCTAAAAACCAATCTTCATCTTCAATTGCTTCCTTTGCATTTTTTGGCTCTTTTTGAGAAATAAGAGCTTTCTCGGCAAACTTCCTTCTAGTCATAACCTTGTCTAGAGGGTCCCCAATTATGAGATCTTTTGGATGATCTCCTTTGAATTTTAGAGCAACGGGAAGATCTGAATTATCACCTTTGTCTTTTTGTGGAACATTTGAAGTTGAAGGTTGATTATTTGATGTGAAAAGTTGATCACTTTGAGCATCATTTGGAGCAATTGGTTCAATATCTTCTTCTTCATCACTTTCATCATTGGGTATCCTTTCAACACCCGAGGCTTCATTGAATTTTACATGAATAGATTCTTCAACCACCATGCTAGTCTTATTATAAACCCGATGTGCCTTGCTCTTGGTTGAGTACCCCATAAATATTCCTTCATCAGCCTTAGGATCAAGTTTGTCCAATTGATCCTTGGTATTCAAAATAAAACACTTACAACCAAATAATTTGAAGTAACTAATATTTGGAGTTCTTTCTTTCTAAAGCTCATACAGTGTTTTATTCAACTTAGGATGAAGGTATACACGATTTATGACATAACATGTGGTACTTACGGCTTCGGCCCAAAAATATTTTGGAAGTGAAAATTCATTGAGCATGGACCTACTCATTTCTTGAAGAGTCCGATTCTTTCTTTCAGCTACTCCATTTTGTTGTGGTGTTCTTGGAGCCGAGAAATTGTGAGCATATCCTTTGGTTTCATATAAGACTCTAAATTCACCATCAAATTCATCACCTCGATCACTTCGTATAGACTTAATAGTATTTGCTTTTTCATTTTCAATAAGTCTACATAACTTAGCAAACTCATTAACGACATCGCTTTTATTAGCAAGAAAAATAGCCTAAGTATATCTAGAAAAATCATCAACTATAACAAAAGTGTAATGTTTTCCACTAAGACTAGCCGTACTGTTAGGAGATTTATTGTTATGATTTTGATGATACCATGTAAAACTTAGAATAGCAAGTTGGCACCCCATTTTCCTTGTATTTCTATTTTGTAATAAATAAGACTGCATGAGCTGAGTGAAGTCAGCTATGTCGCAGAATACAAGAAGTCAACTGAAGACTAGAGTGAAGACCCAACTGTGTGTCAGCTGAGTGTGGTCAAGATAGAAGGCATAGACTCGACTGAAGGATATTCAACTGAGGAACAACTGTGTAAAGGTTGAAGAATGTCAGTCAAGTTAGTAATACGCCAAGTCTACCAATTGAACTGACAGTTGAGTCTTTCCTTAAAGGATGAATCAGACTCAAATCAAAAGGGTAAAGGTAGCAGTTAAGTCAAGTCGATTGACATTAATCCATTGGACAAAAGTCAAGAATATTACTAGATATATTAATAAGTCCAAGCTGCCCTATCTTAAAGTGTTTGGCCCAAAAATATGCAAAATGAATAAACCAACGGGAAACACTGAAGCTTGTGTCAGGCCCTGAAATGCTGAAGAACCATTTAATACGAGGAAGGGTCAACATCACAATGCTGCAGGTCGAGACAAGACAAGCCAACGAACAAGAAAGTGTTATTTGAAAATAGCCTATCTTTTCAACGGGAAAATTTCCAAATGAGCACTATAAAAGGCTGATGAAGCATTTGAGAAAAGGTAACAATCGATCTTATAAGCAAAATTTCAAGCAAGCAAAACCTGCAAACATTCTCAAAGCTTATCAGGAAATTCCTCAAGCATAAAACTCGAAGGAACTCGATCCAACACACGATGTAAAGGAAAGAATACTTCAACCAGTTGAAGAGGAAAAGTTTTAAAGAACAAAAGGGGCCTACTCTCCAAGTTTGAAGGAGTTGTAGTAAGGTTTAAGATTGAACCAGAAGTTTCGAGCTCGTTGGAAGGCTGTGTGATCAATTCCAAGGTTTGAAGTGAGCTGAAGTAGCATGGCAACTGTCTTGTGAAGAAGCTGAGTCGCAGGAGAAGCCATCTGTGTGATCAAGGCTATCTCTAGACTGAAGAACTGCTTTGTAACCTGATCTGTTACTTAGTGGGTTCCTCCAGGAGTTGGAGAAGAGTGGATTAGAGGAATTTCCCCATCCTCGAACCACTATAAAATTTGCTTTTGTCATTTACTTTCAGCACTTTACTTTCTTGCATACTTTGATATCTGCTGACTAGTTAAATTGCAACCTAGCAGATAATAACATTGCTAAAAATAAGTGTTAAAAACGTGCTTAAAATTAACAAGGGTGTTAAGTCTTTCGCTGTATAGAACCAAATCAACTGAAAAGTTAAGTGTTAGCTGACAAAGCTAAGTTATACTATCAACAACTCAGTCGCGTCTGTTGAGTGAGTAACTTTGCTGAAGAAAGCAAACCTAGCTGTCTTCCAAGGACTTAGCTGATTTGAGTCAACTCTGTTGAATATTTTAAAAGGACTAAAAAGTGAAAATTTGGTAAGGTTTATTTAACCCCCCCTTCTAAACCTTACACCACACCCCTTGGGACCTATAAGTAGTATCAGAGCAATTGGTTCATTGAGCCTTTCGCACTGGTTAAAGAGATCAACAAGTTCTTTAACAAGAACTACAAAAGAAACAAGAGTGAGACCTTCAGGAAACATTAAGCACCTTCCAAAGGAATGGAGGACAGGCCACCCAAGAGAGCTGGACATCAAAGAGCTGACTGTCAAAGAGCTGATAATCAGAGAGCTGAAATCCTATGTTGGAATTGCAGACAACCAGGACACTTTGCCGTTGACTGTTCCTATCCACTAGTCAACAAATACAGAAATGAGGAAGAAAGAAGAGTCTTCAGGGAGAGAAGACAAGAAAAGAAGAAAGCCATGTTAGCTGCTGAGACTTCTGAACCTGCTAAGTGTAAAGAGCCAGCAGACTCGGATAGCAGCGAAGCTGACTACTCAAGTGATACTAAGGAAGAGGCTTTGATCTGCCTCATGGCTAAAGAACAAGATCAAGAAGACGAGGTACACTCTAACTCATCTCATTCTGATTCAAGTGATAGTGACTGTGATACACACACTTCATCACCCACAGATATTTATGATTCATTAGGCAAAATGATGAAATATTTTGAGCACATTAAAACCTCACACACACTTCTAAATGAGGAAAACAGCCAGCTTAAAAGCCAAAACTTACAGCTGACTAAAGAGCTGAGTACTCTAAGTCACCTAGCTGATGAGAACACTAAGCTGAAGGCTGAAAATGCCAAGATCTTACCAGAGTTAGCTGCTACTGAAAAGAGAGAAAAAGATCTTGAAAATATGATTGCCTCATTTACAAAAACATCCAAATCATTGTATGAACTGATAATGAGTCAAAAAGAGTGTAGACAAGACATGCATATGATTTAATTCCTATGGGTTACAAGCCAAAATGGCAAAGACCTCAACCTCAGCAAAGATCATTCCCAAGGTAAAAGAGCTATTATCAGCACACATATGCACCCAGGCACAACATCCAACAATTCCACAACTACCCCAAGAAAGCAAATGCTCAAACACACATACATGCATACAGACAAAATAAACGGCTATATGATCCTAAAACCCCCAAGAAATTTTCTAATGTGCATTATGATTATGGAACTGATAGATGGCAACCTCTTAGAGTCAGATCATCTGGCTATAGGTTGGTTGGAGCATCTTATAGCACTAACCCCCCAGGATCCAGGTAAGTATGGGTACCTAAAAATTAATTTCCTTGATTGCATGTTCAAGGAACAGTTGATTGCCAAGGAACCTGGTACATGGATAGTGGCCTGGAGGAAATGAAGCTCTAGGGGAAATAAAAGGCACAGGGTCTATCAAGCAGAATGTCCTGGGGATCACAGATGTTGCATATGTTGAAGGTCTCAATTTCAATCTACTAAGCATCAGCCAACTCTGTGAGAAAGACTACAATGTGGGATTCAACATGGGAATATGCCAGATCAAGGATGCTGAATCAAATGAGATAGTGCTGCAAGGGACAAGACAGAAAAACATGTATGTAGTGGATTGGTGAACTGCTACACCAAGTACATGTCTGCTAGCGAAGAGTATAGCCGAATCCAGTTGGCTGTGGAACAAGAAGCCGAGTCACCTGAATTTCAAGACAATTGTTCGCCTTATTTTTTAGCTTCACCGCAAGTGTACGGTGCAATTTATAGAATAGGGTTAGCAAGGTCGAATCCACAGGGACTAATAAATTAATGTACTAAGTACTGGATTATAATAGCCTTATTTTTATCTAGACTATCGAAAGTTGAAGGATTGGTTTTGTTAATACTAAAGCAGAAATTAATCCTAAAATAACAAAGCAAAGAGCGATTGAAAGATCAAGTATGGATGGATGGATTCCTGGGTTACTATTTCAGTTAATATCCCACTTTTATTCTCAGATTAATCAAACCAAGGTTAAACGTATTCTTCTCTATAGACCAATCACCAAAGTAATTTACCCTCTCTCTCGAGATGTATGTAAAAGCGTTGATTGAAATATCTATGTTAGCATCTCTACTCAACATGAGATATCCAACTCCCAAAAGTTCAAAAGATTATAAGATCTCACAAATATTCACAGACTTCTCAATCATGCAATCTATTTGTGTCAAGTACTCAAGATCTAGTATTGAAACTCATCGGTTAGAATTATGAATCAATACATCAAAACAAGTTTAAATCAAAGGCCTTTTGATAAAACAGGAATTAAAGCAAAGTACTTGAATAGAGGAAGAAAACATTAACTTAAATTATTATTAATCATCAAATAAAAGTGTTTATTAACCTACTCCCAAACCCGGGAGTCACAAAGTGTTTAGCCAGACATCGAAGATAAACAATTCATAGACAAATTATCCATAATCAAAATCTAACTAATTGAAATACGATACGATGGAATGAGTGACTCGGGGATGATGACGATATCTCGATCTATTTTCAATCCTCGAAGGTGTGGTTGCGGTCTTGATCAATCTCTCGAAGTTTCCAGTGGAAAACTGCTCTTTTCTCTGGTTTCTAGGGTAAAAATCAGTGTGTCCCTGTTTGTGGCCGCCCCGGGTCTATTTGTACTTCGTTCGGGTTGAAACCTAGTTGAAAACGAATGAACCTCTATTTTTCCCATAGAGGAACACAGTCGTGCCCCTTTGGCACGCCCAGCCCGTGCTGGGTGCCGTGCGGATCGTCCAACTTTCTGAAGAGAGCACGGGCGTGCCCATATGTCATGGGCTGCCCGTGCTATAGGTCGAACTCTGAGTCTTCAGGTATGGCATGAGCACGGGCTGTGCCAGGGGAGCACGCCCTACCCGTGCTCACCTGTAACATCAAGCACTTGACTATTTTCTTCCGTTTTTCGCTCGGTTTGTCCGACTTCTTCGCGATTCGACTCCAAACTTTGTCTTTTACATCAATTATTGGCGGTTGCAATGCTCCGAATTGTTGGCAAAATGCTACAATTATAGATAAATTCCTACAAAACGAGCAAAGCGTAATCCTTTTCCACAAAACATGAATAAAACCCCATTTACTCATATAAAGCATGCATATCAACACATTCTAGCCAATATTAAGCTCAAAATACATGCAAAATACAAGTCAATCAAACCCCCAAACTTAAACTGTTGACAGTCCCGGTCAACACTTTATAAACAAGACAACACAAATGGGGTAAAGAAGAGCAACTCAAGAACACCGCATCACAATTCATGTCATCTATCCATAGACATCAAGCACAAATCAACCAAGTTTCAAAGAGCTAACACGGAGCACAAGTTTATAAAAATCATGGTAAAATACTTCAAATCATGCCTCTCAGGGATAAATTGTATACTCTACTCACTAGAATGATAAGGGACGTGTATTCGCCCAGGTCATATCAATGTTGAAGAATTACCATATGCTTGCAAATTGTCTGACATCTCCGCCACTCGTTTGTATGCAATTCACAAATCATAAAGGACTTTATTTAAGGTTGTAATGAAGGCTCTTTGGTTAAGGTAGGGAAATATGGATAAAGTGACTCAACTCGAGCGTATAGATTGGAAAACACATTGTTTTTCTCTCAAACCATTTTTCTAATTCAAATCAACTATGTACTCCCAATCGCCTTATATCCTATCACTTCTCTATTACTCCCTTTTTTTTCATACACATTATTCCCCTTCACCTTACATCACAATTCTCAGCCTATTTTTCACTTCTGGCCGACTCACTTTTTGCAGTCGATTTTTTTTTTCCGACTCATTGTGAGTCTTTTTCCTCCTTTTTTTCTTTTATTCCCAAGCACCCAACATGTACATATTTTCTAACTTTTTTGACACCCCTTCATTCAACCCTTTATTCCATCCCTTTACTCAATACTATACGCTCAAGTTTAGGGTAACCGATATATAAAATTAAGTTCTAAGGCTTGAAATGTGGCTATCAAAAAATCAGGCAATAGGCTCAAATTGGCTAACTAGGGAAGTCAAATATCATAAGGTAGGCAAAAAGGCTTGAAAGGCTTAACAAAGATGGCCTAAAATCATCTTCATGAATGCATACAACATGTGACTTTGACGGAGATACCAAAGCAAGTTCTAGAATTTAAATCAACATGAATGACACACTCAATCAGAAACAGGACTGCATAATATGAAAGCAGTAAGGGCTCAAAAGCTCACAGGCTTGTAAGTGCATAATTCAAAGTATGTTAACCATGATTCAATAATCACATGCTCCATATTAACTATTCTCAACCCGATCAACTCACACTCAACATCCAATTCAAAACAACACAAACCAATCCGCAAATGCTCCCAAGATCAAGATCACAATCAAAACACAACAAACACACAATAGCGATCAACTCACTCCCTAACAACTAGGAAAGTAATAAACGTGCTAAAGCGATAAACGTGCTAAAACCATATAAAAAAATTCAAACATCTAATGCAATGCAACCTATGAATGCAAATGCCACACCCATGAAAAAAATACTACCTCTCCCCCCCAAACTTGAATGAAATTATAGCGCATGAAAGAGAAGGTAGAATTTCAATGAAAAGTGTAGATAGGACCTGTATCACTTTGGGGGTGGTGGCGGGTAGTGGCCCTGGGGGATATGCCAATTCTCAATCCGATGTAATGTCTGCAATATCTCCAACTCCCGCTGCTCGTGTGCTTGGTACCACAAGCTCTGGGCTTGGTACCTTTGCTCCTGGACTTCTCGGAAAGCACTGAAGTCGCCTCTATGCTGTCGCAAGCTTTCCTCAAAGGCACATAATCTATCATGATCGTACTATCCCCCACGCTCCTCGCCTTGGCGGGAGCTCTCTGGAATGTTGGGCTGCCTCTGTAGGCCGCCCTGCTCGAAGCCTCCCTGCTGGAAGCCCTGCTCGAATCCCCTCTCATGCCTATCATACTCCTGCGCCTCCATCACCAAGCTAGTAGGTTACTCAGACTCAGACTATGCTGTATGTAGAGCAGACAGGAAGAGTACATCAGGTACTTGTCAAATGCTTGGAAATAGATTGGTTTCTTGTTTCAGCAAGAAACAAAATTCAATAGCTACATCCATAGCTGAAGCCGAGTACATGGCTGCGAGCAGCTGTTGTGCCCAAGTTCTCTGGATGAGACAACAACTGAGAGACTATGATATTGAAGAAAGAGAGATTCCAATAATGTGTGATAACACTAGTGCTATTGCAATCCCTCAAAATCCAGTGTTGTGCTCAAGAACAAAGCACATTGATGTCAGATATCATTTTATAAGAGATCATGTTGAAAATAAAGACATCACCTTGGAATATATCTCAACTAATAAGCAGTTAGCTGACATATTCACAAAGCCCTTATGTGAATCGAGATTTGAAGAGCTTAAGAATGAGCTAGGATTAATTGAGCTGAGTTAGAACACTCAGAAGACTCAATCAGTAGAGACAAAGAAGAGAGAAAGAAAAATAAGCAAGTTTCACATTTCAGCCAAGTGAAACAGCCAAGACGGGAAATCAGCTGTATCGATTTATGTGACATCTGAGTGATCTAATGTGAAGAGAGAAGTAGAGTTAAGTCACTTTTGGAAGTTAGCTGAGTTATTTATGAGCTAAATGACAAAACGCAGTCATTTTCTGCGAGTGGGAATGGTTTTAAGGATTACGTCAGCGTAATTATGATGTCAGAACAAAAGCTGCACGTTTAGCCTATGATTGGATATAAATGATGTTGCATTTAATGCGGGGAAATTAATGCGGTTTCAAAAGTTAAAACCATCCTTTCAAGTCCAATATAAGCCAAAACATATTATCTCTCTCCTCACAAAAACTCTCTCATCTTCAACAAGCAAGGAAATTTTCTCTCTATGCAATTGCAAAACCCTACTTTCAAAATCGCAATTTTTTGCTTTATTCACCGGTTATTTTCTACAAAAATGGAAGCTACGTATGACTATGTTAAGATGTTTGAGAAGATCCACGCAGGATCGACAATTGACTTCCAGGGGATGCTGAAGCAGGGTGCTGATAAGGCCCTAGTGAAGAAGATCGCTGAGAAACTCGAGAAATCCGGTCTGAAGGATTTTCTCACAATGGAGTTCTCTCATACGTATTTGGAGGAAGTTGCCATGTTTTATGTCAACGATGAAGTTCATGATGATGAGATTCACTCATCTATCCATGGCAAGGAGATCAAGATCACTGGTGCTGACCTTGTTGAACACTGCAAACTGCCTACTGAAGGGCTGAAGGAAATTGCTGAGAAGGACGTGAACTTAGTTGTGGCTTGGAAGGAAATTGCCAAGCCTGAGTCAGCTGCGAAGGCTGTCTATACAGTCAAGAAGGATTTGATAAAGTATGATTACCACAAACTGATGGACATTGTGTCCAAGTGTGTCAATATGAAGTTCGGCAACTTTAACCAACTGTCTCGAACTAAGCTAGTGGTGATGTATGCGATCATGGAAGAGAAGAAGATCAACTGGGCTGAGTTTGTCTTCAGCTGTATTTGCCAGAATGTGATCAGCAAGACCATCAAGGAGGATGGGATGTTTGTGTAGGTCCCAAGGGGTGTGAAGTAAAGTTTAGAAGGGGGGTTGAATAAACCTTACCGGATTTTTGATTTAGTCCTTTTAAAATTATTCAACAGAGTTGACTCAAACAGCTGTGTCCTTGATGAACAGCTAAGTTGGCTTTTCAACTAAGTTACCCACTCAACAGACTCGATAGAGCTGTTGATAGTATAACTTTCAATTTGCTCAAGCCTAATACTTAACTTGGCTGATTGTTTTTTAACAGCGGAAGACTTAACACCCTTTGTTTAGAATTAGCTTGTTTTAAACACTTGATTTTTAGCACTTGGTTATTTATCAGTTGGATAGCAAATATAATACTTGACAACATATAAAAGTAAATGCAGGAAAGAAAGTTTGCTGAAAGTAAATGACACAAATATTTTATAGAGGTTCAAAGATGGGGTAATTCTTCTAATCCTCTCTTCTCCAACTCCTGGAGGAATCCACTACGTAACAGATCAATTTACAAAGCAGTGAACAGTCTAGAGACAGCCTTGATCACACAGCTGGCTTCTCTTGCGACTCAGCTTCTTCATAGGGCAGCTGCCTTGCTACTTAAGCTCACTTCTCAAGTTCTTGGATTTGATCACGAAGCCCTCCAACAAACTTGATAATGGTTCGACCTGGAACCTTTCTACAATCCTGACTTGGAAAGTAAACCCCTTTGATTTCTTCAAAAGTTTCCTCTTCAATAGATTTGAAGTTATCTTTCCTTAACAACTTGTGTTGGATCGATTTCCTTTGAGTTTTAGGCTTGAGGAATTGCTTGAATGTCTTTAAGAATAATGCAGGTTAAATGCTTGAATATTGCTTGCTTGTTCGTGGTTCAGGTAACTTCTTCTCAATACCTTCCTCAACCTTTTATAGTGCACATTTGAAATTTTTCCTATTGAAGAGATAAGCTAATTTCAAATGTCACTTTGTGTTCGTTGGCTTGTCTTGGTCTGCAGTCCTTGATGTTGACCCTTCCTCGTCTTAATTGCGTTTGCAGCATTGCAGGTGCTTGACACAAGGTGCAGTGTTTCCCATTGGTTCATTCCTTTTGCACAATTCTGGGACTAACGCTTTAGACCTGACAACTTTGACATATTACTATAATGAGCAATATTCTTGACTTTAATCAACGGATCTAAGTCAGTTGTCTTGACTAGACTGTTGCCTTTACCACAGGTGACTTGAGTCTGCTCCAATCATTTGATTGACTTAACTGTCACTTTGTCACTTTAACTTGTAGACTTGGCTTTTTGAGTTGACTTGACTGACTCTTCTTACAGCTGTTCCCCAACTGACTCTTCTTCAGTCGAGTCCTTGACTTCCTTCGTGGCCATACTCAGCTAACACACAACAGAGTCTTCACGTAGTCTGCAGTTGGCTTCTTGTAATCTTTGGCATAGCTGACTTGACTCAGCTTTTCCAGCCCTATCTATTACAATGCAAATTACAAGGAAAATGGGGTGCCAACTTCCTAGTTTAAGTTTTACATGGTATCATCAAAATCTACTCAATAAATTTCCTAATAATTTCCCCTTTTTGATGATGCCAAAACTTAATACATTTAAAGAAAGTAAACAACAAAGATACATACATACAATGCAGTAACAAAGAATGTATGCTTAAATGGATCATTTTATTGATCATAGAATTCTTGTCCTTTACACAGCTGTTTACATTCGGTATCAGAGCAATATAAATGTATACATGTCAATACACAGTATATCTAAGCTAAGATACATAAAGAGTGAAAATTACAGGGAAATTCACTAGGCTTATTACAGAAGACGTACATAGATGTATTTACAACAAAAATACACGAAGGGGTTTGCAACAACACTTCAACGCCTTTGCTGCTTCCTTCCTCTTTCTTCATCAGCTCTTCTTTTGTCTGGATCATCCCTTTTACTCTTTTTTTCCTTTTCTTCTTTCTTTTTCTTTTCATAGGCCCGTTTGGCAGCAAGGTCATCCCTTTGCTTCCTCTCAAGCCATTCTCTTGTTTGCCTTAGATTTTCTTCTTCTTACCTTCTTACAGCTTCATCGTTCTTCCTTTCAACCTCTCGGTTGGCAAGGTGATCATATCCAGCCCAGTAGATAATGCCTTTTTTCTCAGGATCCACACACGATACATTTTTTGGTTTTGGTCGAGGCTGGGAGCCTCTTCCACCACCACTTCTTCCCTTTCCTGACTTAGCTCTTCCACCTGGGGAGTGTTCTCAGATCGAGTCTTACGCTTTCGGCCGAGTGACCGAGTGACTTTGGAGGTCTCGCTTATCGCTTTACATAAGGCTAAACCTTTCTCCCAGTACAAGTCCCAGGCTTGAGACAGAGCCATTCCTTGGAAGTAGCCTTCTGATTCAAGAGTTTTAAACTCCTCAATTGATCTAGGCTCAGATCCATCATCAGGTATTGCATCATGGTCCTTTCCGGCTGGAAGACCACCATATTATTTCATGATCTCCTGAACGCGAGCATCTTGCTTTTCAGCTAACTCCTCAAATCCAGCTTCAATGACCTTTTCTTTTGTCTTTCATGGACACTGCAACTTTCTCGATAGGTAAGGTCACAGGGAGTTTGCTGAGAATAGAGGCAGTGACATCACTTAGCTGAGGGGTTTCAGCAAACATCAGCTTTAAATCTTTCGAACTTCCTTCCCCCTTAGCCATGTCATCTCCTTGCTTCAATTTTTCTTCCTTCAATCCCTTGAGGGACTCCTCTTCTCCCTTTTTGGTATCATCACCAAAGGAGAGAGGTATCCCAGGGAACAAACCACCGAGGATAAAGTCTAGTCGGCTGATGGTTGAGTTGTGCTTGGAGTCTGCTACATCATATGCTGTGCGAAATTCTGAGCGTGTGGCCTTTGACTTGGCTAATACGATCTTCATTTCAGCCATTAGAAGACTGAATTTGTCATTCATGCTGTTCTCGAGTCTGGCAATCTCATTTTTGTGGAAATGTTGTAGTAGCTCCATATTTGTCTTATGGGACTGATTAATCCTATCGATGTACTCCTTCATTCTCTGCCTGTACATGGAGTTATCAGCACTCCATACGAGCATCATTCCATACAAAGCTTTGAAATATCGGACTTGCTCGATTCTCATTACAGTCTGCTATTGAGTCTATTCCCTTAGTCTCACCACTATGCCTCTTAGATCGGCTGTGAGAGTGGCTTCTCGATTGTCCAGATGCAAGTCCGGAGAGGCCTGATGACGTTCCATCTTCTCAATCTCTTCGCAGATTTTCTTGAAAGCGTCACGGAACTTAGCTTGTGTGTTAGACTCAGCTGCTGGCCATTCTTCATCAAAATTGAAGTCTGCTGGAACAATCGTGTCTGTGGGAATAACTGGATCTTCCTTACAGTGTATCTCATTTCTTCAGCAGCTGTCTCTTCCTCCAATTCAGGCAGATCTTTAGAGAAGGGGAACATGTCTTGAAATACATCATCGCGCACGTATGGAATATCTTGTTGCTCAGGTGCTTGCGATGATCAACTCATTATGCCTCGGCTGCGGTAGCTTCATTGGCATGTGTCACAGCTGTGGGAGCCTATGACTGAGCTGTAGGAGTTGTTACTACTGCAGTTGTGCGAGCCTGCACATATGACTTGATTTCAGCTGGGGTAGTTGAGATGGTTTGCCCAGCTGACTGAGCCTCAACTGTCTTAACAACTTCTTCGGCCTCAGTATGTTTTGCTAAGTGAATAACCTGTTCCCCAGCTGTATCATCAGTATCATCAGAGGATGATGAGACCTATGGAGTTGGTTCATCATAAAAATTGAATCTCATAGGAGCCGTCTTCTCACTGACTTGGCTCTGAGATTTGTGAACAACCTCAACTATGTCCATTATAGGATTATCATGTTGAATGGACTTAGCTTCATCCTCTGATCCCAAAAATGATGTATCACTGTTTTCTTGGGAGTCTTGAAGGGCACCAATAACTTCTTCTGCGGTAGCACCTTCAATTTGAGGAATGTTCTCAATTCTATTATCTTTACCAAGGGAAGTCTCAACCTCCCGTTGGCCTTCAATACCCCCAACAGTCTCCACTACTGCAGGGCCTTCTGCAATCCCTTCGATAGTCTCAACTGTCTTAGGGTCTTCTATACTCCCTTTGACAGACTCAACTGTCTTAGGGTCTTGGACATTGGCATCCAAAGGAGTCTCAACCCCTTGGATTGCACTTTCAGAGCCTAGAATGTTAACTCCCGGGGCTTCATCATCCATTGCCTCAGCTGTGGTAGCAGCGTCATTGGCCTTCAACGCAGTTGACATTTTAGCTGAAACAGACTTAACTGTTTGAGCGTCGTTAATGTCACTCTGCTCTTCTGTAAGTTCTTTCTCAGCTTCGCCTCCTAACTGCATTAGTTTGTCTCCCACAACTTCCTTCAACCTAGCTGTGGTGGAGAGAGTTTCCCCCTCAGCTGGCACACCAACTGAGTGAATGAGAGTGGGGTCACTCTGCTCCAGAGATGCGGCTTTTCCCTCTGAGTGTACAACTATAGGGGCAGGTGTGTTAACACCTTCTTCAGGGGAAGGCTTAGCTTGGGGGCCCAAAGTCCCAGCTTCATTGCCATTTCCCTCGGAGCCATAAGTCGAATGCACTAGGGACGTGGTGGCAACTATGGTTGTAGCAATTTGCTGCGCCACTCTCAAGGGATCAGTCTGCAGAAGAGTTTAGGAGGAATCTCCCGGATCTTCTAATAAGCTTAGTTCGTGCATGGCTCTGGATTCCTTCATAGCTTGCTGCAGTTCTGACGACTTTGCTGCAGCAGCAGGATCCATGTCTTCATCACTTCCTGTGAACTCTGGAAGATGTTCATGAGTATGCTCTAGAGAGCCTATGAATGCGCACATCTTAGATTTCTCCAAGTCTCGGGCTTGCTCGGCAACTTTCTCATTCTCCTCCTCCTTAAAAATGCGGAGAATGTCTAGACAGTCGGCTTCATTCAGGGCGGATCGAACATCATTAACACCAAGGAATCAGAGAAGCTCTTCTTCTTCCTTGATGAACTCAGGACGAGTGAACTGCATTCTTGAGTGATCCAGCTTCCATGCCCTCCATTCCCTCAAGCGCCTTTGAATATCAGGGTAAAATGGAGAGTACATAATCACATCATCAGCATCATCGACTTCATCTCTATTTTTCAGAATGGGAGCTAAGAGACCTTGCTCTTCCTCAGTTGCAGCAACATCAGTTATAAGAGGGGAGACAACTTTTTCAAAATTGGGCTCTGTTGTCTCGGCTGCATCAACTTCCTCAACTGTCTTCCTCATAGCTGGGTCTTCATGAATCCTCTGCTGATCATCATCAGTAGACTGCATGGACTCATTAACAACTTCAGGAGACTGCTCTTCCTGAACATCAACAGTATTAGTTTCTTTCTTTGGCTGAGTACTGGATTCAACTGTCTTTTCAAGCTCAGATCGCCTGAACAAACGTCTCTTTCTGGATGGGAGCAGGGGAACCTCTGGTTCAACATTCTCAGGTTCCCCAAAAGTGAAAGCTTTTGGACTTTTCTTAGAGACAACTGCCTTTCTTGACTTGGCAGTCCTCTTCTTCTTTACGATAGGGGAGGGAATATGGTGTTCCTCCTCTATCTCGGCTGCGGGGGCAGGAGTCTCGGCTGCATAGGCAGGTGACTCGGCTGCATGGGCAGGAAACTTTGGACTTGGCTGCGGGAGCAGGGGCTTTCTTTGTTTTTGCTGTAGGGGAAGGAGCAGGCTTGGATACCGCATCTCTCTTCTTAGCTGGAGGAGTTTCAGCTGTGTCTTCAGGATCAGCTGATTCCCCCTCACTGGTATCAGCCCTTCTAGCATGAGCTCTCTTCTGGGCTGCTGAAAGATTTCCTCTGAACATCTTCTTGTTGACATGGAAGGGCTTACCATGGCGTAATGCAATTCCCTTCACCTCCATAATATGGCCAATAACCAGGCCATAGCCCAGGGAACATCCAAAGGACCCATCCTCCTTGTATGTCCTGTTCAGCACATTTTGGCAGAGTCTGCTGTAAACAAACTCAGCCCAGTTTACTTTCTTTTCTTGCATGATCGCAACCATCACGATCAGCTTAGTTTTGGACAGCTGATTGAAGCTTCCAAATTTCATGTCAACACACTTCGAGATGACATCCATAAGCTTGTGATAGTCATCCTTCAAGGATTCTTTCTTTGCAGTGTAGACTACTTTCGCAGCGCACTCGGGCTTGACAACTTCTTTCCAAGCCGCAACTAAGTCGACATCCTGCTCAGTGATGTCCTTCAAACTCTCCGCGGGCAACAAACAGTGCTCAGCAAGGTCGTTGGCATTGACTTTGATGACTTTGCTGTGGACGACAAACTTGATTTCATTGTCCTGCACTTCAGCATTCACGAAGAACGTAGAGACCTCTTCAAGGCGTATGAGTGAACTCCATCGTCAAAAAGTCCTTCAGGCCAGACTTCTCCATATTCTCAGCTATTTTCTTGACTAGGGTCTCATCCATACCCTGCTTGATCATTCCTTCAAAATCCACGGAAGGATCGGTGTGGATTTGCTTTGAGAGCTTCACGTAATCAAATTTTGGAGCCATTTTCAGAGACTTCACCAAATGAAATGAGAGAAAAACTTGCTTGAAAGAACTAGGGTTCGCACAAAGTTTCAGAGAGAATACACTTTGTTTGCTTTAAGATGAATAGTTTGCGTGAGGAGAGAGAAATCTGAAGTTTCGTATATAAGGGACGTGAAAGGACGGTTTTTACTTTTTGAAATTTTTGATCAAAATCAACGGCTGAGATTGTAGCTTCAAAACCGCATTTAATTCCCCGCATTAAATGCAACAGCATTTATATCCAATCATATGGTTTACTGTGCAGCTTTTACTGTGACCGTCATTATTACGTTGACATCATCCTTAAAAACATTTCCGCTCATTTAAAAATGATCGCGTTTTTGTCACATAGCTCATAAATGATCCAGCTTATTTCCATTGTGACTTAACTCGCTTTCTCTCTTATGATGTAACTCACCTGACAGTTAATTAGGTACAACTGACTTCCGACTGGGTTGTTTCACTTGGCTGAAATGTGAAAAATTATCTCTTTTGTCTGTATGCCTGTGTGTGCGTTTTAGCAATTGCTCTCTTAGGGTAGTTGTAATATTTCCGAGTGTAGTGCTCGGGTGTGTAGGTGTGCTGATAATAGCTCGTTTGCCTTTGGAATGACCTTTGCTGAGGTGTAGGTCTTTGCCATTTTGGCTTATATTCCATAGGTCTTTGCTAATGTTTCACATTATTCCATTCAGCATAGTTTGGATAGTTTCTACCATTCCCTTCATATGTGTTTCGTTGAAGAAATTTCTGGGGTTTGTGGCAGCTATGTTTGCTTTTCACAGAGTATCTTCTGTTTGGAGTTTGCTGAGGAACTCTGCTAGAGGGATAAGGTGACTGGGCTTCGGCCAAATACTGTTTAGGAGTTATAAGGAGAACGAACATTATCCATGTCTGATCAACACCGACCCTATGTTTACTGTTTCGGGACTGATTGACTGACTGACAATTTGTTTTTAAAAACTGAGATATCTCTATTTGAAAAGCAAAATCTTTACTTCAAAAATTGAGATATCCATTATCGTTTACTGTACTCAATTAACCATTAATAACGTGCTTTCCATCATTGGTAGCATTAAAACTAATTGATTATTACGGTAAATGAATCTTCTGCGCATCTTTATCCTAAATATCTTTTTGCCATCCTAAATACCTTGCTCAAGCACCTAAATATTTCTTTTTAATTAAACAACTACTGCATTCCCCTACCCCAACCCACTGAGCTCATTTTGCTCACCCACGAGTTTTTGTAAATCTTTTCAGAGACTGGACATTATGAGATCGATGAGACCGACATGAGACTTCAAAAGCAGGATTGACCCAGCCTAGCATATCATTTTTAGACTTATTTGTCAGTATTTGAACAATGTAATCATTAGATTTAGTAGAGATAGGTTAATTGCAATATTATGGATTTGTAGACTTTCGCTGTATTTATGGTTTTTTGTAAGAGCTCTTGTCAATACTAAACATGTAACTATCGGAGTTATACTTCATTGGATGTTATTCTATTGGGATATAAAAATAGTGCGTGACAACCTTTGTTTTGGTGTTGTATTCTCAGATCAGTCACCTTCCCATCAAAGATTTTATGGGAAAAGGAAAAGGTAGGCCAATTGCAATCTTGAGCAAATTTTCCGAAGAAAAAGAGATTTGCAAATCATAGGAATAATTAAAATTATATAGCAACCAACAGGAGTTCAAATGTTCCAAAACCAAATCATCAAATAACAAACAGTTTTCCCGCCAAATCATTAAAATCCCCAATTTTTCGACTTGTCATCACTACTACGATCCATGTCAGCAATTACTATAGCCAAATTACAATTTTTCGACAAACATTTAAAGGCAAAAACTCATGTAGGACCGTCTTATGGGTCTCAATCCGTAAGACGGATCCTATTTGACCCGCGGATCCTGTTGACCAGGTCCGCGGGTCAAATCACCTGCTGCCTTTTTTTTTTTTTTTTCCTCTTCAGTTAAAGTAAAAGTTTTATGAGAAAAAGTATCGGTTATTTTAGATAAAGTATCATATTTTTTAATATAGCCACAAATTATGATTACGTTACATTGAAGGAAAAATAAATATATCAGAGTTAAAGTAACACCTTTATGAGTAAAAATATATATTTTTTGAGAAATAATATCATGTTTTAAGAGTAAAAATATCTGTTTTTTTAAATAAAGTATTATATTTTTTAATAATAAATACAAAGAAAGATGAAAAATAAATATGATAGAGTTAAAGTAATACTTTTATAAGTAAAAGTATTTGCTTTTTTAGATAAAGTAACATATTTTTTAATATAGTCACAAATTATGAATATTGTAGCGCCCCAATTTTGAAATATGTAGTTTTGGGCTTAAGGAACGCTACATTAGTGTGTACCTAGCTTTAAATAACTTTCAATATGGTCAGATCATTTCAAATAATCAACATCAATAACCACGCTCATAGGCGGGTTAGCCTAATTCACAAAATACAGTGGAAGCATTATATAAGTAGATGAGTCACAGCTCATCTCAACAGTAAACAAAAGAAAGCTTATTTACAGACTTAAGTTTATCAGTTCAAAGTTTAAGAAAGAGGGGAATAGGAACTTTAGGACTCCAAAAGTATTTCATCATGCCCAAGTCTTTGTGTCATACTTCGCCTCAATCTGAAAAATATAATATGGGGTGAGTGCTATGAAAATACACTCAGTGGGGTACATTTAAGCGACTGCATAATTAATTACAACTAGCAGAGATGCATCATACGTGCCATTTGTACGGATAGACCGTAACTTTGTAATATGTACGAGCTCATAATGTGAAGTGATCGTCACCACAACACATAAATATGTAACATGTACGGTACAACTGCAACATGGGATTCATGCAAAACATACTAATCATGATTAATTAAACAGTCAACTTGCATTTGAATAGCAAATATTACACGGTTAATTGTAAAAGTAACCCCACCTTTTTGATGTGCAAAATGATTGTGCAGGATGCAAGTCCTAGTTCCCGGGCTCAATCTCGTCTCCTACACAAAATAGCATAATATATCTTAGAAGCCTGGAATGGAAATATAATAATATATAATAATTTAGTTATGCTAGATAAATCTATCCTTAAAATTTGGGGGCATTTGGATGTGAAATGAAGAAACTAGGAACGAAACAGAATAATAAGGATGTTCGGGTCTCGTTTTCTTGAAGTTGGAAGATTGAGGGGTATCATGATTTTGAATAGACCTTGCGTATAAGGAGGGTATAACAAGACTATGGTTCAAATTTGAGGTCAATCGGAGTTCGTTTGACCCCTTTCGGGTCAAAAACGAGAAAGTTAGGACTTAAGAAATTTTAATTGAAACTTTTAGGGGTCAATTTGCAGAACTCTAAGAGTTGAGTTGGGGGTAAAATTATAATAAGCTGAAAAATGATATGGGAGGACTAAACTGAACTTGGGAGGGGTCAAAATGAAGTTTTCGAAAATTACAAACAAGTCCAAAAGAATTTCAAATTCTGTTTGGCCTCCCCAATACTTCCATCTTTCACTCCTTCACATCCCCACCGCCGTTTGCCACCATCCCAACCTCCGACACCACCCCGAACAAGCAGCCCTCGCTGCCGGGGAGCTCTCCTACCCAACCCCAAGCCATTTCCGGCCACTTTTGGCCAGAAAATACCCGCACACACACATACACAACTCGCGCACATACACACAAAACTCTCACACACACAAACGCACACAGCGGCGGCGTTCCGTGCTTTGCCGCCATGTACCACCACCTCAACCCAATCCCTAAACACTTTCTACACCTGACTTGGTGGCCTCCGACGATGTGAACGGAGAGAGGAAAGAGCAAGTCGGATGGAAATGGCAAAAAAAAATGGAAGAAATTTCGAAAGATTTTCACTTTGATTCACGGCAGAAACAAACTCGAATCATGAAATTGATTGGTGGATTTTGAAGTCCTTGAGAAGACGAAGAGAACGGTATATGGCTCATCAATTTTGGTCCGGTGGATCGCCGGGAATCGACGGTCAAAGATGGCGAAACCGGTGAACTAAGGATGGGGTTTTTGCAGACGTCTCCGGTGATTTTCTGGCGATCTAGAGGTCTGATCTGAGAGTGGAAGGTGGCATTAGAAAGATAATTTAATGGGCTTTCTAACGGTATAAGGTTTGTAAAAATCCAACGGTCGGATCTCCGTAGATCTAGAGTCAAAGATTTTGAAATTTTAACTTTACCGGCGATTTGCCGGCAAACGGGGATTCAAATCGAAATTCTGACTTCGGATTTGGAACGAGGGCGACGAAAGAGTTTGAATGAGGTACAGTTTGTTAATTTCCACCGCCACCGGTGGTGGTGGCCGGCGACCGGACATCACCGGAAAAGCTGGAGGGTGAGAAGGTGAAGTTCTTACCAGTATTAGAATGTTTCCAATTTCAGGTTATTTCCAAATGTGGAAATAACTATATATAGTAAGTTTTTAAATGGGCTTTTAAATTGAGTTTGGTGATTTAGGCCATAAATGAACTGAAAGAAGGCTTAATTGTATCGTAAATGGACTTGAAATAACTCGGTTTTGAATTGAAAATAATAGAAAGCCCCGTAATTAAATTTATAATTATTCTACTCGAATTATATAATTTAAATAATACTCTTAATTAGCTATAAATCCCAATAAATTATTAATCTAATTCCTTAAAAATTGCGAAAAATTACCCTTAATTATGAGATTCAAATTCTAATACCGGGTATTACACCCTCACCCACTATGAAAAATTTCATTCTCAAAATTCAGAACTTACTTATTGTCGGAAGATTTGGATATTTGTCCTTCATCACATCTTCTCTTTCCCATGTCGCCTCCTCTTTTCCATGCCTACTCCATTGCACTTTAACTAAAATAACATCTCTATTTCTTAAGGAGTGTATTTTTCGATCAAGGATCGGCACTGGAAACTCTTCATAAGTCAAATCTTCTTTAACTTGAATAGCTTCATGATTAACGACATGACTCGGATCAAACACATATTTTTTAACATCGACACGTGAAACACATCATGCACTCCGGATAACTCTGGCGGTAGTGCTAACTTATAGGCTACTTCTCCAATTCTTTCAAGAATTTCGTAAGGACCAATGTATCTCGGTTTCAGCTTTCCTTTCTTTCCAAAACGCATTACTCCTTTAGTTGGTGCTACTTTTAGAAATACTTTGTCTCCAATCTGAAATACCAAATCCTTTTTTCGTTTATCGACATACGCTTTCTGTCGATCCTGAGCAATCTTAATTCTATTTTTGATGAGATCAATCTTTTCCACTGTTTTCTCAACAATATCTGGTCCAATTATTCTTTTCTCTCCAACCTCGTCCCAGTATAAAATGGATCTGCACCTACGTCCATACAGTGCTTCATATGGTGCCATTTTGATCGTCGTTTGATAATTGTTGTTATAAGCAAATTATACTAACGGTAAATGTTCTTCCCAACTTCCTCCTAGATCCAATACTACAGCTCTCAACATGTCCTCCAGATTTTGTATTGTTCTTTCTGACTGTCCATCTGTTTGTGGATGGAATGCAGTACTAAAGCTGAGCTTAGTTCCTATGGCACTCTGCAAGCTCTGCCAAAACTTAGAGGTGAACCTCGTGTCTCTGTCTGATACAATTGTAACTGGGATTCCATGCAATCTTACAACCTCTGCTAGATATATCTGGGCTAATTTATCTAACTTATACGTCATCTTGACTGGCAAGAAATGTGCTGACTTCGTTATGCGATCCACTATGACCCAAATAGCTTCGTTTCCTCGTGCAGTTCTAGGCAATCCTGTAACAAAATCCATCGTTATATGCTCCCATTTCCATTCAGGTATTTCGGGAGGTTTTAGCAACCCTGATGGTCGTTGATGTCCAGCTTTTACTTGTTGGCACGTCATGCATCTATGCACAAACAACCCTATACTCCTCTTCATGTTTCTCCACCAAAATATCTTTCTTAGATCTTGATACATCTTAGAACCCCCAGGATGCGCGGTATATGGCGTGCAATGTACCTCTTCCATGATTTCTCTCCTCAATTGTTCATCCTTCGGCACACATAAACGGTTCCCAAACATTAGTGATCCGTCATCTGCCACGCCAAATCCTTTTACGTTCCCATCTTTTGCTCGATCTCTCAACTTCATCAGAAACTTGTCATTTTTCTGAGCATTCACTATTCTGCTCCTGAGAGTAGGTTGGACTATCATTGCTGCTATTATTGTCTTCGTGGTATTTGGTGGGACAATGACATCGATTCTTAGCTTGGCAAAATCTTTGATAAGTTATTCTTGGCGCGTCAACATGCAATTCAAACCTTCATGATTCTTTCTGCTCAAGGCATCGGCCACTATGTTTGCTTTTCCAGGGTGATATAAAATTGTACAATCATAATCCTTGACCAACTCCAACCATCTTCTCTGCCTCATTTTCAGTTCTTTCTGCTCAAAGAAGTACTTCAAGCTCTTATGATCGGTATGTATTTCACATTTTGCTCCATACAGATAATGTCGCCAAATCTTCAAGGCGTGTACTACCGCTGCTAACTCTAAGTCATGAGTCGGGTAATTTTGCTCATGAGGCTTCAGTTGTCTGGAGGCATACGCAACCACTTTGTTGTGTTGCATTAGAACACATCATAATCCTTGCTTCGATGCATCACTGTAGATGACGAACCCTTCTGATCCGTCTGGTATTATCAAAACAGGAGCAGTGACTAACCTTTCCTTTAGTTCTTGGAAGCTTTTCTCGCATTTTTCTGACCATTGAAACTTCACACCTTTACGAGTTAGTTGTGTCAAAGGTAATGCGATCTTCGAGAATCCCTCGATAAATCTCCTATTATAACCCGCCAAACCAAGAAAACTTCGTACTTCATTCACATTGGTTGGCGTCTTCCAATTCCATACAGCTTCTACCTTGACTAGGTCAACCTCGATCCCTCGAGCTGAGACGATGTGTCCAAGAAACACCACTTGTTCCATCTAGAATTCACACGTCTTGAATTTAGCATATAGTCGTTCTTTACGTAATGTCTCCAACACAATCCTCAAATGCTCCTCATGTTGCTTCTTGTTTCGTGAATATATCAAGATATCATCTATGAACACGATTACGAAATTGTCCAAGTAAGTATGGAATACTCTGTTCATTAAATCCATAAACACTGCAGGCGCATTGCTAAGTCCAAAAGGCATTACCACAAACTCATAATGACCATACCGGATTCTGAAAGCAGTTTTGGTATGTCATTTTCCTTAACTTTCACTTGATGATATCCAGACCTCAAGTCAATCTTTGAAAACACACTTGCACCTTTCAACTGGTCAAACAAATCCTCAATCCTCGGCAATGATTACTTATTCTTGATTGTAAGCTTGTTTAGTTCTCGATAGTCTATACACATCCTGAATGACCCATCCTCATTCTTTACAAATAACACTGGTGCGCCCCATGGCGATACACTAGGTCGAATAAACTTCTTATCCAACAACTCTTGTAATTGCACTTTTAGTTCTTGCAATTCTTTCGGTGCCATTCTATATGGTGCTTTTGATACCGGACCTGCTCCTGGCACTAGGTCTATTACAAATTCCACTTGTCTATCTGGTGGAATGCCAGGTAAATCTTCAGGAAAAACATCTTTGTATTCTCGTACAATTGGCACTTCATCAATTGTCACTTCTCTCAAATCAGTGCTCATTACATTTACCAAGTATGCCTCACATTTATCCTTTCTCAATGCTTTTATGGCTTTCATAGTTGATATTACTTGGGGTATAGATTTCACTTTTGTCCCATGAAAAATGAATTCTTTTCCATCACAACCTGGGAATTCCACTTCCTGCTCGTGGCACCTAATTATTGCATGATTCGCTCTAAGCCAATCCTTTCCCAAAATCACATCAAAATCCGTCATATTTATCACATGTAAATCGACAAATAGATTCCTATCTTCAATTTCTATTTCCACTCCACGACACACTTGGTCAGTATTGATCGTTTGTCCAGATGGTATCCTAACTTCCAATATATCATCTATTGTGACACTATCACATCCCAACTTCCTAAATAACTTAGTAGAAATAAAGGAATGCGTAGCCCCAGTGTCAAATAAAACGAGAGCGGGTAGCTTAGATATAGTCAACATACATGTCATAGTGCCTGGGTCCTTGGCTGCTTCCTCTTGAGTCATAGCGAAGACTCGTGCTTTTTTCCAGCCTTCTGTTTTCCTTTATTATCTTCTCTTGGATTCTTTTCTTCTGGACAATTTTGGATAGTGTGGCCTGGTTTCTTACAGCGGTAACAAATTCCTTTTCCATATAGACATTCACCCCTGTGATTTTTCCCACACTTTGGGCACTGAGGTTTATCCTCTTGGGTACTTGTTTCGGTATATTCACCAGTGTAAGTCCAAGCGGCTACGATAATCTAGAGGGGGGGTGAATAGATTATCTCCATCTTTTCGATTTCGCCCTTTTTTTATAATCGAATGCTCAAAAACAATAATAAAGGTGCGGAATGTAAACAACACACGTCGATTTAAAGAGGTTCAACCCACCTAGGGCCTAATCCTCTACCACCCCAAAGATATCCGGATGGATTTCACAAATAAAAAGAATTTTATTAATTACCAAAATTAATACAAATTCAACTTACAACACCTTGAAGAGCACCACACTCTTCTTCAACACCACCTTTGAGATTACCACAATCTCTTCTTGAAGATTACCTCTTCTTGACAATCTTCCTTCAACGGCACCTTGTGAAGATTACCACAATCTTCAACCTTGAAGAATACCAAATTCTTCAATACCTCAATGAGAAGATCACCACAATCTTCTTGCACCTATCACCTAGATCATCCAAGTGTGTTCTTACCACAAGAGCACTCACAAGGATATCTTGTGTTTGAATGATAACCAAAAATCAAGATTACAACTCAATAATGAATAATACAATTTGAGTGCAAGGTGTAATCAAGAATAGCCTAGACCTCAAAGATGTGAAAGTGATAAGCTAGGCAATTTTACAACAAGAATAATAAGAATGAAAGACCAAGTGTTTGCTTGAAGTGTATCTTGTTGTGTTGTATCACAATTGTTGTATTGGTTGCTCCAAAACTTCCTCTATTTATAGGAGATGATTGATCAAGCATAGGCTCCTCTTGGGGATTGAAAATCTACAGAAAAATACAATTAAAATCAAGAATATAGCTGTTAGAAATCAATCCCACAATTTAAGGAAATGTGTCTGTTTGTCAAACGGTCATATTTTTGTTTGTCAATACACAGAGGCGGCCGGCCGCAAAATAAGAGAAATAATAACACTTTGAAAATTTCAACAGGGCGACCGGTCGACGTAGGCTTCGACCGGTCGACCCCTGTCTCAACCGGTCCCCCTAGTCAAAAAACGAAGAGGTTTTTGTTCTGTTTCAAAAAGAAACTTGCAGGTACCGGTCGACCGCTGGGCGACCGGTCGACCGGACCGGTCGACGCCCAGGGCGACCGGTCGACCTGCTAGTTTTTACTCCCGTCTCATTTTCTGTTTCTAAAAACATCTTCAGGTACGGGTTGCCCTATAGGGCGACCGGTCGACCACGAGACAGAAATGTTGTCCAATTTTTGTCGAAAATAAAACTCAAGAAATACTCCAAAAATTTAGTAAAAACATTTTAAACCGATCGAGAGTATTTAGACAACATTTAGGGACCTGTTATAGGAGTAAAAACTCATTGATATAAAATCAATAAAAGTGTTGTCCATAATTAACAAAAATAAAACTTGAGGAAATACTCCGGAAAATATTAAAACCATTTTAAATCATTTAGGAGTATTTGGACAACCTTTAAAAACATTGTTTTGGTGATAAAATAAAATCATCAAAATTAAGATAAAAACATGTATCAAACAATCTCCCCCTTTTTGATGATTACAAACCAAAACAATTTTTACACACACTAAGAGAGCAATTTTTAGAAATGATTTTCCGGTAAAAACATTTGACCGTTTGGAAGCAACCAAAATTTCCAAAAATATTAAAGCAACCAAGTAGGGAGTAAATATATTTAAATATAAGCACAAGCTCCCCCTATTAACAAGCATATCAAGAATAATGTAAAAGCAATTATTCATAAGCTAAAAGCTTTAGCTTTTACAATTTGTTCAAGAGCTTATAAGCTCCCCCTGTCACAAAACATCATTAAACAATTATAAAAGTCCATCAAGCAATAATTGGACTAAGAACAAATCACAACTTATGGCTTTTATGAGCCATAGCTTATAGCTTTTATGACAAGCTTTTATTAGCTTCTTTGAGCTAATGAGCCAATATCCTGTTTCTCCCCCTTTGGAATCATCAAAAAGAATGTTAGGATGGTGAAAACACCATACAATAATATCAAAGCGCGCCAAAGGGACGGTTTAATAACCGTTGAGCAATTAAAGCATAGTAATCCAAGGAAAATGGGAGAATTGAAACATAAGAGATCCATAAGCTCATTAGTAAGCTAAAAACATGATTTCAAAAAGATTTTACGACATTTTGAAGCAAGGGAATCATGTAGAAGTTGAAAGTTTCATTGCGACATTTCAACAAACACCTTGTGTGCATGAAAAATAGAAGAGTTTGCATATAGTCCTTGTAAAGGTTTCAAGCCAAAAATTTTCATATCATCAATCAACCTCATTCCAAAACTCAAAAAGGATCATATGCACCATATGCAACAATTTATTCATCAAATAATAAGCTCAAAGTAGATTCTCAAGGGTTCAACCCAATTGAGATAAGCTAAGAATGATCAAGGCATTACAAATGCCAAAAATTAGAGCATCCATCAAGTAATAAGTCATGCTTTAAACAATACATGTATCAAATGTCAAATGTCCCAACATATCCAACTAAGCATAAAGATCAAAGCATTAAGAGAAGCACTTTTACCATCAAGTACTTCATACCAATTATCAAACAATGCTTAAATTAGAGTATTTTTACCATCAAATACTCCATCAAAATCATGATCATCCACAAGTCATTATCAACTTGCAATTTTAACCCTTTAAGAAAACAAGCAAATATCATTAGTACAAAAGAGTTTTACAAGAGTTCATAAAAATACAAAGCATCAATAATGAAAATGCTAGAAAGTAAAGGGGGTGGGGACATCATTCCTCATCCGAGGAGAAGCAAGATCCGGGAATAAAATCCTTGATAAATTTCTTCAATTTGCCGATAGACTTTTGCATTTTGGAGGTCTTTTGCTCCAAAGCCTCATATCTCGTCTCATGAAAAGCCCTCATCTCATCAAATTCGGCTTGAGTATACCTCCTAGGCGGTTGAGCACCGGTATTACCCTCCGGATTGCTCGGTTCACCCTCTTCCGCCAATCTTGCGGCCTCGACGTCATCAAAGTAATCATTAGGATCGGGGGACTCTTGACCTCTTCCTCTAGCCATTTTGGTTGGTCGGATGTCCATATTATTGCGCATCGTGACCATTTGGGAGATATTGTCAATGTCGAAGTCATTTTGAAATACTTCCGAGTTACACTCCGATGAAGGAAGTCCCGATTGAATAAGAAGTTTACAAATCTAATTTCCCATAACTAACTTCTTATTACCTTGAGTGATGGACTCGATTAGACATTGAATAAGTATGGCACCAAAGTTAAGTGGTTCCCTCCTAGCAATCTTATACGTCAAAAAGTAATCCATGTTGCTAGGCATCTTTCCCGACTTACCACAAATGCAATATGCGACAATGACCGACAAAATACGATGCTCAAGTGTCATTGCCAACAAAGAGTACTTTGGCCATACTCCCAAATACGTCTTCACTTCTTTCATTGACACCCCCAACATTTCATCATTCCAAGTCCCACAAGAGAAATAATCCCAACCACCTTCTCTAACACGTAAAAACCGGCAAATATCATTGGGAGTCCATCTAAAATGTCTTCCCCTTATAAGTGAATTTACGGCTATAGGCTTCCTTTCAACATCATATTCAACCCACATATTGGCATAAAAGAGTTGGATAATATCATCATCATACAAAACATAAGCATGTTCCCATAAATACATCCAACCTTGCTCCTCAAAAAATCCTCTAATCGTAGGATACTCATTTGTAAATGAACTAAAACGACACATTTTAGTCCGAGCAATAGATTTTCCTCCCATTCCCGAGTCCTCATAATACCATTCCGCATATTCTTTTCTTCTGGACAATTTTGGATAGTGTGGCCTGGTTTCTTACAGCGGTAACAAATTCCTTTTCCATATAGACATTCACCCCTGTGATTCTTCCCACACTTTGGGAACTGAGGTTTATCCTCTTGGGTACTTGTTTCGGTATATTCACCAGTGTAAGTCCAAGCGGCTACGATAATCTAGAGGGGGGGTGAATAGATTATCTCCATCTTTTCGATTTCGCCCTTTTTTTATAATCGAATGCTCAAAAACAATAATAAAGGTGCGGAATGTAAACAACACACGTCGATTTAAAGAGGTTCAACCCACCTAGGGCCTAATCCTCTACCACCCCAGTATATCCGGGATGGATTTCACAAATAAAAAGAATTTTATTAATTACCAAAATTAATACAAATTCAACTTACAACACCTTGAAGAGCACCACACTCTTCTTCAACACCACCTTTGAGATTACCACAATCTCTTCTTGAAGATTACCACAATCTTCCTTCAACGGCACCTTGTGAAGATTACCACAATCTTCAACCTTGAAGAATACCAAATTCTTCAATACCTCAATGAGAAGATCACCACAATCTTCTTGCACCTATCACCTAGATCATCCAAGTGTGTTCTTACTACAAGAGCACTCACAAGGATATCTTGTGTTTGAATGATAACCAAAAATCAAGATTACAACTCAATAATGAATAATACAATTTGAGTGCAAGGTGTAATCAAGAATAGCCGAGACCTCAAAGATGTGAAAGTGATAAGCTAGGCAATTTTACAACAAGAATAATAAGAATGAAAGACCAAGTGTTTGCTTGAAGTGTATCTGATAAGTGTGAATTTTACATGTGTTTCGATGTGTATTTCGAGCTATAATGATAAGTAAACATGCATATACTCGCGTTAAATGTTACATATTCACTCCTTGTGGAAAAGACATTACACTTTGCTTATTTTGTAGGAATTTCATGATATTTGAAGATAATTGAATAAGAATATGAGGAAAGCAAAGTAGAAACGCGGAGAATTGAGTGGATATACGAAACATGAAGCCTAAAAGAGCGAAAATTGAGCGTTCACGGAAGAAACAGGGGGCACACGGGTTAGGCGTGCCTCAAGACACCACCCGTGCACCCCTGTATAAGGTTGATTGAAGCTGCAAAGATGGCGCACGGGTAGCCCATGCATGGGCGCACCACCCGTGCGCCCTACAGAGTCGAGGATATCTCACCGGAGTGGCGCACGGGTAGGCCGTGCTCCGACGCACCACCCGTGCGCCCTACGAGAGAGTTGGGTATTCCAAAGAGGGGCGCACGGGTAACCCGTGCGTGGGCGCACCACCCGTGCGTCTGCGCTGGAATCCCATAATCTGCAGCATTAAGCCCTAAACATGATGGGGAGTATAAAAAGGCTTTTTGGGGGGCGCACACAGGGGGAATTCTGGCATTTTTGGGATCTACAACACAAGACAAGAGTCAACTCTTGGAAGGAGACATCAAGGAGATAATCGGGTTGCATCGGAGTTTGAAGAACGGAGATATATCGAGAGATTGTCGACGTTCCTAAGTTTTCTTGCTTCTCTTTTAGTTCACTCTTTTAGTTTCATTTGTAATGACTTTGAACACTTTGTGTGTAAGTTGTTTAATCATGTGTAGCTAAACTCTTGTGATTTCCGGGTTTTGGAAGTAGATTAATGGACTCTTGTTGAATGTTTTAATCTTAGTTGAAGTTATTATCTTGAAGCCTATTTGAGTACTTTGAGCTTATTCTTGTTTTATCACTTGGCCAATGATTTAACTTGTTTGATATATTGATTCATAATTCGAGAGATGAGTTTCAATATTAGATCTTAAGTACTTGACACGAATATTTGCATGAATCGAGAGGTTTGCGAATATTGTGAGGACATTTGATCTTTGATGCTTTTGGGAGTTGTGTATCTTATGTTGAGTAGAGATGCTAGCATAGATATTTCAATCTACATTTTATATGCATCTCGAGAGGGAGGATAAAATAGCTTTGTGATCGTCTTATAGGAATATTGATAATAACCTTGGCTTTTATTTAATCGGACAACAAGAGGATTATTAATCGAAACCTTAACTCGGAAATCCATTTCATCATATTGATACTTCTTTCATTTGTGTTATCTTATTTTCGTGTTTTAGTGATTTAAATTGTCTTAATCTCAAAACAACAACCATCAAATATTGATCGTCTAAATAAAAGTAAAACTATCTTGGTTCAATACTTAGCCTATTGATTTATTAGTCTCCGTGGATACGACCTTGCTACCCTATTCGATAACGAACACCGTACACTTGCGGTGAAGCTAAAAAAATAAGGCGAACAAGTTTTTGGCGCCGTTGCCAGGGACTAATACAATTTTTGGTGCTAATATTGCTATAGATATAATTATTCTTAATTTAGACATTTTTCTTTATTATTTATTTATTTTTTTTTTTTTTGTGTGACTTGAATTCCACATTATTTGACTTGTTTCTTCTAGTTTGGTCCGGGTAGTGTATGAACACGCGCTCCAAGCGGGGGACTTAATACCGCTCATACCGGAAGTTGAGGCTTTCGCGAGGAGAATCGGTCTACCACTAGACGAGTGAAAGACCACAATCCGATAATGGGGATTTGAATGAGTTACCAATACCGCCAAACAATGGTGGAAACGAGTTACCGATACCGGTTCAACAGCAAGCCATTCGTGATTACTTTCGACCACAAACGAATCGTAATTACGGTGGTATTGCCCATATTCCCATCAATGCCAACAACTTCGAGCTCAAACCGGCACTAATCAATATGGTGCAACGAGAATCGGTTTGGGGGTTTGCAACGAAAGATCCTAACTCTCACCTTGCCCATTTTATCCAAATATGCAATACGATCAAGATGAACGGAGTCTCGGATGACGCCATAAGATTGCGCCTATTCCCATTCTCTTTACGGGATAAGGCGAGAAATTGGTTGGGTACTTTGACGCAAGGAAGTGTGAGCACTTGGGATGATTTGAGCCAAAAGTTTTTGTTTAAATTCTTTCCACCAAGCAAAACTTTGCGGCTCAAAAGTGAGATCACTCAATTCCGACAATTTGACTCCGAGCCTTTGTACGAGGCTTGGGAAAGATTTAGGGATTTGTTAAGAAGATGTCCACAACACGGCTTTCCTGGGAGGATCAACAGATTATGTTTCTTTTACAATGGTCTAATGGGGCAAACGAGGGCCTTTGTTGATGCCGCAGCGGGGAGGAGCTTTGTTGGCAAGGTTTCCACAAGATGCCTTAAATCTTCTTGAGGAAATGGCCATGAACATTACCAATGGCCATCCGAAAGATCCAATGTACAACGAGTAGCCGAAATCTCGATTCGGACCCTATCAAAACATTGTCGGCACAAGTAGCGGCTTTGACAACTCAATTGAATGTATTTACGAAGGGGCGGGAAGCGATATCTGAGCACGGGTAGTGAAGCTCTTCTATATCCGATGGAAGAGGTAAGTTATGTGAATAACCGGAATTTCAACAATTTCCTAATAATTCAAACCCAACGCACTACCCATCCAGGGTTGAGAAATCATGAAAATTTTTCTTATGCAAATACAAAGAATGTGTTACAACCTCCGCCGGGATTTCATACTTCAAGTGGAGGCGGTAATGGGAAGGCAAATCGTCGTTGGAAGATGCACTCACCTCTTTCATAAATCAATCGAATGCTTTCATGAATGACACGAGGAGCCGCTAAGCTAAGAAGACCTTCGGATGGATAAGTTGGAACAACAAGTGACAAGCTCAATAAAGAATCGGAGACTTCAAATGGGTCAATTGGCTACAATTGTGGGTGGTCAACATCAAAAGGGTCAATTTCCAAGTAATACGGAAATGAATCCTAAGGAACAATGCAAGGCGATTCGTTTACGAAGCGGTACGGAATATGAGGGGCCTAAAGAAAAATCTGGGAATCCGAAACTTTCGGATGAAGCATCTAGGCCAGAAGCAAGAGACTCCGTGATGAAGGATGATATTGAAGAAAATGGGAGAGAAGAGAACAAAGAGGCGGAACAAACAAAATGAAAAGCTAAAATCATCATCTAGCTCGAATTTATCTAAGTTGCCTATATCTCTCCCCTTTCCTCAAAGATTTCAAAAGAAAAAGCTTGATGATCAATTTGCCAAATTCCTTGATATATTTAAGAAATTGCACATTAACATTCCTTTTGCGACGCATTAGAACAGATGCTTAGAACTATGCGAAATTTCTTAAAGATGTTATGTCAAAAAGCGGAAGATGACAAGCTATGAAACGGTGAATTTGACGGAAGAGTGTAGTGCAATTATCCAAAGGAAGCTACCACAAAAACTGAAAGATCCGGGGAGTTTCACTATCCTTGTGCTATTGGTGGTAATTTCTTTAATAAAGCGTTATGTGATTTGGGGGCAAGTATTAATTTGATGCCTTTGTCCATTTTCGAAACTTGGATTAGGCGATGTGAAACCTACTACGGTGACATTGCAACTTGCGGACCGATCACTTACGTATCCAAGGGAATTATTGAAGACGCGTCTTGGTAAAAGTTGATAAATTTATATTCCCGTGGATTTCTTGGTTTTGGATATGGACGAAGATCGAGACGTTCCACCGATACTTGGGCGTCCTTTCTTAGCAACGGGGTAAAGCCTTAATAGATGTGCAAAAGGGGAGCTCACATTACGTGTTAATGATGAGCATGTTTTATTTTCTATATATAAGGCAATGAAATTTCATGATTCGGTAGAGAATTGTAATTTTTGGATATAGTTAGTTCATGCATTGAGGATTATGTTGATCATACATTGTCTACAGATGATTTGGAATTTGGTCTAACCCACTCGTGCTCAATGTCGAGTGTTGTACTTGATTTTGATAACCAAGATTTGTACGACTATGTTTGTGCCTTAGATCATATGCGGGAATTACCTACTAGCGCAAGAGGCGAGAACGCAAAGCCGAAATAAGGGAGCCAAACTTACGAACGCACCACCCATGCGTCCACGCACGCACGGTTGCCCGTGCGTGATCTTTGGACGGATGGGACTCTCACGAAGAACGCACGGCCCGTGTGCGGAGCATGGGCAGCCCGTGCGTGAGATCGAAATGACAACACCACCTCCGGAACTCAAGCAATTACACGAACACCTCAAATATGCATTCCTAGGGACAAATAATGCAAATCCGTGTCGTTTCTTCTCTTCTCACTCCTACCCAACTTGATAAACTGTTAAGGGTTTTACGAAAACATAAGTCGGCACTAGGATGGTCTATAACTGATTTAAAAGGCATAAGTCCATCCATTGTGATGCATAAAATTCGGATGGAAGATGTTTATAAACCATCAGTGCAAAACCAAAGACGACTAAACCCTATTATGCAAGATGTGGTTAGGAAGGAAGTGTTGAAATGGTTGGATGCCGGGATCATTTATGCGATATCGATAGTTCATGGGTGAGTCCGTACAAGTGGTGCCAAAAAAGGGGGTAATATGATGGTGAAAAATGAAAATGAGGAACAAATTGCTACTAGAATTGTTCTGGGGTGGCGAATATGTATTGATTATAGAAAACTTAATGATGCCACTCGAAAAGATCACTTCCCCCCCTTTATCGATATGATGTTGGATCGTCTTGCGAGGTTATGATTATTATTACTTTTTAGATGGTTATTCCGGGTACAATCAAATCATGATTGCGCCTTTAAGACCAAGAGAAAATAACATTTACATGTCGAGTATGGCACATTTGCATTTAAATCGTATGCCATTTGGTTTATGTAATGCGCCCGCCACTTTCCAACGTTGTATGATGGCTATATTTCACGATCTTATTGAAAAAGTTATGGAGGTATTTATGGGCGATTTCTCTGTGTTCGGTGATTCTTTTGATAATTGTCTTCACAATCTTTCCTTAGTTTTGCAGCGATGTGAAGAGACCAATCTAGTACTAAATTGGGAAAAGTGCCATTTTATGGTACGCGATGGCATTGTACTTGGTCATCGAGTCTCTTCTGCAGGTTTGGAAGTTGATCGGGCAAAGATTGTAGCAATTGAGAAGCTACCACCTCCCACAAACGAGAAAGCCATTCGGAGCTTCTTGGGCCATGCCGGATTTTACAGAAGGTTTATCCGTGACTTTTCTAAAATTTCTAAGCCCTTGAGCCAATTGCTAGAAAAAGATCTTTGCTTTCATTTTTTCCAATGAATGTTTGCAGGCGTTCGAAATGTTGAAGACAGCATTAGTGACCGCACCTATACTCGTCGCCCCAGATTGGAGCCAACCATTTGAGCTAATGTGTGATGCAAGCGACTATGCTGTTGGGGCTGTTCTTGGTCAAAAGAGGGAAAAATTGTTCCGATCCATCTATTATGTAAGTCGAACGTTGGGCCGATGCTCAAATGAGAATTATACCACAACCGAAAAGAAATGTTGGCGATTGTTTTCGCATTCGATAAATTCCGATCTTACTTGATCGGGACGAAGACGATTGTGCATACTCACCATGCGGCTATCAAATACCTCTTTGACAAGAAGGATGCGAAACCGAGGTTGATTCGATGGATCTTATTGTTGCAAGAGTTTGACGTGGAAATCAAGGACCGAAAAGGATGCGAGAACGTGGTAGCAGACCATCTGTCTCGATTAGAAAATCAAGAAGGAGCAAAAGGAGGTATGGGATTGATAAAAGAGGAGTTTCCTGATGAAAGATTACTCATGCTTGAGGCAAAGTTCCCATGGTATGCGGACTTTGTCAACTACTTGGGAGCTGGAGTTCTACCTCCGGAAATATCACCGTATCAAAAGAAGAAATTCTTACATGATGTAAAGTTCTACATGTGGGATGACCCCCTACTTTTTAGAGGTGCGCGGACAAAATCATAAGGAGATGCGTGCCTCAAGAAGAATGGGAGGGAGTCCTACAACGATGTCACTCTTCACCATCCGGCGGACATTTTGGTCCCACTCGCACCGCAAGGGTATTGCAAAGTGGGCTATATTGGCCCACTTTATTTAATGATCATTATTTGTTTGTGCAACAATGTGACAGTGTCGTGAATGGGAAACATTTCACGGAAGCACGAGATGCCAATGACCAATGTAATTGAAGTGGAGTTGTTCGATGTGTGGGGAATTGACTTTATGGGCCCATTTCCATCGTCTTCGGTTATCAATATATTCTACTTCTTTGTAGAGTATGTATCACGTTGTGTAGAAGCAATTCCTTCCAAAACAAATGATGCTCGAGGTTGTAATGCGATTTCTTAAGAAAAACATCTTTACTAGATTCGGCACCCCAAGAGCTTTAATTAGTGATGGAGGGTCGCATTTTGTAAACAAATTGATGAGCAACTTGTTGGCAAAATATGGGGTCAAACATAAAGTTGCATTGGCATATCATCCACAAGCCAATGGACAAGCGGTAGTGGCTAACCGAGATCAAACAAATCCTTGAAAAGACGGTAAACATCAACCGAAAGGATTGGGCGTTAAAATTAGATGATGCTCGTGGGCATACCGGATCGCATATAAGACACCGTTGTTGGGCACATCTCCATATCAACTTGTCTTTGGAAAGTCGTGCCATTTGCTTAGGTAGAATTGGAGCACAAAGCATTTTGGGCGGTCAAGAAACTCGAATCTGGATTTTCGAAAGCCGGTGAGGAAAGGTTGCTCCATTTGAATCGGATGGAAGAATTTCGGGATGAAGCATACGAAAATTCCCGAATTTACAAGGAAAGAACCAAGAGGTGGCATGATAAGATGATCAAGAAAAGAGAGTTTTTACCGGGAGAACCGTGCTCTATACAATTCACGCCTTAAATTTTTCCCCGGGAAAACTCAAGTCTAAGTGGTCGGGGCCATTTGTGATAAAGAAAGTGTTGAATCCACCTGGGATTGTAGAATTGTTGACAAAAGAAGGCGAGACTTTCATGGTAAACGGCCAACGGATTAAGCACTATTTCCACCGGGGAATCAAGAGGAGGTGACATCCACCACCTTGCGCGATCCGTAAGTTAACAAAACAGCGCAAGCTAAAGACGTTAAATATAGCGCTTGTTGGGAGGCAACCCAACGGTTTTTCGTGTGACTTTCCTTTTTGTGTGTTTAGTTTCATAGTTGTGTGATTTGAGTGATTTGATTTGTGTATTTCTTTTTATGAGTGTGATTTGTGTGTTTTTGTTTCATTTTTGTGTGTTTTTATTCAGGTATATCCCCACTTTTTGTTATTGAAATTCTATTTTTCCCCTTAGGACACTATAATTTCATTCAAGTTTGGGGGGAGAGATAGTATTTTAATATATGAAAAGTGTGGATACAAAAAAAAAAAAAAAAAAAGGGTTCATGCATTTTGTGTTTTCATATAGTTGCATTAGAGCACGTTTATAGCTTTAGCATGTTTATTGTTTTCGTAGTAGTTAGAGAGTGAGTTGACCGGGCATGCTGCAACTTGCTATTTGTGTGTGTTGATTGAAAATTCATATTGTTGGGATTGGATGTTGGTAATGAGTTGATTGAGCCTTGAATAGATGACATTGAGCATGTTGATATGGAAAACTTGGTTTGATGCTTTGAATTACATAATTGCAAGCCTTGTGAGCTTTTGAGCCTTTACTTTGCTTGTATCTTGCGCATCTTGTTGTGATTTGAGTGTATCACCATGTTGTTAGAATTCTAGAACTTGCTTGGGTATCTCTGTCAAGGCCACATGTTGTATGCGTGAATGTGATTAAAGGCCATCTTTGCTAGCCTTTCAAGCCTTTTACCTACCTAAAGATGTTGAAATTCCTAGTTAGCCAAGTTGAGCCTATAGCCTATTTCTTTGATAACCACAAAATTTAACCCTTGATCTTAATATATCCATCACCTTAAACTCGAATGTATAGCGTTGAGTAAAGGAATGAATGAGGATGAATGGGTGGGAATTGAAAAGTAGGATAAGTGGGCATACTTGGTTAAATGGGACATAAAGAGGAAGGAAAGGAGTTGAATAAAAAGTGTTGAAAATGCACAAATGAAAAAAAAGTAAAAAAAAAAAAAAAATTGATTGAAAAGTTGATAAACCTTGGAGGGCGAAGGATTGTGAATGGAGGCGTTTCTCAAGAAAGAAAGGAAATGGAGATAAATGAAGTCGATAAAAATGAGGGATAATTGGAGTAGCATATGGGATTGTAATGAAAATGATTGATATGCTCATCGGTCTATATACTCGAGTTTGAGTCACTTTATCCAAAATTTCCTACCCAAACCAAAGAGCTTTCATTACAACCAAATGAGAAAGTCCTTTTTGATTCACAAATTGCATACACTCTAGTGGCGGAGATATGAGACGAATTGCAAGCCTATGGTAATTTTGCGACATCGAACTGATTTGAGCATAAACACGTCCTATATCCTCGAGAGATGAGAGTATACACTTAACTTTGAGAGTTGGAATTCAGAGCATTTAACTTTGTTTTACTTGAGGCGTGTTCTTTGATCAGATATTTGAGGCTTGATTGGTATGGTGCTTGACATTCATGATGAATAATATGAATTTCTTTTTGGATCCGTTGTGTGCGCTTTTATTCTTATCTCCCTGTTGTGCTTTATCGTGTTTTCAAAAAAATTGTTGATCGGGACGGTCAACGGTTTAAGTTTGGGGGTGTGTTGTATCACAATTGTTGTATTGGTTGCTCCAAAACTTCCTCTATTTATAGGAGATGATTGATCAAGCATAGGCTCCTCTTGGGGATTGAAAATCTACAGAAAAATACAATTAAAATCAAGAATATAGTCATTAGAAATCAATCCCACAATTTAAGGAAATGTGTCTCATTGTCAAACGGTCATATTTTTTTGTCTTTGTCAATACACAGGCGATGCGACGGTCGCACGAAATAAGAGAAATAATAACACTTTGAAAATTTCAACAGGGCGACCGGTCGACGTAGGCTTCGACCGGTCGACCCCTGTCTCAACCGGTCCCCCTAGTCAAAAAACGAAGAGGTTTTTGTTCTTTTCAAAAAGAAACTTGCAGTGCACGCACGGCCGACGATCATTGCGGCCGGCGGCCGGCCGACCGGACCGGCCGACGCGTCGAGCGACCGGTCGACCGCTAGTTTTTACTCCCGTCTCATTTTACGTTTCTAAAAACATCTTGATGGGGTTGCCCTATAGAGGCGGCCGGTCGACCACGAGACAATGTTGTCCAATTTTTGTCGAAAATAAAACTCAAGAAATACTCCAAAAATTTAGTAAAAACATTTTAAACCGATCTAGAGTATTTTGACAATATTTAGGGACCTGTTATAGGAGTAAAAACTCATTGATATAAAATCAATAAAAGTGTTGTCCATAATTAACAAAAATAAAACTTGAGGAAATACTCCGGAAAATATTAAAACCATTTTAAATCATTTAGGAGTATTTGGACAACCTTTAAAAACATTGTTTTGGTGATAAAATAAAATCATCAAAATTAAGATAAAAACATGTATCAAACAACCAGTTCTTGCTTGCTTGTTTTGTGGGCCGATATTAGCTTTTCCACAATTAGTATTGTCCCATTTTCTTTTCTCAATTACGATTTGAGCCTTTATGTTTCCAAAATCTAAATTCAGTCGGGATGCAATCTCCAAAGCCCTTTCAATAGTGTCTGCATACGTGGTAGTCTTCGTTGCTGCTAAGATATTGCTGATCTCAGTGCGTAACCCTTGTTCAAAGCATCTAGCTTTATCATATTCCGTGCTCACCAAACTAGTCGCGTACCTAGACAACTGGTTAAACTTCCTCTCATACCCAATGACTGTCATTGATCCTTGTTTCAAGTGTATGAATTCCCATCTTTTCTTTTCACGGTAAAATAATGGCAAGTAGTTTTGCATAACCACATCCTTAAATTCTTGCCAAGTCAGATCCCCAATCTGTTGTTGAGTGCGAGTCCTACAATTCGATTCCCACCAATGGTCGGCATCTTCAGTCATCTGAAAGATTGCACAAGACACTTTCTGAGCATCAGTGCAGGCAATGTGAGTGAATATACGCTCTGAAGCACGAAGCCACTCCTCGGCAACTGCAAGTTCTTCTCTTCCATTAAAAATTGGTGGGTTGAATCGACGGAATTGCTCTACCACTTGAGTCAAAGTATCACGTGGATTTGGGGGTTGTGGTTGTTGATTTTGAGCAATAGTGAAATGGTGTGCCAACCCACGCAATACAGTAATCAAATCTTCGCCAGGATTAGCCATCTCTGGAGCATGTGGGGCAGGTGGAGCATCAACTGGCGTTTGCTCTTGATTACGACAACCACGTCGGGCCATTCTAAAATTCCAACAACTCAATATATCTAGAATCAACAACCATAGACTAAAATAATACTATTCATTGTTCCTAATAATCATGAACTTACATCGAACTATTTAAGGCACATAAGTATATGTACACAATAACAGTATGCCTAAAAATTCCAACCCAACTCAAAGTTCAGGTGATCAAAGCCTATGAGCTAGTTCTCTAGTATCATGTATGAAGTGTAGTGAATTTGCCAAAATCATGAAGTGCATGACAATATAAAAATTTATTTCATGAAATAAGCTTTCATGTAACATGCACTTGGCATAAATCATATCCTGAACAGTAATTTGGGAAAAATAGTAATCATGTTGAAACTGTTCATATGACATGACATTCATATCATGTGTAATATGGGAGACACGGCTCCAACATTGCATTGAACATGTAACATGTCTTGTATTCATGAATCATGTAAACTGTTATGAGGAAATCATGCGTATGTCTTTAGGCTTAGTATTTCACTTGAACATGGGGCATGAAGTTTTCAGAAACACTCGTCCCTAAAATTGAACTTCAACTCAAGAATCAAATCGACACCTATAAAATCATTTTACATAGTAGTGTCCGAAAACCTCGCTCTGATACCACCTCTGTCGCGCCCCAATTTTGAATTATGTAGTTTTGGGCTTAAGGAGCGCTACATTAGTGTGTACCTAGCTTTAAATAACTTTCAATATGGTTAGAGCATTTCAAATAATCAACATCAATAACCACGCTCACAGGCGGGTTAGCCCAATTCACAAAATACAGCGGAAACATTATATAAGTAGATGAGTCACAACTCATCTCAATAGTAAACAAAAGAAAGCTTATTTACAGACTTAATGTCATCGCTCGCGGCTTCCCGCTTTCAATTAGAGGGACAGGGCGGCCCGGCTCGCGTCGTTCCAACAACCGGCGGGTGGTCCAATCATTCTCCCCATGTGCTATCGGGCATAGATTTGCCTCAATTATTTGTCTCTTTCCTTCAGCTTTTATCAGTTCAAAGTTTAAGAAAGAGGGGAATATGGACTTTAGGACTCCAAAAGTATTTCATCATACCCAAGTCTTCGTATCATACTTTGCCTCAATCTGAAAAATATAATATGGGGTGAATGCTATGAAAATACACTCAGTAGGGTACATTTAAGCGACTGCGTAATTAATTACAACTAGTAGAGATGCATCATATGTGGAATTTGTATGGATAGACCGTAACTTTGTAATATGTACGAGCTCATAATGTGAAGTGATCGTCACCACAACACATAAATATGTAACATTTACGGTACAACCGCAATATGGGATTCATGCAAAACATACTAATCATGATTAATTAAACAGTCAACTTGCATTTGAATAGCAAATATTATACGGTTAAGTGTAAAAGTAACCCCACCTTTTTTATGTGCAAAATGATTGTGCAGGATGCAAGTCCTAGTTCCCGAGCTCAATCTCGTCTCCTACACAAAATAGCATAATATGTCTTAGAAGGCTGGAATAGAAATATAATAATATATAATAATTTAAATATGCTAGATAAATCTATCCTTAAAATTTGGGGGCATTTGGATGTGAAATGAAGAAATTAGGAGCGAAACAGAATAATAAGGATGTTCGGATCTCGTTTTCTTGAAGTTGAAAGATTGAGGGATAATATCATGATTTTGAATAGACCTTGCGTATAAGGAGGGTATAACAAGACTATGGTTCAAATTTGAGTTCAATCGGAGTTCATTTGACCCCTTTCGGGTCAAAAACGAGAAAGTTAGGACTTAAGGAATTTTAATTGAAAATTTTAGGGGTCAATTTGCAGAACTCTAAGAGTTGAGTTGGGGGCAAAATTATAATAAGCTGAAAATTGATATGGGAGGACTAAACTGAACTTGGGAGGGGTCAAAGTGAAGTTTTCAAAAATTGCAAACAAGTCCAAAAGAATTTCAAATTCTGTTTGGCCTCCCCAATACTTCCATCTTTCACTCCTTCACATCCCCACCGCCGTTTGCCACCGTCCCGACCTCCGACACCACCCCGAACAAGCAGCCCTCGCTGCCGGGGAGCTCTCCTACCCAACCTCAAGCCATTTCCGGCCAGTTTTGGTCGGAAAATACCCGCACACACACACACACAACTCACACACACACACACAAAACTCACGCACACACACACGCACACAGCGGCGGTGCTCCGTGCGTCGGCGCCATGTACCACCACCTCAACCCAACCCCTAAATACTTCCTACACCTGACTTGGTGGCCTCCGGCGACGTGAACGGAGAGAGGAAAGAGCAAGTCGGATGGAAATGGCAAAAACAAATGGAAGAAATTTTGAAAGACTTTCGACTTTGATTCACGGAAGAAACAAACTCGCATCATGAAATTGATCAGTGAGTTTTGAATCCCTTGAGAAGACGAAGAGAACGGTATATGGCTCATCAATTTTGGTCTGGTGGATCGCCGGGAATCGGCGGTCAAAGATGGCGGCACCGGTGAACTTGGGATGGGGTTTTTGCAGTCGTCTCCGGCGATTTGCCGGCGATCTAGAGGTCTGATCTTAGAGTAAAAGCTGGCGTTAGAAAGATAATTTAATGGGCTTTCTAACGGTATAAGGTTTGTGAATATCCAACGGTCGGATCTCCGTAGATATAGAGTCAAATATTTTGAAATTTTAACTTTACTGGCGATTTGCCGGCGAACGGGGATTCAAATCGAAATTCCGACTTCGGATTTGGAACGAGGGCGACGAAAGAGTTTGAATGAGGTATGGTTTGTTAATTTCCACCGCCGGTGGCCAGCAGCCGGCGGCGGCGGTGGCGGTGGCGGTGGCGGTGGCCGACGACCGGACATCACCGGAAAAGCTGGAGGGTGAGAAGGTGAAGTTCTTACTAGTATTAGAATGTTTCCAATTTCAGGTCGTTTCCAAATATGGAAATAACTATATATAGTAAGTTTTTAAATGGGCTTTTAAATTGGGTTTGGTGATTTGGGGCATAAATGAACTGAAAGAAGGCTTAATTGTATCGTAAATGGACTTGAAATAACTCGGTTTTGAATTGAAAATAATAAAAGCCCCGTAATTAAATTTATAATTATTCTACTCGAATTATATAATTTAAATAATACTCTTAATTAGCTATAAATCCCAATAAATTATTAATCTAATTCCTTAAAAATTGCAAAAAATAACCCTAAATTTTGAGATTCAAATTCTAATACCGGGTATTAGAAATATATTACAATAAATATATATATAACAGAGTTAAAGTAACACTTTTATACGTTAAAGTATCTATTTTTTGAGATAAAATATCATGTTTTTTAATATAGTCACAAATTAGAAATGAAGGAAAGAAGGAAAAATAAAAAATAAATATGATATAGTTAAAGTAACAATTTTATAAGTAAAAGTACATATTTGTTGAGATAAAGTATCAGATTTCTTGAGGTTAATGCTCTAATACTAATTTTTTTACATTTTATCGTCACCTGACCTAACCTCTAACTAGTCCAAGTTAAATAACAAATTGGATCATTTTCCCTTATAAATATTTGCCTTCCAGTCAAAGATTAGGAAGAAGAAGAAAAGGAAAAACAAACGTGTATGGCAATCGCAATCTTGAACAAGATTTCCAAAAAAAAAAAAAATCTAATATCATATAAATAAATTTTATATAGCATCCAATAACAAGAGTTCAAATGACCCAAAACCAACCCATCACCGAACCAGCAACCAACCCCATTCCCAACATCACCGCCATAACAATGGCGGCGGCCTCCGCCTCCGCCTCCGGCACCGCCTTGGGGGCAAGAATCATAATAACACTCGTAAGATACCCATTGCTCAATCCCAACATTACCGTCAGAACCACCACCGGCGTTTCCGTCCTCAGCCAAACCGGGCCCCGGAAACACCCTATAAACAGAGGATAGAACAAAAGCCTCGCCATGCAACACCACGTCGCTTTCCCAATGTTGCCCTTCATAACATATATTCCCGTCAATGACTTTCCGACAAAATCCGACACGTTGTACGTCGCGATCAGCACTATCGGGTACCAATCTTTGAGAAGATTGGATTTTATGTTCTCTGCTAAGAATCCTGGGAATATAGACAGTGTGACTGTGTATATCATGAAAACTCCGAATCCTGGTAATTTTATTTTGATTAGAGTTTGACGGAATTTGGGTACTGTGGAGCAATTATTTGTAATTGGGAGGACGTATTGGAAATTATTGTTGTTGTAGTGGTGGTGCATGATAGGTAATTGGTGTAGCAGATTGCAGCAGATGATGCATACAATTAGTATTGCTGAGCTTACAATGAAATAGAATTGAGCACTTGTTTTGAGTCCTTGAGGGGTTTGAGGAAGGCATGCTTTTGTTATGATCCTTAGTATGGATATCAGAACACCTGCAACCATTACATCATGTTATCTCATACTACGAAATTAGAATTCCCACATCATGATCGAGAAAAGAAAAATTACTGAAGTAGTATGAAATGGATTAAACATGGTTTATTTGATTTCTATAACTACATTACAATTTTAGTCCACAGCCATTGAGGATGACAAAATTGGTCTTCAAAGAATTACGTTTTGCGAAAAAAAGCAGCGTTGTAGAAATTACTAGGCGCTAATTGGGCAGTAGCCAAGCGTCTAGAAAAATATTTTTTTATTTTTTATTTTTTGGCCACCTAGGTGGGCGATTTTTGGCTGCATAGGCCATCTACCTCCTATTTTCGGCCGAGACTTTTTAAATGAATTTAGGCAAAATCACTTTGGCGCCTAGACAACCACTTAAAGCTGAGTTTTACATCACCACCACAAAATACTCCAAATAATAAAAATATTCACGAATTGAGTCATTTTTTCACAAAATTGATATTTTGCCAGAAATGTTACACGTGAACCTCCAATTTCGCGGCTGATTTTGCAATTTTTGGCAGAAAAAAGGATCAATTCCTGTTTAATTGCAGGGTATTTCTTTTCAAAATGAAATTTCACTGGACTACAATTTTATCACACCTACCCTGGCTATACATTGGTCAAAAAATTGCAATTTATATATCCTTTTATTCTCCTCTTTTCACTTATGTCACTAAAAATAGGTCTTGGAGTGGTGTCGTGGTGCAATGGCAAAGCCAGGAATTATACTGGGATGGGGCGATACATAGAAATGGGGTGGGCGGGATAAAAAACTAACAAAACATAATATAAATTCTAACTAAAATTTACAAGTAAAAAGAAAATTGAAGGGGGAGACGGGTGGTCCTAGGTTGCCCCCCTCTGTGCAGTGGTGGTGAAGGTACAAACGTTATGTAGTGTGCATGGTGAACAAGAAACGAAGAAAACCACACTTCAATTACTCATCGATTAACCAAAAATACAAAAAACATTGAAGAAAATATATGAAAAACACACTCAAATTAAAAGTGTTCATTCATATAAACCAATATCTACAATCTAATATATATAAAGCGTACGTACCCGAAGAAGCAGTGCCTGCAAAAACAGCCTGCATGTATTGTTTAGGCAGCTTTCCTGCTGTTCCAATCAAACTCCCTCCAATCAATCCATCAGCCAAACCACAAACCAAAACTGACCCAACCACCATATAATAAGCCTTGTTTGAACCCATCATCATCATCTTGGAGTACTCATTCTTGTCCCAAGCCCAATGCATAATTGGAGTAGCCATTAGAGACACTACAAACATACAAAACCCCAAATTCATTCTCAATCTTAGGCCCACCAAATTATTTCTCCTGCTCAACAGCATAACCAAAACAAGCAAAGAAGAAGCCATGTACACAACAGAAAACACCTTCTCCACATGGCGGTCAGGATAAAGATATCCGAAGTAATCCACAGCAGTGATTAATGCATTCCATGGAAGCAAATTCCCAGCACCTAGAAAGAAATGAACAACATATGCAATCTTGTATGTGTCTCTTGTAGGTTGAGTTGATGAAATCACATCTTTGCCCTCCATATATTCTACCTTCACACAATCAATCTTTGCTTCTTAATTAGCTAGAGTGGTTTGATCATTTCACATTCTAAGACATCATCATATATTCATTCATCATGACTATGAGCGTAAGTAAGAAAAGTGTAACAGAATATATTTCTGAGCCGTACGTTCAAATTCAAGACCAGACCTATGCTTTACCAGACCCTATACCAGATTCTGAAAATGGGCCCTTATAGTGGCCGATTTTATTTTTTTATCATAAAATATTACTCTAAATCAATGGTCAAAAAATCGATTAAAATACTAATGACTGAATAATAACCAAAGGAAATAATTACTTTAGCGAGTCAACGCGACTAATTAAGAATAGTAATCGCAACACAACAATAATGTATTAACTAATTAAGAATATGCCTGCAAGACAACAATATTTTAAAAAATCAAAAACCACCAAAACATATATATATATATTATATATAAATATTTTGGGCCCCAAATGTTTGGGCTCTAGCATATGGAGCTTTTGCTCAGGTATGGGTCTGCGTTCAATGTTAATTGATGCTTATTTATTATGGGATAAGGACACAATTACCCCACTTTTTTGGACAAATGACAGGTTTTTACGTTTTCCGGTAATTTTTGGACAAAATCACGCTCCGCCCCTATTTTTGGACAAAAATACGCTCCTGCCAAAATTTTCGGACTTTTTTACGTTGTTGTTTCTTTGTTGTTTCAAACATGTTTCTTCTAATCAAATATCAGTGAAAAAATAAATATTGCCCCCGTTAAATAATCCACTTTTATACTTGAAATCTTATTTTAATCCATTTTATACTCGAAATCTTATAAAAAAAGAAATATAGACATAAAACAATACATATTAAAACCAAACAAATTGAGAATAATATAGAAACAACATGAGTAAAAAAACACAATTCAATTTTTGATCCAATGCATGAAAACATAAATAACATGGAAACAACCAAGAAACAATATACAAACAAACCAGAAACAATATAGAAAATATCATATGGCAAAAAGAGCTAAAAAAATAGGTAAATTTTGTATTTAAAAATTGAAAACTACGTGGAAACGACAAAGAAAACATAATAACATTAAAAACGGTATGTAAACAACTTAGAAGTAACGTAAAAAATATTAAAAACACCACATGAAATAAAGAGCTTAAAAGTAGGTAAAAACAGTATCTACACATTGAAAACTACATGGAAACAACAAAAGAATTATTTGAACTACATTAAAAATATTATAGAACAACACGAAACAATGTACAAAACAATACATGAACAAAAAGCAGCATAAAAATAGGTAAAAGTTTTTTAAAAATAGCGAAACAACTAGAATCAACAAAGAAACAAATTAAAACAACATCGAAACAACTTATATAACATATAAAACAATACAGAAACAAGAAAAAACGAAAAAAAACCCTGAAAATAATCAAAAAAATATGCAGGAGTGTAAAAAGGGAAAAAAACAAAAATGATAAGAGCATATTTGGTGGTATTTTTTTAAAAGTTGAGGTATTTCTAGGAATTTCTCATTTATTATTGGATGATTGTGCACCTTGATTAGTTTTCATGGTTCCCACCTTATTCTTGTCCATGTCAATGAGGTGCACCATTAGCTAGGATTGATAGACTGGAAATGCCTTTTTTTTGGTCGCACATTCACTAAGAATGTCGAGGAAAATATCTTGTCTTGGTTGTAGATTAACAATTGGTTATCTAATTTTAATAATCCTTGATGATTTCGAACCTGATTGAAACCTCAAAATTATAGCAAATAATTAACTGGGTTGTCTACCAATGTAAAGTTTTTGTCTCACATATTCTTTTAAGGCATTATATTATGGATAATTACAAATCCTACGCCTGAGTGTAGTTAGGCTAAATTTAAGGGGTAGTGTTTGTAATTAAACCTTATAATTATTTGCTTAAGTAAAAAAAAAAAAGAATGCTATTTGATACATTGTATTTTTTGACATGTTCCTCGTTTTGATCGAGAAATGTTCACTTTTAGTCCCATAAGATTGGCAAAAATTCATATTGGACCGTCTTACGGATCCTATTCCGTAAGACGGATCCTCCAGCGACCCGCAACCCGCCCCAGCCCCAACCCGCTTGACAGCTGTCAATTTAAAAAAAAAAAAAAAAAACAACTACCCGCCCCAAGCCCACCCGCCCAGCCCACAAGCCTACCCGCCCAGGCCCTCTTATTTTAAATAAAAAAGAGGGCCACATGGGAATTGAACTCATGACCTTAATAAAGGTAAGATGGTGTTCTACCACTAGGCCACTAGTTCTTATTGTGCATATTTTGTATAACCATGAATATATCCATGAATATAAAGCTTCATTATCATCCCTTCATTTTAAAAATTTAAACTCTTTGAATAGGAAACTATACTTTATCCGAAAATAGTGATACTTTTATAATAAATATGATACTTTTAAGGTGAACATTGATACTTTAATTTTTACATATTCAAAAAATAAGATTTTTTAATGTACTCGTTCTAGTCTTGTAACTAATGTTTTTTCCATTGAAAAAATGATAATTGTGTTGGAAGTAGTGATACATTTTATATTAAATATGATACTTTTATGATATTAAATATTACATTACATTGAAGGACAAATAAATATATCAGAGTTAAAGTAACACCTTTATGAGTAAAAATATATATTTTTTGAGGCAAAATATCATGTTTTAAGAGTAAAAATATCTGTTTTTTAAATAAAGTATTACATTTTTTAATAATAAATACAAAGAAAGATGAATAATAAATATGATAGAGTTAAAGTAATACTTTTACAAGTAAAAGTATTTGTTTTTTGAGATAAAGTAACATATTTTTTAATATAGTCACAAATTATGAATATATTATAATAAATATATATATAACAAAGTTAAAGTAACACTTTTATACGTTAAAGTATCTATTTGTTGAGATAAAGTATCATGTTTTTTTAATATAGCCACAAATTATGAATATATTATAATAAATATATATATATATATATAACATATTAAAGTAACACTTTTATACGTTAAAGTATCTATTTTTTGAGATAAGGTATCATGTTTTTTAATATAGTCACAAATTAGAAATGAAGGAAAGAAGGAAAAATAAAAAATAAATATGATATAGTTAAAGTAACACTTTTATACGTTAAAGTATCTATTTTTTGAGATAAAGTATCATGTTTTTTAATATAGTCACAAATTAGAAATGAAGGAAAGAAGGAAAAAATAAATAAATATGATATAGTTAAAGTAACACTTTTATACGTTAAAATATCTATTTTTTGAGATAAAGTATCATGTTTTTTAATATAGTCACAAATTAGAAATGAAGGAAAGAAGGAAAAATAAAAAATAAATATGATATAGTTAAAGTAACACTTTTATAAGTAAAAGTATCCGCTTGTTGAGATAAAATATCAGATTTCTTAATACAGTTACAAAATAGGAACAAAAAAAGAGAAACAATAAAAAATAAATATGATGTAGTTAAAGTAACACTTTTATAAGTATCCATTTATTGATATAATGTATCATGTTTTTTTTAATAGACTTGGGTTCAATTCTTAGCCTTTACATTTATAGGTGTTTTTAAATTTTTTTTTAATTACCAGGCGTATTTATGAATGGGGTTATATAAATTGTTATACTAAATTAGCATAATAAGCACTAGTGGTATAGTGGTAGAACACCACCTTAAGTCTATTAAGGTTGCGGGTTCAATTCCCCTGTGGAGCTCTTTTTTTTCTAAATAAGAGAGGGGCTGGGGCGCTGGCACAACGGGTTATATAAATTGTTATGCTAAATTTGCACAATAAGCACTAGTGGTATAGTGGTAGAACACCACCTTAAATCTATTAAGGTTGCGGGTTCAATTCCCATGTGGAGCTCTTTTTTTTTTTTTTTTTTTTTAAATAAGAGGGGTCAATGGGGGTTTGGGTCGTGGTGGGGGCTGGGTCGGGGTCGTGTGGGGGGGGAGCGGGTGGGTCAGGCGGGCGGCGGGTTGCGGGTAGGATCCGTCTTACGGAATAGGATCCGTAAGACGGTCTTACAAAAGACCTACTCCATAAGATTGGGCACCTATGATTTTAGTCACATTGCTTGAAAATAGTCCAATAAAATTGTTCTTGTTATACAAATGGTCCCACCGTTAGTAAATTGACAGTCACACCTGTCAAATTGACAGTCAAAGCTGCCATTTTAGTCTCATATTATTAAAATAGTCCCATAGATTGTTCTTGATACAAAACTGAATATAACAAATATCTATTTTTAAAAAGATATATTATCATTAAAGTTACTATGTTTTATTTATTTTAATTAAAAAATTAATAAGTATAAATGATAAAAATTATAATTCAAGTTATAAAAATAAATTTTCTAGAAAATAATTTTTAAAAGTAGGTGTTAATTAAAGTTTTTTGTGGATGTGTCATACAAAAAAAAAAAAAAGATCAATAACATGCATCACTTATTTTAATTAAAAAATTAACAAAGTAAATTAAACGATAAAATTTGTATCTCAAGTTATAAAATATAAATTTTCTAGAAAATAATTTTTAAACGTAGTTGTTAATTAATTTCTTTTTTTTGTGTGAATGTGTAATATATAAAAAAAAAGATCAAATCATGCAACATTTATTTTAATTAAAAAATTAACAAAGTAAACTAAATGATAAAATTTATAATTCAAGTTATAAAAAATACTTTTTCTGGAAAATATTTTTTAAAAGTAGATTTTAATTAAATTATTTTGTGTGTGAATGTGTAATACAAAAAAAAAGATCAAATACATGTATCATTTATTTTAATTAAAAAATTAATAAATTAAACTAAATGATAAAATTAATAATTCAAATTATAAAAAATAATTTTTTTGGAAAATAATTTTTAAAAGTAGATGTTAATTAAATTTGTTGTGTGTGAATGTGCAATACGAAAAAAAAGATCAAATACATGCACATATATATAGGGATTGTATCAAATGTGACCACGCTCTTTAGGTAAGACCGTAAAGACACATGTGACCATTGGATTAAATAAATAACGTTTCAGATTATTGGCCTTTTTTTAAGTAATGGCACCTGTTTAAAGGGCATTCAGGTATTTTGATTATTTATGCCAAGTATAAGATTGTAATTTTATTATTAATGTTTTGGTAAAAAAAATTCTACCATATCTAGCTCCCGCGATTTTAGGGTCAATTATTTTCAAAATTGTCCCAGACCCCGTTTCAGTTTCTCATCAATCAAACTCACGTTTATTTCTCTGTAAAATTAATGCAATTTTACTTGTTTTGTTCTAAGTATACACATATATATATAAACCTATATATGAAATATTGATATTATAAATAAACACATTATTAAAATTAAATTATGCAAAGTTTTTATTACGCAAAGTGAATTTTAATGTAATACACTTTGTACATACTAAGTACGCAAATTTGGAACACTATATACGCAGAACATCAATATGCAGTATACAAGGTATAAATTATAAGGACCAATGCCTAATATATTTCAATATTTTAGTTGTTTTGTTCTAAGTATACACAATAACAAACCTATATATACAATTTTCCTATTCTAAATAAGCACACTATTAAAATTTAATATAATACACTTTGATCATACTAAATATGCAAATTCAAAATACTATATATACAGAACATAAATATGCAGTATGCAGGGTATAAGTTATACGGACCAATGCTAATGTATTACAATATTTTACTTGTTTTGTTCTAATTAGACATAATAACAAACCGATATATTCAATTTTCCTATTCTAAATAAGCACACTATTAAATTTAATGTAATACACTTTGATCATACTAAATAGGCAAATTCAATATACTATATATGCATAACATAAATATGCAGTATGCAGGGTACAAATTATAAGGACCAATGCCTAATGAATTTCAATATTTTACTTGTTTTGTTTTAAGTATACACAATAACAAAACTATATTTGCAATATTCCTATTCTAAATAACAAAACTATAGTTTACTTGTTTTGTTAGCATTGATCAGCTGGCAGTTATTTTTGGTCTAATATGTGATACCTATTATACCCCTGGACGATTTTTGCCTATTTTTTAATGCTACAAAACTTTCATAGATCTTGGCCTTCCATTATTTTTTTTGGATGGTAGATGTGTCCTTACAGTCTCACTTAACGCCATAGTTTCACATGATCTCCTCCATATATATATATATATATATATATATATATGGGGGGGTTATATGATACCAATGCCTTAGTTAAATACGTAAGACCAAATTTGAACCAAGATCAACAAGTTTCAATGGCTAATATTAGATATGCTTAAAATATATATATATAAAAAAACTAATTAAATTGATAGATGGGTGTATTAGTCTAAACCAATCAATCATATCCCATGAAATTAGGGCATTTACACACAACAATATAAATGTTATCTTACTATCTAAAACCATACCAAAAATCACGCAATATTTGTCTTAGGTTCTCTAATCTTATTCCAATAAAAACTGCAAAAAAAAAAAAAAAAAACAAAAAAAAACGAAACATCATGTCCTATAAATATGGATACAAAATACTGAACTACATAAGCAACAAATATATATTGTCTAAGACCACCGTGGGCTCCTCATGGTTGGAACTCATACATCGCCTCTCATCTTTGATCCTTTATTAATATGGATTCGAAATTTCTTAAGAGAAGAAAAGTTAACGCCAATGTACTAAACTCAATGTTACACTCGTAAATTCGTCTGCATCATCTCCCACTGCCCGCCCGACTGAAGTGCTTGGTCCACTAGTGACTTTCCATCTGCATTATATGCTCTCCAAGCACGTTGAAAATTCGTCCCAGAGTCGCGTCCCATACTCAAGTCTGACGCAACATATTTGTCCTCAATAAGCAACACGATTGACATACTAAAGCAATAAAATTACATATATATACAAGACAGATGACCTATTTAAATCAACACATTTGCACTCATCTTAGCAACATTATCTACTTAAATAAGCAACACAATCCACATAAAAAATACTTCCATATATATACAAAGACAGATAATTTATTTAAATCAATACATTTGCACCATCTTAGCAATATTGTCTGCCTAAATAAGTAATATATTTTTCATTGATAAGCAACATAGTTGACAAAAAAGCAACATAATTACATATATATAAAAACACAAATGAAAGGGAATAATTGGTGGTTGCAACATTGTCTGCCTAAAAAAGCAACATATTTGTCCTCAATAAGCAACATATTTCGCACAATGGAATGCGCTAATATTGATTGCAAGTTTGATTATGAAAGGAACGAGAGAATATCCGAGATACGGTTTCAAACATATCTCAAGAAGAGCAACATATTTGTCTTTATTAAGCAATATATTTGTCCTTAATAAGCAACATATTTCTTACAACCGATAAGGCTAGAGATACAGTTTCAAACAAATCCCAAAAAATTCGGAATGTGAATGAGCACTACCAAAAATAACTTCCGTTTTTAACTAATATTCAAATAAAATTACCTACTTACCCTTAACAACCATGAATTAAATATAAACTAAAATAAAAAATAATTAAAATGCATCGTTAAAAAAAGAGGTCATCGTTCCAGATTTGGTCTCACGTACTTATTTAAATTATCTGGACTCATTAGATCCAAATCATATATATATATATATATATATATATATATATATATATATATATTATATATATATATAGGGATTGGTTCAAATGAGACCAAGCCCGTTAGGTGAGACCGTATGGACATATCGTGGCCACTGGATCTAAACGAATAACGGTCCAGAATTCCTATTATTTTTAGTAGGCCCCGGATTTTTAGGGAGGATTAAAGGTAATTTGGTATTTTCAAAATTAATATTCTTAATAATTATTGGTAAAAAAATCTTACCATATCTATCTCTCCCGCGATTTAAGGTATCAGTTAAATTTTCAAAAACACATGCCTATTCAGTTTTCTTTGTCAATCCATTTCACGTCTCTGTTCAGTTCGATCTATACACAATAACAAAACTATATATGCAATATTCCTATTCTAGATAAGCACATTATTAAAATTTAATATAATACACTTTGTTCATACTAAATATGCAAATCTGGAACACTATATATGCAGCACATAAATATGCAATATGAAGGGTATAAATGATAAGAACCAATGCCTAATGTATTTTAAAATTTTACTTGTATTGTTCTAAGTATATACACAATAACAAAACTATATATACAATATTCCTATTTGAAATAAGCACAGTATTAAAACCTTAATATTATACACTTTGTTCATACTAAATATGCAAATTTGGAACATTATATATGCAGAACATAAATATGCAGTATGCATGGTATAAATCATAAGGACCAATGCCTAAGGTATTTGAATATTTTCTTGCTTTGTTCTAAGTATACACAATAACAATCTTATATATACAATATTCCTATTATAAATAAGCACACTATTAAAATTTTAATGAAATACACTTTGTTCATACTAAATATGTAAACTTGGAACACTATATATGCAGAACATAATATGCAGTATGCATGATATAAATCATAAGGACAAATGCTTAATGTATTTCAATATTTTCTTGTTTTGTTCTAAGTATACACAATAACAAAACTATATATGCAATATTCCTATTCTAAATAAGCACACTATTAAAATTTAATGCAATACACTTACTTTGTTTATACTAAATATGCAAATTTGGAACACTATATATGCAGAACAGAAATATGCAATATGTAGGGTATAAATTATGCAATATGTTGAAGGAGGAGAGATGATGGTTGACCTCGTGATTGAAGGAACGTGATCAATAACAGATCACGCTCCTAATTTGTAGGAGGAAAATGAGGGCAGTTATTTTTGGTATATTTTTCTATTCCTATTTTGCCACTACACGTGATTAATTGCTGCATTTATTAAGTGTATCTTGACCATCCATTTTTTTTTCTTGTGATGGTATAGATCTGTCCCTATGGTCTCACCTAGGAGGGTAGTCTCACAGGATCTCCTCCATATATATATATATATATATATATATATATATATATATATATATATATATAGATCATATGTGGGAAAGGTCTTACTATGTGGCAGTGTGGACAAATCTAAGCCATTAATCTGTTTAATCCTAATGCTAAGTTTTTTTCGAATTTTTTATTTTTTTATATTGAATATTGCCCATTTAAGGGCACAATTGTAATTTTATTAGCAAAATCTTACGGCAGTTTTGGTAAATCCCCATAATCCCCCCTTTTTTGGGATTTCATTCAATCTCTTCCTACTTTTTTGCATTCCTATTTTCACACAAAATCAAAACTCCTTTTTTTCTTCTCTTTCTTCTTCATTCTACCAGTTCCTTTTTCTTCTCTTTCTTCTTCATTCTTCTCTCGTCCATTTCTTCCATTTTTCTTCATTTTATCATTCGACCGCCGAGACCCGTCAGCGTTGTGTCAGTTTCGAAGATTGTCAGGGGTTCTTCGACATAAAAAACCAAACCGCCCTTGGTATTATTGGTAAAGGTTAGAGGCTTGTTCGATTTTTTTTTTGGTTGTAGATTTTGGTAGAAAGGGTTTATCCCTTAATTTTTTTCTTTTTATGTTGAAACATGCTCATGTCTTTTCTGGGTTTTTTGGTGTTACTTGCAGTAAGTAGAGCACGCCATTTTTTTTTTGAAGTACCTAGGGTTTTGATCTTAGATTTTTACAGACTCGTCTTTCTTTCTTTGCTTATGGAATTATATTTGTGTGAAAATGTGCAGATTTTGTAGAGATATGTTTTGGTATAAAATTAGGTAAAAACGATGTATATTTAGTTAATGGATTGTGTAATGTTTATGTTATTGATATGGGATGGTGTAAGTTTAGATGTACAGTGGATGTGGATGTACAGTGTAAGCTGCATGTTTGTGGTTTGTTTTTGTAGATTTTGTTGATTCTCTTATTTTAGTAGGAAAATGAGTTTGGTTCTTTTTTTGGGGGAATCATTCATTGTTTATTTGGTGTACATTTATGTAAGAATGATATATCTTTTATTACTTTTATTATATAGCTAAATCCTTTTGTGATATTTTTTGTCCAACGCCTGCATTAGGAAAAAAAAAAGATAGGGATATATGTATATACTGTTCATGAAATCCATAATGAAAAAGAGTGTCGAAATAATATTATTTTGGTATACAATTAAATATCATACAATGCTAAATTAGGTTTATTTTGTGTATTTTTGGGTGAATCAGTCCCTGTTATTTTTTGTATATATTTTTCTTAGACATGATATTATTTTCGTATACAATTAGAGTTCATACAGTGCACAATTAGTTTAGTTGGTGTATTTTATTTTTGTTATATTGTGCTTGAGCTCCGCATTCTTTAATATAGTTCATGTTTCTCAATACCAGGTTTTTAATTTTCAATGGCAAGAGGAAACAGGAAAAGACCTGCATCTCCAGGCCGAGCGAGGGTGCGCGTAATGTTAACAAGAGGTCCAAGACTGCCAAATCTGTTTGAAATCGTCGATGCCCAAACTGAAGAAATTGTAGCTTATATTTTTTTGGCCTATTTCGTATACAATTAGTTCAGTTGTTTTTATTTTAATTGTGGATATGAATTGATGAAAACTTAGCAATAGATTGGTATACAGTTAGACAATTGTTGGTATACAGTTAGTTTTTATGCGACACACAAATGCATTTGCTTCATCCTTTTCCTTTTTTTGGTTGACTTGTTTGATGATAACATTGTTTTTTTCGGGAAATTTTGTTTTATGTGTTTTCAGTTGGATCTATTCTCTCGATTTTTGCAAGCACGTGGGTGTTATCAGGCAACGCGTAATGTTGAAAAATCTGCATATTTGTACACCAAATCAATCAAACGTACATACAAAATAATTTTCAAAATATACAATATTGTCAAGGGATAATTACAAAAAGTACCCATGAGGTTTGACCTAATTACAAAAAACCCAACTAACTTTAAAACTTACAAAAAGTACCCCTGAGGTCTGAAATATATTTCAAAATCCCCCTTTATATTTATAAAATCATTGCAGATTACCCCATAATTTTAACACTAAATCAAACATCAGGGGTGCTTTTTGTAAGTTTTAAAGTTAGCTGGGTTTTTTTGTAATTAGGTCAAACCTCAGGGGTACTTTTTGTAATTATCCCTATTGTCAATAATAGTATACAGTATTCTCAATTAAACATCTAACAATCACTACTGAATACTTATATTATCACCAAATATTGGACAAGTGTACACCAAAATATGATTTCAGGGTACCGTAATGGAATTATTTTTATACCATATTTTTATGATTATAAAGCACCAAAGTATGCACATGTATACACCAAAATATGCTACCAATGTACAATATTGTCAATATTTGTATACCAATTTAAGTACCAATATTTAGTCTCAAATAGACATCCAAACACATCATATTTCATGTTATATTAGCACCAAAATATACATATCTATACACGAAATAATGTATTTAGAGCACAATATTATAAATATTGTATACCAAAATACGCATATCTCCCATGTCGAACACCTTCTTTGTTGTTCAAAAATGGCGGATAAGATTTTTTCTATGAATTTTTTGCAAATTTCTTTTTTTCCTGCTGTTTTTAGTCAATGAAGGGTGAGAGAAAAATCCTGAATCCGCTATTTTTGCTCCTGATTCAGCGTTTCAGTTATGGAAAGCTGATAATCAATATATCCCTTAATTATAGGTATGTAATTATGGTATTATTTTACTCCATTTTGATAGTTATCGATTTGCCCTTGTTACATATAAAATAAATGTAAAATGGTGTATTTTTAGGCCTAATCTGAACCATTGATTGATTAGGATGGATGGATGGGATCTGTCCACACTGCCACATGGTAAGAGGCTGCCACATGAGATCCAATCCCTATATATATATATAGTTGGTAGAGTTCAAAATTATGCAAAGTTTAGGTGACAAAGTGCAACAACTTTAGCATGTGACATGCATGTGACGGAATCTAGGCTCCTGGGGCAAAGTGTAAGTCCTGTGTAGTTTTGATGGTAAAGTATCGCAAAAAATTATTTAGTAGGCAAAGTGTAACCATAGTTCAGAGTGTGACATATATTAAAATATTTTTAATATTGTTTTTTTAAAATTTCTAAAAATAATTCCTATATTAAAAATTATGAAATTATTTAATATTGTGAACTTTTTTATTTTATTTATAATTGAACTACATATATTTTCCAATACGTAAATGTGTTTTTTGTAATTATTTTTTAGTTTTCAAGTGTGACATTCACAATATTAATTTTAATTAAATAACTAAATATATAAAATTTAAAATAATGTTTTATCATCAATAATATTAATTTTACCAATGAAGAATAATGGGAGCATTTTTGGTTAAAAATTTTACTTTAGTGTCTTATGGGACCATTTTTGTCATCAATAATTTGGGACTAAAAGTGAAAATAATGAAACTAAAATCGTCAGGTGCTCAGTTTTATGGGACCAAAAGTGAATTTTTTTCGAAAATTGATATATCAAAGAAACCCCCAAATATTGGAGAAACCAATATAGCCCGGTTGTTTATTTTCATTTCCAATTGGTAATTTTTATTTTTTACAATTTCAAATTACGAAAATGCATTTGTTTACTTATTTTCATCATACATGCAACTTTAGTTTTGTTTTCAAATTAAAATATATAACATTTTATGTCTATTCATTGACATGTCATCCATCCTCTCCTCACAACTCTTTAAAAAAAAATTCATGTGCCAAAACTCATTTGTAAACCTACTAACATAATATCTTACATCTTTTCATGAAGATTTTTTTTTTCCTTTTTCCCGAAAAACCTATATAGTCGAAACAGAAACATACCTAATCAATCATTAAAAAAAAACCTAATCAATCATATTTTAATTTTTTAAATTCATATGAAACTACTTTCAACTCTGGAGATGGATATGAAAATGAGTTTGAAATGAAACCACGTGGCCTCTAACTATAGTATCTCATTTACTTTCTCTAACAACACAGGCTTTTGAATCATGAATTAGCCATTTTGTATGCTATTAGAATTGCAAATCGAAAAAAATTGGATTCGAATCTTACTACTAATAGATCATGAAAAAGATTTCAGCACGTTTGACTTGAGAAACAATAGAATCATGATCACATGAAAGGCAGTACTACAAACATTATTACATCTCTCATGGTTATCACTTCTACATTTTGCAAGACAATCAATTAATAATGCTACTAATATATTCTAAATTCTAGTTTTCTTTTTCAGTCCCGAAATCTTTTAGCTATTTGACCCATACCAACATCTTAATTTTTTAGCTATATTTTTCAAACATGTATTATTTAGCTATATTTGAGTTTAATTATCCATTTTATCCCTATTTTCATTTCTTGGAACCGGTACATTTATCGGAATCGAGAAACGCACCGCATCGATTTTTTTAAAAATGTCCAAGTAACTCACCAAAGAATACAATGAGGGCATGACTGTCATTTCTTGGTCAAAATGACTAAAAAAGATGTTGACTTGGGCCAATTGCCTATTAACACTTTATTTTTTAGCCTCATGATCAATTCATTGTCTGCATTATATAGAGCTAGTGTTTCTTTTTTCTTCAAGACTTTTTGGTATTCTAAGCATAATTTTTGGTGATATTGGAGCCTAACATTTGAGTTGACAGGGAATGAAGCAGGACCGTTGCAAGTTGACGATTTTCTGGGCTAAAAATTGAAATTGGGATTTGATTGAAAAACTTGAAATAAAGAATGAGATGGAAGTTGCATATATGCTCAATCATCTCATAATTTGATGCTCTGTTGTGGGGACAAAAAAATGGATGGGTTACATTACAAAGCATTGATAGACAGCTGCACATGCTACCAAATAATCCAACTCGAATAATTGGTTATCGTTGGATTACAAGGAACAATACATCAATTTGTTGCTTCCTACTTTATGGATTATTATCTTGAACTTTACACACACATAAGTATATCTTAAATTGGTTGTTCTTTCGTTTTGTTTATTTTATTTTTTTAGAAAAAGAAAGAAAAAATTAAATATTTTTTACTAAAAAATAGATTTTGAGAATATCCTTGATTATGAGAAAACAATTATGGTAAATCTCACTTTACCCCATAAATTCTCATTGAATATCACTTTACCTCTTTGTACCTTCAATTGTATCATTTTACCCCCTTATACTCTCAATTTGTATCACTTTACCCCTTATTCTATTAAAATATTATTTTATCCTTCTATTCCTTTATTAAATGACCTAATCGTCCTTGCTATTATTTTTAATCTAATTTAATCACATTAAATTCATATACATTCTTTTTTTGAAAAATAATATTTGCTATTTCTCAAAGTTAAAAAAAATTATATTAAATAATTATATTGTAGGTTATTTTCCATAAACTAATATATTGATACGAAATTATTTTCTCATAATAAATCTAAAATTATTTATCATATTGCAAATAATATTTTGCAAAATAAGTAAACTATTAGTATTAAGTTTCTCATAATTAATGAAATATAATAATATAATTTAAAATAATATATATACATATAATTGTATAGAAATATTTAGTATACATTATGTTAAATTTAAGAATATTCATTCTAGTATTCAACAAATTAACCACTTAAATGACTATTTTTACTATTTAACATAGTTTTTATTAAATTATAATTATTAAATCAATAGTTGAAAAATTACTCAAATAATATCACATCTTTAATAAAAGAGCTAGTCTCCGGTCAGACCATCTAACGGATCTAGATCCGTTAGACGGATCTGAATATACTACCCATCGCCCAGTCCTGACCCGGGTTCGCCAAAAAATAAAATAAAAGAAAAAACCCCAGTGGCTCTGGAGTTCAACTTTCGGTGGACCCGACGCAATTTTCCTTTATTGGAATCTTCGGCATAACCGTTCCCGTGCTCATCTACAAGTGCTCATCTACAAAGGCATCGTCAAAGAATTCCAATGCAAGATGAGGATGCAGGGAGGCCATATCGGAAGTTCTGGTTATCTGGTAGGCCTTCTTAGTTGTCTCTAAAAAGTTTTGTTGAACTTGAAGACTTGTATTCTTCTGAATCAATCAGCGTTAATTTAAAAAAAAAATCATGGAGATGGTGATTACATTGAAAATCAAATTATGCCTTCATGATTTGGGAATTGAGAATGTTTCTAATGAAAGACACGAATAGAAAATAGAAGAAAGCATTAAATGATACAAGTATTAGTATCAGCTAATACTTTTATGGAGAAATACTAATACATTCTATAAGAAAAACTAATACTTTGCAAGAGCACTACTAAAATACTCTCTAGGAAATTACTAATACTTTTTCGAGAAACTACTAATACTTTTCCGAGGGACAGCTAATACATTTCGGGAGAAAAATTTAATTATATTCAGGGAAACTACTAAAATACTCTCCAGGGAACTACTAATACTTTTTCGAGGAACTACTAATACTTTTTTGAGGGACTGCTAATACATTTCGGGACTATATTCAGGAGAAATACTAAAATACTCTCCAGAGAACTACTAATACATTTCAGAAGAACTGCTAATACTTTTTAGAAGGACGGCTAATACTTTTCGAAGAATCATTATCTGGTGGTCCTCGAAAACTACTAAAACACCACTGCTAATATTACGGAAATGCCACCGGGTCCGCGGGCCAGATCCATCTAATTAACAGGTCAGACTCTTTAAACAGTCTGACAGGAGTTTTTGTGTTAATAAAAATGTATTATAGATATTATTCAATGTTAAAATTTTGATGATAAGAAAATTAAAGTATAAATATATTAACTAATAGAAAACATCCTATTATATAGTAATTTAATATGAACTATACTAAGTAAAAAATGATAGCAACTAAATGAAAAACACATAGATTAATAAATTTAATGTTAAGCATTAATTAATCAAGTTAAAAGTTAATTTGGAAAATAAGTACAAGTTTATTAATATTAAATACTTTTAAAATAATTTTTTTATATTATTAAAACTAATAGGTAAAGATAAAATGGTTATTGTTATGAGTATAAAATAATATTCTAAAAGCTTAAGAGGGTAAAATGATACTATATAAGAGTATACGGGGTAAAGTGATACAATTAGAACTACAAGGAGGTAAAGTGATACTCATGAAATGTGTAGGGGGCAAAGTGAGATTTACCCAACAAATTATAATGATATAGTAGAAGTGAATTTTATTTAGTGATATGGTTGAATGTGAGCGTTAACTGGAAATCAATAATAAGTTAAACGATACATGAAAGTGTAATAGTTACAACTGATGTAATTCCTTTTTTTGGGTAAAATATCGATTGGACATTATTGCTGATTGAAAAATGAGACTGAGTGAAAAATATAGTTTCTAAAAATTTCACAAAAAATCATATTAGGACAAAAAAGTTTATTAGCCAAAGATTTACAATATTTTTCATAAACAATCAAATAATAAACATCAATTACATTTGTGATGAACTCGTGCTTAACACTGTGAGTTATGTATATAAATCATAATCCAAAATCATTTCGTAACATTCTAAAGTCATATATAACTCGAGCTGTCAAAACGGATCAGATCTGTCCCGACCAATCAAAGGTAGGTGATAGGTTAAAGATTTAGTACATTAAGGCGGTGGGGCCACGACCCACCATGTTTTATAAAAAAGTGAAATATTATGTAATAAAAATGATCTGGATTATTTTGCTAAATATAGTTCATATCAACTCTCACCCGGAATTATGATCAAATGCTAAATAAATTGGTTTTATTTAGTGATGTCAAAGAAGTTTTCTATCTATAAAGTATTTTCACTCATAATTGAACACAAAAGCGCTACCTAAAAAACTCAAATTATAAATGAGTTATCAGGTAGTACTTGGCCTTAAGAACCTTGCTGATCGGCGTGTTTGGTTGTGTAAGCAGCCTCCATAGTTGTTTGGTAATAAATGCTTCATTTAATCGGAGAAATCCTAGAACCCTAAACCTACCACATCCTTAGGCAAGGTCAATCAATCCCTAACAATCTAAGGAATTTTTTAATTCTCATTGGAAGAAGCCCCCACCAGAACTTAGCCACACATCTAAATATTTCCTTACAAATTTGAATTGGAAGTTGAAAAAGACATATCATAATTAGGCATTGCATTATGAACAACTTTAATTTAGACATCCCTCCACGCATGAGACAAAAACACATTACTCCAGCTATTCAGTCTTTTTTTAATACACTCAACAATAAACCTAAAGGTTTCCCTTTTAGTTCTCCCAATCTGTAGGTCCCAAGGGGTGTGAGTGTAAGTTTTAGAAGGAGGGGTTGAATAAACCTTACCAACTTTTCGATTTAGTCATTTTAAAACGTTCAGAGTTAATACTTCACAGCTGGGTCCTTGGTGGACAACTAAGTTAGTTAATCAGCAGAGTTAGTCACTCAACAGACTCGACTGAGCTGTTGATGGAATAACTCAGTTGTTTTGACTAAAGACTTAACTCGACTGTGATATGTTTTCAGCGGAAGACTTAACACCCTTGAATTTTGGTTAAATATGTTTTAATGCTTGGTTTTAGCACTTTGTTGATTATCAATTGGATAGCAAATTTATCAAAGAAATATTAAAGTAATGTGCGAGAAATTAAAGTCTTTGAAATGTAAATGACACAATAAGTTTTTATAGAGGTTCAAGATGGGGTAATTCTTCTACTCCTCTCTTCTCCAACTCCTGGAGGAATCCACTAAGTATTGATCAATATACAAAGTGGTTAACGATCCGGATGCAAGTCTTGATCACACAAACTGACTTGATCCTTTGGGACTCGATCGAGATGCTTTGGTCACACAACGGCTTCTCGTGCGACTCGACTCAGCTTCTTCTTCACAGGGCAAATTTGCGCTTGCTACTACAGCCCACTTGCTCAAGCTTCTTGGATTTGATCACGAAGCCCTCCAAAAACTTGAGACTGGTTAATCTTTGAACCTTTCTACAATCCCCTGTGGAATGTAGACCCCTTGATTCTTCAAATGTTTCCTCTTCAACTGATTGAAGTTGTCTTTCCTTCACAGGTAAGTGTTGGATTGATTTCCTTCGTAGTGTAGGCTTGAGGATTGAATCTTGAATGATTTGAGAATATTTTTGGTTACAGATATTGCTTTTCTTGTTCGTGTTTGTTTTCTGATTGTCAAGGTAACCAACACTCTCTCAAATAGAATCCTCAGCCTTTTATAGTGTTCTTTTGAAAAATTTGCCCGTTGAAGAGATAGGCTTATTTTCAGAAGACACTTGTGGTCGTTGGCTTGTCTTGTTGCAGTCCTTGAAATTGACATTTCCTCGTATGAATGAGTATTTAGCTTTTCAGAGTTCTGACACAGGTGCAATGCTTCCTATTGGTTTATTCCTTTTGCACACTTCTGGGACTGAGCACTTAAAGAAAGGCGGTATGGAAGTATTACTTGTTTAAGTAATTCTCTTGACTTAGGCAAATGATCTCTTTCGATTATCTCGACTTGACCGCATTTCCTTGACTTCCCCAGGTGACTTCGAGTCGCTTCCAATCATTGGATGACTCATCCGTCACTTCAACTTGAGACTTGACTGCTTGAGTTGACTTGATCGACACTTCACTCACCGCATCTCACCGCACCTTGATCGAGTTCCCTGTCTTCTCTTCTTTGCCACACTCAAATGTCTCACAATGAGTCTTCCTTCTAGTCTCCAGTTGACTTCTTGCATATCTTGGCATAGCTGACTTAACTCAGCTCGACCAACCCTATCTATTACAATGCAATTTACAACAAAAATGGGGTGCCAACTTTCTATTCTATGTTTTACATGGCATTCATCAAAATCTAAAAATTAATTTCCCAACAATTTCCTCCTTTTTGATGATGCCAAAACTTAAAACATTCATTCAATAATTGAACAACAAAGATACGTACAGACAATGTAGAATCACATAATTATGTGTAGAATCAATCTTTTATTGATCATAACATTCTTGTTCTTTACACAACTGTTTACAGAGTGTATCAGAGCTTAAACAAAACTTAAGGTAATCCTGCTGTTCTATATCTACGCAAGTATAGAAATTATACAATTTTATTCGATGTACAAAAGACTTACATAAAGATGTATTTACATAGTAAAATACATGAAGGGGGTGAACAACAACACTTCATCTCCTTCGCTGCCTCCTTCTTTCCTCTTCTTCAGCTCTGTCATCTTCTGACCTTTTTCTCTTTTTCTCATCTTCAGCCTCCTTCTTTTTCTCATAAGCCTTTGTGGCAGCTTCATCTCTTCTTTTTCTTTCTTGTCTTTCCTCCCACAGCTGAGTTTGTCTTCTATTTTCTTCTTCAATCCTTTTCACATACTCAACATTGTTTTTAGCCACTTGCAGGTTGGCTACTTCGTTGAATCCAGCCCAATAGATCCCTCCTTTCTTGCCTGGATCTATGTACTCAATGTTTTTGGGCAAAGGTCTGGGTCTGAAACCTCTTCCTCCACCACTGCTTCTTCCTCTTCCTCTCGGGCGTGTATTGTCTTTGGGGCCTTCTTTTTCCCAAATGAGTGACTAGCGAGTGACCAGCAGAGTGATCGCCATGAGTCTGCTCGCTGTCGGCTTTCTTCACATAGCTTGAGGCCTTTTTCCCAATACAAATCCCAAGCTTGGGCCATAGACATATTTGCGAAGTAACCCTCAGATGCGAGCGTCTTGAATTCATCAACATATCTTGGCTCGGTTCCAATGTCTGAAATGGCATAGGTGTCTCTGTCTGTTGGAATGCCTCTATGTTGTTTCAGAATATCCATAACTCGGGCATCCATCTTTCCTTCCACCTCCTTCATCCCTGCTTCAACTATCTTTCTCTTTTCAGCCATGGGTACTGCAGGATGTTGGAGCGGCAGAGTCATAGGGAGTTTGCTGATGATATCAGCTGTGACAAGACCTTGTTGGGGGTTTTAGCAATCATCAAGGTTATATCTTTCGAACCTTCCCCCTCAACAGATTTTCCTTTCTTCTCTCTTCTCTGTTCTCACTGTCTTTCCCTTTCACAAACAAGGCCCCTCCTTTTCGAGCCTTCGAGATCCTTTCAACGCCTTTAGGTATTCCTCTTCCCCCTTTTTGGCATCATCAAAGGAGAGAGGAACGCCTGGAAACAAGCTAGCAATCATGAAGTCTAAGCGGCTGATAGCTGAGTTATGCTTCGAATGTGCTGCGGAGTATGTTGCACGGAATTCGGAGCGGGTGGCGTTGGATTCAGCTGTCACCAGCTTCATTTCAGCCACGAGGAGGCTGAACTTCCTATCCATGTTCTCCTCTACGCGCAGGAGCTCTTTCTTATTATATTCACGCAGCAGCTGCATCTCTGTGCTGTGAGATTCATGTAGTCGACTGATGTTCTCTTGCATTCTTGTCTTTGTATCAGCATTCTCCGCCCGCCAGACTAGCAATTTATTGAACAATGTACTGAAATATCGAGCTTGTTCTACGCGCATTGTTTGCTATTCTTGCCACCATTCCCGGATCCTGACAATTATTCCTCGCAGATCGGCAGTAAGATTTGCGTCTCTGTTGTCCAGCCTCATGTCCAGTGAGGCCTGGTGCCTCTCCATCTTCTCTATCTCTGCAAATATGGCCTTGAAAACTTCTCGAATCTCAGCTGTCACTTCTATCTCAAATAAGCGCCAAGCAAATCAAAGTCAAAGTCTCATTGGGATGATGGTGTCTGTTGGAATAACGGGATCAGGTTTATGGAAACGTTCTTGATCTCGAGTTGATTCCTCAGGAAGGTCAGGTACTTCCAGAGAGAAGGGAAATGATTCTTCAACCGAATCATCACGGGCAACGGGAATTTGCTTGATGACAACTTGTGCTCGTGAAGTTCCCGGTGGAGTCGATCCTACTGTAGCTTGGGGAGCCTGCGCAGTTGACTCTGTGTCAGCTGTGGTCTGTTGTGGAGTTGACTCAGCTTGCTGAGCCTCAGCTATCTTAACAGCTTCGTCGATCTCTGCTGGTTTTTCCATATGAGTTGACTGGTCCTCGGCCATATCAGAAGCGTCATCAGACGATGATGAGACTTCCAAGGGTGGCTCATCATCAAAATTAAAGGTTTGGCGAGTAGCCTTAAGGTCGGACTTACTCGTGCTTGGGAGAACATCCTCAGCTGAGTCTTTTGGATTGGCAATAGGGGATGACTCAGCTTCATCTTCACCTTCAGATCCCAGAAAGGTTACATCAGGATTTTCTTGGGAATCGTGAAGAGTACTTATCTCCTTTTCAGATGGATCAATGATAGTAGGAGGGAAGTTCTGTGCTTCCGTCTCTTTACCCCGAGAAGTCTCAACCTCCCGTTGGCCTTCACTACCTCCTGCAGTCTCAACTACAGTGAGGCCTTGGGCGATCCCTTCGACGAGTGTCACTGCTTGGGGTCTTTCGAGGTGGCATCCACCGAGTCTCAACTCCATGGATTGCACTTTCATTGCCCAGTGTTAACTCCCGGGCGCTTCCTTCCTCGTGCCTCGATCGCACCAAAGAACGCGTCATTGGCTCGCGAGAGCGATTGGCACTTCTTCACCGAGACATCTTTAATCGTCTGAGCCTCATCGATGACAACTTGGTGTGTATCCGTTTGTTGTTCCTTCTCCACTTCACCTCCAAGATTCATTGAGGAGTCACCGCAAAGATCTTCCGACCTTGCTGCAGGTGGAGGGAGTTTCCCCACCGGCACACCACCGAGTGACTTGAATGGGGTCACTCGTCTCCGGACTCCTGGCCGTTCCCTTTGAGTAGTCACCGTTGGGGCGGTGGTAATACACCTTCATTAGGGGTAGGCTTGACCGGGTCCCCACAATCCCGGTTTCATCGCCAGCTTCCTTAATACCTTCTTCTTCGAGTGAGCCGGAGAAGTGGTGGCAAAGAACAATCGTGGCAATATCTTTGCACCACTCCCCATCGGATCGATCTCCATTGTGATGTGGAAGACTCCCCTGGTCCTTCCAATAACCGTTGCTCATGCAGTTCCTGGATTCCCGCATGGCTTGCCGCATCTCGCAATTCTTCCAGAGCGCGCGGATCCGATCCTCATCACTCCCGAGAGAGGATGTCAAGATGAGGATGTGTATGATCGATGGTTCCATAAAGGGACAAATCGGCCTTTTCACGAGCCTCCTCTTCCTCTCGCGCTCTGCTTCTCTTTGTCTTTGAAGATCTGCAAGATATCTCGATTTTCTTCATCCAAATGCTTGGACCACGTTGGTCAATCCGAGAAAGTTCAACGATTCGTCTTCTTCTTCTTCAATAAATTCCGGTCTTTGAATCGTTCCTGGATCGACTCGGCTTCCACTTCCTCCATTCTCGCAGACGATTTTGGATGTCCGGATATGGTGGGGATAGGATCATCACATCATCATCATCTTTGTCATCTTCTCCCTTCTCGTCTCTCATTCTCGGGGATTGAAGGTAGCAAACTTTGTCTTCTGCGCACCCTCGGTAGCGTTTGTTGCGGGGGGAAACAACCCTATCAACAGGAGAGTTTGCTCTCTCACCGCTTTAGTGTCTCAAATTGCTCACGACAATGTGTCTTCAATGTGCCTCTGCGATCGGCTTCAGCAGACTTTCATTTTTCATCAATGATTTCGAGACTCTACTTCTCCAGCGAGTCTCGATGTCTTTCACTGAGTGGTGACTCAATAGGTTTCTCAGCTCGAACGCTTGAAGATTCTTCTTCTTTTAGTCCTTACCGAGGAATTTCTGCTCGGATATGGTTTCTTCTGAGTCCTGGGCGGCGGGGGCCGTCTTTGTCTTTTTTTAAGGAGTTGGCCGTCTCGGTTTATCAGTCCTCCTTTTCTTGACAACCGGAGAAGGTATTTGAGGTTCCTTCTCCGCTGCGGCTGCAGGGGCAGGAGACATGGCTGCGGGGGCAGGTGACTTGGCTGCAAGGGCATCTTTTGTCTTCTTCTTCTTTGCTGCAGGGGCAACAATCTTCTTTGCAGCTGCAGGGGCAGCCTTCTTCTGGGGAGAGGAGGAGACAGTTGTTTCTTCGGGACCAGCTGATTCCCCCTCACTCGTGTTAGCTCTCTTGGCATAAGCTCTCCTCTGTGCTCCGGAGAGATTAGACCGGAACATCTTCTTGTTAACATGGAACGCCTTTCCATGTCGAAGAGGGACTCCTTTTACTTCCATCATCCGGCCAATCACCATGCCGTACCCCAGGGATCCTCCAAACGTACCATCCTCCTTGAAGGATTTATTCCCAATATTATAGCAGAGTCTGTTGTATACAAACTCAGCCCAGTTCACCTTCTTTTCTTCTATGATTGCAGCCATCACGATCAGCTTAGTCTTGGACAACTGATTATAGCTTCCAAATTTGATATCAATGCACTTGGCAACAATATCCAGCAACTTGTGGTAGTCTTCCTTCAACAGCTTATTCTCAGCTGTGTAGACCACCTTCGCAGCACAGTCGGGCTTGGCTACTTCCTTCCAAGCAGCAGCCAGGTTAACATCAGCTTCATAAATCTCCGGCACTCCTTCCGCCAAGCAACAAATAGTGTTACGCGGATCCTTGGCGGTGATGGTGAACTCTTTCCCATGAACAGAGGACTTGATGCCCTAATCGTGAACTTCAGCGTTCACGTAGAACTGTGCGACCTCTTCCACGTAGGTCATCGGAATCTCCCTTGTCAAAAATGGTTTTAATCCAGACTTTTCTAGTTTCTCTGCAATCTTCTTCACGAGGGTGTCGTCAGACCCCTGTTTGATCATGCCGTCGAAATCCACAGTAGACCCAGTGTGGATTTGCTTTCCCAACTTGACGAAATCATGAGTAGATGCCATTTCTCGATGTTTTACCGAACGAAACTTTGAAAATGAACTTGAGGATTTGTAGGGTTTTGAGAGAGAATTTCTTTCTTTGCCTTCGAGAGAGAGAGAGATGATGAACAACTTTGGTAAAGTGAGAGAAAATCGGACGAAACGGTATAAGTATGGGTTATGAAAGGACGTGCGGGTGGTTTTTGAAATTTGATCAAGATCAACGGTTCACATTTTGCACGCCGATTAACACTTAATTTCTCGTATTTAATGTGGCAGCATTTATATCCAATCATAAGCTTTGTGTGCAGCTTTTGACTGTACACGTCATAATTATGCTGACGTCATTCTTAAAAACATTCCCGCTTAGTAAGAACGACTGCGTTTTTGTCACTTTGCTTATAAATGACTCAACTTATTCCTTAGCTGATTTAACTCTTCTCTCTTTGCACATAGGTACTTAGCTGTCAGTTAACTTGACGCAACTGATTCTCTGATACGGCTGATTTACTTAGCTGATTTAAGAGTTCAACCCTTTTTCATCTTTTCATGTTCCATCTCTTTTCTTTGACTCTTCTGAGTGTCAACTCAGCTCAATTAACCCTAATTCATGCTTGAGTTCTTCAAATCTTGATTCACATAATGGTTTTGTGAATATGTCACCAACTTGTTTATCGGTTGAGATATATTCCAAGGTGATGTCCTTTTTTTCAACATGATCTCTTATGAAGTGATATCTGACATCAATGTGCTTTGTTCTTGAGTGCAACACAGGATTTTGAGTGATTGCAATTGCACTTGTGTTAACACACATAATTGGAATTTCCTTTTCTTCAACTTCATAATCTCTCAATTCTCATCCATAAGACTTGGGCACAACAAATTGCCTGACTATGTATTCTCGTCACCGTTGAGTTGAGGTAGCTTTTGAATTTTGCTTCTTGCTAAACCAGAAATTAGCCTATTTCAAGCATTTGACATGTGCCTCGAGGTACTCTTCCCCGTCAACTCTACATCCAAAGATAGTCGAGTCCGAATACCCAATTAGCTTGAATCCACCTTCCTTTGGATACCATAAGCCAACTTCTAGGCTTTCTTTCAAATATCTCAAGATTCTCTTGGCTGCAGTCATGTGGCTTTCTTTTGGAGCAGATTGAAATCTCGCACATATACCTATAACAAAGGTGATGTCTGGCCTGCTTGTTGTAAGATAGAGTAGTGATGCAATAAGTGCTCTGTATCTTGTTTGATCCACATGCTTGCCATCTGCATCCATATCCATTTTGACTGATGTATTCATTGGTATTTTCACAGAAGACTTCTCTTCCATACCAAATTTCTTCATTAAATCTCTCGGTGTATTTTGTCGACATATGAAGGTTCCATCCTTCACTGTTTTACTTGGAGTCCAAGGAAGAATGTCAGCTCTCCCATCATGCTCATTTCAAATTTGCTTTGCATAAGATTTGAGAATTTATCACGCAACTCTTTGTTTGTGGATCCAAAGATGATGTCATCCACATATATTTGAACAAGCAGTATACTCTTCCCATCTTGAATTCTGAAGAGTGTTCTATCCACTTTGCCTTTTGTAAATCCGTTCTCAGTCAGGAATTGTGATAATGTATCATACCATGCTCTTGGTGCCTGTTTCAATCCATATAAAGCTTTCTTGAGTTTGTATACTTTATCTCCAAGAGTTTTCTGCTCAAATCCTGAAGGTTGTTCAACATATACTTCTTCCTCCAATAACCCATTAAGGAATGCACTCTTTACATCCATTTGATATACAGTGAAGTTCTTGTGAGCAACATAGGCAAGAAACATCCTTACGGCTTCCAATCTTGCTACAGGGGCAAATGTTTCATCAAAATCTATCCCTTCTTCTTGGCAATACCCTTTGGCTACCAATCTTGCTTTGTTTCTTACCACATAACCTTCCTCATTCATCTTGTTTCTGAACACCCATTTAGTGCCAATAACATTTTGATGGGTAGGTCTTTGAACCAATTCCCACACTTTGTTTCTTTCAAACTGATTCAACTCTTCTTGCATGGCTTGAATCCAATGTGTGTCATCCAAAGCTTGTGACACATCTTTTGGCTCTATTTGTGAGATGAAACAAGTGAACATAGCTTCTTGTTGGGTTCTGGATCTAGTTTGTACACCTTCTCTTACATCTCCAATGATTAGTTCTGGTGGATGGTCTCTCAGCCATCTTACATCAGGTTGGAGTAAGTTAGCTAGATTCAGCCATCTTTGCTTTGTGTTATTTTGATCACTCTCTCGTCATCACTTAGTCAGCAGATTTTCCACTGTCTTTGAGACTCGGCTATCTCATCTTCTTTCGGGTTTTTAATTCCAAATTTTCACTTCAACATAGGGACTCTTCGCATGGTTGGTTGATTCACTTATCGGTGACTCTTCAATGTCTTCTTCATTTACATTGGGTTCATCAAACACCACATGAATGGATTCTTCAGTAACCATTGTCCTTTTGTTGAGCACTCTGTAGGCTTTGTTTTCAGCTGAGTATCCCAAAAAGATACCTTCATCGACTTTAGCATCAAAAGCCTTTAAATTGTCTTTGCCATTGTTATGGATGAAGCATTTGCATCCAAATATTCTAAAATATGCAACATTTGGCTTTCTCCTGTCCAAATCTCATAGGAGTCTTTGTCACCGTCTGTTTATCATGCATCTATTTTGAGTATATCATCTGTGTTTATTGCTTCGGCCCAAAATCTTTTAGGCAGCCCTGCTTCAGCTAATATGGTCCTTGCTGCTTCTTTGAGAGTTTTGTTCCTTCTTTCTGCAACTCCATTTTGCTGTGGAGTCCTTGCAGCTGATAATTCATGACAAATACCATTTTCAACACAATCCTGAGTTATTATACCATTGACAAACTCAGTTCCTCTGTCAGATCTTATTTTGATAATGGTTGACTCTTCTCATTTTGGATTCTCTTCATCAGCTGAGGTAGTTTCTGCAGAGTTTCTTTCTTCTTACACATGAATATTGTCCATGTGTATCTTGAGTAGTAATCTACTACCACCAAAGTATATTTCTTCCCACTTATGCTGGCTGGTTCAACTGGACCAAATAGATCCATATGCAGCAGGTGCAATATTCTTGTTGAAGATGGACATGTCTTTTCTTTGAATGATGATTTGATTTGCTTTCCCATCCGCATGCATCACATACACTTTCCTTCTTGTATACTGAGTCTGGAAGTCCTTCCACGAGATTGCTCCTTGCAAGCTTGTTAATTGTTTTGAAGTTCAGGTGACTCAGCTTCTTGTGCCACAGCCAACTTGATTCAGCTGTGGTTTTTGCTAGCAGACAAGTGCTTGGTGTTGCAGTTGACCAATCTACCACATACATGTTCTTTTGTCTGCATCCTTGCAACACTACTTCATTAGATTCAGTGTTCTTGATTTGGCACACTCCCATATTGAATCCAACATTATAGCCCTTGTCACAGAGTTGACTTATGCTTAGTAAGTTAAAATTGAGGCCTTCAACGTATGCAACATCTGTAATTTCTAATCCATTTTTCTTGATGGATCCAAGGCCTTTTATTTCTACTGGAGCTTCATTTCCTCCAAATATGACTTTGCACCTCTAACCTCCTCGAATTTTGACAGATTTTTCTTGTTTCCTGTCATGTGTCTGGAACAGCCACTATCCATGTACCAGGTTCCTTGGCACTCAGCTGCTCCTTGAACCTGCAATCAAGGAAATTAGGTTTTAGGTACCCATATTTGTCCTGCAGGTCCCGAGGGGTTAGTATTGTAAGATGATCCAACCAACCTATAGCCAAATGATTTGACTCTAAGAGGTTGCCATCTATCAGTGCCATAATCATAATTACTTTTAGCAAATTGCTTGGGGATTTTAGGTTCATACAACTGTCTCTTTTGTCTGTATGCCTGTGTATGTGTTTTAGCAATTGCTTTGTTTGGGTAGTTGTGATATCTTTGAGTATAGTGCCTGAGTGCATATGTGTGCTGATGATAGCTCTTTTGCCTTTGGAATGGCCTTTGCTGAGTCTTAGGCCTTTGCCACTTAGGCTTATATTCCATAGATCTTTGCTGATAGTTCACATTATTCCAATCAGGTTGACTTGGATAATTTCTACCATTCCCATCATATGTATTCCTTTTATAGAATTTATGGGGCTTTTGGTAGCTCTGTTTCTTCTTTACAGAGTACTTCCTGTTTGGAGTTTGCTGAGGAACTCGGCTGGATTTCTTCTCAGCTGTCCTCTCAGCACACTCAACTGACTGTTTTTCTTTTCCTTTATAACCAAGGCCAGTTTGCTTGTGATTGTTCTTTGGAATAAATGTGTGTGCACCATTTGGAGTTTTGGATTTTTGAGATGCTTCATTACTTGAAGATCCTTTTTCCAAAATCACTTTTGGAGCTTGACATAGCACAGAGGAATTAAATCCTAAGCCTGTCTTATCTCCACATTCTCGTTGACTCATAATGAGATCATCCAAGGATTTAGATGCCTTAGTGAATGAGGCAATCACATTTTTGAGGTCATTCTCCCTCTTTTCTATAGCATCTATCTCTGCTAATAACTTAGCATTTTCAACCTTTAAACTTTTATTCTCATCAGCTATGTGACTTAGAGTACTCAGCTCCTTAGTCAACTGTGAGTTTTGGCTTTTGATTAGGCTGTTTTCCTCATTTAGTAGTGTGTGTGAGGATTTAATGTGTTCAAAGTCTTTCATCATTTGCCTAATGAATCATAAAGATCAGTGGGTGATGAAGTATGTGTGTCACAATCACTATCACTAGTATCTGAGTGTGATGAGTTAGAGTGTACCTCATCTTCTTGGTTAGGTTGGTTTTGTTCTTTGGCCATTAGACAGATCAAAGCTTCTTCTTCAGAGTCACTTGAGTAGTCTACTTCACTACTCTCCGAGTCTGCTGCGTCTTTTGACTTGGTGTCTCGGCAGATCTCTCACCCCAACATTGCCTTTCTCTTTTCTTGTCTTCTTTCTCTGAAGACTTTTCTTTCCTCTTCATTCCTGTATTTGTTGACTACAGGATATGGGCAATCAATGGCATAGTGACCGGGTTGCTTGCAGTTCCAACATAGATTTTCAACTTTTTGATCAGTTCTTTCCATTCTTGGGTTGTCTGCTCTTTGATACTCAACCTTTTGATACTCTGCTCTCTTGGTTGGTTTATCTTCCCTTGACTTGGAGGGAGCTGAGTGTCTTCTGGAGGATTCACCTTTGCCTCTCTTGTAATTCTTGTTGAAGAACTTATTAAACCTTTTAACCATCAGGGCTATCTCCTCTTGGTCAATGACTTCTTTGACCTCAGCTCTTTTACCATCCTTAACTATTAAAGCAACTGTTTTGGGCACAACTGTCTCCTCTTGGTCTTTTCTTCTCAGCTCAAATTCGTAGGCTTTGAGATCTGAGAATAGCTCATGGTTGGATGTCTTTGATAGGTCCATGGAGTGTCTCATGGCCATGACTTTCATATCCCACTCAGTTGGGAGACTTGTTAGAATCTTCATGCACATTTCCTTCTGTGTATATTCTTTTCCAAGCGCAGATAGTTCATTGGTGATTTCTGTGAACCGAGCATCCAACTGATCCAAGGTTTCTCCTACAAGCATCTTAAAGTTTTCAAATTTTTGTACAACAACAGATAGTTTATTTTCCTTGATTTGCTCTAAGCCTTCACAGATCAAGGTTAGCTTGTCCCAGATTTTTTTTGCCATTTTGCATGATTTGACTCTGTTGAACATGGATTTGTCCAAAGTCTTGTAAAGAATGTCCTTGGCCACATTGTCCAAGTTATATCTTTTCCTGTCATCATTTGTCCATTTAGCTCTTGGTTTTTCAACCATCGCCGTCCGGGAGCAAAGATCCTCTTCTCCTTCACCAGCAGCAGCTCTCTCCTTGCAAACGTGTGTTCACTTTTAAGATTTGCGGTGGCCCATCTTTCTATTACTATCCACATTTCATCGTGTAATCTTTGATAGATGAGCCTGCATACGAATTTTCCAATCATCAAATTCCTCAATTGTAAACATAGGGATGCGTGTCAGATTTGCTTCCATGATAATAACTTTGCTGAATAAAAGAGTTTTGAAAGATCACGTGCTAAAGCAGGCTTTGAAAAATTTGGAGATCTAGTTCAGTAACCAGTGCGGAAGGCTCAATGAACCAACCGCTCTGATACCACTTGTAGGTCCCAAGGGGTGTGAGTGTAAGATTTAGAAGGGGGGTTGAATAAACCTTACCAACTTTTCGATTTAGTCCTTTTAAAACGTTCAGAGTTAATACTTCACAGCTGGGTCCTTGGTGGACAGCTAAGTTAGTTAATCAGCAGAGTTAGTCACTCAACAGACTCGACTGAGCTATGTTTTCAGCGGAAGACTTAACACCCTTGAATTTTGGTTAAATATGTTTTAATGCTTGGTTTTAGCACTTCGTTGATTATCAATTGGATAGCAAATTTATCACCGAGATATTAAAGTAATGTGCAGAAATTAAAGTGCTAAAATGTAAATGACACAATAAGTTTTTATAGAGGTTCGAAGATGGGGTAATTGTTCTACTCCTCTCTTATCCAACTCCTGGAGGAATCCACTAAGTATTGATCAATATACAAATTGGTTAACAGTCCAGATGCAAGTCTTGATCACACAGCTGACTTGATCCTTTGGGACTCAGTCTGGAGATGCCTTGGTCACACAACTGGCTTCTCGTACGACTCAACTTCTTCACAGGGCAGCTGCCTTGCTACTACAGCCCACTCGCTCAAGCTTCTTGGATTTGATCACGAAGCCCTCCAAAAACTTGAGACTGGTTCGTCTTTGAACCTTTCTACAATCCTCTGTGGAATGTAGACCCCTTGATTCTTCAAATGTTTCCTCTTCAACTGATTGAAGTTGTCTTTTCTTCACAGGTAAGTGTTGCATTGATTTCCTTCGTAGTGTAGGCTTGAGGATTGAATCTTGAATGATTTGAGAATATTTTTTGTTACAGATATTTCTTTTCTTGTTCATGTTTGTTTTCTGATTGTCAAGGTAACCAACACTCTCTCAAATGGATTCCTCAGCCTTTTATAGTGTTCTTTTGAAAAATTTGCCCGTTGAAGAGATAGGCTTATTTTCAAAAGACACTTGTGGTCGTTGGCTTGTCTTGTTGCAGTCCTTGAAATTGACATTTCCTCGTATGAATGAGTATTCACTTTTTCGAGTTCGACACAGTGCGATCTTCCTATTGGTTTATTCCTTTTGCACGCTTCTGGGACTGAGCACTTAAAGAAAGGCAGTATGGAAGTATTACTTGTTTAAGTAATTCTCTTGACTTCTGTGCAATGGATCTCTTTCAGTTATCTCGACTTGACTGCATTTTCTTGACTTCCCCAGGTGACTTCGAGTCAGCTTCCAATCATTGGATGACTCATCTGTCACTTCAACTTGAGACTTGGCTGTCTTGAGTTGACTTGACTGACACTTCACTCAGCTGCATCTCAGATGCACCTTCAGTCGAGTTCATGTCTTCTCTTCTTTGCCACACTCACTTGCCTCACAATGAGTCTTCCTTCTAGTCTCCGTTGACTTCTTGCATATCTTGGCATAATCGACTTAACTCACTCGACTTCGACCCATTATCTATTACAATGCAATTTACAACAAAAATGGGGTGCCAACTTTCTATTCTAAGTTTTACATGGCATTCATAAAAATCTAAAAATTAATTTCCCAACACAATCCCCATAGGCAATCCCAGATAGATAGATTAAGGTTGTTTCTACTTTTTAGAATTTTGTGTATATATTCTTACTAAAAAGGACCGGTGATTTGTCTGAATTAACATGTTGCCCAGAAGCCCTATAAAACCCCTCAAGACTCTAACTCGCAATCACAACTTGATTAGGAGAAGCTTCACAAAAATAATTGAATCATCCACAAATAATGTGTGAGTTATAACAAGCTATCTCTACAAATTTTATGCCCATGAAAATATGCTTTATTTTGAGATCGTTTAATCAAGTCAGATAAGACTTCCATAGAATGAAAAAGAGATATGGGAATAAGATTTACTTGTCTAATGCCTCTAGATGGGACAACAAAACTAGACACCTGAATATTGATATTAAAAGAGAAATATGAGGAATTAAATCAAGTAAGAATAAACTCAACAAAGGTCCACTAAAATCCCATTTTATAAAACATAGATGAAAGAAAGTTCCACAATTCCACTCCACTATGTCATATGCCTCGGGCATGTCCAATTTAAGTGCCATGATTGATTCGTGAGTGAGAAAATTGGATAAATGGCAAGCAGACTCTCTCTTTGTGTCTTAGGTTTCAAGTGGGAGATGGGAAGTCCATTACAGCTTGAGAATTCCCTTGGATGCCCAATTGGATAAATGGCAAGCAGACTCTCTCTTTGTGTCCAATTCTCTTTGTGTCTTAGGTTTCCATTACAGCTCCTTTTTCAAACTTGCTGGGCCTAATTCTCATGATACACATGGTACTTCGGTTGGTGAATTATTGAGGGTTCATGGGTCAGGATGGAATACAGAGCTTGTGTTTAAATCTTTTTGTTTGGAGTATGCTAACATTATATTTTAGATTTCTTTAAACCAAGAGGAGACTAGAGAATAGTTGATCTAGTATTGGGATAAGAAGAGTAATACATTGTTAAGTCATCCTACCAACAACTCCTTAAAGCTTAAAGATGGACGAGGGATTGCCCCAAACTTAGTGATGGCTCCAAAGCTTTAGGATATATGTAGATATTATAGTAGAAAATGGAGGTCAAAGGTAAGATGAAACTCTTCATCTGGAGGTGTATCAACAATGCAATACCGACTGTTGTGCAACTTGAAAGAATATGGATGAGTATTGACACAAGGTGAAAATTTCCGTGGGGACTCTAAGGAAAACCTGGAGCACCTTTTATTCCAATGTGATCGAGCTCAACTTATTTGAAAGTTGGCACCAGTAAATTGGGAGGACACCCATACAAGATGCTTCTCTTTTGTAGCGTGGTGGCAGAACATTTTCAACATTGGAGAGAAAGCAGAGGCCAAAATCAGAATTCAACTTTTAGTGTACATATCTTGGTGGCTTTGGAAAAACCCATAAACTTTGGGTTTTTCAAAACACAAAATGGATGGAGAAGGACATAGCGGATAAAGAGGTTCAAGAATGGAATGAATACCAGATGTTCAATGTAAAGAAAAATAGAGGTACTCAGTTACACACTAGGTCTGTAACCCCTCCACCGAAGGACTTTTCCAACACCAACTCAATAGGGCCGGCTTGCGTGGCGGTCAGTGGGGTAGAAGGCTGGTCTTAGAAATTGGTTATGTGATTCGAAAGTCAACTTAGTGCATGTTTGGTCACCCTCTAAGGACTTTGTAATTAATCCAGTTGAAGCAGTTTTGGTTTGGGATTGGCCAAGCCTTGAACATTGCATTTAGACAAGACCTCAAAACATTGTCATTCCATTAGATGAGAAGGATATTACTTGCAGACTTAACAAGAAGATTCTCTTTGATCCTTGTGTTGCAATGATAGTGGGCGTCATCTATCTTCTTTGGTATCTTTTTGAGAAATGCTCATTTGTATTTCAAGACGATGATAAAAATTATAATTGTAATTAATTAGCTCATATGGCCATGCATTGTAATTTGGACTTGAATTAGTTTAGCCAATTTACCACTTGGTTATTTGTTTAGCTACGTTGGTAGTTAGCCAGTTGGGTATGAACTCGTGTAATCTTGGTTGAGTTTATTTATGATAGTCTATCCTTTGTAAATGTAGGTCCCAAAGGATATTGAGTAAAGTCTTGAAGGGGGAGGATTTGAATAGACTTTACAGATTTTTCGAATCATTAAGATCAGAGATAAAGAAAATTGCTCAGTCCTTTTAGACAGCTGGGTTGAAGATCAGCAAGAGAGTTAACCACTCAACACTTTTCTTGAGAAAGATGTTGATAAAGTAACTCAGCTGAAGATAGTCAACTGTTTTACCAATTAAGTTTTCTTTTAAGACAGCGGAAGTCTTACACCCTTAAATATTTTTGTTATCAACACTTAGTGTTTTAAAGAGTTTCCAGTTGATAGGATATCAAATGTAAAGAAAAATGTAAAGAACAAAAATATACAATAAAGTAAAGACACATCGATTATAGTAGTTTGAGGATGAGATAATTCTTCTACTCCACTATTCTCCTACTCTAGGAGGAATCCACTAGTGTAACAAGTGACTTTAGTTAGAAAAGTACAGTCCAAAAAATCTTGATCACACTGCTAGCTATTTCTTGGACTTAGCCTTCGTCAGGTAGTTGCCTAGTTACTTCAGCTCTCTGAATCTTTGGGATTTGATCACACAACCTTCCTTGATTCAGAATCTGGTTTGACCTTGAACCTTACTACACTTCCTTCAATTCTTGGTAGTGTAGACCCTTTTTTGTGTTTATAAAAGTTTCCTCTTCCACTGTTGAACAACTCCAATCTTTCACTGCATGTGTAGGATGAAGTGTCTTTGAATAAGCTTGAGTGTTTGCAGTTAAGCTTGATAGAATATTTTCCGAATTTTTTGCTGGAATGCTCTTCAAATCTTGTATGTGTCTCGTGTGTTACTCTATGAGAAATTCTCCAGTTTTTACGGTAGGAGTTAGAATTTTGTCCGCTTAAGAGACAGATAAAAATTCAAAATCTATTTTGTGTTTGTTGGCTTGTCTTTTCTTGTAGCTTTAGATGTTGACCAACCTTGTTCTCAGCTTTTCTGCAGGTTTTCTGAAAAGTTGTCAGCACCTGCTTGCTTTCCATTTGCTCATTCCTTTTGCATCCTTGTTACTAAAATAAGTAACTTCCTCGGATTTGGTGCAACAAACTTCTTCAGATGTCTTAGTCCTTCAGCTGCTTTACCCTTTTCACTTAGACTTGAGTCTTTTGACAAATTCTTCTGATGGATTCTGCTGTGAGTCTTCTGAAAGACTTGGTTGTCGCACGTGGCTTAGAGTCTTCTAATGTTAACTTAGTTGGTCAGCTGGTTCTTCTCACCACTCAGTTGCGAGTCTTCTAATGATTTCTTCAACAAATTTTTGCAATTCTATTTAGCTGCTTTTTAAGTTAGCTTCATCCTATCTATTACAAAGTAAGTATTACATAGAAAACGGGGTGCCACTTTGTAATACAAATTTTTCTAAGCGTTATCAAAATCTATACATTAAATTTCCTAACACTTTCTCCTTTTTGATGATGCCAAAACTTATTACAACACATGTGCCTTTAATTTAAATAATTGAAAACGAATATTGCAATTTTATTCATATAAACTCAGACACTTACATTATATTGTGTGTTTATAAATAATTGTAAAGTTACAACAATTCTGATGTCTCCCCTATCTTCTTTGATCTCTACCTCTTGTTCTCTTTTCAGCATCTTCACTTTTGACTTGTCTCTTCCACTCAGATTCTCTTTGTTCATCTTCTCTTCTCTGAGCTTCATGGAGACCGAGCCCGTATGCAATATTTATTTTTAAGGGATTTATAGACATCACACCTCTTCCTTTTCTTGGTGGAGAGCCTCTTCTAGATTGACTTTGAGCTCTTCCGCTTCCACCAGAAGTAGGAGTGGCAATCCCTGACACGACATGATTACCCGACACGAACCTGACTTAAAGTTACTGAGAGAAACCCAAACACGAATATGTAAAACCTAAACCCGAACACGACTTACATGAATCTGACAAGAAGTTACCAATTTGTCTAAAAATATAATATCTTAAATTTTATTTAATTTTTGATGTATTTTGAATATAACCTGAAATTAACCCAAAGCTAAATACGAACACGACTCGATAACCCGAATTGCCACCCCTAACCAGAATGTTCATCACCTTTACCTCTTCCTCTAGCTTCAACTTGGCTACCACCCCTGGGAACTTGACTGCTTGAAGTCTGTTGTTGACTTGAAGACGAACTCTACTGACCCTTAGTCTTCTGACCTTGAGTTCACTGAGTCTTCTTAATGTCTTCCAAGCTTTATTCCCAATACAAATCCCAAGCATCTCCAATGCTCATCCCGTTATAGTATCCTTCTGCTAGAAGAGTGTCAAATTCTTCATTTGATCTACCTTGTTCTTTGGGGAGTAAGCCTGCTGGTGGCTCACCAAAATTTTCCCTAAGAGCATTGATTCTATCTGCTTGTTTCTTTTCAAGTGCCTCATGTTCTTCCCTGGATTTCTTCATCACAAGCTCAACTTTATCATCCACAGGGAGAGAAGCAGGAATTTGAGCCAAAATAGAGGACTCTGATGTGCCTTTACTCTTCACAGATGTTGCATGAGGATGTACATATTCTTCCCCCTTTTTGGTATCATCACGTGATAGAGGTTGGATAGTTTCTAGAATGGAGTCCAACTTCATCTGGATTGAAGAATCGGCAGCAAAGTGGCGCGAGCTGAGTTAAATGAACTGATTCCGCAAAGTTGAGAACTGTTGATTCATTAAAGCCTCCAAATGTTTGAATTTCTTCTCAACCTTAGCAGATAGAAAGTCCATGTCACTCTGGTGCTTTCATTCATCATATTCATGTGGTCCTTTTGCCGATTCTGAAATGCCACTTGATCAGAACCCCATAAAACAATTTGTTGTAAAGGTGTTTGAAGCTCTCAATTTGTTCCTTGTGAAGAGCTTGAGTTTCAGCTACCCATTCCATGATTTTTAGTAGAATGCATCGTATTTGACTTCTTATATGGGCATCATAGTTGTTAATGTGCTGGCAGAGACCCAAAAAACCATGTTCCATGTCTTCCATTTCCCCAAACTTATATCTGAAGGCTCTTCTGAGTTTAGATGCAAGTTGGTTGTCGATCTCGGGAGCAAATTCGTACTCTGGAATGTGTTTTCTGGGGTTGTATGGAATCAAGGTGCTTTCTCCCATGTCTGATGAATCTGCTATGTGCTCTAGATAACTGAATTGAGAAATTTTTGTCTCCTCATCACCTGGAATTTCGTATGGGATACACAAAATCCTCTAGACCAAAATTATTAATAGGAGTTGAGGAAGGCCCTGCTCCATATCCAATAGGGTTCCTTGCCTCTTCCCCCTGACTTGCAGCTCTTTGTGCCTCAGTTGTGTAAGTTTCATCGGTAACAACAGTTGTGTAAGCTTGCTGAGTTAACTGTGGTCAGCTGTGTGAACAGCTTCACTGGAAGCAATTGTGTCTTCCATATGAGTTGACGGTGCATCAATGGTGTCAACAACATCATCTGCAGATGATCTAGCAACTTGAGGGGGTGGGTCAACAAGCATGAACTTGAATACGGCAAAGTTGGACCATGCTGCTTGATCAACACCATTTGGGTCTGATTCAACTGTGTCATAGATGTCCATCTCAACAACTGTTTGATCTTTGGCTAAGTCAGTTGCCTCTGATCCTTTCTTTTCCACGTCAGTTGGGTTTTGAGTGTGTTCTTGTTCTGTTTTAGCTGATTTGTTTATCTGCATTAGATATGCTTCTGGCTCAACTGACTCTATACCTAAATCTTGAATATTGGCCTCATTATGATCCTCACCCATTTCAACATTCCCAGTAGCAGTCTCAACAGCTACTGGGTCTTGAACTTTCCCTGCAACTCTCAACCGTTGCTGGTTCTTGGATAGAACTGGCATCCACAACAGTCTCAACCACTGGGATTTCAACTTCTTTGCTAACATGAGTCTCAACTGCTATAGCCTCTACAACCTTTTCAACATGTGCCTCGATTTCAGTAGTCTCAACCATTGGAACGTCATTAGCATGCATAACAATTACTCCTCATTCTAATACATTTTGTCATTCAACTCCACTAGACTTGGTTATCTCAACAACCACTTCTTCTTGTGCAACATATTTATCATCTATCTCTCCAACTTCTCTCCTACAACTCCTACAACATTTTCTTCAATTTCAGGCACTAATTCTTGAGTTGTAGTGTGCTCAGCTTCCCCCTCAGTTATCTCAACAATTGTTTGATTATGAACATTAGTAGGTGATCGTGAAAATCTTTGCACGAAACTACAAGTGTACAGTGTAGCTAGCAGATATAAGCAAGCAAGGTCGTATTCCTCAGGGATTGAATACGAAACACGTAGAGTATAGTAAATATAGTATTCAATTTTATTGAAGCAATCGAAAATCAGAAATTTGTTTATCTAAACTAAACCCTAAATTATCAAGTAAAAATATTTATAAATTGTTAAAGAACCAAACTCCACAAGTTTTCAACAAATACGAAAGTAACCTTAGGCACATAATTTCAACATGCTTCTTCAATATTTATTCCAATTAATGTTTCACCAAAACCAGTTTATGTGTATCTATGAGTTTAATTCCTAAATTATTTATTCCCCCTTCCGGGTGGCGCATAAACAGTTGATTAATAACAATTGCTAGTATCCGTACTCAACAATTACTATTAGCTCCAAAAAGATCTTTGAATTGAAGTACTCCCCACAAATAATTATAGGTCTCCCGAATCGATATACCCATTTATGTTTGAACTCGTTTTTCGTAAGTTAGAACTCATCTCCCAAATTATGAACTAACAAATATGACATGCAAATTATTGATCAGATAATCTACATGAAACAAGCAATCAAATTCATAAATAGAACACAAAAACCAATTAAGAAAAACAATCAATTAGATTTAACATGAATCCACAATTTTGATCATACCCTAGGATCAGAAAGATTAGCCTAACATATTCGACAATAAATTCATAGATAAACTTAATATCAAATAGTTTGACATCGAATTAAAGTACAAACAAGATATCTAAACTAAGAGGATAGAACCTTTCTTGTCAGGATTGATCCTTCTTCGAAGTCTTGAACCCTTGTGCTTCCGTAGATGCAAGGGTCTTGTGGTGTTCTTCGTTGATTTGTGTTTCTCCCTCAGAAGTATGTAGATTATTGTAACCCTAGTGTATTTTTGTGTATAAAGATGTATGGAATGTTGTCTTTTCGTCCAGGGTTTAGTCTTCCTTTTATAGGTGTTTTGAGAGATCACTTGTAGAGTCACGACAAATATAGGAAACAAAATCCATTGCCAAGAAAATCACACGGCCGTGTGAAACCACACGGTCCAATCATGTGACATATTTTCTTCTCTATTTTTGGCTCGGACAAGATACACCACTATGTATTTTTGCACGGTCTGGTCGTGTACTTCGTCGCTGAAATTTTTCCCTCGAACAAGTCGCAAGGGCGTGTAAAACCACATGAAAACCATTCACACAGTCATGTGAATTCACACGGGCTGACTGTGTGCTTTGTTCTTCATCGTTTTCTTTGCGTATTTGATCGTCTCTTCGCATTCGTCATTCTTGTTTAGGCCGTCCTACTGATATCATTCCATTTTAGCTTCGTTTCCTGTAAAAATTACAAGAATACACAGTATGACGCCCAACAAAGGAAACCAACTAAAATACACTAAATATACATGGAAATGCATTGAATTTGTATCAAAATAAGCCCCTAAATGCATGTATATTTTATACGTATCATATTCCCTCAAACTTAAATCATTGCTCGTCCTCAAGCAAACTAAGAAAAATAATGCCAATGGGGTAAATAGAACACACAAGAACACTTTAAACACTTAATCTTAATTAAATCAATGCTTCATCATCAAAAAATCATTAACTGCAAACTTGGCATAATCAATACTCATCCTGGTATTCGACATCGCGACTAACAAGAAGTACTATATCACTCAACTCTCAAAGTTGATGGAAAGTGTATACTCTCAAATCAATTTAATAAAGTGGAACTACCATAGGCTTGCAAATCGTCTAACATATCTACCACTCAAGAGTGCACAATTTAAGAACCAAAAAAGACTTTTTCTTTGGTTGTAATATAGGCTCTTTGGTTAGGGTTGGAATAATATGGATTAAGTGACTTGACTTGCGCAAATAGAATTTAAGTACACATACTTTCAACTCACCAACCCAATTTCATCTGAAGAATCATTTTTTCAAATTATTTTCATTTTTAACTCATATTCTTTTTCCACCCTTTTTCTTTCTTTTTCATTCTTAGGTCCTTGCCTCCTTTCTTTTGCCTTAAGCTCTTAATTTTCTTCAAAATTTCCAGAATTTTTCTTTTCTTTTCTTTTGTTGCTCGATTTTCTTGTTCTTTTTATTAACAAATTTGCTTTCTTTTTCGAGCTTCATCATTCTTTCACCTATTCACTGCATATCCCTTATTTTTGCCAACATTCTTTCTTTTTGAAAATGTAAACCTCATCTCTCTCAAAATAAACATCTCTATAAGCTCAAGTTTTAGGGATAAAATATTGTTAAATTCAAAGCTCAAAGTGTGGCTAACAATAAACAAAGTTAAGGCTCAGAGTGGCTAACTAGGGAATCATGAGTTCATAGGTAGGCCTTTTAAGGTAAGTGGGATAAAACAAAATTGGCCTTAAATAATTTTCAAAAATTGCACACACATGTGGTTTCAATAAAGATACCATTGCAAGTTCTAGAGTTTTAACAACATGAATGATAAACTCAACAAAAAATAAGACTGTATAAGATAAAAATAGTTATAGGCACAAAAGCTCAAGGCTTATTTTTCACATCATGATCAAATACACAAATTTTCTCGTCCAATACAAAACATGCAACAAATTTCTTTTCAAAAATTCATTACATATTCAGCAAGTACTTCTTTTGAGGAAACCAAGTGTTCATAATAAATTATACGAAAGCATTCTATACTAATTAAAACTTCTAAACCTAATTCACACAAAAGCTATAAATGTGCTAAAACAATAAACATGCCTACTAACAAAATAAGATCTAGGTGATTGGAACCACTATATATCGATTAATAAATTTTTCTTTTTGAAATCCATTCGGACATACCGGGTGGTAGTGGATTAAGATCTAGGTGAGTGGAACCACTATATATCATTGTGTTCATTCTTCTCATATCTCTTACATTCTTAAAAATTATCATATATTCAAAAAAGATAAGAAAAATCTGAAAAATCAGAAAAATCTATTCACCCCCAACTAGATTTTCGTACCCACTTAGACTAACAATGGTATCAAAGAAAACTTATTTGTCAAGCTCGTTTAATATTTTCGAGTAAAGAGAAAAGATCCATGGCTACGACATAGAGCTATCTTCCAATCGATGGTTCATCCAACGAGCCGCCTCTTTTCGACTCCAACAATTATGCTTTTTGGAAAGATAGATATAGAGTGCTTCTTACAAGGTTGCAGATTCGATATTTGAAACGCGGTTATTGAAGGAGTTGCTAAACCGACAAAGAAATTGGAGGATGGAACACTAGCTCCTAAGGATTTCAAGGAGTTTGATGATGATGGAAAAAATCATTCTCCCTAAATGGTAATGCTTTAAATATTTTGCATTTCTTTCTTACTGCTACTGAATATAATCGTTTAAGGGGAATTAGACCCGCCTACAAAGTGTGGGTAAAATTGGAAACCATCTATGAAGGAACTAAAAAGTTGAAACAAGCTCGAAAACCATGCTAGTTAAGGATTTTAAAATTTTTACTATATTTGAATGTGAAGGCATTTCAAATCTGGTGGAAAAGCTTGACAACATTGTCAATCCTTTATTGGCACTCGAAAAAATTATTTCCGAAGAAGAGAAGGTGACTAGAGTTTTGAATGCTCTTCCCGGTAGTTGGTCCGAATAAGTCATGGCTATCACGGAAGCTCAAAATCTTGAAACACTCAAGTTTGACGAGTTTATTGGAAATGTTCTCATTTTGAAGTCTATCTCAAGGAAAGAAAGAATTCCAAACCATCCACTTCTCAACCGAGTATGAAATTTAATCCAAATGATCTTGCCTCAAGTTCCAATAATATCTATTATCCTACTAACGAGGAAGATGAGAAAACGACCGCTTGTGAGAAAATTTGCCAAATTTGTTAATAAAATAAGGCAAGAAAAGCAAGAGACACCTCATGCTTTAAATGCGGAAAGCTTGGGCACTTTATCGCCGAAGAACAAAAAAAGAAAAAGTTCTTTCCCAAAAAGACACCCTTGAATTTGATTTAACTTTATTTTAACACTTGGTTTTAGCACTTTGTTAATTATCAGTTGGATAACAAATTATCAGCAGATATAAAGTATGTGTGCAGGAATGTAAATATGTTGAAATGTAAATGACACAAGTAAATTTTATAGAGGTTCGAAGATGGGGTAATTCTTCTACTCCTCTCTTCTCCAACTCCTGGAGGAATCCACTAAGTAATGATCAGAGTACAAAGTGGTTATCAGTCTAGAGACAAATCTTGATCACGCAACTGACTTGCTCCTTGGACTCAGTCTGGAGATGCCTTGGTCACACAGCTAGCTTCTCGTCCGACTCAGCTTCTTCACAGGGCGACTGCCTTGTTACTTTAGCTTACTTTCTCAAGCTTCATGGATTTGATCACGAAGCCCTTCAATAACATGAGATTGGTTCGACCTTGAACCTTCCTACAATCATCCTTGGAAAGTAGACCCCTTTTGATTCTTCAAAAGTTTCCTCTTCAACAGTTTGAAGTTGTCTTTCCTTCACAGCTTAGTGTTGGATCGATTTCCTTCGAGATTTAGGCTTGAGGATTCCGCTTGAATAACTTGAGAATATTTTGCAGGTTACAGTTTGAATGTTGCTTGTTATCTCAGGTGTGCAAGGTAACCTTTTCTCAAAGTGATTCCTCAGCCTTTTATAGTGAACTTTTAAAAATCTGCCCGTTGAAGAGATAGGCTGATTTTCAAAAGTCACTTATGTTCGTTGGCTTGTCTTTTCTTGGTCTTCAATCTTGAGATGTAGACCTTTTCTCGTATTAAATGAATGTCCAGCTTTTCAGGTTCTGACACGAGGTGCAGTGCTTCCCATTGGTTTATTCCTTTTGCACGCTTCTGGGACTGAGCACTTTAAGACATGGCAGTATGGAAGTATTACTTATTTAAGTAATGTTCTTGACTTTTGTGCAACCGATTCTTTTCAGTTAACTGCTCTTTGCTTAAAACACTCATCTGTCACTTCAACTTGTGTTTTGGCTTCTTGGGTTGACTTAACTGACTCTTCACACAGCTGTTCTTCAGCTATTACGTCTTCAGTCGAGTCCTTGGTCTTCTATCTTGGCCATACTCAGCTGTTCCTCAGCGGAGTCTTCCCTTCACTTCTTCAGTTGACTTCTTGTATTCCCAGGCATAGCTGACTTGACTCTGCTTATTCAACCTTATTTATTACAATAAGAATTACAAGAAAAATGGGGTGCCAACATTCTAATCTAAGTTTTACATGGCATTCATCAAAATCTAAACAATAAATTTCCCAACAATTTTCCCCTTTTTGATGATGCCAAAACTTAAAACATACAAACAAAATGCAAACAACAAAGATACATACAGACAATGCAGTAACAAATAATGTATGCGTAGAATCAATCTTTTTATTGATCATAACATTCTTGTCCTTTACACAGCTGTTTACAATGTGTATCAGAGCAATCAGAGCATACTTATATCTACGCAAATTACAGACGTCAATGCAAAGATGTATAAATTACAAAGTTTTCATTGAATGTACAGAAGACTTACATGCATATGTATTTACAAAAGTAAAATACATGAAGGGGTTAGCAGCAACACCTCATCGCCTTCGCTGCCTCCTTCTTTCTTCTTCAGCTCTGTCTTCGTCAGCTCTCTTTCTCTTCTTTTACTCTTCAGCTGCTTTCTTCTTTTCGTAAGCTCTCTTCGCAGCTTCATCTTTTCTTTTTCTTTCTTGTCTTTCTTGCCACAGCTGATCTTGCCTTTTGTTTTCCTCTTCAATCCTCTTCACATATTCAGTATTTTTCCTAGCCACTTCCAGATTGGCTACAACATCATACCCAACCCAGTAGATCCTTCCTTTCTTGCCTGGATCTACATATTCAATATTTTTGGGTAAAGGTCTAGGTCGAAAACCTCTTCCTCCACCACTTCTTCCTTTTCCTCTGGGTGTATACTGCAAGGGAGTCTTCTGTTTACCAGCTGAATGGCTGCTGGTAGTCTGCTTCCTATCAGCTTCTTCACATATCTTCAGGCCTTTCTCCCAGTACAGATACCAGGCTTGGGCTAATGGCATGTCCTTGAAATAGCCTTTGGATTCAAGAGTTTGAAATTCTTCAACCGATCTTGGCTCGTTTCCGTCATCTGGGATGGCATCTTGGTCCTTTCCTGCTAGAATGCCACTATAAGCTTTCAAAACTTCTAGTACACGAGCATCCGTCTTCCGTTCAACCTCCTTCATCCCTGCTTCTACGATTTTCCTCTTCTCAGACATAGGTACAGCAGAGTGTTGGAGCGGCAGAGTCAGAGGAATTTTGCTGATTATGCTAGCTGTGACATGACCTTGCTGAGGGGTTTCAACAAGCATTAAGGTCACATCCTTTGACCTTTCCCCCTCAACAGCTTTTCCCTTCTATTTCCTTTTCTCATCATCTGTCTCTTTCTTCTTCTCAACAGCTGTCTCCTTCAACATCTTCAGGTATTCCTCTTCCCCCTTTTTAGCATCATCAAAGGAGAGAGGAACCCTAGAAACATCCCAAAGAAGCATGAAGTCCAAATCGGTGATAGCGATTCTCGCTTGAGTCTGGCTGCGGCATGTCTTTGTTCTGCTCAAATTCGAGCGGGTGGCTTTGGACTCGGCTACCACCAGCTTCATTTCAGCCATGAGAAGGCTGAATTTGGCATTCATATTTTCCTCAACGCGCAAAAAAAGTTCTTTTCAGAAATTCACGCAGCACTCCATCTCTATTGTATGAGAGGCATGCATTCTGTCAATATTTTCCTGCATCCTCCACTTCATGTCAGCATTATCAGCGCTCCAGACCAGCATTTTGTTGTACAATGCTTTAAAGTATCTGACTTGCTTGTATCGCATTGTACTCTTCTGCTGACACCATTCCCTGATTCTGACCACTATCCCTCGTGAGTCTGCCGTGAGGTTGGCATCCCTGTTGTCCAGCCGCATATCCAGTGAGGCCTGGTGCCGTTCAATCTTCTCAATCTCACCAAGGATTATCTTGAGGACTTCACGTACCAAGGCTGTCACCTCGGTTTCAGCTGGCGGCCAAGCAACATCAAAATCAAAAGCTGCTGGAACAATTGAATCGGAGGGAATAACTCAATCAGCTCTTATGTTGAAGCGTCTCTGCTCACGAGCTGTTTCTTCTTCAAGATCGGGCAACTCAATCGAGAAAGGGAAAGTTTCTTCGAATGCATCATCACGCACATATGGTATTGATTGATCAGTTGTTCGTGCCTGTGATGATCCTGGTTGAGTCGAGCCTGCTGCAGCTTTGGGAGCCTGCGCAGATGATTCGATCTCAACTGGGAATTGGTGAGTGGGTTGGCCAGCTGACTAAGCCTCAGTTGTCTTAACAGCTTCTTCGGCCTCAGTAGATTCTGCTAAATGAATTTGCTTGTCCTCAGCTGCACCATCAACATCATCGGAGGATGATGAAGCCTGAGGGCTTGGCTCATCATCAAAATTGAACGTTTGATGAGCAACTTTGAATTCTGGCTGACTCGTACTTGGAAGAACATCCTCAGATGAGTCCTTTGCAGCAGGGGTTGACTCAGCTTCGTCTTCAGATCCCAAGAATGTTGTATTAGGATTATCCTGGGAATCATGAAGAGTGCTGATTTCCTCTTCTGAGTCAAAAATTATGACTTGAGGAATGCTCTTTTCTCCTTGATTTTTACCTAGGGTAGTCTCAACCTCCTTTGGGCCTTCATTACCTCCTGCAGTCTCAACTGCAACGAGGCCTTGTACATTCCCTTCGACAGACGCAACTGTCTTAGGGACTTCTGCAGTGGCATCCACAGGAGTCTCAACTCCTTAGATTGCACTTTCATTGCCCAGAGTGTTAACTCTCGGGGCATATCCATCCTGTGCCTCAACTGCAACAGCAGCGTCCTCAGCCTGCAAAGCTGTTGGCACTTCAGCTGGGACAGACTCAACTGTCCGAGCTTCGTTAGTGACTCCACTTTGCCTCCTTACTTCATTGTGGAGTCATCTGCATCATCCTCCGAGGTAGCTGCAGCAGAGTGAGTTTCCCCCCTCAGCTGGCACACCAGCTGAGTGACTGATGGTGGGGTCACTCTGCTCCAGACTCCCGGCTGCTTCCATTGAGTGCTCAGCCGTGAGGGCAGGTGGTAAAACACCTTCATTAGGGGTTGGTTCAACTTGGGTGCCCAAGTTCCCAATGTCATTGCCAAGTCCCTTAGATCTGTCCTCTGAGTGAACTGGGGATGTGGTTGCAGCAATAATCGTGGGCAATCATGGCACCCACTCCCAACGGATCAATTTCCGGAGAGATTTGGAGGACTCTCCTGGTCCTTCCATCATCTGCTGCTCATGCATCAATTTGGATTCCCGCATGGCTTGCTGCATGTCTAACTTCTCCTTTGCAGCAACAGGATCCATGTCCTCATCACTTCCCGAGAGCATATCAATGTGAGGATGAGTATGGTCGCTAGTTCCAGTGAGAGGGCATATATTCGCCTTCTCACGAGCTTCAGCTTCCTCAGCTGCTTTGGCTTTTTCCTTCTCCTTGAAGATGTGGAGAATATCCATACATTTATCTTCACTCAAGGCCTGAAGCACAGTGCTGACTCCGAGAAATTGCAACAGCTCCTCTTCTTCTTCTATGAACTCAGGGCGTTCAAACTACTGCCTTGAGTGACTCAGCTTCCACGCCCTCCATTCGCGTAGACGGCGCTGAATGTCTGGGTACACAGGAGAAACAACAATCACATCATCATCTTCATCCTCTTCCTGTCCTTCCGTTTCAGGGATGGATGGTAGCAAACTCTGATGCTCTTCTCCTTCAGCAGTATCCGTGGTAGGTGGAGACACAGTCCTTTCAGCAGGATATTCTGCTGTCCCCGCCACTTCTTCATCCTCAGCTATTCTGTCCAAAGCTGGGTCTTCGAATTGCCTCTGCTGACTCTCCTCAACAGACTTGGCTGTTTCTTCAATAACTTCGAGACCGCACTTCTTCAAAGCGATCTCGAGATTTTCTCCAGCTGAGTGGCAGACTCAGCTGTTTTCTCAAGCTCTGAGAGCTTGGTGAGTCTTTTCCTTCTCTTGGTCCTCACCAGAGGAATTTCTGGTTCGGAGACTTCTTCTTCAGATTCCTTGGCGGCGGGGGCCAGAACATATTTCTTTGACTGAGGAGCTGCCTTTCTGGGCTTGGCAGTCCTCTTCTTTCTGATGGCCGGAGAAGGTATTTAGGCTTCCTTCTCCGCCTTGGCTGCAGGGGTAGGCGACTTAGCTGCAGGGGCATGTGCGTCTTTCTTTTTTGCTGCAGGGGCAACTTTCTTCTTTGCAGCTGCAAGGGCAACTCTCTTTATTGGAGGGGAGGAAGCAGCTGTATAAACAGGGTCAGCTGATTCCCCCTCATTGGTATCTGCCCTCTTGGCATAGGCTCTCTTATGGGCTCCAGACAGGTTGGCCCTAAACATCTTCTTGTTTACATGAAAAGGCTTTCCATGTCTAAGAGGGATTCCCTTAACCTCCATCATATGGCCAATGACTAGGCCATAGCTAAGTGATCCTCCAAAGGATCCGTCATCCTTGATGGATTTGTTGCCAACGTTCTGGCAGAGTCTGATGTAAATGAATTCTGCCCAATTGATCTTCTTTTATTCCATGATCGCAGCCATGACGATCAGCTTGGTTTTGGACAGCTGATTGAAGCTGCCAAACTTCATGTCTACACTCTTACCGATGATATCCATCAGTTTATGATAATCGTCCTTCATCAGCTTCTTGTCAGCTGTGTAGACCACTTTCGCAGCACACTCGGGTTTGGCCACTTCCTTCCATGCAACAGCCAAGTTGACATCGGCTTCATATATCTCCGCCATGCCTTCGGACGACAGTAAACAGTGCTCCGCAAGGTCCTTAGCAGTGATTAATATGTCCTTGCGGTGGACGGAGGACTTAATCCCTTTGTCATGCACCTCGGCGTTAACATAAAACAGGGCAACTTCTTCAACGTATGTCATTTGATACTCCATCGTGAGAAAGGGTTTGAGTCCAGATTTCTCGATTTTATCTGCTATTTTCTTCACAAGGGTTTCATCAGAACCCTGCTTTATCATCCCCTCAAAGTCCACAGTTGATCCTGTGTGGAATTGCTTTGCGAGTTTGGTGAAATCATGTGCTGGTGCCATTTTTAGTGAGTTTTACCGAACAAAATTTGGTAAACTGACTTGAGAACTTGTAGGGTTTTCGAGAGAGAAAAGTTTGCTTTCTTTTGCTTGGGAAGATGAATAGTTTTCTGAAAAAGTGAGAGAGAGAGGATTGAAAAACCGTATATAAGGGTTATGAAAGGACAGGTTTTTGGATTTTGAAATTTGATCAAGATCAACGGCTTAGATTTAGCACGTCACATTGCATTTAATTTCTCGCATTTAATGCGGCAACATTTATATCCAATCATATGCTTATCAGGTGCGACTTTTGATCAGATCGCGTCATTATTACTGACGTCATCCTTAAAAACATTCCCGCTCATTAAAAATGATCGTTTTTGTCACTTAGCTCATAAATGACTCAGCTTACTCCACAAATGACTCAACTCTTCTTCTCTCTTTTCGTTAAGCAACTCAGCTGTCAGCTAACTCGATATGGCTGACTTTCCAATACGGCTGATTCACTTGGCTGATTCATGAGACTTGTTCTATTTTCATCTTTTCACATTCCATCTTTTCTCATTGAGTCTTCTGAGTGTCAACTCAGCTCAATTAACCAGAGCTCATGCTTAAGCTCTTCAAATCTTGATTCACATAGGGGTTTGGTGAATATGTCAGCTAACTGTTTATCAGTTGAGATGTTTTCCAAGGTGATGTCTTTCTTTTCAACATGATCTCTTATAAAATGATATCTGACATCAATGTGCTTTGTTCTCGAATGCAACACAGGATTCGAAGTGATTGCAATAGCACTTGTGTTATCACACATAATTGGAATCTCTTTTTCTTCAATTTCATAACCTCTCAGCTGTTGTCTCATCCATAAGACTTGGGCACAACAACTTCCCGCAGCTATGTACTCTGCTTCAGCTGTGGATGTGACTATTGAGTTTTGTTTATTGCTAAACCAGGAAACCAATCTGTTTCCAATCATTTGACAAGTTCCTGAAGTACTTTTCCTGTCAACTCTACATCCAACATAGTCAGAGTCTGAGTAACCAATAAGCTTGAATCCACCTTCCTTTGGATACCATAAGTCAACTTCTTGTCATCCCTTCAAATATCTTAAGATTCTCTTAGCTGCAGATTGAATGTTGCTTGTTATCTCAGGTGTGCAAGGTAACCTTTTCTCAAAGTGATTCCTCAGCCTTTTATAGTGAACTTTTAAAAATCTGCCCGTTGAAGAGATAGGCTGATTTTCAAAAGTCACTTATGTTTGTTGGCTTGTCTTTTCTTGGTCTTCAATCTTGAGATGTAGACCTTTCCTCGTATTAAATGAATGTCCAGCTTTTTAGGTTCTAACACGAGGTGCAGTGCTTCCCATTGGTTTATTCCTTTTGCACGCTTCTGGGACTGAGCACTTTAAGACATGGCAGCATGGAAGTATTACTTATTTAAGTAATGTTCGTGACTTTTGTGCAACGGATTCTTTTAAGTTAACTCGTCTTTGCAACTGCCTTTTCCCCAGGTGACTTGAGTCTATTCTAATGATTGAAAGACTCATCTGTCACTTCAACTTGTGTTTTGGCTTCTTGGGTTGACTTAACTGACTCTTCACATAGCTGTCCTTCAGCTGTTACGTCTTCAGTCGAGTCCTTGGTCTTCTATCTTGGCCATACTCAGTTGTTCCTCAGCGGAGTCTTCCCTTCACTTCTTCAGTTGAATTCTTGTATTCCCAGGCATAGCTGACTTGACTCAGCTTATTCATCCCTATCTATTACAATAAGAATTACAAGGAAAATGGGGTGCCAACATTCTAATCTAAGTTTTACATGGCATTCATCAAAATCTAAACAATAAATTTCCCAACAATAACATTTGCGAAAATCAACATGTCAAAGGACTGCCCAAACAAAAATTTGAAAATATTGGCTTATGTGACACTTATCAAAAAAACAAATTAATTAAAAGTAATTTCAAGCCCAAAGATGAAATTTACACAACCAAGCCTCTACAACTTCTTTATCTATATTTGTATGAGGACATTGGCACGACAAGCCTAAGTGGAAAACATTATACATTCGTTATTATCGATGACTTCTCTAGATATATTTGGGCTATTTTTCTTGCTAATAAAAATGATGCCGCTTATGAGTTTGCTAAGTTATGTAGATTTATAAAACATGAAAAAGAAGATACTATCAAATATTTTATCAGTGATCGTAGGGGTGAATTTAGACTTCTATGTGAAACCAACAAATATGCTCATAATTTCTCGGCTCCTAGAACTCCTCAACAAAATAGTATAAGCGAGAGAAAAAACCGAACTCTACCAGAAATGTGTCGGTCAATGCTCAACGAATTTTCACTTCCAAAATATTTATAGGCCGAAGCCATTAACACCGCTTTCTATGTGATAAATCGAGTATATCTTCAACCAAAGTTAAATAAAACTCCATATGAACTTTGGAAAGGAAGAACACCAAATATTAGCTACTTCAAAATATTTGGTTGCAAATGTTTCATTTTAAACACCAAGGATCATTTGGACAAGTTTTACCCCAAGGACGACGAAGGAGTTTTTATAGGATGCTCGACCAAAAGCAAAGCATACCTAGTATACAACAAAACAAGCTTGGTAGTCGAAGAATCCATACATGTCAAATTCAGTGAAGCCTCTGATGTTCAAAAAAATTCCAAGTGAAGATAATGATGATGAAGATGATGGAGAACCAATTGTTCAAAATATAATTCAAATTGACCAGCCCTCTTCTTCAACAAATACTCAACAAGAAGAAAGGGGTAACACATTGGATCTCCCCGTGGCATTGAGATTTAAGGAAGATCATCTTAAAAAATCTTATTATTGGGGATCCACTTGACAAGGTCATGACAAGAAGAAAATATACTGAAAAAGCTCTAATTTCTCGAAAAGAGCCTAAAAATGTTAATGAAACAATTAAAGATGAAGATTGGTTCCTAGAAATACAAGAAGAGCTAAATCAATTTGAAAAAAATGAAGTTTGGGAACTTATTCCACGTCCTCCATCTCACACTATCATCGGGACAAAATGGGTTTTTGGGAATAAGTTGGACGATCAAGATAACATCATTCGAAATAAAGCAAGGTTAGTAGCACAAGATTATTGTCAAGAAGAATGTATTGGTTTTGATGAAACTTTTGTACGTGTAGCACATTTAGAAGCTATTTGTATCTTACTTGCTTATTATTGTTTCAAAAATTTTAAACTTTACCAAATGGATGTCAAATGTGCTTTCTTAAATGGTTTTATTCAAAAGTCGTTTATGTCAAACAACCTTCGGGGTTTTAAATTTTTTCAAGACCAAATGAAGTTTATAAACTTAAAAAAGCTTTATATAGTCTCAAACAAGCACCCCGATCATGGTATGATAGACTAAGTTCTTTGCTTTTAGAAAATAGTTTTACAAGAGGTAAAGTTGATACTACTCTTTTTTGTTTTTGAAAAGGGACAAGACAGCCTTCTAGTTCAAATATATGTTGATGATATTATTTTTGGTGCTACTAACGAATCTTTGTGCAAGGATTTCTCTAAGCTTATACAAGGTGAATTTGAAATGAGTATGAAGGGAGAAATCAATTTCTTCCTTGGACTCCAAATAAAACAATGTCAAGAAGGGATATACATTTCTCAATCCAAATACACAAAGGAACTTCTTAAGAAATTTGGAATTGAAGAAGTAAGAACCGCAACACAATGGCAACAAACATCAAACTAGACAAGGATGAAAAAGGTAAATAGGTCTACGCAACAAAATATCAAGGTATGATTGGTAGTTTACTTTATTTAATTGCTAGTATACCCGATATTCAACATGCCATATGCTTATGTGCTCGATTTCAAAGTAATCCAAAAGAATCTCACTTAAGTGTCATTAAAAGAATTTTTTGATATTTAAAAGGCACTCTCTCTTATAGCTTATTCTATCCGAAAAATGACAATTTTATTTTAAAAGATTTAAGTGATTTGGATTATGCCAGAAATATTGATTATCAAAAAAGTATTTCTGGTTCTTGTCAATTTTTAGGCGATGTCTTATTTCATAGTTTCTAAAAAGCAAAATTGTGTCTTTTTTTCAACAGCCGAAGCCGAATATATTTTCGCGGCTTTTTGTTGAACATAATTAATTTGGATGAAACAAACCTTGACGGATTAGAGAATGGATTTTACAAATAACTATCTTTTGTGATAACACATCAACAATAAATATTTAACAAAATTCCGTACATCATAGTCGAACAAAATATATTGAGGTTCGCCATCATTCTCTAAGAGATTGTGTATCAAAAGGGAAAATTGAGATGAATTTTATTCCGTCTCAAGATCAATTAGTGGATATATTTACAAAACTGTTACCCACCGAGTCTTTTAATACCATTCGAGCTCGTTTAGGAAAATTCATAGTGAATAACGTTTATATTCTTCTCTTGGGCTTGTTTAATCTTTTTAAAAAAGTTTTGGGGTGAAAATTTTAGTTTTTTAAAACAAAATTTCAAAACAAGAACATGGACCAGTCTCCAGGCATAGTGACCGGTCGCCCTGAGTTTTAAAACGGGCAATTTCTATTCTGTCCAGAATAGAACACAACTCTTGAAAGAAAACCTAAAGTGTGACCTCTTCTTCAAAAATTAACCTCTCTTTCAAATGTTCTCCAAACTTCTTGAAACTTGTTTCTATAATTCTCCTTTATTTCGATTATATGGAACCTCCTCGAACAAAAATGGGTCCTAAACCTCCTAGAATAAGAAAAAGAACAAAAAGAGCTTCTTCTTCAAATCCCCCTCCACAAGAAGACCCTGCCGAAAATCAATCGGAGGATATTAATCCTCAACTATCGGAAGGAGAAATTACCCATTTGAGGGGCACTATTTTAGCTACCCACGTCCGGTGGGCTATGAGTAAGAAAACTCTTTTTTGTCAAAGCTCCTACTCGTGCGAATCTGTTTCGGTTTATTCATGAATTTGATGTGAATTACTATGAAAGAATTAAATTGGGTAATAAGGCTATTGCGCGTACTAGGACTTGTAGGTTTAATTCCTTTAGTGATGATTATCCTACAATTAGAGTATTTCTTGAAACCCAAGGATGGGTTAATCTTTGGGATAATCGTAGTGTGCATTATGATGATGAGGTTATTAAATTATTTTATGCCAATATGTGATTGAATCCGACCTTGGACTTAAGCATTTATTCTTGCACTCTTTTGTTAAAGGGAGACATTTTGTTTGGAGTATTGGTCGAATTTGGGAGTTGCTTGGGGTTCCCGTTGTTGGGTTTGATGATGTTAATTGCATTAGATGGGATAATCAGCGATTGGGGGTGTCGTTGGAGGAAGTAAAAACTTTTTTTGCAAGTTTTGCCATTCTGCACTACCCAAGCTATGCCGACGAAATACCGTATTATTTCCCTTATTTGCTCTTACTGCATTTGTGGGAAGGAAATTAAGTTGCTGAGCAACCTTGATTATTTTTTAACTTACAAAATTTTGAAAGGAGAATTGGTCAATTATGGGATGGTATTTGTGCAATGTCTAATTGAATCCGTCACTTTGGTAAAGAATTACATTCTATGGAATATTATTTGTATACTTCTTTACTTATCGGGGTTGCCAGAATCGTAGATGAATGTGGAGATAATCCATAATAATTTTGGAAAGGACTATATTCTCCAAATGGTTATAAGGATGAGGAAAACAATGACACAAGCTTCAACTAAATCGGCAAGAGGACGAGCATCCACATTCCAAGTTTCCAGTAATCCTCATGACTTCTTTGATGATTTAAAAATAGAAGATTTGATGGGTGGGGGAGCAAATAGTGCACATGAGGATAATACCAATGACAAAAATAGTGACGGTGATGGTGATCGTGATGGCAATGCGGGAAATGATAGCGATCATAGTGACCCGCCTATGAATGAACGAACGGACCGACTTGAGACGGATAGTTATCGGGGCATCCTTGAGGATGGAACTTGAAGAAGTTAAGAAGGAGAACAGAAAAATGAAGAAGAAGTTTATTAAAGAACTTCTACCTACGGCGTGCTTCTCATTGGAGGAGGATTAATCTTCCCCTTGCCGTTCCCACCCAATATTTTTTGCACTTTTGTTTATTTTAGTTCATTAAAACTTGTTGTCAACTTTCATACTTATGCTATGATTTTTATATATTGTTGCGCGCGAATTTACTTTGATTAAGCACTTTTTATGATGACAAATGATTTTTTTAGGATTTCAAAGAGGAAGAAAAGCTAGAAAAGCTAGCTATGTGACATTAACAAAGCTAGAAAAGCGGCTAGCTATATGTGAAATTGCTTATCTTTTGGTAAAAGCAACTTGTTAGTAAAAGTACTTATTTTATGGTAAAAGCACTTACTGGCATGAGCTTATGGTATCTTTTGCATGTTTCTTGATAAAAGTGACTTTGGAAAGAGCTTATTGTGCTTAGTTAAGCTTTTGATATTTTTCAAAAGCTATTTGGAGCCTTTTGAAAGAGTCATATATTGTTGCATAATTTAGTACTCTCAAATGAGCAAAAATGAAACTTCGACAAAAGACAGAGTCTAAGTCGCTGCAAATAGTTGTTTATATTTGATAGGGAAGTTTATATTGATAGGGGGAACTTTTTCAAACATTTATAAATTTTTGTCTAAAACTCTATCAAAATCATTTTCGGTTGATATCATCAATAAGAGGGAGTTTGTTAGAATAAAGTAATTTTAATTTTGATGATTTCACCTTAGTTATTTTTGTTTCAACCAACACGATTATTTTAGGCACTGTCAAACTCGGATCCATTTTACAAAGTTTATTTAAAATCAATTTTAGATAAAATGACAGCAACCGGTCACCATTAAGGGCAACCGATGCATGAAAGTTTTTGTTCAAAAATGTGGAATGTCAAAACTCCACTAGTTGAAGGCGACGGGTCACCCATACAAGAGAGATATTTTTGAAACTCTTTTCTCAGAGAAATAAGTCACCATACAGGGCGACCGACCACCCTATCTAAGATCAGATCATTTTCAACGTTGCAGCAGACAAGATTTTCACTTTTATGACTTTATCATTTTTGGCCATTATTTATGGATCTTTTGATCTTTTTTTTGCACACAAAATTCAAATTAGAGGAGCCTATGTTGGAATTCAAATATTGGAGCTCTTCTATAAATAGATGAAGAAGATTGGAAGATCAAACAACAATACAACACAATTCTACAACAGAACAAGAAAATCTCAGCAAAATCTTTTAAGCTTCCATTTTCACATCTTGTTGTAATAGCATAAGTTTTTACACTTTCACATCTTGGTTATTAGGCTTTATTTTTTGATTACACTTGCACTTTCAATGTTGTATACATTCATTTGAGGTCTAATCTTGATTGATCAAAATCATCCAAAACAATAATTGTTAAGTTTTCTTTTGGTGAGAACACACTTGGTTGATTAGACTATGTGTTGAAGAGTTTGGTGCTCTTCAAGGTTGTTGGTGTATGAAGAGTTTGGTGTTTTTCTCTTTGAGTTTTAATATTTTGGTATCGATTAATAAATATTTTCTTTTCAAAATCCACTCGGACATAGCTGGTGGTAGTGGATTAAGCTCTAGGTGTGTGGAATCGCTAGATATCATTGTATTCATTCTTCTCCTAACTCTTACATTCTTAAAAATTCTCATATATTCAAAAAACAGAAGAAAAATCAGAAAAATTGGGAAAATCTATTCACCCATCGTCTAGATTTTCGTAGCCACTTGGATCAACATTCTCTACTATGGAGTGTTAGGAGAGAAGTGTGAGTTAATCAAATGTTTATAAGAGTATGAGGGGCATTGGGGTTGGGAAAGATAATGTCTATGTGATTGTAAAAATATTTCACATAATGGAAATTCTTTCTCTATGGCCCGTGGTTTTTCTCTGATTAGGTGTTTTCTATGTAAATTCCTGTGTTGTGGATTATTGTTTCTTTTATTTATTTTTTCGTTATTTCTGCTTATCTCTAAGGGATGAATGTGGGATCTGATTTTCCAACATTAATAACTTGACCACTATCCGATTCCATTTTGGATGTAGAATGGTTTATAAATAAATTGGAACAACATATGGTTAAGTCCAAGCAAGAGAAAAATCTGATTGGCTTTCATATGTTTATATTGTGGACCTATGGTGGCCACAAACCAGTACAAACTCGAAATGCAATCTTCTAGTTCAATTATCTTGAGATAACATATCACCTATTAACAAAAGCTTGGAATAATTTCTTTATTTTTTTCTAAAATTCATGTAGTACCACAGTGTTGGGAAATTTATCGTATAGATTTTGATGATGCTATGTTAAACATAGATCAAGAAGTTGACACCCATGTTCTATTGTAAATTCAACTATGTAGTAGATGTGATCTATGAGCTAAGTCAAAGCAGCCAAGTTGAAGATTGCAGAATTTGACTGAAGGACAAAGTAAAGATTCAACTTGGTTGCAACTGAGTGTCGAAGAGAAGACTCAGTCAAGTACCAAAAAGTTATCTTTGTTAGCAGACTGACAGCTGAGTCACTCCCAGATATTTGGAGAAGATATATAAAGGGGTTCAACATCAAAGAATCCCATTGATAAGTTAAGTCAAAGAATTACTAAAAGTGGAAAGAAGACAAATTACAACCTTAAAGCTGTTTTGCTGAAAGAGTGCAAATGGCTGGGAACCAATGAGATGTTCGCATAACACATATTGTGTTTCAGGAAAACCTGCAGAGCATTAAAATAAGGTTGGGTCAATATCAATTGCTGCATAACAAGACAAGCCAACGACCATGAAGTAAAGTTTGAAAGTATGTATATCCCTTCAACGGACATATTTTTGAACTGCCACTGTAAAAGGCTGAGAAGTTTATGTGAGAGAATACTAGCACGAACATACACTAAGGCATTCAAGAAATCTGAGCAAAGAGCAAGCAAGCAAAAATACTCTCAAGAAATACACTCTATCCTCAAGACTAAAACTCAAAGTCTCTCTAACCAACACACTCAGTGAAGGAAAGTGTAGGTCCCAAGGGGTGTGAATGTAAGGTTTAGAAGGGGGGGTTGAATAAACCTTACCAACTTTTCGATTTAGTCCTTTTAAATAATCAGAGTTAATACTTCACAGCTGAGTCCTTGATGGACATCTAAGTTAGTTAATCAACATAGTTAGTTACTCAACAGACTCGACTGAGCCGTTGATAGAATAACTCAAATTTGTTTTTGACTAAAGACTTAACTCGACTGTGATTTGTTTTCAGTGGAAAACTTTACACCCTTAAATTTGGTTTAGTAGAGATTTAATACTTGGTTTTAGTACTTAGAGATTATCAAGTGGATAGCAAATTTATCAGCAGAGTTAAATAAATAAAGTGCAGGAATTAAGGTGCTGAAATGTAAATGACACGATAGGTTTTTATAGAGGTTCGAAGATGGGGTAATTCTTCTACTCCTCTCTTCTCCAACTCCTGGAGGAATCCACTAAGTATTGATCAGTATACAGAGTGGTAACAGTCCAGATACAAGTCTTGATCACACACAGGTGACTTGATCCTTTGTGACTCGATCCGAGATGCCTTGGTCACGCAGCTGGCTTCTCGTACGACTCAGCTTCTTCACAGGGCAGCTGCCTTGCTACTACAGCTCACTTGCTCAAGCTCTTTGGATTTGATCACGAAGCCCTCAAAAAACTTGAGACTGGTTCGACCTTGAACCTTTCTACAATCCTCCGTGGAATGTAGACCCCTTTTCTTCAAAAGTTTCCTCTTCAACTGATTGAAGCTATCTTTCCTTCACAGGTGAGTGTTGGATTGATTTTCTTCGTAGTATAGGCTTGAGGATTGAACTTGAATGATTTGAGAATATCTTAGGTTACAGTTCAAATGTATACTTGAATATTCGTGGTTCAGGTAACCTTCTCTCAGAGTCATTCCTCAGCCTTTTATAGTGATCTTTCAAAAATCTGCCCATTGAAGAGATAGACTTATTTTTGAAAGTCACTTGTGGTCGTTGGCTTGTCTCATTGCAGTCCTTGGAATTGCCACTTCCTCGTATGAATTGTTCTTCATCTTTTTCGTAGTTCGACATGGTGCGATGCTTCCCATTGGTTCATTCCTTTTGCACGCTTCGGGGATCGAGTACTTTGAGAAAGGTAGTATGGAGGTATTACTTGTTTAAGTAATTCCCTTGATTTCGTGCAACGGATCTCTTCCATTATCTCGACTTGATCGCATTTCCTTGCTTTCCCCAGGTGACTTAGAGTCGCTTCCAATCATTGGATGACTCTTCTCATCACTTCAACTTGAGACTTGGCTATCTTGGGTTGACTTGATGATACTTTACTCACCGCATCTCACCGCTTGCTCCTTCAATCGAGTTCCGTTTTCTCTTCTTTGCCATACTCACAGATCTTTGCGAGTCTTCCTTCTAGTCTCCGAGTTGTCTTCTTGCATGTTTAGGCATGGTGACTTAACTCACTTGACCAGCCCTATTTATTACAATGCGCTTTACAACGAAAATGGGGTGCCAACTTCCTATTCTAAGTTTTACATGGCATTCATCAAAATCTAAACAATAAATTTCCCAACAATTTCCCCCTTTTTGATGATGCCAAAACTTAAAACATTCAAAATGTAAATAGCAAAGATACATACAGATAGTGCATTCACAAAGAATGTATGCGTAGAATCAATCCTTTTATTGATCATAACATTCTTGTCCTTTACACAACTGTTTACAAGGTGTATCAGAGCAAACATTTATGTCTACGCAACGATAGAGAATTTACATATTTATTACAGAAGACTTACATAAAATGTATTTACATAGTAAAATACATGAAGGGGTGGACAACAACACTTCATCTCCTTCGCTTCCTCATTCTTTCTTCTTCTTCAGCTCTGTCATCTTCTGGTCTTCTTTTCTTTTTCTCATCTTCACCGCTTTCTTTTTTTTTCTTTTCATACGCCTTTCGGGCAGCTTCATCTCTTCTTATTCTTTCTTGTCTCTCCTCCCATAGCTGAGTTTGTCTTTTATTTTCTTCTTCAATTCTTTTCACATACTCGATTGTTCTTAGCCACTTGCAGATTGGCTACTTCGTCAAAACTTGCCCAAGATCCCTCCTTTCTTGCATGGATCTATGTACTCAATGTTTTTGGGCGGAGGTCTGGTCCAAACCTCTTCCTCCACCACTCGCTTCTTCCTCTACTACCTCTTCCTCTGGGGCGTGTATTGTCTTTGGGGTCTTCTTCTTCCCGAGTGACTAGCGAGTGACCAGCAGAGCGATCGTCGGTGTCTGCGCGCTCTGTCGCCTTCTTCACATAGTGTGAAACCCTTTTCCCAGACAAGTCCCGTGCTTGAGCCATGGACATGTTTGCGAAGTATCCTTCGGATGCGAGTGTTTTAAATTCATCAATCGATCTCGGCTCGCTTCGCATCCGAGATGGCATAAGTGTCTCTTCTCTTTGGAATGCCTCCATGTTGTTTCAAAATATCCATAACTCGGGCATTCATCCTTCCTTCCACTTCCTCCATCCCTCGCTTCAATGTCTTTCTCTTGTCGGCCATAGGTACAACAGAGTGTTGGAGTGGCGAGTTATCGGGAGTTTGTCTTTGCTATAATATCAGCTATGACAAGACCTTGTTGGGGGGTTTGTGCAATATCAAGGTCACATCTTTCGATCCTTCCCCCTCAATAGACTTCTCTTTCTTTTCTCTTGAGACTTCTTCAGCTGTCTTTCCCTTCACAGCTGCTCCCCCCTTCTCAACTTCAGATCTCTTCAGCGCTTTTAGGTATTCCTCTTCCCCTTTTTGGCATCATCAAAGGAGAGAGGAACCCTGAAACAAACTAGCGAAAGCGAAGTCGAGTCTCTAATATAGTCAAGTTCGCTTCGAGTGCCGCTGCGAGTATGCGGCGCGAAACTCGAGTGAGTAGCGTTGGATTCAACTGTAATTAACTTCATCTCAGCCATGAGAAGGCTGAATTTTCGATCCATGTTTTCTTCCATACGCAGGAGCTCATTCTTATTTTGCTCACGCAGCAGCTTGATCTCAGAAGTGTGAGATTCATGCATGTGCTCAATGTGTTCTCTCAACTTTGTCTTTGCATCAGCATTCTCAGCTTGCCATACCAACAACTTGTTGAACAATGTTCTGAAATATCTAGCTTGTTCCACGCGCATTGTTTGCTGCTGTTGCCACCACTCCCTGATTTTGACTATTATGCCTCTCAAGTCGCAGTAAGGTTGGCATCTCTCATTATCTAGTCTCATGTCCATCGAGGCCTGGTGCCTCTCCATCCGCTCAATTTCAGAAATAATGCTTTGAACACCTCCCGAACTTTAGTTGTTCCTCTCTCGGTGACGGTGACGCCAAGCAGTCAAAATCATAGTCACCGAACAATGGTATCGATGGAATGACAGGATCTGGTCTGTGGAAGCGCGCGAGATCTCTCTCTGACTCTTCAGGGAGGTCGGGTACCTCCAGAGAGAAGAGAAATGATTCTACAAAGGGATCATCACGAGCAACTGGAATTTGTTCAATGATGAGTGGTGCTCGTGAAGTTCCTTGTGGAGTCGAACTCGCGCTTTTGGGGAGCCTGCGCGGTGGACTCTGTTTGGTGGGGTCTCATGTGAAGTTGACCCGACTTTTTGCCGAGCCTCACTGTCTCAACAGCTACGTTGGTCTCAGCTGGTTTTTCCACATGAGTTGACTGGTCCTCGGCCTTATCAGAAGCGTCATCGGACGATGATGAGATTTCCATGGGTGGCTCATCAAAGTTGAAAGTTTGACGAGTAGACTTGAGGTCAGACTTACTCGTGGTTAGAACATCCTCATGAGTCTTTTGGATCGATCCACGGGGATGACTCGGCTTCATCGTCTCCTTCCAATCCCGGAAAGGTTACATCGAGGATTATCCTGGGAATCGTGAAGTGCACTTATCTCCTTTTCTCGATGGATCAATGATAGCGAGGGGGATGTTCTCAGATTTCAGCTTTCTTTACCCCGGGAAGTCTCAACCTCCCGTTGGCCTTCATTACCTCCTGCGCAGTCTCAATCGCGCGAGGTCTTGGACATCCCTTTCGACATGTCGTCACTGTCTTAGGGTCTTCTCATGTGGCATCCATTAGAGTCTCAACTCCATGGATTTCACTTTTGTCGCCCGCAGTGTTAACTCCCGGCTGTTCCTTCATGTGCCTCGACCGCATGAGCAGCGTCATTAGCCTTCGAGCGCTTGGCACCTCAATCGAGAGACAGTCTCAATCGCCTCGAGCCTCGTCGATGACAACTTGCTTTGTGTACTTTGTGTTTGTTCCTTCTCCACTTTGCCTCCTAGATTCATTGTGGAGTCACCGCAACATCCTCCGACCTTGCCGCAGTGGAGGGAGTTTCCCCCTCACCGGCACACCACCGAGTGACTTGGATTGAGGTCACTCTTCTCCAGGACTCCGGCTATTCCCATTGAGTATTCAGCCGTTGGGCGGTGGTAAGACACCTTCATTAGGGGTTGGCTCGACTAGGGTCCCCACTATCCTAGTTTCATCGCCAGCCTCCTTTAATTCCTTCTTCCGAGTGAGTCGGGAAGTGGTGGCAAAGAACAACGGTGGCAATATGCTTTGCACCACTCCCATTGGGTCTATCTCCACCGTGTGTTTTGGAGGACTCTCCAGGTCCCTCCATCATTCTTTGCTCATGAAGGATTCTGGATTCTTCCATTGCTTGCTGCATTTGCAACTCTTCTGTGGCAGCAAGAGGGTCCAGATCCTCATCACTTTCTGATAGGATGTCCAGGTGAGGATGTGTATGCTGCGGGTGCCGGTGATAGGGCGATCTTTGGCCTTCTCACGTGCCTCCTCCTCGCTTCCTCACCTTTAGCCCATTCATTTTCTTTTCGAATTTCCAGTATATTTATGCAATTATTCTCATCAAGGGCTTGCAGCACTGTGTCCACTTCAAGAAATCTGAAGAGTTCTTCTTCCTTAGCAATGAACTCTGGATGTTGAAACCGCACTGGATAGGCTCAACTTCCATTTTCTCACTCGCAGCACGATTTTGGATGTCCGGATACAATGGAGAGTGCATGATTAAATCGTCTTCATCATCTTCTTGCCCCTCGTTTCCGGTATTGAAGGTAGCAGACTTTCCGCCGACACCTTCAAAGAGCTTCGTAGGTGGAGAAACAACCCTATCAACAGTGATTTGGTTGTCTCGGTTGTGCAGGCCTTGTTCTCGGTTGTTCTGTTTACACTGGGTCATCGAGTTGCCTCTGGCCGATCGGCCTCGCAGACTTGGCCGTTTCATCAATCACGCCTGGAGACTCTACTTCTCCAAATAGCCTCTCGGTATCTTTTCCACCGAGTGACGGACTCGGCCGCTTCTCAAGCTCGGAGCGCTTGAAAATTATTCTCCTTCTTCTTGTTTGAACCAGAGGGATTTTTGGTTCTGACAAGGTTTCTTCTGAGTCTTGGGCGGCAGTGGTCGGTGATGTTGTTTTCTTCTGAGGAGCTGGCCGTCCTGGCTTATCCGTTCTCCTCTTCTTAATGATCGGAGAAGGTATTTGGGGTTCCTTCTCTCGCAGCGAGCCGCAGGGGGGAGACACGGCTGCGGGGCGGTGACTTTTCGGGCGGGGCGGGAGCAGATTTTGTTTTTCTTTCTTTGCGAAGCATCGATCTCATAGCTTAGCAAATTTGCAGCAGGCAGCCTTCTTCTTTGGTGGAGAGGAGACAGATCTTCGAGTGGTCACCGATTCCCCCTCACTGTGACGCCTCTCTTAGCGTAGGCTCTCTTAGGCGCCGAGAGGTTTGATCTCGAACATCCTCTTGTTTACATGGAACGCCTTTCCATGTCGAAGAGGGACTCCTTTTACTTCCATCAGTCCGCCAATCACCAGACCGTATCTCAGAGAACCTCCAAACATTCCGCCCTCCTTGAAGGATTTATTTCCTACATTCTGGCAGAGTCTGCTGTAGACAAACTCAGCCCAATTCACTTTCTTTTCTTCAATGATCGCAGCCATTACGATCAATTTCGCTTTGGACAGTTGGTCAAAGCTGCCAAATTTGATGTCTATACATTTGGCAACGATGTCCAAGAGTTTGTGGTAGTCCTCCTTCAGCAGCCTCTTGTTGGCTGTGTAGACTATCTTTTCAGCATAGTCGGTCTTGGCTATTTTCTTCCAAGTAGCAGCCAAGTCAACATTAGTTTCGTTGATTTCTGGTGCTCCTTCCGCCGGTAATGAGCAGTGTTCTGCCAAATCCTTGGCAGTGATGATGAACTCCTTCCCGTGAACAGAGGATTTGATCCCCTTATCATGAATCTTAGCATTCACGTAGAACTGTGCGACCTCTTCCACATAGGTCATCGGAAAGTCCATCGTCAGAAATGGTTTTAGCCCAGTCGTTCCGAGTTTTTCAGCGATCTTCTTTATGAGGGCGTCATCGGACCCTTATTTGACCATACCCTCGAAATCCACAGTAGACCCGGTGTGGATTTGCTTTCCCATTTTGACAAAATCGTGAGTAGATGCCATTTTTCAGTATTTTCTCCGAATGAAACTTAGAAGATGATTTGAAGATTGATAGGGTTTTTGAGAGAGTTTTTGCCTTTGTTTTTGAGAGAGAAATGAACAGTTTTGGTAATGTGTGAGAAAACGGACGAAAATGGTTTAAGTATGGTTTTTGAAAGGACATGCGGGTGGTTTTTGAAATGTGATCGAAATCAACGGCTTAGATTTTGCACGCCGATTAGCATTTAATGTCTCGTATTTAATGCGGCAACATTTATATCCAATCATAAGCTTGGTGTGCAGCTTTTGCCTGTACACATCATCATTATGCTGACGTCATTCTTAAAAACATTCCCGCTTAGTAAAAATGACTGCGTTTTTGTCCCTTTGCTCATAAATGACTCAGCTTAACCCTTAGCTGATTTAACTCTTCTTCTCTCACGAAGACTCACCATCACCTAACTCAAGATAACCGTCTTTCCGATATGGCTGATTCACTTGGCTGATTTGAAAGTTCAGCTCTTTTTCCCTTTTCGTGTTTCATTTCTTTTCTTTGAGTCTTCTGAGTGTCAGCTCAGCTCAATTAACCCTAACTCATGCTTGAGTTCTTCAAATCTTGACTCACATAATGGTTTTGTGAATATGTCGCCAACCTGTTTATCGGTTGAAATATATTCCAAGGTGATGTCCTTCTTTTCAACATGATCTCTTATGAAGTGATACCTGACATCGATATGCTTTGTTCTTGAGTGCAACACGGGATTTTGAGTGATTGCAATTGCACTTGTGTTATCACACATGATTGGAATTTCCTTTTCTTCAACTTCATAGTCTCTTAGCTGCTGTCTCATCCATAGGACTTGGGCACAACAATTTGCCGCAGCCTATATATTCTGCTCACTGTGGAGGTGGCTATTGAATTTTGCTTTTTGCTAAACCAGAAATTAGCCTTGTTTCAAGCATTTGACATGTGCCTCGAGGTGCTCTTCCCCAACTCTACATCCAAAGATAGTCGTAGTCCAATAGACAATTAGCTTGAATCCACCTTCCTTTGGATACCATAAGCCAACTTCTTGGCTTTCTTTCAAGTATCTCAAGATTCTCTTGGCTGCAGTCATGTGGCTTTCTTTTGGAGCAGATTGAAATCTTGCACATACACCTACAACAAAGGTAATGTCCGCCCGCTTGCCGTGAGATAGAGCAATGATCCAATGAGTGCTCAGATCTTGTTTGATCTACAGCCCGCCATCCGCGTCCATATCCATTTTGATGATGTATTCATTGGTATTTTCACGTAAGACTTCTCTTCCATACCAAATTTTTTCATTAAATCTCTGGTGTATTTTGTCGACTTATGAAGGTTCCATCCTTCACCAAGTTTCACTTGGAGTCCAAGGAAGAATGTCGCTCTCCCATCATGCTCATTTTGAATTTGCTTTGCATGAGGTTTGAAAATTTATCACACAACTCTTTGTTTGTGGATCCAAAAATGATGTCATCCACATATATTTGAACAAGCAAAGATGCTCTTCCCTTGTCTTGAATTCTCAAGAGTGTTCTATCCACTTTTCCTTTTGTGAATCCGTTCCCGATCAAGAATTGTGACAGTGTATCATACCATGCTCGGTGCCTGTTTCAATCCATATAGAGCTTTCTTGAGTTTGTATACCTTATCTCCAAGAGTCTTCTTCTCAAATCCTGGAGGTTGTTCAACATACACTTCTTCTTCCAATAAGCCATTTAGGAATGCACTCTTTACATCCATTTGATATACAATAAAATTTTTGTGAGCTGCATAGGCAAGAAACATCCTTATAGCTTCCAATCTTGCTACAGGGGCAAATGTTTCATCAAAATCTATCCCTTCTTCTTGGCAATATCCTTTGGCTACTAATCTTGCTTTGTTTCTTACCACAAAACCTTCCTCGTTCATCTTGTTTCGGAACACCCATTTAGTGCCAATAACATTTTGATGGGTGGGTCTTTGAACTAATTCCCATACTTTATTTCTTTCAAACTGATTCAGCTCTTCTTGCATAGCTTGAATCCAATGTGTGTCATCCAATGCTTGGGACACATCTTTAGGCTCTATTTGTGAGATAAAGCATGTGAACATATCTTCTTTTTGAGTTGTGGATCTTGTTTTGACACCTTCTCTTATATCTCCAATGACTAGTTCTGGTGGATGGTCTCTCAGCCATCTTACATCGGGTTGGAGTAAGTTAGCTGGATTCAGTCGTCTTGCAGCTATGTTGCTTTGATCAACTCTCTCGTCATCACTTAGTTTGCAAATTTTCCACTTTTTTTTGAGACTCACTATCTCATCTTCATCCAATTTATAATTCCAACTTTCCACTTGAAAGATAAGGACTCTTCGCATGGTTGGTTGATTCACTTATCACCGACTCTTCAATGTCTTCTCCATTTACATTTGGCTCATCGAACACCAAATGAATGGATTCTCTCGTAACCATAGTCCTCTTGTTGAGTACTCAGAGATTTGCTTTCACCGAGTATCCCAAGAAGATACCTTCATCACTTTTAGCATCAAAAGCCTTTAGATTATCTTTTCCATTGTTATGGATGAAGCATTTACATCCAAATATTCTAAAATATGCAACATTTGGCTTTCTCCCGTCCAAATCTCATAGGAGTCTTTGTCACCGTCTGTTTATCATGCATCTATTTTGAGTGTAGCATGTTGTGTTTATTGCTTCACCCAAAATCTTTTAGGTAGCCCCGCTTGACTAACATGGTCCTTGCTTTCTTCTTTGAGAGTTCTATTCATTCTTTCTACAACTTCATTCTCATTGTGGAGTCCTTTGCTTTGCAAACAATTCATGGCCAATACCATTTTCTATACAATATTGAGTTATTATACCATTAACAAACTCGCCTCTGTCGATCTTATTTTGATAATGGTTTGCTCTTCTCATTTTGAATCCTCTTCATCACCGTGGTAGTTTCTCAGAGAGTTTCTTTCTTCTTACACATGAATATTGTCCATGTATATCTTGAGTAGTCATCTACTACCACCAAGGTGTATTTCTTCCCACTTATGCTAGCTGGTTCAACTGGACCAAATAGATCCATATGTAGCAGATGCAATATTCTTGTTGAAGATGGACATGCCTTTTCTTTGAATGATGATTTGATTTGTTTTCCCTTCTGACATGCGTCATATATACTCTCCTTCTTGTATACTGAGTCTGGAAGTCCTTCCACAAGATTGCTTCTGGCAAGCTTGTTAATTATTTTGAAATTCAGTGACTCGGTTTTTGTGCCACGGCCAACTTGATTCAAATTGTCTTTTTTGCTAATAGACAGTGTTGGGTGTTGCGATTGACCAATCCACGATATACATGTTCTTTTGTCTGCATCCTTGCAACACAACTTCATTTGATTCAGTATCCTTGATTTGGCATATACCCATGTTAAATCCAATATTATAGCCTTTGTCATAGAGTTGGCTAATACTCAGTAGATTGAAATTGAGTCCTTCAACATATGCAACATCTGTGATTTCTAGTCCATTTTTCTTGATGGATCCAATGCCTTTTATTTCTCCTGGAGCTTCATTTCCTACAAATATGACTTTTGCTCCTTTGACTTCCTTGAATTTTGACAGATGTTACTTATTTCCTGTCATATGTCTGGAACAGCCACTATCCATGTACCAGGTTCCTTGGCACTTAGATGTTCCTTGAACCTGCAATCAAGGAAATTAAGTTTTAGGTACCCATACTTGTCTGGGTCCTGAGGGGTTAGTATTGTAAGATGATCCAACCAACCTATAGCCAAATGATTTGGCTCTAAGGGGTTGCCATCTATCAGTGCCATAATCATAATTAATTTTGGCAAATTGCTTGGGGATTCTAGGTTCATACAGCTGTCTCTTTTGTCTGTATGCCTGTATATGTGTTTTAGCAATTGCTTTCTTTGGGTAGTTGTGGTGTCTCTGAGTGTAGTGCCTAGGTGCATATGTGTGCTGATGAAAGCTCTTATACCTTTGGAATGGCCTTTGCTGAGTTCTTGGCCTTTGCCATTTGGGCTTATATTCCATAGGTCTTTGCTGATAGTTCACATCATTCCAATCAGCTTGGCTTGGGTATTTTCTACCATTCCCTTCATATGTATTTCTTTTATGGAACTTCTGGGTTTTTTGGTAGCTCTGTTTCTTCTTTACAGAGTATTTCCTGTTTGGAGTTTGCTGAGGAACTCGGCTGAATTTCTTCTTAGCTATCCTCTCAGCACACTCAACTGGCTGTTTTCCTTTTCCTTTATAACCAAGGCCAGTTTGCGTGTAATTGTGCTTTGGAATAAATGTATGTGCACCATTTGGAGTTTTGGATTTTTGAGATACTTCATTGCTTGAAGATCCTTTTTCCAAAATCATTTTTGGAGCTTGACATAGCACAGAGAAATTAAATCCTAAGCCTGTCTTGTCTCCACATTCTCTTTGACTCATAATAAGATCATCCAATGATTTAGATGCCTTAGTGAATGAGGCAATCACATTTTTGAGGTCATTCTCCCTCTTTTCTATAGCAGCTATTTCTGCTATTAGCTTAGCATTTTCAGTCTTTAATCTTTCATTCTCATCAGCTATTTGACTTAGAGTACTCAGCTCCTTAGTCAGCTGTGAGTTTTGGCATTTAAGCAGGCTATTTTCCTCATTTAGAAGTGTGTGTGAGGATTTAATATGTTCAAAATCTTTCATCATTTTGCCTAATGAATCATAAAGATCAGTGGGTGATGAAGTGTGTGTGTCACAGTCACTATCACTAGAATCTGAGTGTGATGAGTTAGAGTGTACCTCATCTTCTTGGTCGTTGGTCTTGTTCCTTGGCCATCAAACAAAATCAAGGCTTCTTCTTCGAGTCACTTGAGTAGTCGGCTTCACTACTCTCTCGAGTCACCGTGTGTCTCTTGACTTGGTTGTCTCAATCGATCTCTCTGTAGCCAACATTGCCTTTTTCTTTTCTTGTCTTCTTTCTCTCAAGACCTTTCTTTCTTCTTCATTCATTCTGTATTTGTTGACTACGAGGATATGGGCAATCAATGGCATAGTGACCTGGTTGCCTACAGCAAAGATAGATTTTCAACCTTTTGATCAGCTCTTTCCATTCTTGGATTGTCGACCTTTGATATTCAACTTTTTGATGATCTTTCTCTTGGTTGGCCTATCTTCCGTTGACTTGGAGGAGCTAAGTGTCTTCGGAGGATTAGCCCTGCCTCTCTTGTAGTTCTTATTGAAGAACTTGTTGAACCTTTTAACCATCGTGGCTATTTCCTCCGGTCAATGACTTCTTTGACCTCGGCTCTCTTGCTATCCTTAACAATTAGAGCAAATGTTTTGGGTACAACTGTCTCTTCCTGGTCTTTTTCTTCTCACCAAATTCGTAGGCTTTGAGATATGAGAATAGCTCATGGTTGGATGTCTTCGATAGGTCCATGGAATGTCTTAGTGCCATGACCTTCATTTCCCATTCACCGAGACTTTTTAGGATCTTCATACACATTTCCTTCGTGTATATTCTTTTCCAAGTGCAGATAGCTCGTTGGTAATTTCTGTGAACCAAGCATCCAGTTGATCCAGGTTCTCTCATGCGATCATTTTGAAATTCTCAAATTTCTGTAGAGCCACTGATAATTTATTTTCCTTGATTTGCTCTGAGCCTTCACAAATCAATGTTAGCTTGTCCCAGATTTCTTTAGCCGTTTTTCATGATTTGACTTTATTGAACATGGCTTTGTCCAAGGTTTTGTAAAGAATGTCCTTGGCCACATTGTCCAGATTATATCTTTTTCTGTCATCATTAGTCCATTCAGTTCTTGGTTTTTCAACCATAGCTGGTCTAGGAGCAACATCCTCTTCACCTTCAAATTGCAGCTCTCTTTTACAAATTGTGTTCACTTTTAAAATTTGCAGCCGGCCCATCCTCTATCACTATCCACATCTCATCATGTAATGCCGATAGATGAGCCTGCATACGAATTTTCCAATCATCAAATTCTTCAATTGTGAACATAGGGATGCGTGTCAAATTTGCTTCCATGATAATAACTTTTGATGATAAAAAGAGTTTTGAAAATTTAAGTACTAAAACAGACTTTGAAAAATTTGGAGATCTAGTTCAGTAACCAGTGTGGAAGGCTCAATGAACCAACCGCTTGCAGGTCCCAAGGGGTGTGAATGTAAGGTTTAGAAGGGGGGGATTGAATAAACCTTACCAACTTTTCGATTTAGTCCTTTTAAATAATCGAGTTAATACTTCACACCGAGTCCTTGATGGACAACTAAGTTAGTTAATCAAATAGAGTTAGTTAGTCAACGACTTCGATCGAGTGTTGATAGAATAACTCACTGTTTTTTGACTAAAGACTTAACTCGACTGTGATTTGTTTTCAGTGGAAGACTTTACACCCTTAAATTTGGTTTAGTAGAGATTTAATACTTGGTTTTAGTACTTAGAGATTATCAAGTGGATAGCAAATTTATCACAGAGTTAAATAAATAAAGTGCGAAATTAAGGTCTTTGAAATGTAAATGACACGATAGGTTTTTATAGAGGTTTGAAGATGGGGTAATTCTTCTACTCCTCTCTTCTCCAACTCCTGGAGGAATCCACTAAGTATTGATCGTTACTGAGTGGTAATAGTCCGGATACAAGTCTTGATCACACAAACTTGATCCTTTGTGACTCGATCCGAGATGCCTTGGTCACGCAGCTGGCTTCTCGTGACGACTCGGCTTCTTCACAGGGCAAATTTGCTTTGCTACTACAAAATTGCTCAAGCTCTTTGGATTTGATCACGAAGCCCTCCAAAAACTTGAGACTGGTTTGACCTTGAACCTTTCTACAATCCTCCGTGGAATGTAGACCCCTTTTCTTCAAAAGTTTCCTCTTCAACTGATTGAAGCTATCTTTCCTTCACAGGTGAGTGTTGAATTGATTTTCTTCGTAGTATAGGCTTGAGGATTGAAATTGAATGATTTGAGAATATCTTAGGTTACAGTTCAAATGTATACTTGAATATTCGTGGTCCAGATAACCTTCTCTCAGAGTCATTCCTCAGCCTTTTATAGTGATCTTTCAAAAATCTGCCTGTTGAAGAGATAGGCTTATTTTTGAAAGTCACTTGTGGTCGTTGGCTTGTCTCGTTGCAGTCCTTGGAATTGCCACTTCCTCGTATGAATTGTTCTTGACTTTTCGAGTTCGACATGGTGCGATGCTTCCCATTGGTTCATTCCTTTTGCACGCTTCGGGGTGAGCACTTCGAGAAAGGTAGTATGGAGGTATTACTTATTTAAGTAATTCCCTTGATTTACGGCAACGGATCTCTTCGATTATCTCGACTTGACGCATTTCCTTGCTTTCCCCAGGTGACTTAGAGTCGACTTCCAATCATTGGATGACTCTTCCGTCACTTCAACTTGAGACTTGGCTATCTTGAGTTAACTTGATCGATACTTTACTCACCGCATCTCACCGCTCCTTGATCGAGTTCCCGTTTTCTCTTCTTTGCCATACTCAACAGATCAAGTTGAGTCTTCCTTCTAGTCTCCGTTGTCTTCTTGCATGTTTAGGCATGGTCGACTTAACTCAAATTGACCCTATTTATTACAATGCAAAGTTTACAACGAAAATGGGGTGCCAACTTCCAATTATAAGTTTTACAAGGCATTCATCAAAATCTAAACAATAAATTTCCCAACAGAAAGAAAAGTTTCATACTATTGAAGAGGAAATTTTGTTTAAAGACATAGCGGTCTGCACATCCAAGGATTGAAGGAAGTGCAGTGAGGTTCAAGAAGAACCAGGCTTTGGATTCCCAGGAGTGAAGCCAGTTTTGTGATCAAGGCTTGCTCAGACTGTTTATCCTTTTTGTAACACGATTGTTGCATTAGTGGATTACCTCTAGGATTTGGAGAAGAGTGGAGTAGAGAAATTACCCCATCCTCGAACCACTATAAAATTGCTCGATGTCTATTTACTTTCAGCATTTAATTCTAGAATATTTTATTTTTGCTGATTGATATATTTGACAAACTCAACTGATAATAACTTAACTAAAACAAGTGTTGAAATCTATATTTTAACTAATGGGTGTAAGACTTCCGTTGTTAAAACTAAGTTAGCTGAAAATTTAAAGAGCTTACTTCACTCAACTAAGTTACTCTATCAATAGTTCAGTAGAGTCTGTTGAGTGGTTAACTCTCCTGTCGAGGTTGAACTAAGCGGTCCCTCATGGACTTAGCTGCTACTTGTGAAAACACTGATTTAAGTTTAAAAATCGAAAATTGGTGAAGTGTAACAGAAGTGCCATTGATTTAAGAATCCAGTATTGCATTTAAGAAGCAAGCACATTGATGTCAGATATCATTTTATAAGAGATCATGTTGAAAACAAAGACATCACATTGGAATACATATCAACTGAGAAGCAATTAGCTGATATATTCACAAAGCCTTTATGTTAATCAAGATTTGAATAACTTAAGAATGAGCTTGGATTGATTGATCTGTGTAAGGATGCTCAGAAGACTCATTCAACAGAGTTAAAGATGGAAGAATTGTATATCATAAGAGTTTCACTCAGTCAGCCACGTGAAACAACATATATGGCTAGTCGGTTGAATCGTGTTAGCTGGACAGACAACCAAGTATCATACAATCGAATTAATGGAAGAGAGAAGCAGAGTCAAGTCATAAATGAAGATATCTAAAACATTTGTGAGCTAAATGACAAAACGAGGTCGTTTTCCTCAAGCAGGAATGTTTTTCACTTGACGTCAACAACATTAAATGTTGTCAGTAAAAAGCTGCGACGGTTTATCTATGATTGGGTATAAATGCTGCTGCATTTAATGCGATGAAAGTAATGTGGTTTGAAACTTTTGATCTCAGCCATTGACCACGTTTCAAACCTTTGAAATTCTAAAATCGTCTCTTCAAATCATTTATATACTCAAAAGCCATTTTCTCTCTCTTCAGTTTCATTCTCAAGCACTCAAATTTCCAAAAATCTCTATCTGCAAAAACCAAACCCTAGTTCTTCATTCTCTCGTTCAAAAAGTGATATGGCACCCAAACAAGTTGCATTGGACTTCACTAAACTTGCTGAGAAGATCCACACAGGATCACTGGTCGATTTTGAAGGCTTTGTCAAGTAGGCTATTGACAAGGAGTTGGCTGAAAAAGATTGTGAAGCATTTGGAGAAATCTGGGCTGAAAGGTTTTCTCACGCTGGAGATGACCCAAACGTCCCAAGAGGAAGAAACCATGTTTTATGTGAATGCTTCGGTTCATAATGACAGTATCCGTTCTTCTATGAATGGAAAGGACTTTAAGTTGGCTGCGGCTGACTTGGCGGAGTATTTGCACCTTCCCACCAGTAGACTGAAAGAGCTTACTGGGAAGGAACTTGATTTAGTGCAGGCATGGAAAGAGATAGCAAAGTCGGAGTCATCTGGCAAGCCCAACTATTCTGCTCTGAAAAAGCTGATCTAGGATGACTACTACAAGCTGATGGATGTGGTAGCCAAATGCGTTGATATGAAGTTTGGCTCCTTCAATTAGTTGTCCCAGACTAAGCTGATTGTTATGGCTGTCATTATGGAAGAGTTGGAGGTGAACTGGAGCGAGTTCATCTTTGAGAAGTTGTGCCAGAATGTGCACAATGTGAAGGTTTCTGATGGGAAGTTCGTGAGTTCGCTTCGATATGGCCTGATCTTAATCTACTTGATGTAGAAGAAGGGTGTGCCCCTGCGCAAGGGAAAGCCCTTCCATGCGAACAAGAACATGTTTAAAGTCAACCTTTCCGGTTCTCAAAAGCAGGCTCATGCGAAGAAGACTGCTACGTCTGAGGGGGAATCAGCTGAACATGTCCCAGAGGACACAACTGCTCTCGTTCCAGCTCCTTTACCAAAACCTACAAAAGAAGGAGAGCTGCGCCTCGCAAGCCAGCTGCTAAGAAACATGGGACAGTAGAGTCAGCTGTTGTGGCTGAAGAACAGGAATAAAAGCCAGAAGTCCACCTGAAGAGGAAAACCAGGAGACGACTTGTGAAGGCTGCTGAGAAAGCTGTTGAGACAATTGTATCCGCCACAACCGAGACCGAGACAGCTGCCACCGCTTTCTAGTAGAAATCAAAGGATGGCGATGGTGAGCAAAGCAATGCTGAAGAAACTCAGGCGATTACCCCCCAATCCGTTGCTGAGCGAGTTGATGCTAAAAAAGCTCAAAATAGCTCAGTTGTCCCTGAAAAAGATGCAGCTGAAGAAACTCAAGATAATTCAGTTGTCAATCCCCAGAATGAAATTGTTGATGCTGAGGTGGAGAAGGCTACTGAAGAGCCTATCCAAGAACCTATGGAGGAACGCCCAGAATCCCCAGCCTACCAAGAAATTGAAGATAGGCTTCACACATGGAGAAGATGGAAGCTGAGTGTCAGCCGAATCCAGTTTGAGAGGCCTGACATGATTGATGGGGAGGAATACCTCCTTGGATTCTAGACAATACCTCAGTGCTTTCGGCACTTGATGAAATGTACTGCACAACCACTCTTTTTTAGAAGAAGAATGCTGCCAAGGTTAAGGCACTGGAGAAGGCCAAGGCCCTAGAACATCATACTTGTGCTTTCATTGATCCTAATATCCATGAGGATGCCTTTGAAAGTACCAGCAGCAGCGACGTGGAGATCATCGATGCAACTGACCCAGTCAAGAAGGCTCAGTGCAACATGCTTTGAAAGAGTCTCGTGAGATTTATGAGCAATCCTTGCTCAGGGGTGCTGGAGAATCATATCTTTCTATTTCTTCAACCCTGACTATTCTTGAAATGGTGTGGACCATCGATGCAACAACCTCACCAGCTCACTCTGAAGGACCATCTAGGGAGGCCAGCGATGAAGTTAAGAAAGATGATGTAGAGGGCAACCTAACTGACCCACACCCTAATGAAGTTGTTGAGACGACTACCCATTCGGCTGAACACTCAAAGGAAACAGCCGAGTCTCTAGTGTTAGCAGACCCCAATGCCCGTGATTCAGCTGGTGAGCCAGCTGAGGGGGAAGCTGAATACAATACAACCAGGTTAGAGGAGACCATAGGAGACCTAGAAAAATTGAAGTTAGGAGGCGATGGAGACACTCAAGAAGAACAACATATTGGGATTAACAACGCTTTGACGGTTGAGACTGTCTTAGCTGAGGTTCCAACAACATTGAAGGCCAATGAAGCTGCTCAAACAGCTGAGGCACATGATGGAACAAGTAGTACCACGACAGTTGAGACAACTGGTTTTGAAAGTGCAATCCTAGAGGTTGAGGCCTCGAAGGATTCCACTGTGGAAGACCCTAGTGCAACTAAGTCTGCAGAAGGGAACGTAGAAGGCCTTGTAGCGGTTGAGACTGCTGCCAAGGTAGCTGAAGGCCCTCAGGAGGTTGAGATTTTCAGCGGTGTAGTGCAAGAAAAGGGAAAATGCCTGAATCTATTCCAACAATGCCAGCATCTAAATCAACTAACCTTGAAGAGATCGATGTATTGCATGACTCAGATGACGATGTGGCCTTGGATTTTATTGACTCAGAGAACGAAGATGAGTTAACCGTAATCGATCCAGAAGAAAAGGAATTGGAGGCAAGAATGAAGGAGGCCCGTGCTAAGTTTGCCTCCTCAAAGGTTATATTGGTTGATGGCTAACCCCCAGTGGTGTCATCACCAGAACGTGATGTTGTTGAGGCAACTGAGGCTGAGAAGACTCAACTAGATGACATTACTGGAACAAACAAAGTTGTTAAGAAAGTTGAGGCCCAGTCATCTCAGCAGGCTTCCACAGCTGCGACTGCCGATGAAGCTTCAACAACCAAGGCACAAAGAGCTGCTCGCCAGGGAACTGAGGGAAATTCTCCCAAAGGAAAAGTGGGAACTTTCTCAATACCTATTGGAGTATATGAGATGGATTTCCTATATGTTGATGAAGTTCCACTAGAGAATGACACTGCTGAAGAAAGTGATCGATACAAAGTTGACATAAGTCCAGAAGATTTTCAAGATCCAGACGATCTAATGGTTGTTCCATTTGGTTTTCACCTTGATTCTATTCTTCCTGAGGATCAGTCACCTGAGGCAGCTGATTTTAGGGAAGCCTTCAAAGCAATGAATCGAGGCCATGGAACATATCTTTGCTGCACGCAACCAAACGATTTCCAACCATGATGCAATGATATCATGATACATTTGAGGAGTTGTGCTGAGAATTCGTGAATGGCTACACAAACCAGAGCACTTCGCAGAGAGCAAGTTCGCTACTTCAGAATACATTTTGTAAAGCTTATGGTCTGGTGTAGTGAACAAGCTAAATTTCATCAGAGACAAAGGGAGAACATCAATAAGATGGAGAAGAGTCACATGATTGACATGGAGTTGCTAAAACTTCAATTCAAATAGGATCTGCAGTGTATAAAAAGCACTCTACGTGCTGAGATTCTTGCAATGAAGGCAGAGGTGCAGATTGTATAATCTGAGCAAAGGACGACACACTCCGTCACTCATGACAACCTTGACTGTCTTCTCCAACAGACTCAAAATCTTTCTCTTATTGGTAGTGATGATGCCAAAAAGGGGGAAAGAAGCGAAAAGATCAAGGGCCAAAGTGCCAGTAAGGGGGAAGCTAAATCAAAGGAGGCCCCCACCCCCATGAAAATCATTTTGAAATCCCAGATTGGCTCATCTATGAGCTCTCTCCACTCTCAATTGTCGTAGGAGTTGTTAGTTGAAAGAAAAGTTGAATTAGCACTTCAAAAATCTCGCGTTGAAATAGCTGAGACACTCCAGAAATCCCGTGCTCAAATGGAAGCGGTTGATAGAAGGTAGCATGGAAGGATAGAAGATATCAAAGCCAAGTTGCAAGGTCCACCAGCAGGGAAGCTCCAAGACTCGACCGAAGGATGAGATCCCCATGGGATTTAGTAGCAAGATCTCTTGATGAGTATGAAACTATCGGATCTGAAGGATATTTTAAGGGGATTAATCTTCAAGAGGCATGGGATTTGTACTGGGAGAAGGGTTTAGATGTTGTTCAAATGGCCGAGAGGCACCAGACTCAGTCAAGCAGTTCGTTGACATCAAGGGTACATCCCAGTCAACAAGTTCCTAGGGGAGCTGACTCTGGTAGAGGAAGAGTACGCGATGGAAGTTCTGATGGAAGAGGTAGAGGTACTCCACCAAGAAGACCTAAGAATATAATGTATGTTGATCCCTTAAATAAGGATCACTTATATTGGATGGTCTATATAGAACTTGCTAATAGAGAAGCTACCAGGCGTAGTTATGAGCTTGCAAGAAAGTATGAAGAAGACAACGCCAGATAGGATAGAGAATATGAAGAGATGAGGAGACAAGATGCGAGATATAATAGAAACTATGAGAAGAAGATGAGGAAGGAGGCTGAAGACTGGAGAAGGAAGGAAGAAGAATAAGAAGAAAGGAGAAGGAAGCAGCAGAGGCGATGAAGACTACTGAACAAATTTTGTTGTATTTTTACACTTGCTGTAAATACACAAAAGATACTATAAGTACTTTGTATAATGTATGTGCATTGTAATATATTGTAAAGTGCAGAATGATGAGATCAATAAAATGATACATTCAAACAATCATTCTTTGGTTAAGCACTTTTTACATTGTAATTTTATTTTAAGTTTTGGCATCATCAAAAAGGGGGAAATTGTTGGGAAATTTATTGTATATATTTTGAAATTTATTAAACTTAATATGCATCTTGTTTTCTAGTATTTTGTTAGTTCTTCTACTTATTTTATTAACAAATTTTATTCCCCACACATTGGTGCCTCCTTTCATCCCTAAATTTACCAAGTGTAATCTTGCTCTTTGAGTAGTACGACGTGTAACTTAATAACTACCATTTAATAGTCCGACAACTAAATACTTTTCTTATCCAACTAATTAAATTAGTAATCTAACGATTAATCACAATAAGTGAGTTCTAAAATTATGAAACTAGCCATGTCGTATAAATAATCAGATTATGCAAAAAGCACATAACCAACATGTAATGCATAAATTATATTCGCCAGTGAGTATGCTTGGGTATTACATCCTCTCCTCCTTATAAAAATTTCGTCCTCGGAATTTCACTTACCGAAATAAGTTAGGATACTTAGCCCACATCTCATATTCTCTTTCTCACGTAGCTTCTTCTATAGATTGATTCCTCCAAAGTACATTAACTAATGGGATTTTTTTATTCCTGAGTTTCTTTACTTCTCGTAACAATATATCCACAGGTATCTCTTTGTAGCTCAAGTCGCTTCTAATTCTATTGGTTTGTGGTTCAAAATATGAGATGGGTTTGAAATATATTTTCTCAACATGGATACATGAAAGACATTGTGCACTCGAGCCAATGACATGGGCAAGTCGAGCCTATAAGAAATATCCCCGATTCTTTTCGTGATGTGAAATGGACTAATATATCTATGACTGAGTTTTCCTTTCTTTCCAATTTATTGCATGACCCCTTTCATCGGTGCTATCTTAAGAAATACTCGATCTCCTGCAGAAAATTCTAACATTCTTCTTCTTTGATCTGAGTAATTTTCTGTCGGATCAAAGCAGTTCCCATACTCTGTCGAATTTGCACCACAACTTCTGTTATTTCTCGAATCATAGCCATCCCAATTGTAGCTTGATAGCTATTGTTATATGAGAATTCTATCAAAGGTAGATGTTTACTCCACTGTCCTTGAAAATCTAGAACACAAGCTCTAAGCATATCTTCTAAAGTTTGTATTGTTCGTTCTGATTGCCCATCAGTCTGAGGGTGATAAGCAGTACTAAACGACGGTCGTGTTCCTAGTGCATTCTGTAAACTCCTCCAGGAATTAGATAAGAATCTAGAGTCTCTATCAGAAACAATGGATATTGGCACTCCATGAAGTCTAACCACTTCCTGTATATAAAGTTGTGCGTATCGGTCCATAGAATAGGTAGAACAAATGGGATCATATCACCTAAAGTTCTTTTCCGTCAATAAAAGTACCATATGTTCGTACAATCTAATTAGTTTGTTTAAATCTCTCGAGGGGTCACCTACATATAACTGACTTCATATATATTGGTAGTCTACCTACCCTCCTCACACACTTACTAAATACAAATGAATGCATGGCTCCAGAATCAATAATGCAAATGTCGAGACAATAAGGGTAGATTGTTGACCTGTAACAATTAATGGGTTTTTCTTGGTGACAACTTTGGTCATAGTAAAAACTCTAGCAGGCGCTCTCTCTAGGACTTTGGGTTTTGGTTTATTTGGGCACATATTAGCTATAAGTCCCGCTTGTCCAAATGAAAAACATACTCCAGTACCCCAAAAACATACTCCCGTTTGATTAGATTTCCTTGTTCTTGCCCCTGTTGTTGTTGAAATCTAGGTTTAGGGATCTGGAACTGAGGTAACATTTTCTTTTAATTTTCGACCCGATGTTGTCCCTGTTTTTGTGTAAAAAGACATCGAACCTCCAGTGCTCTCTCAGCAACCTGAGAATACGTGGACCCTTGTATTCCAGCCATACTTACATCCCTATAAATCTTTGGCCTCAGACCTTTGAGGAACCTTTCCACTTTTAGTACCTCACTACTAACCATGTGTTCAGCAAATTGTTGTTCAAATTTGCGAACATAATCAACAACTGTAATACTTCCTTGTCTCAACTTTATGAACTCGTTCATCTTCACATCGCGAATATGAGGGGTAAAGTATTTATTCCTAAAGAGTTGCTTAAATATTTCCCATGTCAGGGTAGCTACATTCTCGATGCTCTTCATTGTATCCCACCAGTGTCCTGCACTACCACGTAACATAAAGGAAGCACACATGACACATTACCTTTTCTTCTTCAGGAACTCCGCTATACTGGAACATATTCTCCAATGTCCTTAACCAATCTTCTATAGTTGTGGGGTCTATTGCATCTTCAAAGGTTGGTGGATTTAATTTTCTGAATCTTTCCCCGACCAATTATACTTGCTCTTCTCTTTGCTGTAGTTGATTCATTTCAGCTCTTTGTTGTCCAGTTGTATCCCTCTGATGGATGAGTTGTTGAATTTGTTCCGATTGTCGTTGGATGAGCTTCGTAAGTCGATTTATAAATTATTCTGATCACCTGTTGGCATAGGTAACTCCGTTCCTTGGTTTCTATCCCCACCACTACTCTCATCTCTAGTTCTCACCATAATTGAAACTCTGTCTTAAGAGAAACCTAATAACACATGACCAATATAATTCATGAAACATAAAATGCATCAGACAATAAAGTAAAACTTACTGGCATTGCTGCGTTCCACAAGTCTTGAGTTCATGTACATGGACAGTGTACAGAACCTGTACCAGGCTCTGATACCACTTTGTGATACCCACCCCCTTACTACTACTAGAAAATATATAAATAGTACATCTCGACCACAAACTCTATTTAAAACGTGCAAATTTTTTTAATCCCTGTGACATTTTAACAAGAAACAAGTAAAATCATTTTAATTATAAGATAAGGACAAGCCATGTCCATAAATAAAAGAGTTAACCAACCCTGTTATTAAACACAACAGACATCCACGTGACCAAACACACAACCCACATCTCCCAACTATTTACATGTACATATGTACATCAGAGTTTTCAAAAGAGGGTACAACCCTAAACCAAAATATAATACAAGACCAAAAAGGAAAGGTGACACATCAACATATCCCAACATGTCGTCATCCATCTACGATGTCCTCAGTAACCTGTAGAAGTCGTAGCAGCCTGTCTAGTAAGCCAAAAGTCAAGCATCACCAGACTCACCTAACAATGCATGAACTACGTGAGCTAATGCCCAGTAAGTGCAAATCATGCATGCTAAAAGAAAAATATAATACAAATTCAATACATTCAAATGTGTTATGCCATGAAACTATGTTTATGCACCAAATCATTTTATTTAAAATTATTTCCTTTCACTGGGCCCTCGGCCCACTTTTTATGCACCAGAACTAGATCACCATATTATTAATGATCAATTTTTCCAGTCCGTATGTCTCACATACCCGAAGTGATGTCTCACATGGTACTGGACATTAATATCAAATAAGCCCCATCCGAATGTCTCACATACCCGAAGTGATGTCTCACATGGCACTGGGCATTAATAATAAATGTGCCTCGTCCGAATGTCTCAGATACCTGAAGTGATGTCTCACATGGCACGATCTCATTCATATAAGCACGACTCTCATGCTTCGGTACACTAGTAGTGGCCAACCAAAATCTTTTCTTTTATTGAAAATCATATTGTGCATGTTTCATGTCAACAATGCTCATATGTTATTCATGCACATGACAATGCTAATGAATATCATGCTCAACGAAACAACAATCACCATGTTCCAATATCATTCAAACAACATATACATGACAAAATACTTTTAATACATCCATCAAGGCATAAGGATAACATTTAGTATAGATAAAGCAGAAAATATTATGTTCATGTATTGTAGTTGCAGATGGATTTTTTCTTACCATTAACACTTGAATATTCTACTGAAAGTTAGATAAGTTATCTTTCTTCTTCAATCTTACGGTAAGAAAACCTGTACAAATACAAGATATAATTTCTCTTTTTTTAAATATATAAATTCACTATACGGAATTTCATAACAGAAGTTATATAAGAAATTCTAACCAAATGACAGTCTAAATTTCCAACTTATACCTGAATCTAGTGAAGTTCTCTAAACACTTTCATTTCTTATTATGTATTTACTTTACCATTATAGTCTATGTATAATTAATATCATTTTATAGAGCTAGTAAAAGTATTTAGAATTCAATATTAAGCCACGTCCTTCGATTGTACTCCACTAGTTTATTTCTATTTTTATATGTGTGTAATTTATATATATATTTCTTATTTTATCTATTTCCTTCAAAATCGCACCCAAGAATTATATATTTTTGTGACATGATTCTTGTTCTTTTACTGAATTCAAACTTACTTCACATCAATAAATATAATAACCTCTCATCTCTCTCTATATGTGTGTGTGTTGTATTTCTTTTAGTTCACCATCAATTCATTGTGCATAACTTATAATCAGTACACACTCACGGCTTAAATCAAAGATATAGATTAAAACTTAATATATTATATGATTATTAACCTTGTCTCGATAATAAAGCTAGATAAGTATTGAAATGAAAAATTAAAAGACCACTTACCAATTTGTTTTGATGTGCACCCCCTGCTCGTCCTCTCTGTTTCTCCCTTCACATTTTATTATGAATGTTCTTCGTGTGTGTGCTTTGTTTTATTAGTGAAAAACGGTGGAAATATATATTACATGTGTTCTAAAAATTATGTGGCTATAAATTAATGTGTGGTGTTAATTAAGAATTATATATATTACCTACACATGTCATCCCATATGTTAGCTATGGGTTTTAACTCACGCACACGTGTATACATTGGCCAACAAATAACTTCTAAGTCTTCTATTAATACTTATATATATTATATATATTTCTCCGTGTAAAATTTCTATAATAATTCTTCTTTGCTATGTATTTATATATATATATATATGTATATATATACACACACAATATATATACATATATAGCTCATGTACAGTTAGTAATCTATATATAAAATTAGTACATTTCTCTTTCGTACTTACCAACAAAACCTTTTCTTATTTTCTTATTATTATTAAAACAATAATAACAACAACAATTATTATTATGATCATGATTTTCTTTTAACAAAGTTTTAATCTCACATAATATATTAACTTTCACATGAAATATAGATTTATTAAACTTAATCCATCTTGTTTTCAAGTATTTTCTTAGTACTTCTACTTAATTTATTAACAAATTTTATTCCCCAGATGCACACATTGGTGTCATCTTTCATCCCTAAATTTACCACGTGTAACTTGCTCTTTGAATAGTACGACGTGTAACTTAATAGCTATCATTTAATAGTCCGACAACTAAATACTTTTCTTCTCCAACTAATTAAATTAGAAATGTAACGACTAATCATAATAAGTGAGTTCTAAAATTAAAAAACTAGCCATGTCGTATAAATAAACAGATTATGCAAAAAGCACATACCCAACATGTACTGCATAAATTATATTGGCCAGTGAGTAGCCTCGGGTATTACACATAATCATCACGTGATGTTGCTGAGGCAACTAAGGCTGAGAAGACAAAACTGGATGACACTACGGGAGCCAACGAAGCTGTTAAGACAGTTGAGGCCCAGTCAGCTCAGCAGGCTTCCACAGATGTGTCGATGAAGCTTCAACAACCGAGGCACAAAGAGTTGCTCGCTAGGGAACTAAGGGAAGTTCTCCCAAAGTAGAAGTGGGAATTTTCTCAGTACCTATTGGACTGTATGAGATGGATTTCCCATATGTTGATGAAGTTCCATTAGAGAATGACACTGCTGAAGAAATTACTCGATACAAAGTTAACATAAGTCCAGAAGATTTTCAAGCTCCAGACGATCTAATGGTTGTTCCATTTGGTTTTCACTTCGATTATGTTCTTCCTGAGGATCAGTCACCTGAGGCAGCTGATTTTAGGAAAGCCTTCAAAGCAATAAATGGAGGCCATGGAACATAGCTTTGTTGCACTCCACCAAAGGATTGACAACCATGATGCAATGATGTCAGGAGACATTCGAGGAGTTGTGCTGAGAATTTGGGAATGGGCTACACAAACCAAAGCGCTTCGCACGGAGCAAGCTCGCTACTTCAGAATACTTTTTGCAAAGCTTATGGTCTGATGTAGTGAACAAGCTAAATTTCATCAGAGACAAAGGGACAACATCAGTAAGATGGAGAAGAGTCACATGACTGACATGGAGTCACATGACTGACATGGAGTTGATAAAACTTCAATTCAAATAGGATATGCAGTGTATAAAAAGCACTCTACGTGATGAGATGCTTGTAACGAAGGCAGAGGTGCAAATTCTCCAATTCGAGCAAAGGACAGCACACTCCGTCACTCATGACAAACTTGACTGTCTTCTCCAGCAGACTCAAAATCTTTCTCTTGTTGGTAGTGATGATGCTAAAAAGAGGGAAAGAAGCGAAAAGAGCAAGGGGAAAGTGCCAGTAAAGGGGAAGTTAAATCAAAGGAGGCCCCCACGCCCATGAAAATCATTTTGGAATCCCAGATTGGCTCATCTACCAGCCCTCTCCACTCTCAATTGTCGTAGGAGTTGTTAGTTGAAAGAAAAGTTGAATTAGCACTTCAAAGATCTAGTGTTGAAATAGCTGAGACACTCCAGAAATCTCGTGCTGAAATGGAAGTGGTTGATAGAAGGCAACATGGCAAGATAGAAGATCTCAAAGCCAAGTTCCAAGTTCCATTAGCAGGGAAGCTCCAAAACTCGCTGAAGGATGAAATCTCCATGGGGATTTAGTAGTAAGATCTCTTGAGGAGTATGAAACTCTCGGGTCTGAAGGATATTTTATGGGGATCAATCTTCAAGATGCATGGGCTTTGTACTGGGAAAAGGGTTTAGAAGTTGTTCAAATGGCCGAGAGACAGTAGACTCAATCAAGCAGTTAGCTAACATCAAGGGCACAACCCAGTCAACAAGTTCCCAGGGGAGCTGACTCTGGTAGAGGAAAAGGACGTGATGGAAGGTCTGATGGAAGAGGTAGAGGTACTCCACCAAGAAGAACTAAGGACATAATGTTTGTTGATCCTTTAAATAAGATCACTTATATTGGATGGGTTATATAGAACTTGCAGGAAAGTATGAAGAAGACAACGCCAGACAGGACAGAGAATATGAAGAGATGAGGAGACAAGATGAGAGATAGAATAGAAACTATGAGAATAAGAAGAGGAATGAAGCTGAAGACATGAGAAGGAAGGAAGGAAGAAGAAGAAGAAGAAAGGAGAAGGAAGCAGCAGAGGCGATGAAGACTACTGCACAAAATTTTGTTGTATTTTTACACTTGCTGTAAATACACAAAAGATACTATAAGTACTTTGTATACTATATGTACATTGTAATACATTGTAAAGTGCAGAATGATGGGATCAATATAATGATACATTCAATTAATCATTCTTTGCTTAAGCACTTTTTACATTGTAATTTTATTTTAAGTTTTGGCATCATCAAAAAGGGATAAATTGTTGGGAAATTTATTGTATATATTTTGATGGTGCTATGTAAACTTAGATTAGAAAGTTAGCACCCAATGTTTTGTTGTAAATTCAACTATGTAATAGATAGGATCTATGAGCTGCCAAGTTGAAGATCGCAGAAGTTGACTGAAGGACAAATTAAAGATTCAGCTGTGTTGCAGCTGAATGTCGAAGAGAAGACTTAGTCAAGTATCAAAAAACTGTCTTTGTCATCAGACTGATAGCTGAGTCACTCCCAAAACTTTGGAGAAGATTTATAAAGGGGTTCAACATCAAAAGGACTTGATGAAAGCTGAAGAAGTCCATTGATAAGTAAAGTCAAAGAATTACTCAAAGTGGAAAGAAGACATACTGCAACCCTAAAACTGTTTTGTTGAAAGAATGCAAATGGTTGGGAACCAATGAGATGTTTGCAGAACACCTGTTGTGTCAGGCAAACCTGCAGAGCATTAAAAGGTTGGGCCAACATCAATTGTTGCATAACACGACAAGCAAACGACCATGAAATGGAGTTTGAAAGTATGTTTATCCCTTCAACGGACATATTTTTGAACTGCCACAATAAAAGGTTGAGGAGTTTATGTGAGAGAATACTTGCACGAATAGACACTAAGGCATTCAAGCAATTGTTCGCCAACACTATTTTGGTTCATACAACTGCAAGTGTACAATGTAGCTTATAGAATAATGGCAAGTAAGGTCGTATTCCTCAGAGATTGAATCTCGAAACACTTAGGCTATAATAACATCGTATTCCAATTTTATTGAAGCGACCAAAAATCAAGTAATTTTAATCTAAGGAAAAATCAAAAATAGAAAAAATAAACGAAATAAATTTATGAACCCCACAAGTATTTTCAACATCTTTAGGAGCAACCTTAGGCACATAATCTCGACATGCTTCTTCAATATTAAATGCAAATAAAGTTTTAAAAACCAATTCATGCAATTATATAGGTTCAATTCCTTAGTTTGTCTACTCCCCCTTCTGGGCGGTGTAAAGTTGATTAATAACAATTGTAGGCCTTCCAGCTTGTTACAATTCTTATTAACTCCCAAAATGTTTGTGAATTGCAGGACTCCCCACAAACATTTGTCACACCCATTTATGTCTGAATTTGATTTCCGTCTTTGTTAGAACTCATCTCCCGAATTTTGCACTAACAAATATGACATGCAAATTATTGGCCAAATAAAAAGCAATTATAAATAAGCACTCGAATTCATAATATAGAAAGCATGAATTAATTAAGAAAATAAATAATTATATTTAATACAAATCCACAGTTTCAAATATGCCCCTAAGATCCGAAAAATATGCCAAACATTGATTACAAAATTATAGACAAATTCGAATCAATATTATGACATCATTTAAGCACAAACAAGAATTCTTAGACATAGAAAGAAAATCCCTTCTTGTCAGGATGGATTTTCCTTCCAAGCCCTCGAAGCTCTTGTGCTCCTTAGATGCGAAAGCCTTGTGGTGTTCTTCGCGACCTAGCCTTTTGCTCTCAGAAGCTCTTCGATTTCTTCGTTCCTGTGTTATTTGATGTGTTTTTGCTGTATCAAGTTGTATATTTTCTTGCATGCCTTGGGTCCCTTTTATAGATGCTTGGAGAGATCACTTGTAGAGTTGGAACAGTAAACAAACTCTGAAAAACGTGCTGAAACAGAGTCCCACACGGCCTGGCCGTGTGGCACCACACGGTCGTGTGGTCCTGTCTTCAGCCCTTCCTCGCATGGGCGTATGAGTCCGCACGGTCAGCTGGTGCGGTGGCCACCCATTTCCTACATGGCCGTGTGACTTCACATGGTCCGACCGTGTGGGCATGTTTCGTCCTCTGTTTTTAATCCAACTTCACAAAACCGTGTGATTTTCACACCGGTACTCCACACGGTCGTGTGACACCACACGGTCCGGCCGTGTGAAGTGCTTTCGTCCATTTTTTCCATCGTTTTGATCTTCTCTTCGCATTTGTCAATCTTAGCCGGGCATTCCAACTGTTATTTCTTCATTTTAAGCTCCGTTTCCTACAAGAATTACAATAATACACAATATCATACTCTTTTAAAGAAATCAAGTAAAAACATATTAAATATGCATGCAAATGCATAAATTATATATCATTTTAAGCCCCTAAATGTACGTATATTTTACACACATCAAAATCCCCCAAACTTAAATAGCATTTGACTTCATACTTAAAGAAACCATGTAAGTCATCATCAAGAAGTCATTATTCATAAACTCGGCATCATTAATACTCTATCGGGTACTTGACATCGCGACTCACAAGTAAACAGTGTATCACTCTACTATCAAAAGTGTATGGTGTTGACGTGCTTTTTTGATCAACAAAGGAAAACAGGGAGTTTTAATATCGTGGAGGAGTATTTTGAAATGAAAGACAACCAAACAAGGGGAATCCTCTGATGATCATCATCATCAGTCTTCTCAGGGACATCAACAATTTCTGGAGACTGCTCTTCCTGAGCATCAACAGTCTCAGTTTCTTTCTCCGGCTAAGTGTCGGATTCAACTGTCTTCTCAAGCTCTGAATGCTTGTACAACCGTCTTTTTTTGGTGCGAACCAGCTGGATATTTGGTTCCACCTCAGCAAATTCTTCAGTAGCGGGGGCTTGGACACCTTTCTTAGAGGTAGTTGCCTTTCTTGACTTGGCAATCCTCTTCTTATTCACGATAGGGAAGGGAATATGGGGTTCCTCCTCTATCTGATCTGCTGGGGCAGGGGGCTCGGTTGCACGTGCAGGTGACTCGGCTGCGTCGGCAGGAGCTGGGGGTTTGGCTGCGAGAGCAGGTGCTTTCTTTGTTTTGGCTACGGGGGCAGGGGCAGGCTTGGATACCATAGCTTTCTTCTTGGGAGGAGGGGTCTCAGGTGTGTCTTCGTGATCAGCTGATTCCCCTCACTGGTATCAACCTTTCTAGCATGAGCCTTCTTCTGGGCTCCTGCAAGATTCGCATTGAACATTCTCTTATTGGCATCAATGCCCTTTGGCTCCATTAGATGGCCAATCACTAGGCCATAACCAAAGGAACATCCAAAGGACCTATCTTCCTTGAAGGTCCTGTTCAGCACATTCTGGCAAATTGGGCTGAAAACGAACTCAACCCAGTTGATTTTCTTCTCTTGAATGATTGCAGCCATCACGATCAGCTTAGTCTTGGATAGCTGAATGAAGCTTCCAAACTTCATGTCTACACATTTTGAGATGACATCCATCAGCTTATGGTAGTCATCCTTCAATGATTCTTTCTCGGCTGTATAAACAACCTTCGCAGCACACTCCGGCTTGTCAACTTCTTTCCAAGCAACAGCTAAGTCGACATCCTTCTCAGCGATGTCCTTCAACCTTTCCGTGGGCAAAAAGCAGTGCTCAACAAGGTCTTTTGCAGTGAGTTTGATGACCTTGCTCTGGACGGAAGACGATTTCATCGTCCTTCACCTCTGCATTCACATAGAACATGGCTATCTCTTCAAGGTACGTGTGTGTGAACTGCATCATCAAAAAGTCCTTAAGCCCGAACTTCTCCAAATTTTCAGCTATCTTCTTGACCAAGGCATCATCCACGCCCTGTTTGATCATGCCTTCAAAATCCATTGAAGCACCAATGTGGATTTTCTTTGAGAGCTTCATGAAATCATGAGTTGGGGCCATTTTTAGATGAGTTTACCGATTAAAACACGAGAAATCTTGCTTGAAAGAACTAGGGTTTTCACTTAGTTTCAGAGAGAATGCACTTTCTTTGCTGGAGATGAATAGTTCGCGTGAGGAGAGATAAAACTAAGGTTTCCGTATATAAGAAACGTGAAAGGACGATTTTCGGATATTGAAATTTTTGATTGAGATCAACGGCTAATATTTGAGCTTCAAAATCACATTTAATTCCCCACATTAAATGCAGCAACATTTATATCCAATCATATGGTTTATTGTGTAGTTTGTACTGTGACCGTCATTATTATGATGATGTCATCCTTAAAAATATTCCCGCTAAATTAAAACGACTGCATTTTTGTCACTTAGCTCGTAAATGATTCAGCTTATATTCAAGGTGACTCAACTCTTTGCTTCTCTCTTCTCATGAAGTAACTCAGTTGTCAGCTAACTCGATACAACTGACTTCCCGACAAGGTTGTTTCACTTGGCTCAAATGTGAACTTGCTCTTCTTCAATTTTCTCATCTTCTATCTCTGCAGATTGAGTCTTTGAGTTTCCTAACTTAGCTCAATCAACCCTAACTCATTCTTGAGCTCTTCAAATCTTGATTCACATAAAGGCTTTGTGAATATATCAACTAACTGCTTATCAGTTGAGATGTATTCCAAGGTGATGTCTTTCTTTTCAACATGATCTCTTATAAAATGATATCCAACATTAATGTGTTTTGTTCTTGAATGCAACACTTGATTTTGAGTGATTGCAATAGCACTAGTGTTATCACACATAATTGGAATCTCTTTTTCTTCAATGTCATAATCTCTCAGTTGTTGCCTCATCCATTAGACTTGGGCACAACAGCTGCCTCCATCTATGTACTCTTCTTCAGCTTTGGATGTAGCTATTGAATTTTGTTTCTTGCTGAATCAAGAGACTAATCTATTTCCAAGCATTTGACATGTACCTGAACTACTCTTCCTGTCAACTCTACATCCAGCATAGTCTGAGTCTGAGTAACCAACTAGCTTGAATCCACCTACCTTTAGATACCATAAACCGACTTCATGGCATCCCTTCAAATACCTTAGGATTTTCTTAGCTGTATTCATGTGGCTCTCCTTTGGTGCAGATTGAAATCTTGCACATACACCTACTGCAAAGGTGATGTCTGGCCTGCTTGCTGTTAGATAGAGCAAAGATCCAATGAGGGCTCTATATATGGTTTGATCAACAACTTTGCCATCTGCATCTATGTCCATCTTGACTGAAGTATTCATTGGAATCTTCACAGGAGACTTCTTTTCCATACCAAATTTCTCCATTAAATCTCTGGTATATTTTGTTTGGCTTATGAAGGTTCCATCCTTCAATTGTTTTACCTGAAGTCCTAGGAAGAAAATCAGCTCTCCTATCATGCTCATCTCAAATTTGCCTTGCATGAGGTTTGAGAACGTGTCACATAGCTCTTTGTTTGTGGAACCAAAAATGATGTCATCCACATATATTTGAACAAGCAGTATACTCTCTTCATCTTGAATCCAGAAGAGTGTTCAATCAACTTTGCCTTTGGTGAATCCATTGTCAGTTAGAAATTGAGACAAGGTATCATACCATGCTCTTGGTACTTGTTTCAATCCATACAATGCTTTCTTGAGCTTGTAGACCTTATCTCTAATAGTTTTCTACTCAAAACTTGGAGGTACTTCTTCCTCTAACAGTTGATTTAGAAGTGCACTCTTCATATCCATTTAATACACAGTGAAGTTCTTATGTGCAGCATAAGCAAGAAACATCTCTATTGCTTCCAATCTTGCAACAGAATCAAAGGTTTCATCGAAATCTATACCCTCTTCTTGGCAATACTCTTTGGCTACCAATCTTGCTTTGTTTCTTACAACATATCCTTCCTCATTCATCTTGTTTCTGAAAACCCATTTATGCCAATAACATTTTGATGGGTTGGCCTTTGAACTAATTCCCATACTTTGTTTCTTTCAAACTGATTCAGCTCTTCTTGCATGGCCTGAATCCAATGTGTGTCATCCAATGCTTGAGACACATCTTTAAGCTCTATCTGAGAAATTAAACAAGTGAACAAAGCTTTATGTTGTACTCTAGATATGGTTTTATGCCATCTCTAACATCTCTGATGACTAACTCAGCTATCTCATCTTCATCTGGGTTGAGTGCTCTCACGTCAGCTTCAACATAAGGACTCTTCTGCATAGTTGACTGATTCAGCTTATCAGCTAACTCTTCAATGTCTTCTCTACTCACATTAGGTTCATCAAAAATCACATGGATAGACACTTATGTGACCATAGTCCTTTTGTTCAGCACTCTGTAGGCTTTACTCTCAGCTGAGTATCCCAGAAAGATACCTTCATCAGCTTTAGCATCAAAAGCCTTAAATTGTTTTTGCCATTATTACGGATGAAGCATTTACATCCAAATATCCTGAAATATCCAACATTTGGCTTTCTCCCTGTCCAAATCTCATAGGGATTCTTGGTCAATTGCCTGTTAATCATGCATCTATTTTGAGTATAACATGCATTATTTATAGCTTCAGCCTAAAATCTCTTAGGCAACCCAGCTTCAGCTAACATTGTCCTTGCAGCTTCCTTGAGAGTTCTGTTCCTCCTTTTAGCTACTCCATTCTGCAGTGGAGTCCTTGCAACTGATAACTCATGAGCAATACCATTTTCAACACAATACTGAGTTATTATCCCATTGACCAACTCAGTTCCTCTGTCATATCTTATTTTTATAATGGTTTGACTCTTCTCATTTTGAACTCTCTTCATCATATGAAGTAACTTCTGCAAAATTTCCTTCTTTTTACACATGAAAATTGTCCATGTATATGTTGAATAATCATCCACCAACACTAAGGTGTATTTCTTTCCACTTATGCTAGCTGGCTGAACTAGACCAAATAAATCCATATGCAACAGATGTAATATCATTGTTGAAGAAGAACTTGGATTATCCTTGAATGAAGATTTAATTTGCTTTCCCATCTGGCATGCATCACATACACTTTCTTTCTTGTACACTGAGTTTGGCAATCCTTCTACAAGATGACTCCTTGCAAGCTTGTTGGTTGTCTTGAAATTCAGATGACTCGGCTTCTTGTGCCACATCCAACTTGATTCGGTTGTGCTCTTTGCTAGTATACAAGTGTTTAGTGTGGCAGTAGACCAATCTACCACATACATATTTTTCTATCTTGACCCTTGCATCACTATTTCATTTGATTCAACATCTTTGATCTGGCACACTCCCATGTTGAATCCCACATTATAGCCTTTGTTATAGAGTTGGTTGATGCTTAACAGGTTGAAGCTGAGGCTTTCAACATATGCAACATCTTTTATTTCCAATCCATTTTTCTTGATGTATCATGTGCCTTTGATTTCCCCTGGAGCTTCATTTCCTCCAAATATGACTTTAGCACCTCTAATCTCCTTGAATTTTGACAGGTTTTTCTTGTTTCCTGTCATATGTCTAGAACAACCACTATCCATGTCCCAGGTTCCTTGGCACTCAGCTGTTCCTTGAACCTGCAATCATGGAAATCAGTTTTTAGGTACCCATACTTGTCTAGGTCCTGAGGGGTTAGTGCTATAAGATGCTCCAACCAACCTATAGCCAAATGATTTGACTCTAAGAGGTTGCCATCTATGAGTGCCATAATCATAATGCACATTAGCAAATTGCTCGGGGGTTTTAGGTTTATACATCTATCTTTTTTGTCTGTATGCCTGTGTTTGTGTTTTAGCAATTGCTTTCTTGGGGTAGTTATGGTATTTCTGAGTGTAGTTCTTAGGTGCATATGTGTGCTGATAATAGCTCTTTTGCCGTTGGAATGACCTTTGCTGAGGTTTAGGTCTTTGCCACTTTGGCTTGTATTCCATAGGTCTTTGCTGATGTTTCACATTATTCCAATCAACATAGTTTGGATAGTTTCTACCATTCCCATCATATGTATTTTTCGATGAAATTTAGGGGTTTTACGGTAGCTCTGTTTGCTTTTCACAGAGTATTTTCTGTTTGGAGTTTGCAGAGGAACTCGACTGGATTTCTTCTCAGCTGTCATCTCAGCATACTCAACTGGCTGCTTTCCTTTCCCTTTATATCCAAGGCCAATATGCTTGTGATTATACTTTGGAGTGAGTGTGGGTGCAGCATTTGGTGTTTTAGATTTTGGAACGCTTCATTACTTGAAGATCCTTTTTCCAAATTCACTATTGGAGTTTGACTATGCACAAAGGAATTAAATCCTATTCATGTCTTGTCTCCACATTCTTTTTGACTCATAATAAGGTCATCCAAAGATTTGGATGCCTTTGTAAATGAGGCAATCACATTTTAAGATATTTTTCTCTCTTTTATGTAAAAGCTAACTCTGCTATGATCTTTGCCTTTTCAACCTTCAGCTTAGTGTTTTCATCAGCTATGTGATTCAGAGTACTCATCTCTTTAGTCAGCTGTGAGTTTTGGCTTTTAAGTTGGCTGTTTTTCTCATTTAAAATTGTGTGTGAGGATTTTATGTGTTCAAAATCTTTCATCATTTTGCCTAATGAATCATAAAGATCAGTGGGTGATGAAGTGCATGTAACACAGTCACTATCACTTGAACCATAATGAGATGAGTTAGAGTGTACCTCATCTTCTTGTTCTTTTTCTTTAGCCATAAGACAGATCATGGCTTCTTCCTCAGAATCACTTGAGTAGTTTGCTTCACGACTATATGTGTCTGCTGCCTCTTTGCACTTGGCTGGCTCAGCAGTCTCAGCAGCTAACGCGACTTTCTTTTTTTCCTGTCTTCTTTCCCTTAAGACTTTTCTTTCTTCCTCATTTTTGTACTTGTTGACTGGTGGATAGGAACAGTCAACAACAAAATGTCCTGGTTGTCTGCAATTCCAACACAGGTTCTCAGCTCTCTGATCAGCTATCTCTGTCCTTTGATTATCAGCTCTCTGATAATCAGTTCTTTGATGCTCAGCTCTCTTGGGTGGCCTATCTTCCCTTGCCTTTGAGGGTGCTAAATGTCTTCTGGAGTGTTCACCCTTGCCCTATTATAATTCTTATTGAAGAACTTGTTGAATCTTTTAACCATCAGGGCAATCTCCTCTTGGTCTATGACTTCTTTTGGCTCAGCTCTCTTTCCATCATTGGCCATCAATGCAGCGGTTTTGGGCACAGTTGTCTTCTCTTGTTCTTTTCTTCTTAGATCAAACTCATATGCTTTGAGGTCTGAGAATAGCTCATGGTTAGATGTTCTTGAGAGATCCATTGTATGTCTTAGGGCCATAACCTTCACTTCCCATTCAGCAGGGAGGCTTCTTAAGATCTTCATACACATTTCCTTTTGTGTATATTTTTTCCCGAGAGCTGAAAGCTCATTTGTAATCTCAGTAAATCTGGCATCCAGCTGATCCAGAGTTTCACCTGCAAGCATTTTGAAATTTTCAATTTTTTGAAGAGTAACACTTAATTTATTTTCCTTAATTTGTTCTGATCCTTCACAAATTAAAGTCAGCTTTTCCCAAATCTCTTTTGCAGATTTGCAAGATTTGACTTTATTGAACATGGTTTTATCCAATGTCTTGTAGAGAATATCCTTAGCCACATTGTCCAGGTTGTATCTCTTTCTATCCCCATTAGTTCACTCAGTCCTTGGTTTTTCAACCATGGCTGGTCTTCTTCAATGACAACTTCTTCTCCTCTGCACAGCACGCTCTCGTACGTCATCCGTGTTGACTCTAAGTATTTGCAGTGGCCCATCCTCTATCACAAGCCACATTTCATCATGTAATGTAGATAGATAAGCCTGCATATGAATTTCCCAATAATCAAATTCTTCAACAGTGAACATAGGAATGCGTGTTAGATTTGTTTCCATGATAATAACTTTGCTTGAAAAGTGAAAGTCTTTGAAACACAAGTGTTTAAAAACTTTTTGAAAAGATAGAGATCTAGTTCAGTAACCAGTGCGGAAGGCTCAATGAACCAACCGCTCTGATACCACTTTGTAGGTCCCAAGGGGTGTGAAGTAAGGTTTAGAAGAGGGGTGAATAAACCTTACCTTTTCGATTTTAGTCCCTTAAAAGTATTCAACAGAGTTGACTCAAATAGCTGTGTCCTTAATGGACAGCTAAGTTGGCTTTTCAGTTATGTTACCTACTCAATAGACTCGATAGAGCTGTTGATAGTATAACTCGGTTGCTCAAGCCAAATACTTAACTTGGCTGATTGGTTTTTAATAGCGGAAGACTTAACACCCTTTGATTTGTTTTTAGCTTGTTTTAAACACTTGATTTTTAGCAATTGGTTATTTATCAGTTTGATAGCAAATATAATACTAACAACAAATATAAAGTAAATATGCAGGAAAGTAAGTTTGCTGAAAGTAAATGATACAAATATTTTATAGAGGTTCGAAGATGTGGTAATTCTTCTAATCATCTCTTCATCAACTCCTGAAGGAATCCACTATGTAACAGATCAGTTTACAAAGTAGTGAACAGTCTGGAGACAGCCTTGATCACACAGCTGGCTTCTCTTGCGACTCAGCTTCTTTACAGGGCAACTGCTTGCTACTTTAGCTCACTTCTCAAGTTCTTAGATTTGATCACAAATCCCTCCAACAAACTTGATAATGATTCGACCTTGAACCTTTCTACAATCCTGACTTAGAAAGTACACCCCTTTGGTTTCTTCAAAAGTTTCCTCTTCAACAGATTTGAAGTTGTCTTTCCTTCATAGCTTGTGTTGGATTGAGTTCCTTTGAGTTTCAGGCTTGAGGAATATCGTGTTAAGCTTTGAGAGTATTGCAGGTTAATTTCTTGAATATTCCTTGATTTCTCAGGTGTGCAAGGTAACCTTTTCTCAATAGCTTCCTCAATCTTTTATAGTGCACATTTGAAATTTTGCCCCGTTGAATATTGCTTGATTTCAAATGTCACTTTGAGTTTGTTGGCTTGTCTTTACTTGGTTTGCAGCCTTGGTGATGTTGACCTTTCCTCGTATTAATGGCATTTCAACATATGCAGGCGTCTGGCACAAGGTGCAGTGTTTCCCATTGGCTTATTCCTTTTGCACAATTCAGGGCCAAACACTTTAGACCTGGCAACTTTGACATATTACTATTTTGAGTAATATTGTTGACTTTAGTCAACGCAGTTGACTTCTTGTATTCTTTGACATAGCTTCCTTGACTCAGCTTTTTCAGTCCAATCTATTACAATATATATTACAAAGAAAATGGGGTGCCAACTTCCTAGTTTAAATATTATATGGTATCATCAAAATCTATCAAATAAATTTCCTAACACTAGGGCTGTGAAAACAAAAAATGTTGTCGATGTTACAAAAATCAAAATGATAATCACTTTTCATGCAACACTTAATACCTTCACAAGCAGAAATACATAGTTTCACAAGCGTACAAACAAAAACGTTTACCTTCAGCAAATATCTAACATTTCTGATAAATTACTTTTTTCAGATCACGGGACTTCTTTGCTTGGGCTTACATCAAGTGGTCTTTTCCCAACCGCTTGTAGACCTATCCTATACTTGACGAGCTTGACCCCTTCCTTCCATCTATGGAAGGCTTTAACGGTAAACGTTAGCTAAGAGCCCCCTACGTACCACACCACCGGGAAGATTGCCTGAATGCCGAGTCTTTCTGTTCCTTAGTGAAAGCGTGAAAACTCACCAATTAAGTACTAAACTAGTCCGAACTAATTGAATATTTGTATCCGAAGTATGGTGCAATGATGCTGACTGTTGGGAGATCCTCTGCTTTTGTTGTTGCGAAAGAATTCGAATTTAACAGGGAATCTGGTTTGTTTGAAATGCAGTGGTAGCTTACGGAGATGAAAGTCCCCGATCTTGCCGCTCATTTGAAATTTCAAGGCAAAAAAAGAATACTAGCGGGACTCCCGTTCGGTCTAAGCCTCCTCTCCTATCGGAGAAGTTTTTCACCGGGCCCGTGTCATGATTTTGACTTCTTAAATTCATTAACATAAAAAGTAATATTACACTGAAGTCGAGGATTAAACATTCCCCAAGCAATATTCACAAACTAAACAAGTAACCTTAACAAGTCACATAAGCACATGAAAAAAAGATAAAAAAAATGAACAAAATACCACAATCAACTCAACTACAATCGCTCGATACAAAATTCCCCAATGTGTAAAACGAAGTGAAAAACACACAAAAGTAACCAAAAATCCACCCCAAAACAACACAAAAACTGATACTGTTTGAAAATCGAACAAAAAAAACCCCAAACTAGGACTTCATCAGCCCATAAAAATCAAGGTAATAACTAAAAATCGCAACCTTAAAAATACAAAATCACAAGATGGAGACATACCTTCAAAAATCTGCAAAAATCTTCAAGTATCATTGACAAACTGATAATTAAAACATGCATGTACACGTCGGATGAGTAGAGAAGGAAAGAGAATGTGATTATGATCTAATCAAATCTCAATAACTGCTTTTAGAATGTAAAATGACACCAATACCCTTGTTAATTGTTGAACATAAACAAAATTAAAAACCCCTAAAAATCTATACCACTCAGTAATTTTAATCTACGATTAGGATTGCTCCCTATGGACTCACCCCAAATGGGAGGACTCAGAGAATCCATATCCTATATATATACATATACACACATATATACATATGTGTGTGTATGTATGTATGATTTGGATCACGCGAGTCCATGTAATTTGAGTGAGTACGTGAGACCAAATCTGGAGCGTTGGCCTCTTTTTTTAACGATGCAGATTATAATGATTTTTATTTTAATTTTTATTTAAGTAAGGTTTGTTAAGGGTAAGTAGGTATTTTTGTTTGAATATCAGTTAAAAATAGAGTTGTTTTTGGTAGTGCCCATTAAAATTCCCAATTTTTTGGGATTTGTTTCAAACTGTATCTCTGGTCTTCTCTGCTGTGAGAAATATGTTGCTTACTGAGGACAAATATGTTGCTTATTGAAGACAAGTATATTGCTTTTTTATGATTTGTTTGAAACCGTATATATGTCTTCTCTCTTTCCTTTCACAAGAAAAACTTGCAATCAACATTGGCGCATTCTGCGTGAGAAATATGTTGCTTATTGAGGATAGATATATTATTACTGAGGACAAATATGTTGCTTATTTAGGCAGACAATGTTGCAATCACCAACTATTTCCTTTCATTTGTCTTTTTATATATATGTAATTTTGTTGCATTTTTATGTCAAGTGTGTTGCTTATCAAGGACAAATATATTGCTTATTTAGGCAGATAATGTTGCTAAGATGTTGCAAACGTGTTGATTATTGCTTTTTTATGTCAATTGTGTTGCTTATTAAAGACATATATGTTGCTTTTTTAAGCAGACAATATTGCTAAGTTGGATGCAAATGTGTTGATTTATAAAGGTCATCTGTCTTTGTATATATCCTATATATGTAATTATGTTATTTTTTTATGTCAATTGTGTTGCTTGTTGAAGACAAATATGTTGCCTATTTAGGCAGACAATGTTGATAATGGTGTTTTTTTTGGCAGATGTTGTATGGAATAAGTGAAGATACAGACGTTTTAGTGAAGAAGAAGGATGCACTGTTCCAATTTACCGTAATTTTTTATGCGGATATTGATGGTAAGATTACTTCTAAAGATTTGGCGTGTAACCATTCCTAATTTTAAGAGAGTGATTGTTTTTATTGGACTAATATACTCTTTATCCATTTTAATTAGGAATTTTATTTTTTAGGCCTATTTATAAGCCATTGAAAATTATTGATATGTGGTGTAGATTTGTTCTTACGTACTTACCTAAGGCAATGTTCTCATCAACTACCCTAAAAATAATAACAAAGCAAATATTAATTGGATTAAACTTTTACCACAATAAAACTGCTAACAATTGAAACTCTTAAAAGATAATAAAATAATCGAAAAAACTAATTTTATTAGATAAAAGTTATCTTTAAATCTTATCTACATCAGGAAAGTTGTCGAACACAATTATAAAGAGTAATTTTTACAAGGAACATATTTCTGGATGAATATGTTAGTCCAAGTGGCTACGATAATCTAGAGGGGGGGTGAATAGATTATGCCGATTTTTCACAAATCACTCTCTTTTTCGAATCAACAAGTAAATGACAAAAATGTAAATGCGGAAATTAAACAACACTCGTTGATTTAAAGAGGTTCAACCCACCTAGGGCCTAATCCTCTACCACCCCAGTATCTCCGGGATGGATTTCAAAAAGAAAAAAAAAGATTTTATTAATTACCACAATTAATACAACACCTTGAGGATCACCACAATCCTCTTACAACACCTTCAAGGAGATTACCACAATCTTCCTTCACCACCTTCGAAGAGTACCACACTCTTCAAACACCTATCACCTAGATCACCCAGTGTATTCTTACCACAAGAATACTCACAAGGATGTCTTGTGTTGAAAGATGGACAAAATTCAAGATTACAACTCTATGAAACCAATACAAAGATTGAGTGCAAGTGTAATCAAGAATCAAAAAGCCTAGACCTCAAAGATGTGCAAGTGAAAGTACTTAGGCTATTACAACAAGAATGTAAAAATGAAAGCTTGAACAATTTCAGATTTCTTGTTGTGTGTTTTGTTGTATGTGTTGTATCTTGTGTCTTCAATTCATCCTCTATTTATAGGAAGTCTTCACCAACATAGGCTCCCAACATAGGCTCCTCTATCTTCACTTTTGTCTACAAAAGAAGATCACAAGATGTAGAAATATTGTACAAAAATCAAAAGCAAATCTTCTGTCAAAAAATTTCAAACAAAGATAACTTTGTCATCAAAAAGCATAGGGCGACCGGTTGCCTGTTGAAGATTTCGACCGTTTAAAAAATTAGTGCGATCCAGTGCAGTCGTCGTCGGGCGGTCGGCCGTCGGACGGGGTGCGACCGGTCGCTCTAGTGCGGCGACCGTCGGCCCCTGACCGATTGGACCGGTTTGCCTGTTGAAGATTTCGATCGTTTAAAAAAATTAGTGCGATCCAGTGCAGTCGTCGGGGGTCGACCGGGTCGACGGGTGCGGCCGGCCGCCTCTAGGATGCAACCGGCCCCTGTTGGACCGGTCCCCTCTTGATTTTCTTGACCCGATGAGTTCTGTTTCAATTTTGAGTTCTTGGTCTGCACTCGACGATAGAGCGACCAATTCGACCTCCAATATTAAATGTTGTCCGATTTTTATCAAAAATAAACTTCAAGAAATACTCCAAAAAATTAGTAAAAAATTTTAAATCACTTGGGAGTATTTTGACAACATTTATAAATATAGTTTTGGTGTAAAAACCAATTTAAACAAAACCATCAAAAGTGTTGTCCATTTTTATCGAAAAATAAATTTTAAGAAATACTCCAAAAATTAGCAAAAACATTTTAAATCATTTAGGAGTATTTGGACAACATTTATTAACATTGTTTTGGTATAAAAACTCATTTAAACATAATCATCAAAATCTTGATAAAAATATTTATCTAACAGAATATGTTTAGGATGAACCCGTTGTTGAAATTAGTTTATAAATAGTCAATAGTGACCAATTATTGACCCAACAGTAACCAATTGTTTATATGGATTCATTACAGAAAATGAAAACTAAATGAAATAAACGTAATTTATGCGGTGGGTAGATCTATTTAGCATTTTAAATTTCTTAAAACTCTGGTAAATAAAAAATTAATGTACAAAGTAACCCACTTAAAAATGTTCATTATCGGCAATATGGAATGGTCGAAAGGTGAAAAATCATCATCCCACATAGAAAATGTGCTTAAGCTTTCACTTAATTAGGGAGTGTTTGGAAAAAATTCTGCTTTTAGGAAAAGTAAACTATTTCAGCAGAAGTCAAAAATAGTTGAAAATAGAAGTTAGTAATATTTTGAAAAATATGTTCAAAGCTAAAATAAAAATAATAAAAATTGTAGTGTTTGGAAAAAAAAAACAATTTCAATGTAATTCTTGATAGAGAACAAAAATACCCAAATAAATGGGTCTTCTATTCTCAAAAACTAGGAGCACAGGCGAGTTGGTAAGTGGCAAGGTGACAAGAGTGTGGTGCTCTGACGTCGCGGGTTCGAATCTGTGTAGTCACAGTTCTTTGCTGAAATATTGCAAGGGCTTTGTTTTTGGGTTCGTATCCTATTGATCCTCTCCCTTGCAGGGTTGCTACTCGTGCATATCCCTCGATTTACATCATGTCTGGCTAAGGGGCCTCTAGTTCAGATGGGGGGTTTTGCCTTCGGGAAAAACTTTTTTAAAAACTTGCAGCAATTCTTTTCTAATGCACTTTTTCTCTTTATTAGTGAATTGCTTCCGAAACATAATTACGACACAATCAATGGTAAGATTTTACAACACTGATGAAAAAAATTAAAAGCTTTACATTAACTAGGTAGCCTTTATAGGAAGATATATATGCAAGCTTGATAATGTACAATTTTCTTCCAATTTTTCTTTTTCGTTTAAAGTAAAATTTGAACTTTTCCTCTGATATAAGAAAATTACAAATTGGTAATGACTTTGATGAGATTCACCGCCACTACCATGAGCACCAATTGCATTCGTATCATCTTCAAAATAGTCCGAACCATGCTCATGCTCTAGAAAATAATTATATTCCAAAGTCAGTCTTACGATTGAGCATGTGAATCGCCATTATAGGCGACACAAGAGCAACTTTATTTGGCCATGCTATATTGACAGGTATATCACTTAGTATTTCGAAGTTTTTCTTTGATACTTTAAAAGACTAACCAATTTTGCATCCTTATTCGCAAGGACAAGGTCCGTTCCTATGTTTTAAGGGGCCTGGTGCAAGAAAAAAAATTGGCCCTCTATATTTATATAAAAAAAATAAAAATAACTAATTAATCAATATTATGAAAATTAATTTCATTAATCAGAATATAAAATAATGAAACATTATATTACAATTTCAATGTTTCCAATTCATTAATGTATTGCTACAAAAGATATACTTCAATATAATTACATAACATATTTAAAGAAAAAATTAGCCATAATTAATTGATCTCCTTGCTTTTTTTTTTTTTTTGAGCTTAGATCTCCATATAATATTTTTATCCACAAAATCAGTGACCAATATTTATTTTAGATATCTCAAGTGGTATCAATACCCTTTGCAATGGTGTTGATCAGAGTTCGAACCTGAGTCTTTTAATTTCTTTGAGGTTGCATTTGGATAGAAGGATTTGGATTTGGAGAGAGAGAGTTTGGTGGAAAGATTTCAAATGACTCCATCTAAGATGAATTTGAAATCCTCCAAAATGACTCTAAAAAAGCTTACAATTATATTTTTAAATCCATTGTAGAATTACTCCGTTCAAACAACCTCAATTAATTTATTATTATAGATTTAAGATTCCTTAACTCAAATTACACCAATCCATACTACAACATAAATGACATTAGCTAACACTCAAAAAATGTTACCTAATGGCCATAAAATGTTACTATAGACAATAGGTAGCACTTTTATGGCGTGCATTTCTGTTCCGTGCTACCTATAGTCAAAGGTATCACTTTTATTAGCTTTTAGTAACACTTTTTCTAAGTGTTACATTAAGTTTTCTATTGGTAACACTTTGAAGCAATATTTCTAAAGTGTTACATATGAATCTTATGTAACACTTTTTTGTAACACTTTTTATATTTGTAATACTTTAATTAAAAAAAATACTTCTAAAGTGTTACATATGAATCTTATGTAACACTTTTTTTGTAGCACTTCGTAGAAATACTATTTTTTGCCACCAGGTAGATTCGAACCCACGACCTGTTATGTATGGAAGTGGCAATTTGTCACTAAGCTAAGTTGATTCTTATTACAACTTTTGCTTTGTTTTATATATACACATACACACAAACACACACACAAATATATATATATATTATATGTATATATAAATATATTTTATATAATAAAGATTATATTTTATAATATATGTATTAAATTATATTATACACAATATATATATATATCAAGTTTTATATTATATAGTATATAGTTTGAAAATTATATTATATTATATATTAAAGGACACAACAAATTAAAAATATAAAAAATATATAAAATAAATTTATCGACTAATCAATATTCAATCGGTAAAAATAAAAAATATATAAAAATATAAAATTAATTTACCGAAAAAAAAAAATTCTAACAGTAAAAAAAATTAAATAATAAAGAAAATAACGAAATAATAATTTACCGACGGAAAAAATTCCTAAGTAATTACCGACAACATCAATTTTCATTAGTAATTTTTTTTAAAAGAGTAAAAAAAATATAAAAAAAAAAGGTTAACGATGAAATGGGTCTCCGTTAGTAAAAATTAAAAAAATAAATAAATAATAATAATAAAATATATACATGCACATTTTCCATCGGTATTAAGACGGAATTAATTGCCTTCATAAAAAATAAACTAAAATACTTTGTAAAAAGTAAACAAAAATTCAGTTAAAAAAACAGAGTACATGATGTCTACAATTTTTATGTTTGGTGACATCAATTAATTAAATAAATCTTTGACATGATTTAATGATAGTTATATAATTTTGTGTTACTAAAATATAGCTTAAAAAGTGTTACAATCAATAAAATATATTGTTGCCAAAAGTGCTTCTTAAATAAAGTGATACCTATTTGTGTTACAAAAAAAATAACAAAAACAAACGGATACTTAAAAAGTGTTACTTATATAAAAGTGTTACATATAAGTGTTACATATTGATAAAAGTGTTACCTATTTGCGTTGCAAAAGAAATAACAAAAAAAAAGTGATACTTAAAAAGTGTTACTTATATAAAAGTGTGACATATAAGTCTTACATATTGATAAGTGCTACAAAAGTATTACATAAATATTGTAATGTAAAAAGTGTTACAAACATGTGTTACATATGTACCTTATGTAAAAAGTGCTACAAAATTTGTGTTACCTAATGTCATTTATGTTGTAGTCCAGATGGAGCTTATGATTTATTCCCTCTTTGAAAACTCTAACGAATAAAGGGTTTTATTTTATATGGAAGAGAATGAAAATAAATAATAAATATTTATAAAATTCATGTTAATGGTAAAATCAAACAACTAAACCTACATATATCTTAAATTTTAAAAAGAAATTAAGGGAGAACCCCAAATAAAATATAATAGACATTACCAAGATAATAAAAATCTAAACAATATAAGCAAAAATTGATTAAAATTCAATTTTTTTGTTTTATTTAGTGAAAGAAAAAGAAAAAGAGGGTTTTGCTATAAGGAGAGGTAGAACCCATAACCCCAACGAGGAAAAGAGCACATTCACCACTGAACTAAAATACTTTTTCATCAAAGCTTGCAGTACTTTCTTTGCATATCAAAATTTAATATAAACCATTACAGAAATTAAAAAAAAAGGGGACTGGGAGCCGGTTGAGGATTGATGCCATGACCTCAGTGTAACAAAAAAGAGGACAACCACCTGGGCTGGATAAATTTTTGTTTGAATTTTGTAGTATTTAATATACATGTTAAATATTTTAAACCTTTAAATTAAAAAAATATTTTTTGGTCGCCGAGGGCCCTCGCTGGAGAGGGATCCTGTGCAGCGGTGCCGCCTTGACCGCCTCAGGGATGGCCATGGCAAGGATGTTCAATAGTTACATGCAACAATATGAATGTAAATCATTGGATGTTTCACAATAATTTATTATAAACAGATACATGTTTAAATCAGGGATATGATACTTTTTGACCTTTGTATGAAGCACAACATATTGGAAATTTAACACTCAAAAGACACAATTTTATTGATCACTTATAGGTCCTAAGGGGTGATAAGTAAAGTTTAGAAGGGGAGTTGAATAAACTTTACCAACTTTTTGAGTTTAGTCCTTTTAAGAATTTCATAGTTGACTCAAGTAAGCTAAGTCCTTGGGGGACAACTATGTTGGCTTACACAACAAAGTTACTGACTCATCAGACTCGACTGAGCGGAAGACTTGGGGGACATCTAACACTTTACAATATCAATTGACTTGGTTTTTAATAGCGGAAGACTTTCACCCTTAGTTTTTGAGTACATTTTTCAACGCTTATTTTAGCAGGGTTATTATTAGTAGGCTTAAGCAATTTAACAATCAGCAGACACAAAGATAATGTAAGAAAGTAAGTGTCTGAAAGTAAATGGACACAAGCAATTATAGTTGTTCGACGATGGGGTAATTCCTCTAAAATCCACTCTTCTCCAACCCTGGGAGGAATCTACTAATGTAACTTGACTTGGTTACAAAATAGTAATCAGTCCGAGTCAGCTTTAATCACACAGCTAGCTGCTCCTAGGAGTCAGCTTCTTCACAAGACGGCTGCCCTGCTACTTCAACTTCCTTCAAACCTTTGGACTTGATCACTTAGCCCTCCAATAGCTTCAAAGCTCTGGTTCGATCTGAAACCTTACTACACCTCCTTCAACCTTGGAGAGTAGACACCTTGTTCTTGATAACAAGTTTTTCCACTTCAACTGACACTGAGTGTGTTAGATCGATTTCCTTCAAGTTTAGACTTCAGGATGTTCTTTAAATGCTTGAGAGATATTTTGCAGGTTATTTGCTTGTAATCTTAGTAATCTGGGTAACCCTCTCTCAAATGAATCCTCAGCCTTTTATAGTGCACGTTTGAACATATGCCCGTTGAAGTGATAGACATATTATTCAAACTACACTTCTTGGTCGTTGACTTGTCTTGTCTTGCAGCATTGATGGAGACCAAACCTTGAATTTAATGCTCCGCAGCATTTCCTTAAATCCTGCAGAGTTTCAGGTATATCCCATTGGCTCCTTACTTTTTGCACTCTGTTAGCAAAATAATTTTATTGTTGGCAGTCTGACACATGCCTATTTCTAGTAAAACCTTGACTTTATTTGACAACAGATATCTTTTAGTTTTCTTTGATCATGTCTGTTGTATACCCCTTTGACAATCGATTCCAATTATTTTGGAATGACATTCTTTCAGTCAGCTGACTGAGACAGCTTTTCTGTCACCTGACTGAACCTTTACTTCACTTTACTCAGTTGCCACACAATTGGGTCTTGCAATTCTTCAATTTGGTTGCCTTCGACTCAGCTCATAGAACCATATCTATTACAAGTTGAATTACATTTGAATAGGTGTGCCAACTTCCTAATCTAAGTTTTATGTGGTATCATAAAAATCTATACATAAATTTTTCCAACAATCTCCCTTTTTGATGATGCCAAAACTTAAATAAATAGCAAAATACATAGTGCGAAAAAGAAGAATGATTATATTTGAATATGTCATTTTATTGAATATATCATTATTTGCACTTTACAGAGCTTTGACAATGTATAAATAAATACAAAGTATCAAAACATTAATTACCTCAGAGCATATATAGAGTACTTACAAGTGTGTGTATTGGCAGTTAAGTAAAAATACAACATGAAGGGGTTCAACCATCTTTAACGCCTCGGCTGCTTTCTTCTTCGGTCAGCATCCTCCTCTGCTCTCCTTCTGTCATCTTCTGCTCTTTTCCTCTTCATATCTTCCTCCTCTCTCTCTTTTTTTCGTAGGCTCTTTTTGCAATAAGATCTTCCCTCTACTGTATTTCTTTCCATTCACGATCTAGCCTAGCATTTTCTTCATCTTCCCTTCTCTTGCTTCCTCATTTCTCCTATTCACATCCATGTTAGACCGTGCATCGAGCCCAACCCAGTAAATCAGCCCTTTTCTTCTAGGGATCTACATATCAAACATCTTTAGGCTTTGGCTGCGGTGGAGTACCTCTGCCTCTTCCACCTTCACCAATCCTTCCCCTTCCCCTTCCAGAGTCTGCTCTTCCTTTGGGAGTGTATTTCACGGGTTGTGCCCTAGAAGTTTTCTTACTACTCGAAGTTTGATGCTTCTCGGCTGTTTGACATAGCTCTAAACCATTTTTTCCAGTACAAGTCCCATGCCTCTGGTAGAGTCATTTCTCTAAAAATCCTTCTGATGCAAGAGTTTTGAAATTCCTCTAATGATCTTAGCTCAGATCCTTCATCAAGGACAACTTACTCCCGAGGGGCTGCAGTGTTGGGGAGTCCTTCAATAATACAGCTGGGGGACCATCGAACTTTGCCTTTAAGCTCTCTATCCTGCCATGCTGCTTCTCTTCTACCTTGGAGAAGTCAACTTCTATCTCATCTCTTGTCTTCTTGAAAGCTAAGTCAGCTTTCTCTTCAGCTGACAGGCTTTCGGGCAACTGGCTTAGGATTGAGGTGGTGACCGTGCCAAGTTGAGGGGTTTTGGCAAGTATAATCTTTAGGGGTTGATTTCTTCATCTCACTTCCACCACCTGCCCCCTTACTACTATCTTCCCCCTTTTTGGCATCATCACCAGGAGGGAGAGTCGGCTGAGAGGATACTCCTAGGATAAGATCCAGTTTCTTGTTTGTCATGTCCATCTTCTCATGACTTGCGGAGTGTGCTGTTCTAAACTCTGATCGCAGAGCTTTCATCTCAGCTGCCATCAACTTCATCACTATATGCATCACCATCATTTATGTTCTCATGGTGGCTTTTATTTTGAGAAGGTCTGCCTTATGTTGTGCTTTCAGCAACTCCATACCGGTTTTGTGCGACTGGTCTATCCTGATGATCTGATACCTCTGTCTCTGCTGAAACTTGGCATTTTCTGCTCTCCATATCACCATTTTGGAAAATAGAGACTTGAAATATGTTACTTGCTCACGCCTAAGTGCTTTCGTCTGTGTTGTCCATTCCCATATCCTCGGCATAGTCCTTGGGATATCTCCTGTGATCGATGCATCTCTAGTTGTCCAACTGCCGGTTTAGTGCTGCAAATCCTCTTTCTATAGTCTCAATTTTAGCACAAATGGCCTTAAATGCTTTCCGAAAGTCGGCTGCTTCAACGGACTGCTCCTCGGGCCACACAACATCAAAATAAAAACCAAACAACACAATGGTATGATCATATGGAGTTCCGATCTCTTCAGCATGGATGTGGACAACATATCTTGCACTCTCAGCAGTAGACTCTGTCTGCAAAGGTACTTCCGCCACAAAAAAAAGGACTCTGCAAAAAGATCTTCGGGAATATGGGAATTTCTCCCCTTCTGCTTCAGGATCTTTACCATTTTCCCTTAAGTTTGCTTCAGCTCTGTGTGCATCAACTGTCTCAGCGTCCTTAGCTTCTACTGCAGTTGTGTTACCTGCTAGGCTGACCTCGGCTATCTTAATAGCGTCGTTGGCATCAGTTGTTTCTTCCTCATGCGTTGTCTGTTCCTCAGCTGGTTCATCAGCGTCATGGGATGGTGATGGCACCATAGGGGGTGGGCCATCAACCAATGTAAATTTTGTGAAAGCAGCTTTCTCACTCGCCTTCCTTCGATGTGCCAATGCCTCCTCAACAACTGGGTCCTCTTTAGGTTTATCTTTAGGGGCGGACTCAGCTTTGTCATCTGTATCCAAGAATTCCACGGAGACATTTTTTCCTAAGAGTCATGTAAGGCACATATTTACTCGTTCTCAGACTTTTCTTGAGGGGAAGGCACTTCTTCTTCAACTTTCTTACCCATGGAAGTCTCAACCTCCACTGGGCCTTCATTACCATCAACAGTCTCAACCACTGATGGGCCTTCTACGTTCCTTCTAGTTCTGCAGTCTTAACCGCAGTAGGGTCTTCAGCAATCCCTTCAGCAAACTGAGCTACTTCAGCAATCTCTTCCAAACTTTGTTGTTCGCCAACATCAGTCTTCTTCTCTTGGTCTTCCTCGGGGACATGGTCAACTGATTCCCCCTTGCTCGTATCAGCATTCCTAGCATGGACTTGTCATTGGGAGCTGATAGATTGGACCCGAACATTTTCTTGTTCACGTGTAGGGGTTTCTCATTCCTGAGAGGAATGCCCTTCACCTCAATCAAATAACCTATCACCAGGCCATATCCTAGAGAACTTTTAAACAACCCAGCTTCATTGATGGTCTTGTTCATCACGTTCTGGCACAACTTGCCAAAGATGAACTCAGTCCAGTTCACCTTCTTCTCCTCCATGATGGCAGCCATCACAGTCAGCTTAGTCCTCGACAGCTGATTGAAACTGCCAAACTTCATGTCCACACATTTTGCTTCCACGTCCATTAGCTTGTAGTAGTCCTCCTTAATCAAAGATTTCTTCGCTGTGTAGACAGGCGTCGCAGCAGACTCTGAATTTGCAATCTCTTTCCATGCAGCAGCTAGGTTGATGTCCTTCTCTGTTATCTCCTTCAAACCAGACAAAGGCAGATGAATGTTCACAACTAAGTCCGCAGCAGTTATCTTGATGTCTGTGCTGTGGACCGATGAGCGAATCTTATCGTCGTGAACCTGAGCATTCACGTAGAACATAACCACTTCATCCAAATAAGTGTGCGAAAACTCCATCGAAAGAAACTCCTTGAGACTGGACTTCTCGAGTGTCTCAGCAATCTTCTTGGCCAGGGCTTTGTCCATCCATTATTTGACCAAGCCCTCGAAATCCATCATGGATCCTGTGCGGATTTTCTTAGGCATCTTCATGAAGTTGTACATAGGAGACATTTCAGAGATTAGAACTTGAAAAACGAACGATTGAAGAACTAGGGTTTGGTTACATAGTTGCAGAGAAAAAGACTTCTTCTTGCTTGAGAGAAATGAGAGTAGTGTGAGGAGAGAGAAAAGATATTTCTCTATATATGGGACGTGGGGGGACGGTTTTGGAATTCAAAAAGTTAAAAAATGATCAACGGTTGAGATCATATCTTGAAACTGCATTAATTTTCCCGCATTAAATGCAACAATATTTATATCCAATCATGGGTAAAACGGTTACATGTTTTTTTTACTAACACCATAATTACTGATGACGTCAGGCCTAAAACATTCCCGCTCACAGAAAACGATTGTGTTTTATCACTTAGGTCATAAATAACTCTGCTATCTTCATAAGTGACTTAACTCTGCGTCTCTCTTCACTTAATAGATACTCGACTATCCAGCTAACTCGATACAGCTGACTAGCCGTCTTGGCTGTTTCACTTTGCTAAAAAATGAAACTTTGCTGATTTTCAATACTCACTTCTTTGACTCTGCTGATTGAGTCTTCTAAGCCTCCTAACTCAGCTCAATCAATCCAAGTTCATTTTTAAGCTCTTCAAATCTTGATTCTCATAATGACTTAGTGAATATATCATCTAACTGCTTATCAGTTGATATTTATTCGAATGTGATGTCCTTCTTTTCAACATGATCTCTTATAAAATGATATCTGGCATTAATGTGATTGGTTATTGAATGTAATACTAGATTCAGAGTAATTGCAATGGCACTTATGTTATCACACATAATTAGAATCTTCTTTTCTTCTATATCATAGTCTCTCAACTGTTGTCTCATCCATAAGACTTGGGCACAACAGCTGTCTTCAGCTATGTACTCTACTTCAGCTATGGATGCAACTATTGAATATTATTTCTTGCTGAACCAAGAAACCAACCTATTTGCAAGCATTTGGCATGTACCTGATGTACTTTTTTTGTCCAGTCAACATCTAACATAGTCTGAGTCCGGGTAGCCAACTAGCTTGAATCCTCCATCCTTTAGATATCATAAGCCAACTTCTTGGCATCCCTTGAAATACCGTAGGATTCACTTAGCTGCAGTCATGTGACTTTCTTTTGGTGCAGATAGAAATCTCTAGCACATACACCAACAACAAAGGTGATGTCTGGCCTACTTGCTGTTAAATAGAGCAATGATCCAATAAGGGCTCTATATCTGGTTTGATCAACAGCTTTGCCATCTCCATCAATATCCATCTTGACTGATGTATTCATGGGAATCTTCACAGATGACTTCTCTTTCATACAAAATTTCTTCATTAAATCTCTTGTATATTTGGTTTTACTTATGAAGGTTCCATCCTCCATTTGCTTGACTTGAAGACCCAGGAAGAAAGTCAGCTCTCCCATCATACTAATCTGAAATTCTTGCATGAGATTTGAGAACTTGTCACACAGACTCTTTATTTGTGGATCCAAAAATGATGTCATCCACATAAATTTGAACAAGCAATATACTCTCCCCATCTTGAATTCTAAAGAGTGTCCTATCAATCCTGCCTTTGGTGATTCCATTGTCAATAAGAAACTGGGTCAATGTATCATGCCAGGCTCTTGGTGCTTGTTTGAATCCATACAATGCTTTCTTGAGCTTGTAGACTTTATCTCCAATAGTTTTCTGCTCATAACCTGGAGGTTTTTCCCCATAGACTTCTTCTTCCAAAAGTCCTTTCAACAATGCACACTTCACATCCATTTGATAACACAGTGAAGTTCTTGTGTGCAACATAAGCAAGAAACATCCTAATTGCTTCAAATCTTACAACAGGTGCAAAGGTTTCATCAAAATCTATGCTCTCCTTTTGGCTACCCTTTGGCTACCAGTGTTGCTTTGTTTCTTACTACATATTCTTCTTCATTCATCTCGTTTTTAAATACCCACTTAGTACCAATAACATTTTGATGGGTAGGCCTTTGAACTAATTCCCAAACTTTGTTTCTTTCAAACTGATTCAGCTCTTCCTGCATAGCTAGAATCTTTAAGCTCTATTTGGGAAATGAAACAAGTGAACATAGCTTTATGTTGAGTCCTGGATCTGGTTCTTACTGCTTCTCTAACATCTCTAATGATAAGCTCTAAAGGATGGTCTCTTAGCCGTCTAACATCTGGTTGGAGTAAGTCAACTAGATTCAGTCGCCTCGCCTAAGTTGTCTTGAATAACTTCCTCATCGTCATTCAACTGCAGACTCTTCTGAATAGTTGGCTGATTCATCTTGTCAGCTAACTCATCTGTCTTCTCCATTGACATTAGGTTCATCAAAAACCACATGGATAGCCTCTTCTGCGACCATAGTGCTCTTGTTCATCACTCTGAAAGTTTTACTCTCAGCTGAGTATCCCAAAAAGATACCTTCATCAGCTTTAACATCAAAAGCTTTCAAGTTGTCCTTGCCATTGTTGTGAATGAAGCACTTACATCCAAATATATGAAAATATCCAACATTTGGCTTCTTCCCTGGCCAAATTTCATAATAGGTTTCGGACAGTTCCATGTTGATCATACACCTATTCTGAGTGTAGCAAGTAGTATTAATGGCTTTAGCCCAAAATCTCTTGGGCAATCTAGCTTCAGCTAACATGGTCCTTGCAGCTTCCTTAAGAGTTTTGTTCTTTCTTTCAGCTACTCCATTTTGTTGTGGAGTTCTTATAGATGATAACTCACAAGCAATACCATTTTATATGCAATACTGAGTTATAATCCCAATGAAAAACTTAGTTCCTCTGTCAGACCTTATCTTTATAATGGTTTGATCTTCTCATTCTGAACTCTTCGCATCAGTTGATGGAGCTTTTGCAAGGTTTTCTTCTTTCTACACATAAAGATAGTCCATGTGTATCTTGAATAATCATCCACCACCACTAAGGTGTATTTATTTCCACTAATGCTAGCTGGTTGAACAGGATCAAATAAATCCATATGCAATAAGTGCAGTATCCTGGATGAAGAAGGACTTGGCTTATCCTTGAAAGAAGACTTTTTTTGCTTTCCCATTTGGCATGCACCACACATGCTTTTCTTCTTGTATACTGAGTCAGGTAATCCTTCCACGAGATGAATCATTGCAATCTTGTTGATTATCTGGAAATTCAGGTGACTCAGCTTCTTGTGCCACAACCAACTGGATTTAGCCGTACTCTTTGCTAGCAGACATGTGCTTGGTGTAGCAGTTGACTAATTCAATACATACATGTTTTTCTACTTCGATCCTTGTAGGACAATCTCATTTGATTTAACATCCTTGATTTGGCAAACACCCATGTTGAATCCTACACTGTAGGCCTTGTCACAGAGTTTGTTGATGCTCAGCAGATTAAAGTTGAGACCTTCAAGATATGCTACATCTGTGATCTCTAGTCCATTCTTCTTAATGGATCATATGCCTTTGATCTACACTGCAGCTTCATTTCCTCCAAATATGACTTTAGCACCTTTTACTTCCTTGAACTTTGAAATATTTTTCTTGTTGCCTATCATATATCCGGAACAACCACTATCCATGTACCAGGTTCCTTGGCACTCAGCCGTTCTTTGAACTTGCAATCAAGGAAATTAGTTTTTAGGTACCCATACTTGCCTCGGTCTTGAGAGGTTAGCACTATATGGTGATCCAACCAACCTATAGACAAATGGTTTGACTCTAAAAAGTTGCCACATATCAATTCCATAATCATAATGAACATTTGCAAATTGCTTAGGGGCTTTAGGTTCATACAACAATCTCTTTTGTCTGTATGCCTGTGTGTGAGCTTGTGCGTTTTCTTTTTTTGGGATAGTAATGAAACATTTGTGCATATTGGGCTTTGTGCCTAGGTGCATATGTGTGTTGATTATAGCTTCTTTGCCTTGGGAATGACCATTTTTGAGTCTAAGGTCTTTGCCACTTGAGCTTGTATCCCTTTGGACTTGGTTGATATCTTATTTGATTGTTCCAATCAGCACCGCACATTCCTGTCATATAATTTTATTTGCTGAAATCTCTAGGCTTTTGGTAGCTTTGTTTGGATTTTACAGAGTATTTCCTGTTTGGAGTCTGTTGATGGACTCTTCTAAATTTTGTTTCAGCTGTCCTTTTAGCATACTCATCTAGCTTTTTGCCTTTTCCTTTATATCCAATGCCAACATGGTTGCGATTGTGTTTTTGAGTGGGTGTAGGTGCAACATATGGTGCTTTGGATTTTTGGACTACCTCATTATGTGAGGATCCTTTTTCCAATACCACCCTTGGGACTTGGGCATGCACAAAGGAATTAAATACAATGCCTGTCTAGTCTCCACTTTCTTTTTGAATCATTATAAGTTTATCCAATTATTTAGATGCCTTAATGATGATGCAATCACAATTTTCAAATCTTTTTCCCTCTTTTCTGTTGCAGCTATATTTGCATAGATCTTAGCCATCTCAGCCTTTAGCTCTGTATTCTCAACAGCTATGTGACTTAGAGTACTCAGCTCCTTAGTCAGTTGTGAGTTTTGGCTTTTGAGCTAGTTTTTTTCCTCATTTAGAAGTGTGTGCGAGGTTTTACATGCTAAAAATCTTTCATCATTTTGCCTAATGAATCATAAATATCAAAATTAGAATGAGATGAGTTAGAGTGTACCTCATCTTGTTGTTGTTTGGCCATGAGGCATATCAAAGCCTCTTCTTCTGTGTCACTAGAGTAGTGTAGGTCCGAAGAGGTGGGTTGTAAGGTTTAGAAAGGGGGGGTTGAATAAACCTTACCAAATTTTCAAATTTAGTCCTTTTAAATTATTTTACAGAGTTAACTCAAATCAGCTAAGTCCTTGAGGGATAGCTAGGTTGGCTTACTTCAGCAAAGTTACCCACTCAACAGACTCGACTGAGCTGTTGTGTAACGCCCTAGAATTTCTTTTATAAAATACACAAGCATACTCCTAATTTTAACGATGAAAAGGAACATGGATAATTTAAAAATAAAATTAAACTGAGACAATTGTAGCGGAAGCAAAAATATTTCATAAATAAAATTTAACCATCGTCTAATTGTGTCAATTATGAACTGGAAAATAAAACTAATAACTTAAAACGAAGTAAATAGTTCAACATTTTTTTAAATAAACATTCGTAAATAAATCCATAGGCATTGTCATATCCACCGCTCTTAGCGCCGTCTCCTTCACCTGAAAAGTTTGTTATATGTGGGGTGAGCGACATAGCTCAGTGAAGTATAAATTGTCCAAGCTAAATACACAGATATCTCACATATGTTAGATAAATGTTTTTATCATGATTTTGATGATTATGTTCGATTTTGTTCAAATATGTTTTTAAACCAAAACTATATCCCTAAATGTTGTCTAAATACTTCCGATCAACTTAAAATGTTTTTACTATTTTTCGGAGTATTTCTTGAAGTTTATTTTCAATAAAACATTGGACAACACATTTGTTTCAGCTCGACCGGTCCGCCCTATAGGGCAACCCGTGCACTGAGTAGAGTCGAGAAACAGAAAATGGGACGTAAGAAAACAGGGCGGGCGACCGGTCAACCAGGTGGGCGACCGGTGTGGTCGACCACCGGATCGGCCGGGTGACTGTACTGCAAGTTGGATTTTTGTTCCAGGACTTCTCTGTTTCGTAAAAATCGTCAAGGCAACCGGTCACAGCTAAGGCGACGACCGTCGTCCCCCTTCGACCGGTCCCCTGTAAAAATTCGCAGAATTCACTTTCAATCTTATCTCTGCGCGACCGGTCGAACCCCATGTTTATCAAAGAAACTATCCGTTGCGTTTTCAGACAACTTTTCCCTATTTTGTGGGATTGATTTCTAACAGCTATATTGATCATTTTTAATGGTTTCTTTTGCAGCAAATCACTCCCCAAGGAGGAGCCAATGTCTGGAAATGAAAGCCAAGTCCTCTCCTATAAATAGAGGTTTCATTCAAGCAACAAGAAATAACACACAATATACAAGCAAAGAGCAATTGAGCAAACACTTTCATATATCTTGTTGTATTAGCCTAAGCACTTTCACTTGCACTTATTTGAGGTCTAGGCTTTCAATTCTTGATTACACTTGTACTCATATTGTATCAATCATTATTGAGTTGTAATCTTGATTTTGGTTATCATTCAACACAAGACATCCTTGTGAGTATTCTTGTGGTAATAATACACTTGGGTGATCTAGGTGATAGGTGTTTGAAGGTTGTGGTAATCTTCAAAGGTGTTGTAAGAGGGTTGTGGTAATCCTCAAGGTGGTGAAAGAGGGTTGTAGTAATCCTCAAGGTGTTGTATTAATTTTTGGTAAATTAATAAAACCTTTTTTTCTTTTTTAAAATCCATCCCTGAGATACTTTTGGGTGGTAGAGGATTAGGCCCTAGGTGGGTTGAACCTCTTTAAATCAACGAGTGTTGTTTATTTTCCGCATTTACATTCTTGATATCTACTCGTTGTTTCGAAAAAGAGGGTAATTTGCGAAAAATCGGCATAATCTATTCACCCCCTCTAGATTATTGTAGCCACTTGGACTAACAAGTGGTATCGAGCCAAACTCTTTGGCTAGCTCGTTCGAGTAAAGAGGAAAGATCCATGGCTACAAATGATGCTCATCTCACCACCTAGCGCCTCCACAAATAAGCCACCACTATTCGATGCCAACAACTACGCATTTTGGAAAGACCGTATGGAGTGCTTCCTACAAGGGTGCGGGTTCGACATTTAGAATGTGGTCATTGAAGGAGTTGATTAACCAACAAAGAAATCGGAAGATGGCACTTTGACTCCTAAACCTTTCAAGGAGTTTGATGAAAACGACAAAAAGCTTTCTCTCTAAACGGTAAGGCTTTAAATATTTTGCATTGTTCTCTTACCGCACCGAGTACAATCGCATAAGAGGCATAAGGTCGGCACATGAGGTTTGGGAAAAAATGGAGACAATCTATGAAGGGACTAAGAAAGTCAAGCAAGCAAGAAAGACCATGCTTGTTAAAGACTTCGAAAACTTTAACATGTATGATGGCGAAAGCATCTCAAGATGGTGGAAAGGCTTGACAATATTGTCAATCCTCTTGTGGCCCTCGGCAAGGCCATCACCGAAGAAGACAAGGTGACCAAGGTATTAAATGCACTTCCCGGGTCATGGTCCGAAAAAGTAACGACAATCACGGAGGCACAAAATCTTGAGACACTCAAGTTTGATGAACTTATTGGAAATCCGCTCATATATGAAGTCTATCTCAAGGAGAGGAAAAATTCCAAACCATCCACAAATCAATCGGTATGCAAATTATTTCTAAAGGTCTTGCTTCTTCTTCTAATAATGCATACTATGATAATGATGATGATGATGAGGAGACGGCCGCACTTGTTCGAAAATTTGCAAAATTTGTAAATAAAAATAAAGCAAGAAAACCAAGAGATAATGCTTGCTTTAAATGCGGAAAACCCGGGCACTTCATTGCCGATTGCCCGAAGCTCGATGAAGAGGAGCAAAAGAAAAGGAAGCCTTTCACAAAAAGAAGGCTCTAAATGCGGAAGTCAAAACATGGGATGAACTACTCAAAACAACCGATGAGGAAGGAGAAACCGAACACGGTCTCATGGCTATAGACGATGAAACCAATGAGGTACACTCAAACTCTTCTACTTCCTCCATAGTTGATGACTTGCAATGTGATTTTGATGAATTGCAAATTGAGTTTCAAAATTTAATCATTAAATACAAAAACTTGAAAAAGGAGCATAAGGAGATTAAAGTTGAAAAAGAAAAATTATTTACCTCTTATGAATCTCTAGACAAAGCTCATGCTCTTACTCTTACTAGAATTCATTCTCTTGAAACCGAAAAGGAATTGCTCACAAAAGAGATTGAATGTTTGAAAAATGATATGCATCGTTTCAACATAAGTACGGATAAAGTTACAAAAATTTTAGATGCACAAAGAGGTGAGCATTCCAAATCGGGACTTGGTTATAAGCCATTTCAAAGTGTTTTTAAGAAAAATAACCAAAGTCCGACTTTTGTACGTGCTAATAATTATAATACTCCTAGTTGTTTTTATTGTGGCAAAGTTGGACATTATGCTAATAATTGCAAATTGAGAAATAGCTCAAGACATGTTTGGAGACCCAAAGGTCTCAAGACTAACCCCATGGACCCCAAAATTATAGGGTACCTAAAAGAAATTCTTTTGTAGGTAATAGGGGCTATAACCACAATGGAAGATTCAAAATGGCTCGTGGACAGCGGATGTTCACGCCATATGACCGGGAGGAGAGAACTTTTTACCAACATCAAACTCCAAGAAGAGGGTATGGTCATGTTCGGCAATGGCAAAGGAAAGATTCTTGGAAATGGAGAAATTGGTAACTCTTCTTTCTCTCTTAGTAATGTTCTATTAGTTCAAGGGCTTAAGTTTAATTTGATAAGTGTTAGCCAACTTTGTGATTCAAGATATGATGTTTCCTTTAATAAAGAAAAATGCCTTATACTTAAAAATGGTGAAATTATTTGTGAAGCAAATAGAAAAGGCAATCTTTACAAAATTTGTACAAGTGATTTGGTTAGTCAAAATGTTTCTTGTTTAGTCGCCAATAATGATTTAACTAGTTTATGGCATAGGCGACTTGGACATGTTGGATACAAGAATTTGAAAAATATTTACAAAAACCAACATGTGAAAGGACTACCCAAATTGAATTTTGAAAATCTTGGCTTATGTGACACTTGTCAAAAGAACAAATTAGTTAAAAGTAGTTTTAAGCCCAAAAATGAAATTTCCACAACCAAACCTCTACAAATGCTTCACCTTGATTTGTACGGGGACATTGCTACGGCTAGTCTAAGTGGAAAACATTACACTTTTGTTATAGTCGATGATTTTTCGAGATATACTTGGGCTCTTTTTCTTACCAATAAAAACGATGCCGTTAATGAGTTTGTTAAGTTGTGTAGACTTATTGAGAATGAAAAAGAAGATACTATCAAGTCTATTCAAGCGATCGAGGTGGAGAATTTGACGGTGAATTTAGAGTATTTTGTGAAACCAAAGGATATGCTCATAATTTCTCGGCTCCAAGGACACCTCAACAAAATGGAGTAGCCGAACGGAAAAATCGGACATTACAAGAAATGAGTCGGTCCATGCTCAATGAATTTTCACTTCCAAAGTATTTTTGGGCTGAAGCCGTAAGTACCGCTTGCTATGTCATTAATCGAGTTTATATTCGTCCTAAAATGAATAAAACTCCATATGAGATTTGGAAAGGTAGAACTCCAAATATTAGTTTTTCAAGATATTTGGTTGTAAATGCTTTATTTTGAATACCAAGGATCAATTGGACAAACTTGATCCTAAGGCCGATGAAGGGATATTTATGGGATATTCAACAAAAATCAAAGCATATTGGGTTTACAATAAGACTAGTGGAGTTGTTGAAGAATCCATCCATGTTAAATTCAATGAAGCTTCGGAGTTGAAAGAATTCCTAATGATGAAAGTGATGAGGAGGATATTATTGAACAAATTGTTCAAATTGATGATCAACCGCCTACATCAAATGATCAACCGTCCACTTCAAATGGTCCTCAAGAAGATAGAGGTGATATCTCGATCTTCCCGTTGCATTGAAATTTAAGGAGATCACCCAAAAGATCTTATTATTGGTGATCCCCTTGACAAAGTGATGACTCGAGAAAATTTGCCGAGAAAGCTCTTATTTCTCAAAAAGAGCCTAAAAATGCTAAAGAAGCTATTGAGGATGAGGATTGGTTTCTAGAGATGCAAGAGGAGTTGAATCAATTTGAAAGAAATGATGTATGGAAATTGGTACCTTGTCCTCCTTCTCAAACTATTATTGGCACAAAATGGGTTTTCCGGAACAAACTTGATGATCAAGGCAACATTGTTCGAAATAAGGCAAGGTTAGTAGCTCAAGGTTATTGTCAAGAAGAAGGTATTGACTATGATGAAACTTTTGCACCCGTAGCACGTTTAGAAGCTATTCGTATTTTGCTTGCCTATTCTTGCTTTAAAAATTTCAAACTTTACCAAATGAATGTTAAATCCGCCTTCTTAAATGGTATTATTCAAGAAGAAGTCTATGTAAAACAACCTCCGGGTTTGAAAATTTTTCTAGGCCTAATGATGTTTATAAACTTAAAAAGGCCTTGTATGGTTTAAAACAAGCACCCCGTGCATGGTATGATAGACTTAGTTCTTTTATTTTACAAAATGGTTTTATAAGAGGTAAAGTTGATACAACTCTATTTGTTTTTGAAAAAGGGCAAGATTGTTTACTTGTGCAAATATATGTTGATGATATTATCTTTGGTGCTACTAATGATTCTTTATGCAAGAAATTTTCTAAGTTAATGCAAGGAGAATTCGAGATGAGCATGATGGGGGAGCTTAACTTCTTTCTTGGACTTCAAATTAAGCAATGTCAAGAAGGTATTTATATTTCGCAATCAAAGTATACAAAAGAACTTTTGAAAAAGTTCGGCATTGAAGAAGGAAGAACCGTCTCTACTCCTATGGCAACAAATGTCAAAATTGACAAAGATGAGAAAGGCAAGTCCGTGGATGAATCAAAGTATCGAGGTATGATTGGTAGTTTACTTTATTTAACCGCTAGTAGACCGGACATTCTTCACGCCGTATGCCTATGTGCTCGTTTTCAAAGCAATCCCAAAGAATCTCACATGAGTGCCGTTAAAAGGATTTTTCGATATTTGAAAGGCACCATTCAATATGGTTTGTTTTATCCAAAGAATGAAAATTTTTCTCTTAAAGGTTATAGTGATTCGACTATGCGGAAATATTGATGATCGGAAAAGTACTTCCTGGATCATGTCAATTTTTAGCGATTGCTAGTTTCTTGGTTTTCAAAGAAGCAAAACTCGTGTTTCTCTTTCAACGACAAGCCGAATATATTTCCGCCGCATTTTGTTGTACTCAACTTCTTTGGATGAAACAAACCTTAGCGGATTACAAATGCTCTTTTGAAAATGTACCTATCTTTTGTGATAATATATCCGCTATAAATATTGCTCAAAATCCGTTTCATCATAACCGTACTAAACATATTGAGATTCGACATCATTTTCTAAGGGATTGTGTTTCAAAACGTAAAATTGAGATATCCTTTGTACCATCTCAAGATCAATTAGCGGATATTTTCACAAAACCGCTATATTCCGAGCTTTTTCATCAATACGAGCTCGGTTAGGCATAATGCATATTGAATGAAGCTTACGTTTGCATTTTGCACGTTTTAAAACTTAGGGGCGAAAAATCGGATTTTTGGTTGAAAATTCGGATTTTGGAAAAACCGACAAAACAAAATGGGGTCAAGGAGTTGAGGGCAACCGTCGCCCTCAACCTCGACCGTCGGCCGCCCTAAGCTATATCTTGGCTTTTAAACGTTAAATCTTGATTCTTCATTTTAACAAATATTTGGCCATTTTTCGTCCCCTTTGCCAAATTCACTCAAATTTCATTCTAAAATGGTTTTCATGCATATTTTACACAACATGGACATCATATAGCATGATCATCATCATTATGGCTCACTCTTTCCGATCAAATGGTAAGAATTTTGCTTCTTTTACTCAATTGGGTGGAACCCTTGAGTTTTCAAGTTTCTTGAATATTTTTGATGAAATTTTCGTATGATCATGATGAGCTTGGTTGTTGTGTTGTTATGTATGATGAGTGACTGAATTGATGTTAAAATGTTTTGGCTTGAACCATCTACAAAGGTTATATACAACCTCTTCTATTTTTTAACGCACACAAGGTGTTCGATGATATGTCGCAATGAAAATTTCAACTTATACATGATTCTCTTGCTTTCAAAAGTTTTCTATACTTATTGAGATCATGTTTTGACAAACAAAACAAGCGTATGAACTCTTCATATTACATTTCTCCCATTTTCCTTGGATTATTATGCTCTAAATTGCTAAACGGTTTATAAACCGTTCCTTTGGCGCACTTTGATATTATTGTATGGTGTTTTCACCATTCTAACATTCTTTTTGATGATTCCAAAGGGGGAGAAACAGGATATTAGCTCGTTAGCTCAAGAAAAGCTAATAAAAGCTCGCAATAAGTATTGTGGACTCTAATACCTAGTCCATGGCTTGATTTTTGGACTCGGATGAAATTGTTTATAAGTTTTGTGACAGGGGGAGCTCCTTAGCTCATGATGCATTCTATATAAGCTTGTTATAGCTTGTTCTTCTTACTTATAATAATCGTTTGTTGATATGCTCATAAATAGGGGGAGCTTTGTATGAAATATTTCTAACGGATAGTTTACTCGTAAAACCGTTAATTTTAACTGGTTTTAAAATCGTCCTCAAGAAAATTGTTTTGGTTTGTAATCATCAAAAAGGGGGAGTTTGTTAGATAAATGTTTTTATCATGATTTTGATGATTATGTTCGATTTTGTTCAAATATATTTTTAAACCAAAACTATGTCCCTAAATGTTGTCTAAATACTTCCGATCAACTTAAAATGTTTTTACTATTTTTCGGAGTATTTCTTGAAGTTTATTTTCAATAAAACATTGGACAACACATTTGTTTCAGTCTCGACCGGTCGCCCTATAGGGCAACCCGTACCTGAGTTGAGTCGAGAAACAGAAAATGGGACGTAAGAAAAACAGGGCAGGGTGACCAGTCGACCAGGTGGGCGACCGGTGTGGTCGACCGGTCGACCGGCGGGCGACCTGTACCTGCAAGTTGGATTTTTGTTCCAGACTTCTCTGTTTCGTAAAATCGCTCGAGGCAACCGGTCCACAGTCTAAGCGGCACCGTCGCACTTCTTCGACCGTCCCCCTGTGTAAAAATTCACAGAATTCAATTTCAATCTTATCTCTCTGCGCGACCGGCGAACCCCATGTTTATCAAAGAACTATCCGCTTGCGTTTTTCGGACAACTTTTCCCTATTTTGTGGGATTGATTTCTAACAATGTATATTGATCATTTTTAATGGTTTCTTTTGCAGCAAATCACTCCCCAAGGAGGAGCCAATGTCCGGAAATGAAAGCCAAGTCCTCTCCTATAAATAGAGGCTTCATTCAAGCAACAAGAAATAACACACATTATACAAGCAAAGAGCAATTGAGCAAACACTTTCATATATCTTGTTGTATTAGCCTAAGCACTTTCACTTGCACTTATTTGAGGTCTAGGCTTTCAATTCTTGATTACACTTGTACTCATATTGTATCAATCATTATTGAGTTGTAATCTTGATTTTGGTTATCATTCAACACAAGACATCCTTGTGAGTATTCTTGTGGTAAGAATACACTTGGGTGATCTAGGTGATAGGTGTTTGAAGGTTGTGGTAATCTTCAAAGGTGTTGTAAGAGGGTTGTGGTAATCCTCAAGGTGGTGAAAGAGGGTTGTGGTAATCCTCAAGGTGTTGTATTAATTTTTGGTAAATTAATAAAACCTTTTTTTCTTTTTAAAATCCATCCCGGAGATACTGGGGTGGTAGAGGATTAGGCCCTAGGTGGGTTGAACCTCTTTAAATCAACGAGTGTTGTTTATTTTCCGCATTTACATTCTTGATATCTACTCGTTGTTTCGAAAAAGAGGGTAATTTGCGAAAAATCGGCATAATCCATTCACCCCCCCTCTAGATTATTGTAGCCACTTGGACTAACAACATAGGCATGCAAATACAATCCAATAGGACATAGCATAGATCTTTTGAAAAACCGTTGACATAGACAATAGGTAGCACTGCAGGGGTTCCACCTGAGGGATAAATCGATCCCGGCCCTGGCTCAATTGGGCCTAAGCAACTGTACTACACATTCATGCAAAATAATCTAAGCATGTAACAAGGACAATAAAGTTTAGAAAAACAAACCCCACCTTGAACGTAGCTTTGAAAATTAAGTAGAGTCTAGAAGTGTTGGATGCTAGCACGCCTAATCCTCGCTCGATAAATCGCCTAATAAATAGAAAATAATACTAGTCAAAACCTCAAATAATCTAACTTAAACTTAAAAACAATAATCTAAAAATCCTAATTTAGGGGCATAATAGAATATATATAAAAAAAAATTGAATTGAAGGTTGGATTGGAATCAAAATAAAAATTGGAATTAGAGGCTAATTTGATGGTTTGGGGTTGAAGGGTAATTCCGTCAATAGTGTATGGGGACCACATTCCCAAAATTCCTCCTTCTCCCTTTTTCTTCCTCTCCCATACGTACATCGCCCTCATCCTTCATCTCTATTTCTCTCTCTCACTTTCCCTCTTCTCTCTCATTTTTCTTTTTCTTTTTCTTTTCCTTTTCCCCACCTTTTCCTACTTTTTCTTTTTCCTACTACTTTTCCTATTCGGTCAACCCCCCAAACCCCAGCCTCTTTCTTTCTTCTTTTTCTTTTCTTATCTTTGTTTCTTCTTCTTCTCATCACCACATCACCGTCTCTGCTTCTCTGCTCTCGCCCTTTTTTCTTTTTTTTTCTTTCTCTTATTTAATCTTCCCTACTTCTCAGCTTCCGTCACCCAACCCCCCAAACTCTCTCTCTCTCTCTTTTTTTTTCTTATGTAATTCCCGTCAACGGCCCGGGCAGCACGGCGCGGCGGCACCGCAAGCGGGTTTGGGCGGAACTTGGTTAATTTCGGGTTGATTCAGGCAAGTTCAATTCGTGGGTTTCGATTTTGGGCAGCGGCGTATGGATTTTTGGTAATTGTTTTGGGTGTTCGATGGGTTTCGGAGTTTGGTTTTCCGGCGATGTAATTGGGAGTGGTGGTTTACGGCTGCAGCTCCTATTTCGAAATAGCATATGATGCGTTCCCTAGTATGCTCACTACCCCACCCAACTCAGGGCGTAAACCAGACACAAACCTCTTAGTCTTCTTACCGTCTGTGTCCGTCAAGGGAATAGCATATCTCGCTAACTGGTTGAACTTTCGCTCATACTCAAGCATCGTCATCATCCCTTGTTGCAGGTTTAGGAACTCTCTTTCATTTTTGTCTCTGTAGGACTCCGGGAAAAACTGTTGCATGACTAATTCTTTAAAACCAGTCCATTGCATATCAGCTCGTTGCTGGTCAGTGATGGTTCATCGGTGTGAATCCCACCAATGTTGTGCATCTTGTTTGAGCTGATATATAGCACATGAAATCCTTTGTGCGTCAGTGCACTCGATCAACTCAAATATGCCCTCCAATTCTGCTATCCATTCTTCCACAACGTGCGACTCTTCCTGTCCCGTGAGAGTCAGAGTTCTATAGCTCCCTTCCTCCAACACTGGAATTAGGAAGAGCGAAACTATTCCACCACATGTGAAGTGTTATTTGTCGGAGTCGGCTGGTTCTGTGGGTTCAAAGCACCCCCTTGAGTTAGACCCTCAACGACTGTGGCCAGGCGCGCCACAACGTCTCCCAAATTTTCTAGTGTTGAATTTGTGGCAGTCCCGGTTCTAGGGGCTCTAGGATTCATCTTATAACCCTGAATATAAAAATAAGTCAATTGCTAATTGGACAATTTTTAAGCTCATATAAAAAAATATTAAACCATAAATGATAACAAGTACTCAAGGCAATAAAAGAAAATGATCATCCATTAATCTCATTTTATTACATCGAATTCGATGATTAAAGAAACAACTGCTAGTTTGAAAATTAAAAACACAATCTAAAATACTAATGAAAGGAAAATATAAAATCCAAACATCAACGACTAAAATAAATAAAACAAATGCTGGCTAATCAAACATCTTCTTCTAGGTCTTCCTCCGGACCTTCCTTGGGCTTTTATCATAAGTAGAATCAGGTGGAGGGGCATCATCATGTATGTCTTGTTCTTCGGGCCATAAGTCAGAAATGTCCATTGTGAGTTGTACATGGTCCAACTACCACTGTCGGAAAACCGAAACGAAGTCCTCATAGCTATCCCGTGACTGAATTCCCTGGACATCATCTATCATTAGATTGTATATCTCTCTTGCTCTTCGCAGGGGTAACTCCGATAAGGTATTAATAAATTTAAGTATGCCCTGTCGATCAGATACCGAGTGACCGACATATCTAGCCTCTACCCATAATCCAAACATTGCGTTTATATGCACCCCAAGGTTATAGTTAGGTTCCCATTGGTATTGTTCATATCTCTCTATCCTTGCTCTCCTATTAACGCTAACAATATCGGACTTCCATGCTGCATCACTTCTACGAGCCATCTATATAGCATAAAAATAATTAAATTCACTAAGTTCTTTCTATTGACCATAAAGTTTACAATTAACATAATATCTCAATAGTTCAATGACATTCTATCGTGCTATGCATCCAAGAAAACTTAGCGTATTTCTTTCATTTTTCTCTTTGCAATAGGAATTGTAAAATTCATTACAATAATATTAAAACACTTTATCAATAGCATTTGACAATAGCAGTAGCAATGGCAATAGCAGTAACACACACGAAATTTACACATATTTTATATATATATATTTTTTTGCAAGGCTACAGAAAGATAGACCCGCTCTGATACCACCTGTAACGCCCTAGAATTTCTTTTATAAAATACACAAGCATACTCCTAATTTTAACGATGAAAAGGAACATGGATAATTTAAAAATAAAATTAAACTGAGACAATTGTACTGGAAGCAAAAATATTTCATAAATAAAATTTAACCATCGTCTAATTGTGTCAATTATGAACTGGGAAATAAAACTAATAACTTAAAACGAAGTAAATAGTTCAACATTTTTTTAAATAAAGATTCGTAAATAAATCCATAGGCATTGTCATATCCACCGCTCATAGCCAGCGCCATCTCCTTCACCTGAAAAGTTTGTTATATGTGGGGTGAGCAACACAGCTCAGTGAAGTATAAATTGTCCAAGTTAAACACACAAATATCTCACATAGGCATGCAAATACAATCCAATAGGACATAGCATAGATCTTTTGAAAAACAGTAAACATAGACAATAGGTAGCACTGCAGGAGTTCCACCTGAGGGATACATCGACCCCGGACCTCTTGAGGACCTAAACAACTGTACTACACATTCATGCAAAATAATTTAAGCATTTAACAAGGACAATAAAGTTTAGAAAAACAAACCCCACCATAAACGTAGCTTTGAAAATTAAGCAGAGCCTAGAAGTATCGGATGCAAGCACGCCTAATCCTCGCTCGATAAATCGCTTAATCAATAGAAAATAATACTAGTCAAAACCTCGAATAATCTAACTTAAACTTAAAAACAATAATCTAAAAATCCTAATTTAGGGGCATAATAGAATATATATATATATAAAAAATAGAATTGAAGGTTGGATTGAAATCAAAATAAAAATTGGAATTAGAGGCTAATTTGATGGTTTGGGGTTGAAGGGTAATTCTGTCAATAGTGTATGTGGACCACATCCCCAAAATTCCTCCTTCTCCCTTTTTCTTCCTCTCCCACATGTACATCACCCTCATCCTTCATCTCTATTTCACTCTCTTACTTTACCTCTTCTCTCTCCTTTTTCTTTTTCTTTTTATTTTCCTTTTCCCCACCTTTTCCTACTTTTTCTTTTTCCTACTACTTTTCCTATCCGGTCAACCCCCCCCAAACCCCAACCTCTTTCTTTCTTCTTTTTCTTTTCTTATCTTTGTTTCTTCTTCTTCTCATCACCACATCACCGTTTCTGCTTCTCTGCTCTCGCCCCTTTTTCTTTTTCTTTTCTTTCTCTTATTTAATCTTCCCTACTTCTCAGCTTCCGTCACCCAACCCCCCAAACTTTCTCTCTCTCTCTCTCTCTCTCTCTCTCTCTCTCTCTCTCTCTCTCTCTCTCTCTCTCTCTCTCTCTCTCTCTCTCTCTCTCTCTCTCTCTCTCTCTCTCTCTCTCTCTCTCTCTCTCTCTCTCTCTCTCTCTCTTTCTTTTTCTTATGTAATTCCCATCAATTAAGTGACAAATGGCGACATGGCGCGGTGGCACCGCAAGCGGGTTTGGGCAGAACTTGGTTAATTTTGGGCTGATTCGGGGCATGGGTTCCAATTTTGGGCAGCGGCGTATGGATTTCTGGTAATTGGTTTTGGGTGTTCGATGGGTTTCAGAGTTCGGTTTTTCGGCGATGGAATCGGGATGGTGGTTTACGGCTGCAGCTCCTATTTCGAATTTTTTTTTTCGGGGTTGCTTGAAATTTGAATATGACTTGGGCGGATTGGTTTAATTTCGGATTTTTCCAGTGAGATTTGTGGCTTGGGTGGTCCGACGTGTAACAGACGGTGAAAAAGAAAAGAAAGAGACTGTACCTTTTTTTTGAAGTATGAATTGGTGGCCAGGAATGAAAATAACAGAAGAATAGCAGAATATTTGTTCGTGTGAAAGAATAGTATAATTAGGGTTTTGGGTTTATATTTATAGGTTTAATTAGGGTTAATTAGTGTTTTTAATCTCCCAAGATTCTCATAGATCGGGTAGGATATAACAAGATTTGATATATTTGGAAGTTTAAAATTGGTATATTGGTATTCTAGAATACTACTGGAATGGGACTTTTTAATGGGCTAAATTGATAAGGGATCATTTTAAATGGCCTTGTTTAAACTTGGGCCTGGACAATTGGACATTGGATTTGAAAGATTGGGCTTGAATAAAAATAAAAAAAATAATTAGCCCCTAAATAAAAATAAACTAACTAAAAATCTAAAATTCACAAAATAAATTTTGGGTATTACATGTTGATAGTATAACTGAGCTGGGTCAGCTAACACTTAACTTTACAGTTGATTTGGTTTTGTTCAGCGGAAGACTTTTCACCCTTGATGTTTTAAACTTGTTTTTAACACTTGTTTTTAGCAAGGTTATTATCAATTGAGTTAAGTAATTTTAACTTAGCAGCAAATAACAAAAGTATACAAGAAAGTAAAGTGTTATAAGTGTTTATAGTGGTTCGAGGATGGGTAGTTCCTCTAATCCATTCTTCTCCAACTCCCGGAGGAATCCACTAAGTAATAGATCTGGTTACAAAGCAGTTATCAATTTGAGTCAGCCTTGATCACACAGGTGGCTGCTCCTGGTACTCAGCTTCTTCACAAAATAGTTGTTTTGCTACTACAGCTCCCTCGAACTCTTTGAATTGATCACACAGCCTTCTAACGAGCTCAAAGTTTCTAGTTCGACCTTGAACCTTACTACAGCTCCTTCAACCTTGGAGAGTACACCCCTTTAGTTCTTAAAATTGTTTCCTCTTCAACTTGATGAAGTATTCTTTCCTTCACTGAATGTGTTGGATCGACTTCCTTCGATTTTAGGCTTGAGGAATATCTTTTAAAGCTTGAGAGTATTTTTGCAGGTTTGCTTGCTTGAATTCTTGTAAAATCTGTTCAGATTGGTAACCTTCTCTCATTTGCTTCCTCAACCTTTTATAGTGCTTATTTGAAAATTTGCTCGTTGAAGAGATAGGTAATTTTCAAATAACACTTCTTTGTCATTGGCTCGTATTTTCTTGATTTGCAACTTGTGATGGTGATATTTCCTTGTTTTAATGAGGTGTTCAGCTTTTTAGTGACTTTTGTGCAACAGATTAATATCATTCGACTTGACTTGACAGCTGCCTTTACCCCTTTGATTTGAGTCAGCTCCAACCTTTTAGGAATGACTCAATTGTCTGATCAACTGGCAGACTTGGCTCTCAACTGACTTGACTGACACTTTTTCATCCTTTACTCAGTTGTCTCACAGTTGGGTCTCCTCTTCAGTCGAGTCTATAACTTCCATCTTGATTTCACACAGCTGACACACGACTGGGTCTTCACTTCTATCTTCAGTTGACTCTTGTATTTCTTCAACTTAGTTGACTTCACTCAGCTCATGCAGTCCTATCTATTACAAGTTGAATTACAAGGAATATGGGGTGCCAACTTCCTATTCTATGTTTTACAAGGTATCATCAAAATCTAAACATAAATTTTTATAAAATTTCCCGCTTTTAGATGAGGCCAAAACTTTAATAATTACAACAAAAAAATAAGTAGTGCACTAACAAAGAATATATGTGTTGAATATGTCAATTTTATTGATCATATCATTCTTGTACTTAACACATGCATTTTAAAAAGCTATTTACATTGTATACTCTATACACTGTTGTTGACGTGCTTTTTTGGTCAACATTATTTGGTTGCTCGTCCTCTTTCACTAGATAGGGTACGAGCGCCCCCACTTTGCCGAGCTGAACGAGTTGTTCGTCTGGAAGACGACTCCATCGAACCCGAGCTAGGGAAAACCGTAAGGTTGGTATTACGTTCAGACCATGTCCGGGTACCCAGACGGGATGGTCGATGGCCTTCTATAGTCCTTAAAAGAGTGGAAAGAAATATGGTTTTGGGTAGGTGGCGAGTGGTAGACTCGCCAGTGGGAGGAGAGATCGATCCTTCTCCCCTCTTCTAACTTCAGATATGATTTTCGTAAGTACACCTTGCTCTTTTCTTTCATTTATGTTCTTCTGGGGAGGGCTAACTTTTTTTTGTATGCAGGGAATCCCCCATCTGTGGGTCGCCTTTCGGAGGCTTTTAGCCCGGTCGGACAGAAAGATTAATGTCCTGGCCACTGAGGCCAGATTATCGGAGGATGGTCTGCAACCGAGACTGCCAACCAAGCGGGGGCGGCAGGCAGTTCGAGCAGGGCAGACTGGGCCATCTCCGGCAAGAGCAGGGTAGACAGGGCCATCTCTGGCGAGGCCTAGTCCTTAGGGGCAAGCGCCTTCGGTGGCCGAGCAGGCCAGACAAACCAAACAGCCCGAGAAGACCAGGGCCCGAGGTACATAAAAACACAATCCTTGAATCCCTTTGTCTTTCAATTGTCACTCTATTTCTTATTTAGTTTGCTCTGCGGCAGGCTGGGGCATGGACGTCTTCGCCCGCCTTCGTCGAGTGAGAGAGACTGCTGCTCGCGGGGCCTGGGCAACCGTGGGCGAAACTGTTGATGCTGAAGTCAAGAGCCCATATTGCAATGGAGGAGGAAGAGTGGGGTGGTGATCAATGAGCCCGGGCAGACCAAGCGGACCGGCCCAACCCCGTCGGTTCCTTCTGTACAGATTCCTACGAGGGGAGCGGTGCGGGTCTCCTCAGATGACCTGGGGCAGGAGGCCCACTTCATTCCTCCAAGCTGGGAGAGGGAGGAGGCCTATGAAATGGTGGCCGAGTCGCGGCCTCGGACATTCGTGGAATTCGCAAAGTGTTCCACACCTACTGAGGATCAGGTCGTTGAATCCCTGCCGGAGGCTGGGCGCGCTGCGAGGGATTTATCGGCCCGTGCCTAGATGATGGGGGTCGAATAGTTTTTCCAGGAGACCGGATGGGAAGAGCAGATCCAGTACTCCATGGGATTGTCCGGTAGGATCATCGGCATCCTGTGGCATGCAATTGGGGGAGCCCGCGACCTGGAAAGGCGCCATGCCGCTCTCCAGGATGCTCATGCTACCTTGCTTGGTGTCTGAAGTCATTGAAGACCCAAGCTTTGGAAGACTTGGCCAGAGCCGATGCTGAGAGGGAGTCCGCCGCGAAGGCTAGGGCTGACCTGGACTTGGCACGCAAGGCCGATGAGGAGCTTCGGGCTAAGGTTGTTGAGCTGGAAAGGGCGGCCTCCGCTTAAGCCGGGGAGATGGAGAGGCGTGAGACCGAGGTCCAGAGGGAGTTGGGAGAAGCTTCCAAGAAGCAAGTGGAGGAGGTTCGGGTAGATGTCATTCGGGCCTATAAGGACTCTAAGGAGTATGCCTTCATGCTAACTTGTGGGCATGCTGCCAGTATTGGGGATATCCTCCAGGACCTTAAGGAGGGAAAATCCGTGGCCGAGCTAGAGAAGGAGCTCGACCAGTTGAATGCAGATCTTGATGCTCTCCGCCCTCGGTTCCCTGATACCGCTAATGAGTAGGGTGCTCCCCCAATTGAAGAAGTGGCCTCCAGCGAGCCGGTTGAAATCTCTACCCCCACTGGGACCCATCCTCCTGCCTCCTAGGATGTTTTTTTTTCTCTTTGCTTTCTGTTTTTTGAATTTGGCCTCGGGCCTTGTATGTACTTGACCACGGGCCCCCACTGTAAATATTTCCTATGAATGAAACTTTCTTTTGTCATTTTTTTATTCTGCTGTATTTGCGCTTTCCAAAATTTTCGCCAAGTGTTGGGCTCGACTTTCTTTCAAATAGATGTATGAATGGTAAACTAAGTGGTGGGCTGAATCCCTGAATATCCCTTTCAGTTGGTTTTCCTGAATAGATATACTGACAAAAGTAAGTGTTAGTAAGTGTTGCGGCCGATTTTGACCAAATATTTTGTAAGAAATTTCTAAGTATTGTGCTCGGTTCTGACCCAGTCTTTTCAGTGGAATCATTTCCAAGTTTTTGTGCTCGGTGCATGGCCGAGTCTTTTTAGTGGAATCATTTCCAAGACTTTGTGCTGGGTGCGTGGCCGAGTTTTTAGTCGAATCATTTCAAATATTTTGTGCTCAGTGCGTGGCCAAAAGACTTTTTAGTGGAATCATTTCCAAGATTTTGTGCCTGGTGCGTGGCCGAGTCTTTTTAGTGGAATCATTTCCAAGATTTTGTGCTCGGTGCGTGGCCGGGTCTTTTTAGTGGAATCATTTCCAAGATTTTGTGCTCGGTGCGTGGCCGAGTCTTTTAAGTGGAATCATTTCCAAGATTTTGTGCTCGGTGCATGGCCGAGTCTTTTTAGTGGAATCATTTCCAAGATTTTGTGCTCGGTGCGTGGCCGAGCCTTTTTAGTGGAATCATTTCCAAGATTTTGTGTTTGGTGCGTGGCCGAGTCTTTTTAGTGGACTCATTTCCAAGATTTTGTGCTCGGTGCCTGGCCGAGTCTTTTTAGTGGAATAATTTCTAAGATTTTGTGCTCGGTGCATGGCCGAGTCTTTTTAGTGGAATAATTTCTAAGATTTTGTGCTCGGTGCATGGCCGAGTCTTTTTAGTGGAATCATTTCCAAGATTTTGTGCTCGGTGCATGGCCGAGTCTTTTTAGTGGAATCATCTCCAAGATTTTGTGCTCGGTGCCTGGCCGACTCTTTTTAGTGGAATAATTTCCAAGATTTTGTGCTCGGTGCATTGCCGAGTCTTTTTAGTGGAATCATTTCCAAGATTTTGTGCTCGGTGCATGGCCGAGTCTTTTTAGTGGAATCATCTCCAAGATTTTGTGCTCGGTGCGTGGCCGATTCATTTTAGTGGAATCATTTCCAAGATTTTATTCTCGGTGCGTGGCCGAGTCTTTTTTTGTGGAAGTCTAGAGCTCACAGAATATCAGATGAAAAGATAACTTCATTTCAGTCACCCTGGGTTGACAGGAATCATATTGAGCCTGTTATTAACACTTCAGAACATCTCCACTGTGTTGGAGTAACATTTAGGAAAATGGATCAAGTAAAATGTACAGAAATCCCAGGCTTTACTGATAGTATTTCTTCAAGTAGGTTACATTCCATGGATGATTGAATTTTTCCCCACTTAAATATTCGAACTCGTATGCGCCATTTGACAAAGCCTTGATGATTTTGTACTCGCCTTCCCAGGTTGGTTTTAATGGAGTGGGATCGGCTCCAGTAACTTTCTTTTAAACCAAGTCACCGACTAAAAAATTCCTTTCTTTCACCTTCGAGTTGTAGTATCTTTCATACGAATTTTGCCTTAGTTTTAGGCAAGCATTTGAGCAGTGGGACTGAATATCCACGCTTATATAGGACACCATCCACCAGGGTATACCGGGCTTCCCTGGATCTGAGAGTGCGGGACTTAGCCTTATCTTCCGGCTGGATCCCATGTTCCAAGTATTGAAAAATTTGGGTCATCCACGTTGACTCGGTTCCTTCATTAGCATTCACCCTATTGATGTTTAGTGATGTGGTAGACAATTGAGTGACCAAGACCTTTTCGATTAGGTCGGCCCCCGAGCTGGATACCAGTCGGGCCAAGGCATCTACCTGTGCGTTCTCACTCCTAGGGATGTGTACCATTTCTGCCTTGAATGGTGAGATTCTGCTTCTCGCGGGCTCCAAATATCGGGTTATCTTTGGTTCCGTTGCTTCATAGTTTCCGTTAATATTATTTACCACCAATTGGGAGTCGCTATTGATGAGCAGTTTTTTCAATCCCATGGAGGCTGCCACTCTAATCCCATCAGTAATGATTCGTACTCGGCATCATTGTTTGTTGCCGAGAAATTGAATCGGACAGCCTAGCAGAAGCATTTATTTTCTGGGCTACTTAAAACAATCCCTGCTCCAACTCGGTCTGTGGTGGAAGATCCATCGACAAACAGTTTCCATTCTTCTTCGTAACCAAATTCCACTTGGATGGGTGGGGTGAATTCTGTGATGAAGTCCGCTAGGGCTTGTCCTTTCATAGATGTTCGCGGCTCGAATACGATTTAAAATTGGCTGAGCTCGATGGCCCATTTGATCATCCGCTGAAGTGTCGGTCGGTGTAAGATTTTCTTTAATGGGTGCTCGGTCAATAATATGATCTTATGTTCCAGAAAGTACATCCTTAACGTGCGTGAGGAGATGACTAGTACGTACGTTAGTTTTTCCATTGGGGTATCGTTGCTCGACATCGTGTAGGGCTTGACTGACATAATAAACTGGATGTTGGGATGAGCCATCTAGCCAAAGGATTACCAAGCTGACGGTGTATTCAGACACGTTGAGATACAAGTACAAGTTTTTGCCTCGGGTTTGCTTTTGTCGGATAGGGATTGTCGTCGGTGTTGTTTGAGCGCATCGAATGTTTCTGCGCTTGGTTGGTCCATTCAAAGCTCTTGTTCTTTTTGATTACTTCGAAGAATGGTATACACTTGTAGGTTGACCTTGAGACGAACCGGCTCAGAGTGGCTAGGCGCCCGTCAAGCTTTGTACCTTTTTTCTTGAATTAGGTTATTCTAGATCGATTATGGCCTTGATTTTGTCTGGATTGGCCTCAATTCCCCTCTGGCTAACCATGTATCCTAAAAACTTTCCCGAGCCGACCCCGAATGTGCATTTTTTTGGGTTTAACATCATTTTATACTCACGTAAAACTTTGAACCTTTTATTGAGATCGCGTAGGTGATCGATAGCGGATAGTGATTTTACAATCATATCATCTACATAGAGGTCCATGGTGTGCCCTATTAGTTTCTGAAACATTTTATTGACTAACCTCTGATAGGTTGCTCCATCATTTTTCAGTCCAAACGACATCATTTTGTAGCAGTAGATCCCTCTAGCCGAGTAGAAAGAAGTATTCTCTTCGTCATCCTGATGCATTCGGATCTGGTTATAGCCAGAATATGCGTCCATGAAGCTCATCAACCCATGACTGAGGTTGCATCGACCATGTAGTCTATGTTCGGGAGAGGGTAACTGTCTTTGGGGCATGCCTTGTTTAGGTCTGTGCAATTGACGCAAAGGTGCCACGGTCCACTGCTCTTCTTCACTAGTATGGGGTTGGCTACCCACCGTGGGTAGAGTGCCTCCTGGATAAATTTGTTATTCAAGAGCTTACTGACTTCAGCTTCCAACGTGACATGTCTGCCCGGGCCTAATTTTCTTTACTTCTTGATCACCGGTCGGTAGGTCAGGTCGATGTTTAGTCAGTGGCATACATGTTTGGGGTCAATGCCTGGCATGTCGGCGTGGGTCCATGCGAAGACGTCTAGATTATTGCTTATAAATTCAATGAGCTTTGATCGGAGTGGTTCTCGTAGGTTATGACCAATCCTGAGTTGCCTCCCCCTGTCTTGCTTATCGATATCCACCATGTAAACCTCCTTTACTGGCTCGGCATGCTTTCGCTTCTTGCTCTGTCCTTTCTTTTTCTGGAGCAATTCTTCTTCTATCGGCACTTTTTTGGGTCGTTTGTCCTGGTTGGGTTTGGCCTCGGTAATTTGATTTCCTGACCTAGTGTTGGGCTTGGCCTTCCCAGTATGTTCGAAGTCTACACTCACCGTTGCTTCATCAGACTTCTCGTCTTCCAAAAAATTTATTTCCACGGGTCTGATCTTCAGAGAGCATTCTCAAGATTCTCTCTGATTCCCTTTGTGAATTCCTTTTCCGCATGAGGTCGGAAATTTGATGCAGAAGTGATGTACCGAGACAGCTGCTTTCAAGTGGGAAAGTAGAGGTCGGCCGATGATGGCATTATATTCGAGTCTGAATTTCTTATTTTTAATGTGGTGATGATGGTCCTCTTACGCGTTCCCTGAATCCCAGAATGCTGTCATTGCATGGCTTTATGTAGTTGTCATCTACGTTTAGTCTACGGAAGGCCCAGATATAAATGACTGTGGCGTAGCTGCCTGAGTCAACCAAAATCTTGTGCACGGGGATGCCCAGGATAGGAGCCGTGATTACCAGAGGTTCCGAGTGCGGGTGCACTAGCTGATCAGCATCCTTGTCGGAAAAGGTGAAGATGCGTGGGTTAATGTGTTCTTTAAAGCCACCACCTCAGCTCTAACTTCTTGGTATGCCATATAACCGGTCGTGGTGTTGTCCGCAAATGGCCTAAACCCGGACCCTGGCCCAGAAGGGGCGTCCCTTTTTGTATCGCTTTAATGATTTTGGTGTCTATGCTCGGTGGGAATGTTGCCCATGGCCTCCTTGGCAAATATATGTCTTTCTGCTCGGACGAGAAATTCTTGAAAAGTACTTGCCCCCGATTCGTGGATGGCGTAATTAAATTGGGTTCCCGAGGCGAGCCCAGCCATTGCAACGATGACCATCGCATCATCAGATACTGGTTCCATCTCACGGATTTGTTTGTTGAAATGTACGATGTAAATCTATAATGAATCATCTCTGTCCTGCTTTATATTGACGAAAGAGTCCTTTGGGGCCGCGCGAACTTTCGAAGCAAGATAATGGGTGTTGAAGGCCAGCATCATATCATTCCACGAATGTATACATCCCAGTGGTAGAGTTCGAAACCAATAGCGGGCCCGGTCGCCCAACAGCAGAGGGAAAGCTCGACAGAGGATGGTGTCACTCGGGCTGTATAGTTCCATCCATGCCAAGTATTTGTGGATGTGGGTTGTAGGGTCAGTATCCCCGTCATATAGTCCAATCTGGGGGACTTTGAATTTGGTTGGGATGGGAGTTGCCAGGATATAGGGAGCGAAAGGTGACGCCACACTCGTTCGTCTAACAGTGGGGCTTGGGTGTTGTTGAGCCCCCTCATGCGTTTCCTCTAATTCGTTGAGACATCTCCGTAGAAAGGTGATTTCTGCTTCTCGATCATCAATCGGGCTGAGCCCTTGGGCTCGTTTAAGCTCAGACACTCTCGGTCTTCAGGGAACTGGAGTCTCAAATTTATTGACCGTGGGGTTGTTCCCGAGCCGGATCCAGTCCCAGGCATCCTGCAAATACAGAACGTGCTCGCTGAGGGCAGAGCGGCGGGGACGATTCGGCTACCACGCTATGTTCAGGGGGGTGTTTGTGCTGCCTCCTCATGTGTTGTCTGTTCTCGGGTTGTGGACCTCGAGAATTGGCCTCCTGGTTGTTCGGGTGTATCGGGGTTTGATTTTGAGCGTTTCTTAAGGGATCCGCCTGAGGGGGATTTGCTTGGGGTTGAGGTGGTATTTGAGGTTGTGGGTTCGCAAGAGCTTGAGCCAATAGTTGGTTTATATGCTTGCTGGAGGAAGTTAGGGTCAGTGAAAAGCTGCAGTGATAGGTGACCCAATTGTAACCCCGGTTCCTGCTTGAGGAGCATTTTGGCCATTCGTATTTTGGCCAACTTGAGTTCCCTGAGGCAGGTCATCATTCCTCTGTAGATTTCTTGAGTTCTCACTCATTTTCTAGAAAAGAAAACAGGTGTTGATTTTGTTTTTTGGAAAGACTTAGGCAGCTAAGAGAATATTACTGTTTTTTTTGGGAGCCCTCCTTCTAGCGCCAATTTGTTGATGTGTTTTTTTGGTTAACAAAGGAAAACAGGGAGTTTTAATACCGTGGGGGAGTATTTTGAAATTAAAGACAACCAAACAAGGGCTAATTCGGCCTCTTTATTAATTTTAGCCAAGCAGAACGTGTCTGGTCCGCTCACAGTTTTACAACTTGGTTTTTTGGTCTTTCTTTCACTCTCTTTCATACTCTCCTATTTTCTGTCTTTTCTTATCTGTTTTTCCTCTGTTTCTCTTGTCCCGTCCCTCCCATTACAATCCATTTGGCCCCTTTTATACCCAATCATGGGGTAATAATTATGATATTGTATTGATAGTGGGACACTTGTCCATTGTAGGTTGTATCTGTAGGGGGTATCTTTTTGGCTGATTGGTTGCTATATATTAAGATATTGGTGCTACTTCCGGCGCGCGTGGGGAGTAGCTAGGTGTTGGGAGAATCTTGTTGACCTTGAGGAAATATTACTGCTTTTGAGGGACTATTTTATTTTGGTCTGTCTTCCTTTGACCGCTTGATCGACGCGTCATCCGGGGTCGCTTTGCCACGCGTGTTACGCTTCGGCAGGTGCTCGTTTGAGTACCTGCCAGACTTTTGTTCTACCAGGCTGAGCTCGGTTTGTGCCATGTCCTCAGCTCGTTAGCTTTCGTCATTTAGCTCGGTCGCTTATGTCACCAGAGTCGTCCTGGACGGCTGGCATCATCATTAGCTGAATGGCCGCGTGGTTTTATTTTTGTTGAGCTCGCCTTGGGTGTCTTTGTTATTCCTTTGTTCAACTTGGGTGTCATGAACTGTATCTGAGTTATACTATCTATTTCATTGTATCAGAGCTTCTTATTGTACTAAAGTACAACAGGTATCGAGCAAGGATAAAAATGATATTACAAGAAAAACTTACAAAACTTGTTTTTACAATTAAGTAAAATACACTGAAGGGGTTTCAACCGTCTTCAATGCCTCAGCTGCTTCCTTCTTCTCTCAACTTCTTCAGCTCTTTCCCTCCTCTTCTTCTCAAAAGCTATTTTTGCAGCAGGGTCTTCCCTTCGCTGCTTTTCTTCCCACTATCTATTTACTCTTTCATTCTCAGCCTCTTGTCTTCTTCTTGCCTCCTCATTTCGCGCTCCACTTCAATGTTAGCAAGAGCATCAAAACTAGCCCAGTAATTGATCCCTTTCTTCTGTGGATCAATGAATCTTGTATCTTTAGGTGTTCGCTATGGTGGAGTGCCTCTGCATCTTCCACCACTTTCAAACATTTTCCTCCCTCTGTATGACTCAGCTCTGCCTCTAGAAGTGTACAGTACGGGTGTCTTTCCAGTCGAGTGACTACTGGAACTCTGCTGCATCTCAGTTGATTTGCACAAATTGAGTCCTTTTTCCCAGTACAAGTCCCATGCCTGCGGTAGAGTCATGTTCTGGAAATAACCTTAAGCTTCTAGAGTTTGAAACTCCTCTAGTGATCTTGTTTCGGATCTAACATTGGGCATCGTGATTTCTCTAGGGGTTTTATAGCTGGGGAATCTTTTAGTAATCCAGCTGGGGGGCCTTCAAATCTTGCTTTGATGTCTATGATGCACTCGGAGTGCTTATCAGCTACCTTATTGAACTCAGATTCCATGGCTTTTCTCGACTGCTTGACTCCCATTTCAGCTTTCTCTTCTATAGTTAGCTCCTTCGGTAGTCTGCTGAGAATCGAAGTTGTCACTTCACCTTGTTGTGGGGTCTTAGTAAGAATTATTTTCAAAGGAGGTTTCTTCAATGAACTACCTTCCCCCTTGCTTGCTTCCCTTTTGCTTCCTTCCTTATCACTCCTCTGCCCTTCCTTTAATTCCTTCAATTTCTCTTCCCTCTTTTTGGCATCATCACCAAAGGGTAGAGCTAAGTTTGGGAACATACCACTCAAGAGGAGATCAATCTTGTTGTTCGTGGAATCATGATTTTCATGGGTCTTGGAGTACGTTTCTCTGAATTTTGATCTCAAAGCCTTTAACTCAGCTGCCATCAGCTTCATTTCTGTCTAGAGCACCTTAATCTGCTGTTCAACATTGGCCTCCATTCTTGCAATTTTAGATTAGTGTTGAGTCTTGAGAAACTCCATATCAGACCTATGTGATTCATCAATCCTGAATATGTGGTCCCTTTGCCTATGCTAGAACTTGAGGTTATCTAAGCTCCAGATCACCATTTTCGCGAATAATGATTTAAAGTGGTCACCTACTCACTCCTCAATGCCTTGACCTATCCAACCCATTCTCGAATTCTCAGTACAGTCCCTCGGATGTCTCCAGTGATTGTAGCATCCCTATTGTCTAGCCTTTGGTCCAATGGTGCAAAGCCATGCTCCATATTTTCTATCTCAGCATAGATGGCTTTAAAAGCTTTTTAGAAATCGGCTGTCTCCACGGACTGATCCTCTGGCCATACAACATCGAAGTCAAAACCAATAGGCACCATAGTAGTCTCAGCTGGAGTTTCGATTTCTTCTAGAGAGATTTGGACATTGTATCTGTCACATTTCGCAGCTAACTCTGCTTCAAAAGGATTTGTCTTCAAATGGAAAATATTCCAGAAATAGATCTTCAGGGAAGATAGTATATCCACATCTTTGGCTTATGGAGCCTTTCCCTTTTCTTTCAATATGTTCTCAGCTCTATGTGACTCAGTTGTTTCAGCGTCATTAGTATCTTGAGCAGTGCTGTGTTAGCCTGCTGAGTTGACTGGTCCTCAGCTGTCTTAACAGCTTCCTCGGCATCAATTGTTTCTTCTTGTTGAGTTGACTGGTCCTCAGCTGGCTTATCAACTTCATCAGAGTGTGATGGCGCCATTGGAGGTGCCCCATCAACCAAGATAAACTTTATCAGAGCAGCCTTATCACTGACTTGGCTCCGTGTTGCCTGTGCATCCTCATCAGTTGTGTCCTTGTTAGATGTATCAATGGGACTGGACTCGGCTTTATTATCAGATTCAAGGAATCTAGTATCAATATTATCCTGGGAATCATGAAGGGCGCAGATCTTTTCTTCTTCTTCAACAACCTTCACATGAGGAGCATGATCTTCCTCAATAACTTTCTTTCCTAGGGAAGTGTCAACCTCCTCTAGGCCTTCATTACCCTCAGCAGTCTCAACTGCTGATGGGACTTGTACATCCCTGTATGTAGTCTCAACCGCAACAAGGTCTTCTACAATTGTCCCTTTAGTAGACGGAGCTGCTTTGCGATCTTCAATTGCATTCGTTAGAGTCTTAACTCCTTGGATTGCACTTTCAGTGCTAGGAGTCTCAACTCCCATGGCCTCAGTTCCATCCTTTGCCTTAGTTGCTTTAGCAACATCATCGGCCTGCATTGCAGTTGAAGTTTCAGCTAAGACAGTCTGAACTGTCTGATCTTCGTCAACTTCACTCTGATGAACGTTAAGATTCTCTCATTCGCTTCTAAACTCCATAGATGGTTGGTGTCCCACAACATCCTCTGACTTAGCTGTGGTGGCTTGAGTTTTCCCCTCAGCTGGCGCACCAGCAGAGTTTTGAGAAGTGGGGTTACTCAAAACCTGAGACCCAGCTGTTATTCCAGTTGAGTGTTCAGCCGTTCGGGCTGGTGTCTCAACACCTTCTGCAAGAATTGGATTGGCTAAGGTGCCCGCTTCATCACCTTCCTTAGGGTCATCGCAAGATTTCCTGGTACCATCTTCTTCAGAGTGCACATGTGATGTGGTTGCTTGGATGTTCTTCACCATCTCCATTATGTCAGGACTAAGGGTAATCATGAAAGATGAAGATTCCCCAGGTCCCCTACTCATTTGTTGCTCGTGCATCTCCTTGGATTCCCTTATTACTTGTCACTACAGTCAGATGATTCTAGGGCATGCTCAGGTGCATATGTAAACGGGCAAGAGTGGGGCTTTTGCGCTTCAGCAATGGCCTTAGCCGTTGCAGCTTCACTTATTTTAACATCTTCCTTGATGGCGGTCAACATATTTGCACATCTGTCATCATCCAGTGCAGAGCGTACATCAACTCCCAAAAAGGTATAGGAGGTATTCTTCCTCCTCAATGAATTATGGCTGTTGAAACAGGGATCTGGCTTCACTTAGTTTCCATGATCTCCATATCTGTAACATTTCCCTAATCTCAGGGTATGCAGGACATAACATTACAAAATCATCATCATCTCCTTCTTCCTCTTGAATAGGTGCAAGTGGAGCATGTTCCTCCTCAGGTGTCTTGGCATCAGCCTAAGGGGACTGAACAGTTATCTCTTCGGTTGGTCAATTGTGTTAGCTCCATGTTCTTCAGCTATGTCTCGAACAGTGTATCTTGTACAATCTGATGATTCACATCAGCAATCTTCTCGACTTCTGTGGTGATCACTTCACCATCTCCAACTTCTTGAGACTGCTCCTCTTGAGCTTCATCGTCTCCTTTGTTGGCTGAGTGCCAGACTCAGCTGGCTTCTCAAGCTTTGATTTCTTGAACAACCTTCTTCTGTTTGTTTTAACAAGAGGAATTTCTTACTCTTCAGCTTTCTCGATGGCTTCTGGCTCCACCGTCTTTGTCGTCTTCCCTGCAGCTGGCTTGCGAGGCACAACTGAGCGCTTCTTCTTCACAACCAGAGAAGGTGCAGTTGTATCCTTCTCGGTCTCGGCTGCTGGGGCAGGTGCAACATCTGACACGGCAGCAGGGGCAGGTGCTTGGGTGGACTTGGCTGCTAGGGCTGATGCATGCTTAGGACTGGCTGCAGGGGCAGGTGCTTTCTTAGCTACAACAACTCTCTCTTTTTCTTTTGAGTCGGCTTCGGAGAAGAAGCTGGAACGGTTCCAGTTGTGTCCTCGGGGGCCAGATTAGCTGATTCACCTTCGCTAGTGTCAGCTCTTCATGCATGTGCTTGCCTCTGAGCACCAGATAGATTTGCTTTGAACATCTTCTTGTTGACATGGAAAGGATTTCCATGCCTAAAAGCAATCCCCTTCACCTCCATGAGATGGCCAATGACCAGGCCTATCCCAATGAGCTTACAAATAGACCATCATCAGTAATGGTCTTGTTTAGAACGTTCTGGCAGATGCGGCTGAAAATGAACTCAGCCTAGTTGACCTTTTTTTCCTCCATGATCGCAGCCATTACGATCGGTTTTGCCTGAGACATCTGATTGAAGCTGCCAAATTTCATGTCCACGCATTTGGACACGATGGCCATGAGCTTATGATAGTCTTGTTTGATCAAGGACTTTTTGACTGTGTAAACAGCCTTAGCAGCTGACTCTGGCTTGGCGATCTCCTTCCGTGTCGTAGCCAGGTTAACATCTTTCTCAGCTATCTCCTTTAGCCATTCAGAAGGAAGATGACAATGCTCAACTAAGTTCGCAGCAGTTATTTTCATGTCCTTGTTGTGGACTAATGATCTTATCTCCCCATCGTGAATCTCAGCATTCACGTAAAACATAATGACCTCCTCAGAGTATGTGTGCAAGAATTCCATCGTGCCGTATTTTTCCAAATTTGCAGCAATCTTTTCAACCAGGGCTTTATCATCTCCCTGTTTTAGCATCCCTTCAAAATCCATAGTCGAGCCAGAGTGTATTTTCTCGGACATTTTGACAAAATCATAGGTAGTAGCCATTATTTTGAAACATAATCGGTGAATAATACACATAATGATGCTTGAATAAACTTAGGGTTTTGTTGCTTTGCAGAGAAAAACATGAACTTTGCTTTTTGGAGAAGAGAGTGTTGTGAGGAGAGAGAAAAATGGGTTTTGGTTTTTATGGGACATGAAAGAACGATATTTAGAATTTGAAAAGCTTGATAAAAATCAACAGTCAGGATTAAGCCTTTGAAATCTCATTAATTTCCCCGCATTAAATGCAACAACATTTATATCCAATCATAAGCTAAACGTGTGCAGTTTTTGTTCTGACACAATAATTACGCTGACGTAATGCCCAAAAACATTCCCGCTCGCAAAAACGACTGCGTTTTGTCACTTAGCTCATAAATAACACAACTATCTTCAAAAAGTAACATAACTCTGCTTCTCTCTTCACATAATGATAACTCAACTGTTAGCTAACTCGATACAACTGATTTCCCGACTTGGCTGTTTCATTTCTCTTTTCTTTGTCTCTACTGATTGAGCCTTCTGAGTCTCCTAACTCATCTCAATCAAACCTAGCTCATTTTTAAGCTTTTCAAATCTTGATTCACATAAAGGCTTTGTGAATTTATAAGCTAACTGCTTATCATTTGAGATGTATTCCAAAGTGATGTCTTTTTTTTCAACATGATCTCTTATGAAATGATATCCGACATCAATGTGTTTTGTTCTTGAATGCAATACTGGATTCTGAGTAATTGCAATAGCACTTGTATTAATCACACATAATTGGAATTTCTTTTTCTTCTACATCATAATCTCTTCGTTGTTGTCTCATCCATAGAGCTTGGGCACAACAGCTGCCCGTAGATATGTACTCTGTGTTAGCTATGTATGTAGCTATTGAATTATGTTTCTTGCTGAACCAAGAAACCAATCTATTTCCAACTATTTGACAAGTGCCTGAAGTACTTTTCTTGTCCGCTCTACATCCAACATAGTCTGAGTCTGAGTAGCCTACCAGCTTGAATACTCCATCCTTTGGATACCATAAGCCAACTTCTTGGCATCCCTCCAAATACCTCAGGATTCTCTTAGTTGCAGTCATGTGACTCTCTTTTGGTGCAGATTGAAATCTAGCACATACACCTACAGCAAAGGTGATGTCTGGCCTACTAGCTGTTAAATTGAGCAATGATCCAATGAGAGATCTATATCTAGTTTGATCAACAGCTTCGCCATCTGCATCCATATCCATCTTTATTGAAGTGTTCATTTGAATCTTCACTGATGTCTTCTATTTCATACCAAATTTTTTCATTAAATCTCTGTTATTTTTGGTTTGAATTATGAAGGTTCAATCCTTCATTTACTTGACTTGAAGTCCTAAAAAGAAAGTCAGTTGTCTTATCATGCTCATTTCAAACTTCCCTTGAATGAGGTTTGAGAACTTATCACACAACTCTTTGTGTGTGGATCCAAAGAAGAAAACATCCACATAAATTAAATTGTTTTATAGTCTACAGAACCGATTTTAAAAAACATGGGCTCTGATACCACTAAATGTAGCGCCCTTTCTAACTTACTTGAATATTAATGCGGAAAATAGGCAATTAAAATAGAAGTACTTAAAAATACGGGATGATAAAAATCTCACTTCGTTTGAAAACTTTGTAGCGGAAATAAATGCTAATTGAAATAATTACTTGTCCAAAACAATCATATAGAAAATAAAATGACATTCAATGTTTAATAAATTAAAAAGTCGAAACTTTAAAAATAAAATATCTAATTCCATTGACATGGGTTCCCCGAGTCACTGCGCCCAACCATCTCCTTCCTCTCCTGCATTCTCATCTGAAAAATCCAACATTCGTGGAATGAGCTAAAGGAGCTCAACAAGTAACCTCATGCATGAATGCATGCCTAATGCAATATCTTTAACTTTTATAACTTAAAAAGAATTTAAATTTTTCTTGCTTAAAACTTTCCTTTCATTGCTTAAAACTTTCTTTCGCATAAAACTTTGCTTTTCGTTGCATGAAACATTCTTAGGACGCGAGCTCACTTGGTAACACATTGTTCTAATCAGGGTCGCAGTGGGCCTTGTTATTGGAACCCGTGAATATTTTGCCCGAAGGCCCATTTTCATTCATTTTGCCCGAAGGCCTTTTTCCTTAAACATTAACATTAGCCCCAAACGGCACATTGTCGAACGGCGGTCCCCCGCGCCCATTTCCCACTCACTCCAGCATCATAGAAGAATGTGCACCATTTCTTTTGGAAAAATAATATTAATATAAACCTTAAAACTTGACTTGACTTAATCTTATCATGCTCGTGAAATGATATGAACATACATTAACATGATGCATGAACCTAAGTGATGCAACTATTTATTAGAAACAAGGATAAACGTAAAAACATATCATAATAATTAAATCACACTGATTAGCAAACATATTAAAAGTAAATATGACATCAAACATGTAAATGAGGATAAACATACATTCACATACTCAACATTAATTAGGAAAAACCTTACATTCGATAGTTAGGGAAAAACCCTACTTTCAACTAGTTAAGGAAAGCACTACATTCAATTAGTCCAGAAAACCCTATATTCATTTAATCCAGGGAAAACCCTACATTCAATTGGTTAAGGGAAAAACCTTACATTCAATTAGTCAAGGGAAAAATCATAATTTCAATTAGTCAAGGGAAAACCCTAAATTCAATTAGTTAGGGAAAAACTCTTCATTCAACTAATTAAGGGAAAACTATTCAAAACTATTTCGGGGAAAACTCTACATTCAATTCATCAAACCTCTTTAGGAAAAAAACCCTACATTCAAATAATTAAGGGAAAGCCCAACATTCAATTATTTAAAACCATTTAGGGTAAATACTACATTCAATTAGTTACGAAGAACTCTATATTCAGTTATTTAAGGGCAAATCAATAAATGAGGGATAAACACTGTATTAAATAATCAAAATGAGTTTGGAAATTCAGACATTCAATCGTATCTAGATTAAATGTGTTGCTATTTAATACTTAACACACACGGAAACAATGACAAAAGCAAGAACCCATAATATATATACATATATATAACTAATTTTTAATGTACCATATGGCCTTCATAATGAGTTGAAAAGAACTAGCAATTTTCTGAACCTATCAATCGCTACAAGCAGATTCACGTACCTACGAGTAGTAATCCATTATATGCGTCGTATGGATTTACAGAACCTGAATATTGTTACTTACAATGTAAATCATATAAGTTATACAGATTTCTTAAATATAAAACTTTTCTAAACTGTTGACGTGCGTTTTGGTCAACAAACAAAATATATAAGAAATTTAACATGTGGAAATATAAGTATACGTAATACGCGTTTATTTATGGCTAATTCTGCCTTTTTTGCGTAATGCCGAGCCGAATTATTGGGGTCGGTCTTTCTTACAATCTTGCGTTTACAGGTCTTTTTCTCTGTATTTTTTTCTCTCTCTTTTCCTCTTAAAATGAGGATTTTTATACCCCTCGAGTAAGTGGGTTTTCAACAGTCATTTTTGCACTAATCAGTCACTAATCAAGTAAAATAATTAAAAAGGACACATGTCCTCTCCAATCGTGCATGTCACCAACTTTTGCCACTTGGTGACTCATCTCTATAACTTTCGACATGTGGCGCTTAAATACCAATAAAGCACTAAGCATGGGCAAGCATGGGCAAATGGTTATTTTTATGAATCTGTCGCGCATGCGTTTCCCGCCGAAATTTGGACCCAGGGGGTCGGGGCTCGGCAAATCATCTTTGTGGTTGGGCTCGTGTAGGGCGAGCCTAATTCATGACGTGTCACCGCGCACCGTTATCGACATCACCTCAGTGGGCCCTCCACTCGGATATGTCTTTGGGCTGATGGCGTGGATTAATCTCTTCCAGCTCGGCTCGGGCGTCATCAAAGGCCCCCAAGTTTAATTCCGAGAGAAGAATTTCTGAAGTCGGAGTTAAATTTTAATGCTAATGATAAACATTTAATGGGGAAATGGAATTCTCAAAGGTTTTGTTCATTCCTGACTTCTGTCGCGTAGCGATTAATGCCTGTAGCGGCGCATTAATTGTGGCGCCATAATGATAGACACGTGGCCTTTCGTGGTTGGACCAATCTTGCGCAGGAATCGAAAAGGTACGTCAGTTCTGTCAGCGAGCGTGGGGACGCGACGTTTTCTGACATGTTCGATGGCTTTTGAGTTTGAAAAGGCGCGTCTTTTCGAATAAACGTTTCGTTTATCGAGGGAACTCCATCTATAAATACCCCTTTTTCCCTCCATTATTCACTTTCGCATCCATTATCCTTTGAGCTAGATCGATTGAAACCGAGCGAGAAATTTGGTCGGCTTCCAAAGTTCGAGACTTCAAACTTAGGTATTTTTTCGAAATATTCTCCTTTTACCTATAAAATGTCTTCTTTTGAGGATAGCAGAGTCGTAGTTATAGCGTAGGGGTTGAAATCGAAGATCCCCCCTCTGAACCTTCTGTTTATTTCTCACCAGCACGGCAATCTCCGCCTTATAGTCCAAGCATCATTCAGATATCTTCTCCAGATTCTTCTCGAGGTGGAATGTCTTTAGAGCGGACGCATACTATTTTTGATCCGGTGCCAGTGACCATTTATAGAGAAGGAACGGTGTATCAGCCCGGACTGGCACGAGAGAGTTCCGACGAAGGATCCCCGAGTGCTGATCTTAGGCAGTATCAGCAGGAAGAAGAGAATATGGACCCATCGGAGCTGGAGCGTGATACCGTGGAGCGGGTAGACGAACCCTCTGGAGATTCGAGGCCGGAGAGGCCTCAAGTGCCAAGGGGCCATCGTAATGGTAACGACCGGCAAGGAGGAGGCCCTCGCCTTCGTGTCGAGCCTCAGTGGACGCCGTGTGATATAAACGATATCCCTAGCGTGCTGATGATCCGGGAGGTGGAAGAGCTCCGACGGAGGTATCGTATTCCGAGTGGCATCAATTTTTGGGTACCGGATGGCACAGAGGTTCCTCAGTACCCACCAGCGGGTTGCTTGGCCATATTTGCCGCCAGCCTCCTATATGGGTTGCGATTTCCACTGCCAGCTTTCCTCATGCAGTGGTTTTGCAAGTGGGGTATGCATCCGACCCAAGTGCACCCTATTTCTTGGGGTAGGATCATCGGCCTCCTGGTGATGTTCCACCTAGAAAAATATCCTCGCCCCAAATTCAAAGAGATGAACGAGCTCTTTATCTGACGAGCGACTCCTTCATCTCGGTCACCGTCCGGGTGGTATTATATACTGAACCGGGGGGTATCCGGATGGCCTAGTGGAAGGTCTCCTTCATCTTTGAAGAAGTGGAAAGATAAGTGGCTCAGGGTGAGCGGCGAGTGGCAAGCTCGCGTGGAGGATGGGGAAAGGGAAACTGTTCTTCATCCTCCATCAAATTTTGTTTTTGGTTACAGTAAGTCTATCTTTTCTCCTTTCTCTGCTTTTGCTGTTTATTGTTTCGTTTTGTGATAGACTTTGCTTCTTTTTTTCGTCTTTTTACCTTTATAGAGAACCGGGCATCAAAGGGGCTCTGTCGGCCACCCTTTATTCGAAGGTGGAAAACATCTAGGCCCGGGCATCGAGACGAGACGGTTGAGAGATTGGCCGCCGAGGCCAACTTGGCCGCAGCCCGCTTGAGGCTGCTTCCGCCCGCCGACCTCAAGGCCGAGGGGGCGGCTCGGGACGACGCGGCAGAGCGGGAGAGGGAGGTTGGGAGAGAGCCTCGCAGAATCCTCCCGAAAATGAAGAAGTACGGCCCCACTTTCTGGGGGAGCAGCCGGCTTGAACCGAAGCGAGGATTGCGCCGTCTCCTCGCAGCGGCCGATCCCGAGGGCGGTCGTTTGTGCCCATTGGGCAAACGCAGACTCCAGAGCCGCCGAGTGCGGCTGCCGTTCGAGGTAAACATAGTATTTCTTACACTCTTCCTTTCGAAATGTTTTTTATTTTCTTTTGACCTTTTAACGGTGGTTGCTTTTTGTAGGGCGTGGCTTGGATTTGCGTGCACGCCTTCGCAGCGTGAGGAACACGGCCGCGCGTCGGACTCGGGCGACCACCGACCAACCCGCAGATGCGGAGGCAGCTCGGAGAGCAGATATCCGGGCCGGCAAACGTCCCACTGATGGAGTGCCGGAGGCAGTGGAACCTCTCCTTCAAAGGAGAAGAGGAGGAATTGTGATTGAGGAGCCCGGGGCAGAAGGAGGCTGAGTCGGTCGACGGCGAGAATCTGAACAGCCCCGGAAGGGGAGGTCCGCGAATTTTCTCGGACGACCTCGGCCGGGAGGGTCACTTCATCCCTCCAAGTCGGGTGAGGGACGAGTACTGCGAGGGAATGGTTGGAATACGCCCTAATGGTTTGTGGACTTTGTTCGATGCGCCACACCTACGGAGGAGCAGTCGAGAGTTTTACCGGAGGCGGGTCGGGCCGCAATGAGTGTCCCAGCTCGTGCCTGGACAAAAGGCATCGAGCAATTCTGCTCGAGATCGGCTTTGAGGAACAAATTCAGTACGCCATGGGAATGTCTGGGCGAATCATAGGGCTCCTATGGCATGCAATTGGGGGAACTCGCGAGCTGGAGAAAAAATACGCCGATCTGGAAAGGCGGCACGGCGACCTGCAGGAGGCCTATGCTACCCTTCAAGGGGTACAAGAATCGTTAAAGACCCAGGCAGATGAAGCTACGGCTCGGGCCAACTCTGAGAAAGAAGCTGCTGCGAGGGCCGAGGCAGAGCGTGATCAGGCCCGTAGGGTGAAGAGGATCTTAGGGCTAAGGTTGCAGCCGAGAACGTCTTCTGCCGTTGGCCGAGGAAATGGAAAGGCGTCTAGCCGATGTGCGCAGAGAGGCCAAAGAGGCTACTCATCGGCAAGTTGAGGAAGCTCGTAACCAGGCCGTTGAAGCTTATAAGGAATCTGAGGAGTATGCATTTATGTTAACTTGCGGCCACGCGACCAGCCTCAAAGAAATCCTTGATTCGAATAAGGCCGGGCGGACCGTTGCTCGGCCTTGAAAAAGATTTGGCCCTCATGGAGGCTGATCTCGATGCTCTCCGCCCAAACATTGCCGAGGCCCCCAATGTTCAGGGCTCACCTCCTCCGGACGCCGAAGAAGTTGCCTCCAGTGGTGCTGTTGAAATTCCGCCTCCGTCTTAGTCTTGGTGCTGTTTGCCCCTTTTTCATTTATAAATTTTTTCATGATTTCGTAGGTAAATTACTTGGCTTCATGCCTTAGAATGTAATGGGCTCCGGCCCCCCCTGTGTAAATAATTTTGAAGTAGAAATGAACTTTTCTTTCTCTCACCTGTGTATGTGTTTTAAGCTTTTTGTATATGCTTGGCTCTTCTCCTTTTTGTAAGATTGTTGCCTGTCTTCTTTTTCCTTTTATACTCCCAAGTATGGGGCTCGGTTCCCAATGCTCTTGAATAAGGGACTTTATCCGCTTTAATTGACTCTCGTACTCGGTATATGAACCTGATCTTTATTTTGTATTTAGTACTTGATACATAAACCAAGTCTTCATTTTGTGCTCGGTGTGTACATCGAGTCTTTGTTTTGTGCTTGGTGCGTAACCAAGTCTTTGTTTTGTGCTTGGTGCGTAACCAAGTCTTTATTTTGTGCTCGGTGCGTAACCAAGTCTTTGTTTTGTGCTCGGTGCGTAACCAAGTCTTTGTTTTGTGCTTGGTGCGTAACCAAGTCTTTGTTTTGTGCTCGGTGCGTGACCAAGTCTTTGTTTTGTGCTCGGTGCGTGACCAAGTTTTTGTTTTGTGCTTGGTGCGTAACCAAGTCTTTGTTTTGTGCTCGGTGCGTGACCAAGTCTTTGTTTTATGCTCAGTGCGTGACCAAGTCTTTTCAGCGTGCAAAGGACGTACCCGAGACGACTTGTCGGCATTCAGCTTCTTCAGCTGAGGCGATTTTTACTGTCCTCGGCAAGTAGCCGAGGTGAGTAAAAATTTCGTCCCCCTTTAGAGAGCCCACAGAATATCAGATGAAAGGATAATTCCCTAGAATCCTATCTGGATCGTAAACCGAGATCTTTATTGATAGTACTGTTTCAGGTATGCTACATTCCATGGATGCATAAATTTTTCTCCACACAAATATTCTAGCCGGTTCGCCCACCGGATAAGACGCGTTCTTTGACACGAAATGGGCCCTCCTGTTGGCTTCAATGGATCGGGGTTCAATACCCGTTATCTTTTTCAACACAAGATCACCGACACAAATCTCCTTTCCTTTACTTTTGAATTGTAGTACCTCTTACTCCTTTGTTTATACACGGCGTTTTTCATCTCGGCACTACACCTTTTTCTTGAAGCAGATCTAGCTCGGCTCGAGCGCACCTTTATTGCCGTCTTTGGAAAAATTTGCAATTCAAGGTAGGGGCTCCAATCTCAACAGAATCACCGCCGGTTCCATAAGCCAAAGAAAAGGTGTTTCTCCGGTGGCCGCTCGATCGTGGATGCACGTATGACCACAACACCCGGGTAATTCCTCCCGGCCAATTACCTTTAGACTCCTCCAATCTCGCCTTCAAGGTATACTTGAGTATTTTATTAACGGCCTCAACTTGTCCATTGGATCGGGGATGGTATGGAGTCGAGAAGTGGTTTTTAATGTGGAAACCTTCACAAAATTTGAAACCTCCTAGGTTATCGAATTGTTTCCCATTGTTTGTAACAATCGAATGCGGTATCCCGAATCTCTGAGATAATGGACTTCCATACAAAACTCACAATCTTTTCTTCATCTATTTTCGCGAGAGGCTCCGCCTCCCCATTTTGTGAAATAATCCATCGCCACAATGGCATATTTGACGCCCCCTTTGCCGGTGGGGAGTGGTCCGATAAGTCCATTCCCCATTTGGCAAAACGGCCATGGGCTAAATACGGAGGTAAGTTGCTCGGGATGATATCGACTGCGGCGCGAATCTTTGGCACCTCTCACATCTTTTAACGAGATCGGTTGCATCCTTTCTTAGGGATGGCCAAGTATCCTTGCCGTATTAATTTATAGGCCAATGTCCGCCCCGCGTGGTTTCCGCATATTCCTCGTGAACCTCTCGGTGCGTAACCTCTCGGGTGCATAATGCATCTATCTCGAAAAGGCACCATAGGAGTGGGACAGAGTATCCTTGTTTGTATAGGACGCCATCTACTAGTGTAAACCGAGCCGCTTGAGTTCGTAGTGTTAAACTTGACTTTGTTTTCGGTTGAACTCCTTTTTCTAGATCTTGAATGATTGGGGTCATCCAGGTGCGCTCGGCGGTTTCGATTGTATATATCTTCTTTGCGCCAAGTGACGGGCGGGGCATTTGTGTGATGGTGACATCCGCGATGGCATCCATCCTCGGGCCGAACCGAGTCGAGCTAAGGCATCCGCCGCATGTTCTCGGCTCGGGGCACATGTAAGACTTTTGTCTTAAAGTGTAACAATCTCTTCTTCACCAAGTCCAAATATTGTGCGATTTTTTGCTCTTTAAGCCGTACTCACCGTTGATTTGATGAGCGACCAACAGAGAATCACTTTGTGTACCAACAATGTTTTAGGCCCATAGAAGTTGCCATATCTAAGCCTGCGAGAAGTGCCTCGTATTCGGCCGTTGTTCGTTGCGGGGAATCTGAAATCGCACGGCCGAGCGATAGCATTTCGATTTGGATCGATTATCACGATTCCGCCCCACCTCGGCTGCGGTGGAGGAGCCGTCAATGAACAATTTCCATTCTTGGTCTTCCATAACTTCCAATCGTATGGAAGGTGTGAATTCGACCCGCGAAAGGCTAAAGCGACCTTTTATTGATGTACGTGGTTCATATAGAATATCAAACTGACTGAGCTCGACGGCCTACTTGATCATCCGACCAGAAGTATCGGGTCGGTGTAGTACTTGCTTCAGTGGGTAGTTCATCAAGACTATAATCTTGTGCTCTAGAAAATATGGACGGAGTTTCCGCGCCGCAGTGATTAATGAATAAGCCAACTTTTCCATTGGCGGATAGCGGAGCTCGGCGTCATGTAACGCTTGGCTGGTGTAATAGACCGGTTGTTGAATAGAACCATCTAGCCTGATTAACACTGAGCTGATGGCGGATAGCCTGATTATCCTCCTGAACAATCACCACTTTCCGCTCGGGCTCCTCTTTTTGCTGGGGATCGCCTTGCGTGGTCCCACTGGTTTCTCCTTGTTCCATCACGTTAATCTCCATCGGTCGGAGATTGAGAGAGCATTCTCGTGACTCCCTTTGATTCCCCTTATGTATGGCCTCGCCATCAGATGTTGGGAATTTTATACAAAAATGATATATTGACACGGCTGCTTTTATATGATAAAGCAATGGCCTCCCAATGATAGCATTGTACTCCGAATCGGCGTTGATTATTTTAAATGTTGTCATGACGGTCCATTTATGCAACCCTTGTCCCATTTGGATGGGCAAGTCAACTTCTCCGAGTGGGACTATTCTTCCTCCTCCAAACCCCAGAATGCTGTCGTTGCATGGACGGATATAGCTATCGTCGACGTTTAATCTTCGAAAGGCTCGGACGTAAATGACCGATGAGTAGCTTCCAGATTCGATCAAAATTCTATGGACCGGAATACCCAAAATCGGTGCAGTAATGACCAGGGGGTCAGAATGAGGGTGGACCACCTGGTCGACATTCGCATCCGAGAACATAAAATGGCCGGTGGGTTGGCCTTCCTTGATTTCCGTCACCCGAACTTGCCTTTCGGTGTGGGCGGCCTATCTGACATCAGCCTTTCTTTTTCTGTTGGAGCGGCTATCTTCGGCTGTGTTAGTGTTGATTCGATTTACACTCGACATCATAAGGATCTCCCTACACTGGTTCTCGGCCGGTGGTGGCGGCAGGAGAGCTGGATTTGTTACACGCTCTGGGTTGACACCTTGAGTCAGTGCCGGTGGGGGCGGTAGTTCATTAATGTATCTTTTGAGACCGCCTTGCCGAACAATACGCATAATTTCTCTGATTAGGTCTCGGCACTCATCGGTATCGTGACCTATTGATTTATGATAGGCACAATATCGATGTGAATCTAATTTTGTCGGATCAACCTTCAAAGGCCGAGCCGGAGGTAACAAATTCAGGCCCTGCACTTCATTCCATATGGATGATGGAGTGTGGGTCAAAGTACTCCTCAATGCGGCAACTTCGGCTCGTGCTTCCTAGCGAGCCCTAAATTCGGTGGTCGGGTTTTCCGAGAATGGTCTAAATCCCGACCCCGGCCCAACTGTTGGTTCCTTCCTTCCGTCCTTTCTCACGCCCCCTGGCCGGTGTTCGGGGAGGTTACTTGCCATGGCTTCTTCCGCGGAAATATGGCGTTCTGCGCAGACCAGAAATTCTTGGTACGAGGTCGCCCCCGATTCATGGATGGAGTAGTTAAACCAAGTTTCAGGGGCAAGACCAGCCATGGCTGCGATTAAAAGGGCATCATCCGACACCGGTTCCATCTCTCGAACTTGCTTATTGAACCGAAAGATATAGCTTTTCAGGGGCTCGTCCTTCCCTTGTTTGATGTTCACGAGGGAATCCTTAGGTGCAGCTCGGACTTTGGACGTTAAGAAATGCATCGTAAAGGCGGAGGCCAGATCCCGCCATGCCCGAATGGACCCCTGTGGTAGGGTCCTAAACCAACGGTGGGCTCGGTCACCCAGAGTCAGTGGGAAGGCCCTACAGAGGATGGCATCACTAGGACTGTACAGTTCCATCCATGCTAAGTACTTGCGGACGTGAGTGGTCGGGTCGGTTTCCCCATTGTAGAGACCGACCTGGGGGATTTTTAATTTTGGCGGTAACGGGGTCGCTAGGTTTCCGGGAGAGAATGACGATATAACAGATGGTTGGTTCATTGCTTGGGGCGGCCTCCGAGACTGTTCGCCTTCTGGACCGTCTTCCAATTCATTCAGACGACGGCGAAGGCGGTGTATTTCTACATCCCGTTCCTGCCATAGGCTAGGGCCTTGGATCTGATTGACCCTAAGCGTCTCCCGCTCATCTGGAAATCGGAGTCGGGAACTTATCGACGAGCCGGGCAAAAGGATCAACTCCTAGTCACCGGCGAACACCGAGTGGGCATGGCGATGTCGTGTTGCTCGGTAGTGACTCCATTGCCCGACTTTACCCCTCCTCATCTTCTCGTGGCCGTCTTACATCACGACGGACCGCCTGTTCATTACCTCGAATCGGCTTCTTGGGCTTCATCATGAGGAAGCCCAGGAACTTGAGGATTGATATTAACATTTAGTTGTGGATTGAGTGGGTTAGTATTTACAAGGAGTGGATGAGGTGCTTGAGAGTTTGTGGTAGCGAGAGTTTGTGATATGAGCTGGTTCATTTGTTGTACAAAAATTGGGTTGGCAATTAGGCGAGCGAAAGGAAATAAAGTAGTGCTCCTGCTACATGCGGAGCATATTTTGGCCATTAGTGGTCCGGCGGTTTGGTTGTTAGGGTGTTGTTCTTGATCAAACGAGCATTTCTCGAATGTTGACTCATTTTGTCTGTTATGAAAAGGATAAACGTCGAACTTTACCTGGTTTTCACTTAACTTGCTTCTGCCTGGAACTCTGACTGGACCAATACGGCCCTCCTTCTAGCGCCAATTTGTTGACGTGCGTTTTGGTCAACAAACAAAATATATAAGAAATTTAACACGTGGAAATATAAGTATACGTAATATGCGTTTAATTATCGCTAATTACGCTTTTTTCGCATAATGTCGAGCGAATTATTGGGGTCGGTCTTTCTTACAATCTTGCGTTCTTCTTTTCTCTGTATTTTTTTCTCTCTCTTTTCCTCTTAAAATGAGGATTTTTATACCCCTCGAGTAAGTGGGTTTTCAACAGTCATTTTTGCACTAATCAGTCACTAATCAGTAAAATAATTAAAAAGGACACATGTCCCTCTCTAATCGTGCATGTCAGCCAACTCTTGCAACTTGGTGACTCCTCTCTATAACTTTCTGACATGTGGCAGTTTCTGATACCAATAAAGCACTAAGCATGGGCAAGCATGGGCAAATGGTTATTTTTATGAATCTGTCGCGCATGCGTTTCCCGCCGAAATTTGGGCTCGGGGGTCGGGGCTCGGCAGTCATGCTGTGGTTGGGCTCGGTAGTGGGCGAGCCTAATTCATGACGTGTCACCGCGCACCATTACTGACATCACCTGTGGGCCCTCCACTCGGATATGTGCTGGGCTGATGGCGTAGATTAATCTCTTCCAGCTCGGCTCGGGCGTCATCATAAACCATCAACCATCAACAGATAATCGAATCTTATCAACTGACATACCCAAATTAATAAACAAACCTTACAACATAATAAATAAATAAGCCTCCAGTCGCGTATATTATAATTTAAATCCTACTTCTATATGAAAACTAAAGAGATTACTTACATGTTCAACTTAGGGGTAATAAAATCCATCTCAGACCTCTTTCGAATAAATCGCGTTGGGGAAATCACTTTTCTTTCATTTCTTTTCTCTTTTCTTCTTCTTTTTTTTTCCTCTCTTTCTGCTCGTTCTCTCTGGCCGCTTCTCTTCTAGCGTGTCTTTTTTTTCTGTGTTCTCTCTCTGTATGTGTATTTATATGTCTTATATTTGTGTTTTAACCTACTCCTAATTGGGCTAGGTTTAGAGTACATGGGCTTATAATTAACTTACTAACAATATGGGCCTGATTTAATACTCTAAACTAACTAAAAGTCCAATTATTTATTATAGGCAAAAATTAAATAATAAATCAATCTAATTAAAAAGACTCTTTTGTTATCCGTAATTTAACAAGTTAACTATCTAGTAAAATCATTAAAAATTCCTATTTCTCCATTATTATTCCACAAAATAAACAAATAACATGATTAATAAAATTCTTATTAATGCATAAAAATCCGGGTCGTTACAAATTGAGTTGTTCAGAAGACTTTCAGACAAGTACATCAGCTAAGTATTTCAGAAGACTTACAACAGAATCAAACCAAGCAATTATGGAGATGATTCAAGTCAAAGGGTAAAGCATTGAAGGACTTAGAGATATTTTAAATGAGTTCGCTGCATTGTAACAAAAAAAACTTACCTATTTTGATAATGAAGACAGACATGCAACCTTAAAGTATTCCTACTGGAAGAGTGCAAGAGGAATAAGAAAATGGGAAGCCTGCAGAATTATGACACCTTTTTAGAAGCCTGCAAATATCAGATAAATAAGGATGGGTCAACATCAAAGCTGCAGAAAAAATACATGCCAACGAACACTAAGTAAGAGATTGAAATTTTGTCTATCTCTTGAACTGACAAAATTTGAACTCCTATTATAAAAGGCTGAAGAATTTTTCAGAGAGAAATAGAAAGCTTCAAATGAGAAAACAAAAAGTGCAAGACACAGAACCAATAAGCCAAAATAGGAATATTCTCTCTCAAGCTAAATTCGAATATCCCTAAGCCTAAATCGAAGACAATTCATCCAATAATCCCAAGTGAAAAGATCAAAGTTGTTCATCAAGTTGAAAAGAGAAAATATTGGTGAAAATAAATGGGTCTATATTTCCAAGGATCGAAGGAAACATGGTGAGGTTCAAGGTTGAAACTGGTTTAAATCTGAAGGAGGGGTGTGTGATCAATCCCTGAAGATTAGTTGGTTGTGTGATAAAAGCAAATCTTGGACAGTACTTTTGTAACGAAATTACTATTTCATTAATGGATTCCTCCTGGACTAGGAGAATAGTGGAGTAGAGAAACTACCCCATCCCCGTACCACTATAAAATTTATGTGTTCTTTATTTTACTGCACTTTAAATTCTGCGTTTTTTTAATTGCTTCATATTTCCTATCCATCAAGATAATAACTGCTCAAAAAGTATAAGTGTTGATAAACCATTCGTAATATGGGTGTAAGACTTCCGTTGTATAACAAGAAAACTAATTTTCTAAAAAGTTAACTTCATTCAGCTAAGTTACTCTATCAACAGCTCTCTCAAGGAACTGTTGAGTGGTACTCCCCTGCTGAAGCTTAACACAGCTTGTCTTAAAAGACTTAGTTGTTTTTCTTGTAACTCGGATTTTTAAAGAATCGAAAATTTTGGTAAAGTCTATTCAAACCCCCTTCTAGACTTTACTTTGCACTCCCCTTGGGACCTACAAGTGGTATCAGAGTTGTTAGTTCAAAGAACCTTCAACATTTGTTATTGAACTATATCTCATTTTAAAAAACATCAACACTTGAATTTCTAAAAGTTTTATCTAAGTTATCGTGGAAGAAAATCTATCTCATATTTCCATGTTTATTATTGAAGAATTTGATGACTGAAAAATTCGTATGTAGGCACATCTCTCTGCACTTCATGATGAAATGTGGTTTATCATCGAAGATGGACCCATTAGAATCGCCAAAGCGAATACAGCTATAAGAGCAGCAGGGGATGATGTTGAGGGAGCTGTTGAGGTTCATAAACCTAGGAGTGAATGGACCAACGAGGATAGAAGAAGATATAGCTTGGATAATGTGGAAAAAGACATATTATACAAGAACTTGGATAAAGCCATGTTCAACAAGGTCAAATCCTGCAGGACAACAAAAGAGATTTGGGAAAAGCTGACTTTAATCTATGAAGGTTCAGATTAGATAAAGGAAAACAAGCTTACAGTTGTAGTTTAGAGATTCGAGAACTTAAAAATGATGGCTGGAGAGTAATCAGGTCAGTTAGATGCACGGTTTACAGAGATAACAAATGAGGTATCTACATTAGGAAAAGAATATACACACAAGAAAATGCGTATGAAGATTTTGAGAGGCTCATGAAAGTAATGGCTCTAATGCATTCAATGGACTTAACAAAGATATCAAACCATGAGCAACTCTTAGATTTGGAGGCTTATGAATGTGTGCTCAAAAGGCAAGAGCAAAATGAGATAGTTGCACCAAAGACATATGCACTGATAGCATGTGAGTCTAAGTTAGCCGACTCCAAGGATATCATTGACAAGGAGGAAATTGCCTTAATGGTCAAGAGATTTAACAAGTTCGTTAACAATAAATACAAGAGGAACAAGAGAGAGTCCTCTGGGAGGCATTCAACTCCCTCTAATGGAAAAGAGAAGAGAGCCCCAAGAGAGCTGAAAAGAAAGTGGAAGACTTGTGCTGGAAATGTGGACAACCATGTCACTTTGCAGTTGACTGCCCCTATCCACCAGTTAACAAATACAAGAATGATGAAGAAAAAAAAGTTTTCAGGGAAAGAAAACAAGAAAGAAATAAAGCTATGATGGTTGATGAGTCAGAGAAAGACAAGTGCAAAGAGAAAGTTGAGTCAGACAGTAGTGAAGCTAACTGCTCTTCTGATAGTGAAGAAGAGACATTGATCTGTCTCATGGCAAAAGAGCAGGAAGATGATGTAATCTCTAACTCATCTAATTCAAATTCTGATGATAGTTATTGTGACACACACATCATCACCCATGGATCTTTATGATTCATTAGGCAAAATAATGAAAGATTTTGAGCACATTAAATCCCCACACACACTTTTAAATGAGGAAAACAGCCAACTCAAAAGCCAAAACTCACAGTTGACTGAAGAGCTGAGTACTCTAAGTCACATAGCTAATGAGAACAAGAAGTTGAAAGCTGAAATAGCGAAGGTAGAAGCAGACCTTGATGCAAGAGATAAGAGAGAACAATAGCTCAAAGGTGTAATTGCATCACTCAGCAAATCCTCTAAAACATTAGATGAATTGATGATGATTCACAAAAGATATTAGAGACAAAGCATGCTTAGGATTCAATTCTTTTGTGAATGCTCAAACTCCAAAAGTGATTTGATTTGATATCGATAGCTGAGTTACTCTATCAACAACTCTCTCGAGTCTGTTGAGTGGTAAATTCTCCTGTTGAGGTTTGACCCAACTGTCTCTCAAGAGACTTAGCTATATTCTTGTGAAAACTGTGATTTGATTTGATATCGAAAAATTAGTTAAGTCAATTCAATCCCCCCTTTCTCTAGACTTAACTGACACCCCTTGGGACCTACATCCTTTGAACCAATTTCCAAACTTTGTTCCTTTCAAACTGGTTTAACTCTTCTTGCATAGCTAGGATCCAATGTGTGTCATTTAATTGCTTGTTGATCATGCATCTATTCTTAGTGTAACAGACTGTGTTTATAGCTTCAACCCAAAATCTCTTTGGCAATCCAACATCAGCTAACATGGTCCTTACAACTTTCTTTTGTGTTCTATTTCTACTTTCAACAACTCCATTCTGCTGTGGAGTTCTTGCATCTGATAACTCATGAGTAATTCCATTTTCTACACAATATTGAGCTATAATCCTATTGACAAACTCAATTTCTCTGTCAGATCTTATCTTGATAATGGATTGACTCTTTTGATTTTGAACTCTTTTCATCAGTTGAGAAAGCTTTTGCAATCCTTCCTTCTTTTTGCACATAAAGATGGTCCATGTGTATCTTCAGAAATCATCTAGTGCTACAAAGGTTTATTTCTTTCCACTGATACTAGCTCGTTCCACTGGTCCAAATAAGTCCATATGCAATAGGTGCAAGATTCTTGTTGATGAAAGGCTCAACTTTTCTTTGAAAGATGATTTGATTTTCTTTCCTTTCTGGCATGCATCACATATGTTTTCCTTCTTGTATATTGAGTGTGGTAATCCTTCAACCAAATGACTTCTTCCAAGCTTGTTGATAGTCTTGAAATTCAGATGACTCAACTTCTTGTGCCCCAGCCAACTTTCTTAATTCAACTATGCTTTTTGGCAATAGACATGTGCCTGGTGTAGCAGTAGACCAATCTACCACATACATATTCTTCTTTCAGATTCCTCATAGCTATATCATTTGTTTCAACATCTTTGATCTGGTAAACACCCATATTGAATCCAACATTGTATCCTTTATCATAGACTTGGCTGATACTTAGCAAATTGAATTTTAGCCCTTTGACATATGCAACATCTCAGATTTCTAAGCCATTTTTCTTGATGGATCCAGTCTTTTTGATCTCCGCTAGAGCTTCATTTCGTCCAAATATGATTTTGGCTTCTTTTGATTCCTTGAAATTTGATAAATTGCTTTTATTCCCTATCATGTGCCTTGAGCAACCACTATCCATGTACCAGGTTCCTTGAACTTGCAATCAAGGAAATCAAACTTTAGGTACCCATATATGTGTTGGTCCTGAGGGGTTAGCACTATAACGTATTCTAACCAACTTATATCCAAATGACCTGACTCTAAGGGGGTTGCCACCTTTCAGTTCCATAGTCATAATGAACTTTAACAAATTGTTTGGGTGCTTTTGGTACATACAACTATCTCTTTTGTTTGTATGTCTGTGTACGCATTGGTGTATTTGCTTCCTTGTGAAAATATAGAAATTGTTGTGCATTGTGTGTATTGTATCTGGGTGCATAAGTGTGTTGATTTCTTTGCCTTGGGAATAACATATATTGTTTTGGAGGCCTTTGCCATTTTGGCTTATTTCCTTTAGGACTCTGCTGATATTTCATTGGTGGATTCCAATCAGCTGGAGTTGGATAATTTCTAACATTCCCATCGTATGTATTCTTATACTAAAATTTCTAGGATTTTTGGTAGTTCTGTTTAGATTTAACAGAATACTTCCTATTTGGAGTCTGTAGATGAACTTTTCGGATTTAGTTTCAGCTGTCTCTCAGCATACTCAGCTGGCTTCTTTTGTTGAAGACCACTTAGTTGCAAGAAAGAATAACCCACCTGATTTGCTCAAACTTGATGTGAGATGGCTGAGAGACCTTCCGTCTGAGTCAGTAATTGGAAATGTTATAGAAGGAGTAAGAACAATATCCAGAACTCAACATGAATCAGTGTTCACTTGTTTCATATCTCAAATTAAACCAAAAGATGTGTCAGAAGCATTAGATGACACACAACGGATCCTAGCTATGCAAGAAGAGTTAAATCAATTTGAAAGGAACAAAGTTTGGAAATTGGTTCAAAGGATGTAGGTCCCAAGGGGTGTCAGTTAAGTCTAGAAACGGGGGGAGGGATTGAATAGACTTAACTAATTTTTCGATATCAAATTAAATCACAGTTTTCACGAGAAAATAGCTAAGTCTCTTGAGAGACAGTTGGGTCAAACCTCAACAGGAGAATTTACCACTCAACAGACTCGAGAGAGTTGTTGATAGAGTAACTCAGCTGAGTGAAGTTAGCTTTTAATAAAATCGTTTTCTTGGTTTTTAACAGCGAAAGTCTTTACAGCCTATTTAAGATAGATTATCAACACTTGTTTTAATATTTGTTATTATCAGATGGATGAGCAAATATATCAACAATTAAATAAAGATGCATAAAGTAAATTTGCTGAAAGTAAATGACACAGAATATATAGTTGTTCGAGGATGGGGTAATTCCTCTACTCTACTCTTCTCCTACTCCAGGAGGAATATACTAATGCAACTTTGACATTGTAACAAGAGTACAAATACAGTTCGAGTAAGACTTAATCACACAACTAGCTTCACTCCTAAGACTCAGCTCTTCGTAAGGCAGTTGCCTCACTACTTTAGCTGTTCAAATCTTTCAGAATTCATCACGTAACCTTCCGTCTAATTTGAACCATTTTCTAACTTGAATCTCACTGCACTTCCTTTATTTCATGGATGTGCAGACCCATTGTTCTTTAAATTTGTTTTCCTCTTCAAGTTTTAATGCATAGTTTTCTTCCTTCACTGGGTTGTGTTGGATAGAATTACTTCGAATGTTGGGCCTGAGGATATGAGAATTTTTGCTTTGAGAGAATATTGCAGATGCTTGCTTGAATGCTTGGATTTCTCTTGTGTCTCACGTACTTCTCGTGTCCCTCTTCTCTCCGAAAATTCCTCAGCCTTTTATAGTGAGAGTTTGAAATTTGTCCATTGAAGAGATAGACAAATTCAAACTTCACTTCTTGTTTGTTGGCTTGTCTTGTTCTGCAACTTTTGATGTTGACCTAACCTTAGCATTAACTACCTGCAAGTGCCTGAATTGTACCAGGTTTCTGCAAGCATTTCATTGGCTCCTACTACTTGCACTCTTTCAGCAAGACAACTTTTTAAGGTTCTTGGCTTGTCCATTACAAATTTGGGTAAGTCTTGACTTTTCTTTGGAACAGACTTCTTCAGCTTTCTCTAAGTCGTTTAGATGTTTTACCCCTTTTGTTGAGTCTTCTCTTTGATTCTTGGATGAATGTGCTGTAAGTTTTTGAAAGATACGGTGCTTAACTTGACTAAAAGTCTTTTTGGCCACTCAGATGCGGAATCAATATTCTCTGCACTTCTTCAGTAAGGCTTCTGCATCTTAACTTGGCTGCTTGATAACTTCAGCTTATATTCTAACTATTACAAAGTTGAAATACAAACAGAAAATGGGATGCCAACTTTCTAATCTAAGTTTTCTATGCATCATCAAAATCTATACAAAATAATTTTCCTAACAATTTTCCCCTTTTTGATGATGCCAAAACTTAAATACATTGTAAAGTGCTGAAATAAAATTATTGAAAAAGAATGGATTATTTTGTTAATGAATCAATCAACACTTATATTGTTTTTGTATTTGTATATTTCCAAGAATTTTTAAAAATACAACAAAATTTCCTAGACAGCTAACTCCTAGACTCTTTGTTGTCTTCTCTTTCTGTATTCCTCATCCTCTCGCCTGCGTGATCTTCTTCGGCTCTTCTTCTTCGCTTTTCTTCTTCTTTTCTGTTCCTTCGGTCATAGTCAACTTTCAACTTGTCATCCTCCATTCTCTAAATCCTTTGAGCAACTCTTCATATTTTCTGGCTAGCTGATTTGCTCTACGATTGGCTTCTCTGTCCTTGGGTTCATTATAGCCCATCCAATATGCAGAGTTAAAGAATCTCAACCTTCAAGAACGCCTCCGTATGCTCCATATTTTTCTCATATTTCATCTGCAGCAGCTCCATGTCCGCTAGATGGCTTCTCTCCATTATATCTATGTTGTCCCTTTGCCTCTACTGAAAAGAAACTTGGTCAGCTCCCCAGACAACAAACTTTGAAAATAGTTATCTAAAGTAACCAACTTGCTCTATGTGGAGTGCTTTGGTATGCTGAGCCCATTCTCTAATCCTTAGCACTGCTCCTCAGATGTCTCCTTTGATAGTGGCATCATGATTATCGATCATGACAATTAATTCAGCAAAACCTTTCTCCATGGTTTCCATTTCCTTGCACATTGCTCGAAAGACACGTCGAAAGTCAGCTGCTTCTAGACTTGAATCCTCAAGAATTAATGATTTGAAATCATGGGCAAATGGTACAATTCTTGTCTCCGATGGAACGTGTAGGTCAGCTAGTTCAACTTGAAAATTGTATTGAGCAGTCTCCTCCACAAACTTAGCTTCGTAGGGAATCTCTTCAACAAATGGGAGATGCAACATCCCAAACATGCCACTTGGATCTGAGGAAGTTCCCACTTCTCATTTGGGAGTACTTCTTATTCTCCTTGGATAACAACTCTTTTTGCCTCGGCCGCGGAAGCCTCATTGGCAGGAGCAACTATGGAAGCCTGCTGAGCTGACTGTTCCTCGGTTGTCTAAACAGATTCACTAGCGACAGTTGATTTCTCATTTTGAGTTACATGTGCCTCAGCTGCCTCAGCAGCATCACGGGCATCAGATTGAGCTAGTGGGGGTGGCCCATCGACTAGCGCAAATCTCATTCTGGTTGATTTCATACTTCCCTCCAAGTCCCTGGTCTCTTTTCTCACTCATGATTCTTCAAAATCTTTAGCAATATCGAAATATTCAGCTTCAGAGTCAATTAGTGCATCGATTTGCATTGGCTCAGTAGACTCAAATTCTGGAAGATTGGGTACTTCACCTGAAATGGAAACATTTCCCCGGTAGTCTCAACAACCACAGTGTCTTCAGCTACATTTCAAGCAGTCTCAACTGCTGAAAGGCCTTCGACATTGCCTGTAACAGACTTAGTTGTTGTTGGGTCTTCAACATTGGCATCCTTCGAGGTCTCAACCTCTTGGATTGCATTTTTAGGACCAGCAATCTCAATAGCCATGGTCTTTTCCACTCCATCCTATGCCTCGGTTATAAGAATTTGGAACTCTGTAACTTCATTGGCCTTCAGTGTTGTTAGGGCCTCAACTGTGATAGTCTCAACCATCACAACTTCACCAGCAACAACAATTTTCTTTTCAGCAATCACACCTTCTCCTCCTAAATTCACATTTTCTTGGTCCCTTGCAGCCTCCTCCAACCTGGCTACAGTGTGAGTAGTTTCCCCCTCGGTTGGCGCATCAGCTGATAGCTATTCGATGGGGTAAACTATCACCAGGGACTTAGCTGTTTCATATGATTGTTCAGCCAATTCTTTAGCTCTTTCAACAGCTTCCGTAGGGTGGCTCCACTGGGTCACCCTCCACAACATCTTCGACACAAGTATCATCGCCATCCTCTCTTGTGTCTTGTCCAATTGAGTGAGCTGGGGAGGTGACTACATCTAAGTCCCTCACCACATCCTGGATCATGGGAGTTGGAGAGAGAACCAAGGATGATTCTCCAACGCCCTTCTTCTGGGCTTATTCGTGCAGCTCACGGGACTCTTTTGAGGCTTGCTTTAGCTGAGCGGTCTCAACTGCATCAGCTCCTTCTATTGGTTCATCCTCATCACTACTGCATTAGCAATCTGGGATTACATCATTAGTGAAGGGGTAGATATGGGGCTCAGGAGCCTTACCCTTGTCAACGGCCTTTTGCCTTCTCAACTCCCTTCTTCTCGAAGAGGGTTGTGTCGGAGTATACTTCGTCAAGAGACAACACAACAGTTGCGTTGTCCAGAAAATTAAGAAGCCACTCTTCTTCTTGAATCATTTCAAGCCTCATAAACTGGACTCGGCAATTGCTCAATTTCCATAGCCTCCAAAAATGCACCGCATGGCCTCTATCTCAGGATAAATTGGAGATTATGGTTCATCTGAGGCAACAGGGTCTTGGGCAACTTGCTCCTCCTCAACCTGGGGCAAGATGGAGTCACCACCTCCAACAATTGTCTCAATAGCTGCTTTTGCCCTTACAGGTTAAACTGTGTCATCGACAACCTATACTTCTTGCTCAGCTGCTATGGGCACACTGGCAGCTATGTCCGATGCAGCCATTTCAACAGGGGTTGTTGTAGCATACTTCAAAACAATTAGTCTCTTGGAGCGCCTCTCAAAGGGTACTTCTTTGTATTCCTTGACCGAAGCCTCAGCCATGATGCGGATGGCTGACTCAGCTATAGGAGATTCAACTATAGGCTTATCACCAGCCTTGGCAACTGATTCTTCTTCTTTGTCTCTCAAGCCAGCCTTGGCTAGAGTCTTCTACTTCTTCACAGCTGCCTTCTGGGGTACAGATGTTCTTCTCTTCTTTGTTACCACAGGAGAAATATGAGCAGGTATATGAGAGGGGACTGGAGCAGGACTGTTGTTTCCTCTGGATTGGTCTAAGTTGATTCCCCCTCATACGCGCCTTTCTTCTTCGCATGGGCCTTCTTCCCGGCAGCTGATAAGTTCGCCTTAAACATCCATTTATTAACATGGAATGTCTTCCCTTTGTGAAGGGACACTACCTTCTTATCGAGCAAATACCCAAGGACTAGCCCATATCCAAGGGTACTTTTGAATTTTCCATCTTCCAGCTTCACATTCTAGACGTTTTGACACAGCTTGTCAAAGATGAACTCGCTCCAGTTCACGTCCAACTCCTCCATTATAGCTTCCATCACATGTAGCTTAGTTAGTGACAATTGATTATATGACACAAACTTTATGTCGACGCACTTTGCCACCATGTCCATAAGTTTGTGGTACTCTTCCTTAATGACTTTCTTGGTAGCTGATGGATTCAGCTTATCAGCTACCTTCTTCTTTCCTATTTCCTTCCAGATCATCATGTAGTTGCACTCGTATTTTTTCAGCTCCGTGAGTCAACTGTTAGGAAGATTTAGCAGCTCAGTCAAGTCGTTTGTAGCCAACTTGACCTCTTTCCCATTCACTGAAGAGTGAATGCCATCTTCGTGAACAGAAGCGTTCACATAGAACATGGCTACCTCTTCCTAAAAGGTCTGAGGCGTATTTATGGAGAGAAACTCCATCAAACCAGATTTCTCAAGGTGGCCAACAATCTTTCTGGCTCGTTCCTTGTCAACAGACTGCTTGACAAGGCCTTTAGTGTCGATCAGTGCACCGAAGTATACTTTCTCGATGACCTTTACAAAATCGACAGCAGATTTCTTGGGTGCCATTAGTGATTTCTTGAATATACTTGAAGAACTTGAGAGGTTTTTCTTGCAGAGAGATTTTTGAGAGATTGAATGTTGTGAGAGTAAAGTGAGAAGAGGGAGAAATTTGAAACGATATATATGAAACATGAAGAGACTATTTCGGGATTCTCAAAATTTGAAATGCGATCGATGGTTCAGATTAAAACGTGCAAAAAGCATTAATCACGTCACATTTAATGCGAGCATAATTTATAACAAATCATAGGTTACTGTCACATCCTTTTATTGTGATGCATTTAATCATGATGACATCATCGTCAAATATTCCCGCTTTAATGCAAACAACCTCGTTTTGTATCTTAGCTCATAAATCAGTTTGCTGATCATTTATGACTCAACTCTGTTTCTCTCTTTCTTTAGTCTACTGATGGACACTCAGCTGTCTAGCTAACTGAACTCTGATGAACGACTAAATAAGTTGTTTTACTCTGCTGAATGAGCAAAACTCTTCTAAAATGCAATTATAAGCATATTAACTTAGCTTAATCAATCCAATCTTATTCTTAAGTTCTTCAAACTTTGATTCACATAATGGCTTTGTGAATATATCAACTAATTGTTTCTCAGTTGAAACATATTCTAATGTGATGTCTTTCTTTCAACATGATCTCTTATAAATGATATCTGACATCAATGTGCTTTGTTATTGATTTCAATACTGTATTTTGAGTAATTGCAATAGCACTTGTGTTATCACACATAATTGGAATTTCCTTTTCTTTAATGTCATAATCTCTCAGTTGTTGCCTCATCCACAAAACTTGGGTACAACAGCTGCATGCATCAATATATTCTGCCTCGGCTGTAGATATAGCTATTGAGTCTTATTTCTTGTTGAACCGAGAAACTAATCTATTTCAAAGCATTTGACAAGTACCAGATGTACTTTTCCTGTCAACTCTAGATCCAGCATAGTCTGAATCTGAGTAACAAATCAACTTGAATCCACATTCTTTGGGATACCATATTCCAGCTTCTTGGCTTCTCTTCAAGTATCTCAGAATCTTCTTAGGTGCAGTCATATGACTTTCTTTAGGAGCAGACTGAAACCTCACGCATACACCTATTGCAAAGGTGATGTCAGTTCTACTGGCAGTCAAGTAGAGAAATGATACAATGAGTGCTATATATCTCGTCTGATCCACTGACTTGCCTTCTGCATCCATATCCATCTTGATAGAAGTATTCATAGGAATCTTCACAGATGACTTTTCTTCCATACAAAATTTCTTCATTAAATCTCTCGTATACTTGGTTTGACTTATAAAAGTTGCATCATTCATTTGCTTGACTTGAAGACCAAGGAAGAAAGTCAGCTCTCCCATCATACTCATCCCAAACTTTCCTTGCATAGGGTTTGAGAATTTTTCACACAACTCTTTTGTTTGTGGATCCAAAGATGATGTCATCACATATATTTGAACAAACAAGATGCTCTCTCCATCTTGAATTCTGAAGAGTGTTGTGTGAACTTTTCATTTGGTAAATCCATTGTCTATTAGGAATTGATACAATGTATCATACCATGCTCTTGGTGCTTGTTTCAAACCATATAATGCTTTGTTGAGCTTGTAGACTTTATCTCTAATAGTTTTCTGCTCAAAACCTGGAGGTTGTTCCACATAGACTTCTTCTTCTAAAAGTCCACTGAGAAATGCAATCTTTACATCCATTTAATAGACTGTGAAGTTCTTTTGTGCAGCATAAGAAAGAAACATCCTTGTTGCTTTCAATCTAACAACAGGGCAAATGTCTCATCAAAATTTATGCCTTCCTCACCAATCTTGCTTTGTTTCTCACAACAGATCCTTCCTCATTCATCTTGTTCCTGAACACCCACTTTGTACCAACAACATTTTGGTGAGTAGGCCTTTGAACCAATTCCAAAACTTTATTCCTTTCAAACTGATTCAGCGTGTGTGCCAACTAATGCTTGTGACACATCCTTTGGTTTAATTTCATAAATGAAACAAGTGAACATAGATTCATGTTGAGTCCTGGATCTTGTCTTTACTCCTTCTCTTTCATTTTACAATGACTAACTCAGGTGGATAGTCTCTCAACCATCTCATATCTGGTTGGATTAAGTTTGCTCGATTGATTCTTCTTGCAGCTAAGTTGTCTTGAACAACATCTCTTTGATCATCTTCGTTCAGCCACAAATCTTCCAGATGTCTTTGAGATTCAGCTAACTCATCCTCATCAGGATCGAATCTTCTGAGATTTGCTTCTACATAAGGACTCTTTTGGATAGTTAGCTGATTAATCTTCTCAGTTAACTCTTCAATGTCTTCTCCATTCACATTAGGTTCATCAAAAATCACATGGTTAGACTCTTCTATTACCATAGTCCTTTTGTTTAGCACTCTGAAAGCTTTACTCGCAGTTGAATATCCAAGAAAGATACATTCATCAGCTTTAGCATCAAAAGCTTTCAAAATGTCATTGCCATTGTTATGAATGAAACACTTACTTCTAGAAATGTGAAAATGTCCCACATTAGGCTTTCTTCGTGTCCAAATTTCATAAGGGGTTTCGGACACCTGCCTATTAATTATACACCTATTCTGAGTGTAGCAAGTAGTGTTAATGGCTTCAGCCCAAAATCACTTAGGCAATGCAACTTCACCTAACATGGTCCTTGTAGATTCCTTGAGGGTTCTACTCCTTCTTTCAACAACTCCATTTTGTTGTGGAGTTCTTGCTGCTTATAACTCATGAGCAATACCATTTTCCATGCAACATTGAGTTTTAATCCCATTGACAAACTCAGTACCTCTATTAGACATTATCTTGATAATGGTTTGACTCTTCTCATTTTCAACTCTCTTCATCAGCTGAGGAAGTTTCTGTAAAGTTTCCTTTTTTACACATAAAAATGGTCCATGTTGTAGGTCCCAAGGGGTGTAAGTGTAAGGTTTAGAAGGGGGGGTTGAATAAACCTTACCAAATTTTTGATTTAGTCCTTTTAAAAATTCAGAGTTGATACTACACAAATGTCCTTGGTGGACAATCAATTTAGTTAATCAAGAGTTAGTCTCTCAACACTCAACTCGAGCTATTGATGGAATAACTCAAATTGTTAAGTCTAAATTAACTCAAATGTGGTTTGTTTTCAAAGACTGGAAGACTTAACACCCTTAAGTTTGGTTAAGTAGAGATTTAGAGCTTGATATAGTACTTAGAGATTATCTAATGGATAGCAAATATGTCACAGAATTAAAATGGATATGATGCAAGAATTAAAGTCTTTGAAATGTAAATGACACAATAAGATTTTTATAGAGGTTCAAGATGGGGTAATTCTTCTACTCCTCTCTTCTCCAACTCCGGAGGAATCCACTAGGTATTGATCGGTATACAAAGTGGTAACAGTCCGGATACAAGTCTTGATCACACAAAATGACTTGATCCTTTGGGACTCGATGTCCGAGACGCCTTGATCACTCACCGGCTTCTCGCCGACGACTCGAACTTCTTCACAGGGCAGTGCCTTGCTACTACACCCACTTGCTCAAGCTCTTTGGATTTGATCACTAAGCCCTCCAAAAGCTCAAGACTTGGTTCGACCTTGAACCTTCCTACAATCCTTCGTGGAATGTAGACCCCTTGATTCTTCAAATTTCCTCTTCAACCGATTGAAGTTATCTTTCCTTCACGGTGAGTGTTGGATTGATGTTCTTCGTAGTGTAGGCTTGAGGATTGAGCGTTTAATAACTTGAGAATATTTCAGGTTACAGTTCTAATAATTGCTTGAATGTTTGTGGTTCTGGTCACGTCACCTCCTCTCAGAGTCATTCCTCAGCCTTTTATAGTGGTCTTTCAAAAATCTGCCCGTTGAAGAGATAGGCTTATTTTTGAAAGTCACTTGTGGCCGTTGGCTTATCTTGTTGCAGTCCTTGGAATTGCCATTTCCTCGTATGAATTGTTCTTCACCTTTACGAGTTCTGACACGGTGTAGTGCTTCCCATTGGTTTATTCCTTTTGCACGCTTCTGGGACTGAGCACTTCGAGAAAGGTAGCATGGAGATATTACTTGTTTAAGTAATTCTCTTGATTTCTGTGCAACAGATCTTTTTCAGTTATCTCGACTTGACTGCATTTCCTTGCTTTCCCCAGGTGACTTAGAGTCACTTCCAATCATTGGATGACTCTATTCCGTCACTTCAACTTGAGACTTGGCTTTTCTTGAGTTGACTTGACGATACTCCACTCACCGCATCTCACCGCTCCTTGATAGAGTTCCCATCTTCTCTTCTTTGCCATACTCAAATTGTCTTGCAATGAGTCTTCCTTCTAGTCTCCAGTTGTCTTCTTGCATGTTTAGGCATAGGGACTTAACTCACTTGACCAGCCCTATTTATTACAATGCGTTTACAACAAAAATTGGGGTGCCAACTTCCTATTCTAAGTTTTACATGGCATTCATCAAAATCTAAACAATAAATTTCCCAACAATTTCCCCCTTTTTGATGATGCCAAAACTTAAAACATTCAAAAATGTAAATAGCAAAGATACATACAGATAGTGTATTCACATAGAATGTATGCGTAGAATCAATCCTTTTATTGATCATGACATTCTTGTTCTTTTACACAATCATTACAAGGTGTATCAGAGCAAACATTTGTCTACACGAAAAAAAATAAAGAATTTATAGCTTTATTGCAGAAGACTTACATAGTATGTATTTACATAGTAAAATACATGAAGGGGTGGACAACAACACTTCATCTCCTTCGTCTCTCTTCTTTCATCTTGTTCAAAGATCTTCTCGCTTCTTCTTCTCTTTTTCTCATCGTCACCTCCTTCTTCTTCTTTTTTTCATATGCCTTCCTGGCACTTCATCTCTTCTTAATCTCTCTTGTCTTTCCTCCCATAGATGAGTTTGTCTCTTATTTTCTTCTTCTATTCTTTTCGCATACTCAAGATTACTTTTAGCCACTTGCAAATTGGCTACTTGGTCAAGACCAGCCCGATGAGATCCCTCCTTTCTTGCCGGATCTACGTGCTCAATGTTTTTGGGCGGAGGCCTGGTCCGAAACCTCTTCCTCCACCATCGCTTCTTCCTCTACCTCTGGGGCGTGTATTGTCTTGTGGTCTTCTTCTTTCCAACGAGTGACCAAAGCAGAGTGATCGCCGGTAGTCTGGCACGTCGGCTTCTTCACATAACGTGAGACCCTTTTCCCGATAAGTCCCAAGCTTGAGCCATAGACATTTTTGCAAAGTATCCTTCGGATGCGAGCATTTTAAATTCATCAACCGATCGTGGCTCGGTCCCGACATCGAGATGGTATAAGTGTCTCTCTCTCTTTGGAATGCCTCCATGTTGTTTCAAGATGTTCATAACTCGGGCATCCATTCTTCCTTCCACTTCCTCCATCCCCGCTTCAATTGTCTTTCTCTTTTCGGCCATAGATATAGCGAGTGTTGGAGTGGCGAGAAATCACCGGAGTTTCTTTGTTGATAATGTCACCGGTGTGACAAGACCTTGTTGGGGTTTGTGCAATCATCAAGGTCACATCTTTCGATCCTTCCCCCTCAACGGACTTTCCTTTCTTTTGTTTTGACGCTCCTCACCGCTTTTTCCTTTACAAATGCTTCTCCTTTTCAGCCTTCAGATTTCTTTAGCGCTTTAAAGTATTCCTCTTCCCCCTTTTTGGCATCATCAAAGGAGAGAGGAACACTGAAACATATCTTGCAAGCGGAAGTCGAGCCTCTGCGATAGCCGAGTTCGCCTCGAGTCCGCTGCGGTGTAGGTGACACGAAATTCGGAGCGAGTAGCGTTGGACTCTCTTTGAAATTAGCTTCATCTCAGCCATGAGAAGGCTGAATTTTCTATCCATGTTTTCTTCCATACGCTGGAGATCACTCTTATTTTGCTCACGCAGCAGCCTTTATCTCGGCAGTGTGAGCTTCATGCATGTGCTCAATGTGTTCTCTCAATTTCGTTTTTGCATCGACATTCTCGGCTCTCCATACCAAAGACTTGTTGAACAATGTCCTGAAGTATCTAACTTGTTCCACACGCATTGTTTGTTGTTGTTGCCACCATTCCCGATCCCGATCATTATGCCTCTCAAGTCGCAGTAGGTTGGCATCTCTGTTGTCGATCGCATGTCCATAGAGGCCTGGTGCCTCTCCATCCGTTCAATTTCAGCAAATAATGCCTTGAACACTTCCCGAACTTCATTGTTTCTTTTGTTGCGGTGATGGCCATGCAAAATACAAAGTCATAGTCACCGAACGATGGTACTGACGGAATGACGAGCTGGTCTCGTGGAAGCGTGCGAGCTCGTTCTCGACTCTTTAGGGAGGTCGGGTACCTCCAGGAGAAAGGAATGATTCTACAAAGGAATCATCACGGCCAACCGGGATTTGTTCAATGATGAGAGGTGCGCGTGAAGTTCCTTTTGAGTCGAACTCCGCTGCGGCTTGAGGAGCCTATGCAATGGACTTTGTTTCACTGGGTCTTTTGTGAAGTGGACCCGACTTTTTGCCGAGCCTCACTGTCTCAACAACCGTTGGTCTCAAATTGTTTCTCCAATTGAGTGGATCGGTCCTCGGCCTTATCGAAGCGTCATCGGATGATGATGAGATTTCCATTGGTGGCTCATCATCAAAATTGAAATTTTGACGAGTAGTCTTGAGATCGAGACTTGCTCGTCTTTGCCGGAACATCCGCAATGAGTCTTTTGGATCGGTCGGGGGATGACTCGGCTTCTTCGTCGCTTTCCCGATCCCAAAAAGGTTACATCAGATTGTCCTGGGAATCATGAAGCGCGCTTATCTCCTTTTCGATGGATCAATGATAGCAGGAGGGATGTTCTCTACTTGACTTCTTTTACCCCGGAAGTCTCAACCTCCGTGGGCCTTCATTACCTCCTACAGTCTCAACTACAGTGAGGCCTTGGACCTCCCTTTCGACAGTGTCACCGTCTTAGGGTCTTCTCGTGGTGGCATCCATTGAGTCTCAACCCCATGGATTGCACTTTCATCGCCAGTGTTAACTCCCGTAGGCTACATTCCTTCCTCGTGCCTCGATCGCATCGCGTCATTAGCCTTCGAGCGCGGTTGGCACCTCACCGAGACAATCTCAACTATCCGAGCTTCGTTGATGACAACTTGTTGTGTACTTTGTGGTTGTTCCTTCTCCACTTCGCCTCCTAGATTCGTCGTGGAGTCATCTCGAGCTTTCTCCGACCTTTAGCTGCGGTGGAGGGAGTTTCCCCCTCAATTGGCGCACCACCCGAGTGACTTGGAATGGGGTCACTCGTCTCCAAACTCCCGTATCTACGAGTGTTCAGCCGTTGGGGCGGTGGTAGGACACCTTCATTAGGGGTTGGCTCAACCGGGGTCCCCACTAACCCGCTTTCATCGCCATTCCTTTAATTCCTTCTTCCGAGTGAGTTGGGAAATGGTGGTAGCAACAACGGTGGCGATTTGTTGAACCACTCCCATTGGATCAATTTCAACCGTGTTTTGGAGGACTCTCCTGGTCCCTCCATCATGCTCTTCTCATGAAGAATTCTCGATTCATGCATTGCTTGCTGCATTTGAAACTCTTACGTGGCGGCGGAAGGGTCCAGATCCTCATCACTTTCGATAGAATATCGAAGTGAGAATGTGTATGTTCTGTGGTTCCGGTGAGAGGGCGATGATCTTGGCCTTCTCTCTTGCCTCGCTTCCTCGCCGATCTCTCCTTCTCCTTATCCTTGAAAATCTGCGGGATAGCCGTGCGGTTTTCTTCATCCATCTTGAGATCACGAGAGGTTAGTCCAAGGAAGTTCAATGATTCCTCTTCTTCTTCGATAAACTCGGGCCGTTGGAACTATTCCTTGATCGACTCAATTTCCACTTCCTCCACTCACGCAGACGCTTTTGGATGTTTGGGTAAGGTGGGGATAGGATCATCACATCACTATCACTCTATCGCCTTCTTCTTGTGTCTCGATTGCGCGGACTACGATTGTTTCTTGATTTGCCTCTGCTTTCGCCTTGAGAGACTTAGTTGTTTCATCAATTATATCCGGGGACTCTACTTCTCCAGGCGAGCTCCGTGATTCTGCTCCAATTGAGTGGTCGACTCGGCGGTTTCTCAAGCTCGGAGCGCTTGATGATTCTTCTTCGTCTCCTAGTTTGTACCAGAGGAATTTCTGGTTCGAGAGAGTTTCTTCGAGTCTTGGGCGGCGGGGGGCGTCTTTGGTGTTTTCTTAAGAGGAGCCGGGCTGTCTTGGCTTATCAATTCTCCTCTTTTTGACGATCGGAGAAGGTATTTGAGAGTCCTTCTCGACCCGCTAACTTTCTTTGGGCGAGGAGACACGGCTGCGAGGCGGACTGACTCGCAGCGAGGCGGGGAAGCGAGTTTGTTTTTCTTTCTTTGCAGAGCAACAATCTTCTTAGCAACGCAGGGGCGCTTTTCTTCTTTGGTGGAGAAGAAACAGCATTTGTATCTTCAGGTCACCGATTCCCCCTCACTCGTGTCGCCTCTCTTGGCGTGGGCTCTCTTCTGCGCGCTGAGAGGTTTGATCTCGAACATCCTCTTGTTTACATGGAACGCCTTTCCATGTCTAAGAGGGACTCCTTTCACCTCCATCACCGCCAATCACCAGGCCATATCCTGTGGATCCTCCAAATGCACCATCTTCCTTGAAGGATTTGTTCCCTACATTCTCGCGAGTCTGCTTTGTAGACAAACTCAAATTTTTTATTTTCTTTTTCTTCAATGATCGCAGCCATTACGATCAACTTTGCTTTTGACAGCTTGGTCAAAGCTTCCAAATTTGATGTCTATGCATTTGGCAACTATGTCCAACGGTTTGTGATAATCCTCCTTCAACAGACCTCTTGTTTGTTGTGTAAACTATTTTATCAAAGATAGTCGGGCTTGGCTATTTCCTTCCAAGCGGCGGCCAGGTTTACATCAAAGATCGTTGATTTCTCGATGCTCCTTCCGTCGGTAGTGAGCGGTGTTGTTCAAAATCCTTGGCGAGATGGTGAACTTCTTTCCGTGAACAGATGACTTTATCCCTTCATCGTGAGTCTCGGCGTTCACGTAGAATCGCGCAACCTCCTCCACATAGGTCATCGGATATTCCAACGTCGAAACGATTTTAGCCAGGCGTTTTTAATTTTTCAGCAATTTTCTTCACTAAGGTGTCGTCGGATCCCTGTTTCACCATTCCGTCGAAATCCACAGAGACCCGTGTGGATTTGCATTCCTATTTGACAAAATCATGTAGGTTGGTGCCATTTATCGGGATTTTATCAAAGAAAACTAAGAGATTGATTTGAAGATAGATAGGGTTTTGAGAGAGTTTTGCCTTTGTTTTTGAGAAAGAAATGAACGGTTTTGGTAATATGAGAGAGAGAAGAAGGAAAGGTTTAAGTATGGTTTATGAAAGGGCGTGCGGGTGGTTTTGAAATGTGATCGAAATCAACGGCTTAGATTTTGCACGCCGATGTATCATTTAATGTCTCGTATTTAATGCGGCAAAGATTTATATCCAATCATAAGCTTGGTGTGCGGCTTTTGCCTGTACACGCGTCATAATTATCTTTGACGTAATTCTTAAAACATTCCCGCTTAGTCAAAACGATTGTGTTTTTGTCACTTTGTTCATAAATGACTCGACTTTTACCCTTAGTGGTTTAACTCTTCTTCTCACGATTCTCTTTGTGACTCAAATTTGTCGGTGACTTGGTATAGTTGTCTTTCCGATCTGGTGATTTACTTTGTTGTTTTGTGAGTTCACTCTTTTTCCCTTCGACATCGTCACATATACTCTCCTTTCTCAGTATCTTCGAGTCCGGAAGTCCTTCCAAAAGACTACTTACGCAAGCTTGTTAATCGTTTTGAAATTCAGGTGACTCGGCTTTTGTGCCACGGCCCAACTTGATTCAAATTGTGCTTTTTGCTAGTAGACAGTCTTTGGGTGTAGCGGTTGACCAATCTACTACATACATGTTCTTTTGTCCATCCTTGCAACACAACTTCATTTGATTCAGCCTTCTTGATTTGGCATATACCCATGTTAAATCCAACATTATAGCCCTTGTCACGAGTTGGTCGATGCTTAGCAAGTTGAAGTTGAGTCCTTCAACATATGCAACATCTATGACTTCTAATCCATTCCTCTTGATGGATCCAATGCCTCTTATTTCACCTGGAGCTTCATTTCCTCCAAATATGACTTTTGCTCCTTTAACTTCCTTGAATTTTGACAGATTTTTCTTATTTCTGTCATATGTCCGGAATGACCACTATCCATATACCAGGTTCCTTGGCACTCACTGTTCCTTGAACTCGCAATCAAGGAAATTAAGTTTTAGGTACCCATACTTGTCCTGGTCCCGAGGGGTTAGAATTGTAAGATGATCCAACCAACTTATAGCCAAATGATTTGAGTCTAAGGGGTTGCCATCTGTCGATGCCATAATCATAATTAATCTTGGCAAATTGCTTGGAGATTCTAGGTTCATACAAATTGTCTCTTTTGTTTGTATGCTGTATATGTGTTTTGGCAATCGCCTTCTTTGGGTAATTGTGGTGTCTCCGAGTGTAGTGCCTAGGTGCATATGTGTCTTTGATGAAAGCTCTTATACTTTTGGAATGGCCTTTCTTTGAGTTCTAGGCCTTTGCCATTTGGGCTTATATTCCATAAGTCTATCTTTGATAGTTCACATCATTCCAATCGGCTTGGCTTGGATATTTTCTACCATTCCCATCATATGTATTTCTTTTATAGATTTTAAGGGTTTTTGGTAGCTCGCTTCTTCTTTCTGAGTATTTTCTATTTGGAGTTTCTTTGAGGAACTCGATCAATCTCTTCTCACTTTGTCCTTTCAAATACTCAACTCAGTTGTTTTCCTTTTCCTTTATAACCAAGGCCGCTTTGCTTGTAATTGTGCTTTGGAGTGAACGTGAGTGCAACATTTAGAGTTTTAGATTTTTTTGACTCTTCATTGCTTGAAGATCCTTTTTCCAAAATTACTTTTGAAGTTTGACATATCACGAGAGGAGTTAAATCCTAGGCATGTCTTGTCTCCACATTCTCTTTGATCGATAATAAGATCATCCAATGATTTAGATGCCTTAGTGAATGAGGCAATAACATTTTTGAGGTCATTCTCCCTCTTTTCTATGGCGGCAATTTACGCTTTATTAGCTTGGCTTTTTCAAATTTTTAAACTTTCATTCTCATCACTATTTGACTTAGAGTACTCGGCTCCTTAGTCACCGTGTGAGTTTTGGTTCTTGAGTAGGCTGTTTTCCTCATTTAGTAGTGTGTGTGAGGATTTAATGTGTTCAAAATCTTTCATCATTTTGCCTAATGAGTCATAAAGATCGATGGGTGATGAGGTGTGTGTGTCATAGTCACTATCACTAGAATCGAGTTTGATGAGTTGGAGTTTACCTCATCTTCTTAGTCGGGTTGATCTTGTTCCTTGGCCATCAAACGGATCGGGCTTCTTCTTCGAGTCACTTGAGTAGTCGGCTTCATCGCTTTGAATCACCGTGTCTTTTGACTCGGATTTTCTCGCGACCAACATTGCCTTTTTCTTTTCTTGTCTTCTTTCTCTCAAGACCTTTCTTTCTTCTTCATTCATGTATTTGTTGACTACGAGGATATGGGCGATCAATGGCATAGTGACCTGGTTGCCTACGGTTCCAAAGATAGATATTCAACCTTTTGATCATCTCTTTCCATTCTTGGATTGTCGACCCTTTGATATTGACTTTTTGATGATCTGTTCTCTTGGTTGGCCTATCTTCCCTTGATTTGGAGGAGCCGAGTGTCTTCGGAGGATTCGCCCTTGCCTCTCTTGTAGTTCTTATTGAAAAACTTGTTGAACCTTTTTACTAGTAGGGCTATTTCTTCCGGGTCAATGACTTCTTTGACCTCGGCTATCTTCCCATCTTTAACAATTAGAGCAAGCGAATTTTTTTTGGGTACAGTTGTCTCTTCCTCGTCTTTTCTTCTCACCTCAAACTCGTAGGCTTTGAGGTCCGAGAATAGTTCATGGTTGGATGTCTTTGATAGGTCCATGGAATGTCTTAGTGCCATGACTTTCATTTCCCATTCGGTTGGAAGACTTTTTAGGATCTTCATACACATTTCCTTCTCGTGTATATTCCTTTTCAAGTGCGAGATAGCTCGTTGGTGATTTTTGTGAACCGAGCATCCGGTTGATCCAGGTTTTCTCCGAGATCATTTTGAAGTTCTCAAATTTCTCAGACCCATTGATAATTTGTTTTCTTTGATTTGCTCGAGCCTTCACAAATCAATATTAGCTTGTCCCCAGATTTCTTTAGCCGTTTTGCATGATTTGACTTTATTGAACATGGCTTTGTCGAGGTTTTGTAAAGGATGTCCTGGCTACATTGTCCAGGTTGTATCTTTTTCTGTCATCATTTGTCCATTCAGTTCTTGGTTTTTCAAACCATGGCTTGTGCGGGAGCAACACCCTCTTCACCTTCAAACCTTGCGCAGCTCTTCTTACAAATTGTTCACCTTTAAGATTTGCGGTGGCCCATCCTCTATCACTATCCACATCTCATCATGTAATGCTTTGATAGATGAGCCTACATACGAATTTTCCAATCATCAAATTCTTCAATTGTGAACATAGGGATGCGTGTCAAATTTGCTTCCATGATAATAAATTTTAATGATAAAAAGAGTTTTGAAAGTTTAAGTACTAAAGCAGACTTTGAAAAGTTTGGAGATCTAGTTCAAGAACTGTGCGGAAGGCTCAATGAACCAACCGCTCTGATACCACTTGTAGGTCCCAAGGGGTGTAAGTGTAAGGTTTAGAAGGCGGGGTTGAATAAACCTTACCAAATTTTTGATTTAGTCGTTTTAAAAATTCAGAGTTGATACTACACAACTTTGTCCTTGGTGGACAGTCAATTTAGTTAATCAGTAAAGTTAGTCTCTCAACAGACTCAATTGAGCTGTTGATGGAATAACTCAGTTGTTAAGTCTAAATTAACTCAGCTGTGGTTTGTTTTCAACGGAAGACTTAACACCCTTAAGTTTGGTTAAGTAGAGATTTAGAGCTTGATTTAGTACTTAGAGATTATCTAATGGATAGCAAATATGTCAGCAGAATTAAACAAATATGATGCAAGAATTAAAGTCTTTGAAATGTAAATGACACAATAAGATTTTTATAGAGGTTCGAAGATGGGGTAATTCTTCTACTCCTCTCTTCTCCAACTCCTGGAGGAATCCACTAGGTATTGATCAGTATACAAAGTGGTAACTCCTGGAGACGCCTTGATCACTTGATCCTTTGGGACTTCTCGCTTGATCACTCGGTGGCTTCTTCTTCTTCTTCACAGGCGTTTGCCTTTGCTACTACATCCCACTTGCTCAAGCTCTTTGGATTTGATCACTAAGCCCTCTAAAAGCTCAAGACTTGGTTCGACCTTGAACCTTCCTACAATCCTTCGTGGAATGTAGACCCCTTGATTCTTTAGTAATTTCCTCTTCAACTGATTGAAGTTATCTTTCCTTCACAGGTGAGTGTTGGATTGATGTTCTTCGTAGTGTAGGCTTGAGGATTGAGCGTTTAATAACTTGAGAATATTTCAGGTTACAGTTCTAATAATTGCTTGAATGTTTGTGGTTCTGGTTACGTCACCTCCTCTCAGAGTCATTCCTCAGCCTTTTATAGTGATCTTTCAAACATCTGCCCGTTGAAGAGATAGGCTTATTTTTGAAAGTCACTTGTGGTCGTTGGCTTGTCTTGTTGCAGTCCTTGGAATTGCCATTTCCTCGTATGAATTGTTCTTCACCTTTATAGAGTTACGATCGGTGTAGTGCTTCCCATTGGTTTATTCCTTTTGCACGCTTCGGGGTGAGCACTTCGAGAAAGGTAGCATGGAGATATTACTTGTTTAAGTAATTCTCTTGATTTAATAAACGGATCTTTTTGATTATCTCGAGTTGATCGCATTTCCTTGCTTTCCCCCAGGTGACTTAGAGTCGACTTCCAATCATTGGATGACTCTTCTCATCACTTCAACTTGAGACTTGGCTTTTCTTGAGTTGACTTGGTGATACTCCTCTCACCGCATCTCACCGCTCCTTGATAGAGTTCCCATCTTCTCTTCTTTGCCATACTCAAATGTCTTGCAACGGAATCTTCCTTCTAGTCTCCGATTTGTCTTCTTGCATGTTTGGGCATAGGCGACTTAACTCGGCTTGACCAAATTTATTTATTACAATGCGATTTACAACAAAAATTGGGGTGCCAACTTCCTATTCTAAGTTTTACATGGCATTCATCAAAATCTAAACAATAAATTTCCCAACACATGCATAGCTTGAGAAATCATCCACCACTACTACGGTTTACTTATTTCCACTTATGCGAGCTCACTCAACTGGTACAAACAGATCCATGTTCAATAAATGCAAGATCCTTGTTGAAGAAGGACTTGGCTTATCCTTGAAAGATGAGTACTTGATCTGCTGTACATTCTGACATGTATCACAGATGCAAGTTTGTTTGTTGTCTTGAAATGCAGATGACTCATCTTCTTGAGCCACGCCAACTCGTTTCAGTTGTGCTCTTTGCCAATAGACATGTGCTTGATGTGGCATTGGACCAATCCACTACATACATATTCTTCTTTCTCATTCCCCATAGCACTGCTCCATTAGTTTCTGCATCCTTGATTTGGCAAACACCCTTGTTGAATCCAACATTATAGCCTTTATCATAGAGTTGGTTGATACTCAACAGATTAAAATTCAGCCCTTCAACATAAGCAACATTTGTGATCTCTAGTCCATTTTTTCTTGATTGATCTAGTGCCTTTGATTTTCCCTGGAGCTTCATTTCCTCCAAATATGACTTTTGGCTTCTCTTGATTCCTTGAAATTTGATAAATTCTTTGTGTTTCCTGTCATATGTCTAGAACAACCACTATCTATTTACCATGTTCCTTTGCACTCTGTTGTTCCCTGAACCTACAATCAAGGAATCAAGTTTTAGGTACCCAAATATATCTGGATCCTGAGGGGTTAGCACTATAAGGTGATCCAACCAACCTTTAGACAAATGATCTGACTCTAAGAGTTTGACACCTATCAGTTCCATAATCATAATGAATCATAGCAAATTGTTTTGGAGCTTTAGGAACATTCATCTGTCTCTTTTGTCTGTATATGCCTATGCATGTGTTTGTGCATTTTCCTTTCTAGAATAACATGGAAACTTTTGTGCATGATAAGCATTGTGCTTGGGTGCATATGTGTGTTGATTTATTTGACTTGGAAATGACCTATGATGAGTTTGAGGTCTCTGCCACTTGGGCTTATATCCCATAGGACTTGGCTAATATATCATTGGAGGGTTCCAATTACCTAGTGTTGGATGATTTCTACTATTCCATTCATATGGTTTCTTCTGATGAAACCTCTGGGGCTTTTGATAGTTCTGCTTAGACTTCACAGAATATTTCTTGTTGGAAGTCTGTTGTTGAGGTTTTCTGAATTTAGTTTCAGCAGCTCTCTTAACAAACTCATTTGGCTTCTTTCCTTTACCTTTATAACCAAGGCCAGCGTGTGAGTGTTTGTGATTGTGTTTGGGTGTAACATATGGTGCTTTTGGCTTTTGGATTCCCCCATTGCTTGAGGATCCTTTTTCCATAACCACTCTTGGAGTTTTTGCATTGACAAAGGAATTGAAACCTAAGTCTGCCTTGTCTCCAATTTCATTTTGTATCGTCATCAACTCATCCAATATTTTGGATGACTTACTAAGTAATGCAATCACATTTTTTAATTCTTCTTCCATTTGTTCTTTTTCAGCTAGGTCCTTTTTAACCTTAGTTATCTTAGCCTTTTAACTATTTATTCTCATCAGCTATGTGACCAAGAGTACTCAGCTCTTTAGTCACCTATGAGTTTTGGCATTTAAGTTGATTGTTTTCCTCATTTAAATGTGTGTGTGAGGATTTTATGTGCTCAAAGTCTTTCATCATTTTGCCTAATGAATCATAAAGATCTATGGGTGATGAAGTATGTGTATCATGATCATGACCATCATAATTTGAACTGGATGAGTTAGAATTTACCTCATCTTCTTATTCCTTAACCATGAGACATATCACTGCCTCTTCTTCAGTGTCTGAGGAGTAGTTAGCTTCACGGTTGTCTGATTTAGATGTCTCTTTACACTTGGCTGTATCCGATTCTGCAGCCATCATGCCTTTCTTTCATTCTTGTCTTCTTTCCTTGACGACATTCTTATCCTCTTCATTCATGTACATGTTGACTGGTGGACAAGGGCAGTCAATTGCAAAGTGAGCTGGTTGTCTGCAATTCTAGCATAGATCTTTAGCTTTCTTTTCAGCTCTCTTGGGAGTTCTCTCTTCCTTTCCTTTGGAAGGAGCTGAGTGCCTTATAGAGGATTCTTCTTTGTTCCTCTTTTAGTTCTTCTTGAAAAACTGATTGAATCTCTTGACCATTAAAGCAATCTCTTCTTTATCTATAATGTCCTTGGATTCAGCTGCCTTTAATTCTCCAGCCACCAGAGCAATTGTCTTCGGCACGGCTATCTCATCTCGCTCTTTTCTTTTGAGCTCGAATTCATATGCATTGAGATCTGAAAATAACTCGTGGTTGGAAATCTTGGTCAAGTCATTGCATGTCTGAGAGCCATCACCTTCATTTCCCACTCAGCTGGGAAAGGTCTGAGAATCTTCATACACATTTTCTTTCATGTATATTTATTTCCTAGAGCTGATAGCTCATTTGTGATCTCTGTAAATCTGGTATCCAGCTGATCCAATAATTCACCAGCCATCATTTTGAAGTTTTCATACTTTTGCACACCAACTGCTACTTAATTCTCTTTTATCTACTCTGACCCTTCGCAGATGAGAGTCAGCTTTTCCCATATCTCTTTTGCAGTCCTGCAAGATTTAACCTTGTTAAACATTGTTTTATCAAGAGTTTATAGAAAATATCATTTGCCACATTGTCCAAGTTATATCCCTTTCTATCTTCGCTAGTCCATTCCCTTCGTGGCTTTTCCACCTCAACAGGTCTTTCAGCAGCATCTCCAGCAGCTCTTACATATGTATTCACCTGGGTGATTTTAATGGGTCCATCTTCTATGACAAACCACATTTCATCGTGCAAAGCTGAGAGATGTGCATGCATGTGAATCTTCCAATCATCAAACTCTTCGATGGTAAACATGGGGATACGGGATAGATTTGCTTCCATGATAATGAGGGGTAAATTTAATTAACCCCCCAAACTATACGTAATTTTCTACCTTGCCTACTTAACTTTGAATTGTTCTACTTAACCCCCTGAACTTTTAAAATTGTTACGCTTAGCCAAAATTTCCGAAAATACCCCTCTAAAGTTGATAGTTTGCTTCTAGTTTGCCCCCTGAACTTAAAAAACTGTTGCGCCTTACCTTTGAATTTATAAATCTATTATATTTTGAGATTTACTCTTATTGGGTTTTGCGATCCATAAAATTGGTATCAGAGCCTAGGTTTATTAAGAACTTTTAGTTAAATTTATTATATTTATGTAATTAACAATTGGTGAGGAGAAATTACTCCGAGATTATGGATCCGGACCGATGTCCGAGATGTACCCCTTACAGGACATATCGTCAAATATTGACGTTGTATGCACAAGAACACCTTGACCAGGTTTCATATTGGGAATACCAACATGAAGAAAAGGAGCAGCAGGAGCCGACGGGGAAACCTTAAGGCAATGCAAAATGCGAAAGCGAGAATATTATAAGCGATTCGGATGCTTAACCAGACCTATATGTTCATTTGATGAACCTTCAAGAAACGGTTCATGAAAATTCCCATCGAACAATGATTCCTGATGGAGTACCGAGAATGGAACGAGATATTTCCGGACAAATCCAAGATCTCCGAAGATCTTAGAGAAATCGAAGAAGACGGTGCGGAAATTATGGCAACCGCCATATTTATCTACCAATACAAGTTCATCGATCGAACCCGGATGGAAACGATGGTAAAATATCGAAGGAAACTCTTGAACTCCTTCATGATATTTAAAACGAGTCAAGAACCTGGAGGACGTGGCCAAGTTCATCCGGAGGAAGGAAACGTATTGATTTTGGGGCAAGACCTATTTACACCAAAAGGGGAAACCAACCAAGTCATACGAAAAATGACGGATGAGGAAAAGCTCATTGCTCTAATCAAAGGAAAATCCATCAAAAATTAAAAAAGATGGATATTGAAAAGATGAATCTTAAAGATCTACATGACTGGCGAGAATCCTTCGCGGGATTAGGTATTGTAGATTTAAAGATGAACGCAGTGAGAATCGCTTTGGTTACCTATGACCCACAAGGTAGACCAATTCCTCCACCACCGCCACAAGTTAATCCTAACGTTGAAGAAAGCGGGTTCACATCATGGAGCTCGGGACGAGAGGATGCCACATCTTTGGGGATTTTACGACCGGGAGTGATCCACTTTCGAGAACAGGAGGTCGAAACCCTCTTGCGGAAACCAGACAACATACCGGAAGGCCGAATGTTTATCAAACGCCTTATGGAAGATCGCACCTCGACCCAATACATCCGTATGGGTTGATGTTAAATCTGGACATCCTGATTTTAAAAGCAGAGAAGTTCTCATTGATGAATGGGCTTGACTTGAGAATTTCAAAGAACCCTCGATCTTACAAAGGATTCATTCATTTTACTTCTTGAAATGAGTCTTGAAGGATCGGTGAAGATTGCCTGGGATATGACCGATGCAAGTACGAAAAGTTCAGTCACATCAGGAGAATCACTTAAAGGAATTGTCGATGGTATGGCAAAACTATTCAAAATCCAATTCATCGGCACGGGTTATTTCGAGGGATTAGAAGATGAAAAAAGAAAGAAATATAAACAAGCCCTTTATAGCCTTGAGTTACTGGATATTTGTCATATTGACAAATATATCAAGTTGTTCACCGAATACCGGTGGAAATCCAAGATTGAAGAAAAAGAAGCCGCACATGACTATTCTTTGCCAAGATCCCGAGTCCCCGGAGAGAAATGTTTATCGGGGAATACAAGGGTGGAGTCAAGTAGAAAACGTGGCCGAGAAAAATGTCTTTCCTAAAGGCCAAGTTATCTCGAATGGTGCTATCAAGCGGCTCTGCACAGAATTACAAGAGATTAAGAGGAATTAACAAAGCGGTTCCTCTATGTTGCGTGGATAATGATATCCCAACGGTGGTGGGAGGTCAAACAAGGCGGCACAAGAAGAAGAAGGAGAGAAGCCATCCATACCGCCGAGGAAGCAACAAAGAAAAAAAAGCGGTCTTCATGGAGACCTAGAAGGTTAGTCAAAACAAAAAGCCCGGTTATAAATCGGGACAAAGACCAGGCACTGGCGGGAGTAGAGCCTCATCATCGAGTTCTAATGAAGCAAGTACCAAAGCAGAAATCCGAGGAGAAGAACTTTCGGGCGTGCTCACACTAGAGCTAATGAAAGTTTCAAAGACTGTAATTCTTTGGACATGCGGAGCGAGAGGGCATATCTCAACGGATTGCCCGGATAATAAAAACGAGGAGTCGAGACAGTTCGAGGCCACACCGAAATCGAAGAAGGCATGTCTATTATCGGATTTAATACGGGTGTATCAATTCGAGGATATTCCCTCGGATGAAAGCATCTATGAAGAAGATATCTATTCGATGATGGAAGTGACTCCATCTCGGAATCGAGTGAGTGAAGAAGAAATTCTTCACAGACGATCGGGGAGGATATGTCGAGGATTCCTCTCTCACACGACGATTTCTCATAAAACTCTTATGAGAATCATGAAGGAAGATCCAAAGCTTCAAGTCTATGATGGATTTACAATTGGAGCTATGGAAAAAGCATTGGATAAAATTGGGTTTCGTAGAGAAAACACCAAATTATCCACGGGGTAACAACCGGAGAATTTGCTATTCCGATGGAGTTTACCGGGAACCTGATCGAGATGCAGTTGGTCCCTATTAGAGAAATACAAGAGATCAAAAGCAAAGTTAAAAGAGAAGTTGCAAATACACTCTCATGGATTCATATCGGAGCCATAAGAGTAATTATTAAAGCAACATTCAAAGAAGGAATAGATTCGCCTCTTAATCTTGCTGTCTTTGACAAGCGAATCTCGCATCTCAAGGATTCATACCTTGGAGCGGTTACTGAGGATATTTGTATGCGGGAAATTGGCATTTAATGTCTATCCTAGAATTGCATACAATTTGGGAGATCGAGACTTGATGAGTCCTAACCATTCATCAAGATTTCAAAAGAGTCGATTTGATGAAAGAAGGAAACAGGCCTTACTCGATCACATACAAGATTTCCTATGCTCTCTCGAATACCCATCATTCCGAAGTATTCTTGAGAAAGGAATTTATTGAAGTCCCAAGAATCTTTGAGGACTTTGCCAGGGTGGTGTTACCAGAAATCATGGAATCTCAACTATTAAGGAGATTGATATGATAATTCAAGATCAACGAGTCTTCAACAAAAGTCGGAGTCTCGAGTTGAGCCTAGAAGGATGTCTTTCGGCAAAGACGAGAATGGTGAGTAGCGGCCGTTGGGAAGAAAGGAGACCAAGTCTGATTCAGCGCATCCCGATGTTTTAAAAAAAGAGGAGAGAGCCGAAATGTCCCGAAAGATGGCGAGAGAGGTTGAAGTAATATTCGACATCACTCAAAAGGATAACATTTTTCCTTGTGATGTTCTATATTATCTCCAACAACCAATCATTGGAAGGTATCAAGGAAGCTTGAAGATAGGAGAAATTGAGCTTACTATCACAGGAGTTGCAGGAAAGATCCCAAAACAATTAATCTTGGGAATTGAATTTCTTGAGGAGCATAAACCTTGGGAGAGATTGCAAGACGGAATGGAGTTCACGGTGGCTAATAAAAGATACTTGAATCGAGATGACCACTAGTCCATTCTCCATATACATTTCTATTGGAATGTTATATGCTTTGAATACAAGGCCGAGTATTTCGCCGCCAATATTGATTCAGTGTCGGAATATGTCTTGCAAAGCGAGATGTTTTTCCTAAAGAAATTGGAGAAGATTTACCACTATTGCGGAAGAGATTTCTCTAAAAGGATTCTTATTCTTAACAAGGGAATTAAACAAGCGAAAATAATGATTGGAGGAGCGGGCGACCCCGTGGTACAAAGTAAAGACGCCACCAATCTATTTCCATGATACAGTGCGAGATATTTTCTTTGGGAAACAATTTCCTACAAACATTCAAGCGATTCACACAAGAGAACGAGACGAGAAGACTTATTTTCACAACCTTATGTGATCATAAGATTATTGTCCGAGATCGGGAAGCATTTTACAAAAAAATGCCTATTAATTTTCGCAGCAAGCGTGGTGATGAAGCCAAACTTCGCAATCCAAAAATGGCGGATCGAAGGAAATTTGGTGAAGCTTTATTATCCTATAGACAATTTGGTTCCATCCATAAGGATCAGAAGATATGGGATAATAACTTGTATTCATTCAGAGTACAAGGAGAAGAACGAGTCACTCGGAAGCCATTGCGAGAATTATGGATGAGTCTAATGGAGAATCTACAGAGTGATGTAACCATAGAGGAACAAATATCACTCGAGGATATCAAGAAGAAGATCCAAAGGAATTACAATGAAGATCCTTTGGCTTGGTGGGATAAGAACGGGCTTAAAGCTTCCTTAAAGGTTAAACCTGGAAAGGAGTACGAGTTCGTAAGATTCAAACCAATCCTTATGAACCAAGAAGATCGTGAGGATATGCAAAAGATACTTAAGGAACATCTTGACCTTAAGTTAATTTCACCAGGAGTTTCTCCATACAGCAGTCCAGGATTCTTAGTCAGAAACCATGGAGAAATCAAAAGAGGAAAGCCAAGACTTGTTATTAATTACAAAGGGATTAATAACATTTTGGAGTTCGACGGATACTATATCCCAACATCCGGTTAATCGTATCAAAGGTGCCAAGATATTCTCAAAGTTCGATTGCAAGTCTGGATTCTACCAGATTAAGATGGAGGAAGAAAGTAAGAAGTTTACATCTTTCTCTACACCACAGGGACACTATATTTGGAACGTGATGCCTATGGGATTGGCTAAAGCACCCCAGATATATCAAAGAAAGATGGATAATCTTTTCAAAGATTATTTCGATTTCATGTTCGTGTATATCGACGACATTCTAATCACATCAAAGAACATGAAGGAGCATCTCAAACATTTGGAAATATTTTCGGATGTTTGTCACAAAGAAGGATTAGTGCTTTCGGAAAAGAAGGCGTAATCGCAACAAGAAGATTGAATTCCTCGGAATTGAAATCGATGAATCTGGAATTATTCTACTGAGAATCATATTGTGGAAAAGATATAGGGATTTCGTGATACACTAAAAGACAAGCGACTTGAGTTTTTCTTGGAGTTGTTAATTTTGGAATGTTTATTAACAATCTAGCATACTACGAAAGGTGTTTAGCCCATTGCTTAAAAAAAAAGATGTAGTATTCAAATGGGAAGATGAACATCAAGAAGGAATTAAGCATCTTAAAGAAGTTTGTAAAAAGCTTCCAAAGCTTGCAATTCCCCAAGACGAGGACGAATCGTTATTTACACGGATGCCATGATGATTGGTGGGCGGCGTTCTTTCACACCAAACGAGGAAGTACCATGCAAATCAAGTGCGGCGGTTTATTCACCCCTAGTGAAGCAACTTCGGTGGCATATTAACGAGAAAGAATTCTTTGCATGAAAGGCTTTTAAAAAATGGCCTCTATTTTCTTGGCTAAAAAGTTTACTTTAAAAATTGATGATTCAAGTGTCAAGGCTTTTCTCGAAAAACAAAATTGAATCAAAACCAAAAGGCTAGATTACTTAGATGGCAAGCTGAATGTCAATATTATGATTATGATATTGTCATTATAAAATCTCATGAAAATATTCTTGCGATTTCTTGACACGAGATGGAAGGACGCGTTTCGATGAAAACGAAAGACATCTCAAAAACCTGGAGAGTCTAGAACGAGATTTTGGGACATTATGTCTCAATGCGAAATTTGACCATTAAATCCGTTTCTAAAAATACGAGCATGCCGATTCGCTCAAGGACAATTGTTCTTAAGGATAAAAGTTTCTTCCAGCCGCATCTCCTACGGTGCAAAAAGAGGCCGAGAGAGTTTCTAACCCGGAGGTTATGGATTCAAGTACCATAATCACAAGTGTTGCGGTGATGCATCACCCGAGGTGTACAAATCAAATTTAATGTTGAAGCTCCTGTGTCACAACCCGAGTCTTCAAGTCAACCCAAAGACCTGGGGGTAAAGAGGGAGAGTTGAATCTTAGGCCACGAATCTAAGGTTCAAACTAACGAGATTAAGATTTCTCCTATGCAAAAGCAATGGGAGAAACTAGTTACAAGACAAGGTATTAACCCGAGAAAAACAATGGTTGATATCTCAAGCAAGTATCCCGTGTTTGGATGAAACCAGGAAGTCATCCAAATGAAGTACGAATGGTATACTTTTGGAGCTTTAGCTTCAATCTATACCGTGTCACCAGATTCCCAGAAATTTCAAAATTACCGAAATGGATTGGGAAGCGGTTTAAGACCAAATCCACACTTGGCCGAGGGGATATTTTGGAACTCAGTATTTTATCAAATTTGCAAATCAACCAAAAAGAAAGGCTTTAATGAAGCTTTTCATTTCATCAAGCTAAGAAGACCGGATGGAAACGCTTTAAAATACATTAAAGCATTCACCGAAGAAGGACCAAGCATTTTCTAAGACGAAGCTTCTACCGGAAAGCATGGGGTCTTTGGGTTTGTCTAACTCAAATGGACAAAGTCAAATATCCATTCAAGTTCTTCCGCACGAATGGATCTTTCCTTTTGAATTCGATGACTGGTCAACCACGATTTGCGAGAGAACTCTTGAGACCAAAAGAAGAATTCTCTCTTTCTCGCAAGCAAAGAAACTTACTTAAATTCTCAGAATATGGCGCATGTTGGTCGTTGGATCGTAAAAAGCATGCCCCGAACAAAACCCGATTGGGAAAGGTTTCCACCCAAACCCGACCGAAAATCCAAAAGATAAGGGCCCATTTTCCTCGGGACCACGCAGATCGACTTTTAAAAGATCCCCGACAACTATCACATGATTTTCACGCGGAAAGAAAAGAAAAACAATTCAAGATTAATGCAAGATATGATGTTGAAGATGACGTCATTAATTTCAACAGATTTGAAGTCCGCCTTTCAAGTCCTGACTTACCTCTATAAATTGAAGGATTTGAAGGAAGTAGAACATTTTCCTTAGTTTTCTTATAATAAAGTCCGAAAAATTTTGTAATATTTTGAGTGTTTTTAGTTTTCAAATTTTATGTGTTTTCGATTTAGCCGGATGAAGAATGATTAAACCAAGATTCTCCTCCCAAAAGGAGATTACTAATGTAATAAATATTTCTATAAGTTCTTAATAAAAAGAGGCTTTCTTCAACATGTGTTCATAATGTTTTATTAATTCATCCCCTTTGAAGAATTACTTTTACGCCTTGGAGTAAAAACGAACCAAGTTGTCTTTGCCGAAAATTTTCGAAGGAGTCGGATAACTTGCGGATCATCTTCCCGAGGGTGAGGTTGAACAGTTTTGTCAAACGATCCAAAAGGGGCGATAATTTTCCGATCATGGCGTTCAAGCGAACCACTTAACCCAAGATTGTTTCGGTTAAAAGAGGTAAATTTTAAGGGATTTATTAATTTTACGGAAGCATGTTGGGCCTGATATGGTCGTAATGGACTATATCCAATTTTAAATCAAAAACCCGGATTGGTTTGGATTTTCTCGATAAACAAGGAACCAAGAATTTTTAGGAGTTAAAATCAAATTTATTAGAATATGATAATTTTATAAATTTTGGGGGTCGAACAAATTGGAGTTTAGATGGGCTTTTAAAACTATTAAACAAATTTGCAAAAACTAGGGGCAAAATTGTCCATATATGGTTAAGGGTAAACTTTCAAATAGTGCGAGAGGCAATATAGAACAAAATAAAGTTTGGTAGGCATAGTCGAAAAAGGGGCATAGTTTGGAGGGTAAAAAGTATTTATCTCTGATAATAACTTTGAAAGAAACTTTGAAAAACTTCAAGTGTTGATGTTTTTCAAAATAATGAGATCTCGTTCAGTAACCAGTGTGGAAGGTTCTTTGGACCAACCGCTCCAATGTCGTTCAAAATATTGAGATCTCGTGTCAGTTAAATCTAGGAGGGGGTGGGTTGAATACACTTAACCACTTTTTCGATTTCAAATCAAATCAAAGTTTTCACAAGAAAACAACTAAGTCACTGGTCAGACAAATGGTTCAAACCTCAATACGAGAAAACCACTCAAACTGATAGAGCTATTGATAAGTAACTCAAGTGAAGTTTCTTAGTTTTAACAATGTAGTTTTAAACACTTGTTTTAATCTTTGTTCTTATCAAATGGATGAGAAAATATATGAGCAACTAAATAAATATGCAGAAAGTAAATTTGCTGAAAGTAAATGACACATATAATTTATAGTAGTTCGAGAATAGGGTAATTACTCTACTCCACTCTTCTCCTACTCTAACTTTGTTACAAGAGTACAAATACGATTGGAGTAAGCCTTTCACACAATTCTCGAAAGGCAAAATTCACTACTTTAGCTCTTCAAATCTTTCGGACTAGATCACGAAGCCCTCTGTCGGATTTGAACCAGGTTCTAACTTGCAGACCCCTTGTTCTTTGAAACAATTTTCCTCTTCAACTTTTGAAGTATGGCTTCCTTCTTTCACTGGGTTGTGTTGGATAAAATTACTTCAAATATTAGGCCTGAGGATATGAGAATTTTTACTTTGAGAAAATATTGCAGATGCTTACTTGAAAGCTCAAATTTCTCTTGTGTGTCACGTACTTCTCGTGTTCGTCTTCTCTCTAAAAATTCCTCAGTCTTTTATAGTGAGAGTTTGAAATTTGTCCGCTGAAGATATAGACAAATTCAAACTTCGCTTCTTGTTTGTTGGCTTGTCTTCTTCTACGAAGCTTTTGATGTTGACCTAACCTTAGCATTAACTATATTCAAGTGCCTGAATTGTACCAATTTTCTGCAAGCATTCCAAAAAGCTACTTGCAATCTTTCATCACGATAACTTTTAAGGTTGTAGGCTTGTCCCTTACCAATTCGGGTAAGTCTTGACTTTTTGTAGCAATGGACTTCTTCAACTTTCTCTAAGTTCTTTAGTTGTTTTACCCCTTTTGTTGAGTCTTCTCCTTGATTATTAGATGACTCTGTTGTAAGTGTTTGGAAAGACACAACTGCTTAACTTGACTAAAGATTTTCTTGGCCACTCAGTTGCGACACAGTTGAATCTTCTCTGCACTTCTTTAGCAAGTTTTATGCATCTTCAACTTGGCTGCTTCATAACTTCAGCTTATATTCCAACTATTACAAAGTTGAAATACAAACATAAAATGGGGTGCTAACTTTCTAATATATGTTTTCTATGCATCATCAAAATCTATACAAATAAATTTCCTATCAAAGGCCTACTCACCAGAATGTCATTGGTACTAGGTGGGTATTCAGAAACAAGTTGAATGAAGAAGGAAATGTGGTTAGAAATAAGGCAAGATTGGTAGCCAAAGGGTATTGTCAAGAAGGATATATAGATTTTGATGAAACATTTGCCCCAGTTGCTAGATCGAAGAAAGGATGTTTCCTATATCTTTGAATAAGAACTTCACAGTTTATCCGATGGATGTGAAGAGTGCATTTCTCAAAGGACTATTGAAGGAAGAAGTATATGTTGAACAACCTCCAGGTTTTGAGCAAAAGACTATTGGAGATAAAGTACAAGCTCAAGAAGGCACTTTATGGATAGAAACAAGCTGCAAGAGCTCGGTATGATACATTGTCTCAATTCCTAATAGATAATGGATTCACCAAAGGAAAGGTTAACAGAACCCTCTTCAGAATTCAAGACGGAGAGAGCATCTTGCTTGTTTCAAATCTATTTTTTTACATCATTTTTGGATGCACAAACAAGGACTTATGTGATAAATTCTCAAAACTGATACAAGTAAAGTTTGAGATGAGCATAATGGGAGAATTAACTTTCTTCTTAGGATTTTGAGTGAAGAAGATGAAGGATTGAACCTTCATAAGTCAAACCAAGTACACAAGAGATTTGATGATGAAGTTTGGTATAAAAGAGAAGTCATCTATGAAACTTCCAATGAACACCTCAATCAAAATTGATATAGATGCAGAAGGCAAATTAGTTGATCAAACAAGATATAGAGCACTCATTGAATCATTTCTCTACTTGATTGCCCGCAGACCTGACATCATCTTTGCAGTTGGTGTATATGCAAGGTTTCAATCTGCACCAAAATAGAGTCACATGACTGCTGCTAAGAAGATATTGATTGGATTGTGGTATCCTAAAGAATGAGGCTTCAAATTGATTGGATATTCGGATTCAGGTAATGATGGATGTAGGGTTGACAGGAAAAGTACATCTGGTGCATGTCAATTTTGCTTGATAACAGATTAGTTTCTTGGTTCAGCAACAAACAAATTCAATAGCTACATCAACAATGAAGCTGAGTATATTGCTACAGGCAGTTGTTGTGCCCAATTTGTATGGATGGGACACCACTGAGAGATTATGATATTGAAGAAAAAAAATTTACAATTATGTGTGACAACAGAGTTACAATTGCAATAACTTAGAATCCAATGTTGCACTTAAGGACAAAATATATTAATGTCAGATATCATTTTATCAGAGATCATGTTGAAAAGAAATACATCACACTGGAATATGTCTCAATAGATAAACAATTAGCTAATATATTCACAAAACCCTTATGTTAATCAAGATTTTCGAAGAGTTGAAGAATGAGCTTGGATTAATTGAGCTAAGTTAAAAAGCTCAAAAGATTCATTTAGCAGAGTGTGAAGTAAAGAGATTGTGTATCGGAAGAGCTTTACACATTCAGCAGAGTAAAATCAGCCAAATCGAACATTCATCAGATTTAGGTCGACTGAACAATTTAGTAATACCACCTGACGAAAGAGAGAAGCAGAGTCAACGCAAGCCAAAATGAGTCACCAAATATATTTATTGGCTAAGGGGCAAAATGAGGTCGAATTCATTAAAGCAGGAATGTTTTTGAGATTATTTCAGTATCATTTAATGCAACACAATAAAGTTTGCTACAGAAACCTTATGATTGGCCATAAATGCTGCGGGCATTAATGCGAGAAATTAAAGGCAAAATTCTTAATGAATCTTTACCGTTGATCAAATTCAAAAGTGTACAATTCCAGAAAACTTCCTTTCACGTTTAATATATCAAAACATTCTTTTTCTCTCGATTCACATTTACATATGAAACTTTCCAAAAATCCAAAAACTCTGTGCAGTAAAACTCTCATTCAAAATCTCAATCTCTCGAAAATCATCATGGCATCGAAGAAATCATCGACTTTGCCAAGTTATCAGAGAAAGTGTATCCAGGTGCACTTATTAACACCGAAGGATTGGTCAAGCAGTCAATGGACCAAGAAAGGGTTGAGAAGATTGTCAAACACTTAGAAAAATTGGGACTTTTGAAGTTCCTTACTCTGCAAATTCCATAGACATACCTTGAAGAAGTTGCGATGTTCTACGTGAACGCCTCCATTCATGACAACGGTATCCATTCTGTGAAAGGGAAAGAAGAAAAGATCACTGCAGCAGACTTGACTGAGCTGCTTCATTTTCCCAGTAGCGGACTCACAGAGCTGAATGACTACGAGTTTGATTTTCAGAAAATTCGGAGGGAGATAGTTATGGAGGAGGTAGCTGATAAGTATAATGCTTCAGCTACAAAGAGTGTAATCAAGAAGGAGTACCAGAAGCTCATGGATGTGGTAGCCAAGTGCAAAGATATTATATTTGGCTCTTATAATCAGTTGCCACTTGCAAAGCTGACTATAATGGCATCCATCATGGAAGATTTGGAAATGAACTAGAGTGAGTACATTTTTAAGAGTTGTGTTAAAATTTACACAATGTGGAGATAGCTGACAGAAAGTTCAAGATTACACTGTACTACGGGTTAGTCCTAGGGTACTTGCTCGTGAAGAAAGGTTTGCCTCTGAGGAACGGGAAGCCATTCCCTGTGAAGAAGCGTCTGTTTAATGGCAACTTGTCAGCTACTCAGAAGAAGGCCCTTGCAAATAAGAAGGATACTTTTGAGGGGAAACAGATGAAATGTGTCCAGCTGCTACACTGCCCCGGTACTAATGAAACGCAAGATAGGTCCTTCTAGAAAGCCAGCTGGTAGGAAACAGAAGACTCTGCCATAGAGAGGGCTAAAAGATGAACCTGAAGAGTCAGCTATCAGGATTGAGACAATAGATGTCTCTGAAGAAATATAGTCAGTAGAGATTCCCTTGGAAAGCATTCCAAGAAGAATCAAGGCAAACAGGTTGCTGCTACTACACCTGTGATTGAAGAAAGAGCCGCAGAAGAATCAACAACTGAGGAGAGAAGTTGAGCTCGTAGAAGAAAGAGTCGAGGAAACAGTTGCCAAGGCTTTAGAAGAGGTAGTTGTCCACTTCAGAAAAGGCCTACCTGAAATCGTTGGTGAAACTCCTGCTACACTAGAATCATTTGCTGGCATGTCCCCTCGTTTCCTTGATGTCGAGGCTCATTTGTATTATTGGAGGATAAGGAAATTGAGTATGAGTCGATATCAGTTTCAGAGGCCAGAGATGATTAGGAGGAAGAGTGATTCCTAGAAATTATAAAGAATACATCAGTTTCTCAGGCATTGAGTAAAGAACATGCAACCCGTGTACTGTATGATAAGAAACATGAAGAGTTATCTAAGAAATTTGAAAAGGGAAAGAGTACAACTGTGACCCACAAGTGCATTTTTGGGGAATCAGCTGGGCGCTTTCCAATAAATGACAATGATGCAGAGGAATTCAGACAAGCCATTAGGGAATCAAGGAAAATGGCTGAGAGGGCACATCCGATTGGGCCTAGGGAACATCATCACCTTCCAAGGTAATTGGAAAAGTGATGAAAGAGACCGCATCTCTCTCATCACCAGCCAACACTTCCATGCAAATAGATGTTCTTGAGGCTGGCGATGAAGCTGGAGGAGTTATAGTGGTTGATTTGGTTAAGAATGTTGAAGATATGCCAACCACAACGAGGAACCTAGCTGAGCCAACCCGGAAGACTGTTGTTGAGGCATCAGATGAAAAATTAGCTGAAACTCATGAAACATCTAAGTCTCCTATGATAGTTGACCCCATTATCATTCAAAATCCATTAGCTGTTGAGACAGCTGAGGGAGAAACTGGGCACACTACAACCCAAGTCACTTCTGAAGATCTTGAAAAGGTTGTAGGGGAACAAGCAAAAATGGAGTTAGAGGGTGAAGTAGATGTTGTAGGAGAAAGATTTGGAGGCTCTATGCAGGCCCATGAAGTTTCTACGGTCGAGACTGCTGAAACAGAGACACAGGTTGGAACGAATTTGGGAGCCACAACGTTGAGACTAATGTTGGCACTGAAAATGTAATTCCAGTGGCTGAGACTACTGAGGATGCCAATATTGTTGAAGACCTTATAGTGGTTGAGACCACTGCAGGGGCCATACAAGACCCTATAGCGGTTGAGACTACTAGAGGGAATGATGAAGTAATCTAAAATAATCTGCCAATGGATCAGAATCGGGGATTAGAGTCTATTGAGCCTGCTGAAGAACCTATGCAAGTAGATGTACCAGCTGAGATGGAGAATGAAAATCCGTTGAATCCAGCTGAATCAGTTAGGCAATAATCAGTGGCGGCCGACTCATATACATAAAACTCAGCTGAAGAGATGGAAATCTATGAATCAACTGAATCAGATCAAGAGAGAGATTATCCAGTGGGTGGTATGAACTTTGCAAGAATGGGTTTTGTTTTAGTTGACCCTTATCCACAACCTGCTAGATCTCCCGCATATGAAGTTGTTGAGACAACTGATGCACCAATTACTCAAATGGAAAAGAACACTGCTGCCAGTGATGTTGTTAACACACATGAGGCACAATCAGCTCAGTAGGCTAACATAGTTGCACCTTCCAATGAAGCTAACCCAACTGAAGCACAAAGATCTATTATTCAAGGGTAAGAGGCAAAGAATCCCGTATGAGATGGAGTGGGACCTTCCTCAACTCCTATCGACACATTAGGAATGCTGAATTTTGAATTCCGTGAAGATATCCCCATGGAAGAGTCTGAGGATGAAGATAGGTTCCATGTTCATGTCGAAGCTGAAGACCTCAACTTCCCATCTATAGTTCCTTTTGGTCATGATTTTGAATTTTCTCCCTATGATAACAGTGAACAGGCTGCAGAATTCCGAAGAGCCTTTCGCTTTATATTTGGGGAAATAGTAGAATTGGAACGAGGCTTCATAGATTTGTGTACATGGATTGATAACCACGATGCTAATATAACAAGTGACATTTGTGGCACAGTTCTTAGGATCAAGTAATGGATGTCTCAGACAAAAGCTCATCAAAGAGAGCAAGTGGGATACTTCAAACAACTGTATAACAAATTGATTGTGTGGGGAGCAGATCAATTTGAATTTCAAAGACGCAAGCGAGATCATATGAATCGGATGGAAACAAGTCATCTAAGTGGCATGGAGATGCTTCAGACAAAGATGGATAAAAAGTTTGAACACATGGAAGGTACGGTCAAAGAGCAGTTCTCATCTATGCGGAAATAGCTGATCGAACTCAGCTCCAGTCATACAACTATCGATTCTACGACTAATATGAAATTTAACTTTATTTTGGATAATATTCAGCCAACCTCCAGTGTTGATGCCAAAAAGGAGGAGGAATAGTAGTGCCCCCATACAACATCTAAGAAAGGAAAATGCACAAGTTCTTTTCTGTCACAAATCCCATCTTCTCTATCAGTTGATGAAAAGGTTGAACTTGTACTGCAAAAGTCAATGGAAGCAATTTCTTTATAGAAATCAAAAAAAGAGGAGATCGCAAAGCTTGATAAGAAGCAAGAAGACAAAATTGAACAGTTAGGACAGTACTATGGTTGACCACAAGTAGGGTCACTTCCCCAGAATCGTTCAAATGAAGAGTTTGATACTATATTATCGAGGGATATTATCAGGAGATGGAGATTTCTGATGCATGGTTCTTATACTAGGCAAAAGGTCTTAAAGATATTGAGCAGACTAGGAAGCAACCAACTCAAAGTCAAAAGAATAAGAGTTAGCAGACTTTTGGAACCAAAAGTCAGCAGACACCTAGCAACCAAGTTGTCAGAGGTGGCAGCCATGTTGGAGGTAGAAATGTTGAAAGAAGCAGAGGTAGAGAAAGAGGCTCATCCTCTGGTGGAAGAGGCAGAAGTTCTCTACCAAGAAGAGGAGGTGGAGTTAAGTCCTTTAGTCCCATAAAAAGATATGTGCCCTATTGGCTTGTTCTTTGGGAAGCTCAAAGAAGAAAAGAAGAACGAAAGCGAATGAATGGGGCCAAGCAATTTGAAATGGAGGAAATGGAATTAAGGAGGAAGGAAGAAGAAGAAGAAGAAAAGACAAGAAGAATGGACGAAGATAGGGGGAAAGCTATCAAAAGTTTTATATTTTTACAATTCATTTGTAATATACACAATAATGTAAGTGCCTGAATATACATGAATAAGTTATATTTATTTTCAATTATTTATTTTTTGGCACAGATGTTTAGAAAGTTTTGGCATTATCAAAAAGAGGGAAACTGTTAGGATTATTTTACAAATTTTGATGTTGCTTAGAAAACTTTGTATTATGAAGTTGGCATACCCCATTTTTGTATGTAAATTCTACTTTGTAATAGATAGAATATTAGTTGAGTCAAGTAGCAACTAAGTAGATTTGCAGAGGACTTGCTAAAGGATGCAGAGAAGAATCAATTGAGTCGTAGCTGAGTTGATCAGAAGACATTCAAACAAGTACATCAGCTAAATCATTCAAAAGAATTACAGCAGAATCAATCCATGGAATGATGGAGATGATTCAAGTCAAAGGGGTAAAGCAGTTGAAGGACTGAGAGACATCTAAAAAGAGTATGTTGCATTGAAACTAAGAAACTTACCTATTTTGGTAATAAAGACAGACCTGCAACCTTAAAGTATTCTTGCTGAAAGAGTGCAAGAAGAATAAGCAAATGAGGAAGCTTTCATAATGCTGACACCTTTTCAGAAGCCTGCAAGTATTAGATAAACAAGGTTATGTCAACATCAAAGCTGCAGAAACAAGACAAGCCAGTGAACACAAAGTAAGAGTTTAAAATTTTGTCTATCGCTTCAACGGACAAAATTTGAACTCCTACTATAAAAGGCTGAGGAATATTTCAGAGAGAAATAGAGAGCATTCATACGAAAAACAAAAAGTGCAAGACGCAGAACCAAGAAGCAACACTGCAAATATTCTTTCTCAAGCTAAATTCGACAATCCTCAAGCTTAAATCGAAAACACTTCATCCAACACTCCCAAGTGAAAAGATCAAATATGTTCATCAAAGAGGAAAAATATTTGTGAAAACAAAGGTATCTACATTTCCAAGGATTGAAGAAAATATAGTGACGTTAAAGGTCGAACCTGGTTTGGATATAGAGAAGGGATGTGTGATCAATTCCTGAAGATTCGAAGAGCTGAAGTAGTGAGGCAGCTACCTTACGATGAGTTGAGTCCCAGAAGATTAGCTGGATGTGTGATCAATTTAAATCTTGGACTGTACTTTTGTAATGAAGTTATTGTTGCATTAGTGGATTATTCCTGGAGTAGAAGAAGAGAGGAGTAGAGGAATTACCCCATCCTCGAACCACCATAAAATTTCTGTATTTTTTATTTTACTACACTTTATTTAATTGCTTCATATTTGCTATCCATTAAGATAATAACTGCTCAAAAAGTATAATTGTTGATAAACCATTCTTAAAAAGGGTGTAAGGCTTCCGATGTATAACAAGAAAACTAATTTTCTAAAAGGTTAACTTCATTCTGCTGAGTTACTCTATCAACATCTCTCTGAAGGAATTGTTCAGTGGTTAACTCTATTGTTGAAGCTTAACATAACTGTCTTAAAAGACTTAGTTGTTTTTCTTGTAGCTATGGTTTTCAAAAAATCAAATTTTTTTGAAAAGTATATTCAAGCCCCCTTTCTAAACTTTACTTTGCACCCCTTGGGACCTACAAATAATCAAAATTATACCGGTTTACCATGCTTGCAATGTCAACAACCATAAAAGTCAACAATTACCGTCAAACAACCATGGTCAATATAACACAATTAAAATAGAGTACGAGTAGCAGCGGAATTAGTGCAAATAATACTTAAGTCTTAAGGTCTTCAAGACCCATAATATATGTCAAAATTCAAAATAGCAAATACATAGTCTATTACAAAACAAGCCTTGGAAAACATAATTATCGAACGCCTAATCTGGCAGAAAATCACTTCGTCGGTTGAAGGTGATTGGCATCGTCCTCATAGTATGGATACCCACAATTTGGTCTTTGAAAAGGCGCGAGTGAGACAAAAATTCTTAGTAGATGGGCGCGTGTGTGCGCAAGAGTGTGGCTTTCAGTTATTCAAGAAAACAGTTCTATGAAATTGATTCATGATACATTTATTTTACATAATTATAGTTCATTCACCAACAGATAAATCAGTTCAAACAGGTCCATACAGACATATATGATTGAGTATGTATCATAATTTCAACCCAGATCATACAGAAGTATCGTTCACAAAATGTGATGCAACCAGACTATCCTTATTCGGCGGAATCGAGTCAATCAAACATCGAGTACCCATCATTTATCAATTCCACAATCACTTATTGTTGTGTTGTGCGTGGAGGAATATTTGACCTATATCAAAATTTCTCGTCTTATTCTTCACGAGTTGGATAAAAAAAATTCCATTGTCCTCTTCTCTTTGGTTGGACGTCCACCCCCATGTCCAAAACTCCAATTTTTCTTTTTTTTTATCTCAAATTGTTGATAATTTGTGCTAATTATCAAGTCCAAATGTTAACCTATCAATCCCACAATCATTTATCAATTCCACAATCACTTATCATAAGTCAAGCTCCTTATTCTAGAAGCTATATATAACACTTATGTAATAAGTCATCTAGGTTATAATGTGTGTAATAATTCCCAAATATAGTACCATCACTTATCATATAAGTTTCAAAATAATATAGAGCTAATTATTACAAGTATATAGTTTCAACTTAAGCAATTAAGAAATTCCAAAATTTAATATACATATATATATATATATTTGAATTATAATTTATATGAATATTTTAAAAATTATAAATTAAAATTAAGGTGATATATATATTAGCATGAGCTCATTTTAATGTAGTCTTAGAAAAAATTAAGTAAGCAATTGGGCGCACAAAAATTAAAAGAATAACACAACGCGCAAAAATTTATTACGACAATCCGTCAAAATGGTGTGTGAAACATAGTAGTGAAAATACATGATCATCCAATTAAACTGGAATGCTAATAGTACTCGTTGCGAAAATATGGGGCTTCACATCCTCACCTCCTTAAAAGAATTTGGTCCCCAAATTCCTCTTAAAATAGCTCTCGATATTGTTTTCGCATTTGTTCCTCCATTTCCCATGTTGCATCTTCGTCCTGATTGAGAATGAGGCCATATCCCAAGGAATTCACGAACTTCCCATTACATTGAGAACATTTTGGCACAGCTTCCCAAAATTGAACTCAGCCCAATTAACCTCTTTCTCCTCCATTATGGCCACCATTACAATCAGCATAGTTTGAGAGAGCTGATTGAATGAGCCAAACTTCATGTTTATGCATTAGGCCACCACATCCATGAGCTTGTGGTAGTCATCTTTTATCAGCTTTCGAAGTTGAGTAGTTGGGATTCTCAACATCCTCAGGCTTGGCTATCTCTCTCCAAGCCGTAGCCAAATCTACATCCTTACCAGTCAACTCCTTAAGACCACTGGTAGGGAGAAAATAATACTCGGCCAAGTCAGCCGCAGCCAAGTTGAAGTCTTTACCGTTCACAGACGAACGAATTTCATCATCGTGAACAGAGGCGTTCACGTAATAAACAACCACTTCTTCTGGGAAATTTTTGGGACATCTCCATTGTAGCGCCATTTTCTAGCTTACTTAAATTTAAAATCGAAAAATAATCAATAAAAATACTTTAATGAAATTCTTAAAAGTACGGGATAATAAAAATCCTACTTAGTTCGAAAACCTTGCAGCGGAAATAAATACTTAAAAACTATTAGTCCAAAACAATCATACTGAAAAATAAAACGACGTTCAACATTAAATATACTAATAAGTCAACTCAACAAAAACATAAGCTAAACTGAAGGACACGGGTTCTTGAGTCACTGCGCCCCGCCATCTTCTTCCACCTCATTATTCTCATCTAAAAAAAAAAACAACATTCGTGGAATGAGCTTAAAGAAGCTCAACAAGTATTCCCATACATGAATGAGTGCTTAATGCAATGACTTAACTTAGTTAAACTGTACATTTTCGTTACTTAAAATTCTTTCATGTACATACTTAAAACTTTATCTTTCTTTCTTTTCGTAAATCGTTCTTTGGACGCGAGCTCGCTTGGTAACACATTGTTCTAATCAGGGTCGCAGTGAGCCTTGTTATTTGGAACCCGATTAACATTTTGCCCGAAGGCCCATTTCCATTCTTTTTGCCCGAAGGTCCCTTCCTTTGAACATTAACATTAGCCGCAAGCGGCACATTGTCGGAACGCTGGTCCCCCTCGCCCATTTCCCACTCACTCCAACATCATAGAACAATGTGCACCCATTTCTTAAAAAATATTATTAATTATAGACCTTAAAACTTGACTCTACTATTCTTTGTATGCTCGTGAAATGCTATGAACATACATTTAACAGGATGCATGAAAGTGATGCAACTTTTCATTGAATGCAAGAATAACATAAACGCATAGCATAATAATTAAATCACATTAACTTGAACAACTTAAGAATAAACACTACAATTAACTGCTTAGGGAAACCCTACATGTTAGAAAAAAAAAATTATCTAGATTTTGATGATTTTGTTTAAATGAGTTTTTACACCAAAACAATGTTTTTAAATGTTGTCCAAATACTCCCAATTGATTTAAAAAAAATTTACTAATTTTTGGAGTATTTCTTGAAGTTTATTTTTGACAAAAAATTGGACAAAACTTCTATTTTGAGGTCGACCGGTCGAACAAGAGGTCGACCGGTATCTAAAGAACGCAAAAATGAAAAACAGGACTAACTGGAACAAAAAAAGGGGGAGGGGGACCGGTCCACCAAGAGGCCGACCGGTCGGACCCCCATTGGACCGGTCGCCCACCCCTCCATCCTGTGTCTGGATCGCACTATTTTCTTTTTAACGTTCGAAATTTTCTACATAGCGACGCCAAGCATTCACCACTGTTTTTTTGAAAGCAGAATAATACCGTTGGACATCCATATCAGCAATATTTACTTTATCATTTTTGTACAATATTTCTACATCTTGTGATCTTCTTTTTGTAGACAAAAGTGAAGAAGGAGGAGCCTATGTTTGTGAAGACTCTCCTATAAAAAGAAGATGATTTTGAAGACACAAGACAACAACAACACAAGCAAACACACAACAAAAAACCTGCAAATTTCTAAGCTTTCATATTCAACACTCTTGTTGTATTTATAACCTAAGTATTTCACTTTCACATCTTGAGGTCTAGGTTTGATTCTTGATTACACTTGCACTCAAAATTGTATTATTCAATATCGAGTTGTAATCTTGAATTTTTGGGTTCATCATTCAACACAAGATATCCTTGTGAGTGTTCTTGTGGTAAGGACACACTTGGGTGATCTAGGTGTTAGGTGCAAGAAGATTGTGGTAATCTTCTTATTGAAGAGTTTGGTGCTTTTTGAGGTGTTGAAGAATTTGGTGTTCTTCAAGGTTGAAGATTGTGGTAATCTTCATAAGGTTCCGTAGAAGATTGTGGTAATCTTCAAGGGAGATTGAGGTAATCTCCAAAGAGGTGTTGTAAGGTGATGTTGTATTAATTATGGTAATTAATAAAATCTTTTTTCTTTTTGAAATCCATCCCGAAGATACTGGGGTGGTAGAGGATTAGGCCCTAGGTGGGTTGAACCTCTATAAATCGAGGCGTGTTGTTTAATTTCCGCACTTTTATTCTTGTCTTTGATTGATCATTCCAGAAAGAGGGCTAATTGCGAAAAATCGGCATAAAAAAACAATGTTTGTTAAAGATTTTGAAATTTTCACAATGCTCGAGGGTGAAGGGATTTCAAAAATGGTTGAAAGGCTAGACAACATCGTCAATTCTTTGTGGGCACTCGGAAAAGTCATTTCTGAAGAAGGCAAAGTTACCAAAGTTTTAAATGTTCTTCCAGGCTCTTGGTCCGAAAAGGTGACGGCTATCATAGAAGCTCAAAATTTAGAAAATCTAAATTTTGATGAGCTTATTGGAAATCTTATCATCTATGAAGCATATGCAAATGAAATGAGTAATTCAAAAGCATCCACCTCTCAACCGGATTTTATAACAACTTGGGATGAGCTTCTTGCAACTTCTGACTATGAAGAAGCCAAGCAATGTCTAATGGGAATCGAAGAAGAAAATGAGGTACGCTCTATTCCCTCAACTTCTTTTAGTAATGGATTGCATGATGATTATGATGAATTACAAAATGATTTTGATGAGCTTCAAAATGAATTCAACACCATGAAAAATGAAAAGGATAGTTTACATGCTTCTTATGAATCTCTTACTATTGCTCATAATGTTACACTTTATAAGGTTATAATTCTTGAAGAAGACAATAGTACTCTTGTTAAAGATAGTGATTGCATGAAAAATGATATGATGAAGTTTAATTTGAGTACCGATAAAATGACCAAAATTCTTGATGTTCAACGTTGTGATCATTTGAAACTAGGACTTGGTTATGAGCCTAATGTTATTAATGTTAAGAAAAAGAACGAAGTCTCTATGCATGTTGGTCATTATGCTTCTAGAACTATTACATGTTTCTATTGTGGTAAAATTGCTCACACGACTAATTCTTGTCGGGTTAAAAATAGTTCTAATTATTATTGGAGACCTAAAAGTCTCAATGTTAATCCCAAAGGACCCAAACACTTGAGGGTACCACAAGAAAATTTTATGTTAGGTACTCGGCGCAATAAAAATCAAAGGAGTTTTAAATTGTCATATAGACAACAAACGATCGCGCCATATGATCGAACGAGGAGATATTATCAACAAAATTATTTTCCAAGAAGAAGGTATAATCAACAATGGGAAAGATATAATACTTGGCAATGGCGAAATTGGTGTCAAGATTGCGAAAGGCATATTGGTCGACAAATAGATTCGAGGTATGTTTATCAACTTTCATTATTCTTATAGACTCTAAATTCTTCATGCCTTATGCCTATATGTTTGACTTAAAAATATCCCAATGAATCTCATTAAAGTGCCATTAAAAGAAATTTTCAAATATTTGAAAGACACTTCTTCTTATGGCTTGTTTTATCCAAAGTTTTAAAATGTTAAATATTTTTTGGGATAACAAGTCCGGTGAATATAATTTTTCAATAGTCGGTTCTTCATAATCGAACTAAACATATTGAGATTCGATATTTTTTTAGGGATTGTGTTTCTTAACGGAAAATTGAGGCGTGTTTGATTCTGTCTCAAGGATAACTCGCGGACATTCGTTTTTAACCATTAACCCCCGAGTCTTTTACCTCATTTCGAGCTTGTTTAGGCATAATGTATATTGAATGAGGTATATGTTTGCAATTTGCATATTTTTAAAACTTAGGGGTGAAAAATTGGATTTTTGGTGCAAAATTCGGACAGAAACAGAACTGGTGTTCAGGCACCGATCGACGGAGAGGTCGACCAGTCGACATGGCTAGGCACCGATCACCCTACACGTCGATCGGTCGCCCTAGCCAATTTCAGCAATAAAATTGCTTATGTCCTTCATTTCGTTATTTTGGTTCTTTTCTTCCAAAATCGAACCCCTTCACATTTTTCACACACAATTCACTCAAAATATTTTTCTTCTTATAAAATCTATATTTTTAGTTTATGTAACTTATATTTCATCATTATTATCCAACTTCTCCGATTAATTGGTAAGAATTTCTCCTTTTAATCTCAATTGGGTTGAACCCTTGAGAATGTGCTCATATCTTGATATTTTGATGAAATTTGTATATTGGTGTGATGTATATGATGATTGTTGATGGATGAATGTTGTATTATTGCATTTGGTGATGAAATTTTTTGGCTTAAATGAAATACAAAGGCGTTATAGATCTCTTGTTTTATTCGGCGCACGCCAAGTGTTCGACAAAATATTTCTATGAAAAATTCATCACCTACACGATTCTCTTGATTTGAGAAGTCTTATAAGTTTATAGAGATCACGTTTTATCAATCAAATGAGCTTTTGCAAATCAAATGATTCCAAAGGGGGAGAAACATGAAAAACGCTCATATGCTCAAAGAAGCGGAAATAAGCTTGCAAGAAAATCTATAAGCTAGGGCTCTTAAAAGCCAAAAGTTGTGAATGATACTTAGTCCATTTGATGTATTATGGACTTTTATGCTTAACTAATGTTGTCTTTGTGACAAGGGGAGCTTCTGAGCTCATGAAATTCAAGCTTTTAGCTTGTAGTTGTTTGTTTTACTTATTTTTGTTATGCATGTTGATAGGGGGAGCTTATGCAAAAATTTTTTAGAAAATCTTTGCTCCTATCCTTGTGTGTTTTACTTATGATAAATGTTGTTTGTAATGGATTGATATTTAAGACCGGAAAAATGTGTTTTGTTTTAAAATTGATCTCATAATATTGTTTTGGTTTGTAATCATCAAAAAGGGGGAGATTGTTAGAAAAATATTTTTATCTAGATTTTGATGATTTTGTTTAAATGAGTTTTTACACCAAAACAATGTTTTTAAATGTTGTCCAAATACTCCCATTTGATTTAAAATATTTTTACTAATTTTTTGGAGTATTTCTTAAAGTTTATTTGTGACAAAAAATTGGACAACACTTCTATTTTGAGGTCGACCGATCGAACAAGAGGCCGACCGGTATCTGAAGAACGCAAAAATGAAAAACAGAACTCAATGGAACAAAAAAAAGGGGAGGGGAACCAGTCCACCAAGAGGCCGACCAGTCGGACCCTGATGGACACCGGTCGGACCCCCCTTGGACCGGTCGCCCACCCTTCCATCCTGTGTCTGGATCGCACTATTTGCTTTTTAACATTCGAAATTTTCTACATAGCGACCGGTTGCGCTGTGTTATTTTTGACAGCAGAATAATACCGTTGGACATCCATATCAGCAAGATTTACTTTATCATTTTTGTACAGTATTTCTACATCTTGTGATTTTGTAGACAAAAGTGAAGAAGGAGGAGCCTATGTTTGTGAAGACTCTCCTATAAATAGAAGATGATTTTGAAGACACAAGACAACAACAGCACAAGCAAACACACAACAAGAAATCTGCAAATTTCTAAGCTTTCATATTCAACACTCTTGTTGTATTTATAGCCTAAGTATTTCACTTTCACATCTTGAGGTCTAGGCTTGATTCTTGATTACACTTGCACTCAAAATTGTATTATTCAATATCGAGTTGTAATCTTGAATTTTTGGGTTCATCATTCAACACAAGATATCCTTGTGAGTATTCTTGTGGTAAGAACACACTTGGATAATTTAGGTGTTAGGTGCAAGAAGATTGTGGTAATCTTCTTATTGAAGAGTTTGGTGCTCTTTGAGGTGTTGAAGAATTTGGTGTTCTTCAAGGTTGAAGATTGTGATAATCTTCATAAGGTGTCATAGAAGATTGTGGTAATCTTCAAGGGAGATTGAGGTAATCTCTAAAGAGGTATTGTAAGGTGATGTATATTAATTGTGGTAATTAATAAAATCTTTTTTTCTTTTTGAAATCCATCCCGGAGAAACTGGGGTGGTACAGGATTAGGCCATAGGCAGGTTGAACCTCTATAAATCGACTTGTGTTGTTTATTTGTTGCACCTACATTCTGGTCTTTGATTGATCATTCGAAAAAGAGGGCTAATTGCAAAAAATCGGCATAATCTATTCACCCCCTCCTCTAGATTATCGTAGCCACTTGCACTAACACTACGTTCACTTAATTAGGGGAAAACCCTATATTCAAGTAGCTAGGGGAAAACCCTATATTCAATTAGTTAGGAGAAAGCTCTATATTCAATTAGCTAGGGAAAAACACTATATTCAATTAATTGAGGGAAAACTCTATATCCAATTAGTTAGGAAAAAAACCCTATATTCAATTAGTTAGGGAAAAACCCTAAATTCAATTAATTAAGGAAAAACCCTAAATTCAATTAATTAAGGAAAAACTCTATATCCAAGTATTAGGGGAAAACCCTATATTCAATTTGTTAGGTAAAAAGCCTACATTCAGTTAATTAAGGGAAAATCCTATATTTAATAAGCTAGGAAAAAGCCCTACATTCAATTAATTAAGGGAAAACTCTATATTCAATTAGCTAGGGAAAACCCTACATTCAATTAATTAAAGAAAAATCCTATATTAAATTTGTTAGGGGAAAACCCTACATCCAATTAATTAGGGAAAACCCTACCTACTATACCATTAATTAGGTAACAAGACTAGTGAAGTGCGTGATCAACAAGAAGACGAAAGAGACCAATTAAATAAATAAGTGTTTTGATGTTTTAAATTGAATTTACATTAATCCGAACCTAATTCTCATCAATCCAACAAGTTCATCAATCAACAAGTTTAGAAAATATAATTAAATAAATAAGTGTTTTGATGTTTTAAATTGAATTTACATTAATCCGAACCTAATTCTCATCAATCCAACAAGTTCATCAATCAACAAGTTTACGTCTAAAATATACCTTTAACCTTTTACAAAAAATCTAGATTAGAAAAAGAAGAAAAGGAAACTTTAACCTAATATTCTTAAACATGCATATACTGAACAGTGAAGCATTAAAGCAAACCAAACCACATTATTCTAAGTGATAACAAGTTTATGGGGAGTGCATCTATATTACTCATATTCATTAAACAAATTTGTTAATCTATCATATCCTAATGAGCATGACTATTATACTGTCAAATAGAATACAGTAATAAACATGTGACGTCGCGGTTATAGGTGAAACCCGTAGAAGTGGATTAAGCAACGAGCCTTTCGATTAACATAATAATAATAATTAAAATCATAGTCTACGTGAAATTAATCAAGAGATTACTTGCCTGTTCAACTTAAGGGTAGAAAAATCCTTTTCAGGCCTCTTTAGAATCAATCATAAACAAAAGATCGCATACTAGGATTAGATAAAACAAATAAACTATCAAACTTAAAAGATCAATCCTACGAAATTATCAACTTACGCGTCGGGAAAGTCACCATTCTTTCTTCTCGTTTCTCCTTTTTCTTTCTCTTGGTCGATTCTACTCTTCCCTAGGCGTCTATTTTGTGTGTTCTCAATGTGTGTGTTTTGCGTGTCTTATATCTGTATTTTAACCTACTGCTAATTGGGCTAGGTTTAGAATACATGGGCTTATAATTACCTTACTAACAGTATGGGTCTGGGTAAGTACTCTAGTCCAAATAAAAGTCCAAAGTGTTTAATAAAACCTAAATAATATAAAATAAAGTCATGTTAAAATATCTAGAATATTTTAGTATCATAATTAAATTTATCATTATGTAATTAAATAAATTCGGGTCGTTACATTCTCCCCCTCTTATAAAAGTTTCGTCCTCGAAACTTCTCAAGTACAATTAAATGAAATATGAAGGGATGAAGATAAATCTCGAAAGAAAAGTTTAATCCTTACCAAAAAGTTGGGGGTATATAACGCGCATCTCATCTTCACGCTCCCACGTGGCTTCTTCCATGGTGTGATTCCTCCATAAGACTTTAACTAATGTGACAATTGTCCTTCTAAGCTCTTTCTTGACTCTATCCAAGATTCTCATTGACCTCTCTTCATATGTTAAGTCTTCACGAAGATCAATTGTCTTGTAGCTTAAGATGTGTGATTGGTCCGGAATGTACTTTTTCAGCATAGAAACATGGAAAACATTGTGAACTCCCGACAATATTAGAGGTAGGGCGATTCGATATGCTAAATCGCCTATTCTCTCTAAGATTTCAAATGGCCCAACATAGCGAGGGCTTAACTTTCCTTTATTTCCGAACCTCATAACTCCTTTCATTGGTGCAACCTTAAAAAAGATCGCATCTCCTACTGCAAATTCTAGCGGCTTCCTTCTCTTATCAACATAACTCTTTTGTCGACTTTGAGCAGTTTTCATTCTTTGCTGAATCTTCTCAACTACTTCGGCTGTCTGTTGCACCAACTCAGGGCCTATCAGTTTCCTTTCACCAACCTCATCCCAATGCACTGGGGATCGACATTTTCTCCCGTACAACCCTTCATACGGAGCCATCCTGATGGAGGCCTGATAACTATTGTTGTATGAAAATTCCACTAACGGCAAAAACTTGTCCCAAGTACCCTTAAAATCTATCACACAAGCGCGGAGCATATCCTCGAGCGTCTGAATTGTTCTCTCCTATTGGCCATCAGTTTGTGGATGGAAAGCTGTACTAAAACTCAACTGAGTATACATGGCTCGGTGTAGGCTTTTCCAGAACATGGAGGTGAACTTAGGATCTCTATCCCAGACAAATAGATAACGACACTCCATGCAATCGAACTATCTCAGATATGTACAACTCTGCATATTTCTCCATATTGGACGTCTTCTTTACTGGTAGAAAATGCGCAGACTTAGTGAGACAGTCTACTATAACCCAAATGGAGTTGAATCCCACCTTTTTTTGGGTAGTCCCACTACAAAATCCATGTCAACATGCTCTCACTTCCACTGGAGAATCATTAGTGGTTGCAATAGACCAGAAGGCCTCTGGTGTTCTGCCTTAACTTGTTGACAAGTAAGACATCTCTGAACATATGTTGCCACATCTTTCATCATGCCGACCCATGAGAAATGCTTACTGAGGTTGTGCTTCATTTTTGTGCTCCCGGTGTGAATGGAGTACGGGGCGTTATGAGATTCCTTCAAAATCTCTAATTTCAACTATTCGTTGTTCGGAACTGCCAGCTTAGTGCCCAAACGTAATGCCCCATCTGCCATTATCACATAGTCATCACGTTTTCCTTCAACAACCTCTGAATGAATCTTTACCAACTTCAGATCATTCAGCTGTGCAACTTTTATTCTTTCCTCGATGGTTGTAAGGTTAGGGTAGCCAAATACCTCGACTTCTCTTGAGATACAATTTTCAACTCAAAGCTTTGCATGTCTTTCAGTAGTGGCTTTTGAATCGTCTGCAAGGCATGAATAGTCCCTCAACCCTTACGGCTCAAAGCATCTGCCACCATGTTAGCTTTCCATGGATGATAGTTGATAACTCAGTCGTAGTCCTTTACTAATTCAAGCCATTTGTGTTGCCTCATGTTAAGCTCTTTTTGAGTGAAGAAGTATTTGAGGCTTTTATGATCAGTGTAAATTTCACATTTAGCCCTGTATAAGTAATGTCGCCATATCTTCAAAGCAAAAACCACGGCTGCTAACTCTAGATCAAGAGTTGGATAACTTTTCTCGTAATCCTTCAATTGTCTGGAAGCATGCGCAATTACCTTCCCCTGTTGCATCGGGACACACCCTAAACCCTTCAGTGAAGCATCACTGTGGATAGCGAACCCGTCGACCCCATTCGGCAGCGTAAGGACATGATCCGTCGTCAATCTCTCTTTCAACTCTGTCAAGCTCCTTTCACACTTATCGTCCCAGTGAAACTTAACATTCTTTCTCGTTAGCTAGGTTAGTGGTGCGGAGATCCTTGCAAAACCCAAGGAAGCTACGAACCTCTCCTACATTCGCTGGTGTTGGCCAGTGTTGTACCACCTCAACCTTACTAGGGTCCACTGAAATCCCATCTCGAGAAACAATGTGGCCCAAGAAAGGAACATTGTCCAACCAGAACTCACACTTACTAAACTTCGCGAATACTTTTTTCTCCCAGAGCCTCTGCAAAACTAGACGTAAGTGTCGTTCATGTTCGTATTTTGTTCGGGGGAAGATAAGGATATCGTCAATAAAAACGATAACAAAATGATCGAGGTAATCTGAAAAGACTCGATTCATCAGGTCCGTGAATGCAGCTAGGGCTTTAGTCAAACCAAAAGGCATGACTAGAAATTCGTAATGACCATAGCGAGAATGAAAACCGATTTTTGGAATGTCTTCTTCTTGAATGCGGAATTGATGGTAACCAGATCTCAGATCGATCTTGGAGAAATACCCAGCACCCTGAAGCTGGTCGAATAATTCCTCGATTCTAGGGAGAGGGTACTTGTTCTTGATGGTTACCTTATTAAGTTCACGATAGTCAATGCACAATCTCATCGATCTGTCCTTCTTTTTAACAAAAACAACCAGTGCACCCATTTCTTAAAAAACATTATTAATTATAGACCTTAAAACTTGACTCTAGTATTCTTTGTATGCTCGTGAAATGCTATGAATATATATTTACCAGGATGCATGAAAGTGATACAACTTTTCATTGAATGCAAGAATAACATAAACGCATAACATAATAATTAAATCACATTAACTTGAACAACTTAAGAATAAACACTACAATTAACTGCTCAGGGAAAACCTACGTTCAATTAATTAGGGGAAAACCCTATATTCAATTAGCTAGGGGAAAACCCTATATCCAATTAGTTAGGAGAAAGCTCTATATTCAATTAGCTAGGGAAAAACCCTATATTCAATTAATTAAGGGAAAACCCTATATCCAATTAGTTAGGGAAAAACCATATATTCAATTAGTTAGGGAAAAACCCTACATTCAATTAATTAAGGGAAAACCCTATATCCAAGTAGTTAGGGGAAAACCCTATATTCAATTAGTTAGGGAAAAACTCTACATGTAACGCCCCATTTTTTTTTAAGTGCATTGCTTTGGCGTTACTAATTTTTAAATAAATGCATACTATTTTTTTTTTAAATACATAGATAAATGAAAAGTTTAGCGGAAGCGATAATGAGAATACTTAAAGTCTTAAGAAATAATTATAGAGTATTTTTCAAAAATTAAATATTCGCTCAAAACACTTTGAAATAAAATAAAAGAAAATAGTACACCACAATTGTTCGAAATTTAAAACGAGTTCATAGTTCTTGAAATTTAAATAATTAAAAGTGAAATAATCGACTATTCCCCCACATCTGCAACGCATCCATCCATATGATCTGAAAAGATTTTGAATTTAGGGGTGAGTAATCACATACTCAGTAGGGATAAAGACTGTCCAAGCTAAATACGAAAAGTGCACAATTACATAAATTAACACATAACATTTCCCGTTGGCATAAGCCGAATAGCACATAACCTTTTCCGTAGGCAAGAATGCCATATTTTCCTTTCCCGTGGCACGAGGCCAAAATTTTCCTTTCCCGTAGGCACGAATGCCATATTTTCCTTTCCCGTGGCACGAGGCCAAAAATTTTCCTTTCCCGTAGGCACAAATGCCATATTTTCCTATCCCATGGCACGAGGCCAAAAATAATTTCCTTTCCCGTAGGCACGAATGCCATATTTTCCTTTCCCGTGGCACGAGGCCAAAAATTTTCCTTTCCCATTTCATAACATACATTGTAATGAAAACATGTAATTCATAAAAATTAATCATATAATATAGCACATTAAAAGCATATAATTCACATAATTATGCATATCATGTAATACATCAAAAGCATATAATTCACATAATTATGCATATCATTTAACCTTTTAAAATGCGTAATTCACATAATTGAACAGTTTAAGCATTTAACAAGGACAATGAAATATACACATAAAATGTGATAAGAATCCCTACCTCAATCGGCAAATAAAGTAGATCCACAAATAGCTCGAAAATAGAAGTCCTAATTGTATGGTTCTTCGTCGCCTACAATATAAAGTTAACATGATTTAGGTCTAGATATTAAGTAGTAACTTATAATTGAAATAATTATACTTATAAAAATAGCCTAGGGCTTTTTTTTAGTATGTAAAAATTGAATGGAAATATAAGTTTGGAAATCTAATTGAATAAGTTAAAAGTAAACTTTTATTTTGGATTAAATTGAAAACTTGTAGGGTCAAATTGAAAAATCCAGAAAGTCTAAATAAATTATAGGGATAAATCTCGAAATTTTTAAATAAAAATATGGACTTAATTGAAACTTATTTGGGACTAAATAGAAAACTTTAAGAAACATAGATGTGGGAATAGACTTAATTGAAAAGTTAGTAGACTAAATTAAAAGTTTCAAATTGCAATCTAGTTTCATCTTCTATCCAATTTCCATAAAGAAGTCCTTGGCCCAACCCCATTTCATTTCTTGTACTACTTTAATCTGCACACACTTAACCAATATACATACACACACGTCTATACCTACACGTCACACACACATTAACACACATTAACACCACACATCTCTCAGATTACCCACATGCACACACACACACACCATTCCATACACACGCACACACATTATTACATACAAAGAGTACACACACATAATATGTATTAACACACGCACACATAAACACACACATACAATTTTACATTCTGGTACATATATATATATATATATATATTCACGCACACACACACAATATGTATTAACACACACACACACTATTACACACGCACACACATATATATGAGTATATATATATATATATATATTATATATTTTTACACACTAACTCACACATTATCCCACCCAAATTGCAACACCCAATCATACATCATCTTAGCTATATCTTTCTGTCTAAAACATAAATTAAAAATCCATTCCTAACTCCAAATTAAAGGTTAATGGTGAGGAGAACAACTAGAGAGACAAAATAAGAAATGATCATAATATTAGATACAAGGAGAAGATTACTTACTTGTAAAATTTATGAGATTGGATGTGAAAATATGGGAGCAAGATTTTTGAGAAAAATGAAGATGTGGAAGGATTTAAAAGCTAACTTAACTTTGCTGGAATCATGGGTGAGTTGGGCATTAGTTGTAAAGTAGATCAATATGGGGATAATAATTAAATACAAATGGAGATGATGGAATTAGTGGGGTTTGTCTAAAGCTAGCCCAATAATTGAAAATTAAAATATAAAAGTAAATATATATATATATATATAAAATATAAAAATGTATACATAAATAATTAATATGAGTTTTGATTATAAGGTAAGATATGAATTGTAAAAATTATGGGTGTTACATTCTACCCCTCTTATAAAAAATTTCGTCCTTGAAATTTCAAGCTTACTCGGTTGATGGAATAACTCGGGATACTTGGCTCAAATCTCAACTTCATGCTCCCACGTTGCTTTTTTTTTTTCATGTCTATTCAACTCAATCTTAACCAGGGTGATGTCTATATTTATTAACTTGTGTATCTTCCTGTTAAGGATAGCCACCGATTTTTTCTTCGTATGTCATGTCTGGATTGACTTCCAGTGTTTCATGATTGACTAAGTGACTTGGATCGTGGACATACTTTCTCAACAGAGACAAGTAAAATAAATTATGAATTGTGCTAGCTCTAGCAATAACGCCAAACTGGAAGTCATATCTCTGACTCGCTCCATTATTTCGAATGGTACAATGAAAATATGTCTCAGTTTTTCTTTTACGCCAAATCTTACTATTCCTTTGGTCGGTGCAACCTTTAAGAAAACTTTTTCTCCTATTTCAAATTGTATGCCCCTTTTTTTTCGATCTTGGCCTATTTATCCTGTTTTAACACTTCTCGCTTACCATGACCATCCGCTCGACTAGCTTAGGGTTTAATACCTTTTTCTCACCAATTTTGTTCCAATAGATATGGAATATACACTTTCTTCCATACAAGACTTCGTAAGAGATCACTCCAATTATCGTCTGATAGCTATTATTATTTTAGAATTCCACAAGAGGCTAATATTTTTCCCAATTGTTATCAAAATCCAAAATGCAACTTCTAATCTTCTGAGATCTGAGTGATTCTTTCAGATTGTCCGTATGCTATGATATTAACTTTACCAGGATCATAATGGATCTTATAATCACAATCTTTCATGAGTTCCAACCATCTCATTTGAATATCATGCTCAGCTTTTTTCCGTGTGAAGAATTACTTCAAAATCTCTTGATCATTGTAAATTTCACTTTTTTTTCCGTATAAATAGTGACGCTATATCTTTAAGGCGTGCATATCTATTATCAACTCAAAGTCATGTGTTAATTGAGCTTATAACATTTTATTTGTATTGAAATGTAGGCAACCACTTTACCATTATTGTATCAAGATATACCAAAATCCTTATTTTGATGCATCACTGTATATTACAAAACCCTCTATAGTATTTGGAATTGTTAAAACCTATGTTGATACTAGACGTCGTTTGAGTTCTGAAAACTCTGCTCGCGTCTCTCAGTCCAAATAAACTTCTCACATTTTTCTTGTGAGTCGGCTCATTGGGTCTGCTAATCTTTGAAAATCTTTTGTTAAACCTTCGGTAATATCCAACAAAACCTAAGAAACTACGTACTTCATTGGTGTTAGTAGGAGCCAACCATTTTTCCACAGCTTCAACTTTTGCTGGGTCGACTTTAATACCTTTTGTTGTAACTACATGTCCCAAAAAAAACTACTCGATCGAGCCGAAACTCGCACTTCTTGAATTTTGCGTATAATTTCTCTTTACGGAGAATCTCCAACACTATGATGATGTATTTCTCATATTGTTATATATCATTTGAGTATACCAAGATATCGTCTATGAATATAATCATAAATAGATCGAAGTACGGATGGAAAGACCTAGCTCATCAAGTCCATAAATACTGCCAGGGTATTACTAAATTTGAAAGGCATAACTGTGAACTCATAGTGCCCATATCGGATCCTAAAAACTATATTGGGTATATCTTCTTTCTTAACCTTTAGTTCATGATATCCAGACCTCATATCAATATAGAAAATACACTTGCCCCATTCAATTAATCAAAAATATCCTCAGTCATTGGCAATGGATATTTGTTCTTTATGGTGAGCTTATTCAACTCTCTGTAGTCTATAAACATTATTAATGTCCCGTCTTTCTTTTTATTTTTATTTTTTTTTTTCAAATAAAACTAACGCTCCTCAAAGCGACATGCTCGGCCGGATGGAACCAACATCCAAATGTTCTTGTAGCTGAACTTTTAAGTTCCTAAAGCTCCTTGGGTGTCATTCTATGTGGTGCTTTCGATATAGGGGTAGCTCCCGGAATAAAATCAATCGTAAACTGTACTGGTCGATTTGGAGATATTCCCGGTAAATCTTCAAGAAAGGCGTTGGTGTACTCACATATAAAAAGGACTTCCATGATGGTCTTTTCATCAATCGAAGTAACTATTACATTTACTAGATACCCCTGGAAATTTTTTTTTTTACAACTTGACTACCCTTATTGCATATATATCTCGGGACCCTCCACTCACTCGCTCCGAAAAACAATTGTGAATTTGTCTCTATTTAAAAGGTCACAATATTATTTCTCTCTTAGTCTCTTATGACAGTTGAGGTTATCCTTGTACTTATTCAACCAGTCCATTCCTAAGATGCTATCAAAATCTTTATTCATAATCACATGCAAATCTGTTTCTAAACCCATCCCGTCAATGTAACACCCGGGTTGGAATTTAGCTTGAAAATCAAAATAAATAAAGTAATACATAATATCAGTATCAAATAGTGCTAGAGTATGTGCATTGCCGACATCCCATTGACTCTGGTTTGAGTTAAATGACGAGTTCGAATTATCTCTATGTTGCGACATTATCTACAATAAAATAAAATATCTAATTTTAAACTCTTTCTCAGTATGATACTACATATGTCACTTTCTAGCGTTTTTGAATGTACGGGCCAATCATAAATTAATCGTATAAGTCGTTCAACTTTATCATATATTATAAAAAAATAGACGTTATACTTCTATGGTTCATTATGAATTGCTATTTCACGTTGTTATCTATTTCTAACGTGTCATGAAAGAAAATTTAGATCATGCAATGAATTAAGGAACACATACATAAACTATAGCATGTCCCATAAATATTCATATAAATTCTCATGATTCACATAGCATATTATACTTTCCCAATTTCTCATGACATGATAATTAAATAGATGTTACCTGATTGGACGGAGCGCGATGAAGAGGGATAGCCAATTTTCTTTTTGAGAAAAAAATATTAAAAATTGCAAGTCTACAGGAAAGTAGACCTGCTCTGATACCATACTGTAACGCCCCATTTTTTTTTAAGTGCATTGCTTTGGCGTTACTAATTTTTAAATAAATGCATACTAAATTTTTTTTTAAATACATAGATAAATGAAAAGTTTAGCGGAAGCGATAATGAGAATACTTAAAGTCTTAAGAAATAATTATAGAGTATTTGTCAAAAATTAAAAATTCGCTCAAAACACTTTGAAATAAAATAAAAGAAAATAGTACACCACAATTGTTCGAAATTTAAAACGAGTTCATAGTTCTTGAAATTTAAATAATTAAAAGTGAAATCATCGACTATTCCCCCACATCTGCAACGCATCCATCCATATGATCTGAAAAGATTTTGAATTTAGGGGTGAGTAATCACATACTCAGTAGGGATAAAGACTGTCCAAGCTAAATACGAAAAGTGCACAATTACATAAATTAACACATAACATTTCCCGTTGGCATAAGCCGAATAGCACATAACCTTTTCCGTAGGCAAGAATGCCATATTTTCCTTTCCCGTGGCACGAGGCCAAAAATTTTTCCTTTCCCATGGCACGAATGTCATATTTTCCTTTCCCGTGGCACGAGGCCAAAATTTTCCTTTCCCGTAGGCACGAATGCCATATTTTCCTTTCCCGTGGCACGAGGCCAAAAATTTTCCTTTCCCATAGGCACAAATGCCATATTTTCCTTTCTTTCACGAGGCCAAAAATAATTTCCTTTCAAAAATTTTCCTTTCCCATTTCATAACATACATTGTAATGAAAAAACATGTAATTCATAAAAATTAATCATATAATATAGCACATTAAAAGCATATAATTCACATAATTATGCATATCATGTAATACATCAAAAGCATATAATTCACATAATTATGCATATCATTTAACCTTTTAAAATGCGTAATTCACATAATTGAACAGTTTAAGCATTTAACAAGGACAATGAAATATACACATAAAATGTGATAAGAATCCCTACCTCAATCGGCAAATAAAGTAGATGCACAAATAGCTCGAAAATAGAAGTCCTAATTGTATGGTTCTTCGTCGCCTACAATATAAAGTTAACATGATTTAAGCCTAGATATTAAGTAGTAACTTATAATTGAAATAATTATACTTATAAAAATAGCCTAGGGCTTTTTTTTAGTATGTAAAAATTGAATGGAAATATAAGTTTGGAAATCTAATTGAATAAGTTAAAAGTAAACTTTTATTTTGGATTAAATTGAAGACTTGTAAGGTCAAATTGAAAAATCCAGAAAGTCTAAATAAATTATAAGGATAAATCTGGAAATTTTTAAATAAAAATATGGACTTAATTGAAACTTATTTGGGACTAAATAGAAAACTTTAAGAAAGATAGATGTGGGAATATGACTTAATTGAAAAGTTAGTAGATTAAATTAAAAGTTTCAAATTGCAATCTAGTTTCATCTTCTATCCAATTTCCATAAAGAAGTCCTTGGCCCAACCCCATTTCATTTCTGTACTACTTTAATTTGCACACACTTAACCAATATACATACACACACGTCTATACCTACAAAATTTCGTTTCCCCCAAAACATTTTTTAAAGGTAAAATAAATGAATTAATTTACATTAAAAAACATTAATTATGGTTAGTATATGGAAAAAAATTTCATTAACACCACACATCTCTCATACCTATACCACATTAACACATGCACACACACACACACACATTACATACACACGCACACACATTATTATATACAAAGAGTACACACACATAATATGTATTAACACACGCACACATAAACACACACATACAATTTCACATTCTGGTACATATATATATATATATATATATATATATTATATATATATTCACGCACACACACACAATATGTATTAACACACACACACACTATTACACACGCACACACATATATATGTGTATATATATATATATATATATTTTTACACACTAACTCACACATTATCCCACCCAAATTGCAACACCCAATCATACATCATCTTAGCTATATCTTTCTGTCTAAAACATAAATTAAAAATCCATTCCTAACTCCAAATTAAAGGTTAATGGTGAGGAGAACAACTAGAGAGACAAAATAAGAAATGATCATAATATTAGATACAAGGAGAAGATTACTTACTTGTAAAATTTATGAGATTGGATGTGAAAATATGGGAGCAAGATTTTTGAGAAAAATGAAGATGTGGAAGGATTTAAAAGCTAACTTAACTTTGCTGGAAACATGGGTGAGTTGGGCATTAGTTGTAAAGTAGATCAATATGGGGATAATAATTAAATACAAATGGAGATGATGGAATTAGTGGGGTTTGTCTAAAGCTAGCCCAATAATTAAAAATTAAAATATAAAAGTAAATATATATATTTATATAAAATATAAAAATGTATACATAAATAATTAATATGAGTTTTGATTATAAGGTAAGATATGAATTGTAAAAATTATGGGTGTTACACTACATTCAGTTAATTAAGAGAAAACCCTATATTCAATAAGCTAGGGAAAAACCCTACATTCAATTAATTAAGGGAAAACCATATATTCAATTAGATAGGGGAAAACCCTACATTCAATTAATTAAGGAAAAATCCTATATTCAATTAGTTAGGGAAAACCTTACATCCAATTTGTTAGGGGAAAACCCTACCTACTATACCCTTAATTCGGTAACAAGACTAGCGAAGTGCGTGCTCAACAAGAAGACGAAAGAGACCAATTAAATAAATAAGTGTTTTGATGTTTTAAATTGAATTTGCATTAATCCGAACCTAATTCTCATCAACACTACAAGTTCATCAATCCAACAAGTTTACGTCTAAAATATACCTTTAACCTTTTACAAAAAATCTAGATTAGAAAAAGAAGAAAAGGAAACTTTAACCTATAATATTCTTAAACATGCATATACTGAACAGTGAAGCATATAAAGCAAACCAAACCACATTATTCTAAGTGATAACAAGTTTATGGGGGGTGCATCTATATTACTCATATTCATTAAACAAATTCGTTAATCTATCATATCCTAATGAGCATGACTATTATACTGTCAAATAGAATACAATAATAAACATGTGACGTCGCGGCTATAGGTGAAACCCGTAGAATTAGATTAAGCAATAAGCCTTTCGATTAACACAATAATAATTAAAATCATAGTCTACGTGAAATTAATTAAGAGATTATTTGCCTGTTCAACTTAGGGGTAGAATAATCCTTTCCAGGTCTCTTTAGAATCAATCCTAAACAAAAAACCGCATACTAGGATTAGATAAAACAAATAAATTATCAAACCTTAAAGATCAATCCTACGAAATTATCAACTTACGCGTCGGGAAACTCACCTTTCTTTCTTCTCTTTTCTCCTTTTTCTTTCTCTTGGCCGATTCTACTCTTCCCTAGGCGTCTATTCTATGTGTTCCCAATGTGTGTGTTTTGCGTGTCTTATATCTGTATTTTAACCTACTGCTAATTGGGCTAGGTTTAGAATTCATGGGCTTATAATTACCTTACTAACAGTATGGGCCTGGGTAAGTACTCTAGTCCAAATAAAAGTCCAAAGTGTTTAATAAAACCTAAATAAAATAAAATAAAGTCATGTTAAAATATCTAGAATATTTTAGTATCATAATTAAATATTATCATTACGTAATTAAATAAATTCGGGTCGTTACATCCATTGTCAAAAAATTCTTGAAACCAGCTTTCTCATGTTTCTTTGCAATCTTCTCAGCAAGATCCTTGTCAATGTCCTATTTGACAAGGCCTTCGAAATCCACAAGAGCGCCAGTGTGGATTTTCTAAGCAAGTTTCACAAAGTTCTGAGTAGGTGCCATTTCAAGCTTTGAAAAGAACTAGGGTTTTGGAGCTTCTTTGCAGAGAGAGTTTAGGATGCAAGAGAGTGAAAGTGAAGAGAGAGAAAATGAAATTTCTCTATATTTGTGACTTGAATGGACAGTTTTTAGAATTTCAAAAGATTAAAATTTGATCAACGGTTGATATCATGTTTTCAAACTGCATTAATTTTCCCACATTAAATGTATCAGCATTATATCCAATCATGGGTAAAATATCGCAGGCTTTTATTGACATCATTTAATGATGTTGATGTCAAGCCTAAAAATATTCCCGCTCGAGGAAAAAGACCTCGTTTTTTCACTTAGCTTCATAAATGCTTCAGCTTTCTTTAGTTATGACTCGACTCTCCTTCTCTCTTCCTTAATTCGATTGGATGATACGTGGTTGTCCAGCTTACTCGATTTAGCTGACTAGCACATAAGTTGTTTTGCTTGGCTGAATGAGTGAAACTCTTCTGTTATGCAATTCTCCCAACTTTAACTCTGCTGAATGAGTCTTATGATCTTCCTAACATAGCTCAATCAAACCAAGCTCATTCTCAATCCCTTCAAACCGTGATTCACATAAGGGATTTGTGAATATATCAGCTAATTGCTTCTCAGTTGATATGTATTCCAATATGATGTTGTAGGTCCCAAGGGGTGTAATTAAGGTTTAGAAGGGGGGTTGAATAAACCTTACCAAATTTTCAATTTTAGTCCTTTTTAAAATATTACAGAGTTAATACAAACAGCTAAGTACTTGAGGGACAGCTAAGTTGGTTATTCAGCTGAGTTAGCCACTCAATAGACTCGATAGAGCTGTTGATAGAATAACTCAACTGTTTAACCTGAAACTTAACTTGGCTGTGTTGAGTTTTTCAACGGAAGATTTAACACCCTTTGATTTGTTTTAAACTTGTTTTAACACTTGATTTTAGCACTTGGTTAATTATCAGTTGGATTGCAAATTATCAGCAGATGTATGTAAGTATGCAAAAATAAAAGTGCTGAAATGTAAATGACACAAATGATTTTTATAGAGGTTCGAAGATGGGGTAATTCTTCTAATCCTCTCTTCTCCAACTCCTGGAGGAATCCACTAAGTAATGATCAATTCACAAAGTGGTCATCAGTCTACAGACAAGTCTTGATCACACAGCTGACTTGCTCCTTGGACTCGATGCGGAGATGCCTTGGTCACACAAAAGGCTTCTCGTCCGACTCGGCTTTTCTTCACGGCGGTGCGCTTTGCTACTTCAGCTCACTTTCTCAAACTTCTTGGATTTGATCACGAAGCCCTCCAATAACTTGAGACTGGTTCGACCTTGAACCTTTCTACAATCCTCCTTGGAAAGTAGACCCCTTTTGATTCTTCAAAAGTTTTCTCTTCAACAGTTTGAAGTTGTCTTTCCTTCACAAGTTTGTGTTGGATTGATTTCCTTCGAGATTTAGGCTTGAGGATTTGACTTGAAAATCTTGAGAATATTTAGCAGGTTACTGTTTGAATATAGCTTGCTTGTTCGTGGTTTTTGGTAACCTTTTCTCAATGAGATTCCTCAGCCGTTTATAGTGAACTTTCAAAAATCTGCCCGTTGAAGAGATATGATGATTTTCAAAAGACACTAGTGTTCGTTGGCTTGTCTTTTCTTGGTCTTCACTCTTGAGATGTAGACCTTTCCTTGTATTAAATGAATGTTCAGCTTTTTAGGTTCTTACACGAGGTGCAGTGCTTCCCATTGGTTTATTCCTTTTGCACGCTTCTGGGACGAACACTTTGAGACCTGGCAGCATGGAAGTATTACTTATTTAAGTAATGTTCTTAACTTCTGTGCAACGGATTCTTTTCAGTTAACTCCTCTTTGCAGCTGCCTTTTTCCCAGGTGACTTGAGTCTTCTTTGATCATTGAAAGACTCATTTGTCAGTTCAACTTGTGACGTGGCTTCTTGAGTTGACTTAACTGACTCTTCCCACAGCTGTCCCTCAGTTGTTACATTTTCAGTCGAGTCCTTGATCTTCTATCTTGGCCATACTCAGTTGTTCCTCAGCGGAGTCTTCACTTCACTTCTTCAGTTGACTTCTTGTATTTCCAGGCATAGCTGACTTGACTTAGCTCATCCAGCCCTATCTATTACAATGAAAGATACAAGAAAAATGGGGTGCCAACATTCTAATCTAAGTTTTACATGGCATTCATCAAAATCTACAAAATAATTTCCCAACAATTTCCCCCTTTTTGATGAAGCCAAAACTTAAAAAACATTAAACAAAATGTAAACAACACAGATACATACAGACAATGCACAAACAAAGAATATATGTGTTGAATCAATCATTTTATTGATCATAGCATTCTTGTCCTTTATACAACTGTTTACATAGTGTATCAGAGCATATTTAAATCTAAGCGAATTACAAGCGTCTATGCTAAGATATAGATACAAAATATTTTATTGAAAGAACAGATGACTTACACAACACTGTATTTACAAAAGTAAAATACATGAAGGGTTCACAGCAACACTTCATCTCCTTCGCTGCGTCCTCCTTTCCTCTTCAGCTCTGGATGATCAGCTCTCTTTCTTTTTCTTTCATCTTCAGCTGCTTTTTTCTTTTCGTAAGCTCTCTTCGCAGCAGCATCTTTTCGCTTCCTTTATTGCCTCTATTGCCATAGCTGGTCTTGTCTTCTGTTTTCCTCTTCTATTCTTTTCACATAATCAGTATTTTTTCTAGCTACATCCAGATTCACTACTTCATCATACCCAGCCCAGTAAATCCTTCCCTTCTTACCTAGGTCTACATATTCGATATTTTTGGGTAGAGGTCTAGGTCGAAAACCTCTTCCTCCACCACTTCTTCCTCCTCCTCTGGGTGTGTCTTTGACGGAGTCTTACGCTTACCGGCTAAATGGTCTGGCCGGTAGTCTGTTGCCTATCAGCTTTTTCGCATAACTTCAGACCCTTCTCCCAATACAGATCCCAGGCTTGGGCTATGGACATATTCTTGAAATATCCTTCGGATTCGAGCATCTTAAATTCTTCAACAGATCTTGGCTCGGATCCGTCATCTGGAATAGCATCTTGATCCTTCCCTGTCGGAATGCCACCGAATTGTTTCATCACTGCTTCAACGCGGGCATCCGTCTTTTTATCGAACTCTAACTGATCTGCTATTACAATCTTTTTTTTCTCTGACATAGGCACAGTAGAGTGTTCGATCGGCAGAGTTATTGGAAGTTTGTTGATTATTGAGGCTGTGACATGACCTTGTTGAGGGGTTTTAGCAATCATTAGTGTCAAATCCTTTGACCTTTCCCCCTCAACTGCTTTTTCCTTCTTCTTCTCAACAGCTGCTTCTTCCTTTTTCTTCTCAGTTCTTTCTCCCTTCAATTTCTCAACAGCTGCTTCTTCCTTTAATTTCCTCAGGTATTCCTCTTCTCCCTTTTTGGCATCATCAAAGGACAGAGGAACCCCAGGGAACATTCCTGCGAGCATGAAGTCCAGTCTGCTGAGAGCTGAGTTCTGCTTGGAGTCTGCTGCGGCATGTGTTGTTCGAAATTCTGAACGAGTGGCCTTTGATTCAGCTGCCACGAGTTTCATTTCAGCCATGAGAAGGCTGAACTTCGTATTCATGTTCTCCTCAACACGCAGAATTTCTTTTCGATGAAATTCACGCAGTAACTCCATTTCAGTCGTGTGGGAGGCATGCAATCTCTCCATATAGGTTTGTATTCTCTGCTTCATATCAACATTGTCATCACTCCAAACAAGTATTTTATTGTACAATGCCTTAAAAATATCAAACTTGCTCAAATCGCATTGCACTCTGCTGCTGACACCACTCCCTGATTCTTACCACTACCCCTCTCAAATCGGCTGTGAGGGTGGCATCTCTATTGTCCAGACGTAGATCTAATGAGGCCTGGTGCCGTTCGATCTTCTCAATCTCTGCACAGATTATTTTGAAAACTTCACGGATCTCAACTATCACACCTGATTCAGCTGGCGGCCATTTAGCATCGAAATCAAAGTCTGCTAGTACAATGGAGTCGGTAGGGATGACTGGATCTTCTCGAACTATGTATCTACGCTTGCTCTTTAGCTGTCTCTTTCTCTAGATCTGGCAGCTCAAGTGAAAAAGGAAATAATTGCTCAAAGGTATCATCTCGCACATAAGGGATTGAAATTTCAGTATGTGCCTATGATGATCCTGGTGGAGTCAGTACTGCTGCAGCTTTGGGGGCCTGCGCAGATGACTCGGTTCCAGCTGGGCTTTGTTGAGTAGGTTGGCCAGCTGACTGAGCCTCAGTTGTCTTAACACCTTCTTCGGCCTCAGTAGATTTTTCTAAATGAATTACCTGTTCCTCGGCTGCAATATCAGCGTCATCGGAAGATGATGAAACCTGGGGGCTTGGTTTATCATCGAAGTTAAAAGTTTGATGAGCATCTTTAAAACTTGACTTACTCGTCTGTGGGAGAACATCCTCAGCTAGGTCCTATTGATGTTCAACAGGAGTGGACTCAGCTTCATCTTCAATATTCGAGTACTTCTTATGTGCCATTTTGATCTCACTCATCAGTTTGGGTCTTACCGAGATGTTACCACAAAATATTTGAGTGTCCGTTCTCATTGGATTCCATGTACTCAACTCTTCTAGAGATTTTCATTCCCTAATCATCAATTTGTCCACGCTTGCCTTTCTACTCAAGGCATCTGCTACAACATTCGTTTCCCCAAGGTGGTATTGAATTTCAAAGTGATAATCCTCGATTAATTCCATCCACCTTCTTTGTTTCAAGTTAAGATGTTACTGGGAAAACAAATACTTCAAGCTCTTGTGATCTGTGAAAACTGTAAACATCGCTCGATATAGATAGTGCCGCTACTTCTTTAATTCAAACACCGCGACAATGGTCCAACAATCTTGGAAAAATCCTTAATGAATCTTTGATAATATCCAGACAATCCACGAAACCTCCAGATCTCTGTCATTGTTTTCAGGTTGTTTCCAATCGACAACTATTTGTACTTTGGATGGGTCCACCGTGATCCCATTTTTGGATACTATGTGTTCCAAGAAGTTGACTATCTCTAACCAAACCTCGCACTTGCTGAACTTAGCATACAACTTGTGCTCTTGTAGTGTTTCCAATACGATCCTCAAGTGACGTTCAAGGTCCTCTCTCGATTTAGATTACATGAGTATGTCATCAATGAAGATTACAACGAATTGGTCCAAGTAAGGCTAAAAAAATCGATGAATTAAATCCATGAGTGTCGCATGGGCATTCTAAATCCGAATGGCAACACCACGAACTCATAGTGACCATACCTAGTTTGAAATGATGTCTTAGATATGTCTTCTTCCTTGATCTTTAACTAATAATACGCATATTGTAGATCGAATTTTGAGTACACCGTGGCTCCATTAAGTTGGTTGAATAACTCATTGATCCTCGAGAGGGGATATTTGTTTTTTATGGTTACACTGTTAAGACTATGGTAGTGGATACACAGTTTTAGTGATCCATCCTTATTCTTGACAAAGAGCATTGGGGCTCTCCACAGGGATGTGCTCGGTCTAATAAATCCCACCTCCACTAGCTTCTGCAACCTAGCCTTCAGCTCTTGAAGCTCCACTAGAGCCATTCTGTATGGTGTTCTCGCTACCGGCGTTGTCCCAGTGAGTAGGTCAATAGTGAACTCGATTTTCCTATTAGGAGAAATTGTGGTGAGTTCTGGCGGAAATACGTCTGGGTATTCCGATACTATTGGAACTTGGTGGACCTGAGTTTCCACCTTGGGTATGTTGATCACAAATTCCAAATACCCTTGCATCCAATTTGTTATCGCTTTTATGGCCTTAATGGCAAAAATAATTGGGGCCAATATGACTCATTCCCTACCGATAGTTCCACTATGGGTTCTTCGGGTTTACACAATGTAACATATTTATTATGGAAGTCCATATGTTCAAGTGTGCAGATAGCCAATCCATTCCCTAAATATTGTCATACTCCGATATATGTAGTAGAATCAAATTAGCAGGAAAGCAGACATCATCAATCTTTACTTCGCATGCATTAAATATAGCATCAGTTATTTGGCTCGCGCCTAAAGGAGCTGACACTTCCAAACAAACAGGCATATGTTCCATGGTTGCATGAAAATTATGAGTGAAATATGGTGCAACAAAGGAGTGTGATGATCTGGGATCAAACAGTACTTTAGCAAGATGATCAGATACTACGGTATCTTCCATCACATCCGTAGTATTTTAGGCCACTTGCCCAGCTAAAACAAAGACACGAGCAGATGCTCTGGCTCGATTATCTAGCTTATTTCTAGGCTAATGAGGAACCGCGGGTTTATTTCCAAGAGTGTGTAGCATCGGACACTCTTTGATCTGATGATATGTGCTCCCACACCTTAGTCACTTCCCTTTGCTTATGCCAGCACTTATCAGACGTATGCCCTGGCTTGTGGCAATGGGGGCAGTTTATTGTTTGACGGGTTGTTTTCCCTTGTTGGTCTCCCTGACTCCACCCCTTTGAAATTTCACAAGTGGTGTCGGGTTGTCCGGGTGATAGGCCTCTTAGATCCTGAGTCTCGATTCTGCTGAAGTTGCCCGATCCTGCTCAATCCCATTTCTAGGCAAGCTGCTTCCTTAACCGCAACTGAGTAAGTATCAAGTTCCACCATCAATCGATGTTTCTACAACTCTAATCTCAGCCCTCTAGTGAATTTGTACAATTTATCTGCCTCTGTGTTAATGGATCCCAGTGCTACTTCGATCACCGATGGAATTCAGACTGTGAATTCCATCCTGTGAAATTCATCCTGTCGAGCCTCCCTCACAACCTATGGGATATATTGATCCTTGAACTCTCTGAGGAAATTTTTCCAAGTTCGTTCGACCCTGTCTTGAGCCCATTTTCATTCCATGGTTTTCCACCAATCGCGAGTTGCAGACTCCAAATGAAAGACTGCTAGAGTAATTTTTTGTCCTTCTCTGTAGTGCAAGGCCAAGAAGATACTCTCCAATTTTTCAAGCCAGTCTTCAGCTTTAGCGTCATCCAACTCTTCCTGAAAGGCCTGTGGATCGAACGATAAGAATTGTTGTAGGATCCTTTCATGGGCGTCTCGTGGGGGTTCATGCACCTGTCGATTAGTTCCGGCTTGTTGTTGCATAAATAACATAATTTGTTGCAATGCCTGTGCAGTCATGTTTTCTCCCGCAGTTGGGAAGGTGGCGGTGGCAGCTTAAGGGAAGGTGTTCTTTCCGGGGAATGGTTGGGATCCTCCTTAGCACTATTGCACGGTCTTCCCCATCCCTGATATTCAATCATCTATATTAAAATAAGTTAGTAAGAATTAATACAATGTTAAAACTCGAGTGTGATAGTAACATACATAAATTAACAACATGCCAAACTATGCGTAAATAATTACTGAAATATAACCACAGCACATGGATAGATATAGAAAAACATTCATAATAGATTACAAAATGCTCTAAATAGCTAACAAAATAACAATGGTACATCGTATACCATCATATGTTAATACAAAATACAACATCTGAACACTACTAAATCCAAGTACAAAGTCGAACATAAAAAAATGAGACTAAGCCTATTTAATCGGTGTATGAGCTACGAGTGTTGTTGATGTTAGGCTCTTGCTTGAAATCCATCGGATCCGTCTCTAGATCCTCTTCAGGATCTTCATCCAGGTCTTCCTTAGGTTCTTCTTCTGGGTCTTCCTCCGAATCTTCCTTGGGTTCTTCTTCCAGTTCTTGCTCAAGTTCTTCTTCTAGGTCTTCCTCTGGATCTTTCTCAGGTTTTTCTTCTGGGTCTTCCTCCAAATCTTCCTCGGGTGCTTCTTCTTCCTCAAGTGGTTGAGGAACTGGATCTTCCATAGCTGGGGGCATTTTTGGATTAAAGTTTATGGCATCAAGTACCCGAGTCTGGATAAGCTGAACGTGTTGTCGGAAGCTAGCCTAGATGGTTTGAATATGCTTTGCTTGGTTTTGGACCTATTGTTGGAGACCCTCTATCTGGGTTTGCATGTTCTCGATCCTTTTATTTGATTCATGGATTAGGTCCAGTTGTTGGTCCACCATAGCCTCTAAGTCTCGGATCATGTTGAGATGCTGGAGAATCTAGTGTTCATGAAAATCAATATTTTTCTAATAACTCACGGTTGACAAATGTAAAATTGGTGCATTTCTGGTGCATGTGATTCAGGTCTCGGTATGTTATCTAGTTGCTCGCAAAGTGTACATATCCGATCATCCTGGGCACGAATCGACTGCTTGTGTTCCTTCAGTTGGGCATTAAGTATTATTGTGTCCTCATTCTCCTTGCGTAATTGCTCCTCTAGCGCCTTCGTGCATTTCTTCTCGTCATGAAGTTGGGAGATAGCGCGTGAGTGCTCTCCCTGTGAGTGTAACATCATGTCGGAGTAATAAGTAACCTCCACACGTAACTCCCAAACATTGGCCAAGTTGGGTCCTCGGGATCCATACCTGGACAAAACACACTAGTGCTTGTCAAAAATGAGAGTAGAATAACTAAGAAAGGCAAGAATAACTCACAAGTACTATCTCAATCAGGAAAGTCAACTAAGTGGTAATAAATCAAGTAACAACTATCGAATATTCTATAGATTACCAAATATCACGAAAATTTTAACTTAAATGAATCGATAGTAGTAAATCCCAATACATGTAGAGGGTCCTATCTTTGGTCAGCTTGGTATAAGTTTCCTTCTTACAAGCCAAGCTCTAATACCACAAATGTGTCGGCCCAAAATAGAGGCCATGACACAGACATTCAAACTTATACTGGTTTACCACGTCGGCAATATCAACATCCATAAAAGTCAACAATTACCCTCAAACAACCATGGTCAATAAAACATAATTAAAATAGAGTACGAGTGGCGGCGTAATTAGTACAGATAATACTTAAGTCTTAGGCTCTTCAAGACCCATAATACATGTTGAAATTCCAGATAGCAAATACATAGTGTATTACATAACAAGTCTAGGAAAACATAATTATCGAACGCCTAATCTCGCAGAAAATCACTTCATTCTCTTCAAGGTCATTGGCTTCGTCCTCATAGTATGGATGCTCATCAACTGGTCATTGAAAAGGCGGGGGTGAGACAAAAATTCTCAGTGGATGAGTGCGTGTGTGCGAAAGAGTGTGGCTTTCAGTTATTCAAGAAAACAGTTCTATGAATTGATGCATGATACATTAATGTTACCTAATTATAGTTCATTCACCAACAGATAAATCAGTTCAAATCAGTTTCATACAGACATATATGGTTGAGTATTGTTAGGAAATTTATTGAGTAGATTTTGATGATACCATGTAAAACTTAAACTAAGAAGTTGGCACCTCATTTTCCTTGTAATTTGTATTGTAATAGATAGGGCTGGAAAAGCTGAGTCAAGTCAGCTATGCCAAGGAATACAAGAAGTCAACTACGGACTGGATTGAAGACTCTGCTGTGTGTCAGCTAAGTATGGCCAAGAAGGAAGTCAAGGACTCGACTGAAGAAGTGTCAGCTGAGGAACAACTGTAAGAAGTGTCAGTCAAGTCATCTCAAGAAGCCAAGTCTCAAAGTTGAAGTGACAGTTGAGTTATCCAATGACTGGAGCTGACTCAAGTCACCTAGGGTAAAGACAACAGTCTAGTCAAGACAACTGACCTAGATCCGTTGATTAAAGTCAAGAATATTACTCAATGTAGTAATATGTCGAAGCTGTCAGGTCTAAAGTGTTTGTCCCAGAATTGTGCAAAAGGAATAAGCCAATGGGAAATACTGCACCTTGTGTCAGACATCTGCAATGCTGCAAAGACATTTAATACGAGGAAACGTTAACATCAAGGACTGCAACAAGACAAGCCAACAAACAGAAATGATATTTGAAATTAGCCTATCTCTTTAACGGGCAAAATTTCAAATGTGCACTATAAAAGGCTGAGGAAGTTATTGAGAAGAGGTACCCAGAACCACAAACAAGCAAGCAATATTCTCATAAACATTCAAGCAATTCCTCAAGCCTAAAACTCGAAGGAAATCAATCCAACACAAGTTGTGAAGGAAAGACAACTTCAAATCTGTTGAAGAGGAAACTTTTGAAGAAATCAAAGGGGTCTACTTTCCAAGCTAGGATTGTAGAAAGGATCCAGGACGAACCATTATCAAGTTTGTTGGAGGGCTTTGTGATCAAATCCAAGAACTTGAGAAGTGAGCTGAAGTAGCAAGGCAACTGCCCTGTGAAGAAGCTGAGTCACAAGAGAAGCCAACTGTGTGATCAAGGTTATCTCCAGATTGTTCACCGCTTTGTAAAATGATCTGTTACATAGTGGATTCCTCCAGGAGTTGGAGAAGAGAGTATTAGAAGAATTACCCCATCTTCGAACCTCTGTAAAATATTTGTGTCATTTAATTTCAGCATATTTACTTTCCTGCATATTTACATTATATCTGCTATTAGAATCATATTTGCTTTCCAACTGATAAATAACTAATTGCTAAGAATCAAGTGTTAAAAATAAACTCAAATCAAATCAAAGGGTGTTAAGTCTTCCGCTGTTAAAAACCAATCAGTCAAGTTAAGTATTTGGCTTGAAAAAAAATTTATACTATCAATGACTCTATCAAGTCTGTTGAGTGGGTAACTTAGCTGAAAAGCCAACGTAGTTGTCCATCAAGGACCAGTTGTTTGAGTCAACTCTGTTGAATTATTTTAAAAGGACTAAATCGAAAATTTGGTAAGGTTTATTCAACCCCCCTTCTAAACCTTACTTCACACCCCTTGGGACCTACAAGTAGTATCAGAGTGGTTGGTTCAATGAGCTTTCCGCACTGGTTACTGAACTAGATATCTATCTTTTCAAAAAGTTTTTAAACACTTGTATTTTCAAAATCTTTCATTTTAAGCAAAGTTATTATCATGGAAGCAAATCTGACACGCATTCCTATGTTCACTGTTGAAGAATTTGATGATTGGAAAATTCGCATGCAGGCTCATCTATCTGCATTACATGATGAAATGTGGCTTGTGATAGAGGATGGGCCACAGCAAATACTCAAAGTGAACACTACTGTAAAAGAGCAGCAATGCAAGGATGGAGAAGAACTTTATTCTTTGAAGAAAAAGACCAGCCATGGTTGAAAAACCAAGGACTGAGTGGACTAATGAGGACAGGAAGAGATACAACTTGGACAATATGGCCAAAGACATACTCTACAAGACATTGGACAAAGCAATGTTCAATAAAGTCAAATCTTGCAAATCTGCAAAAGAAATCTGGAATAAACTGACTTTAATTTGTAAAGGATCAGAACAAATTAAAGAGAATAGATTAACTGTTGTTGTTCAAAAATTTGAAAATTTTAAAATGCTTGCAGGTGAAACCTTGGATCAGTTGGATGCCAGATTCACTGAAATCACAAATGAGCTTTCAGCTCTTGGGAAGGAATATACACAAAAGGAAATGTGTATGAAGATCTTGAGAAGCCTCCCATCTGAATGGGAAATGAAGGTTATGGCTCTGAGACATTGAATGGATCTCTCAAAAACATCTAATCATGAGCTATTCTCGGATCTCCAAGCTAGGATTGTAAAAAGGTTCCAGGTCGAACCATTATCAAGTTTGTTGGAGAACTTCGTGATCAAATCCAAGAACTTGAGAAGTGAGTAAAGGGCAAAGCCGCTGTGAAGAAGCCGAGTTGCAAGAGAAGCCACTTGTGTGATCAAGTGTCTCGGTATTCACCGCATTGTAAACTGATCTGTTACATAGTAGATTCCTCCAGGAGTTGGAGAAAAGAGGATTAGAAAAATTACCCCATCTTCGAACCTCTATAAAATATTTGTGTCATTTAATTTCAGCATATTTACTTTCCTGCATATTTACATTATATCTGTTGTTAGAATCATATGTTATATCTAACTGATAAATAACTAAGTGCTAAGAATCAAGTGTTAAAAACAAACTCAAATCAAAGGGTGTTAAGTCTTCCGCTATTAAAAACAATCAGCCAAGTTAAGTATTTGGCTTGAGCAGTCGAGTTATACTATCAACAGCTCTATCGAGTCTGTTGAGTGGGTAACTTAGCTGAAAAGCCAACTTAGTCATCCATCAAAGACATTTGTTTGAGAGTCAACTCTGTTGAATTATTTTAAAAGGACTAAATCGAAAATTTGGTAAGGTTTATTCAACCCCCCCCTTCTAAACCTTACTTCACAACCCTTAGGACCTACAAGTATGTATCATAATTTCAACCCAGATCAAATAGAAGTATTGCTCACAAAACGTGATGCAATCAGACCATTCTTATTTGGCGGAGTCGAGTCCATCAAACATCGAGTCTCCATCAGATCACCTTATCCCTCCAATGGATAGGGCTGGAGTCGTTATCTCATAAGACACGACGTCTCCACAGAAGGCTTGCAAAGCATAGAGATCATCATAATCATTATTACACCAAAAATATGACCCAATCACCCGTCGGACTCTCCTATCCAACTCGAGGTTGGGATTTGGACGATGGAGGCTGGTAAGAGATTGCAGTCGTGCTACACAATCTCGTACAAGACTTATCCACTCCACAGAAAAAGATCAATTAATGTACGGACATTCGGAGTTACAGAAACAGTTCAAATCCCATATAGGATATTCAAGAGTTTCAAAGTTATATCACAAGTCATTAAGGTAGTCGGGGTGAACAAGTCACACAGTGTCTGGTACCAACTTATCAAAATATAGTTTAACGGCTAATCATCGGATGGACAATGTAGCCTTGAGAGATATTTGGTTTTGTATATTATGCAAAATCTAAGATACTAACGTATTCGTATATTCAAGGCGAGGAAGTGGCTATTTTGTGTGTGTACTTTATTCGGATGAAAAATCCATTAAAATAGTTTGGGTATGACAAGAAAATAATATCCTTGTTGGATAATTATAAAATTATTTTGGTGTCCATAAGTAGACTAAGGTTGAAATATATATTCTTGGACCTTGAGAAAAATGAAAATCTTATAAGTAGTTTTTTTATGATAATTTGTCCTTATCGGTTTTTAAAATACGATAGTCTTGGTCTCGAAGTCAAAAAAGGGTGAGGTTAATTTATAAATGCTTTAAAAATCACAAGGAGTGCAGAATACAGAGAGGTGGGATCAGATTTTTTGAAAATTCCAATTTGATCCCTTATTTTCGGAAAATTGTCATTTTTTACTCAAACCTAAAAAAAATGTATCTCCCAAACCCGGTGGGATTTTAATGTGATTCTAATTTTAAAATGTCAATTAGGTCAGTATATTATTGGGACAAAATCAGAATTTAAAATATTCAGTTTGAGTCCCCCAATTTTCAAAAATTATATTTCTAGTCTAAAAATCGGTTTTGTCCATAAGGGTTCATATAAAGTTAGATTGTTATGAAACTTGAACCATTGGTTCTTAATGTTATATACTAAAAGTTAACAATTTTCATAGAATCAGATTTTCAGAATGTTGGGTCGAGATCTTGAAAATATTCAGTTTGGTTCCTTTGTTTGCCACAATTGGCGTTTTTGTCCAAGATTTTAAAATTACGTATCTCATGATCCTTAATGATTTTTGAAGTTATTCCAACTCTAAAATGTCACTTAGGACATTATAATATTGGATAAAATCCATTTTGAAAATCTAGCAGTTTAGGTCCTAAATTCTTGAAATTTGCATTTTTAGCCCAAAAGTGGTTTTACGTTGAGGGCTTGTTTCAAGTCCAATTGTTATGAGATTTGGAACATAGATTCTTGAATTCAGAAAATTTAAATTAACAGATTTTTCATGTACAGTGGTTGTACGAGTTCTAAAATTTATAGATTGGTCCTTAAACTTTTGGATTTTCAAAATTAAGTCCTTAAAATTTCTATAAATAGATTTCTTAACCCAAAATACTTAAACTTTTCTTAATAACTTAAAATATGATTATTATAGTTAAGTTCAGTTCAAGATTTTGATTTTTACAGTTTAGTCCTTGGACAATCCGATAATTACATTATAGTCATCAAAGTTTGCAAAAATTGCACAAATGATCCGATCACTCAAAATCATGTACACTCATATTTTCAGATTTATTAACAAGAAATATCATACTTTGGAGCATATTGTACATGAATTAACACATAATACAAGATTTTCAAAAGAAATAACAAGAAAGTACAAGATTTATGCATGCATGTTCTTGTTGTGTAAAACTTCAAGATCATGCTCAATTTGTCCATACCTTTGAAACTTTACATGTTTAAAATACACATGCAATATGTTACAATTATTATTTTTTTAGTATTTCACGCTTTACATGATTTTGTCAAAATTAATTGCTAGTTCTTGAAAGAGTTTTTCTACCCACCTTAACTAGCTTCAAGTGTAGTCTTCTATAAATGGAGTTCTTCCTCTTGGCTCCCAAATTTTTGGCTCCAAACTCACCAAGTCAGCTCTTAGGTAGTTCAGATCCATATTTTTAAGGTTAAAAGTGTGAGGTTTCAAGTTAATAAGGGAATGTGTGTACCAAAACCAAAAACTACCATTACATACCTTAATATCCTCAAGTAGTCTTTAAAAATGAACTTCTTCTTCAAGTCTCCAACCTCAAACTTGAGCTCTATAGGTCAGCCCCTAAGCTCCAAAATTTCAAGTTCTTGAGTCAAAATTTAAGTTCTCAAGTTGAGAAGAAAATAGTACTAAGGACCACAATTTCTTACCTTACAACCTTGATTCCTAGAGTTGTTTGAAGCTCTAATTTCTTCAAAAATTAAAGTATTCTTCTCTTCTTCTCTTCAAAATTTTCGGCATTGTCCCTTCATGAAGAATAAGAAGTTGTTCAAGATAAAGATGTGAAGGAGGAAGCTTTGGAGTTGGAAAAATGGATGATAGAAGTGATAAAAATTCCTTACCTTTTAACTTTAAGTTTTTCGGCCCCTATGCTTCAAGGTGGAAGAATTTGAGTGTTCTTGGGTTTAAGTTGTTGGAGGGAGTTGGGATTAACTGTAAGAAGTAAAGGAAGAGGTGTAAGAGTCGTATAGATACAAGAATGAAAATTCTTCTCCCACTTAGGCCATATGGCCGTCCACTTCATATCACACACACACACACACACTATATATTTTTTTAAATATTGTCTTGCAATGTGTCTTGCACGGGGAACAAAGGTGTGGTCAATATAATGGGAAAGGACCAAAGAAAATGGAGAATTTGTGGTGTTTGGTGAAGAATGGGAAAAAAATACAAAATTGTGGAGTGGAGGAATATCTGACCAAGACCAAAAACATTCTTGTCTTATTCTTCATGAGTTGGATAAAAAAAATTCCTTTGTCCTCTTCTCTTGTGTTGGACGTCCACTCCCAAGTCCAAAACTCCAATTTTTCTTTTTTTTTTTTATCTCAAACTGGTGATAATTGGTGCTAATTATCAAGTCCAAAAATTCACCTATCAATCCCACAATTACTTATCAATTCCACAATCACTTATCGTAAGTCAAGCTCTTTATTCTATAAGCTATATGTAACACTTATGTAATAATTCATCTAGGTTATAATGTGTCTAATAATTTTCAAATGTAGTATCATCACTTATCATCTAAGTTTCTAATACAAGTATACAATATCATTTTAAGCAATTAAGAAATTCCAAAGTTTAAATATATCGATATATATATATATATATTTTGAATTATAATTTAAATGAATATTTTAAAAATTATAAAATAAAATTAAGGTGATATATTTATTAGCATGAGCTCGTTTTAATGTAGTCTTAGAAAAAATTAAACAATTGGGTGCACAAAATTAAAAGAATAACACAACGCACAAAATTTTATTACGACAATCCGTCAAAATGACGTGTTAAACATAGTAGTGAAAGTACATGATCATCTAATTAAATTGAAATCCTGATCATACTTGTTGCGAAAATATGGGGCCTCACAGAACTTGGGTGCACAATTGTTTGTCTATTGTGTGTACATTTTCCACAGTTGTAGGAGTCTTAATTTACATGGAAAACACAAAATATCCTAGAAAGGAAATCCCATAATCATAAGACACAATTATGTCCATAAATATTGATCAAATTCCCCAAATTTTGATCGATTTGTGCAAGAGTCAATCCTTCTAATTATTGACTCAATCGGTTTAAGGAGTGGTATTATGCACTCTTTCAAGATTCCATAAAATTAGTTATTTGAGTGAAATATGACTATTAAAAAGAGAAAATCAAGCAACTTATTCAAACACCAAATTTTGACCAATTTACCAATATTCCATACATGCTGGATACCTTTCCCAAAAATAAATCTTTCCAAGTTTACCATTTGGGTATCGATTTCTTACTCACTAATAAATGATTTTGTGAAAATAAATAAACTGTATTTATCTACTCATTTCCAAAATTATCAAGTCATTCACACTTGGAATTTTGGTCTTACCAAACTATTTTTTCAGCAATTCCCCACTTGAGTGAAAAACGATGCATGTATGCATGCAGACTCAGTCACTCAGACCCCACGAAACATTTTTGCATCAGGATAGACAACTTGTAGCTTTGAACCTTCCTTCATATGATACTATCGGATATATCTGCGGCTTAGTAGAGTGATGCCTTGAACTACTCCGCTTACGAATATACCAAGATAACAGTATTTACACAACAACATTTATACTAATCTCCAAGTTCTCTGGTTGTGCCCGTTTTGGCCATGGATCACACTTGGGATTCATAGATGTTTCATTGAGGCGGCCTATCCTCACACTTATATAGGTGACCTTTCCTATCAGAGGTACCCTGCAAAACCCCATCTTGTTATGTATAGGAAGTCATTAAAAGTCCATAGTCATCAAGTTCAACACTTTGCTATGCAATCTAGGGAATGGTTAGCTTAAAGCTAAGCACCAAGTGTTATAACTGAATAGTTTAAAGTTTTGTTTTCTAATTAAACCATGTTCTTGGGATCTCCAGTCATCATGGTTGGGTTTCCACGAAAAACTATTCTTTAAGTTGTGGATTTTACACTCATTCCCTCTAGCAATTTATGGAACTATGTTTAGCCCTTTTGTGAGCGGATCTGCTATATTCTCATTTGACTTTATGTAGTCAATGGATATAATTCCTCTTGAGATTAATTCCATCACAGTATTGTGTCTCCGACAAATATGCAATGACTTACCATTGTATATAGTACTTTGTACGTTGCATATAACTGCTTGGCTATCACAGTGTATCAATATTGACGACAGGATTTTGTCCCAACATGGAATATTCTCGAGAAAGTTGCAAAGTCATTTTGCTTCTTCACCAACTTTATCAAAAATATGAATTCTAATTCTATGGTGAATCGGGCTATGCATGTTTGTTTAGTGGACTTCTAAGAAACTGCACCGCCACCTATGGAAAATATATACCCACTAGTGGAATGTGAGTCTTTTAAATCCGATATTCAGTTTGCATCGGTGTACCCTTCTAGTACTGGTTGATAGCTCATGTAGTTCAACCTAAACTTCAAGTTGTGCTTGAAGTATCTTAACATCCTTGTCAATGCTTTCTAGTGTTCCTTGCTTGAATTGATCGTGAATCTACTTAGTTTGTTCATCGAGTATGCCAGATCCAGTCGCATACAATCCGTGATGTATATTAGGCTCCCAATGATTATAGAATACTCAAGTTGAGCAGAGGTTCCTCTGTGGTTTTTATTAAATAAAGGCTATCGTCTATGGGTGTCTTTTCCGGTGGATGATTAAAGTCATTGAACTTTCTTAGTACATTTTCAATATAGTGAGACTTAGATAGTGGGATACCTTCTGAAGTACTCTCAATTTTGATCCCTAGTACCAAACCATCTAGGCCAAAATTCATCATGTCGAAGTTTTCTTTTAACATGTTCTCTATCCTCATTATTATTTCATGAGTATCTTCCATTATCAACATTGTCGTCAACATATAGGCAAAAATGATAAATGAGTCAAGTGTGCCCTTTACGTATAAACATTTATCGCATTCGTTAATGTAAAATCCATTTGACATCATCATATTGCCAAATATTATGTGCCATTACCTTGGTGATTGTTTTAGTCCATAGAATGACCTAACTAGCCTGCACACGTTTTTCTCTTGTCCAATAACCACAAACCCCTTGGTATATTCTAGAATTATAATGACCAAATTTTCCAAAATACAAGTAATTAAATAAAAGAGCTATAAAAGACATATTTTATAAAACAAAGCCTATAGTTAAAATTTTCATCAAAATAAATAGAAGCACTTTTACCCATGTAAAATATTTATCCTTCCAAAAATAAAACACTAATTATCAACAATATTTCAATACCATTGACAATAATAATTTTTTTCTTAAAAATCAAAATAAACTAAAATCTATTGTTTACGCATCCAATCCTCGCTCGGGCTCCTCAACCTGAAAAGTTATGAAAATGATAGGGTGAGCTTCCACTTGCTCAGTAGGGATCAATTTGTCATTATATAATACAACATATAAGCATAATCAAAATAATATAAGATGTAATTTTCCTTTATAATTTTCCTTTGTAATTTCCTCTGACTGGCCAGTTAATAAATTTAGTACGGCGGGCTTAACCCGATGATACTTTTGATCCCGGACCTATTTATGGCCCTTAACTAGTTCCTCTGCATATCATATATAAATGAAAATACTCGCGTGAAACATTATATAAAGACAAGAATTTAAAAATCCCTACCTCAACTGATTTTTGTTAATCCGCGTAGTAACTAAAACAATTATTCTAATCCTTTTGATTCTCGATTCTTGAATCCGATTAGTAGAGAAATGGGATGAAGTTTGTAAAGGAAAATTTTCAATTTATAGAGTTGGATTCTAGAATTTATGATTGAGAATTAAGTTCTTACATTAAAAATTATAACCCTTCACCTTTCATCTTCTTTTAATTAAGTTTTACCCTTCTAAATTCATAACATAAATTTTCATTAAAAGAGGCTAATTAAAATTATATTTTATGATTAATAAAATTATAATTCATATAATAATATTTGAAAAATACGGGATATTACATACTATCCACTTTTCAAAAAATTTTGTCGAAATTCGTTGTCTTACCAAAGTTCGAAAAAAAATATGTCATTTTTTTTACACGAGGATTCTTGTCTAATATTGAAAGTACACATGTAATAATGCTTTTAAAAATGATGACATGAATTTAGAAAATGTACTTTTAAAACATGATAATATAAAATATTTCATGAATAAATGGAATAACATGATGTAATAAATTGCATACCTTGAGGAATCCGAGAGAGATGGCGGAGGTGGATGTCACTAGATAATTTTCTTTTAAAGTTTGAAAAGATTTTTTTTTCAAGTCTACAGAACCGTAGACCTGCTCTGATACCACTTGTAACGACTCAGTTTTCCAAAATACAAGTAATTAAATAAAAGAGCTATAAAAGACATATTTTATAAAACAAAGCCTATAGTAGGGTGAGCTTCCACTTGCTCAGTAGGGATCAATTTGTCATTATATAATACAACATATAAGCATAATTAAAATAATATAACATGTAATTTTCCTTTATAATTTTCCTTTGTAATTTCCTCTGACTGGCCAGTTAATAAATTTAGTACGGCGGGCTTAACCCGAGGATACTTTTGATCCCGGACCTATTTATGGCCCCTGACTAGTTCCTCTGCATATCATATATAAATGAAAATACTCGCGTGAAACATTATATAAAGACAAGAATTTAAAAATCCCTACCTCAACTGATTTTTGTTAATCCGCGTAGTAACTAAAACAATTATTCTAATCCTTTTGATTCTCGATTCTTGAATCCGATTAGTAGAGAAATGGGATGAAGTTTGTAAAGGAAAATTTTCAATTTATAGAGTTGGATTCTAGAATTTATGATTGAGAATTAAGTTCTTACATTAAAAATTATAACCCTTCACCTTTCATCTTCTTTTAATTAAGTTTTACCCTTCTAAATTCATAACATAAATTTTCATTAAAAGAGGCTAATTAAAATTATATTTTCTGATTAATAAAATTATAATTCATATAATAATATTTGAAAAATACGGGATATTACATACTATCCACTTTTCAAAAAATTTTGTCGAAATTCGTTGTCTTACAAAGTTCGAAAAAAATATGTCATTTTTTTACACGAGGATTCTTGTCTAATATGAAAGTACACATGTAATAATGCTTTTAAAAAATGATGACATGAATTTAGAAAATGTACTTTTAAAACATGATAATATAAAATATTTCATGAATAAATGGAATAACATGACGTAATAAATTGCATACCTTGAGGAATCCGAGAGAGATGGCGGAGGTGGATGTCACTAGATAATTTTCTTTTAAAGTTTGAAAAGATTTTTTTTTCAAGTCTACGGTGACCTGCTTTCATACCACTTGTAACGACTCAGTTATCCAAAATACAAGTAATTAAATAAAAGAGCTATAAAAGACATATTTTATAAAACAAAGCCTATAGTAGGGTGAGCTTCCACTTGCTCAGTAGGGATCAATTTGTCATTATATAATACAACATATAAGCATAATTAAAATAGTATAACATGTAATTTTCCTTTATAATTTTCCTTTGTAATTTCCTCTGACTGGCCAGTTAATAAATTTAGTACGGCGGGCTTAACCCGAGGATACTTTTGATCCCGGACCTATTTATGGCCCCTGACTAGTTCCTCTCGCATATCATATATAAATGAAAATACTCGCGTGAAATTATTATATAAAGACAAGAATTTAAAAATCCCTACCTCAACTGATTTTTGTTAATCCGCGTAGTAACTAAAACAATTATTCTAATCCTTTTGATTCTCGATTCTTGAATCCGATTAGTAGAGAAATGGGATGAAGTTTGTAAAGGAAAATTTTCAATTTATAGAGTTGGATTCTAGAATTTATGATTGAGAATTAAGTTCTTACATTAAAAATTATAACCCTTCACCTTTCATCTTCTTTTAATTAAGTTTTACCCTTCTAAATTCATAACATAAATTTTCATTAAAAGAGGCTAATTAAAATTATATTTTCTGATTAATAAAATTATAATTCATATAATAATATTTGAAAAATACGGGATATTACATACTATCCACTTTTCAAAAAATTTTGTCGAAATTCGTTGTCTTACCAAAGTTCGAAAAAAAATATGTCATTTTTTTTACACGAGGATTCTTGTCTAATATTGAAAGTACACATGTAATAATGCTTTTAAAAAAATGATGACATGAATTTAGAAAATGTACTTTTAAAACATGATAATATAAAATATTTCATGAATAAATGGAATAACATGACGTAATAAATTGCATACCTTGAGGAATCCGAGAGAGATGGCGGAGGTGGATGTCACTAGATAATTTTCTTTTAAAGTTTGAAAAGATTTTTTTTTCAAGTCTACAGAACCGTAGACCTGCTCTGATACCACTTGTAACGACTCAGTTATCCAAAATACAAGTAATTAAATAAAAGAGCTATAAAAGACATATTTTATAAAACAAAGCCTATAGTAGGGTGAGCTTCCACTTGCTCAGTAGGGATCAATTTGTCATTATATAATACAACATATAAGCATAATTAAAATAGTATAACATGTAATTTTCCTTTATAATTTTCCTTTGTAATTTCCTCTGACTGGCCAGTTAATAAATTTAGTACGGCGGGCTTAACCCGAGGATACTTTTGATCCCGGACCTATTTATGGCCCCTGACTAGTTCCTCTGCATATCATATATAAATGAAAATACTCGCGTGAAACATTATATAAAGACAAGAATTTAAAAATCCCTACCTCAACTGATTTTTGTTAATCCGCGTAGTAACTAAAACAATTATTCTAATCCTTTTGATTCTCGATTCTTGAATCCGATTAGTAGAGAAATGGGATGAAGTTTGTAAAGGAAAATTTTCAATTTATAGAGTTGGATTCTAGAATTTATGATTGAGAATTAAGTTCTTACATTAAAAATTATAACCCTTCACCTTTCATCTTCTTTTAATTAAGTTTTACCCTTCTAAATTCATAACATAAATTTTCATTAAAAGAGGCTAATTAAAATTATATTTTATGATTAATAAAATTATAATTCATATAATAATATTTGAAAAATACGGGATATTACATACTATCCACTTTTCAAAAAATTTTGTCGAAATTCGTTGTCTTACCAAAGTTCGAAAAAAAATATGTCATTTTTTTTACACGAGGATTCTTGTCTAATATTGAAAGTACACATGTAATAATGCTTTTAAAAAAATGATGACATGAATTTAGAAAATGTACTTTTAAAACATGATAATATAAAATATTTCATGAATAAATGGAATAACATGACGTAATAAATTGCATACCTTGAGGAATCCGAGAGAGATGGCGGAGGTGGATGTCACTAGATAATTTTCTTTTAAAGTTTGAAAAGATTTTTTTTTCAAGTCTACAGAACCGTAGACCTGCTCTGATACCACTTGTAACGACTCAGTTTTCCAAAATACAAGTAATTAAATAAAAGAGCTATAAAAGACATATTTTATAAAACAAAGCCTATAGTAGGGTGAGCTTCCACTTGCTCAGTAGGGATCAATTTGTCATTATATAATACAACATATAAGCATAATTAAAATAGTATAACATGTATTTTTCCTCTATAATTTTCCTTTGTAATTTCCTCTGACTGGCCAGTTAATAAATTTAGTACGGCGGGGTTAACCCGAGGATACTTTTGATCCCGGACCTATTTATGGCCCCTGACTAGTTCCTCTGCATATCATATATAAATGAAAATACTCGCGTGAAACATTATATAAAGACAAGAATTTAAAAATCCCTACCTCAACTGATTTTTGTTAATCCGCGTAGTAACTAAAACAATTATTCTAATCCTTTTGATTCTCGATTCTTGAATCCGATTAGTAGAGAAATGGGATGAAGTTTGTAAAGGAAAATTTTCAATTTATTGAGTTGAATTCTAGAATTTATGATTGAGAATTAAGTTCTTACATTAAAAATTATAACCCATCACCTTTCATCTTCTTTTAATTAAGTTTGAGCCCTTCTAAATTCATAACATAAATTTTCATTAAAAGAGGCTAATTAAAATTATATTTTCTGATTAATAAAATTATAATTCATATAATAATATTTAAAAAATACGGGATATTACAAGAATAGATTTCTTTCTCTAAATCACAATTCAAAAATGCAATCTTTACATCCATTTGGTGAACCTCGAGATTGTGCAAAGCACCAATCCCCAAAAGCACCTTAATGGAGGTAATCATTGTTTCAGGTGAGTAGGTGTTGAAGAAATTGTGTCCTTCTTTTTGTTTGAATCCCCTAGCTACTATCTAGATTTATATTTATCAATTGATCTATCAGTCTTGTACTTCCTCTTTAGGACCCAATTGCATCCTATAAGTTTACTGCCAGATGGGAGATCAACCAAATCCCATTTGTGGTTTTGCATAATAGAGTTTATTTACATTGATAGACTCTTTCCACATCGGGCCTTTAGGACTAGACAATGAATCTAGATGGTCTTAGGTTCATTATCTAACAAGTAGATCATGAAGTCTAGACCAAACGTCTTGGTTGTCCTTGCCCTTTTGTTGCGTCTTGGCTCATCATCACTTTGTGATGTGTCACATATAACATCATGAATTCTTTTTGTCGAATTCCCTTCTTTGTTTACTTTGCAAGGATAGAAATGCTAAAAAAACAATCTTCCTATATTCAATAGTGGTTCCTTCCGTCACATCAAGTATATCTAACTTAAGTACTGAAACCTGATATGATGTCTTGTTGTACGCATATTCTATGAGATACAATCGACCATCTTGGGTCCTATTTTTACTTGATTTAGCTTCGGTACTTTTACCTTAACCGAAAACCCCACATCTTTAGTTAACTGTAGGTGATAAGTGTGAAGTATGCATGCATTTAGAGATATATTTTGGTGCATAAATGATACATTTGCATGGATATTAAGTGTGTTTAGGTTAGTTTATCTTGTTGGGCGTGATACTGCGTATCTTTGTGTATTTTTGTAAGAAACTGAGCTATATTTGAAAGGATATTAGTATAATGACCCAGACGAGAATGTCAAAAGCCAAGGGATGAACAAAGACGCGAAGAAAATAAGAAAATACAATTCACACGACCAGCCTGTGTGATTTAACATGGTCGTGTTAGTTGTACAGAAATCACTTTACAGAGACCAATTCACATGGTTAGGTCGTGTTATTTAACACGACCATGTGAATGTTACCATTCTATTTATATAGACTGAGGATGGCTCACACGGTCTGGTCGTGTGAAATGCACACGCCCGCGTGGTTTGTACGCGCTGCAGGTTTTCTTTTTCTTATTTCGCGAGGACTCTAAAAGGAATCCAAAAAGGAAACTATAAAGGAGGACTTAAACCTAAAGCCAGATATAACACACTTTGGAGAAAATATAACACATTAGAGAGAAAAGAAATGGCTACATGAAGAACAACATGAGACTTCTACCAACCAATAAGGCACGAAGGTTCGAGATTATGAAGACGGATCCACCTACTCAAGAGGGTTGCATTATCATAGTCTAGATCTTTTCGTTTCGTTCTTAATTCCATTTTTAACTCTTTGTTTATAAGTTTGTCTATGGATTTGCAAACGATTATGTTAGGCTAAATTTTTTGATTCTACGACGTGATAAAAAATGTGGATTCATATTAATTCTAGTTTGATTGTTTCATATAAATTGGTTTCTTGTTATCTATTTATGAATTTGTGGGCTTATTTCTTGTAAATTATCTGGCTAATAATTTGCATGCTTAATTTGTTAGTTCATAATTCAAAAGATGAGATCTAACATTAGATAACGGATTCATAACATAAACGGGTATGGAGTCGGGAGGCTTAGAACTTTTGTGGGGGTTTACTTTAATTCTCAATGCTTATGGGAGTTGATATTGATTATTGTGTAGGGATACTAGCAATTCAATATTGATCTATGGTTTGTTTACTTCGGGAGAGGGAATAAACTATGTTAGGAATTAAATCCATAAATGCACGGAAACTGGTTATTGTGAAACACTAATTGGAATTAATATTGATGAAGCATGTTAAGATCATAGTCCTAGGATTTCTTTTGTGATTGATTGACTTTCGTGAAGTTTGACGGTTTACAATTATAGCGCCCTTTCTAGCTTACTTTAATTTTAATGCGAAAATAACAAATAACTAGAAATAACTTGAAGAATGCTTAAAATTACGGAATAGTAAAAACTTTTACTTCGTTCGATAAGTTGCAGCGGAATAAATACTAATAATTACTAGTCCAAAACATTTGTGCTGAAAATAAAACGATATTCGATATTTAATAAATTAAAAAGTCAAAACTTTGAAAATAAAAGAATTCCATTGACATGGGTTCCCCGAGTCACTGTGCCCGGCCATCTCCTTCCTCTTCTACATTCTCATCTGAAAATTTAACATTCGTGGAATGAGCTAAAGGAGCTCAACAAGTAATCTCATGCATGGATGCATGCCTAATGCAATATCTTACATTTAACTTAAAAAGACTTTACGTTTTCATTGCTTAAAACTTTCTTTCGCATAAGACTTTGCCTTTTATTACCTTAAAACATTCTTAGGATGCGAGCTCACTTGGTAACACATTGTTCTAATCAGGGTCGCAGTGCGCCTTGTTATTTGGAACCCGTGATTTTGCCCGAAGGCCCATTTCCATTCATTTTGCCCGAAGGCCCTTTTCCTTGAACATTAACATTACATGGTCGGAACGCCGGTCCCCCGCGCCCATTTCCCACTCACTCCAGCATCATAGAACAATGTGCACCCATTTTCTTTGAAACATTATTAATACTTGACTTTAAGACTTGACTTTACTTCTTATCATGCTCGTGAAATGACATGAACATACATTAACATGATGCATGAACCTAAGTGATGCAACTTTTCATTAAAAAAAGAGAATAAACATAAGCGCATATCATAATAATTAAATCACATTGATTAGCAAACATATTAACAGTAAATATGACATCAAACAGGTAATTGAGGATAAACATACATTCACATACTCAACATTAATTAGGAAAAATCTTACAATCAGCTAGTTAGGGAAAAATCATATTTTCAACTAGTTAAGGGAAAACCCTACATTCAATTAGTCAATGGAAAACCGTATATTCATTTAGTTAGAGGAAACCCTTCATTCAATTAGTTAAGAGAAAACCCTACATTCAATTAGTAAAGGGAAAACCCTACATTCAATTAGTTAAGGGAAAACCCTAAATTCAATTAGTCAAGGGAAAACCCTACATTAGGGAAAACCCTACATGGATAAACACTATGTTCAACTAATTTAGGAAAATCAAACATTCAATTAATTAGGGATAAACCCTATATCTAACTAATTAAACCATATTATCTAAATCAAGGAATATATATTTTTATATATATATACATTGAATACTAATTAGTTGAAAGAATTTAGTACAGTACAAGCATTTACGGCAAACATGCCATTCAGTTGAGCTAATTGAATCCGCCTTTACTTTCGTACATCTTATATTGGATGAAAAAGTCAAACCTATATTACTTGTCCAGAATTGAAACAGAAAGCACTAACAACTTGAGAATGTAAAAACCTAACTAATCATTACTTATTCAAGACTTGGACTTCATTACTTTAGTAAACTAATAATTAGACATGTGAAAGTTGTATTCGAATTCGTTTTCAAATTACATACAGACGCGTTTCGAGGGGCATGCAGTTGGTATGAAATATCAATACGTTGTAGCAGGCATAATAAAATTACTGAAAAACGTAAAGTTTATAGATACACGTAAATTCATATAAACATCTATTTCATAAGCAACAAGCCTTTCAATTAGATGATTCTTAAATTCTATAGAAAACTAAGGAGATTACTTGCATGTTCAACTTAAAGTAGTAAAATTCTTTTCAAGCCTCTTTCGAATCAATCGCGTTGGGGAAGTCTCCTCTCTTTCTTCTCTTTTCTTTTCTTCCCTCTTGGCCGATTTCTCTCTTCTCTCTAGGGTCTCCTATTGTGTTCCCAATGTGTGTGTTTTACGTGTTTTATATCTGTGTTTTAACCTACTCTCAATTGGGCTAGGTTTAGGTTACATGGGCCTATAATCAACTTACTAATAATGTGGGTCTGATTTAATACTCTATACTAATTAAAAGTCAAATTATTCATTATAAGGCTCAAATAAAATAAATTAACAGTCCAATTAAAAATACTAATAAATTCCTAATTCTCCATTATTATTCCATGAAATAAACTAATAAAATAATTAATAAAATTCTTATTAAGGCGTGAAAATCTGGGTCGTTACAACAATAATTAGATATTTTAGTTTAATAATTTTAGGGTTAATTAGATACACTTTTTGTTTTACAATCGTTCCAATAAAATTGGACTACGAGATTTGCTATACTTTATGTGCTTCAAATCAATCCCTATGGAATACGACATTGCTTGCCACTATCTATAAACTATACCGTACATTTACGGTTTAGCTTAAAGAATTTAGCAATCAAGTTTTTGGCATCGTTGTCGGGGATTGAAAGATTCAACATAATTATAGTGATAAGTATTTCAATCTTAATTGAAGCAACAATTATTATTGATTTTTAACATTGTTCTTGTTGAGTGCAGATAGTGTATGATCACGCGTTCATCGCAGTTGACCCAGTACCCATTGACTTGGAAATAGAAAGAACCACGAAACAGTTAAGAAGCAATAAAAGAAGACAGTTGAGGACAATGGCAGAAGAGGTGAATCGTGGGAATAACGGGAACAATGAGGATCGTCCGTTGATACCACCGAGTAATGTTAATGGATAGAATTTAGTAGAGGATAGACCGGTGAGATAGGCTGTGAGAGATTACTTCAAGCCGGATGTTAATCTCAGGTATGGAGGAGTCGCACGTTAGCCGATCAACACAAACAAATTTGAACTAAAACCGGAAGATCCCAATGCGCATCTGGCGCAATTCCTAGAAATTTGTGATATGATTAAGATGAATGGTGTTTCTGAAGATGTCATTTGTTGTCGCCTTTTCCCATTCTCTCTATGCGATAAGGCCAAGAGGTGGTTATCCTCATTAACACCACCTACTGCCAACTGGACGGAGCTAATCATAAATTTTTAGCAAAATACTTCCCTCCAAGCAAAGCACTGCAGTTGAAAAGCGAGATCGCTCAGTTTAGACAGCTTCAGTGTGAGCCATTATACGAGGCATGGGACATATTTAAAGAATTATTGAGGAAGTGACCATAACACGGATATCCAGACTACCAACAGGAGTAGTACTTCTATAATGGTCTTAGTGGAAACACAAGGACTATTATAGATGCAGCATCTGGAGGTGCATTATTGGGATTTTCCGGATGAGACGTTGGAATTGTTGGAGGAGATGGCAAATAATAGTTATTAGTGGCCATCTGAAAGGTCTAATGTCAAGAGAGTGACAGAGGTATAGTGAGAAGATAAAATTTCCATGCTAACCGAGCAAGTTTCTGTACTAAGTATGAAACTGAATGCAGTCCAACAAGCAACTCTGATGGAACCAGCGGTAAGTGAAGAAGAGGTTAACTTCATGTGACAATGGAATTTCAACGCTAACAATAGAAATGTTTTGTAGCCACCCCCGAGTTTTAATGTGGGGAATCAAGGTAGAAGTGAAGTGAACGAGAAAAATCTATGTTTGGAGGAGATTTTAGCCTCTTTCATTGGAGAAACGAGAGCCAGATTAAATAAGGATGAGGCTAAGATTCATGGGATTGAAGATCAAGTCACAATTGAATACCAATGTGAATGCTAGACTAAAATCATTGGAGACACAGGTGGTGCAGATAACCACAGCAGTGGGCGGCCAACACCAGAAAGGCAAATTCCCGAATGACATAGAGGTTAATCCAAGGGAACAGTGCGAATTCATTCATCTAAGGAGTAGTGCAGAATATGAGGGTCCAAAGATGCGAGTCGAGCAAGAGCATGAGGTTGAGGAGGAATAAGTGGAAAGAAGGGATGAAGAAGTGGTAGAGGCCGAGCCAAAACCGATTGAAAAACCCAAGGCCACTACTACTTTTATAATTCCAGAATAGAAGTACCAATTCCCTTTCCGCAAAAGTTTCAAAAGATAAAAAAATTTAGATGATCAATTCGCTAAATTTCTTGAAATCTTCAAGAAAATACAAATCAACATACCTTTTGCGGATGCCTTACGACAAATGCCAAACTATGCCAAGTTCTTGAAAGATGTAATGGCAAAGAAGAGGAAAATACGGCATATGAGACTGTAAAACTGATAGAGGAGTGCAGTGCAATTTTTCAAAGAAAGTTACCCTAAAGCTTAAAGATTGGGGGAGTTTCACGATTCCTTGTGCAATTGGGGTGCGCAACCTTTAATAAAATATTGTGCGACTTGGGAGCGAGTATAAATTTAATGGCATTATTAATATTCCAAAAATTAGGATTAGGCGAGGTGAAGCCAACGACTGTCGGCTTGCAACTAGCAGATCGATCAGTGATTTATCAGAAGGGGGTGATAGAGGATGTTTTGGTAAAAGTGGATAAATTCATCTTTCCTACAGATTTTATAGAGTTTGATATGGAAGAAGATAGCAAAGTTCCGTTAATTTTGGGACGACCGTTTTTAGCTACAAGCAGATGTTAAGTTGGTTTTATACCAACGTATTGAGTATTCTAGGCCGAGATTTTGTGTTGTTTCGGGTATTTTTAGTGTCATTTGAGTCGAATTCATGTAATTAGTTGTCGTTTGAGAGTCGGGACAGTCTTGGATGCTGAAATTGAGCAAAAACGGTGAAAAACGTGTTTGGAAGAATAAAATCGCATTTTAGAAGTTGAAAAATGGAAAAATATGGGTCACGGACGAGCGCCGCAGCGCCAAAACCCCCGCGCCGCAGCACGGGGACTGAAACTCGAACAGAGGCGCAGGGGACAAGGGCACGGTGCAACGCCCTGGCCAAGGGCTACAGCGCGCCAGCACGCTGGCAGCAATAGGGGCCGATGATCAGTGGGCGTTGCAGCGCCCGGCAATACCAAGCATGAAGAACGAGTGCGCTGCGCTGGTGAGATGTAGCGCGACCATCCAGCAGACGACAACCAAGCGACCGTGCAAATGGGAAAAGCAGCGGTAGGCTGCAGCGCAGCGCCATCTCTATGGGCTGCAGCGCGCGTCGATCATGTAGCAGCACAGGACGATATGCAGCAAGCAGGCAGCAGGATAGTGGTGTGCAGCGCTCGAACATGGCTGAATCTGGGCCGCTCTGTTTCGTGGGCTTTTTGGACGGATTTTGGGGGTTTGAAGCATATAAATACAATGAATCGTGTACGTAACAGGGGGTCGGACATTATTTTGAGCACAACGCACGGCAAGAGACTCGGAGCTAGGGGTCGGGACGGCAATTGGAGGCACTTCTCGTCTGGACACAGAGAGAATTCCTTCTCTTTTCTTCTCAATTCTTTCTTTGTTTTTCTTTGTCGATTTCTTGAGATGTATAATTATTTCTCCATGAATTTTTGTACATCCATTATGACCTAAACTTATTTTTCTAGGGGATTGATGTAAATTATGTTTGAACCTATATTTTGATTTCCAGTTTATGAAACTCGCATATTATTTAATCTATTTGTGCTATTTGATTTGATTGCAGCTGGATTATCTGATCAATAATTTAGACTGTTTGGCGTGTTTGATTTGACGCTCGAGAGAGGTAATTGAACGCCTGGCCATAGAATAGCACAACCTAGGGTTTCATAGAATTGAGAGATTTATGAATCTTTTGAAGCTTGTGATAGAATATTCATTGAGCGGATTAGGGTTTAATTTATGATTTTTATAGAGATATCGAAATCAGAAATTGGAACCTAGAATCACTTGGCACTCGAGAGAGGAAGTGATAAACGGTAGGAATATTGGCTTATAGATTAATAACTTGTGATTAATGAACTGGATTGAGAACATAGGGGATAACTAGGTGAAATCAACCCTCTAGAATTCATCTTAATTCTACGTGTTTGATAATTTGTCTGAACCAATTTATTTGCTTATTTTTAGTTTAATTTTAGTTTTCTTTTTAGTTTAATAAATCTTCATCTCTTTTTTACCACTAGATAGAGTTAAGCTATTTTAATTATAGTACTTAGTATAAAATTCGATAACAATCCCTGTGGAGACGATAACCCTACTTTCAAAACCTATACTAAAACTTGACACCGTACGCTTGCGGTAAGAATTTCGCGATCAGCAGATCACTCATAGATGTGCAGAAAAGGGGAATTAACATTGAGAGTAAATAACGAGCATGTACTGTTTTTTATCTGTGAAGCGATGCAATTTCACCAGAAAGTCGGGCACTGCAATATGATAGATGTCCTAACACCATGCATAGAAGCCCAGTTTGAGATGGTTTTTATGAAGGATGTACTGGAATGGTGTTTGACTCATTCACAAGGGTCGCAAGGTATGTGTTTCGATGTTACTAAAGATGATATACTTGAATATGTGCTTGCTTTAGGTTCATCGGAAAAATAGGTACCAAAGAAAAGAGCTCGGACAGAGACACACAATCGTGTGAATTCACACAACCGCACACACGGTCATGTGAATTCCCATGACCATTCTGTGTGATTGGATAATGAAGACAACACGGTGGATGCACACGGGCGTGTGAATTCACACAACCCAGTCATGCAAAATGCTCCTCCAAGTACGGATTCAATGGACGAACTCTCCGCTTCACCGGAATGTAAGCCTCTTCCGGACCACCTTCAATATGCATTCTTGGACAAAAAAGAGACCTATCCAGTAATAGTTTACGCTTCCCTTACTTCAATTCAATTGGATAAACTTCTTAGAGTCATGACAAAACATAAATCTGCTATTGGTTTGTCAATCTATGATCTTAAAAGGTATAAGTTCATCGATTTGCATGCATAGAATTAGGATGGAGGATGATTGTAAACCCTCTATGCAGCACCAACGTAGACTGAACCCAATCATACAACAGGTCATTAAGAAAGAAGTGTTGAAATGGTTAGATTTCGGGACTATATTTGCTATATCTGACAGCAATTTGGTTAGTTTGGTGTAGGTAGTGCCTAAGGAAGGGGGGATGACCATAGTTAAAAGTGCAACTGATGGAATTATAGTTACTAGGGTTGTCATGGGTTGGCGTATTTGCATTGTATTAGGAAACTGAATGCTGCAACTCGTAACGACCATTTTCCCCTCCCCTTCATGGATCAAATGTTAGATCATCTTGCAGGATGCGAGTATTATTATTTCTTATATGATTACTCGGGGTATAACCAGATCGTGATTGCCTCTAAGGACCAAGAGAAAACGACATTTACATGTCCTTACAGTGTCTTCGCATTTCATATATTACCTTTTTGACTATGTACTGCTCCCACAACTTTTCAAAGATGCATGATGGCGATATGTCACGGCATGATAGAAAACATCATAGAAGTTTTCATGGATGACTTCTTAGCCTTTGATAGTTCATTTGATCATTGCTTGCATAATCTAACCCTTGTTTTGCAGAGATGCGATGAAACGGACTTAATGTTAAATTGGGAGAACTGCTATTTTTATGGTACGAGATAGCATAGTACTCGGTCACCATGTTTCTTTTGCAGTGTTGGGAAATTTATTGTTTAGATTTTGATGAATGCCATGTAAAACTTAGAATAGGAAGTTGGCACCCCAGTTTTTGTTGTAAACTGCATTGTAATAATTAGGGCTGGTCAAGCTGAGTTAAGTCAGCTATGCCCAAACATGCAAGAAGACAACTGGAGACTAGAAGGAAGACTACGCTGCAAGACAAAATGAGTATGGCAAAGAAGAGAAGACGGAACTTGATCAAGGAGCAACCGAGATGCAAACAGGTGAGTGGAGTATCGATCAGTCAACTCAAGATAAGCCAAGTCTCAAGTTGAAGTATCAGAAGAGTCATCCAATGATTGGAAGCTGACTCTAAGTCACCTGGAGAAAACAAGGAAATGCAGTCAAGTCGAGATAACTGAAAAAGATCCGTTGCACAAAAATCAAGAGAACTACTTAAACAAGTAATATCTCCATGCTACCTTTCTCGAAGTGCACAGACCCAGAAGCGTGCAAAAAGAATAAACCAATGGGAAGCACTACACCGTGTCAGAACTCTGAAAAGCTGAAGAACAATTCATACGAGGAAATGGCAATTCCAAGGACTGCAACAAGACAAGCCAACTACCACAAGTGACTTTCAAAAAATAAGCCTATCTCTTCAACGGGCAGATTTTTGAAAGATCACTATAAAAGGCTGAGGAATAACTCTGAGAAAAAGTAACGAAGATTACGAAGGTTACCTTGACCATACAAGCAAGAAAGAAACATTTTTGTAACCTGAAATATTCTCAAGTTATTAAAAGCTCAATCCTCAAGCCTACACTACGAAGAACATCAATCCAACACTCACCGAAGGAAAGATAACTTCAATCGCTTGAAGAGGAAATTATCAAGAATCAAGGGGTCTACATTCCACGAAGGATTGTAGGAAGGTTCAAGGTTGAACCAAGTCTTGAGCTTTTGGAGGGCTTCGTGATCAAATCCAAAGAGCTTGAGCAAGTGGTCAGAGTAGCAAGCAAAATGCCTCGTGAAGAAGCTTAGTCGTCGAGAAGCCACCGAGTGATCAAGGCGTCTCGGATCGAGTCCCAAAGGATCAAGTCACCGTGTGATCAAGACTTGTATCCGGACTGTTACCACTTTGTATACTTGATCAATACCTAGTGGATTTCTCCGGAGTTGGAGAAGAGAGGAGTAGAAGAATTACCCCATCTTCGAACCTCTATAAAAACTTATCGTGTCATTTACATTTCAAAGACTTTAATTCCCGCATCATATTTGCTTAATTCTCACGACATATTTGCTATCCATTAGATAATTTCTAAGTACTAAATCAAGCTTTAAATCTCTACTAAACCAAACTTAAGGGTGTTAAGTCTTCCAATAAAAACAAACCACAACAGCTAATTCATCTTAACAAATGAGTTATTCTATCAACAACTCGATCGAGTCATTTGAGTGACTAACTCTACTGATTAACTAAATTGGTTGTCCACCTAGACACACGGTGTGTAGTATCAACTCCGAACTTTTAAAAGGACTAAATCGAAAATTTGGTAAGGTTTATTCAACCCCCTTCTAAACCTTACACTCACACCCCTTGGGACCTACAAGTGGTATCGAGTGGTTGGTTCATTGAGCCTTCCGCACCGTTATTCTTGAACTAGATCTCCAAACTTTTCAAAGTCCGCTTTAGTACTTAAATTTTCAAAACTTCTTTTATCATTAAAATTTATTATCATGGAAGCAAATTTGACACGCATCCCTATGTTCACAATTGAAGAATTTGATGATTGGAAAATTCGTATGCGAGCTCATCTATCAAAGATTACATGATGAGATGTGGATAGTGATAGAGGATGGGCCACCGCAAATCTTAAAAGTGAACACACCGTAAGAAGAGTGCGGTTGAAGGTGAAGAGGATGTTGCCCATAGACCACTATGGTTGAAAAACCAAGAACCGAATGGACAAATGATGACAGAAAAAGATACAACCTGGACAATGTAGCCAAGGACATCCTTTACAAAACCTTGGACAAAGCCATGTTCAATAAAGTCAAATCATGCAAAACGGCTAAAGAAATGCAGGACAAACTAACATTGATTTGTGAAGGCTCGTGAGCAAATCAAGGAAAATAAATTATCAAATGGTCAGTACAAAAATTTGAGAATTTCAAAATGATCGCAGGAGAAAACTTGGATCAACCGGATGCTCGGTTCACGTAAATCACCAACGAGCTATCTCGCACTTGGAAAGGAATATACACGAGAAGAAATGTGTATGAAGATCCTAAAAAGTCTCCCAAATGAATGGGAAATGAAGGTCATGGCACCGAGACATTCCATGGACCTATCGAAGACCTCCAACCATGAACTATTCTCGGATCTCAAAGCCTACGAATTTGAAATGAGAAAGAAAAGATCGAGAAGAGACAGTTGTACCCAAAACAAATTTGCTCTAATTGTTAAGGATGGAAAGAGAGCCGAGGTCAAAGAAGTCATTGATCCAGGAAGAAATAGCCCGATGGTTAAAAGGTTCAACAAGTTCTTCAATAAGAACTACAAGAGAGGCAAGGGCGAAACCTCCGAAGACACTCGGCTCCCTCCAAGTCAAGGGAAGATAGGCCAACCAAGAGAATAGATCATCAAAAAGTCAATATCAAAGGGTGACAATCCAAGAATGGAAAGAGTGATCAAAAGGTTGAATATCTATCTTTGAACCAGAGACAACCAGTCACTACGCCATTGATTGCCCATATCCTGTAGTCAACAAATACAGGGAATGAAGAAAGAAAGGTCTTCGAGAGAAAGAAGACAAGAAAAGAAAAAGGCAATGTTGGTCGCAGAGATCACCGAGACAACAAATCAAGAGAGACAATGATCCGAGAGCAAAGGAAGGCGACTACTCAAGTGACTCGAAGAAGAAGCCCGATCCGTTTGATGGCCAAGGAAGAAGATCGACCACCAAGAAGATGAGGTACACTCTAACTCATCAAACTCGATTCTAGTGATAGTGACTATGCACACACACTTCATCACCCACTCGATCTTTATGATTCATTAGGCAAAATGATGAAAGATTTTGAACACATTAAATCCTCACACACACTACTAAATGAGGAAAACAAATACTCAAGAGCCAAAACTCACAACCGACTAAGGAGCCGAGTACTCTAAGTCAAATAGTGATGAGAATGAAAGTTTAAAGGCTGAAAATGCCAAGCTAATAGCGAGAAATAGCCGCCATAGAAAAGAGGGAGAATGACCTCAAAAATGTGATTGCCTCATTCACTAAGGCATCTAAATCATTGGATGATCTTATTATGAGTCAAAGAGAATGTGGAGACAAGACAAAGCTTAGGATTTAATTCCTCTGTGCTATGTCAAACTCCAAAAGTAGTTTTGGAAAAAGGATCTTCAAGCAATGAAGAGTCTAAAAATCCAAAACTCCAAAGAGTGCACACACATTCACTCCAAAGCACAATTACAAGCAAACGGCCTTGGTTATAAAGGAAAAGGAAAACGGACCCGTTGAGTGCGCTAAAGGGACATCCGAGAAGAGATTAAGTCGAGTTCCTCAAAAACTCCAAACAGAAAATACTCAGAAAGAAGAAACAGAGCTACCAAAACCCCAGAAAAATCTATAAAAGAAATACATATGATGGGAATGGTAGAAAATATCCAAGCCAAGTGATTGGAATAATGTGAACTATCGATAGACTTATGAAATATAAGCCCAAATGGCAAAGGCCTAGAACTCAAAAAAGGCCATTCCAAAAGTATAAGAGCTTTCATCAAAGACACATATGCACCTAGGCACTACACTCGGAGACACCACAATTACCCAAAGAAGGCGATTGCTAAAACATATACACATGCATACGAGACAAAAGAGACAATCGTATGAACTTAAAATCCCCAAGCAATTTGCCAAGATTGATTATGATTATGGCACCGATAGATGGCAACCCCTTAGAGTCAAATCATTTGGCTATAAGTTGATTGGATCATCTTACAATTCTAACCCCTCGGACCTGCATACAAGTATGGGTACCTAAAACTTAATTTCCTTGATTGCGGGTTCAAGGAACAAATGAGTGCCAAGGAACCTGGTACATGGATAGTGGTCATTCCCGGACATATGACGACAAAACAAGAAAAATCTGTCAAAATTCAAGGAAATTAAAGGAGCAAAAGTCATATTTGGAGGAAATGAAGCTCGGTGAAATAAGAGGCATTGGATCCATCAAGAGGAACGAATTAGAAATCACAGATGTTGCATATGTGACTCAACTTCAACTTGCTAAGCATCAGTCAACTCTGTGACAAGGGCTATAATGTTGGATTTAACATGGGTATATGCCAAATCAAGGATACTCGAATCGAATGAAGTTGTGTTGCAAGGATGCGGACAAAAGAACATGTATGTAGTAGATTGGTCAACCGCTACACCCAACACTGTCTATTAGCAAAAAGCACAAATTGAATCAAGTTGGTGTGGCACAAAAAAGCCGAGTCACCTAAATTTCAAAACGATCAACAAGCTTGCCGTATAATCTTGTGGAAGGACTTCCGACTCGATATACAAGAAGGAGAGTATATGTGACGCATGTCGAAGGGAAAACAGATCAAATCATCATTCAAAGAAAAGACCTGCCGATCTTCAACAAGAATATTACATCTGCTACATATGGATCTATTTGGCCCAAAGGGAACCAAATAGCATAAGTGGAAAGAAATATACCTTGGTGGTAGTAGATGACTACTCAAGATATACATGGACAATATTCATGTGTAAGAAGAAAGAAACTCTACGAAAACTACCACAAATGATGAAGAGGATTCAAAATGAGAAGAGCCAAACCATTATCAAAATAAGATCGATTGAGGAACCGAGTTTGTCAATGGTATAATAACTCAATATTGCATTGAAAATGGCATTGGTCATGAATTATCTGCAGCAAGGACTCCACAAATGAATGGAGTTGCGAGAAGGAATAGAACTCTCAAAGAAGCGGCAAAGGACCATGTTAGTCAAGTAGGTTACCAAAAAGATTTTGGGGTCAAGCAATTAACACACTTGCTACACTCAAAACAGATGTATGATAAACAGACAAAAACAAAGACTCCTATGAGATTTGGGTGAGAAAACCAAATGTTGCATATTTTAGAATATTTGGATGTAAATGCTTCATCCATAACAATGGCAAAGACAATCTAAAGGCTTTCGATGCTAAAGTCGATGAAGGTATCTTCTTGGGATACTCAAAGCAAAGCCTACAGAGTACTCAACAAAAGGACTATGGTTGCGAAGAATCCATTCATGTGGTATTCGATGAGCCAAATGTAAATGGAGAAGACATTGAAGAGTCACCGATAAGTTTGAATCATCCAACCGTAAGAGTCCCTATGCTAAAGTCAAGCCGGAATTATAAACTTAGATGAAGATGAGATAGTCAATCTCAAAAACAATTGGAAAATTTGCGGCTAAGTGATTGCGAGAGAGAGGCGATCAAAGCAACACACTGCTAGACGATCGAATCCACTAACTTACTTCAACTCGATGTAAGATGGTGAAAGACCATCCACGAACTTGTCATTGGAGATATAAGAGAAGGTGTCAAAACAAGATCCGAACTCAACAAGAAGCTATGTTCACATGCTTTATCTCGCAAAATAGAGCCTAAAGATGTGTTACAAGCATTGGATGACACACATTAGATTCAAAGCTATGCAAGAAGAGTCAATCGGTTTGAAAGAAATAAAGTATGGGAATTAGTTCAAAGACCCACCCATCAAAATGTTATTGGTACTAAATGGGTGTTCAGAAACAAGATGAACGAGGAGGGCTCTGTGGTAAGAAATAAAGCTAGACTAGTAGCCAAAGGATATTGCCAAGAAGAAGGAATAGATTTTGATGAAACATTTGCTCCTATAGCAAGATTGGAAGCTATAAGGATGTTTCTTGCCTATGCAGCTCACAAGAATTTTATTGTATATCAGATGGATGTAAAAACTGCATTCCTAAATGGTTTATTGGAAGAAGAAGTGTATATTGAACAACCTCCAGGATTTGAGCAGAAGACTCTTGAAGATAAGGTATACAAACTCAAGAAAGCTCTGTATGGATTGAAACAGGCACCCAGAGCATGGTATGATACTTTGTCACACTTCCTAACTGAGAATGGATTCACAAAAGGAAAAGTAGATAGAACACTTTTTAGAATTCAAGACAAGAAGAGCATACTGCTTGTTCAAATATATGTGGATGACATCATTTTTGGATCCACAAACAAAGAGCTATGTGAAAATTTTTCAAACCTCATGCAAAGCAAATTTGAAATGAGCATGATGGGAGAGCTGACATTCTTCCTTGGACTCCAAGTGAAACAACTGAAGGATGGAACCTTCATAAGTCAAACAAAATACACCGAAATTTAATGAAGAAATTTGGTATGGAGGAGAAGTCTTCGTGAAAATACCAATGAATACATCGATCAAAATGGACATGGATGCGGATGGCAAGCACAGTAGATCAAACAAGATATAGAGCACTTATTGGATCATTGCTCCATCTCACAAAGAAGCGAGCCGACATCACCTTTGTTGTAGGTGTATGTGCGAGATTTCAATCTGCTCCAAAAGAGAGTCATATGACAAAAAAAAAGAGAATCTTGAGATACTTGAAAGGAAGCCAAGAAGTTGGCTTATGGTATCCAAAGGAAGGTGGATTCAAGCTAATTGGCTATTCGACTCGACTATCTTTGGATGCGAGTTGACAGAAAAAGCACCTCGTGTACATGTCAAATGCTTGGAAATAGGCTGATTTCCTGGTTTAGCAAGAAGCAAATTTCAATAGCTACCTCTACAAATGAAAGCGGCAATACATAGTCAAGGGGCAATGGCTGTGCCCAAATCCTATGGATGAGGCAAAGAAATGAGAGACTATGAAGTTGAAGAAAAGGAAATTCCAATCATGTGTGATAACACAAGTGCAATTGCAATCACTCGAGAATCCCGTGTTGCACTCAAGAACAAAGCATATCGATGTCGAGATATCACTTCATAAGAGATCATGTTGAAAACAAGAACATCATATTGGAATATATCTCAACCGATAAACAGGTTGGTGACATATTCACAAAACCATTATGTGAGTCAAGATTTGAAGAATCAAGCATGAGTTAGGGTTAATCGACCGAGCTAACACTCGGAAGACTCAAAGAAAAGAAATGGAACACAAAAAGAGAAAAAGGATCAATTCTCAAAATCAACTAAATGAATCGACCATGTCGGAGAGACAAACTATACCGAATTAGGCGACAAATGAGTCACCGAGAGAACTGTGACCGAAGAGTTAAATCGGCTAAGGGATAAGCGAGTCATTTATGAGCAAAGTGACAAAAACGCATCGTTTTACTAAGCGGGAATGTTTTTAAGAATGACATCGCATAATGATGATGTGTACAGACAAAAAGCTGCATACCAAGCTTATGATTGGATATAAATGCTGCCGCATTAAATTCGAAACATTAAATGCTAATCGGCGTGCAAAATCTAAGCCATTGATTTCGATCACATTTCAAAACTACCCGCACGTCCTTTCAGAAACCATACTTACCCCATTTTCGTCTGTTTTCTCTCACATATCACCAAAACGGTTCATTTCTATCTCAGAAACAAAGGCAAAACTCTCTCAAAACCCTCTCAGTATTCAAATCAAATTTCTAAATTTCTTTTCGGTGAAATCCTGAAAAATGGCATGAACCTATGATTTTGTCAAGCTAGGAAAGCAAATCCACACAGGGTCGACCATGGATTTCGAGGGCATGGTCAAACAGGGGTCCGATGACGCCCTCATAAAGAAAATCGCTGAAAAGATCGAAAAATCCGGGCTGAAACCATTTCTGACGATGGAGTTCTCAATGACATATGTGGAAGAGGTCGCACAGTTCTACGTGAACGCTGAGATTCACGATGAAGGGATAAGATCCTCTGTTCATGGAAAGAAGTTCACCATCTCTCGCAAGGATTTGGTGAACACCGCTCACTACCGACGGAAGGAGCATCGAAATCAACGAAGCCGATGTAAACCTGGCTGCTGCTTGGAAGGAAGTAGCCAAGCCCGACTATCTTTGATAAAATAGTTTACACAAAGAAAACAAGAGGTCTTGAAGGAGGACTACCACAAACTGTTGGACATAGTTGCCAAATGCATAGACATCAAATTTGGCGGCTTTGACCAATCAAAAGCAAAGTTGATCGTAATGGCCGCGATCATTGAAGAAAAGAAAATAAACTGGGCCGAGTTTGTCTAAAGCAGACTCGCGAGAATGTAGGAACAAATCCTTCAAGGAAGATGGTGCATTTGGAGGATCCCTAGGATATGGCCTGGTGATTGGCCGGTGATGGAGGTGAAAGGAGTTCCTCTTAGACATGGAAAGGCGTTCCATGTAAACAAGAGGATGTTCGAGATCAAACCTCTCTGGGAGGGGGAATCGGTGACCACCAAGATACTGATTGTTTCCTCTCCACCAAAGAAGAAAAGCGCCCTGCGGCCGCTAAGAGAATTGTTGCCCCTGCAATTTAAGAAGATCTGCGCTCTCTGCAAAGAAAGAAAAACAAACCTCGCTCCCGCCCGCTGCGGTAGTCACCCCCCTGCAGCCGTGTCTCTGCCCCAAAGAAGCGGCGATCGAGAAAGGACTCTCAACTACCTTCTCCGATCATCAAAAAGAGGAGAACTCGAAAAGCCAAGACGGCATGCTCCTTAGAAGAAAACACCAAGACCCCCCGCCGCCAAGACTCGACAAAACTCTCTCTCGAACCAGAAGTCCCTCCGTACGAACAAAGAGACGATGAAGAATCATCAAGCGATCCGAGCTTGAGAAACCTACCGAGTCAACCACTCACCGAGCAAATACCGCTAAACTTTGAAGAAGTAGAGTCCCCGATATAATTGATGAAACGGCTAAGTCTCTTTGAAGGTGATCGCAGAGGCAAATCAAGACACAGCTTGTAGTTCGCGCAGCTACGACACAAGAGGAAGCCGATAGAGATGATAGTGATGTGATGATCTTATCCCCACCTTACCCGGACATCCAAAATCGTCATGAGAGTGGAGGAAGTGGAAATTGAGTCGATCCAGGAACAGTTCCAATGGCCCGAGTTTATCGAAGAAGAAGAGGAATCACTGAACTTCCTTGACTCACCTCTGTGATCTCAAAGATCGGATGAAGAAAATCGCACGATATCCTGCAGATCTTCAAGGATAAGGAGAAGGAGAGATCGGCGAGGAAGGCGAGGCAAGAGAGAAGGCCAAAGATCCTCGCCTCTCTCACCGGCACCACGAACATACGCATCCTCACTTCGACATTCTATCGAGAAAGTGATGAGGATCGGACCTGTTCGCCCCGCGAAGAGTTGCAAATGCAAAGAAGCAATGCATAAATCCGAGAATTCTTCATGAGAAGAGCATGATGGAGGGACCAGGAGAGTCCTCCAAAACACGGTGAAATCGATCCAATGGGAGTAGTGCAGCAAAATCGCCACCGTTGTTGCTACCACCACTTTCCCACTCACTCGGAAGAATGATTTAAGGAACTGGCGATGAACCGGGTTAGTGGGGACCCCATCGAGCCAACCCCTAATGAAGGTGTCTTACCACCGCCCCAACGACTGAACACTCGGAAAACAGTGGGAGTTTGGAGACGAGTGATCCCATTCCAAGTCACTCGGTGATGCGCCACCGAGGGGGAAACTCCCTCCACCGCAGCAAGGTCGGAGGATGCTTTGCGATGACTTCACAACGAATCTAGGAGGCGAAGTGGAGAAAGTACAAACACAAAATGAACAACAAGTTGCCATCAACGAAGCTCGGGCGATTGAGACTCGTCTCACCGAGGTGCCAACCGCTACTCGAAGGCTAATGACGCTGGCGATGCGATCGAGGCACGAGGAAGGAACAGCCCAGGAGTTAACACTGGCGATGAAAGTGCAATCCATGGGGTTGAGACTCCAATGGATGCCACCACGAGAAGACCCTAAGACAGTGACACTTTGTCGAAAGGGAGGTCCAAGAGCCTCCTCGATTGAGACTGCGGGAGGTAATGAAGGCCCACGGGAGGTTGAGACTTCCCGGGTAAAGAAGTCAAGTAGAGAACATCCCTCCCGCTATCATTGATCCATCCGAAAAAGGAGATAAGCGCGTTTCATGATTCCCGGATAATCCGATGTAACCTTTCTCGGGATCGGAAGGCGAAGAAAGAAGTTTGAGTCATCCCCGTGATAGATCCAAAAGACTCACCGTGAGGATGTTCCCGACGAGCAAGTCGATCTCAAGACTACTCGTCAAACTTTCAATTTTGATGATGAGCCACCAATGGAAATCTCATCATCGTCCGATGACGCTTCTAATAATAAGGCGAGGACCATCCACTCAATTGGAGAAACCACAGACCAACGGTTGTTGAGACAAAGAGCTCGGCAAGTCGGGTCCACTTCACAAATGACCCACCAAATAGAGTCCATCACGCAGCTCCCCAAGTCGCAGCAGGTTCGACTCAAAAGGAACTTCACGCGCACCTCTCATCATTGAACAAATCCCGGTTGGCCGTGATGATTCCTTTGTAGAATCATTTCCTTTCTCTCTAGAGGTACCCGACCTCCTCCCGACGAGTCGAGAAAACGATCTCGCGCACTTCCACGACTGATCCTATTCTTCCATCCGACACCATCGTTCGTTCCTAACTATGACTTTGACGCCGCATGGTCGTCACCGCAACGGAAGAAACAAATGAAGTTCGGGAGGTGTTCAAAGCATTATTTGCTTGAAATTGAACGGATGGAGAGGCACCAGGCCTCTATGGACATGAGATCGGATAACAGAGATGCCAACCTTTACTGCGACTTGAGAGGCATAACAAATGAATCGGGGAATGGTGGCAACAAAGAAGAAACAATGCGTGTGGAACAAGCTAGATATTTGAACATTGTTCAACAAGTCTGGTATGGAGAGTGAGAATGCTTTGATGCAAAAACAAAATTGAGAGAACACATTGAGCACATGCATGAAGCTCACACTGCCGAGATAAAGTCAGCTGCGTGAGCAAAATAAGAGTGATCTCCAGTAGTATGGAAGAAAACATGGATAGAAAATTCAACCTTCTCATGGCCGAGAGATGAAGCTAATTTCAAAGAGTCCAATGCCGAAATGTTTCAACCTCTCTCCTTTGATGATGCCAAAAAGGGGAAGAGGAATACTTTAAAGCGCTAAAGAGATCCTCGGTCGGGGTGAAAAGGAGGAAGCGATTGTGAAGGGAAAGCGGTGAGGAAGTGTCAAAACAAAAGAAAGGAAAGTCCATTGAGGGGGAAGGATCGAAAGATGTGACCTTGATGATTACACAAACCCCCAACAAGGTCTTGTCACACCGATATTATCGCAACAAACTCCCAGTGACTCGCCACTCCAACACTCTGCTATATCTATGGATGAAAAGAGAAAGACAATTGAAGCGAGGGATGGAGGAAGTGGAAGAAAGAATGGATGCCCGAGTTATGAACATCTTGAAACTACATGGAGGCATTCCAAAGAGACGAGAGACACTTATGCCATCTCGGATGTCGGGACCGAGCCACGATCGCTTGATGAATTTAAAACGCCGCATCCGAAGGATACTTTGCAAACATGTCTATGGCTCAAGCTTGGGACTTGTATCTTGGGAAAAGGGTCTCACGTTATGTGAAGAAGGCGACAGCAAAGAGACTACCGCATCCTCTGCTTTGGTCATTCACCGGAAAGAAGAAGACCCCGACAATACACGCCCGTAAGTAGAGGAAGAAGCGAGCGTGGTGGAGGAAGAGGTTTCGGACCTGGGCCTATGCCAAAAACATTGAGTACGTAGATCCGGCAAGAAAGGAGGGATCTCTTGGGCAATGGTTGACCAAGTAGCCAATTTGCAAGTGGCTAAAAGCAATCTTGAGTATGCGAAAAGAATAGAAGAAGAAAATAAGAGACAAACTTATCTATGGGAGGAAAGACAAGAGAGATTAAGAAGAGATGAAGCTGCCCGGAAAGCATATGAAAAGAAGAAGAAGAAGGCGGCCGAGATGAGATGAAAGAAAAAGAAGACCGAGAAGATGACAGAATCGAGGAAGATGAAAGAAGGAGGCAGCGAAAAGAGATGAAGTGTTGTTGTCCACCCCTTCATGTATCTTACTATGTAAATACATACTATGTAAGTCTTCCGCAATAAAGTCAGAAATTCTTTATTTTTTTGTATAGACAAATGTTTGCTCGATACACCTTGTAAACATTGTGTAAAAGAACAAGAATGTTATGATCAATAAAAAGATTGATTCTACGCATACATTCTATGTGAATGCACTATCTATGTATCTTTGCTATTTACATTTTGAATGTTTTAAGTTTTGGCATCATCAAAAAGGGAAAATTGTTGGGAAATTTATTGTTTATATTTTGATGAATGCCATGTAAAACTTAGAATAGGAAGTTGGCACCCCAATTTTTGTTGTAAACGCATTGTAATAATTAGGGCTGGTCAAGCCGAGTTAAGTCGGCTATGCCCAAACATGCAAGAAGACAAACCGGAGACTAGAAGGAAGACTCATTGCAAGACAACCGAGTATGGCAAAGAAGAGAAGACGGGAACTCGATCAAGAGCAAAATGAGATGCAAACAGTGAGTGGAGTATCGATCAAGTCAACTCAAGATAAGCCAAGTCTCAAGTTGAAGTGACGAAAAGAGTCATCCAATGATTGGAAGTCGACTCTAAGTCACCTCCGGGAAAACAAGGAAATGCGGTCAAGTCGAGATAATCAAAAAGATCCGTTGCACAAAAATCAAGAGAACTACTTAAACAAGTAATATCTCCATGCTACCTTTCTCGAAGTGCACAGACCCAGAAGCGTGCAAAAGGAATAAACCAATGGGAAGCACTACACCGTGTCGAACTCGAAAAGTCAAGAACAATTCATACGAGGAAATGGCAATTCCAAGGATCGCAACAAGACAAGCCAACTACCACAAGTGACTTTCAAAAATAAGCCTATCTCTTCAACGGCGATTTTTGAAAGATCACTATAAAAGGCTGAGGAATAACTCTGAGAAAAAGTAACGAAGATTACGAAGGTTACCTTGACCTTACAAGCAAGAAAGAAACATTTTTGTAACCTGAAATATTCTCAAGTTATTAAAAGCTCAATCCTCAAGCCTACACTACGAAGAACATCAATCCAACACTCACCGTGAAGGAAAGATAACTTCAATCGGTTGAAGAGGAAATTCTTGAAGAATCAAGGGGTCTACATTCCACGAAGGATTGTAGGAAGGTTCAAGTTGAACCAAGTCTTGAGCTTTTGGAGGGCTTCGTGATCAAATCCAAAGAGCTTGAGCAAGTTGAGCAAGTGGGTCTGTAGTAGCAAGGCAAACGCCTGTGAAGAAGCCGAGTCGTCACGAGAAGCCACCGAGTGATGATCAAGGCGTCTCTGGGCGAGTCCCAAAGGATCAAGTCACCGGTGTGATCAAGACTTGTATCCGGACTGTTACCACTTTGTATCTTGATCAATACCTAGTGGATTCCTCCGGAGTTGGAGATGAGAGGAGTAGAAGAATTACCCCATCTTCGAACCTCTATAAAAACTTATCGTGTCATTTACATTTCAAAGACTTTAATTCCTGCATCATATTTGCTTAATTCTCACGACATATTTGCTATCCATTAGATAATTTCTAAGTACTAAATCAAGCTTTAAATCTCTACTAAACCAAACTTAAGGGTGTTAAGTCTTCCAAAAAACAAACCACGCTTGAGCTAATTCATCTTAACAATTTGAGTTATTCTATCAACAGCTCAGTCAGTCCGTTGAGTGACTAACTCTATTGATTAACTAAATTGGTCATCCACCTAGGACACACTGTGTAGTATCAACTCTGAACTTTTAAAAGGACTAAATCGAAAATTTGGTAAGGTTTATTCAACCCCCCCCCCTTCTAAACCTTACACTCACACCCCTTGGGACCTACATGCAGGTTTGGAAGTTGATCGAGCAAAGGTGGTGGCGATCGAGAAGCTTCCCCACCGACAAATGAGAAAGCAGTAAGGAGTCTTTTGGGACATGTGGGGTTCTATAGGAGATTTTTTTGTGAATTTCCAAAAATAACTAAACCCCTATACCATTTACTTCAAAAAGATCTGCATTTTTCTTTCAACCCTGATTGTATACAGGCATTTGAGTTACTGAAGAAGGCTGGTAAGTGCACCAATTTTGATAACACGTGACTAGAGTCAGCCATTCGAGATTATGTGCGATGCAAGTGACTTTGCGTTAGGGGCAGCGTTGGGTCAAAAACGCAATAAACTATTTCAAGTGATATACTATGCGAGTCGAACACCTGACTCGGTCCAGAAGAACTACACCACAACGAAAAAGGAATTACTTGCGGTGGTGTTTGTCTTCGACAAATTCAGTGCGTATTTGATTGGGACGATGACGATAGTCCATACAGACCATGCGACAATTAAGTATTTATTTGCAAAGAAAGATACAAAGCCTAGGCTCATTCGATGGATACTCTCGTTGCAAGAGTTTGATATCAAAATTTGCGATCGTAAGGGAAGTGAGATAGCATACCATCTCTCACGACCAGAGCATACGGCTAATGAGGAAAAGACGGGCATAACTATCAAACAAATATTTGCGGATGAATTAATCCTGATGGCAGAGACAATATATTCCATGGTACGCCGATATTGTGAATTATTTAGGAAATTGGGCTCTACCACCAGATATCACATATCATCAAGGAAGAATTTCCTTCATGATGTGAGATATTTTATGTGGGATGGACGTCTATTATTTAAAAGATTTTTAGATTCGGTAATTAGGAGGTGTGTGCCTCAAGAAGAATGGGCAAGCATCTTGGAACAGTGTCATTCATCACCAAGCGGGGGTCACTTTTGGGCCAACGCGTACTACGGCGAAGGTATTACAGTCTGGTTTCTTTTGTCCTTTAATTTTTAAAGACTGCTACAAGTTTGTAAGATAGTGTGATAGGTGTCAAAGAATGGGAACAATTTCTAGGCGACACGAGATGTCACTGACAAACAGGATGGAAGTGGAGTTATTCGATGTATGGGGCATAGATTTCATGGGGTCGTTTCCCTCTTCTTGTGGGTACATGTACATTCTTATAGTGGTAGATTATGTATCCAAGTGGGTAGAGGCGATCCCAACAAAAACAATTGATACACGAATTGTGTTGAAGTTCTTGCAAAAGAACATCTTCATACGATTTGGAACTCCACAAGCTTTAGTGATGGGGGCTCTCACTTTTATAATAAGTTTTTCAATAATCTCATGGAGAAATATGAGTGAGGCATACAGTCACTCTGGCATATCATCAGCAATCGAATGGTTTGGCAGAAGTTTCGAACAGCGAGATCAAGCAAATATTAGAGAAGACAGTCAGTACAAATCGAAAAGATTGGCTTCGAAGCTTGATGATGCTTTGTGGGCTTATCGTACGACATACAAAACACCTTTGGACATGTCACCGTATAGATTAGTCTTTGGAAAGCCATGCCGCCTTCCGAGAGAATTAGAATATAAGGCATTTTGGGCGATGAAAAAGCTAAATTTTGGTATGTCCGCCGTGGGCAAGAAAAGAAAGTTGCAAATCAGTGAGTTAAAAGAGTTCCGCCAAGATGCTTATGAGAACGCTCAAATTTACAAAGATCGCACAAAGAGATGGCATGATAAAAGAATTTTGAGATGATAGTTCCTGCCCAGACAAGTCGTGGTTTTGTACAACTCGCGTTTAAAGCCTTTTTTGGGTAAGCTCAAATCATGGTCAGGTTCGTTTATCATTAAAAAGGTATTACCTCCAGAGGCCATTGAACTGTTAGTGAAAGATGGGCGCACTTTCATTGTTAATGGGCAACGAGTTAAGCATTACTGCGAGCAAGAAAAAAGCAGGAAGTGTCGACCATATTCTTGATCGAGCCTTAAGAAAATCAGGCGTCTGGCTGAAGACATAAAACTTAGCGCTTTTTGGGAGGCAACCCAATTTTTAATCGCCTTTGTTCATTTGATTTTTGTTTTTGTTTCTAACTTAATTTTTAGTTTTGTTTGTTTTTGTGAGTTGTGTAGGAGGTGCCACAACATACTCTGGACTATATTAAAAACAAAAAAAGAAAACAGGAATGCAAATCACACGGTCGTGTGAATGTACCAAAATTGCAGAAATAAAGAACATTTCACACGACCAGGTCATGTGAAATTCACATGGTCGTGTGAATCAATCCTGTTGAGACAGAATGTTGAAGACAATTCACATGGTCGTGTGGCCATTCACACGATCCATGTGCGCGGTGACGGATTTCAATTTTCTTCCCTTTTTAAACACTAACACCCCAAAATTACACCATTTTATTCCCTTTCAAACCCTAGGCACGAATTTTCTTTCTATAAAACCTCATTCCCGCTCTAAAATTTCTATATTCTAATCTTAAATTCTCAAGCTAGGGCTCATCTTTACCTTTCGCCTCAAGAAATTCACAGCAAAAGGTTTAAAACTGATCGACGGTTGAGATCACATTTGAAAACCGCATTAATTTCTGCACACTAAATGCAGCAGCATTTATATCCAATGATGGATAAATTGTCGTAAGTTTTATTGACATCATTAACTGATGCTGACGTCAAGCCTAAAAACATTCCCGCTCAAGGAAAACAACCTTGTTTTGTCACTTAGCTCATAAATGACTCATCTTTCTCCATTTATGACTCGACTCTGCTTATCCTTTTGATTGAATGAACACTTGGATGTGCAGCTAACTCGATACAGCTGACTAGCCATATAAGCTGTTTCACTTGGCTGAAAAGTGAAACTCGTTTGATATGCATTTCTCTCATCTTTAACCCTGCTGAATGAGTCTTCTGAGCTTCCTAACACATCTCAATCAATTCAAGCTCATTCTTATGTTCTTCAAATCTTGATTCACATAAGGACTTTGTGAATATATCAGCTAACTGCTTATCAGTTGATATGTATTCCAATATGATGTCGTTCTTTTCAACAAGATCTCTTATGAAATGATATTTGGCATCAATGCGCTTGGTTCTTGAATGCAATACTGGATTCTTAGTAATTGCAATGGCACTTGTGTTATCACACATTATTGGAATCTCTCTTTCTTATATATCATAATCTCTCGAGTTGTTGTCTCACCCATAAGACTTGGGCACAACAGCTGCCTGCAGCAATGTACTCTAGTTCAGCAGTGGATGTAGTTATTGAATTTTATTTCTTGCTGAACCAAGAAACCAACCTATTTCCAAGCATTTGACAGGTACCTGATGTACTCTTCCTGTCAACTCTACATCCAGCATAGTGAGAATCTGAATATCCAACTAGCTTGAATCCTCCTTCCTTTGGATACCATAAGCCAATTTCCTGGCATCCCTTCAAATACCTTAGGATTCTCTTAGATGTATATGACTTTCCTTTGGAGCAGATTGAAATCTAGCACATACACCTACAGCAAAGGTGATGTCTGGCCTACTAGCTGTCGAATAGAGTAATGATCCAATGAGGGCTCCATATCTTGTTTGATCAACAGTTTTTCCTTCTGCATCTTATCCATCTTCACTGATGTTTTCATGGGAATCTTCACAGATGACTTCTCTTCCATACCAAATGTCTTGATTAAATCTATGGTATATTTGGTGTGACTTATGAAGGCTCCATCCTTCATTTTCTTGACTTGAAGACCTAGGAAGAAAGTCAGCTCTCCCATCATACTCATCTCAAACTTCCCTTACATAAGGTTTGAGAATTTGTCACATAACTCTTTGTTTATGGATCCAAAGATAATGTCATCCACATATATTTGAACAAGCAGTATACTCTCTCCATATTGAATTCTGAAGAGTGTTCTATCAACTTTACCTTTGGTGAATCCATTGTCTATTAGAAACTGAGACAATGTGTCATACCAGGCTCTTGGTGTTTGCTTCAAACCATATAATGCCTTCTTGAGCTTGTAGACTTTATCTCCAATAGTTTTCTGCTCAAAACCTGGAGGTTGTTCTACATAGACTTCTTCTTACAAAAGTCCATTCAAAAATGCACTCTTCACATCCATTTAATAGACTATGAAGTTTTTTTGTGCTGCATAAGCAAGAAACATCCTAATTTCTTCCAATCTTGCAATAGGTGCAAAGGTTTCATCAGAATCTATGCCTTCTTGTTGGCAATACCCTTTGGCTACCAATCTTGTTTTGTTTCTCACTACAGATCCCTCTTAATTCATCTTGTTTCTAAACACCAACTTAGTACCAATCACATTTTGGTAGGAAGGCCATTGAACCAATTCCTAAACTTTATTCCTTTCAAACTAATTCAACTCCTCTTGCATAGCTAGAATCCAATGTGTGTCATCCAATGCATGTGACACATCCTTAGGCTCAATCTAGGAAATGAAACAAGTGAACATAGCTTCATGTTTTGTCCGGGATCTGGATCTTACTCCTTCTCTAACATCTCCAATGGCAAGCACTGGAGGATGGTCTCTCAGCCATCTCACATCTAGTTGGAGTAAGTCTACTGGATTAAGTCTTCTTGCAGCTAAGTTGTCTTGAACAACTTCCTCTTAATCATCATTCAGCTGCAAACCTTCCAGCTGTCTTTGAGACTCAGCTATCTCATCTTCTTCTAGGTTGAGTCTTCTAATATCTGCCTCAACATATGGACTCTTCTGAAAAGTCGACTGATTTATTTTCTCAGCTAACTCATCAATGTCTTCTCCATTAACATTGGGTTTATCAAAAACCACATGGATAGTCTCGTCTGTGATCACAATCCTCTTGTTATGTACTCTGAAAGCTTTACTCTCAACTGAGTATCCCAAAAAGATACCTTCATCAGCTTTAGCATCAAAAGCTTTCAATTTGTCCTTTCCATTATTGTGGATGAAGAACTTACATCCAAAGATATGAAAATATCCAACATTATGCTTCCTTCATGTCCAAATTTCATAAGGGGTAATTTTGGATAGCTGCCTGTTGATCATACACATATTCTAAGTGTAGCAAGCGTGTTAATTGCTTCTGCAAAGTTTTCTTGTTTTTACACATAAAGATGGTCCATGTGTATCTTGAATAATCATCCACCACCACTAAGGTGTATTTTTTTTCCACTTATACTAGCTGGTTCAACAGGACAAAATAGATCGATATGCAATAACGGCAATATCCTGGTTGAAGAAGGACTTGGTTTATCCTTGAATGAAGACTTGATTTGCTTTTTCATCTAGCATGCATCACACATGCTTTCCTTCTTGTATACTGAGTCAGGCAATCCTTCCATAAAATGACTCGTTGCAAGCTTGTTTATTGTCTTGAAATTCAGGTGACTCAGCTTTTTATGCCACAACCAACTTGATTCGGTTGTACTCTTTGCTAGTAGGCATGTACTTGTTGTAGCAGTTGACCAATCCACTACATACATGTTTTTCTGTCTAGATCCTGATAGCACAACTTCATTTGATTCAGCATTCTTGATTTGGCATACTCCCATGTTGAATCTTACATTGTAGCCCGTATCACAGAGTTGGCTGAGAGATTGAAATTCATCCCTTCAACATAGGCTACATCTGTGATTTCTAGTCCATTTTTCTTTATGGATCCAATGCCTCTTATCTCCCGTGGAGCTTCATTCCCTCCGAATATGACTTTTGCTCCTCTTGATTCCTTAAAGTTTGATAAGTTCTTTTTATTGCCTGTCATATGTCTGGAATAGCCATTATCCATGAACCAGTTTCCTTAGCACTCAGCTGTTCCTTGAACCTGCAATCAAGGAAATCAATTTTTAGGTACCCAAACCTGTCTGGGTCCTGAGGGGTTAGCACTATAAGGTGATCCAACCAACCTATAGCCAAATGATCTGACTCTAAGAGGTTTCCACCTATCAGTTCCATATTCATAATGAATATTTGCAAACTGATTGGGAGCTTTAGGCTTATACAACTGTCTCTTTTGTTTGTATGCCTATGTGTGAGCTTGTGTATTTGCTTTCTTAGGAACATAATTAAACTTTTGTGCATTTTGGGAATAGTGCTTGGGGGCATATGTATGCTGATAATGGTTGCTTTGTCTAGGGAATGACCTATTTTGAATGTGAGGCCTTTGCCACTTGGACCAGTGTCCCTTTGGACTTGGCTGATATCTCATTTCATTATTCCAATCAGCTTAGCTAGGATAATTTCGACCATTCCCATCATATGGCTTTATATGCTGAAATCTCTGGGGCTTTTAGTAGTTCTATTTTGCTTTCATAGAATATTTCCTGTTAGGAGTCTGTTGATGGACTCTTCTAAAATTAGTTTCAGCAGTCCTCTCAGCATACTCTGATGGCTTCTTGTCTTTGCCTTTATAGCCTAGGCCAGCATGTTTGTGATTGTGAGGGTGAGTGGGTACAACATATGGTGTTTTGGGTTTTTGAACTCCCTCATTACTTGAGGATCCTTTTCTCCAAAACCACTCTTGGAGTTTGAGCATGGACAAATGAATTGAATCATATGCCTGTTTTGTCTCCACTTTCTTTCTATGTCATTATGAATTCATCCAATGATTTAGATGCCTTGGTAAATGATGCAATCACATTTTTAAATCTTTTTCCCTCTTTTCTGTTTCAGCTAAATCTGCTTTGATCTTAGCTATCTCAGATTCATCTCATTGTTCTCAGCAGCTATGTGACTTAGAGTACTCAACTCCTTAGTCAGCTATGAGTTTTGGCTTTTGAGCTGGCTGTTTTCCTCATTTAAAAGTGTGTGAGAGGTTTTCACGTGCTCAAAGTCTTTCATCATTTTGCCTAATGAATCATAAAGATCTGTGCGTGATGAAGTGTGTGTGTTACTATCACTATCATCAGAATTAGAATGAGATGAGTGAGAGTATACCTCATCTTCCTGTTCTTTCGCCATGAGGCATATCAAAACCTCTTCTTCGGTGTCTGAGGAGTAATCAACCTCACTGCTATCTGACTCAACTGGTTCGTTGCACTGGGTTGTGTCAGTTTCAGCAGCCAACATGGCTTTCTTCTTTTCTTGTCTCCTTTCTCTGAATACTTTTCTTTCCTCCGCATTCCTATATTGACTGGTGGATAGGAAAAGTCAATAGCAAAGTACCCTGGTTGTCTGCAATTCCAGCACAGGTTCTCACATTTCTGGTAGTCAGCTCTATCAGCTCTTTGATTATCAGCTCTCTGATATTCAGCTCTCTGATGGTCAGCTCTCTTGGGTGGTCTGTCTTCCCTTGCTTTGGAGGGTTTTGAGTGTCTCCTGGAGGTTTCACCCTTGTTTCTTTTATAGTTCTTATTAAATAACTTGTTGAATCTTTTCACCATCAGAGCAATCTCCTCTTAATCAATGGCTTCCTTGGATTCAACTCTTTTGGATTCTCCAGCCATGAGTGCAGCTGTCTTGAGTACAGCTTTCTCTTCTTGTTTTTTCCTTCGGAGCTCGAATTCATGAGCTTTCAAATCTGAGAATAGCTCATGGTTAGAAGTTCTTGTTAAGTCCATGGAGTGTCTCAAGGCCATCACCTTCATTTCCCACTCAGTTGGGAGCGACCTCAGTATCTTCATACACATTTCTTTCTGAGTGTACTCTTTGCCAAGAGTTGAGAGCTCATTTGTAATTTTCGTGAATCTGGCATCCAACTAATCCAGAGTTTCACCTGCAAGCATTTTGCAATTTTCAAATTTCTGTACAGCATCAATTAATTAATTTTCTTTAATTTGATCAGATCCTTCACAAATTAAAGTCAGTTTTTCCCAAATTTCTTTAGTCATTCTACAAGATTTCACTTTGTTGAACATGACATTATTGAGGGTTTTATATGTCTTTGACAATATTATCCAAGTTGTATCTCTTTCGATCTTCTTAGGTCCACTCACATCTTGGCTTCTCGACTATAGCTGGTCTTGGCGCAGACATACAACTGGGACGGCAGCAGCACGTGCACCTCGTGCAGTAGGAGCTGCAGCAGCCTCTCCTTCAGCCGTGGGTGCAGCAGCAGCAGCCTCAGGAGCAAGAGCCCTAACAGTTATGTTCACTTTCATTGTTTGCAGTGGTCCATCCTCAATGACGAACCACATTTCATTGTGTAAGGCTAATAGGTGTGCCTGCATGCGTATCTTCAAATCAACAAATTCCTCGACAGTAAACATAGGAATGCGATTTAGATTTGCTTCCATGATAATAACTTGTTTTTGAAAGAAAATTTTAAAACAGCAAGTGTTGTGTCTTTTGAAAAAGATTAAGATCTAGTTTAGTAACCAGTGCGAAAGGCTCAATGAACCAACCACTCTGATACCACTTATAGGTCCCAAGGGGTGATAATGTAAAGTCTAGAAGGGGGAGAGAGGTGGGTTGAATAGACTTTACCAAATTTCCGATTTTAGTCCTTTTAAATCAAAGTTTAGTCACAAGTCAGCTAGGTCCTTGGTGAAAAACTTAGTTTACCTTCACAGTAGAGTTAGCCACTCGACAGACTCGACCGAGCTGTTGATAAGATAACTCAGCTGATTCATTTAACTCTTTTAGAAATTCAATCGACTTAGTTTTACGGCGGAAGACTTTCACCCTTTAATTAAAATATGTTTTCAACACTTGTTTTAGGCTTAGTTATTATCAGTTGACTTAGAAAATATAACAAACACTAAATAAGATGTGCAAGAATTAAAGTACTAAATGTAAAAGAGACAGAGAAATTTTTATAGTGGTTTGAGGATGGGGTAATTTCTCTAATTCACTCTTCTCCAATCCCCTGGAGGAAATCCATTAAGTAACGATGACTTTGTTACAAAAGGATGGCAGTCCGAGACAACCTTGATCACATAGCTAGCTTCTCTTGGGACTCACTTTCTTCACAAGACGGCTAGCCTACTACTTCAGCTCCTTCAGACTTTTGGATTTGATCACGTAGCCCTCCAACAAGTCCAAAGCTTTTGGTTCGAACTGGAACCTCACTACACTTCCTTCAACCTTGGATGTGTAGACCCCTTGTCTTTAAACAAGATTTCCTCTTCAACAGTTTGAAGTTGTCTTTCCTTCACTGAGTGTGTTGGATCAATTTTCTTCGAGTTTTACGCTTGAGGATAGTATTGAATGCTCGAGAGTATTATGCTCAGATTACTTGATTTCTTTTGTGTGTCTCAAATTGCATAAGTGTCTTCTCTCTTGTATTTCTCAGCCTTTTTACAGTGCATGTTTGAAAAAATATATCCATTGAAGAGATAGATGTATTTTTTAAACTACACTTTGAGGTTGTTGGCTTGTCTTGTCTTGCAGCATAGATGTAGACTGATCCTCGAATTTAATGCTCTGTAGCCTTTCTTGAATCTCTACAGGTTTCGAAGAACGTCCCATTGGTTCCTTGCTTTTTGCACTCTTTCAGCAAAATAGCTTTATCGTACTCGGTCTGACACATTTCTACTTTCAGCAAACATTTGACTTTGCTTGACAATGGATCTCTTCAGCTTTCTTGAGTACTTTTTGCTGCATAACCCCTTAGACAGTCATCTCCACTTATCTGGGAGTGACTCAGCTGTTAGTCTGCTAACTAAGACAGCTTTTCTGGAACTTGACTAAGACTTGTCTTCACTACACTCAGCTGTCACACAACTGATTCTTCATCTTGGTCTCCAGTCGACTTCTGCAATCTTCAACTTGGCTGCTTCCACTCAGCTAATAGAACCCTATCTATTACAAGTTGATTTACATCAGAATTGGGGTGTCAACTTCCTAATCTAAGTTTTACATGGTATCATCAAAATCTATTACATAAATTTCCCAACACCACATTTTGAAAAAAAGAAAATAAAAAAACTACACATGGAAACAAAATAGCAGCGGAGCAAACTGAACAATGTTGCCTTCAACTATAGTTAGACATAAGAGGAAGCCAAGGGCCACATTTTCATGATAGTATAACCATCATCACCCAAATTACCAAGCTAAAGTCCAGCACTCCAACTTAAAAAACACAGGGCATCCAAAAATATCCAATCTCAACTAAACTCAAATTTCCTAGAGGCATTTGGACGTGTAATCAACATTGAAGTGAGAATCATGAAAACAAAAAGGAACTAGTGAAAGAATCACCATACATATCAAACCATTTGCAAGAATCACCCAAAAAAAACCAATAGTCAAACGTGAGGGATAGCAGAAAATAAATAAGTTTCCCATTCCTCCACATATTGATCAACTATTACTTTTTCTGGCACCCAATTATTTTGAAATAACCATAAGTTCCAGGCTTTCCACAACCACCAAAGAATATAAGTAGAAAGTTGGATTCTAAATTCAAACTCACTAAAATCCACCTTGCAGACATTCCACCACCATTACAAAAAACAATTAGAGTAACTGACAAAACCATCCCAGCAAATTGGGCTAATTTCCAGACTGTTTGGGTTCTGCAACAATGGAAGAGAAGATGTTCAAGAGTTTTAGGCCATTCACCACAATGTTTGCAGATAGGGTCCATATCACATCCCCTAGCAAGAAGTATGTCAATTGTTGGCAAGTATTGAGAGCAACACTTCCTAATAAAGTGTTTAAGTTTCTCCTTGATGTTGATTTTCCATCTTCGGTTCCATATATGTTTCATTCTGGAAGGGAGATAACTACTCTCAATAGAAACTGTGAATCCCATTTTTCTTTAATGAGCTCCACATAAGCTGATTTCACATTAAAATTCTTTTTTGTCAAAAGACCACACCAATTGATATATGGTCTCATCATGATGATAACAATTTCTTTAATTCTCCTTGCATCTTGAGTGCTGAATGTAGTGTCAATTAATTCTTCATTCCAAAAAGAGCCATCAGCAGTGAGAAGTTCATGAACCAAAGTAGAAAAATGAGGTGCTTGAATTAGAGATGAAACCAGGAGCTCTAGGGATCCATGTATGATGTCAAATTTTGATAGAATTTCCATTGCACACATCAAACCTAAGGCCTTTTTTGAGGTTTAAGCTAGTTTCCATCCAACATCTCCAAAGCCGATGCATTTTGTCCCACTTTAACATTCATCAGCCTACCTTTTGGAAAGTATTTACCTCTAAGGACTTTGCGTACAAGGAGGTTTGGTTTAGTAAGCACTCTCAACGGATGCTTAAAGAGAAAAGCATAGATAAAAAGATGAAGATCATAAACTCCCCAGCCCTCCAAGTTCTTTACGCTTTGTTAAAGAGTGACAAACCTTCCAGTGAATTTTCCTATTGTTCTCATCTTTTGATCCCCAGTAAAATCTCCCGGCAAGTTTATCCAGTTCATCACAAATCCTCAAAAAGAGTTTAAAGCATGACATAACTAAGATAAGAAAAACATCAAGATAGATCTAATCAAGTCAGCCTTCCCAACAAGGGACATGAATTTATTTGTCCAGCTTTGGATTCTACCCTAGGCCACTTCCAAAACAAAATTGACCACCTCCTTTTTTGATTTGCCAATACCCAAAGGCATCCCCAAGTACCTGTATGAAAGATGTTTCTAAATTCCCCTAAGCTTTGAACATATACCATCTTGCAATTGAGCTGGAGTATTTTTGTTGAAGAAAATATTAGATTTCTCCCGATTAACTAGTTGGCCTAGAAAAGCCTTGTACTGTCCAAGAATATCCATGATAATATGGGCTTTATTAATAGAAGTTTCACATAAAATAAATGAATCATCAACAAACAAAACGTGAGTAATGAGTGGTCCATTTCTACTGATTCGAAGCCCATAAAATAAACTCATATTGACAACCATTTTGATGAGGTTGGACATGATTTCATAAATGAGAAGAAACATGTATGGAGAGATTTGATTCTATTGTCTAAGCCCCCTAGATGGAATAATATACCCCTTGGGCAGCCCATTAACATTGAAGGAAAATGATGAGGAAAACATGCATTTCAGAATCCAAGCAATAAAACCACAGTCAAAGCCCAATTTGATCAACACCATTCTCAACCCCTCCCACTCCACTCGATCATACGTTTTGTGCCATATCAAGTTTGATGGCCATAAAAAAATTCATGTTCTATGTCTATTAATGAAGTGGATGTATTCATGAGCCAAGACCACATTATCAACAATCCACCTGTCCGCTGTAAAAGCTGACTGGTTTTCACTAATGCATGAGGTAAGAAATTGCTTAAATTACTACTTTCACAAATCAATTTTCAGTTAAGTTTAGTGGAAGACTTGTATACTTTTTAGTTTTTAGCAATCAACACAATATTTTAATGAGTTATTTAGCAAGGAACAATGGCAAAAAAATTACAGAGATGTAAAATGCAATAAAGTAAATGAGGACTTATAGTGGTTCGAGGATGGTGTAATTCCTCTACTCCCCTCGTCTCCTACTCCAGGAAGAATTCACTATGTATCCAGTTGACTTTAGATACAAAGTTACAGTATTCCTGATTTATCCACAGTCACTGCAAGATTTGATCATCATAGCCCTCTTGCAACTCTGTCCTGGTTTGTCACAGAACATAACCACAAATCCTTCACTTCAATGATATGTGAACCATGTTTTAGTTTTAGAAATTTGTTCCTCTTCAACTATTGAATCAACCTTGATCTTTCACTTGAGTGTAGGATAAGGTGATTCGATATGAAGCTTCAAGATTTTTCAGATTATAGCTTGAAAGAGGTTTTTGCTTGCTTATTGCTCAGAATTTTCTCGTGTCTCGTGTCTTATGTCTCTCTGTAGAATTACTCAGCTTTTATAGTTGTGATTTGAATTTTTCCATTGAAGAGATAGACAAATTCAAATCACATCGTTAGACAATTGGCTTGTCCTTTTCTTGCAGCTTGATATTGACCTTTCATTGTATGTTCTGCCCGCTGCAACATTTGGAAATTGGCCGTCTTGCAGGTGTTTTCTATTGTTTGCATCAATTTTGCCTTCATTGAATGTTTAACACCTTTTAAGGTCAAACATAATACTTTCGAGTTCTTTAATGAAAATCCTTCTTGGACTCAGTGCAACGGAAATACTCAGTTGACTTGAATCTTTCAGCTGCTTTACCCCACTTAAGTGATCTTTTAGTCTACTGATTGATGAGTCTTCTGAGTGTCTTCTTCTTTAGCTCTTATGTCAGTCTTCTGCTTTAGATTCAACTAGCAGTACTATTCTATTGAGAGTCTTCTGAATTATTCGATACTCAACTGTGAGTCTTTTGAAATGTCTTTAATAAGTCTTATGCACTATGAATTGGCTATATAACGGTAGCCAATATCATATCATTACATAAGCATAAATTGGGGCCCAACTTTCTAATACATAGTTTTCTAAGTATTATCAAAATCTTTATAATTAGATTTTCTAACAAAGCCTATTAGCCAGAAATTTGAGATGATTTTGTAAGTGACAAAATATATGCTAATAGGTCTAAAATAGGTGATAGCAGTAGGATTCTTACACTTGGGAATCAATGTGATGATGGTATGGTTGTGCTTTTAAGCATTTTACAGAAATTGAAAAAAATTGTGACAATTGCACACAATTTTGGGCTCACATGTTTCCAATAGAATGGAAAAAAAGAGGAGACATACCATACAAACCTGGAGCATTTTGGGGGTGCACCTCAAAAGAGAGCCTGCTTGATTTCAGGGTCCTCAAACAAGTAGCATCAGTTCTTTATTCATATCCTGGGATATATATTGAGAGAGAGATATCATCAAGGACATGAGGACTACCAGTGGAACCTTCTGAAGTAAAAAGCTCGTAAAAATAAAACAGTTGACAATCTCAGTTTCAGAAGTTTGCTCCGAGCCATCATCCCTAACCAGCTTCACAATGTAGTTTCTCATTCTTCTTTAAACAATGACCGCATGAATTTTTTTTGTATTCTTATCTCCAGCTTTCAACCAGTTAATTTTGGACTTTTGACTCCAAAACAGCTCATTTGATCTATAGGCTGAATCAAGATAAGTTTTTAGTGCTTGTCATTTTTCCAATCCATATCCTTGCCTTTGATTATTTCACTTTCAAATTCTGCAATAATCACTTTAATTTGATGACCCGAGTTAGCTTTAATCCCTGCAGCCCATTTGAGGAGACTGATTCTGCAATTTTTCACACTTAATTGCAATTGAAATAGAACTGAACCAGTAACTGGGGACTCCTAGGCTTGAGAAATGACATGTTCTGCTGCAGGGTCTTTAGTCCATCTTATATCAAGAAAAATCTTCTTTTGGAAATGTGGTGAGTGGGCAAAGCATTAAGCACAAGAAGGGCATGATCTGAGGACGACTTAAATTCTATAAGAACCTTGGCTTGAGGAAACCTAAAGTGCTATTCTCCCGAACCAAAAAAGCGATCTAATTTTTCTTCAACAAACCCCCCCACTCGATTGTTAGCCCACGTGAAACACCCATTTGCAAAGAAAATTTTAGCCATTCCCATATCTTCAATGAATAAATTAAATCTGTTGCAACTTTGAGCAGTTCTTCTAACACTCATTTTTCTCATCCCCATAACAAATGTCATTAATGTCCCCTCCAAGGAACCAAAATCTACCCCATTTCAATTCGACTTAAACTAAGAATTCCCACTGTTGCTGTCTAACAAGAGGGAAAGTGCTTGCATACAAAAAAAATGCCCAATACACTGTTCTTCTCCTTTATCGTCCCCATCCTTTAATCTGGATTATAACTCAACTCCCCCAACAATCCACGGGTCAAAAATCAATTATCGAGGAATAATCACACTGGATTATAATGGATTGTCTCCAACACAAAAGAAATCCCCTCCCCCCCAACTTCTATCCACGGGGTCAAAACATTTCCAATTATCCACACCGCAACCTTCATATTGGACTTTGGAGCTATTTTGGGCTGCTTCCCCCCCTTTAAGTTATTGAGAGTTTTCTCCTTTGCTTTTTTCACTCCGGACCCTCCATAACCATAGTCTTCAATTTCCATACTATCATCCACCAAACTCAGGTTTCTTTTAACCTTATCTTTTTTTTTTTTTTTTTGATTCAACATATAAATTTTACACCCAATACTATCATCTGGCGGCTGGCGTTTTGATAGTTAGGAGTCAAGTCATAAAATTCGATACTTTAGGGGTCAGATATTAATAAACTACTGTTTCGAGGGGCTAAGTGAGTTTCTCGCACAATAAATACAAGAGCGATCGACGATTATGATGTCGACAGTGGTAGTCGTCGGCCGCCAATAATACAGCACTAAATTCTCTGCATTTTATGCTGAAAATTTGAGTAAATAAGTATTCCGACGTTAATTTGCGCAAGATTAATCAGGCCCCGATTCTAGCCGTTGCATTCACTGTATTTCTTCCAATATTTCGATTTGCTTAATTTGCAAGTGATTATTTTTTTACTTTTTCCCTGAAACAAACTTTATTTGAAATTTTCGTTGCCTTTTTTTTTTATTAATTTATTTTGGTGGTTTTGATTTTCCAAGTTTTATGCAGTCTCCAATGGCCGGATCTACTGAAGAAAAGGGAGGCATACGGCATGATACCGATTTTTCTAGAATCGAGGAGTTGATTAAAGGGAACACTTTTTCAAGGTACTTTTCATATTTCAGAAGTTTGCCCTAATTTTAAAATTGGATGTCCAATATTTGGGCATTAAATTTAGCTATTGTGCGATGAGTTCGGCCAATAGTTGTTTGTCATTAAGATATGAGAATGTCGTTTGTATAGTGCATTTTGAATGTGTTTGAGTATGAATTGGCTAACTTGAATAGGACTATTACCAGGAAGTTTTTTGAATTGGCTCAAAATGTTGAGTCTCAACTTCGTGGTGTTAAGGATTATTGGGATAGATATGTAGTGGCGATTGTTCATAAGGTTTTTCCTTTCATATGCCAAAGATTCATATCATGACATTCTCTTTCAACATGGTGTCTTTTGTTATAAATAATTCTAAGAATAAGGTGTACTAGCCTTCTAGAACTAGATAAGAACTCTAATTAACATAGCTTTCCTTCAAATGATTCTATGTACTGTAATAATGCAGTAAACAATTGTGTTTTTTCTCACTTTGAGCATGGCCTTTTTAGTATTCAGTGTACTTTTTGTCTTACCTTCAATATGTAAAATGATAGGAACAATTGCGAAGCAACTCTCTCCTTTTCTTTTCTCAAACAACACATTCTCTCCATTACTCTAGCTTCATGTAGTTAAATTTATTTTGTTACTGAACATACTTTCAATTAGAATATGCCATCTGAAACTTGCTTGTATGATCTGTCTTTCGATCTCTTAATTATTTGAGGCTAGAATAAATTAGATTCAAAACATGCTTCATTGTGATAGAAATAAATATATTTATTCATCGCTAGGTTTTCTCATAGGAAATTTTATTTAGTTTTGCCGCTATTGGTTGTGAAGCTACTTCCTTGCATTACTAGTGTTTATCTGTTGTGGGTACAGAAAAAAGCAAGGTAGATGACTTTTCTTTGTCTAGTTCACCAAATGGACTTATTCGTGTGTACTTTCTATATTGACAGGCCGACTATTATTTTCATCATTTGAGCTTTTTCAAATTATTTGCTGCTCGCTATCAAGTTAAGTCGAGTCTATGTATAGAATGTATATAATAATAATAGAGTGTATCTTCGAGATTATCAACTTTGTAACAGGATGAACTCCTTGCGTCTCTGTAAAGTGGAGGACAAAATTGTGTTCTGTTGAGCTGACAGATGTAATGGTGAGGCGCTAGATATTGACTAATGGATAGGTAGATTTGGCTTTATATTGCTATAAGACATCACAAATTTGGTAAATTAATAAAAAGTTGAGGGATGGGAGATAGTTTTGGCATAAAATTAAAAGAAACAGATAAATGGAAACCGAAAAACCAGATCACAATCACATCAGAACTCTCTTCTATTGTATAGTAGAGCCCGGATGTAGGAATAAGATAGATTGCACACCAGCATTTTTAATGTACAATTGCTGGGGTGGAACTAAGAAATATGATAAAATGACTGCCTTTTCATTACCAAAATTCTCCTTTCATATAGTCTGTTCAATTTGCTACAAATGCATGGTTAGTGCATAAATCTATTGGCAGACATATATGGTCATAGTTTAGGAAATATAGCTTTGCTGTATTGCATCTAATTCTACTGGTGCTATGCAGGGAGGAACTCAGCCATTTGATGGAGGTATTGGATTCAAGGGTGGACAATGAGTGGGAGAAGCAGAAATCAAGCAGTGACGCGGGAGAAGATACACAACTGGTTTCTTGGACGCAAGAAATCGGAAGAGCACCATCTGCTGAAATGCAGCTAGATACTGACAGAACCACGATTGGTTCTTCTCGTGAAAAGTTAGATGTAAGTGCATATATCTGTATCTTCGCACCTTTCAGCATTTTCTCTCCCATCAATAATGCATATTCCCTGCAGAAATTTTCTGGGCTGTTTTCATTGCTGAGTGTGAACTGTTGGGATGGATGTAGTTTTCTTTTTGAATAAGTTCAGCAGAGTCAATATTCATTGAACACAGCTTGTCAGCTGTATTAATGGCACTATTGTTATGAATAAAGTGTCAGTGGTTCAGAAAATTATGCAGGTCCCAGTTGGAGTTAGTGCTTCCCCAATTGATATTGCTCGTGCATATATGGCTGGCCGTACCGCCGAAGGAAGCCATGATCTTCAAAATATTACGTCTAAAGGAGAAAGAACTCAACCAAACATTGAACTTGCAAGAAAGCCACTTTTGCCATCACCTTCCCCTAAGCCATACATATGTTGGCCTGGTGCCGTGATGCATGATCGTCATGGTTATAAAACACCTCAGAGTCAGAGGGGGAGACATAGGCTTCATGATTTTCCAAGGACCCCTTATTCAAGAACCATATTATCGAAGTCCACAACCAAGGTATATTATCGTTATCATTGTGAAATCACATGTTATACTATTGGATTTCTCGTTTTTATTATTGACATGATTTTGTTGACTCAGTTGCAAACTGATAGCGGGTATGCAAACACGTCAACTCCCTTTCAACAATCTCAGACGTCCATTTATGGGCAGGTATAATTTTGCCTTTTTCTATTACTTCCTGCTTCATTATCGTGTTCTTTCCATCAGTGACGCCATTTGGAGTGCTGAAGGAATTATTACATTTATTTTCCATTATGTAATCAGGATATCAAGGATGGTTTGTAGTTGTATTCTTATGATCAGATATGTGTATAGTGAGGTTAAAACAAACATGCTTAAATCTCATACAAAATTTAATATAACTGTATGCTTAGCATTATGGAACTGTGATTGGGTTGTTCTGTGATGATTTAAAACAACTTTCAGGTAAAGTCAAGGGGTGATACCGTTGATGTCTATGGATCTGTGGGACCTATTCGTCGTATCAGGAATAAATTTTCTTCGGAAGTCCGTCCCAGAGGATCTATTTTCAGTCCACCTAAAGACATTCCTTCAAAAATGGCAACACCAGCTTTTGGAGGTTTCTTGCGAAGTACAGAAAAGAATCTAGAACATGGTGAAACAAGTGGTGCTGGTGCCTCAAAATACTGGTCAGGGGACAATATATCAGGTTCATCTGATAGGGGTAACTCAAATCCAAATTTATCCTCTAGTCAGGCAGTTAGAAAAATACTGGAACACCTTGATAGAAGCAAGCCCACCCCTAAAGAGAAGGAATCTGAATTGAATTTGGTGACTGCATGGAGAAGATCTTATCCTGTGGCCACTGATATCAATCATGAGGAAAATATCAGCTCAGTGCATGTTGAAGAGCTTGCTTCTCGCAAGAATACTGATATAGCTCGCCCAGATTTTCCTGTGGAATTTAACAAAAGTAGCAGCAAGTCAAATTTTTTAGTGAATTTTCAGGACAAAGGCATGGATGAGGCAAAAGATGCAGTTGATGGAAATGCTAAAGGTTCTAGCGCCGTGTTTACTGGTTCTGGGATCATATCCGGTGCAAATGCCATGCCGTTTTTCGGGCTTAAGGGAACCCCTGCTCATGTGTTCAAAAGTTTGAATGAGGTATTTAACCTAAATTCAGTTTGCTACTCCCTGTAGATTCTTATTTCATGTTCCACGATATTTGCATCTGTTGTCAAATGGTTGACTACTAAAAAGATTAACAACAATTTTATGAAGCTGTGACTTCCATAGTAAATGTGATTTATGAAGTATTTGAAGCTTGAAAGTAGCAGTATAAGCAATTGGATTTTCTGTTTGGTTGTCTTCTTGAGCCTGGCATGAGCTTTTTAGTCTCTAAAATAGATATTTCACATGCTGCAATTTCCAAACATCACTTCTCTGCCGTAGTTGATGCTGCCACTTGGATTTCATGTTGTAGAAAATATTAAAGATGATTCACCTGCACATGGTCAAATGCAGTTCCGATTGTGCTTAAATGCTGGCTTAAAGCGAAACACAATTATGCATATAAATTATTTTTTCTCATTCAGAGTCCCAATTATGAGGGGAAAAATAAGCAAAACAAAACAAGCCAACTGTTAATGTGCGAATATATTCACATTTGTCCTTGTTATTTTACAGTGCAAATGTGCAATCATCTCCTTGAACTAGAGGCCAAGAGTTACAATTTTTATTTCCCCCTCTTCTGATTGATAGCATCTCATCTTTAGTAAGCTACACTGAATTGTCATTTTCTAGTATGACTGATGCAGCATGTACTATCACCGTTTATAATGAAATGATTTAATATTTATTTAATTTATGTCCACATTAATACAATGCTTTTTCTGTCACAGTTTGGTTTCGGTTTTATCCTTTACCTGGTATTGTGATGAGATGTAAGATATTATTGTATCAAAAATAATTGAAGGTTGCTAAAATATAGTGAACTTTCATACCTTGAAATTGTAATCCATGACTTGTATAGTTCAGTTTTTAATTTTTGATGCGCAAGAGCAGATTGCAAACACAGAAATGAATACATTCTCTGAAAGATGGAGGTGTTCTTTATCATGAAGAATCATCTGCTGCACGATATTAACAGATAAATACACAGCTTCATGTTAATACAGTCAATTAAGCTCACTAATACTTCTACAAAGAAAATGCTACATGTTCATTACCCAAAACATTTGGGATAATTACAAAAATTACCCGAGGCTTGGGTTAATTACTAAAAAACCCAGAGATGTTTGAAAATGATGAAAACCCCCCTTGAGGTTTGATTCTATGTTAAATGTAAGGGGGTAATTGTAATATTTTTTCAAATGTAAGAGGGGTGCTTGAAATGTTTTTGCTTATGAACGGGGTAAAGTGTAATACAAAATCAATCGACAAGGGATTTTTTGTAATTTTCAAGAACCTCTGGGTTTTTTCATAATTAACCCAAACCTCAGGGTAGTTTTTGTAATTATCCCAAAACATTTTTTATCTGGATTTCAGTTTGCTTGAATGCTTTTCTACTTGCTAAACACTGATTGATCATTTCTTTACTACAGAATGCTTTTGGCACCATTAATCATGGACAGACCGAGACAAGTTCACTTTTTTCTCGTCCTCATCCGAGTAACGGGCAGGATGTGAAGATGGTAGCCAAAACAACTGGCTCGGAATTTTCAAAGAATAATGGGAACAAACCGTCACTGCCATCAATTTCTATCAATAAGCCTGCTTTACGTGCAGTTTCCTCAGAAAATGGACCAGGTTTCACTTTCCCTGTTTCTGCTTCTTCGGGTGTTCTCTCAGAACCGCCAACACCTTCCATGACGCCATCATCTTCAGCAACCGATCTGTCTCAGCCCATCGGTGCGTCTAACATTCCTTCCTACACTTTTGGTACCAAGAAGTCAACTCTTGTTTTCTCGTTTCCGTCTACCAGCAGTACCTCAACCCAGGAGGATGTTTCTAATCCAAAATTCAGCTTTGGTTCAGACAAGAAGACTAGGTTGTCTTTTAGTTCATTTGGAAAAGATGCCATCTGTTACTAACAACCAGGTATTTACATTTAGATATGAATTTATCTTTTTTGAATGGTTTTGGCCTAATTGGTTTTATTTAGTTTAAATTTCCCTCATAATCATTGAGTGGATTCGCTACTGCCAGGTTTTCATTTTTCGGTATAATGAATTGGTTGTTTATATCTATGCACTATGCTATTACTATTTTTGTAGATATATATCTTTTTATCAAATTTATTAAATCCAATTTTGGCATAAATATGTTACTAAACCATATTTCGTCCCGTATGTGTGCTTGATTAAATCACATCTTGGCAATATACCTAGGATGGAAATGGATTCGGGTCAATGGAGTGGGTTTTAATAGTGTAAATGAGTTTGTTAGCCTGCCAGGACTGTGTTTTTTGTTTTTCAAATTCGACTCAACTCAATTCAAATTTTTTTATTTATTTCTTAAAGAATTTAATTGTATATTTTGTAATGATATTTTTATTTAGAATCTTTTTTTAAAAACAAATTACTAGAAGTTTTTGAAAATTAGTTTTTAATATTTATTTTATAATAAAATGGATTTAGCGGGTCTAATAGGTCTATTCATTGAGATTGGTCTAGGGCGAGTTTGGGACCGAGTACTTAAATTTTTTAACACGTTGACCTCCAGTGTCCTAGGTTTGGGTATTGGGTGAGCTTGGACTGAGTCTTTAAGGTTGCATTTGGATGTGAGGATTTGGATTCGAAAAAGTATTTGGGGGGAATGATTTCAAATTACTGCATCTAGGATGAATTTGAAATCTTACAAAATGACTCTAAAAATAGTTTCCAAGGATTTGAAATCCATTATAGAATGACTCCATCAGAACAACTTATATTTGTATTAATGATTTTGGACCTAACGATTTTAAATCCATAATAACAAATCCATAATAACAAATCCATCGAAGTTGTTTGGATGAAGTCATTAGACATTTTATAATGAATTTCAAATCGTTTGAGGCTTTTTTTTTTTGTGAATAAATTTAGAGTAATAGTTGGAGGGGAGGAGATAAATATCAAAGACGTAGCTAAATTTTTCGGAGTTATTTTGGAGGATTTCAAATTCATCCTAAATGAAGTCATTTGAAATCTTTTCGCCAAATCTTCTCCCCAAATCCAAATCCTTCCATCCAAATGCAATATCAATGAATTTGTAACTAGGGCTGAAAAACGAACCAAGCTACTCGATACTCGATTCGAGATTGATTGTTAAAAGCTTGTTTGTGCTCGGTTCGTTAAGATAATGAACCAAACTTGAACACATATTCTCGTTCGATAAGAAGTAAAGCTCGGCTCGAGCTCGACTCGATTAGTTAAAAAAAAATAAAATATGTGTAAAAATATCAAGCTACTCGAGCTCGATTCGTGTTCGGCTCGACCAAAGCTCGTTCGAGCTCGACTCGATTAATAATCAAACCAAGCTCAAACATAATTTTTGAAGCTCGATTAAAATTCAAACAAGCTTGAACAATACTATGTTCGGCTCAACTCGACTCGTTTACACCCCTATTTGTAACTAGCCCAAATCTTAGGGAGGTTTTTATAATTATCCTTTATAGATTTAAAATCCTTAGTTCTAAATCCATCCATCCAAATGGAGCCTAAATTTTTTTGACCGTCAGGTCTCCGATCTTGGTGAACTCTAGGATCCGGTAAGTTCTACCTAGATCTAATCTAGGAGTGTGCACGGTTCGGGACGGTTCGGAGATTTATGAATCTCCGAACCGTCCCGAAGTTCGGAGATTTTAAAAATCAATCTCCAGAACCGAACCGTAGAGAAAAAATCTCCGTACCGAACCGTACCGAATTTTCGGTATGGTTCGGTATGGGGATTCGGTTCTAACAGGACGGTTCGGGACGGTACGGTTCGGAACAGTGAAACGGAGATTAATCAAAAGTAAAGCACACAAAATAAGAAAAAATAAAAAATGAATGTAAAAATCACCAAATAATTATAGTCCATTCCTTTTTTAGTGCAATCTCAAAATTAATACTACAATCATAAATGGCAACACAATCTCAAATTATAAATTCATAATAAATAATACAATCCCAACTAGAATTATATCAAAAATATGTGTTCTAATAACACATATACTTTTACATAACTCCATCAGTGAAACATCATCAATCCATCCTTCATTAACCATTAATTATTTGATTGATTGCAATTCAATTATGCCAATACCAAAATAAAATTAACCATTGAATAATTTATGTCGAAAATTTTGTAAATCTAAAGCTGATGGTTTTTTAATTTTCTATGGATCATTGATGTGTAATTATTGTATTTCGGATGTACAAAACTTTTATAAGTATACCATATAAGTATCGACAATAAGGAAATTTAATATACATGTTGATGTTATGCTTTATTAAAACATAGCAAATAATGAGAATAATTAATCTCCTTAATTATTTTCATTAATTCTCCTATAAAGAACTCAATTTTCAGTCATGGTCAATTATATGTTGTTGTTTCACGAGTCACGTGTCGTAAGAGTTTGAAAAATATTAATTTGTGACGACGGTAAAATAAAATCAAACAAACGAATAATGTTGTGTATAAAGAAGTATTCCAAAATTTATAATTTTGAAATGTAGTTAACATGACTTGATTGTATTTTACTTTTTTATATTCATTAATAGTGTAACTCTTATATGCATGCAATTTACGTGCCTCGATGGAACACGCCTCGTGCACTGCAGGGACAAAAGACTAATTAAATGATGTAAATTCTTAGAAACTTAATATAATAATTAATTAATCATATATATCAGATAATTTTCTAAGTTAATTAAATGTGGGGTATCACAATATCAAAATAAATAAGATAAAAATAATATATATATATATATATATATATATTAAAAAATTCTTAAAAATCGGTTCTATCTTCGGATCTTCGATTCGGTACGGAACGATACGGTTCTCGGTACGGATATTTTAAAAATCTCCAGAACCGTACCAGAAAATTTTTCGGGACGGTTCGGTTCGGAGAAAGTCAAAAAGTCAACGGATATTTTCGGTTCGGATATTTTTCGGTTCGGGTATCGGGTCGGTTCCAGTGATCTCCAAGTCCCGTGCACAACCCTAATCTAATCCATTGCCTATGCTTGAGACTATCTAACCCATTGCCTACCTTTGAGACTATCGAATCCAAATCCAAATTCTTCTATCCGAATGCAACCAAAAAAATTTTAATTATGAGGTCTCCAGCCCGGTTAAATTCTAGGGCACGGTATTAAACTATAATTCAACAAATTTTCAACCCGAGGAGCAGGCATTTTCCTTTTTTTTTTTTTTTTTATTTGTTTGGTAAATATCAAACTCGAGTAAACCTAGAGGGTGTTGGCTAAGTTTTTCAAGAGAATTACTTTAAACATCTTACAAGTTCGAAACATCAATAAAATATTAAAATGTTTCAACTTTTCCAAACACCCTTAAAAGATATTACTTTTATCCTAATTTATTATTAAAATTTCTTTTCAAGTTCTGTTCTTGGAACTTAAATTTTGTTGACAAAAGGAAGAAAAATTAAAGATTAGCCAATTAAGCACAAAGTACTATACTTCGAAGCAGAGCCACATGGGACATGGGGCCAAGGGGTGACTGGCCCCCTCCTGAAATTTTGGAATTTGGAAAAAATCAGGGGTATTTTGATAATTCAGCGTATTACTAAAAAATAAAAATTTCATAAAATAAAAAATAATGTTCTTAAACACCTTACAACATAGAAATGGAGTATTCAATTCCTTCATCCTTCTTTTCCTTTTCAAATTCGTGAACGTTGGAAAATCTTTGAGTCTTGAACTCTTGATCATTTTTTACTTTCTCAAAAGTTTGCAAATTTTCTTTCTCTTCACCATAAACTTGAGGGTAAATTGTTTTTTATGGTAAAAATGAAATCAAATTGCTAAAATAAGGTGAAAATGGGGAGGGTTGTGTTTTTGCTCGTTGGCGCACACGTTATGTGCGCCAACAATTAAAAAAATTTTTTTTTTAAATTTTAAATGGCTAGCGCACTTAGAATGTGCGCCAGCCTTTTTTTAAATAAAAAAAAGTAGTGGGGTGGGGGGTGGCCCGTGTGGTGGCGGGGGGTGGGGGGTGGTTGTTGAATGTGTGGTGTGTATATTAATGGGACCGTATGTGTTGGGGTAGTTTTTGCAAATTTAAAATTTAAGTAAAGGTAGGGTATGGGTAGGGTGAGGTGGAGGAGGGGTGTAGGGTAAGAAGATAAATACATAGTTATAAATTGGGTCTAGATTTGAGAAGGCGATTCCTGAGCGGTACACGAATAGCATTTACAATCCGAAAATATTTTCAACTTTATCAAATCAAGGAAAAAATTGATGACTGTGTATTTGATGGAGATGAAACTACATTGGAGTTTTTAGACAAACAAGATCTCAACAATTTTGTTATTTTAATTATTTTATATAATAATAAATTAATAGTTATCCAATGAAATTAGTTCATATGTAACTTTTTCGTTTTTTATCTGTTTTTAACGTGTAATATATCAAATTAATTATTTTTTTACGATCTTCAATTTGACATCCATATTGCATATTTTTGCAAGAAAAAAAATACATAATTATAAATTGGTCTCTATTTGAGAATGCTATTTTTGCACGATACACGTATAGTACTTAGAATTCGACAATATCGCTAATTTTTATCCAAAATACACGTGTATCGTGCAAAAATAGCCTTCTCAAATAGAGACCAATTTATATTTGTTTTACAAATACACTTCTAACTCATAAAATTGTAAAAAAAGATTATGAAGTATTCGTAATTTCAAAAGATAATTTCTTTTATAATAATATTAATCTCAATGATAATTTTGTTATTTACCCTAAATATATATATAATATATAACAATAGACAACATAGAAAAAAAAAGAGAGAATAAAATTAGATCAAGAAATTGGCCCAATTTGTTCAATTTTGGAGAAAAGAAAATTTCAATCTCGAAGCTTTGTTATTAACTAATAAATTGGGTCAATGTTTAGATGTTAAATTTCTTATTCACCACCCCACCCCACCCCACCCCCACCCACCATCCCACAAAAAAAAAAGTTTGGGGTGGCGCACAAATCCCCCACCCCCACCCCACCCCACTCCACCCCGAGCCACCCCACCCCCACTCCCCAACAAAAAGTTTTAAATGGGTTGGCGCACCTCATGTGTGCGCCACCCGTTCAAAAATAATTTTAAAAAAAAAAAAAAATTGTTGGCGCAGATGTGTAGTGCGCCAACAGTTATTCAGGCGCACCTGTCATCTGCGCCAACGAGTAAAATCACAATCCGCTTAAAATTTACCGTATTTTCACAATTCAATTTAGTTTTTGCAATATTAAAACAAATTGCCCTAAACTTGAGCTCGAGTTCTGGCATTAATCTCTTGTATCTCTAGTTGTCTCTTTTGGAATTTAGAATTCATCATCTACAGGTAGAATTAATCTTCATCATTATTCAATAATTAACTAACATTCTTCATTGTCAAAATCTGTACTTATTTATACTTTTATTTTTAGAGTAGACTAGAACAAAATTCATTTGTTACGGGTGATTTGTTAAAAGATAAAATCTTGGTGTCACAATTTGTTGGTAATAATTATAGAAGATCCAAAATACTAATTACAAATACAAAAAAGGAAATTCAAAATTTGGTAGAGTAACATACAAATTGTTCGGCAAAATTGCTTTTTTGGTCCGTTCAGTTGGCTCGATTTCGCTTTTAGTCCTTTAATTTTTATGGGTTGCGTTTGGCAAACACTAACTTTTCTAAACCTGCACATTTAGTCCGATTTCAAAATCTTGGGGATAACTTATCCCTAAATTGCTGAGTTGGGCCATTTTTCCATGAAAAGATTATTTTGCCCCTTTTTTTTTTGAGGAAAACCATGGTCATGTGAACATATATTTAATTTAATTTAAATTAAATAAAATATTCTGAACATATATTTTTAATGTTCAATTGAACATACAATTTAAAAAAACGAAAAAAATAGAAAAAATATGTATTTACAATTTTCAACTATATATAAAAATTAAAAAAATAGAAATGAAAAATATATATATATATATCTATAATTTTCAACTATAAATTGAAATTAAAGAAAAATAGAAAGCCAAAAAAATAGAAAAACCAAAAGAAAAAGAAAATAATGTACTTTTTTGTTTTTTCTAGTTTTCCTTAATTTTTATTTAAAGTTGGAAAATATCAAATATATGTTCGACAAATTTTGTTTAATTTAATTTTAAGAAAATAATATGAACATATATTTATAATTTTCAATTGTAAATAAAATTAAAAAAAATAAAATAAAAAAATAGAAAAAATATGTATTTACAATTTTCAACTATATATAAAAACAAAAAAAAAAATTAGAAAACAAAAAAAACATATATATCTATAATTTTCAACCGTAAATCAAAATTAAAGAAAAATAGAAAACAAAAAAATACAGAAAAATATAGACTTACAATTTTCACGTAAATTAAAATTAAAAAAAATGAAAACACCAAAATAGGAAAAAAAAATATATATTTACAATTTTCTACTGTAAATAAAAATTATAAAAAAATAGAAAACAAAAAAAACTGAAAACCAAAAAAAAAAAAAATAAATTTCTTTTATTTTTGTTTTCTATTTTGTTTAATTTTTATTTAATGTTGAGAAATATAAAATATATGTTCGACTATTTTATTTAATTTAATTTAAGTTTTTTTATTATTAAATTTATTATTATTTTTTTTCTTTAATTTTAATTTATAGTTGAAAATTATAGATATATATGATTTTTTTTTGTTTTCTATTTTTTTAATTTTTATATAAAGTTGAAAATGTAAATACATGTTTTTTTGTTTACTTTTTTTTTATAAATTTATATACTGATGAAAATTTTGAATATATGCTCAGATTACTTTGTTTAAATTAAATTAAAAAAAATCGAACATATATTTTAATTTGTCAACTTTATATAAATTATAAAGATATGTTCATATTTTTTCTTTACTTCAATTTCATCTTATATTTTTTTTGTTATTTTATTTTATTGAGATATTAAACAAGTCATGTGATATGCACATGACCAAGGTTTCTCTCCAAAAAAGGGGCAAAATAGTCATTTCATGGAAAAGTCGCCCAACTCAGCATTTTAGGGATAAGATATCCCCGAAATTTTGAAATCGGACTAAATATGCAGTTTTAGAAAAGTTAATGTTTGCCAAACGCAACCAATTAAAATTAAATGACTAAAAGCGAAATCGAGCCCACTTAACGGACCAAAAAAGCAATTTTGCCCAAATTGTTCACTTTAAATTCCGAAAAACTTCTTTATAAACTACATTATTTGTTTCATTTCCAAGTGTATCACCATTGTATTTACACGTTTAAAGAATCATTTAGTTAATTTTACTAATTTTATTAATCAAAAGTATCCAATAAAAATATCTTTCATTTTTTAAATTTCTAAGATTTAACTAGGCAGATATACAAATACTATTTATTTAGCTTTGCACATAATATACTTGGGGAAAACCACTTCAATAAAGTCGCATGATATTTGAGAAGGAGCAAGCAAATCTATTATTAGTAAATTTGAACTTTTTGTATAAGCTTGTCAAATCACGTGAATTTTTTTAATTCTTAATTATATTGTTAGCCATTTTCACATGGATTTTCCATAAATGAATTGTATATTGCAATAGTTGATATATTTTTTGGTTTTCAAAAATGTCACTTTGTTAATTGTGCTAAATTTATTAGTCAAAAACTCATATTGGACAATCTAACGGTCCCCCATGACATGTGCTCTAGCCCAAAAGACTGGTGGTATTTTTGTAAATATCAGGCTAACACATGGGTGTGATGATAATTAAAAATTATTAGTTTTTTATATAAAAAAGTATCACTTTTAAATGAAAAATTATTTTCAAATTAATAAAATTGACATTATTTTGAGAAATAAGTAATACTTTTCTCAAAATTTTATACTTTTCTACAAATAAGTAATGCTTTTGAACTTGTTAATATTCTTCAATTCAACTTGTTACCTTTCTACTTTATACAAGTTCAACTTTATCACTTCATACTTTATACCTTTTTAATTCAATGTGTAATATTCTTTAGTTCACGTGTAATACCTTTTCACTTATACGCGTAATAATTCTTACTTAAAACTGTAATATTCTTTAGTTGAACATGTAGTACATTTTGTAGCACATGAAATTTGAACTTGTTAATACAGGAAATCCTTTATTTTTGGGATTATTTTTTATATTTTAGAATATTGATTGAAAGTGGAACGACATCCCATTATTAATTCAAATGAGTGTTTCTGCTACAAAAAATATAGATTTTGAGCTAATAGAGTCTTTGTCGACAAAAATATGCAAGGAGTTGATAAGCATGGACTTTTCCAAACTCTTTGTGAGCTAATTCTATTAGAGTTGAGATTATTTTTCCTTTGCGTTATCAGGAAAATAGAAGATATAAATATGTAACAATTACTTGTCTATTTTTTTTCTTTCTTGATTGTTTTGTGTATTTTAGTTGATACATATAATATAATAATTTAAAAGATAACAAATTTAAAAGATAGTGTAGATAGAATACTTAATTTTTGATTATTTGTTATCTTTTAAATTTGTATATAAGGTTGCCATATTGATAAATATGAAGTCGTCAGTGGAATTGAGAGAATAATAAGTTGATACTGGTCCATGATTAAGGAGGTGATGACATGTGTCAACTTTGTTTTTTTTTTTTTATTACAAGGTAGATGTATTGTATTTTTAGCTTTATATTAATGTTAGTTGCACCCCACCACGAATCTTGTAGCTCAAGTGGTATCGCTCTCACTCTTTGCAATAATGTTGGTTAGAGTTCGAACTCTGAGTCTTTCAGTTTTTTTGATCTCCTCCCCTCCACTCCTTTAAACTTAATAAAAAAATGTTAGTTGAGGCCCCGTGTACAAAATTTCTGACTTGTCACTTCGAAGTAAAATAATACTTGTTTTAGAATTTGTCTCACTAAAATCCAAAAACAAAGCAAGACAAATCATCTTAAACTTAAATTCAATTTCCTAAAAAAATATATATAACTAAAATTAATGATGTGACACTATTAAGTTCCAAACAACACTATTTTTTTTATAATCTCATTTAAGTATCTTACCAAATGAGAGATTTTTGGGGACAATAGTGCATTAAATGATAAAATAAAGTTGGAAAATTGGGTAAGTAGATGCTACCCAAGTGGGTACAACCCAACTCCCATGCGATTATGACATGTGTCCCATTTTGATTTTCTTTTTTTGTGGAAAAATTCACATTCATATGTCATAATGGGACACTTGGCAAAATCACAAGGGAATTGGATTATACCCACTTGGGTAGCATCTCATTACCTAAGAAAATTAAAGTAAAGTTCAATCTCGTAAATTAATAACCTTGGGACTACCAAATTTATTAATAATTTAGCGATATATTAAATAATCGATAAATTAATAATATATTAATTTATTGAAATATGGCTTGTAGAAAAGTTTTTTTCTTCTGGATAATTGTCATGTTCATCTAAAAACTATTGAATGGTTGTTCTTGTCACCAAATGAAATATCAAAAGATTCAAACTTGTAATACGATATTATACAGCTGCAGAGTTGTTAATCAATGAACAAATTATCGAGAGCGACATGTGAAGTGTGAAATTGAAGATAGTAATTCTTTGTAGATCTTCATTCTCAAAGGATGTTTAACAACAATGACATTAGATAAGTTTTTGTCGAGCTACAAGAAAACTACACTTAAAGTTCTTACTACCTTAACAAAAGTCATAAATGAGACTTAAGGTAATATCAATTTCAATAAGAAACAAATAACAATTGAGTGATTTTTTTAAGAAGTCTTCATAGATTAATCATAAATGTATTATATATTAAGAAACTATAAATTTATATATTGCATGTGGCCTTTATGAATTCCCTCATATGTATTATCTTATAAACTTAGCGAATAATCAAGTTAGCAGGGGTGCGACCGGTCGGCCCTCCCTTGGACCGGTCCCCCTGCTCCATTTTTCAAGTCCGTAAGTTCTGTTTCGTGTTTTCTTATCTTCAGGTACAGGTCGACCATTTGGGCGACCGGTCGACCTCCCCTTTGAAATGTTGTCCGATATTTTTCAAAAATAAACTTCAAGAAATACTCCAAAAAATTAGTAAAAACATATTAAATCATTTGGGAGTATTTAGACAACATTTATAAACATAGTTTTGGTGTAAAAACCAATTTAAACAAAACCATCAAAAGTGTTGTCCAATTTTTATCAAATTAAAAACTCTAAGAAATACTCCAAAAATTAGTAAAAACATTTTAAATCATTTAGGAGTATTTGGACAAAATATAAAAACAATGTTTTGGTATAAAATCTTATTAAAACAAAATCATCAAAATCTTGATAAAAACATTTATCTAACAAACTCCCCCTTTTTGATGATTACAAACCAAAACAATTTTAGAAGGTCGATTTAAAACAAAACAAATTTTCCGGTCTTAAAACAACAATCAATTACAAACAAGATACATCATAAGTACAAGCACACAAGGATAGGAGCAAAGATTTTTCAAAATCATTTTTGCACAAGCTCCCCCTATCAACATGCATATAAAGAACAAGTATACAAGCAACAACTAAAAGCTAAAAGCTTAGCTTTCACAACTTAAGCTTGAATTCCATGAGTTTATAAGCTCCCCCTGTCACAAAACATCATTAGTCAAGCATAAAAGTCCAAAAGTCCACAATACATCAAATGGACTAAGCATTATTCACAGCTTATGGCTTTCAAGAGCCCTAGCTTATAGCTTTTCTTGCAAGCTTATTTTCGCTTCTTTGAGCGTATGAGCATTTTTCCTGTTTCTCCCCCTTTGGAATCATCAAAAAGAATGTTAGCACGATAAAAACATCATATATTCATATCAAAGTGCGCAAATTTATCGATTTATCGAGCTTATTGAAAATTAAAGCTTAAATTCCAAGTAAAAGGGAAAAGTTGATCAATTGACTTGCAAAAGCTCATTTGATTGATAAAATATGATCTCTATAAACTTATATGACTTTTCAAATCGAGAGAATCACGTAGGTGATGAATTTTTCATTGAAACATTTTGTTGAACACTTGGCGTGCGTCGAATAAAACTAGAAGTATATAACGCCTTTGAAATTCATTTAAGCCAAAAATTTTCATCACCAATTCAGTTCAAACAACATTCAATACATCATAAATATTAAGCTCATCACATTCATATGAAACTAGCATCAAGAATTTTGCAAATAAGTCAAAATCTCAAGGGTTCAACCCAATTGAGCAAATGTAGTAGAATTCTTACCATTTATTCGGTAAAGATGAGCAATGAAGATGATAATCGAGCTTAATGAAGTCCAAAAAATAAAACATATACAAGAAAATACATTTGAAGTGAAATTTTAGTGTATTTGGCGAAGGGGATGAAAAATAGACAAAATAAGCCACAATGGCTAAAACTGAACACAAAACCGAATTTAACCAAAATTTGTTGACGGGCGACCGGTCATTGTTGAGGGCGACCAGTTGCCCTCAACCTCTTCAGCCCACTGTTTTGATAAAATTTCCAAAATCCGAATTTTCAACCAAATATCCGATTTTTCGCCCCTAAGTTTTAAAAACGTGCAAAATGCAATCATAGACCTCATTCAATATGCATTATGCCTAACCGAGCTCGTATTGATGCAAAAGTCTCGGAAGTTAGCGGTTTAGTAAAAATGTCCGCTAATTGATCTTGAGATGGTACAAAAGATATCTCAATTTTTCGTTTTGAGACACAATCCCTTAGAAAATGATGTCGAATCTCAATATGTTTAGTACGGTTATGATGAACCGGGTTTTGAGCAATATTTATAGCGGATATGTTATCACAAAAGATAGGAACATTTTCAAAAGAACATTTATAATCCGCTAAAGTTTGTTTCATCCAAAGAAGTTGAGTACAACAAAATCTTTGGAAATATATTCGGCCGGCCGTTGAAAGTGAAACACAATTTTGCTTCTTTGAAAACCAAGATACTAGGCAATCGCCTAAACATTGACATGATCCGGAAGTACTTTTCCGATCATCAATATTTCCCGCATAGTCCGAATCACTATAACCTTTAAGAGAAAAAATTTCATTCTTTGGATAAAATAAACCATATTGAATAGTGCCTTTCAAATATCGAAAAATCCTTTTAACGGCACTTAAATGAGATTCTTTGGGATTGCTTTGAAAACGAGCGCATAGGCATACGGCATGAAGAATGTCCGGTCTACTTGCGGTTAAATAAAGTAAACTACCAATCATACCTCTATATTTGGATTCATCAACCGACTTGCCTTTTTCATCTTTGTCAATCTTGACGTTTGTTGCCATTGGGGTAGAGACGGTTCTTCCTTCTTCAATGCCAAATTTCTTCAAAAGTTCCTTTGTATATTTTGATTGAGAAATATAAATTCCTTCTTGGCATTGCTTAATTTGAAGTCCAAGGAAGAAGTTGAGCTCCCCCATCATGCTCATTTCAAATTCACCTTGCATTAACTTAGAAAATTTCTTGCACAAGGATTCATTAGTAGCACCAAAAATAATATCATCAACATAAATTTGCACTAATAAGCAATCTTGCCCTTTTTCAAAAACAAAGAGAGTAGTGTCAACTTTACCTCTTGTAAAACCATTTTGCAAAAGAAAAGAGCTAAGTCTATCATACCATGCACGGGGTGCTTGTTTCAAACCATACAAGGCCTTTTTAAGTCTATAAACATCATTAGGCCTAGAAAAATTTTCAAACCCCGGAGGTTGTTTTACATAGACTTATTCTTGAATAATACCATTTAAAAATGCGTATTTTACATCCATTTGGTAAAGCTTGAAATTTTTAAAACAAGAATAGGCAAGTAAAATACGAATAGCTTCTAAACGTGCTACGGGTGCAAATGTTTCATCATAATCAATACCTTCTTCTTGACAATAACCTTGAGCTACTAACCTTGCTTTGTTTCGAACAATATTGCCTTGGTCATCGAGCTTGTTACGAAATACCCATTTTGTACCAATAATGGTTTGAGATGGAGGACAAGGTACTAATTCCCATACATCATTCCTTTCAAATTGATTTAACTCCTCTTGCATTTCTAAAAACCAATCCTCATCTTCAATGGCTTCCTTAGCATTTTTAGGCTCTTTTTGAGATATAAGAGCTTTCTCGGAAAATTTTTCTCGAGTCATTACTTTATCAAGGGGATCACCAATAATAAGATCTTTTGGGTGATCTCCCTTAAATTTCAATGCTACGGGTGATAAGCGTGAATTTTGCATGTGTTTTGATGCGTATTTCGAACTATAATGATAAGTAAACATGCATATACTCGTGTTAAACGTTACATATTCACTCCTTGTGGAAAAGATATTACACTTTGCTTATTTTGTAGGAATTTCATGATATTTGAAGCTAATTGAATAAGAATATGAGGAAAGCAAAGTAGAAACGCGGAGAATTGAGTGGATATACGAAACGTGAAGCCTAAAAGAGCGGAAGTTGAGCGTTCACGGAAGAGACAGGGGGCACACGGGTTGGGCGTGCCTCAAGACACCACCCGTGCACCCCTGTATAAGGTTGATTGAAGGCTGCGCAACATGGCGCACGGGTAGCCCATGCATGGGCGCACCACCCGCGCCCTACGAGAGTTAGAGTATCTCACCGGAGTGGCGCACGGGTAGGCCGTGCTCCGACGCACCACCCGTGCGCCCTACGAGAGAGTTGGGGTATTCCAGCGGGTGGCGCGCACGGGTACCCGTGCGTGGGCGCACCACCCGTGCGTCTGCGCTGGAATCCCATAATCTGCAGCATTAAGCCCTAAATATGATGGGAGGTATAAAAAGGCTTTTTGGGGGGCGCACACAAGGACATTCTGGCATTTTTGGGATCTACAACACAAGACAAGACTCAACTCTTGGAGGGAGACATCAAGGAGATAATAGGGTTGCATCGGAGCTTGAAGAACGGAGATATATCGAGAGATTGTCGACGTTCCTAAGTTTTTCTTGCTTCTCTTTTATTTTCAATCCTTTAGTTTCATTTGTAATGACTATGAACACTTTGTGTGTAAGTTGTTTGATCATGTGTAGCTAAACTCTTGTGATTTCCGGGTTTTGGAAGTAGATTAATGAACTCTTATTGAATGTTTTAATCTTAGTTGAAGTTATTGTCTTGAAGCCTATTTGAGTACTTTGAGCTTATTCTTGTTTTATCACTTGGCCAATGATTTAACTTGTTTGATATATTGATTCATAATTCGAGAGATGAGTTTCAATATTAGATCTTGAGTACTTGACACGAATATTTGCATGAATCGAGAGATTTGTGAATATTGTGAGGACATTTGATCTATTGTGCATTTGGGAGTTGTATATCTTATGTTGAGTAGAGATGCTAGCATAGATATTTCAATCTACATTTTATATGCATCTCGAGAGGGAGGATAAAATAGCTTTGTGATCGTCTTATAGGAATATTGATAATAACATTGGCTTTGATTAAATCGGACAATAAGAGGATTATTAATCGAAACCTTAACTCGGAAATCCATTTCATCATCTTGATACTTCTTTCATTTGTGTTATTGTATTCTTGTGCTTTAGTGATTGAAATTGTCTTAATCTCAAAACAACAACCATCAAATATTGATCGTCTAAATAAAAATAAAACTATCTTGGTTCAATACTTAGCCTATTGATTTATTAGTCTCCGTGGATACGACCTTGCTACCCTATTCGATAACGAACACCGTACACTTGCGGTGAAGCTTAAAAATATAGGCGAACAAGTTTTTGGCGCCGTTGCCGGGGACTAATACAATTTTTGGTGCTAATATTGCGATAGATAGAATTATTCTTAATTTAGACATTTTTCTTTATTATTTATTTTGTTTTTGTGTGACTTGAATTCCACATTATTTGACTTGTTTCTTCTAGTTTGGTCCAGGTAGTGTATGAACACGCGCTCTAAGCGGGGGGACTTAATACCGCTCATACCGGAAGTTGAGGCTTTCGCGAGGAGAATCAGTGCTACCACTAGACGAGCTGAAAGACAACACAATCCGATAATGGGAGATTTGAATGAATTACCAATACCGCAAACAATGGTGGAAACGAGATACCGATACCGGTTCAACAACAAGCCATTCGTGATTACTTTCGACCACAAACGAATCGTAATTACGATGGTATTGCCCATATTCCCATCAATGCCAACAACTTCGAGCTCAAACCGGCACTAATCAATATGGTGCAACAGAATCAGTTTGGGGGGTTTGCAACCGAAGATCCTAACTCTCACCTTGCGCATTTTATCCAAATATGCAATACGATCAAAATGAACGGAGTCTCAGATGACGCCATAAGATTGTGCTTATTCCCATTCTCTTTACGGGATAAGGCGAGAAATTGGTTGGGTACTTTGACGCAAGGAAGTGTGAGCACATGGGATGATTTGAGCCGAAAGTTTTTGTTTAAATTCTTTCCACCAAGCAAAACTTTGCAGCTCAAAAGTGAGATCACTCAATTCCGACAATTTGATTCCGAGCCTTTGTACGAGGCTTGGGAAAGATTTAGGGATTTGTTAAGAAGATGTCCACAACACGGCTTTCCTGAGGATCAACGATTATGTTTCTTTTACAATGGTCTAATGGGGCAAACGAGGGCCTTTGTTGATGCCGCAATGGGAGGAGCATTGTTGGCAAGGTTTCCACAAGATGCCTTAAATCTTCTTGAGGAAATGGCCATGAACAGATTACCAATGGCCATCCGAAAGATCCAATGTACAACGAGTAGCCGAAATCTCGATTCGGACCCTATCAAAACATTGTCGGCACAAGTAGCGGCTTTGACAACTCAATTGAATGTATTTACGAAGGGGCGGAAGCGGTGCGAGCACGGGTAGTGAAGCTCTTCTATATCCGATGGAAGAGGTAAATTATGTGAATAACCGGAATTTCAGCAATTTCCTAATAATTCAAACCCAACGCACTACCATCCAGGGGTTGAGAAATCATGAAAATTTTTCCTATGCAAATACAAAGAATGTGTTACAACCCCCACCGGGATTCAATGCTTCGAGTGGAGGCGGTAATGGAGGAGGCAAATCGTCGTTGGAAGATATACTCACCTCTTTCATAAATCAATCTAGTGCTTTCATGAATGAGACGAGGAGCCGCCTCGATAAGCAAGACCTTAGGATGGATAAGTTAGAACAACAAGTGGCAAGCTCAATAAAGAATCTGGAAACTCAAATAGGTCAATTGGCTGCAATTGTGGGGAGTCAACATCAAAAGGGTCAATTTCCAAGCAACACGGAGGTCAACCCGAGGGAACATTGCAATGCTATCCATGTGTGGGGTGGAAAAGAGAATGAAGAGTCTGAAAATGCTGATATTGATGAGATGTCAGAATCACGCACGTCTCGTGTATCAATGCACGACCAAATCGTGTGTGTTGCCGAGCCTACCATCCAAATTCAGGAAAATGACAGAAATGACGCTCAAGGCAATATGAAAGTTAAAGGAGGAACCGAGCAACAATTAGATGAGCAAAAAAGAGCCAAGAAACGTGAATCGTATCCTAACTCTAACTTGTTGAAATATAATATCCCTCTTCCCTTTCCCCGATTGTTTCACAAGACTAATCTGAATAATCAATTTGCTAAATTTGTGGGCATGTTTAAAAAATTGCACATTAATGTTCCTTTTGCAGAAGCAATGAAACATATGCCAAATTATGCAAAGTTTTTAGGGGAAGCGATGTCCAACAAGAACAAATGGGCAGAGAATGGGATTGTCAACCTGACGGAAGAATGTAACGCACTCATACAAAGGAAAATACCGCAAAAGCTGAAAGATTCGGGGAGTTTCACTATTCCTTGTACAATAGGCGATATTTCCTTTGACAATGTACTTTGTGATCTAGGATCTAGTATCAATTTGATGCCGCTGTCCGTTCTCAGAAAGCTTGGACTCATAGAAGTGAGACCATCCACTGTCACTCTACAACTCGCGGATAGATCACTCGTACATCCAACGGGCATACTAGAAGATGTGCTCATACAAGTTGATAAATTCATATTCCCCGTGGATTTTCTAGTGCTGGATGTGAATGAGGATTGTGACAACCCTCTTATACTTGGGCGTCCATTTTTGGCAACCGCGGAAGCACTAACAGATGTGAAGAAAGGGGAGCTTACATTACAAGTTGATGATGAGCGTATTTCATTTTCCATTTTTCGGAATGTGAAAGGACATGATGATCTTAATGGTTGTAAAACAACAACAATTGCTAATTCCTGTACTCAAGCTATTAGCTTGAATAATTGTATGCATTCTAAAGATAATATGCAGGGATTATCAATGAAGAAGAAGGAAAGGCACAAAAAGCCTGATGTTGAACCAAAAGCGTGCACGTACCATTTGCACGATGAAAAGGAGAACACATGGATAGTTGACAAACATGGGAAACCTCCTTTAGTAATGATCAAGGGAGGTGTAAATCCAAGTGAGCGGGATTGGCATGGAAAACTGCACGATGAGGTGACAAGCCTCATTTCGCAAAGATCATAATCGGAATCAAAAGGCGTCAAGCTAACGACGTTAAATATAGCGCTTGTTGGGAGGCAACCCAACGGTTTTTCGTGTGTGTTTAGTTTCAAAAATTTGTGTGATTTGAGTGTTTTGATATGCGAGTTTTTATTAATAAGTGTGATTAGTGTGTTTTTGTTAAATTTTTGTGTGTTTTTATCAAAAAAAAAAAAAAGAGAAATTTGCTGTACAGGTGCGCACGGGTAGCCCGTGCGTTGGCACCCCACCCGTGCGTTCTGCAAAGAGGAGAGGAATTTGCTGGGGCGGCGCACGGGTAACCCGTGCTTCGACGCACCACCCGTGCGCCCTGCAGAAGGGGCTTAAATATGACAGTTTTTAAACTGTCATCTTCTTCAAGAATCCCACAAATCGCGCGCCACTACCCCCAAACTTCATTGCCTTCGAAATTTCTTGCAAATTCTACTTAAATTCGTTCTTTTAATCCCTCCCCCATCACAATTGAACTTCACTTTACATTGAATTCAAACTTACTTGAAAAATTGTGAGAACAAGCACCTAGGGTTCAAATCTTCCACTTCGAGTTTAACTTAGCGAATTCCGGTAAGAACACCGTTTCTCCTTGTCAATTCGTTGTTAATTATGTATTAGGGAGCATGGTAGGTGTTTATTTTGAGATTTTTGCTATGAATTATGTGAATTATTCTTTGAGGCAAATTATCAAACACCTTGTGGGCTTGTGTAATTGAGGAGATTTAGGATGAATTGTTGGTGAGTAGGGCATGGCCAATGATAGTTTAAGCTAATATTTGTCTAGAATGGCCATAATTTTTGTTTGCTTGGGGTAGTTGATCGATTAAAAGTAACGTGGGTAAGTGAATTTGCATCACCCATTATGTTAGCTTTTATCCCCTATTTTGTTGTTGCCATTGATGATATTGAAAGGCTAATGAAATGCGTTTCAGGTACAACACTTCATGGCCGAGCGAAGAAACCCACAGGGTGGAAGGAGAGACGTGCACGCGGGGCGGCACAACGCGAAGTAGCAGTAGCACCGAGGTCGATCAAACAGTCCTAAAGCATATGGGGTCAACTTAACAAATGCCGATGATCTTGAGCGATGGAATCGCTTGATCGGTCGCCAAATAGCTCCATCTCGCTACGCCGACGATGATTGTACCCAAACTTTGGGGATACATGAGGACGTGTGGCGTCTTTTTGCCAAGGTAGGATGGACGAACTTCATGAGCCGAAGGTGGCCGACATTTAAAAAGCATACATTGGAGTTCTTGAGTACGTGGAAGTACTCAAACAAGGCGGACCTTTGAACCGTATATGATAAAGTTTCAATTGGGGAATGTCCGTAGACAATCGTCATGACCCAATTGAACACCATTTTCGAGGTCCCAACAAACGCTCGTACTACGCCGATGCCTCATTATGATCAATACGATTTACGGAGAATGCTTGTGGAAACACCACAAACGGGGCCGATGTTGTATGCCGCGCGAACCGCCAAAGCCTCGTGGATCCGGAATCCCGTTTTCCGGTATATTCAATGCGTGACTGCATCCTCCGTGTTCGCCCGAGAAAACATTGGAGGTATGACGACTAAGGAACTTTATCTCCTTTGGTGTATGGTTACAAACACCCCCTACAACACCGCTGTCAATTTTGCCGAACAAATCGAACAACTAGCTAGCTAGGGAAGGGGGTACGATTTCTATAGGGGCCTCATTACCCCTATTGCCCGGCATTTCAATGTTGATTTCCGAGGCTTGGAGCCTATCCCGGGCAGCACTCGGGTTAATTTGGCATCGTTGCACCATATGAAGTTCATAGCGAATGAAGACAACAGATTGGTGCTTCTACAAAAGAAGGGTGCTTCATTTCCATTGCCTAACCCGCCATACACCACGGTCGAGACACTGACGGACACCACCAACTTCCTTATGAACTCCGACGCACACAACCGAATTACTGAGGCTATAGAGACAAGAAAGCGTCGCAGAGTCGAAGGTTTCTTGGATGAGGAGGATATGGTGGCGGAGGAGGATGCGTTTCATGGCCGAGACATGGGGATGGAACCTCATCACCCCCAAATTGGGTATGATATACCCGAGTCCTCACACGGAGGCGATTACCCCCGACATTCTCAGAGCGGGGATCGCCCAAGTCCTTCTTACAGTGGAGGACCCCATCGCGATGCCGATTTTCAAGACATGTTTTATGCATTTGGGGAGAACTTGAGGCGGCAAGAAAAAGAGTTGAGGCGGCAAGGAGAGGATTTGAGACAACATAGGGCTGATTTTCTCGCGTTCAGCGAGCGATCGGAGCGGCGTTCCGAGGAGACGTGGCAAGTGCTCCAACAACTACAAATGTGGCATATTTCTCAAGGCCACTTCCCACCACCGCCGCCGCAGTGATTCAGGTATATCCCCACTTTTTGTTATTGAAATTCTATTTTTCCCCTTAGGACACTATAATTTCATTCAAGTTTGGGGGGAGAGATAGCATTTTAATAAATGAAAAGTGTGGATACATACATAAAAAAAAAATACATTTTGTTATCATATAGTTGCATTAGAGCATTTTAGGTTGCATTTGCATTAGAGCACGTTTATAGCTTTAGCACGTCTATTGCTTTAGTAGTGGTTAGAGAGTGTGTTGACCGAGCATGGTGCAACTTGTTGTTTGTGTGTTGATAGGAAAATTCATATTGTTGGGATTAGATGCTGTTTATGGATTGATTGAGCCTCGAATAGATAACTTTGAGCATGTTGATATGAAGAACTTGGTGTGATGCTTTGAATTACATTTTGACAAGCCTGTGAGCTTTGAGCCTTTACTGCTTATATCTTGTGCAGTCTTGTTGTAATTTGAGTGTATCATTCATGTTGATTAAAATTCTAGAACTTGCTTGGGTATCTCTGTCAAGGCCACATGTGTATGTGAATTGTGAATGTGATTAAAGGCCATCTTTGTTAGCCTTTCATGCCTTTTGCCTACCTAAAAATGTGAAAAACTCCTAGTTAGCCAAGTTGAGCCTATAGCCTATTTCTTTGATAACCACAAAATTTAACCCTTGATCTTACTATATTTCCATCACCTTATACTCGAATGTATAACGTTGAGTAAAAGAGGAATGAACGAGGTTGAATGGGTGGGAATTGAAAAATAGAATAATTGGGCATACTTGGTTAAATGGAATAAAAAGAGGAAGGAAAGATGTTGAAAATGCACAAATGAAAAAAAGATTGAAAAGTGGATAAACTTGGGGGGCGAAGGATTGCGAATGGAGGTGATTCTCAAAAGAAAAGAAGGAAATGGAGATAAATGAAGTTGATAAAAATAAGGGATGATTGGAGTAGCATATGGGATTGTAATGAAAATGATTGATATGCTCATCGGTCTATACACTCGAGTTTGAGTCACTTTATCCAAAAATCTCCTACCTAAACCAAAGAGCCTTCATTACAACCAAATGAGAAAGTCCTTTATGATTCACAAATTGCATACACTCTCGTGGCGGAGATATGAGACAAATTGCAAGCCTATGGTAATTTTGCGACATCGAATTGATTTGAGCGTAAACACGTCCTATAACCTCGTGAGATGAGAGTATACACTTAACTTTGAGAGTTGGATTCAAAGCATTTCACTTTGTTTTATTTGAGGCGTGTTCTTTGATTAGATATTTGAGGCTTGATTGAGTTGTACTCAACATTCATAACGAACAATTTGGATTTTCTTGTAGATTCTCGGTGTGCGCTGTTATCTTTATCTCCCTGTTGTACTTTATCGTGTTCTAAATATTGTTGATCGAGACGGTCAACAGTTTAAGTTTGGGGATTTTGATAAGCGTGAATTTTGCATGTGTTTTGATGCGTATTTCGAACTATAATGATAAGTAAACATGCATATACTCATGTTAAACGTTACATATTCACTCCTTGTGGAAAAGATATTACACTTTGCTTATTTTGTAGGAATTTCATGATATTCGAAGCTAATTGAATAAGAATATGAGGAAAGCAAAGTAGAAACGCGGAGAATTGAGTGGATATACGAAACGTGAAGCCTAAAAGAGCGGAAGTTGAGCGTTCACGGAAGAGACAGGGGGCACACGGGTTGGGCGTGCCTCAAGACACCACCCGTGCACCCCTGTATAAGGTTGATTGAAGCTGCAGCATGGCGCACGGGTAGCCCATGCATGGGCGCACCACCCGTGCGCCCTACAGAGAGTTAGAGTATCTCACCGGAGTGGCGCACGGGTAGGCCGTGCTCCGACGCACCACCCGTGCGCCCTACAAAGAGTTGGGGTATTCCAGCAGGGTGGCGCACGGGTAACCCGTGCGTGGGCGCACCACCCGTGCGTCTGCGCTGGAATCCCATAATCTGCAGCATTAAGCCCTAAATATGATGGGAGGTATAAAAAGGCTTTTTGGGGGGCGCACACAAGGACATTCTGGCATTTTTGAGATCTACAACACAAGACAAGAGTCAACTCTTGGAGGGAGACATCAAGGAGATAATCGGGTTGCATCGGAGCTTGAAGAACGGAGATATATCGAGAGATTGTCGACGTTCCTAAGTTTTTCTTGCTTCTCTTTTATTTTCAATCCTTTAGTTTCATTTGTAATGACTATGAACACTTTGTGTGTAAGTTGTTTGATCATGTGTAGCTAAACTCTTGTGATTTCCGGGTTTTGGAAGTAGATTAATGAACTCTTATTGAATGTTTTAATCTTAGTTGAAGTTATTGTCTTGAAGCCTATTTGAGTACTTTGAGCTTATTCTTGTTTTATCACTTGGCCAATGATTTAACTTGTTTGATATATTGATTCATAACTCGAGAGATGAGTTTCAATATTAGATCTTGAGTACTTGACACGAATATTTGCATGAATCGAGAGATTTGTGAATATTGTGAGGACATTTGATCTATTGTGCATTTGGGAGTTGTATATCTTATGTTGAGTAGAGATGCTAGCATAGATATTTCAATCTACATTTTATATGCATCTCGAGAGGGAGGATAAAATAGCTTTGTGATCGTCTTATAGGAATATTGATAATAACCTTGGCTTTGATTAAATCGGACAACAAGAGGATTATTAATCGAAACCTTAACTCGGAAATCCATTTCATCATCTTGATACTTCTTTCATTTGTGTTATTGTATTCTTGTGCTTTAGTGATTGAAATTGTCTTAATCTCAAAACAACAACCATCAAATATTGATCGTCTAAATAAAAATAAAACTATCTTGGTTCAATACTTAGCCTATTGATTTATTAGTCTCCGTGGATACGACCTTGCTACCCTATTCGATAACGAACACCGTACACTTGCGGTGAAGCTTAAAAATATAGGCGAACAACGGGAAGATTCGAAGTATCACCTTTATCTTCTTGAGGAACACTTGAGCTTGAAGGTTGATCATTTTGAGTTTCTTCTTGAACAATGGTTTCAACGATATCCTCTTCATCACTTTCATCATTGGGTATCCTTTCAACACCCGAAGCTTCATTGAATTTGACATGGATAGATTCTTCAACAACCCCACTAGTCTTATTATAAACCCGATATGCTTTGCTCTTGATTGAATACCCCATAAATATTCCTTCATCGGCCTTAGGATCAAGTTTGTCTAATTGATCCTTAGTATTCAAAATAAAACATTTACATCCAAATATTTTGAAATAACTAATATTTGGAGTTCTTCCTTTCCAAAGCTCATATGGAGTTTTATTCATTTTAGGACGAATATAAACTCGATTAATGACATAGCAAGCGGTACTTACGGCTTCGGCCCAAAAATATTTTGGAAGTGAAAATTCATTGAGCATGGACCGACTCATTTCTTGAAGTGTCCGATTCTTCCTTTCGGCTACTCCATTTTGTTGAGGTGTCCTTGGAGCCAAAAAATTATGACTATATCCCTTGGTTTCACAAAAGACTCTAAATTCGCCATCAAATTCTCCACCTCGATCACTTCGAATGGACTTAATAGTATCTTCCTTTTCATTTTCAATGAGTCTACACAACTTAACAAACTCATTAACGGCATCGCTTTTATTTGTAAGAAATAGAGCCCAAGTATATCTAGAAAAATCATCAACTATAACAAAAGTGTAATGTTTTCCACTTAGACTTGCCGTACCAATATCCCCATACAAATCAAGATGAAGCATTTGTAGGGGTTTGGTAGTGGAAATTTCATTTTTGGGCTTAAAACTACTCTTAACTAATTTGTTCTTTTGACAAGTGTCACATAAGCCAAGATTTTCAAAATTCAATTTGGGTAGTCCTTTTACATGTTGGTTTTTGTAAATAGTTTGCAAATTTTTGTATCCAACATGTCCAAGTCGCCTATGCCATAAGCTAGTTAAATCATTATTGGCGACAAGACAAGAAACATTTTGACTAACCAAATCACTTGTACAAATTTTGTAAAGATTGCCTTTTCTAATTGCTTCACAAATAATTTTATCATTTTTGGAAATAAGGCATTTTTCTTTATTAAAAACAACATTATAATTTGAGTCACAAAGTTGGCTAACACTTATCAAATTGAACTTAAGCCCTTCTACTAAAAGAACATTACTAAGAGAGAAAGAAGAGTTACCAATTTCTCCATTTCCAAGAATTCTTCCTTTGCCATTGCCGAACATGACCATACCCTCTTCTTGGAGCTTGATGTTGGTAAAAGTTCTCTCTTTCCGGTCATATGGCGTGAACATCTGCTGTCCACGAGCCATTTTGAATCTTCCATTGTTGTTATAGCCCCTATAACCTACAAATGAATTATTTTTAGGTACCCTATAATTTTGGGGTCCATGGGGTTAGCCTTGAGACCTTTAGGTCTCCAATAATAGCTAAAATTATTCTTCAATTTACAATTGCTAGCATAGTGTCCATTCTTACCACAATAAAAACAAGTAATAATACGAGGACTACTAGCACGTACAAAGGTTGGACCTTGGTCTTTTTTCTTAAAAGCATTTTGAAAAGGTTTATAACCAAGTCCTAATTTAGAATGCTCACCTCTTTGTGCATCTAAAATTTTTGTGACTTTATCCGTACTTAAATTGAATCGATGCACATCCTTTTTCAAATTTTCAATATCATTTGTGAGCGTTTGTTTTTCGGTTTCAAGAGTACGGACCATAGTAAGAGTAATAGCATGAGCTTTATCAAGAGAGTCATAAGAAGTAAATAATTTATCCTTTTCTAGTTTAAGCTCTTTATGCTCCTTTTTCAAATTCTTGTATTTAACAATCAAATTTTGAAACTCATTTTGCAATTCATCAAAATCACATTGTAATTCATCAACTAGGGAAGAAGATGAAGCATTAGAGCGTACCTCGGTATTTTCATCGTCTATGGCCATAAGACCATGTTCGGATTCTCCTTCCTCGTCGGTTGTTTCAAGTAATTCATCCCAAGTTTTGACGTCCGCATTTAATGCCTTCTTTTTTTCGGAAAAGGCTTTTTCTTCTTTTGTTTCTCTTCTTCGCTAATTTTGGGCAATCGGCTATGTAGTGCCCGGATTTTCCGCATTTGAAGCAAGAATTGTCTCTTGGCTTTCTTGCTTTATTTTTGTTTACAAATTTTGCAAATTTTCTAACAAGAGCAGCGCTTTCTTCATCATCCTCATCACTAGCATAATAAACATTATTAGAAGAAGATGCTAAGCCTTTAATAATATTTTGCGTACCCGATTTAGAGGTGGATGGTTGAGAATTTTTCCTCTCATTGAGATATACTTCATAAATGAGAAGATTCCCAATGAGCTCATCAAACTTGAGTGTCTCAAGATTTTGAGCTTCCGTGATTGCCGTCACCTTTTCGGACCATGAGCCGGGAAGGGCGTTTAATACCTTGGTCACCTTGTCTTCTTCGGAGATGACCTTTCCAAGAGCCACAAGAGGATTGACAATGTTGTCAAGCCTTTCCACCATTTTTGATATGCTTTCACCATCATGCATATTGAAATTTTCAAAGTCTTTCACAAGCATTGTTTTTCTTGCTTGCTTTACTTTCTTTGTGCCCTCATAAATGGTTTCTAATTTTTCCCAAACTTCATGTGCCGACCGTATGCCTCTTATGCGATTATATTCGGTGGCGGTAAGAGAGAAATGTAAAATATTTAAGGCCTTACCATTTAGAGAGAAAGCCTTCTTGTCATTTTCATCGTACTCCTTGAATGGCTTGGGAGTAGTGGTACCATCCTCCAATTTTATTGTTGGTTGAGCAACTCCTTCAATGACCACATTCCAAATATCAAATCCGCATCCTTGTAGAAAGCACTCCATGCGGTCTTTCCAAAATGCGTAGTTGTTGGCGTCGAATAGTGGTGGCTTGTTGGTGGAGGCGCCGGTGGTGAGATAAGCTTCATTCGTAGCCATGGATCTTTCCTCTTTACTCGGAACGAGCTTAGCCAAAGAGTTTGGCTCTGATACCACTTGTTAGTCCAAGTGGCTACGATAATCTAGAGGGGGGGTGAATAGATTATGCCGATTTTTCGCAAATCACCCTCTTTTTCGAATCAACAAGTAAATGACAAGAATGTAAATTCGGAAATTAAACAACACTCGTTGATTTAAAGAAGTTCAACCCACCTAGGGCCTAATCCTCTACCACCCCAGTATCTCCGGGATGGATTTCGAAAAGAAAAAGATTTTATGAATTACCACAATTAATACAACACCTTGAGGATCACCACAATCCTCTTACAACACCTTCAAGGAGATTACCACAATCTTCCTTCACCACCTTTGAATAGTACCACACTCTTCAAACACCTATCACCTAAATCACCCAAGTGTATTCTTACCACAAGAATACTCACAAGGATGTCTTGTGTTGAATGATGGACAAAATTCAAGATTACAACTCTATGAAACCAATACAAAGATTGAGTGCAAGTGTAATCAAGAATCAAAAAGCCTAGACCTCAAAGATGTGCAAGTGAAAGTACTTAGGCTATTACAACAAGAATGTAAAAATGAAAGCTTGAACAATTTGCAGATTTCTTGTTGTGTATTTTGCTTGTATGTGTTGTGTCTTGTGTCTTCAATTCATCCTCTATTTATAGGGAAGCTTCACCAACATAGGCTCCTCTATCTTCACTTTTGTCTACAAAAAGAAGATCACAAGATGTAGAAATATTGTACAAAATTGAAAAGCAAATCTTGCTGTCACAGATTGCAACGGTTGGAATTTTGCTGTCAAAAAAATAACATAGGGTGACCGGTTGCTCTGTTGAAGATTTCGACCGTTTTTAATAAATAGTGCGATCCAGGTAGGGGTTGCAGGAGGGTGCGACCGGTCGGAGGGGGGTTCGACCGGTCGCCCAGGGGTGCGACCGGTCGGCCCTCCCCTGGACCGGTCCCCCTGCTCCATTTTTCAAGTCCGTAAGTTCTGTTTTGTGTTTTCTTATCTTCAGGTACAGGTCGACCATTTGGGCGACCGATCGACCTCCCCTTTGAAATGTTGTCCGATTTTTTTCAAAAATAAACTTCAAGAAATACTCCAAAAAATTAGTAAAAACATTTTAAATCATTTGGGAGTATTTAGACAACATTTATAAACATAGTTTTGGTGTAAAAACCAATTTAAACAAAACCATCAAAAGTGTTGTCCAATTTTTATCAAATTAAAAACTCTAAGAAATACTCCAAAAATTAGTAAAAACATTTTAAATCATTTAGGAGTATTTGGACAACATATAAAAACATTGTTTTGGTATAAAATCATCAAAATCTTGAAAAAAACATTTATCTAACAATATGTAGGGTAATTTAAATATAGGCTGAAAAATAAATTTAAAAATTCTCCAATTTTAATGAAATTTCGAAAATTAGTAAAATAAAATAACAAAATAAAATATTTGGTTTCTTTCTTTTATAAAATTAAAGGAAATACAAAATATATAAATATCCATAATTGAATATTTAAAAATTTAAAATTAAGGATGTGAAATAAGAAATGTGTATTTCAAAAACAACAATTTGGAAGTTATTGGGAATGAATTATAGAATAAGATCAAATATTTGGATAAGAGTCGAAATGTACTCCTAAATTATCGAGGGTCTAATATTTCTAAGGTCGTAGTCATTCGATCAAGTATTAATACTAGAGGAGAATATAAAATTGCTAAGCTAAAAAATGCGAAATGCGTAATTGACGTTGGAAGAAATAAATAAAAGTAGAGTCGCGTTTCATAAATAATAGGTTTGTGATACATAGCCAAATAAATAATCACTACATAACACCGTATCTCACGTTGTTAAAATTCGGGGCCTCACATTCACCCCTCCTTAAAAGAATTTGGTCCCCAAATTCTCTTCAGAACAACTCTGGATATTGATTCCTCATGTCTTCTTCCATCTCCCACGTTGCGTCTTCGTCTCGGTTGTGGTTTCGCCATACCACTTTAACTATCGGAATCTCTCTATTATGCAACTAACGTATCTGCTGGTCAATGATCCGGATTGGTTTCTCGATGTAGGTTAAATTTTCCATCAGAGGAGGAGTATCTTGGGTGATGATATGCTCGGGATCTGGTTGATACTTCTTTAACCTCGATAAGTGGAATACATCGTGCATTCCCGTATACTGTGCTGGTAACTCAAGTCGGTAGGCTAACTTCCCGATCCTCTGTAAAATCTTATAAGGTCCAACATATCTCGGGCTCAACTTGCCTCCTTTCTTCGGATTGATCAATCCTTTCCGTGGAGAGAGTCTGAGAAATACTTCATCTCCGACTTCAAATTCCAAGTCCTTTCTCCTCTTGTCTGCGTAACTCTTTTGGCGGCTCACGTACATGCGGATCCGTTCCTTGATCAGCATGACCTTCTCCATGGCCTCCTGACTAAGTCGACCTTTGGAATCGAGGGCGACTTTCGTTTCTCTTTTGGAGTCCATTGGTCATCAATCTCCCAGTGTAGTGGAGATCTACACTTTTGCCCGTACAAAGCTTCGTAGGGTGCCATCCCAATTGTGGTCTGATAGCTGTTATTATAGGCGAACTCGACCAATGGTAAGTGCGAATCCCAACTTCCTTGGAAATCCAACATGCAGGCTCGCAGCATATCTTCCAGGGTTTGAATCGTTCGCTCAGACTAGCCATCCGTTTGTGGATGTGCTGCTGTGCTGAAACTTAGCGAGGTACCCAATTCCTCGTGCAAGCACTTCCAAAATCGGGAGACAAACCTCGGGTCTCTGTCTAACACAATGTCAACTGGCACTCCATGCATTCGAATGATCTCTCGGATATAAATTTGCGCGAGTTTCTGCAAGCTGTCAGTTTTCTTCATGGGTAAGAAGTGTGCAGATTTCGTGAGTCGGTCTATGACTACCCATATAGCATCCTGGCCTCCTCTAGTCCTTGGCAGATCCGTCACGAAGTCCATCGTTATGTGTTCCCATTTCCACTCGAGAATTCTCAACGGTTGTAATAAACTAGATGGTCGTTGGTGTTCTGCCTTTACTCATTGACAAGTCAAACATCTCGCAACAAACTCCGCTACCTGGTTCTTCATGTTTACCCACCAGTAATGTCGTTTCAAGTCCTTATACATCTTGTTTCCTCCAGGGTGTATAGTGTATTTCGAACGGTGTGCTTCTGAGAGAATTCTGCTCCTAATCCGCTCGTCACTCGGTACACAAACTCGATTTTGAAATCTGATGATCCTATCTTCATGTATCGAGAATTTTGACCTCTCTCCTTTAAGTATCTTCTCTTTCAGTTTTTGAAGTTGCACATCCGTCCCCTGTGCTGCCTTGATCTCGTTCAGTAGATCGAGTTTAACCGAAATGTTAGCACATGAAATTTGAGTATTGGTCCTCGTCGGATTCCAAGTGCTCAACTCTTCTAATGATTTCCACTCTCGAATCATTAGTCTGGCTAAACTCGCCTTTCTGCTCAAGGCGTTAGCTACTACGTTATCTTTCCTGGGATGGTATTGAATATCAAAGTGATAGTCCTCTATTAACTCCATCCATCTTCGTTGCCTCAAATTGAGATCCTTCTGAGAGAATAGATACTTCAGGCTCTTATAATCTGTGTAAACCGTGAATGTTGCTCCGTAAAGATAGTGCCTCCATTTCTTTAACGCGAACACTATTGCTGCCAATTCCAAGTCATGCGTTGGGTAATTGGCTTCATACGTCTTGAGCTTTCGTGATGCATAAGCAATGACCTTTCCTTCCTGCATGAGCACTACTCCTAGTCCTTCCTTTGATGCATCAATGTAGACGACAAAGTTTTTTGTTCCCTTTGGAAGGGCTAAGACTGGAGTTGTAGTAAGTCGTTTCTTCAGCTCTTGGAAACTAGCCTCACACTTGTCATTCCACTCAAACTTGACTTGCTTCTGGGTTAGTCGAGTGAGTGGTCCGGCTATCTTGGAGAAATCCTAGATAAATCTTCGATAATATCCAGCTAGTCCTAAGAAACTTCTGATCTCCATTACAGACTCAGGTTGTTTCCATCCAACCATTGTCTATACCTTCGAAGGATCTACGGCGATCCCAATGCCGAATACTATGTGTCCCAAGAATGCGACTTCACTAAGCCAAAATTCGCACTTGCTGAATTTGGCATACATCTTGTGCTCTCGTAGTGTCTCCAAAACAATTTTCAGATGACGTTTATGCTCTTCTCTAGACTTAGAGTATACGAGTATGTCATCAATGAATATCACTACGAATTGATCCAAATAAGGTTGAAATACTCGATGCATCAGATCCATAAACGCTACTGGTGCGTTCGTCAGACCGAAAGGCATCACTACAAATTCATAGTGTCCATATCTGGTTTGAAATGCCATTTTGGAAATGTCTTCTTCACAGATCTTCAGTTGATAATATCCTTGTTGTAAATCAAACTTCGAGTACACCGTCCCTACTTGAAGTTGATCAAATAGTTCGTCTATCCTCGGGAGGGGATATTTGTTCTTGATGGTCACGCTATTAAGACAACGATAATCTATACACAGTCTTAATGTGCCATCCTTCTTCTTGACAAATAGTACCGGTGCTCCCCAGGGAGACGTACTTGGTCGGATAAATCCCACATCCATCAGCTTCTGTAATTGAGTCTTCAACTCTTGTAACTCAACAGGAGCCATTCTATACGACGTTCTGGCAATCGGGGAAGTTCGTGGTAATACCTCGATGGTGAACTCGACTTCCCTATCCGGAGGGACAATGGTGAGTTCTTGTGGAAATACATCTGTATATTCCGATACTATAGGTACTTGGTTAATTTGGGTCTCAACCTTGGGTTTGTTAATTACAAACGCCAAGTACCCTTGTGCCCCTCTAGTGATTGCTCTCCTCGCTTTCATTGCTAAAATGATTGGGGCAATCTTAACTCGTGCCCTTCCCGAAATTTCCACTTCGGGCTTACCGGGTTCACATAGCTTAATGGACTTGCGATGGCAGTCCATTTGTGCATGGTGTGCAGACAACCAGTTCATTCCCAAAATTACGTCGTACTCGGATATAGGTAACAAGATCAAATCGGCAGAAAAATTTATCTCATCAATCTTAACTTCGCATGTATTATAGATAATATCTGTTATCTGGCTTGCGCCCATAGGAGTTGACACTTCTAAACATATAGGCATATGTTTCATGCATGCATGCAGCTTGTGTACAAAATGCGGTGCGACAAATGAATGCGATGATCCAGGGTCAAACAATATTTTAGCGTAGTGGTTAGATACTAGAAGCGTACCTTCCACCACATCTGTTGCCTCCGGAGCCTCATGTCCGGCTAGTGCAAATTGTAGGTCCCAAGGGGTGTAAGTGTAAGGTTTAGAAGGGGGGGGTTGAATAAACCTTACCAAATTTTCGATTTAGTCCTTTTAAATATACAGAGTTGATACTACACACAGTTGTGTCCTTGATGGATCAATTTAGCCACTCAAGAGTTTAATCTCTCAACGACTCAACCGAGCCGTTGATGGAATAACTCAGCTGTTGGCTCTAAATTAACTCAACTGTGGTTTTGTTTTCATCGGAAGACTTAACACCCTTAAATTTGATTCAGCAAGAGTTTAGTGCTTGGTTTAGTCCCAGATTTCTTTAGCCGTTTTGCATGATTTGACTTTATTGAACATGGCTTTGTCCAAGGTTTTGTAAAGGATGTCCTTGGCTACATTATCCAGGTTATATCTTTTTCTCATCATTTGTCCATTCGGTTCTTGGTTTTTCAACCATGATCGTGCGGGAGCAACATCCTCTTCTCCTTCAAATTTCAGCTCTTCTTACAATCAGTGTTCACCTTTAAGATTTGCGTGGCCCATCTTCTATTACTATCCACATCTCATCATGTAATCTTTGATAGATGAGCACTTCATACGAATTTTCCAATCATCAAATTCTTTAATTGTGAACATAGGAATGCGTGTCAAATTTGCTTCCATGATAATAACTTTTAATGATAAAAAGAGTTTTGAAAGTTTAAGTACTAAAGCGGACTTTGAAAAGTTTGGAGATCTAGTTCAAGAACTAACATGCGGAGGGTTCAATGAACCAACCGCTCCGATACCACTTGTAGGTCCCAAGGGGTGTAAGTGTAAGGTTTAGAAGGGGGTTGAATAAACCTTACCAAATTTTCGATTTAGTCCTTTTAAATATACGAGTTGATACTACACACCGTGTGTCCTTGATGGACAATCAATTTAGCCACTCAAGAGAGTTAATCTCTCAACAGACTCAACCGAGTTTGTTGATGGAATAACTCACCGTTGGCTCTAAATTAACTCAACTGTGGTTTTGTTTTTATTGGAAGACTTAACACCCTTAAATTTGATTCAAAGAAAGAGTTTAGTGCTTGGTTTAGTACTTATAAATTATCAAGTGGATAGCAAATTTATCGTGAGATATAAGCGATTAAAAATGCGGAATTAAAGTCTTTGAAATGTAAATGACACAATGAAATTTTTATAGAGGTTCGAAGATGGGGTAATTCTTCTACTCCTCTCTTCTCCAACTCCCCGGAGGAATCCACTAGGTAATGATCGAGTATAAAGTGGTAACAGTCCCGGATACAAGTCTTGATCACACAAATGACTTGATCCTTTGGGACTCGATCCGAGACGCCTTGATCACTCACCGCTTCTCGTGCGACTCGGCTTCTTCTTCACAGGCAGCAGCTGCCTTTGTTACTACACTCACTTGCTCAAGCTCTTTGGATTTGATCACGAAGCCCTCCAAAAGCTTAAGACTTGGTTCGACCTTGAACCTTCCTACAATCCTTCGTGGAATGTAGACCCCTTGTTTTCAGTATTTTCCTCTTCAACTGATTGAAGTTATCTTTCCTTCACAGGTGAGTGTTGGATTGATGTTCTTCGTAGTGTAGGCTTGAGGATTGAGAATATTTCAGATTTTCTAATAATTGCTTGAACGTTTTTGGTTCAGGTCTATCTCTTGTGTCACTTGTGTCTCTCGTGTCTTATTCTCAAATAAACTCCTCAGCCTTTTATAGTGATCTTTCAAAAATTTGCCCGTTGAAGAGATAGGCTTATTTTTGAAAGTCACTTGCAGTCGTTGGCTTGTCTTGTTGCAGTCCTTGGAATTGCCATTTCCTCGTATGAGTTGTTCTTTCACCTTTTCAGAGTTCTGACACGGTGTAGTGCTTCCCATTGGTTCATTCCTTTTGCACGCTTCTGGGACTGAGCACTCCGAGAAAGGTGGTATGGAGATATTACTTGTTTAAGTAATTCTCTTGATTTCTGTGCAATGGATCTTTTACAGTTATCTCGACTTGACTGCATTTCTTTGCTTTCCCCAGGTGACTTAGAGTCAGCTTCCAATCATTGGATGACTCTTCTGTCACTTCATCTTGAGACTTGGCTTTTCTCGAGTTGACTTGACTGATACTCCACTCAGCGCATCTCACCGCTTCTTCATAGAGTTCCCGTCTACTCTTCTTTGCCACACTCAGCTGTCTCGCAGCAGAGTCTTCCTTCTAGTCTTCAATTGTCTTCTTGCATGTTAGGGCGTAGCTGACTTAACTCAGCTTGGCCAACTCTATTTATTACAATGCATTTTACAACAAGAATTGGGGTGCCAACTTTCTATTCTAAGTTTTACATGGCATTCATCAAAATCTAAACAATAAATTTCCTAACAATTTCCCCCTTTTTGATGATGCCAAAACTTAAACCATTCAAAAATGCAAATAGCAAAGATACATACAGATAGTGTATTGACATAGAATGTATGCGCAGAATCAATCCTTTTATTGATCATAACATTCTTGTTCTTTTACACAATCAACCATTTTTACAAGGTGTATCGAGCACATATTTGTCTACAAAAAATAAAGAATTTATAGCTTTATTACGAGAAGACTTACATTGTATGTATTTACATAATAAAATACACGAAGGGTGGACATCAACACTTCATCTCCTTCGCATTGTCTTCTTTCATCTTTGTTCAACATCTTCTTCTCTTCTTCTCTTTTTCATCATCACCGCCTTCTTTTTTTTTTTCATATGCCTTCCTGGCGCTTCATCTCTTCTTATTCTTTCTGTCTTTCCTCCCATAGCTGAGTTTGTCTCTTGTTTTCTTCTTCTATTCTTTTTCCATACTCGGCGTTACTTTTAGCCACTTGCAAATTTGCTACTTGGTCAAGCCCCAGCCCGAAGAGATCCCTCCTTTCTTTCCCCGGATCCACATATTCAATGTTTTTGGGCGAGGCCTGGTCAAGCTTCTTCCTCCACCACTCGCTTCTTCCTCTACCTGCGGCGTGTATTGTCTTTGGGGTCTTCTTCTTTCCACTGAGTGACCGGCGGAGTGACCAGCAGAGCGATCGCCAGTAGTCTGGCTTTGCTGTCGGCTTTCTTCACATAACGTGAGACCCTTTTCCCGATACAAGTCCCAAGCTTGAGCCATAGACATATTTGCAAAGTATCCTTCGATTCGAGCGTTTTAAATTCATCAACGATCGTGGCTCCGTCCCGACATCCGAGATGGCATAAGTGTCTCTGTCTCTTTGGAATGCCTCCATGTTCTTTCAAGATGTTCATAACTCGGGCATCCATTCTTCCTTCCACTTCCTTCATCCCCGCTTCAATTGTTTTTCTTTTTCACCATAGATATAGCAGTGTTGGAGTGGCGAGTCACGGGAGTTTGCTTTGCGATAATGTCACCGTGACAGACCTGTTGGGGGTTTGTGCAATCATCAAGGTCACATCTCCGATCCTTCCCCCTCAACAAGCTTTCCTTTCTTTTGTTTCAACACTTCCTCACCGACTTTCCCCCTCGCAATTTGCTCCTTCCTTCTTCAACTTGAGGATCCCCTTGCGCTTTTTGGTATTCCTCTTCCCCCTTTTTGGCATCATCAAAGGAGAGGAACGCCGAAACAGACTTGCAAGCGGGAAGTCGAGCCTGCGATAGTTGAGTTTTGTCTCGAGTCTGCTGCAGAGTATGCGGCCACGAAATCGGATCGAGTAGCGTTGGACTCTGCTTTGAAATCGCTTCATCTCGGCCATGAGAAAGGTCTGAATTTTGTATTCATGGTTTCTTCCAAACGCTGTAGATCACTCTTGTTTTGCTCACGCAACAACTTAATCTCGGCAATGTGAGCTTCATGCATGTGCTCAATATGTTCTCTCGCTTTGTTTTTGCATCGGCATTTTCGACTCTCCATACCAGCAGCTTGTTGAACAATGTCCTCAAGTATCTAACTTGTTCCACACGCATTGTTTGTCAGCTTTGTGCCACCATTCCCGATCCTGACCGTTATGCCTCTTAAATCGGCGGTGAGATTGGCATCTCTGTTGTCGATCGCATGTCCATAGAGGCCTGATGCCTCTACATCCGTTCAATCTCGCGAATAATGCCTTGAACACTTCGCGGACTTGGATGATTCTTCCGTTGCGGTGATGGCCATGCAACGTCAAAATCATAATCACCGGAACAATGGTGCACGATGGAAAAAGGAAGCTGGTGCTATGGTAGCGTGCGCGTTCGTTCTCGACTCTTCATGGAGGTCGGGTACCTCCGGGAAAAAGGAAAAGATTCTATAAAGGATTCATCACCGCCAACCGGGATTTGTTCGATGATGAGCGGTGCGCGTGAAGTTCTTTTTGGAATCGACCTGCTGCTTCTTGAGGAGCCTGCACGGTGGACTCGGTTCACCGGGGTTTTGTTGTGAAGTGGACCCGGACCCGCTTGCCGAGCCTCAATCGTCTCTCAACAGCCGTTGGTCTCACCGATTTTTCCAATTGAGTAGACGGTCCTCGGCCTTATCGGAAGCGTTATCGGACGATGATGAGATTTCCATTGGTGGCTCATCATCAAAATTAAATGTTTGACGAGTAGTCTTGGGATCGACTTGCTCGTGCTTGGAACATCCGTAGGCGAGTCTTTTGGATCATCACGGGGGATGACTCAACTTCTTCTTCTTCGCCCCGATCCCGAAAGGTTACATCGAGATTATCCTGGGAATCATGAAGTGCGCTTATCTCCTTCTCGGATGGGTCGATGATAGCGGGAAGGATGTTCTCTACTTGACTTCTTTACCCCGGAAGTCTCAACCTCCCGTGGGCCTTCATTACCTCCAGCGGTCTCTCGCAATGAGGCTTTGTCCTCCCTTTCGACATGTCACCGCCTTCTTAGGGTCTTCTGCGGTGGCATCCATTGGAGTCTCAACCCCATGGATTGCACTTTCATCGCCTGCAATGTTAACTCCCAGGGCATTCCTTCCTCGTGCCTCAACCGCATCGGCGCGTCATTAGCCTTCGAGTAGTTGACACCTCACCGAGACAGCAGTCTCAATCGCCTCGAGCTTCGTTGATGGCAACTTGTTGTTCTTCTTGTGTTTGTATTTTCTCTACTTCGCCTCCTTGATTCATTGTGGAGTCATCTGCAGATCCTCCGACCTTCTTGCCGCGGTGGAGGGAGTTTCCCCTCGGTGGCGCCACCGAGTGACTTGAATGGGGTCACTCGTCTCCAAGCTCCCGGCTGTTTCGATTGAATGTTCAGCCGTTGGGGTAGGTGGTAAAACACCTTCAATAGGGGTTGGCTTGACCGGGGTCCCCACTATCCCGGTTTCATCGCCGTTCTTTATCGCCTTCTTCCGAGTGAGTGGGAAGTGGTAGCGGCAACAACGATGGCGATTTGCAACCACTCCCATTGGATCAATTTCGGTGTGTTCGGAGGACTCTCCTGGTCCCTCCATCAATCTTTGCTCGTGAAGGATTACGGATTCGTGCAATGCTTGCTGCATTTGCAACTCTTCGTGGCGACATCATTCTCCGGGGTCCTCATCATCAGCATCGAGAAAGACATCAAGGAGAGGATGTGTGTGTTATGTGGTGCCGAGATAGGGCGAGGCGGATCTTTGGCCTTCTCACGTGCCTCGGCTTCCTCTGCTTGCTTTTCTTTCTCCTTGTCCTTGAAGATCTGCGCAGATGTCTGTGCGATTGTCTTCATCCAATCTTTGGGAGCACAGTGGTTAGTCGAAGGAAGTTTAACAGTTCCTCTTCTTCTTCTATAAACTCGGTCCGTTGGAACTGTTCCTTGATTTACTCAACTTCCATTTCCTCCACTCACGCAGACGATTTTGGATGTCCGGGTAAGGTGGAGATAGGATCATCACATCACTATCCGCTTTATCGGCTTCTTCTTGTGTTTTGGTGTGGACTACATTGTGTCTTCCGGTTGCCTCTGCTGATCGCCTTCAAAGAGACTTAGTTATTTCATCAATTACATCCGAGACTCTACTTCTCCAGCAGCCTCCCAGATCTGCTCTAGCTGAGTGGTTGACTCACTGGTTTCTCCACTCGGAGTGCTTGATAATTCGTCTTCGTCTCCTAGTTTGTACTAGAGGAATTTACTGTTCGAAAATAGTGTCATTTGAGTCTTGGGTGGCGGGGCCGGTCTTTGGTGTATTTTTCGAGGAGCCGGCCGTCTTGGCTTGTCGGTTCTCCTCCTTTTGACGATCGGAGAAGGTATTTGTGAGTCCTTCTCGACCGCGCTGCGGGGGGGAGACACGGCTGCGGGGCGGGAGCATGTTTGGCTTTCTTTCTTTGCGGGGGCGTGATCTTCTTAGCACTGCAGGGCCAACTTTCTTCTTGGGTGGAGAGGAAACAACTATATATCTTCAGGGTCAACCGATTCCCCCTCACTCGTGTCGACTCTCTTGGCGTAGGCTCTCTTCTCGTGCGCCGAGAGAGGTTTGCTCTCAACATCCTCTTGTTAACATGGAATGCCTTCCCATGTCTAAGAGGGACTCCTTTCACCTCCATCACCGGCCAATCACTAGGCCATATCCTGAGGATCCTCCAAATGAGCCATCTTCCTTGAAGGATTTGTTCCCTACGTTCGCGAGTCTGCTGTGACAAACTCAGGCCCGGTTTATTTTCTTTTTCTGCGATGATTGCGGCCATTACAATCGCTTTGCTTTTGACGATTGGTTAAAGTTTGCCAAATTTGATGTCAATATATTTGGCAACTATGTCCAACAAACTTGTGATAATCCTCCTTCAAAGATCTCTTATTTGCTTTGTGTACACTATTTTATCAAGATAGTCGGGCTTGGCTATTTCTTTCCAAGCATCGGCCAAGTTTACATCAACTTCGTTGATTTACGAGGCTCCTTCGATTGGTAGTGAGCGGTGGTCAACCAAAATCCTTGGCGAGATAGTCACCGCTTTCGTGAAGATGACTTTATTCCTTCATCGTGAATCTCGGCATTCACGTAGAATCGCGTGCGACCTCCTCCACATAGGTCATCGGATATTCTAACGCGAAACGGTTTCAGCCAGGCGTTTCCAATTTTTCAGCGATTTTCTTCACTAGGGTGTCGTCGGACCCCTATTTCACCATTCCGTCGAAATCCACAAGACCCGGTGTGGATTTGCTTCCCTAATTTGACAAAGTTGTAGGTTGGTGCCATTTTTCAGATTTTATCAAAGAAAAACTAAGAGATTGATTTGAAGATAGATAGGGTTTCGAGAGAATTTTTGCCTTTGCTTTTGAGAGATAGAGATGAACAGTTTTGGTAGTGTGAGAGAGAAAAACGGACGGAAATGGTTTAAGTATGGTTTATGAAAGGGCGTGCGGGTGGTTTTGAAATGTTATCGAAATCAACGGCTTAGATTTTGCACGCCTATTTAGCATTAATGTCTCGTATTTAATGCGGCAAAGATTTATATCCAATCATAAGCTTGGTGTGCGGCTTTATGTCTCAGTACACATCATCATTATCTTTGACGTATTCCTTAAAACATTCCCGCTTTGTCAAAACGACATTGCGTTTTTGTCACTTTGCTCATAAGTGACTCGACATCCCTTAGGCGATTTAACTCTACTTCCCACGCTTCTCTTGGTGACTCATTTATCACCGTGACTCGGTGTCAGTTTTCTTTCCGATACAACCGATTTCTTGGCTGATTTACGTGTTCCGCTCTTTTTCACCTCTTTTTTTCTGTTCCATTTCTTTTCTTTGATTCTTCCGAGTGTCACTCGGTTCAATTAACCCCAACTCATGTTTGAGTTCTTCAAATCTTGACTCACATAATGGTTTTGTGAAGATGTCGGCCAATTGTTTATCGGTTGAGATATATTCCAAGATGATGTCCTTCCTTTCAACATGATCTCTTATGAAGTGATATCTGACATCGATATGCTTTGTTCTTGAGTGCAACACAGGATTTTGAGTAATGGCAATTGCACTTGTGTTATCACACATGATTGGAATTTCTTTTTCCTCAACTTCATAGTCTCTCATCCATAAGACTTGGGCACAACAACATTTGCCCGCAGCTATGTATTCTGTTCACCGTGTGGAGGTGGCTATTGAATTTTGCTTCTTGCTAAACCAGAAATCGCTGTTTCTAGCATTTGACATGTGCCTGAAGTGCTCTTCCTGTCCACTCTGCATCCAAAGATAGTCGAATCAATAGCCAATTAGCTTGAATCCACCTTCCTTTGGATACCATAGGCCTACTTCTTGGCTTCCTTTCAAGTATCTCAATATTCTCTTAGTCTTTGTCATATGGCTCTCTTTTGGAGCAGATTGAAATCTTGCACATACACCTACAAAGAAAGGTGATATCCGCCCGCTTGCTTTGTGAGATAGAGCAATGATCCAATAAGTGCTCAGTATCTTGTTTGATCTACATGCTTGCCATCTGCATCCATGTCCATTTTGACTGATGTATTCATTGGTATTTTTACGAAGACTTCTCCTCCATACCGAACTTCTTCATTAAATCTCTCGGTGTATTTTGTTTGACTTATGAAGGTTCCATCCTTTAGTAGCTTTGTTTCACTTGGAGTCCAAGGAAGAATGTCGACTCTCCCATCATGCTCATTTCAAATTTACTTTGCATGAGGTTTGAAAACTTTTCACACAACTCTTTGTTTGTGGATCCAAAAATGATGTCATCCACATATATTTGAACAAGCAAGATATACTCTTTTTGTCTTGAATTCTGAAAAGTGTTCTATCTACTTTTCCTTTTGTGAATCCATTTTCGGTTAGGAATTGTGACAAAGTATCATACCATGCTCCGGGTGCTGTTTTCAATCCATATAGAGCTTTCTTGAGTTTGTATACCTTATCTCCAAGAGTCTTCTGCTCAAATCCTGGAGGTTGTTCAACATACACTTGTTCTTCCAATAAACCATTTAGGAATGCACTTTTTACATCCATTTGATATACAATGAAATTCTTGTGAGTGCATAGGCAAGAAACATCCTTATAGCTTCCAATCTTGCTACGAGGGGCAAATGTTTCATCAAAACCTATCCCTTCTTCTTGGCAATATCCTTTGGCTACTAGTCTTGCTTTGTTTCTTACCACGTAACCTTCCTCGTTCATCTTATTTCGAACACCCATTTGGTGCCAATAACATTTTGATGTATGGGTCTTTGCACTAATTCCCATACTTTATTTCTTTCAAACTGATTGACTCTTCTTGCATAGCTTGAATCCAATGTGTGTCGTCCAATGCTTGTGACACGTCTTTGGGCTCTATTTGCGAGATGAAGCATGTGAACATTGCTTCTTGTTGAGTTCTCGATCTTGTTTTGACACCTCTCTTATATCTCCAATGACAAGTTCTCGTGGATGGTCTCTCGGCCATCTTACATCAGGTTGGAGTAAGTTAGTTGGATTGATCGACTTGCGGTACCGTGTTCTTGTGGTCGACTCTCTCGTAATCACTTAGCCAAATTTTCCAAATTGTTTTTGAGATTCACTATCTCATCTTCTTCGAATTGATAATTCCACTTGGCTTCAAAGATAGGGACTCTTACGTATGGTTGGATGATTCAACTTATCACCGACTCTTGATGTCTTCTCCATTTACACTTGACTCATCGAATACCACATGAATGGATTCTTCTACAACCATAGTCCTTTTATTGAGTACTCTGTAGGCTTTGCTTTCACCGAGTATCCTAAGAAGATACCTTCATCGACTTTAGCATCAAAAGCCTTTAGATTGTCTTTGCCATTGTTGTGGATGAAGCATTTACATCCAAATATTCTCAAATATGCAACATTTGGTTTTCTTCCATCCAAATCTCATAGGAGTCTTTGTCACCGTCTTTTATCATACATCTGTTTTGGGTGTAGCAAGTGTGTTGATTGCTTGACCCAAAATCTTTTTGGTAACCCCGCTTGACTAACATGGTCCTTCTTTGCTTCTTTGAGGGTTCTTCCTTCCTTCTTTCTCGCAACTCCATTCTGTGTGGAGTTCTTGCTGCGATAGTTCATGACCAATACCATTCTCAATACAATCTTGAGTTATTATTCCATTGACAAACTCGGTTCCTCTATCTGATCTTATTTTGATAATGGTTTGACTCTTCTCGTTTTGAATCCTCTTCATCACCGTGTGGTAGTTTTTGTAGAGTTTCTTTCTTCTTACACATGAATATTGTCCAGGTATATCTTGAGTAGTCATCTACTACCACCAAGGTGTATTTCTTTCCACTTATCTTTGGCCGGTTCCACTTTGGGCCAAATAGATCCATATGAAGCGGATGCAATATTCTTGTTGAAGATTGGCATGTCTTTTCTTTGAATGATGACTTGATTTGTTTTCCCTTCGACATCGTCACATATACTCTCCTTCTTGTATACTGAGTCTGGAAGTCCGTCCACAAGACTACTTCTTGCAAGTTTGTTAATCGTTTTGAAATTTAGGTGACCCAGCTTTTTGTGCCACAGCCAACTTGATTCATCTGTGCTCTTTGCTAGTAGATAGGTCTTTGGGTGTTGCGGTTGACCAATTCACAACATACATATTCTTCTCTACATCCTTGCAAAGACAACTTCATTCGATTCAAGATCCTTGATTTGGCATACACCCATGTTGAATTCAACATTGTAGCCCTTGTCACGAGTTGGTCGATGCTCGATAAGTTGAAGTTGAGTCCTTCAACATATGCAACATCTGTGATTTCTAATCCATTCCTTTTGATGGATCCAATGCCTCTTATTTCACCAGGAGCTTCATTTCCTCCAAATATGACTTTTGCTCCTTTAACTTCCTTGAATTTTGACAGATTTTTCTTATTTCTGTCATATGTCCGGAACAACCACTATCCATGTACCAGGTTCCTTGGCACTCACTGCTCCTTGAACCCGCAATCAAGGAAATTAAGTTTTAGTACCCATACTTGTCCGGTCTGAGGGGTTAGAATTGTAAGATGATCCAACCAACCTATAGCCAAATGATTTGACTCTAAGGGGTTTCCATCTATCGATGCCATAATCATAATTAATCCTGGCAAATTGCTTGGGGATTTTAGGTTCATACAAATTGTCTCTTTTGTCTCGTATGCTGCATATGTGTTTTTAGAAATTGCCTTTCTTGGGTAATTGTGGTGTCTTTGAGTGTAGTGCCTAGGTGCATATGTGTGTTTGATGAAAGCTCTTATACTTTTGGAATGGCCTTTCTTTGAGTTCTAGGCCTTTGCCATTTGGGCTTATATTCCATAAGTCTATCTTTGATAGTTCACATTATTCCAATCATCTTGGCTTGGATATTTTCTACCATTCCCATCATAAGTATTTCTCTTATAGATTTTCTGGGTTTTTGGTAGCTCTGCTTCTTATTTACTGAGTAATTTTTGTTTGGAGTTTCTTTGAGGAACTCGGCCGAATCTCTTCTCACTTTGTCCTTTTCAGCGCACTCAACTGTCAATTTTCCTTTTCCTTTATAACCAAGGCCGCTTTGCTTGTTCTTGTGTTTTGGAGTGAATGTGTGTGCATCATTTAGAGTTTTGGATTTTTCGGACTCTTCATGACTTGAAGATCCTTTTTCCAAAATTACTTTTGAGGTTTGACATGGCACGAGAGGAATTAAATCCTAAGCTGTCTTGTCTCCACATTCTCTTTGACTCATAATAAGATCATCCAATGATTTAGATGCCTTAGTGAATGAGGCAATAACATTTTTGAGGTCATTCTCCTCTTCTCTATAGCAGCAATTTCTGCTATTAATTTAGCATTTTCACCTTTAAACTTTCATTCTCATCGGCTATTTGACTTAGAGTACTCGGCTCCTTAGTCGGCTTTGAGTTTTGACTCTTGAGTAGGCTGTTTTCCTCATTTAATAGTGTGTGTGAGGATTTAATGTGTTCAAAATCTTTCATCATTTTTCCTAATGAATCATAAAGATCGAGTGGGTGATGAGGTGTGTGTGTCACGCGCTCACTATCACTAGAGTCCGAGTTTGATGAGTTAGAGTGTACCTCATCTTCTTGGTCGTTGATCTTGTTCCTTGGCCATCAAGCGGATCGGGGCTTCTTCTTCGAGTCACTTGAGTAGTCGGCTTCACCGCTTGCTCTTTGAATCAATTGTCTCTCTTGACTTGTTTTTTTCAAAGATCTCTCTGCCCATCATTGCCTTTTTCTTTTCTTGTCTTCTTTCTCACGAAGACCTTTCTTTCTTCTTCATTCCTGTATTTGTTGACTACATGATATGAGCGATCAATGGCATAGTGACCTGGTTGTCTACATTCCAACATAGATATTCACCTTTTGATCGACTCTTTCCATTCTTGGATTGTCACCCTTTGATACTCAACTTTTTGATGATCTGTTCTCTTGGTTGGCCTATCTTCCCTTGATTTGGAGGAGCCGAGTGTCTTCGGAAGATTCACCCTTTCCTCTTTTGTAGTTCTTATTGAAGAACTTGTTGAACCTCTTAACCATCGGGGCTATTTCTTCGTATCAATGACTTCTTTGACCTCGGCTCTCTTCCCATCTTTAACAATTAGAGCAGCATTTGTTTTGGGTACAACTGTCTCTTCCTGGTCTTTTCTTCTCGGCTCAAACTCGTAGGCTTTGAGGTCCGAGAATAATTCATGGTTGGATGTCTTTGATAGGTCCATGGAATGTCTCGGTGCCATGACCTTCATTTCCCATTCACCGAAGACTTTTTAGGATCTTCATACATATTTCCTTCGTGTATATTCCTTTCCAAGTGCATAAACTCATTTGTGATTTACGTGAACCGAGCATCCAGTTGATCCAGGTTTCCTCCCGAGATCATTTTGAAGTTCTCAAATTTCTACGTACCGCCACCGATAATTTGTTTTCTTTGATTTGCTCACGAGCCTTCACAAATTAATGTCGACTTGTCCCCAATTTCTTTAGCCGTTTTGCATGATTTGACTTTATTGAACATGGCTTTGTCGAGGTTTTGTAAAGGATGTCCTTGGCTACATTGTCCAGGTTATATCTTTTTCTGTCATCATTTGTCCATTCGGTTCTTGGTTTTTCAACCATGACTCGTGCAGGAGCAACATCCTCTTCTCCTTCAAATGCGCAGCTCTCTTCTTACAAATTGTGTTCACCTTTAAGATTTGCGGTGGCCCATCTTCTATTACTATCCACATCTCATCATGTAATCTTTGATAGATGAGCACATACAAATTTTCCAATCATCAAATTCTTTAATTGTGAACATAGGAATGCGTGTCAAATTTGCTTCCATGATAATAACTTTTAATGATAAAAAGAGTTTTGAAAGTTTAAGTACTAAAGCGGACTTTGAAAAGTTTGGAGATCTAGTTCGAGAACCGGTGCGGAGGGTTCAATGAACCAACCGCTCCGATACCACTTGTAGGTCCCAAGGGGTGTAAGTGTAAGGTTTAGAAGGGGGGTTGAATAAACCTTACCAAATTTTCGATTTAGTCCTTTTAAATATACGAGTTGATACTACACACAATTTGTGTCCTTGATGGATAAAATTTAGCCACTCGGAGAGTTAATCTCTCAACAAACTCAACGAGTTTGTTGATGGAATAACTCAAATTTGTTGGCTCTAAATTAACTCAACTGTGGTTTTGTTTTCAATGAAGACTTAACACCCTTAAATTTGATTCACAAGAGTTTAGTGCTTGGTTTAGTACTTATAAATTATCAAGTGGATAGCAAATTTATCGTGAGATATAAGCGATTAAAAATGCGGAATTAAAAGTCTTTGAAATGTAAATGACACAATGAAATTTTTATAGAGGTTCGAAGATGGGGTAATTCTTCTACTCCTCTCTTCTCCAACTCCTGGAGAATCCACTAGGTAATGATCGATGATACAAAGTGGTAACATCCGGATACAAGTCTTGATCACACAAATGACTTGATCCTTTGGGACTCGATCTGAGACGCCTTGATCACTCACCGGGCTTCTCGTGCGACTCGGCTTCTTCACGGGCAAATGCTTTGCTACTACTCTGACTCACTTGCTCAAGCTCTTTGGATTTGATCACGAAGCCCTCCAAAAGCTTAAGACTTGGTTCGACCTTGAACCTTCCTACAATCCTTCGTGGAATGTAGACCCCTTGTTTTCGATATTTTCCTCTTCAACTGATTGAAGTTATCTTTCCTTCACAGTGAGTGTTGGATTGATGTTCTTCGTAGTGTAGGCTTGAGGATTGAGAATATTTCAGATTTTCTAATAATTGCTTGAACGTTTTTGGTTCAGTCTATCTCTTGTTTCACTTGTGTCTCTCGTGTCTTATTCTCAAATAAACTCCTCGGCCTTTTATAGTGATCTTTCAAAAATTTGCCCGTTGAAGAGATAGGCTTATTTTTGAAAGTCACTTGCGATCGTTGGCTTGTCTTGTTGCGATCCTTGGAATTGCCATTTCCTCGTATGAGTTGTTCTTTCACCTTTTCGAGTTCGACACGGTGTAGTGCTTCCCATTGGTTCATTCCTTTTGCACGCTTCTCGGGACTGAGCACTCCGAGAAAGGTGGTATGGAGATATTACTTGTTTAAGTAATTCTCTTGATTTACGTAAACGGATCTTTTACGATTATCTCGACTTGACCGCATTTCTTTGCTTTCCCCAGGTGACTTAGAGTCGACTTCCAATCATGGATGACTCTTCATCACTTCATCTTGAGACTTGGCTTTTCTCGAGTTGACTTGATGATACTCCACTCACCGCATCTCACCGCTTCTTCAAGATAGAGTTCCGTCTACTCTTCTTTGCCATACTCAATGTCTCGCAATGAGTCTTCCTTCTAGTCTTGATTGTCTTCTTGCATGTTAGGGCGTGGCGACTTAACTCGGCTTGGCCAGCTCTATTTATTACAATGCATTTTACAACAAGAATTGGGGTGCCAACTTTCTATTCTAAGTTTTACATGGCATTCATCAAAATCTAAACAATAAATTTCCTAACACAAATGCTCGAGCGGGCATCCTTGCCGGATTTCCCTGGCCATTACCCAGCTTCGGTGGCTGCACTTGCTTCGTTTGATCCTCGTATTTCGGGCAATCCTTCAGCTGGTGCTGATTACTACCACAACGCAAACACCTTCCCTGTTTACGCCAACAGTCATTGGCAGTATGCCTTGGTTTCTGGCAATGTGCACACACTTGACCTGGCTTTCCCTGTACTGGTCCTTTCCCTTTATCTGTCTTATTAACTGGTCTCTTCTGAAACTTAGCAGGCTGCTTAGATGGTTGTCCCACATCTGTCCTCTTGAGATTGTTTGATAGCCTACTCTGCTGAATCAGTCCAATACGGTTCAGTCCCGACTCGATGCGGAGAGCTACCTTTACCGCGGCTGAGTAGGTTGTCATTTCAACAGTCAAAAGCTGCTTTTGAAGTTCCAGCCTCAGTCCCTGTGTGAACTTATATAATTTGTCCTCTTCTGTACTGATTGTCCCCAGAGCGTATTTGGACAACCGATGAAACTCAGACTCATACTAGGCTACAGACATGTTCCCTTGCCTCAACCTATGAAATTCATCCCGGCGTGCCTCTTTCACAACTTGGGGAATGTACTGCTCATGGAATTCAATCAGAAAATTTTCCCATGTTCTATCTACTCGATCCTGTTCCCACTTTCTCTCAACTGCTCTCCACCAATCTCGAGCAGCAGATTTTAGCCGGAACACAGCGAGTGTAACCTTTTGTTCCTTTGAATATTGGAGAGCATTAAAGATATTCTCCAATTTCTTAATCCATTCCTCTGCCTTTATGTCATCTGGCTCCCCTAAGAAAGCCGGTGGGTCAAATCGTAAGAATCGCTCTAATGTGCGATCATTCGCCTCTCGAGCAGGCTCGGGAATACCCTATTGAGGCTCTTCTTGTTGCCTCATGAAAACCAGGATTTGCTGCAGGGCCTGTGCAGTCAAGCTATCTCCAGCAGCTGGCGGAGGAGGTGGTGGCAATTCGGGGGAGGGTACCCGTGCCCTGGGCACGTCATCATTCCTTTGGAGAACACGGCGGGGTCTCCCGCGTCCACGGTGTCCAACCATTCTGTATCTTGAAGTTTAGCTACAATTCATAAACGAATGATTCCAATAAATACTCGTGTAAAACAAGTAATATCACAGGGAAAACAACAACAGTACACAAGACATAGAAGAAGTAGAAAAGGTATATCCATTGATGTGAAAATTTGAATACACCCAAATGAGTTCATACAACAGAAATACAGAATCGAAGAGAAAACTAGAGTCAGGATACAACTTGATCAAAGTACAACGGAAAGCAAAATACAACAGGATGGAAATATGTGTCGGCTAAAATCTAACATAAAAGCTATCTAATCGGTGAGGTCGCCGTCATCATCACTAGCGGCCACATCCACAACCGGAACCTGATCGGGCTGAGGTAGCGCCTCAGCATCAGGCAAGTTGGCTAAATCTAGCCACTGCTCCAGTCTCGGAGCGTCATCAAGTGGGGCGGCGTCAAGTGCCTCGGGCTCTCCGTCCTCCATTAGATCCTCATCGGGATCCTCCTCGAGATCCTCTTTAGGATCCTCTTCAGGATCCTTCTCGGGATCCTCTTCATTGTTCGCTTTAGGGTCGGCCTCTGGTTCCACCTCGGGTGGTGGCAGTGCTAGTGCATTAGCTGCCAAAGCAGTCTCCAAAGCGGTATCACACTGAGACAAGGCTTGTGTGAGGTCCTCGATCACCGTCATCTGTTTGATGATAGTCTCTTCGAGGCATTCGATGGTGTCCCTCGACATGTACGCGTCCATCTCCCACTTTGTGCGGCCTTCCCTAGCGCGTTCCATCTTCTTGCGAGTATTGTCCAAGCGTTCCTGGATCAACTGAATTTGATCTTCGTGAACGCGGATGGTGTTTCGCGATCCTTAGCAAGGAGAGTAAGGTTATTCTTCTCCTCTTGGCTCTTCGCCAGGAGGTGTCTTAATTCGCGAGTGCGGTGACGTTCATCGGTTAGCTCGGAGTTGGTCTGAAGAAATGTCTGGTGCCAATATTGCTTTAACGCCTTATAGTAGTCCCGCTCAACACGGGCCTCAACTACATCCCACCAAGTCAGGGGCGTTGGATCCATCCTGGTCAAACAAAACTAAGGCGGATTAGACGAAGGTAAAGGAAAGATAAGGAGGAAATAAAGAAAAATGAATAAAGAAAGTCAGTCAAGAGTCAACTAAGTCAAGATAAGTTCGACTATGGAATCTCCAAGTATACGTTTTAACTTAGTTTAAATCTCAATAATATGGTTCTACGCCAATTTGAAATTGATTTCACGCTTAGTTAGTAAAGTCGTGGTACTACCCAACACAGACCGAGGGTTCTATCCTGGGTCAGCTCGGTGTAAGTTTCTATCTTACTAGGCGAGCTCTGATACCATATCTGTCACGCCCCAAACGCGACGCGGCGATGATCAACCACTTAAACAGAAATAAACCCAATAGTCTAGAAAAATGATACAACAATCCCAAGTGAAACAGAGTCTAAAGCAGCGGAAAACTACAAGTACGGCACGATTACAAATACATCCCAACAACATCCAAATAACTTACAATCCAGAACTAGGAAATAAAATACACATCATATCACCAACTTAAGTATCAAAGGGTCCTACGCCCTTAAGTTACAGTCCAGAATGGCAAAGAGAAATAAAAGAGTCCAACAACAGTAAAATAAAAGAAAGAAGTCCAGCAACATTGATAACAATAGAAAGTAAGTCCAACAGGCGGAGTACGGGAATTCAGTTCATGGTAGGTTCAGCATCTTCAACAAGTCCTCTTCTAAAGGTTAGAAAACAGGAGGGGATGAGACAAAAATCTCAGTGGATGGGGTGATCGTGTGCAAGTGTGGCGATATTTATAGTTAATGCGAGAAAATCAGTTGTATGAAAACGTGTGAGATATGATGCATGATTTCACACACAGTCCACAAGCGTCGTGATAAATATATTTAAGTAATATACTTATACAGTTTTAAGAATATAGTTCGTGGTCACACAGGCACTATGTGATTCAAGCAAGACAGAAGGATTGCGTACGGATTTGTAGCGCCAATCCTATGCAAGACAAGTAGCGGAACCAATACAATACAAGTAGCGGTTGCGTACGGATTTGTAGCGCCAACCAAACGGGTCCGATTAACTCCAGAATCGTGTGGATCAGATAGCGATTCCTTCGTTCTTCCTTGTAACTCCCCGAGCAAGATGGTCCAATACCTGTCACCTTATCGCTCCATAGGCAAAGACAAAATCCACAGTGGAGCTAGCAAGGCTCGGATTTGTCATAATCATGATTATACCTCAAGTATTATGACCCGCTTCCCTTGGACAAACTCCATCCCTCAGTTGCGGGATTAGGACGATGGGGCCGGAATAGTGGAATAGCAGCCGAGCTGCCCGGTTCCATCCCCGACGTATCCATTCCGACTGTGAGCTCGACACACCAAGTTGACTCAGACAGGAAAGTAAATATAAGTTCAGGAAGTCAACCAGGCAGTAGAGTATTATTGATTCAGGGAAGCAGTTCAGGAAAAGTTTTGAAAATCGCGAGTGGCAATTATGGCATTAGTGGAGTTATTTGGATGAAGATGATTATCGGGAGAATAAGCAATCTTCGATATCTTGAAAGATTAGGTGGAACATAAGTCCCGTTATAGATTCGAAATCGCAAGATGAGGTAGTCGCCCCGCGATCGGGTATTAATCGGTCAAGACGACCCGACAAGTCAAGGGGTTTTAAGAAAATAAAATCTTTTAATTAATTATTAAAAGTCAGAGGGTCCAGGGCAGTTTCTTTAAAAGAAAAAAAATTTGAGTTAGGTCCTTGTTAAAAAGAAAATTTACAATTAGCCCCGTTTTGTAAAAACTAATACTTTTGGGGTTAAAAATTGAATAAGTAAATATCCGACCTTGAAAAATTATGAGGTCAGTTACTAAATTCTCTAAATTGTTCATAGATTCAGGTTTTTAAAGTTTTGAGGTCGAGTTTTTATAAAATTCTCACATTGGCCCCAAATTTGTTAAAATTGTCATTTTGAGCCCTAAGTTTAAAATAATTGGAACTCACAAACCGGAAGGACTTTTAATGTGATTCCAATTGAAAAATGTCACTAAGGTCAGTGCGATATTGGGACAAAAGCAATTTTTAAAAGAAATAAGTATAGGTCCCTTAACCTTTGAAAATCTCATTTTTGTCCCATTTTGAAATAATCGCCTTTAAGGCTTTTAGGGGTCCAATTGTTATGAAATTTGAACCTTGGGTCCAAAATATAATTATGTTATAGTTAAATTAGTATTTCCAGGTGCATGGACTTCATAAGTCCTGGAAATTTCACTTTGGTCCTCAATTTTAATCGTTTACGATTTGGTCCCTCAATTTTTATAAAATTACTTTCCAAGCTCTAAACACTTTGATTTTTGGAATACACCTAAAATATGATATTTCCAGTCACTTAAGAGTTAAAATTTCAAATTTTAAAAATAGGGTCTGGTACAGTTTCGAAAATTGCAATATAGCCCTTAAACTTCTAAAATTTTACAATCTAGTCCTTGGGCTTTTAAGGGTTGATTTTATTTATCTAAAAGACTCTTAAAACTTTATTAAAATGTCCAAACATAATTTTTGAACCTGAGTACAGTCCCAAAATTCGAAAATTACAGAGGGGTCCCTTAAGTTTTATTTTCTTGCATTTAAGTCCACCAACTTTCCATTTTTGCATTTTAAGTCCAAAAATTGAAATTTAATCAATTATGCTCGACTTGTCCAGGTTATAAGTCATACAAAACATGGATTTCAAGAGTCATACATATACAAGTCTATTCACACAAGCATTCACCAAATATCACAATAAAGTGTACATGTATGCACCTATTTTTCAACAAATTGCATTTTTGAGCCATACTTGATAATTTTTCAACTTGATACAAGAAATTAACATGCAATATATAACATATATATCTCAAGTGCTCAACATCAAAATACTACATGCATTTTAAGTAAAACACCTAGAAGTTGGAAAGATTTTTCCACCCACCTTAAAAATGAACTTGTTGGTGAAAGATGAAATAAATCACTCTTGAAGGAGAAGTGACTTAGGTCAGCCCCCTAGGTCAAGGAATACCAAAATAAATGTAGGAGTTAGGAAATGAGATTAAAAATTTAAGGAAAGAAGAAGGAGGTGAAGAAAATTGGTAAAACTACACTTACCTTGTGTAGTAGAGGAAAAGAGACTAGTAGAGGTCTCAAAATGGGTCTCCTTTTTCACTCTTAAACTAAATCTTAAGGTCAGGCCCTAAAAGTCCAAAAATGAAAATGGAGTATCAAAATTTTGGAAAATATAAGAGAAGAAGAAAATGTACTAAAAATCCCATTTCTTACCTTATAGTCCAATTTCTCTTCAAAATCTTCAAAGTCTTGAAGTCATTTTCAAGATGATGGTAAGGCTCTTAGTGTCTCCCAAGTCTTCTAACTATACCTCAAACCAAAAATCAAACTTAGGTTAAGAAGTGAAGATGATGAGCTAGAGGATAACAAGATGATTTTTAGAACACAATTTCTTACCTTGTTGAAGGGGGTGTTCGAATTTGTTGTTGAAGTAGAGGGGGGTGTTCTTGAAATTTTGTTTAAGTGTTTGAAGGTTTGAAGAAGAAGATGAACTTATGCTTAGAGAAAATGTTGGAGGATTTGTTTTTTTTTTTTTTGGAGAGAAGTTGGAGAGAATGGCTTGAGGGATGAATGTGTTGGTGAAATGAAGTGTGATGAATGAAAGTTGAACAAAATTTCTTGCCCATCTAAGGCCATTTGGCCGTCCACTATGGGGGAGGGAGTCAAAAAAATTTTGTTTTGTTTTTGGTAAAAAAAATAACTTAGTGAGAATAATTGGGTGATTTAGGAAATAAAAAATTAATTAGAGTCCTTTTACTAGGGACATGAAGCCAAAAGCTATGTTTAGGGGAATTAATTGTTTGTTGACCAAGATGTAGTGGAATATGTAGGGTAGTTTAAATATAGGCTTGAAAAATAAATTGAAAAATTCTCCAATTTTAATTAAATTTCGAAAATTAGTAAAATAAAATAACAAAATAAAATATTTGGTTTCTTTCTTTTATAAAATTAAGGAAAATACAAAATATATAAATATCCATAATTGAATATTTAGAAATTTAAAATTAAGGATGCGAAATAAGAAATGTGTATTTCAAAAACAACAATTTGGAAGTTATTGGAATGAATTATAGAATAAGATCAAATATTTGGATAAGGGTCGAAATGTACTCCTAAATTATCGAGGGTCTAATATTTTTAAAGTCGTAGTCATTCGATCAAGTATTAATACTAGAGGAGAATATAAAATTGCTAAGCTCAAAAATGCGAAATGCGTAATTGACGTTGGAAGAAATAAATAAAAGTAGAGTCTCGTTTCATTAATAATAGGTTTGTGATACATAGCCGAATAAATAATCACTACATAACACCGTATCTCACGTTGTTAAAATTCGGGCCTCACAATCACTATAATCAGGAAATAATACATGTAGAATTCATATCTCGGATTTTGATCCAGATTCATAGTTCTAAAATTCTTCTCTTATTAGGCAATCTAAAGTATAAATGATATATAAATTCAACTCATAAGTAAATAAATTGTAAGCTCTTATACCGTTTTCTACTTGATCTTAGGCATATCGAATATTTTGGCTAGCAATGGCGTTTTGTGTAGGTCCCAATGGGTGTGAGTAAAGTCTACAAGGGTAGTTTAATAGACTTTACCAAATTTTTGATTCTAAATAAAATCAGAGTTTTTACAAGAAAACAGCTAAGTCTTTTGAAAGACAGCTGTGTTAATCTAAAGCATAAGAGCTAACCACTCAATAAACTCTGAGAGAGTTGTTGATAGAGTAACTTAGCTGAATGAAGTTTAACCTTTAGAAAATCAATTTTCTTGATTTTTATAGCTTGAGTCTTACACCTTTTTTAAAGTTCGTTTATCAACACTTATATTTTAGATTGGTCATTATCAGTTGGATAACAAATATTGCAAGTAAGTGAATATGCAGAAATTAAGTGCTGAATTTAAATGACACAAAACTTATAGTCATTCGAGGATGGGGTAATTCGTCTACTCCACTATTCTCCTACTCCAGGAGGAATCCACTAATGTAACTGTAACTTTGTTACAGAAGTACAACAGTCCAAGTTAGCCTTGATCACATAACCAGCTACATTTCTGGGACTCAGCTCTTCGCAAGACAGCTGCTTCACTACTTCAGCTCTTCAAATCTTCAGGAATTGATCACACAATCTTCCTTTAGATCTGAATATGGTTCGACCTTGAACCTTTCTATATTCCCTTCACTCATTGGAACTACAAACCCCTTTACTTTATCAAATTGCTTTCCTCTTTTACTTTGAAGAACAACTTCTATCTTCCACGTGAATGACTTGGATAAAGTGTCTTTCGATGTATGCTTGAGGATATATGAATTTTCGCTTGAGATAGTATTTGCAGATATTGCTTGAATGCTTGTTTGCTTCGAATAATTGCTTTCTCCTGTGTTTTGTGTCTCTCTGAAAATTCCTCAGCCTTTTATAGTAGGAGTTCCAATTTTGTCCGTTGAAAAGATAGACAAAATTCAAACTCTTACTTTTGTTGGTTGACTTGTCTTGTTTCTGCAGCATTGATGTTGACCCAACCTTTGAATTTTAGTACTTGCAGGCTCCTGAAACAATTCAAAGTTCTGTAGGCTTCTCATTGGTCCAAGATTCTTACACTCTTTCAGCAAGACTGCTTTAAGGTTGCAGGTCTGTCACCCTTACCAAAATAGGTAAGTTCTTGACTTTCAACATAACAAATTTCTTCAGTTGTCTTTAAGTCATTCAACTGTTTTAGCCCCTTAACTTAAGTTTTCTCCATCATTCCTTGGATGACTCTGCTATAAGTCTTCTAAGAGACTTAGCTGATGTACTTGACTGAAGCTCTTCTGATCCACTCAATTGCGACTCAACTAATTCTTCTCGGCATTCTTCAACAAGTCTTCTGTACCTTCAATTTAGTTGCTATTTGACTCAGCTAGATTTCCTAACTATTATATAGTTGAATTTACATACATAATTGGGGTGCTAACTTTCTAATACAAAATTTTCTAAGCATCATCAAAATCTATATAATAAATTTACTAACATTTTGAATAAATGAAATATTGAAATTGTCCCCAAAACCTAATTTGCAAAAAAAAATTACATAACTAAAATCACAATTTGAAAAGTTTCAGGACTAATATTGCAACACCTTACAGATGCAGAAATAGTTTTGTGTTTCCTCATGTCTAATATTTCAATATATTATATAAAAACATGCACACAATACTGATATCATTTTTCGCATGATATATTAGGGGTGTCAATTTCGGACCCGACAAGCAAACTCGATACGAACCTAACACGAAATTAATAGGTATTGGTCCAGACTTCATGGGTCTGGATCGAAATCGGGTCGAATTTGAATAACCCGCCAATTAAATAGGCCAGGTTCAGGTCAACCTTCTATGACCCATTTAACCGGTCTAACCTGTTTGTGAATTTAAAAGAAAACTAAGTAAATTAATTGTAAGAAAAAACAAAAAAATGACATGTCTTTAAAATTTAAATGCTAAAACCTCCTTAATTATATATGTTGTTATTATTTTGCATGTCTTTTGTATGTTGTCCTCAAGATTTTATTAGTATGTTATGTTATTTATGCAATTATGTTATTTCTTTTTGTATATTGTGAATTATGATATTTTTTATTGATTGAATAGAGTGTCGCTGTGGTTGATTTAAAAAACTTTAAATTTATTCAATTGAAATTAGTAAATGTAAATAAAAATAATTTTATTAAACAGGTTAAATATGTCGCGTCCGAGTTACCTGTGAAATAAACAAGTTTGGGTTGGGTCAAGATTCTGACACGAATAATTAAATGGATCAGGTCCGGATTAACTTACTCTAACCCGTGAACCCACAAACTCGGACCCGTGAACCCGGACCCAACCCAAATTAATAGTTCTATGATATATAATTAATGTCTGGAAACAAAAAACAAATGAAACACTGATATCCATATGATGTGGTCAGTCATTCATAAATATAATGTGGGTAAGATCGACACAAACATCCGTGAGTGTTTTTTTTCTTTGAAATCAAATTTTAATATTAAAGCCTATACTGACATGGTTTTGATGTTTCTATTTGCTCCAGCCGTCCTATTCCACCCCCATCCACCCACCCACCCAACAAACAAGGGCAAATAAAGTTATTTTTCTAGGTAAGTAGGTTCTGAACTTCTGATGATGTGGTGTGCAAATTAGTGTTTTTATATCTGGATCAGGTGATCAAATTGGTTTTATTATAAATTAATGGTTCAATATGGTTGAAAAATACTAAATTTTGAGTAATGTTTTTATACTTTTGGCAGAGTCTTTCAGACTAAGCGGGGAAAAAGTAAAAGTAAAATTATTAAAAACTTCATATATGAATTTTTTTGTTGAAAATTTGACCGTAAAATGTGTATGCTAAATAACTACAAGGCACGATAGTTCGCTGTCTTTTAAGAGATGTTTCTCACATACAAAAGTCACACCGGGTTTGTAGAAAATCTTTCGCTATATACAATGGAATTTGTTTTCTTCAAAATGTGACTGTTTTTTATCAAACCAAAAGTACACTCTTATGCCATATAACCGATGATGCTTAATTTTGAAAATAAATTATGCGTAAAATGTGCAACACGAACCCGATAAATATTGCCATTTTCATGACTCTTCTGAAGAGACATAACTGTTCCAATCAACATGACTCTTTGACAGAAAGTCACAATTCTTTGAATCAATATAACTTTTCGACAAAAAATCATGTTTATCAACAAAATTCCTCTTATAAACGGTGCTAGGAACCTGATCGTGTAGGTTGATATTCGTTTCGAAGCGGCAAACTTATATCGAGGTCGGCAAAATATTTACAACTTAAGTAAATTATGAAAATATCTCTCCTTTCTATCTTTAAATCTAAAAAATATTTATCTATCCTGAAAATAAATCAATCAACTTTTTATTCAATAAACTCAGTCATTAAGTCTAATCCTAACAATGATAATTTTTATTTTTAGGGCTGGTTTGGCAACTAGCTAGGATTGCATGGGAAAACTTATCAATAGTTTGGGAATCATGATACCAGCCCAGTATATATTACTTTTAGGCCCTACTTCTAATCACACATGTTTGGGGATTATATATCGAAACCCCACCCTAGTATTAGATAATTAGGAGATTTATTGGTATTTGTGCCAAAGGTATGAAAGGAGTTAATAGGTAAAGATGTGAGTGATATCAATCCCCAAAATAATGAATGTATTATTATGATCATCCCTAAACTTTTAGTTTCATATCACATTAGTCCCTCAATGATTTTCTAAAGATTGTTTGACACGAAAACAATCATGTGAATGTTGCAACCCTCTTTTATTAAGGCCAGTCTCTTGTCAGGCCATCTAACGGATCATATTCACTGGATGGGTCTAAGTACTCGACCCATAGCCCTAGCCCATAACCCGGTACCTGCAAATGATTAAAAAAAAACGAAAAACAAAATCAGATAACATTGTGATTTGAGCCCTAATTACTACCTCCGCCGCAACTTCTACAACCACCACAACTATATCGCCTGGGCCAAAAACCATCACTGCACAGCGCCAACCTCCGCTGCACACCTACGGTAGGTTTTTCTCTTCAAACTCCCTCTCTCTCCCTGCTAGTTTCCATTTTGCCATCTATGCAAAGTCGCACCACCACCTCCGTCGCATCACCGCCACCATCGATCTGTGTAATTGTGTCAAGCCTAGTAAGTATTTATTTTTGTATATATTCCAGCTAATTAACAGGTAAATCCACATTGAACAAAGTCGACAGAAGGTGTAACAATGGAGACAAGAGACAACTTGAACAATGACAAAAGTAACGAAGTGAAGGTTATGTATTTTTCATTGTGTTCATTATTAAAAAGTAACATAAGTTGCATTAAAATGTATAAGAAGTATTAAATAAGGGTCCATTTGGATGGAGGGATTTGAAATTCCACGGGATTTCAAATGAATGGATTTCAAACTCCTTGGATTTGAAATCCACTTCTTATTGGATAATATGGATTTATGTAGGGATTTCAAATCCATCGTAAATTTTGACAAAAAAAATTTAAAAGCTCTATTTATTTTCTTAATCGACATTTAATAAATAAAAATAAAAGATATAATCTTATTATTTTATAAATAATTATAAGTTTATACATTAATAAAAATATGAAATATATAACTTTGATTATGTGTGTATATGCGTGTGTTTAAAGATAGTACGATGTGAATATGTGAGAGAGAGTATGCGTGAGTGTGTGTAGTGTGTAGCGTATAATGTGTCTGTAGTGTCTGTAAGTGTGTCTAAGTGTGTGTAGTGGGTAGTGTATAGTGTTTCTGCAGTGTGTGTAAGTGTGTCTAAGTGTGTGTAGTGTGTGTAGTGTATGTAAATGTGTGCACTGTGTGTACGTTTGTGTAGTATGTGTAAATATGTGCAGTGTGTGTAAAATATGTGCAGTGTGTGTAGTGTGTGTAAATTGCAAGTGAGCATAAAGGAAAAAAAAGAATGGATTCCAAATGACTAGGTTTTGGGAGAGACTTAAATCCTTTGAAAATAAACTAAAACTTAAAGATGGATTTGAAATCCATTGATTTGGATTTATATGCCAAACAAGGGTGTAATTGAAAGGGACAACTTTATAGAAAAGTAACACAAGTTGCATTGAAACGTATTAGAAGTATTAAATAAATGTATTAGACTTTACAAAATAAAAAATAAATGTCTTATAATTGAAAGTGACAACTCTGTAAACAAGTAATACAAGTTGCATTAAAATGTATTAGTAGTATTAAACAAAGGCATTGCACTTTCAAATATAAAAAATATCAGACTCTGTAGTGGTTGCATCTTGTTATCTAGTTTATTTCTTAGTTGTTCCTAAAATTTATTACTTTTAGGTGTTATAACACTAATATATTCCAGTTATGAGAATGAAGAAAGTAATAATGACAGATAGCAGGGGGACAATATCATACTAATAGATGCTGAAGGTAAAAATTCTAATCATTTTTTATTTGTAAAGAAAGTATTACAAATACATTCAAAAGTATTATGTTTTATGATAAAAAGTATCATCATTTTCATACATTCCCCTGTTATTTATTTTCTTCTGTTAATATAACAGATTTGACTGGATCGCTTATTGGTATGAAGGGGGATATTATTGAATAAATATACACAATGTATCGCAACTATACTCGACAGCTTGGCTTTAGTATTCGTAAAACAACTACAAGATGCAATGAAGTTGGTGTTGTGACAAAAAGTATTTTGTATATTATTGTGAGGGATCTATACGATCCAAAAACACCGTTGAGAAAAAAAGAAAAAAAATTATAATACACGAACAGGATGTAGGGCATCATTGAGGGCAAAGCTGAACAATGATGGTCTTTATGAAATTGTTGAACATAATATGTTGCACAACCATGGACTCACTAGAAAAGAATGGAGTCATTTTCATCGTTCTTAAAGAGTGATTACCCACTGAAGATAATGCTGTTGGGGAGATGATTTCTTCTGGAATGAGAGCCACTAATTTTTTCCGATACATGGCACAAGATGCATGGGGTGAAGAGTGCATTGGTCATATAATGAAGGATCACTTGAATTTTGTGAATCGTTTCAAAAAATGAATGCAATAAAGGTAGGCGATGCACAAACACAGATTGATATGATGTACCAACAAGATGCTGAATGTCAAAACTTCTTTTTTAGAGTTAAATTAGATGATATGGGGAGATTGTGTAATGTATTTTGGAGGGATTCAATGATGAAGGAGGATTACAAGATATATGGTGATATGTTGTTGTCTTTGATACAACATATCATACAAATCAGTATAATTTGATTTGTGCTCCATTTGTTGGGATCAATAATCATTGAAAGAACATAATGTTTGGTTGTGCCTTTATAGCAGATGAGAAATTCGAATCATTCGAGTGGCTTTTTAGTTTTTAAGAAATCAATGGAGGGTCAATGTCCTATATCAATCTTTACGGATCAAGATCTAGCGATTGGAAATTCAATTGAAAAGTTATATACTACAGTAAAAATTGCACTTCATTTTATACGTTATACTTTTCTTTGTTAATATTAATACCTTACATTGTGATATGTAATACTTTTCAGTGTCAAATGTAATGCATACTAAACTGTGTTCTATCTTATTGTACAAACTACAAATGTAATACTTTTCTTGTTTATATGTAATATTTTTCTTTGTTAATACTAATACCTTCAAGTGTTATAGGTAGTAATTTAAGTGTTAAAAGGAAATATCTGCTTTTTTTTATGTAGGTTTTCCCAAGAACACGACATAGGTTATGCTTATGGCCCTTCTACCAAAATGCTGTGAGCAGGTTCGGGAAGTTGTAAGGTGACAAATGCTTCAACGGCGCATTTAACAAGTATTTATCAGGGGGCACAAATGAAGTTGGATTTGAAGTTAGTTGGGAGAAGATGATTACAAAAAATGGGTTGGAGGACCATCCGTGGTTTAAGAAGTTATTTGATTTAAGGGAGAAGTTGTATACAACATTTAACAAAGACTTTTTTTCTGCTGGAATATTGTCTTTGCAACGAAGTGAAATGTTCAAATAATGCCATTGGATTTAATGCCAAAAAAACAACCAGTTTGACTGACTTATGGAATTTTCAAGGAAACAATTAAATATTGGAGGAGCAACGAAGCAAAAGATGAATTTCAGTGTTCAAGGGCGGCTCCTACATCTGTATTACCATTGACTGGAATATTAAAGCATGTTTCTGAGGTATACACGTTGAAACTTTTTAGAGATTTTGAAAATAAATTTTTGAAGTCAATTTCCACTTCTTGTATAATGTTTCATTTTGAGAGCGAAATTATGTTTTATAATATTTCGAATGATGATGGAATGAGTTCACATACTGTGACATTTTGTACTGCAACCAAATTAATAAGTTGCTCTTGCAAGAGATTTGTAGAATGTGGTTTATTGTGCCCTCATTCCTTAAGGGTCCTTCATGTGAATTTGACCACTCAAATACCAAATTGTTATATCAAAAGAAGATGGAAAAAATTGCAAAAGAGGACTTATGGGATAAATTAGACAAAGGAATTGGATGTAAGTCCAAGCGGCTACGATAATCTAGAGGAGGGTGAATAGATTATCTCCATCTTTTCGATTTTACCCTCTTTTTAGAACCGAATGCTCAAAGACAATAATAAAGGTGCGGAATGTAAACAACACACATCGATTTATAGAGGTTCAACCCACCTAGGGCCTAATCCTCTACCACCCCAGTATATCCGGGATGGATTTCAAAAAGAAAAAAGATTTTATTAATTACCAAAATTAATACAACACCAACTTACAACGACACCTTGAAGAGCACCACACTCTTCTTCAACACCACCTTTGAGATTACCACAATCTCTCTTGAAGATTACCACAATCTCCAACGGCACCTTGTGAAGATTACCACAATCTTCAACCTTGAAGAATACCAAATTCTTCAACACCTCAACAAGAAGATTACCACAATCTTCTTACACCTAACACCTAGATCACCCAAGTGTGTTCTTACCACAAGAACACTCACAAGGATATCTTGTGTTGAATGATAACCCAAAAATTCAAGATTACAACTCGATAATGAATAATACAATTGAGTGCAAGTGTAATCAAGAATAGCCTAGACCTCAAGGATGTGAAAGTGATAAGCTAGGCAAATTACAACAAGAATATTGACAATAGAAGGCCAAGTGTTTGCTTGAGTATATCTTGTTGTGTTGTGTTGTTCTCTCTTATTGTTTTGCTTCAAATCTTCCTCTATTTATAGGAGATGATTGATACTTGATAGGCTCCTCTTGGAATCTGATATCTACAAAAAAATTGCAATTAAAATCAAGATTATAGTTGTTAGAAATCAATTCCACAATTTAGGGAAAAGATGTCTGCTGCACAACGGTTAGAATTTTGCTGTCAAACCATAGGACGACCGGTCGCGCACAAATAGACGTTTGAAAATAAGAACACATTTTTACACAGGGCGACCGGTCGACGGGAGGTCCGACCGGTCACCCTAGGGTCCAACCGGTTGCCCTCTTCAAAAAATCGAAACAAAGAAGTTTGCAAATTTGAACCAACCATCAGGTACTCGGTCGCCCTATAGGTCGACCGTTCGACGTCACCGGTTGCCCTATAGGGTGACCGGTCACCCTCACCATTTTCTACAAACATTAAGTTTTCTGTTTTGCACAACTTTCAGGTACGGGTTGCCCTATACGGCGACCGGTTAACCTCAAAACAAAAGTATTGTCCAATTTTATATCGAAAATACTCCAAAAAATAGTGAAAACATTTTAGACCAATCGGGAGTATTATGACAACATTTAGGAACATAGTTTGGATGTAAAAACCCATTGATACAAAATCATTAAATGTGTTGTCCAATTTTTGTCGAAAATAAAACTTGAAGAAATACTCCGGAAAATATTAAAACCATTTTAAATCATTTAGGAGTATTTGGACAACCTTTAAAACCATTGTTTTGGTATAAAAACAAAATCATCAAAACCATGATAAAACCATTTATCAAACAATCTCCCCCTTTTTGATGATTACAAACCAAAACAATTTTAACGAGGTCGATTTTGAAAACAAAACAATTTTACCGGTTAAATGGAACTATCCGTTGTGAGCGACAACATTCCACGCAATATAATCACAAGGATGGGAGTAGAGATATTAGACATATATAGCAAAAGCTCCCCCTATCAATATGCACAACAAGAGTAATGTAAAAGCAATCATCCACAAGCTAAAAGCTTAGCTTTTACATATTGCTCTTAAGTACAAGAGCTTATAAGCTCCCCACAACAAAACATCATTAGACAAGTATATAAGTCCATAATACAACAAATGGACTAAATATAATCCACAACTTATGGCTTTTAGAAGCCATAGCTTATAGCTTCTTTCTCGAGCTTATTTTAGCTTTTATGAGCTAATAAGCTCATAAAACCTCCCCCTATCAATATGCACAACAAGAGTAATGTAAAAGCAATCATCCACAAGCTAAAAGCTTAGCTTTTACATATTGCTCTTAAGTACAAGAGCTTATAAGCTCCCCCTGTCAACAAAACATCATTAGACAAGTATATAAGTCCATAATACAATAAATGGACTAAATATAATCCACAACTTATGGCTTTTAGAAGCCATAGCTTATAACTTTTTTCTCGAGCTTATTTTAGCTTTTATGAGCTAATAAGCTTATAACCTGTTTCTCCCCCTTTGGAATCTCCAAAAGGAATGTTAGCACGATAAAAACATCATATAATCATATCAAAGTGCGCAACTAAACCGATGTATCGAGCTATTTGAACATTGAAGCTTATAGATCAAATAGGAGGGAAAAAGTCGATCATACGACTTGTAGAGGCTTATGAAAACTCATTTGATTTGCAAAAACATGATCTCTATAAATATATAAGACTTTTGAAAACGAGAGAATCATGTATGTGATGAATTTTTCATTGAAACATTTTATCGAACACTTGGCGGGTGTCAAATAATAAAGACAATGTATATAGCCCTTGTAAATGTAATCAAGCCAAGTTTTTCATCACCAAAAGCAATTTTATAAATATCATCCATCAACAATAATCATGCTCATCACAAATATATAAGAATTGCATCAAGAGATATACATATAAGCCAAGTTCTCAAGGGTTCAACCCAATTGAGATAAAGGAGTAGAATTCTTACCATTCAATCGGTAAAGACGAGCAATGAAGATGATAATCGAGCTAGATAATCCCCAAAATATGAAATTTATACAACAAAACTCATTTGAAGTGAAATTTATGTGCAATTTACGAAAGGGACGAACATAGAGTTAAAAGGGCCAAAATGCCAAAGTCTGGAAACATAATGCAATTTAAGAAAATAAATAGCTAAGGGCGACCGGTCACAGGCATGGGCGACCGGTCGAGCTAGTGGGCGACCGGTCGGCCCCTGCCCTGGCAGCCCACTGGTTCTGTTCTATTTTGAAAGTCCGAAATTTGATCCAAAAAACCGATTTCTCGCCCCTTAGTTTTAAAAACGTGCAAGATGCAAACGTAGACCTCATTCAATATACATTATGTCATAATCAAGCTCGAAATGAGGTAAAATACTCGGCGGTGAGAAATTAAAAAGTCCGCGAGTTATATTTGAGATGGAATTAACACATCTCAAGTTTTTGTTAAAACATGCAATCCCTTAAAAAAATATCGAATCTTAATATGTTTAGTTCGATTATGACGAACCATATTTTGAAAAATAAAATTTACATCGGACTTGTTATCCCGAAAAATAATAACGTTTTAAAACTTTGGATGAACAAGTCATAAGAAGAAGTGCCTTACAAGTATTTGAAAATTTCTTTTAACGACACTTTAAAGAGATTCGTTGGGATTGTTTTAAGTCGAGCATATAGACATAAGGCATATAGAATGTCGAGTCTAAGGAGTAATAAACGAATAAACATACCTTGAATTCGTTTGTCAATCAACATGTCTACCTCAACCTTTGTCAATTTTCACATTTGTGGCCATATAGGTTGAAATGGTTCTTTCTTCTTGAATGCCTCACTTCTTCTTTTGAGTGTGGAATATAATCACCTTCTTGGCATTGTTGAACTTGAATTCCAATGATCAAATTTGAGCTTCCCTCATCATGATCATCTTAGGTTCACCTTGCATTGACTTGGAAAAATATCTTGCACACATATTCATTACTAGCACCAAAAATATTATCAACATAAATTTGCACAAGTAAACAACCTTGCCCTTTTTCAAAACAAGAAGTGTAGTATCAACTTTACCTTTTGTAAAATTATTTTGCAAAAATAGCTAAGTCTATCAAACCATATACGGGGTACTTATATCAACCGTACAAGGCCTTTTTATAAAAATCATTTGGCCTAAAAATTTTAAACTCCGATAGACTTCTATTTGAATAAAACCATTTAGAAAATTGGATTTAACATCCATTTGTTAAAGCTTGAAATTTTCTCAAAACAAGAATGGGCAAGTAAAGTGCAAATAACTTTTAAATGTGCTATGAGTGCAAATATTACATCAAAATCATTACCTTCTTCTTGACAATATCATTGAGCTACTAACCTTTTCTTGTTTATCAAACTTGTTGCGAAATATCACAAATTTCTGCAAAATCTTAACAAGATATTTTGCACACGAGCATAGTAATATCGAATAATAGATACACTATTTTAAGCACCACATACTATGCATCATCAAGAGTCTAATAAATCATTCAAGTTCAAATAAGCTTAAGAAAGCTACATAAGGTCTCTTTTGAAATTAGACAATAAGAGAGCACATAGTTGAGACCTCATTTACAAGAATCATATGAACAAGAGGTTTGACATAAGTATCCAGGAATAGTGGCATTTATATGTGCAATAAAATGCATAACTTTGTAGATCAATAGTTTTATCAAAACAAAATATAATCCTTTTCAAATCTTGGATAAAACAAGCTATGTCAAATAATGCCTTTTCCAAAATCAAAACATCCTCTTAATGGCACATGTATAAGCACATAGGCATATGACAAAAATATATCGAGTCTATAAGATAAATAACAATGATGAGCGTACCTCGATAGTTAAAACATCTCTTGAAGAGAATGACGAAATATATATCCTACATATATCTTAAACAACTCTTGCACAAAGCAACATGATACAAGTGTAGGATAAAAACAATGTATGTCATAAGTATGCTTGTGCCAAGAGAATCCATAGGAGATTATAAAACACAATACATAAAGCAAATGCTCAAGAGTTTTAAAAACATCATGCAAGGTCTTGTTTAAAAAAAAAACATTTTGAAACTCACAAATATATTGAAGACCTAAATTTTTAAGAAATATGAAAACCCATTTTGCAATATAGACACAAATAAAAACATTCACAAAAAAAACAAGATGCATATTTAAATAGGGATATACGGTTTACCAATTTCGCCATTTCCATGGGTTGTGCTGTTCCCATTGTTGATGATATCTTCCCTTTTGAAAGTCATTTTGTTGATGATAACTCTTCCTATTGCTCCATTTCCAAGGATTATGTCCTCCCCATTGTTGATAATGTCTCTCTCTTGGAAAATCATCTCGTTGATGATGTCTTTGCCATTTCCAAGGATTGTGTTCTTCCCATTTTTGATTATATCCTCTTCTTGGAAATTTACTTTGTTGAAAAATGTTTTCTCCTTCTTTGATCAAATGAGATGTTCATTTGATGTCTCCTTGGCGGCATGAATTTTCTTCGATTATTAATCCACCGGGTACCTAAAATGACATTATTTTGTGGTACCCTCAAGTGCTTAGGTCCTTTGGGATTAGTCTTGAGACTTTTAGGTCTCCAACAATAATCTAGCCCGACAAGTATTTACCGTATGACCCTTCTTACCGCAATAAAAACAAGTAACATCACTAATATGCATCTCGATTCCTTTTAATATGATTTATACCATTAGGCTCATGATCAAGTTTACTCTTCAAATTATCACAATCATAAACATTCACAACATTGGGCAATTTATTGGTACTCAAGTTGGATTTTGATAAATCATTTTTCATGCAATTAATATCCTCAACAAGAGTACTATTTTGTTTTTCAAGGTTTCTAACCTTGTCAAGTGTGGTGGTGTGAGCACATGATAGTGATTCATAGGTAGTAATAAACTATCCTTTTCATTTTTCAAAACATTGAATTCAATTTTCAAATTTTTGTACTTAACAAGTAAATTTTGGAATTCATTTTGAAGATCATCAAAATCATTTTGCAAATCACTATAATCATTTTGAATAACAATATCATAGGAAGTAGATGGTTTAAGACATACCTCATTTTCTTCTTTGATGCTCATAAAACATTGTTCGACTACTTCATAGTTGGAAGTTGTAAAAGGCTTGTTCCTTAGATTTGACATTGTATCCCTTTTAGAAGTAGATGCTTTTGAGTTGCTCCTATCATTTTCATATACTTCATGAATGGCTTCTAATTTTTGCCATACTTCATGGGCCGATCGAATTCCTACAATAAGATCAAATTCCAAATTGGTAAGTGAACAATAAAAAATATTGAGAGCTTTACCATTTAAGGAGATGATTTTCTTTTCTTCATCATTGAGCTCCTTGAGAGCTTTGTAGGTGTATGATGTGTCTTTCATCGGAATAGATTCTCCATTGATGACGATGTTCCAAATATCGAACCCGCAACCTTGTAAATAGCATTCCATTCTTTCTTTCCAAAATGTAAAATTTTTGGAATCAAATCGAGGTGGCTTGGTGGTGGAGGTGCCGGAAAGGTGAGCTTCATTCGTAGCCGACGATCGTTCCTCTTCACTCGCGATGTGAAACGAGCTTGCCAAAGAGTTTGGCTCTGATACCACTTGTAAGTCCAAGCGGCTAAGATAATCTAGAGGGGGGTGAATAGATTATCTTCATCTTTTCGATTTTACCCTCTTTTTAGAACCGAATGTTCAAAGACAATAATAAAGGTGCGGAATGTAAACAACACACGTCGATTTATAGAGGTTCAACCCACCTAGGGCCTAATCCTCTACCACCACAGTATATCCGGGATGGATTTCAAAAAGAAAAAAGATTTTATTAATTACCAAAATTAATACAACACCAACTTACAACGACACCTTGAAGGGCACCACACTCTTCTTCAACACCACCTTTGAGATTACCACAATCTCTCTTGAAGATTGCCATAATCTCCAACGGCACCTTGTGAAGATTACCACAATCTTCAACCTTGAAGAATACCAAATTCTTCAACACCTCAACAAGAAGATTACCACAATCTTCTTACACCTAACACCTAGATCACCCAAGTGTGTTCTTACCACAAGAACACTCACAAGGATATCTTGTGTTGAATTATAACCCAAAAATTCAAGATTACAACTCGATAATGAATAATACAATTGAGTGCAAGTGTAATCAAGAATAGCGTAGACCTCAAGGATGTGAAAGTGATAAGCTAGGCAAATTACAACAAGAATATTGACAATAGAAGACCAAATGTTTGCTTGAGTATATCTTGTTGTGTTGTGTTGTTCTCTCTTATTGTTGTGCTTCAAATCTTCCTCTATTTATAGGAGATGATTGATACTTGATAAGCTCCTCTTGGAATCTGATATCTACAAAACAATTGCAATTAAAATAAAGATTATAGCTGTTAGAATTCAATTCCACAATTTAAGGAAAAGATGTCTGCTGCACAACGGTTAGAATTTTGCTGTCAAACCATAGGGCAACCGGTCGCGCACAAATAGACGTTTGAAAATATGAACACATTTTTACACAGGGCGACCGGTTGACGGGAGGTTCGAACGGTCACCCTAGGGTCCAACCAGTTGTCCTCTTCAAAAAATCGAAACAGAGAAGTTTGCAAATTTAAACCAACCTTCAGGTAGCGGTCGACCGGTCGACGTCACCGGTCGCCCTATAGGGTGACCGGTCACCCTCACCATTTTCTGCAAACATGAAGTTTTCTGTTTTGCACAACTTTCAGATACGGGTGTCCCTATACGGCGACCGGTTGACCTCAAAACAAAAGTATTGTCCAATTTTATATCGAAAATAAACTTCAAGAAATACTCCGAAAAATAGTGAAAACATTTTAGGCCAATCGGGAGTATTAGGACAACATTTAGGAACATAGTTTGGATGTAAAAACCCATTGATACAAAATCATTAAATGTGTTGTCCAATTTTTGTCGAAAATAAAACTTGAAGAAATACTCCGGAAAATATTAAATCCATTTTAAATCATTTAGGAGTATTTGGACAACCTTTAAAACCATTGTTTTGGTATAAAAACAAAATCATCAAAATCATGATAAAACCATTTATCAATCATTGGACAGTGTAACAAGCCTAAGGATTGCATTCCTTGGCATCATGAAATGACGAGCAAATATTATAATCTCGTATTGAAATGCTAGGAAAATGAGAAAACAGGAAGAATCCTTGAAGATGATTATAACTGGGATTCTATGGCGGTTGATGAATTGATGGCTGCTACATTAAATTTTGCAGCAGAAACTGAGATTTCTAGTTCTTCTACTAATATCCTAGATCCTACTCGTTCAGTTACAAAGGGGAGAAAACAAAGAATGAAAGAGCATTTCGAAAAAACAAGAAGAAGAAGAGCACTGACACATCAAACACGCATACATCAAAAGAGTTCGGATAGAAGACTCCTAATCCTAGACTATTTTAGGATGGTTGATTATTTCAACTTTATTCAAATTTATCTTTACATTATACTTATCTGGCACATGGGATTAATAATTTGCAATGTATCTGCTAATACTTGTCAACATATCTCCTAATACATTCTAATATGCATAATATTTCACTGTATTTGCTAACAACATTTTAACATATCTGCTGATACATTCCTATTTTGTGTGTGTAAGTTCATATCTTTTGGTAAACATGAATTATTAATTGTTATGATTATTTCAATGTTTTTACACAGACTATGATGTTTTGGATGATTAATTATTTCAACTTTATTCTGATTTGTCTTTACATTATTCTAATAGATGTCTTTACATGAATAGGCAATCTAAAGTATAAATGATATATAAATTCAACTCATAAGTAAATAAATTGTAAGCTCTTATACCGTTTTCTACTTGATCTTAGGCATATTGAATATTTTGGCTAGCAATGGCATTTTGTGTAAGTCCCAATGGGTGTGAGTAAAGTCTTCAAGGGTAGTTTAATAGACTTTACCAAATTTTTGATTCTAAATAAAATCAGAGTTTTTACAAGAAAACAGCTAAGTCTTTTGAAAGACAGCTGTGTTAATCTTCATCATAAGAGCTAACCACTCAATAAACTCTGAGAGAGTTGTTGATAGAGTAACTCAGCTGAATGAAGTTTAACCTTTAGAAAATCAATTTTCTTGATTTTTATAGCTTGAGTCTTACACCTTTTTTAAAGTTCGTTTATCAACACTTATATTTTAGATTGGTCATTATCAGTTGGATAGCAAATATTGCAAGTAAGTGAATATGCAGAAATTAAGTGCTGAATTTAAATGACACAAAACTTATAGTCGTTCGAGGATGGGGTAATTCGTCTACTCCACTATTCTCCTACTCCAGGAGGAATCCACTAATGTAACTGTAACTTTGTTACAGAAGTACAACAATCCAAGTTAGCCTTGATCACATAACCAGCTACATTTATGGGACTCAGCTCTTCGCAAGACAACTGCTTCACTACTTCAGCTCTTAAAATCTTCAGGAATTGATCACACAATCTTCCTTTAGATCTGAATATGGTTCGACCTTGAACCTTTCCATATTCCCTTCACTCCTTGGAACTACAGACCCCTTTACTTTATCAAATTGCTTTCCTCTTTTACTTTGAAGAACAACTTCTATCTTCCACGTGAATGACTTGGATAAAGTGTCTTTCGATGTATGCTTGAGGATATATGAATTTTTGCTTGAGATAGTATTTGCAGATATTGCTTGAATGCTTGTTTGCTTCGAATAATTGCTTTCTCCTGTGTTTTGTGTCTCTCTAAAATTCCTCAGTCTTTTATAGTAGGAGTTCAAATTTTGTCCGTTGAAAAGATAGACAAAATTCAAACTCTTACTTTTGTTGGTTGACTTGTCTTGTTTCTGCATCATTGATGTTGACCCAACCATTGAATTTTAGTACTTGCAGGCTCCTGAAACAATTCAGAGTTCTGTAGGCTTCTCATTGGTCCAAGATTCTTACACTCTTTCAGCAAGACTACTTTAAGGTTGCAGGTCTGTCACCCTTACCAAAACAGGTAAGTTCTTGACTTTCAACATAACAAATTTCTTCAGTTGTCTTTAAGTCATTCAACTGTTTTACCCCCTTAACTTGAGTTTTCTCCATCATTCCTTGGATGACTCTGCTATAAGTCTTCTAAGAGACTTAGCTGATGTACTTGACTGAAGCTCTTCTGATCCACTCAATTGCGACTCAACTAATTCTTCTCGGCATTTTTCAACAAGTCTTCTGTACCTTCAATTTGGTTGCTATTTGACTCAGTTAGATTTACTAACTATTATATAGTTGAATTTACATACATAATTGGGGTGCTAACTTTCTAATACAAAATTTTCTAAGCATCATCAAAATCTATATAATAAATTTACTAACATTTTGAATAAATGAAATATTGAAATTTTCCCCAAAACCTAATTTGCAAAAAAAAATTACATAACTAAAATCACAATTTGAAAAGTTTCAGGACTAATATTGCAACACCATACAGATGCATAAATAGTTTTGTGTTTCCTCATGTCTAATTTTTCAATATATTATATAAAAACATGCACACAATACTGATATCATTTTTCGCATGATATATTAGGGGTGTCAATTTCGGATCCGACAAGCAAACTCGATACGAACCTAACACGAAATTAATAGGTATTGGTCCAGACTTCATGGGTCTGGATCGAAATCGGGTCGAATTTGAATAACCCGCCAATTAAATAGACCAGGTTCAGGTCAACCTTCTATGACCCATTTAACCGGTCTAACCTGTTTATTAATTTAAAAGAAAACTAAGTAAATTAATTGTAAGAAAAAACAAAAACATGACATGTCTTTAAAATTTAAATGCTAAAACCTCCTTAATTATATATGTTGTTATTATTTTGCATGTCTTTTGTATGTTGTCCTCAAGATTTTATTAGTATGTTATGTTATTTATGCAATTATGTTATTTATTTTTGTATATTGTGAATTATGATATTTTTTATTGATTGAATAGAGTGTCGTTGTGGTTGATTTAAAAAAATTTAAATTTATTCAATTGAAATTAGTAAATGTAAATAAAAATAATTTTATTAAACAGGTTAAATATGTCGCGTCCGAGTTACCTGTGAAATAAACAAGTTTGGGTTGGGTCAAGATTCTGACACGAATAATTAAATGGATCAGGTCCGGATTGACTTACTCTAACCCGTGAACCCACAAACTCGGACCCGTGAACCCGGACCCAACCCAAATTAATAGTTCTATGATATATAATTAATGTCTGGAAACAAAAAACAAATGAAACACTGATATCCATATGATGTGGCTGCCTGTCCATAAATATAATGTGGGTAAGATCAGACACAAACATCTAGAGTGTTTTTGCTGTCAGAAATCAAATTTTAATATTAAAGCCTATACTAACATGGTTTTGTTGTTTCTATTTGCTCCAGCCGTCCTATTCCACCCCCGTCCACCCACCCACCCATCAAACACGGGCAAATAAAGTTATTTTTCTAGGTAATTAGGTTCTGAACTTCTGATGATGTGGTGTGCAAATTAGTGGTTCAATATGGTTGAAAAATACTAAATTTTGAGTAATGTTTTTATACTTTTGGCAGAGTCTTTCAGACTAAGTGGGGAAAAAGTAAAAGTAAAATTATTAAAACTTCATACATGAATTTTTTTGTTGAAAATTTGACCGTAAAATCTGTATGCTAAATAACTACAAGGCACGATAGTTCACTGTCTTTTAAGAGATGTTTCTCACATACAAAAGTCACACCGGGTTTGTAGAAAATCTTTCGTTGTATACAATGGAATTTGTTTGATTCAAAATGTGACTGTTTTTTATCAAACCAAAAGTACACTCTTATGCCATATAATCGATGATGCTTAATTTCGAAAATAAATGTAAAATGTGCAACACGAACCCGATAAATATTGCCATTTTCATGACTCTTCTGAAGAGACATAACTGTTCGAATCAACATGACTCTTTGACAGAAAGTCATAACTCTTTGAATCAATATAACTTTTCGACAAAAAATCATGTTTATCAACAAAATTCCTCTTATAAACGGTGCTAGGAACCTGATCGTGTAGGTTGATATTCGTTTCGAAGCGGCAAACTTATATCGAGGTCGGCAAAATATTTACAACTTAAGTAAATTATGAAAATATCTCTCCTTTTTATCTTTAAATCTAAAAAATATTTATCTATCCTGAAAATAAATCAATCAACTTTTTATTCAATAAACTCAGTCATTAAGTCTAATCCTAACAATGATAATTTTTATTTTTAGGGCTTGTTTGGCAACTAGCTAGGATTGCATGGGAAAACTTATCAATAGTTTGGGAATCATGATTCCAGCCCAATATATATTACTTTTAGGCCCTACTTCTAATCACACATGTTTGGGGATTATATATCGAAACCCCACCCTAGTATTAGATAATTAGGAGATTTATTGGTATTGGTGCCAAAGGTATGAAAGGAGTTAATAGGTAAAGATGTGAGTGATATCAATCCCCAAAATAATGAATGTATTATTATGATCATCCCTAAACTTTTAGTTTCATATCACATTAGTCCCTCAATGATTTTCTGAAGATTGTTTGACACGAAAACAATCATGTGAATGTTGCAACCCTCTTTTATTAAGGCCAGTCTCTTGTCAGGCCATCTAACGGATCATATTCACTGGACGGGTCTAAATACTCGACCATATCCCTAGCCCATAACCCGGTACCTGCAAATGATTAAAAAAACGAAAAACAAAATCAGATAACATTGTGATTTGAGCGCTAATTACTACCTCCGCCGCAACTTCTACAACCACCAACCTCCGCTGCGCACCTACGGTAGGTTTTTCTCTTCGAACTCCCTCTCTCTCCCTACTAGTTTCCATTTAGCCATCTATGCAAAGTCGCACCACCACCTCCGTCGCATCACCGCCACCATCGATCTGTGTAATTGTGTCAAGCCTAGTAAGTATTTATTTTTGTATATATTCCAACTAATTAACAGGTAAATCCACATTGAACAAAGTCGACAGAAGGTGTAACAATGGAGACAAGAGACAACTTGAACAATGACAGAAGTAATGAAGTGAAGGTTATGTATTTTTCATTGTGTTCATTATTAAAAAGTAACATAAGTTGCATTAAAATGTATTAGAAGTATTAAATAAGGGTCCATTTGGATGGAGGGATTTGAAATTCCACGGGATTTCAAATGAATGGATTTCAAACTCCTTGGATTTGAAATCCACTTCTTATTGGATGATGTGGATTTATGTAGGGATTTCAGATCCATCGTAAATTTTGACAAAAAAAATTTAAAAGCTCTATTTATTTTCTTAATCGACATTTAATAAATAAAAATAAAAGATATAATCTTATTATTTTATAAATAATTATAAGTTTATACATTAATAAAAATATGAAATATATAACTTTGATTATGTGTGTATATGCGTGTGTTTAAAGATAGTACGATGTGAATATGTGAGAGAGAGTATGCGTGAGTGTGTGTAGTGTGTAGCGTATAGTGTGTCTGTAGTGTGTGTAAGTGTGTCTAAGTGTGTCTAAGTGTGTGTAGTGGGTAGTGTATAGTGTTTCTGCAGTGTGTGTAAGTGTGTCTAAGTGTGTGTAGTGTATGTAAATGTGTGCACTGTGTGTACGTTTGTGTAGTATGTGTAAATATGTGCAGTGTGTGTAAAATATGTGTAGTGTGTAGTGTGTGTAAATTGCAAGTGAGCATAAAGGAAAAAAAAAGAATGGATTCCAAATGACTAGGTTTTGGGAGAGACTTAAATCCTTTGAAAATAAACTAAAACTTAAAGATGGATTTAAAATCTATTGATTTGGATTTATATGCCAAACAAGGGTGTGAATTTAGCTAAGGATTTCAAATCCCTCATCCCAAATCCCCTCCCAAATTCCCCCATCCAAATGCACCTTAAAGGTATTAGACCTTACAAAATAAAAAGTATTTGTTTTATAATTAAAAGGGACAACTTTATAGAAAAGTAACACAAGTAGCATTGAAACGTATTAGAAGTATTAAATAAATGTATTAGACTTTACAAAATAAAAAATAAATGTTTTATAATTGAAAGTGACAACTCTATAAACAAGTAATACAAGTTGCATTGAAATGTATTAGTAGTATTAAACAAAGGCATTACACTTTCAAATATAAAAAGTATCAGACTCTGTTGCGGTTGCATCTTGTTATCTAGTTTATTTCTTAGTTGTTCCTAAAATGTATTACTTTTAGGTGTTATAACACTAATATATTCCAGTGATGAGAATGAAGAAAGTAATAATGACAGATAGCAGGGGGACAATATCATACTAATAGATGCTGAAGGTAAACATTCTAATCATTTTTTATTTGTAAAGAAAGTATTACAAATACATTCAAAAGTATTATGTTTTATGATAAAAAGTATCATCATTTTCATACATTCCCCTGTTATTTATTTTCTTCTGTTAATATAACAGATTTGACTGGATCGCTTATTGGTATGAAGGGGGATATTATTGAATAAATATACACAATGTATCACAACTATACTCGACAGCTTGGCTTTAGTATTCGTAAAACAACTACAAGATGCAATGAAGTTGGTGTTGTGACAAAAAAGTATTTTGTATATTATTGTGAGGGATCTATACGATCCAAAAACACCGTTGAGAAAAAAAGAAAAAAAATTATAATACACGAACAGGATGTAGGGCATCATTGAGGGCAAAGCTGAACAATGATGGTCTTTATGAAATTGTTGAGCATAATATGTTGCACAACCATGAACTCACTAGAAAAGAATGGAGTCATTTTCATCGTTCTTAAAGAGTGATTACCCACTGAAGATAATGCTGTTGGGGAGATGATTTTTCTGGAATGAGAGCCACGAATTTTTCTAATACATGGCACAAGATGCATGGGGTGAAGAGTGCATTGGTCATATAATGAAGGATCACTTGAATTTTGTGAATCGTTTCAAAAAATGAATGCAATAAAGGTAGGCGATGCACAAACACAGATTGATATGCTGTACCAACAAGATGCTGAATGTCAAGACTTCTTTTTTAGAGTTAAATTAGATGATATGGGGAGATTGTGTAATGTATTTTGGAGGGATTCAATGATGAAGGAGGCTTACAAGATATATGGTGATATGTTGTTGACTTTGATACAACATATCATACAAATCAGTATAATTTGATTTGTGCTCCATTTGTTGGGATCAATAATCATTGAAAGAACATAATGTTTGGTTGTGCCTTTATAGCAGATGAGAAAATCGAATCATTCGAGTTGCTTTTTGAAGTTTTTAAGAAATCAATGGAGGGTCAATGTCCTATATCAATCTTTACGGATCAAGATCTAGCAATTGGAAATTCAATTGAAAATTTATATACTACTGTAAAAATTGCACTTCATTTTATACGTAATACTTTTCTTTGTTAATATTAATACCTTACATTGTGATATGCAATACTTTTCAGTGTCAAATGTAATGCATACTAAACTGTGTTCTATCTTATTGTACAAACTACAAATTTAATACTTTTCTTGTTTATATGTAATATTTTTCTTTGTTAATACTAATATCTTCAAGTGTTATAGGTAGTAATTTAAGTGTTAAAAGGAAATATCTGTTTTTTTATGTAGGTTTTCCCAAGAACACGACATAGGTTATGCTTATGGCCCTTCTACCAAAATGCTGTGAGCAGGTTCGGGAAGTTGTAAGGTGACAAATGCTTCAACGGCGCATTTAACAAGTATTTATCAGGGGGCACAAATGAAGTTGGATTTGAAGTTAGTTGGGTGAAGATGATTATAAAAAATGGGTTGGAGGACCATCCGTGATTTAAGAAGTTATTTGATTTAAGGGAGAAGTTGTATACAACATTTAACAAAGACTTTTTTTCTGCTGGAATATTGTCTTTGCAACGAAGTGAAAAGTTCAAAGAATGCCATTGGATTTAATGCAAAAAAAACAACCCGTTTGACTGACTTTTATGGAATTTTCAAGGAAACAATTAAATATTGGAGGAGCAACGAAGCAAAACATGAATTTCAGTGTTCAAGGGCGGCTCCTACATCTGTATTACCATTGACTGGAATATTAAAGCATGCTTCTGAGGTATACACATTGAAACTTTTTAGAGATTTTGAAAATAAATTTTTGAAGTCAATTTCCACTTCTTGTATAATGTTTCATTTTGAGAGCGAAATTATGTTTTATAATATTTCGAATGATGATGGAATGAGTTCACATACTGTGACATTTTGTACTGCAACCAAATTAATAAGTTGCTCTTGCAAGAGATTTGTAGAATGTGGTTTATTGTGACCTCATTCCTTAAGGGCCCTTCATGTGAATTTGGCCACTCAAATACCAAATTTTTATATCAAAAGAAGATGGAAAAATTGCAAAAAAGGACTTATGGGATAAATTAGACAAAGGAATTGGATGTAAGTCCAAGCGGCTACGATAATCTACAGGGGGGGTGAATAGATTATCTCCATCTTTTTGATTTTACCCTCTTTTTAGAACCGAATGCTCAAAGATAATAATAAACGTGTGGAATGTAAACAACACACGTCGATTTATAGAGGTTCAACCCACCTAGGGCCTAATCCTCTACCACCCCAGTATATCCGGGATGGATTTCAAAAAGAAAAAAGATTTTATTAATTACCAAAATTAATACAACACCAACTTACAACGACACCTTGAAGAGCACCACACTCTTCTTCAACACCACCTTTGAGATTACCACAATCTCTCTTGAAGATTACCACAATCTTCAACCTTGAAGAATACCAAATTCTTCAACAACTCAACAAGAAGATTACCACAATTTTCTTACACCTAACACCTAGATCACCCAAGTGTGTTCTTACCACAAGAACACTCACAAGGATATCTTGTGTTGAATGATAACCCAAAAATTCAAGATTACAACTTGATAATGAATAATACAATTGAGTGCAAGTGTAATCAAGAATAGCCTAGACCTCAAGGATGTGAAAGTGATAAGCTAGGCAAATTACAACAAGAATATTGACAATAGGAGACCAAATGTTTGCTTGAGTATATCTTGTTGTGTTGTGTTGTTCTCTCTTATTGTTGTGCTTCAAATCTTCCTCTATTTATAGGAGATGATTGATACTTGATAGGCTCCTCTTGGAATCTGATATCTACAAAACAATTGCAATTAAAATCAAGATTATAGCTGTTAGAAATCAATTCCACAATTTAGGGAAAAGATGTTTGTTGCACAACGGTTAGAGTTTTGCTGTCAAACCATAGGGCGACCGGTCGCGCACAAATAGACGTTTGAAAATAAGAACACATTTTTACACAGGGCGACCGGTCGACGGGAGGTGCGACCGGTCACCCTAGGGTCCAACCGGTCGCCCTCTTCAAAAAATCAAAATAGAGAAGTTTGCAAATTTGAACCAACCTTCGTACCGGTCGCCCTATAGGTCGACCGGTCGACGTCACCGGTCGCCCTATAGGGTGACCGGTCACCCTCACCATTTTCTGCAAACATGAAGTTTTCTGTTTTGCACAACTTTCAGGTGCGGGTTGCCCTATACGGCGACCGGTTGACCCCAAAACAAAAGTATTGTCCAATTTTATATCGAAAATAAACTTCAAGAAATACTCCAAAAATAGTGAAAACATTTTAGACCAATTGGGAGTATTAGGACAACATTTAGGAACATAGTTTGGATGTAAAAACCCATTGATACAAAATCATTAAATGTGTTGTCCAATTTTTGTCGAAAATAAAACTTGAAGAAATATTCCGGAAAATATTAAAACCATTTTAAATCATTTAGGTGTATTTGGACAACCTTTAAAACCATTGTTTTGGTATAAAAACAAAATCATCAAAATCATGATAAAACCATTTATCAAACAATCTCCCCCTTTTTAATGATTACAAACCAAAACAATTTTAACGAGGTTGATTTTGAAAACAAAACAATTTTACCGGTTAAAAGGAACTATCCGTTGTGAGCGACAACATTCCACGCAATATAATCACAAGGATGGGAGTAGAGATATTAAACATATATAGCCAAAGCCCCCTATCAATATGCACAACAAGAGTAAAGTAAAAGCAATCATCCACAAGCTAAAAGCTTAGCTTTTACATATTGCTCTTAAGTACAAGAGCTTATAAGCTCCCCTTGTCAACAAAACATCATTAGACAAGTATATAAGTCCATAATACAACAAATGGACTAAATATAATCCACAACTTATGGCTTTTAGAAGCCATAGCTTATAGCTTCTTTCTCGAGCTTATTTTAGCTTTTGTGAGCTAATAAGCTCATAAAAGCTCCCCCTATCAATATGCACAACAAGAGTAATGTAAAAGCAATCATCCACAAGCTAAAAGCTTAGCTTTTACATATTGCTCTTAAGTACAAGAGCTTATAAGCTCCCACTGTCAACAAAACATCATTAGACAAGTATATAAGTCCATAATACAACAAATGGACTAAATATAATCCACAACTTATGGCTTTTAGAAGCCATAGCTTATAGCTTCTTTCTCGAGCTTATTTTAGCTTTTATGAGCTAATAAGCTTATAACCTGTTTCTCCCCCTTTAGAATCTTCAAAAAGAATGTTAGCACGATAAAAACATCATATAATCATATCAAAGTGCGCAACTAAACCGATGTATCGAGCTATTTGAACATTGAAGCTTATAGATCAAATAGGAGGGAAAAAGTCGATCATACGACTTGTAGAGGCTTATGAAAACTCATTTGATTTGCAAAAACATGATCTCTATAAATATAATAAGACTTTTGAAAACGAGAGAATCATGTATGTGATGAATTTTTCATTGAAACATTTTATCAAACACTTGGCGGGCGTCAAATAATAAAGACAATGTATATAGCCCTTGTAAATGTAATCAAGCCAAGTTTTTCATCACCAAAAGCAATTCTATAAATATCATCCATCAACAATAATCATGCTCATCACAAATATATAAGAATTGCATCAAGAGATATACATATAAGCCAAGTTCTCAAGGGTTCAACCCAATTGAGATAAAGGAGTAGAATTCTTACCATTCAATCGGTAAAGATGAGCAATGAAGATGATAATCGAGCTAGATAATCCCCAAAATATGAAATTTATACAACAAAACTCATTTGAAGTGAAATTTATGTGCAAATTACGAAAGGGACGAATATAGAGTTAAAAGGGCCAAAGTGCCAAAGTCTGGAAACAGAATGCAATTTAAGCCAATAAATAGCTAAGGGCGACCGGTGACAGGCATGGGCGACCGGTCGAGCTAGTGGGCGACCGGTCGGCCCCTGCCCTGGCAGCCCACTGGTTCTGTTCTGTTTTGAAAGTCCGAAATTTGATCCAAAAAACCGATTTCTCGCCCCTTAGTTTTAAAAACGTGCAAGATGCAAACGTAGACCTCATTCAATATACATTATGTCATAATCAAGCTCGAAATAAGGTAAAATACTCGGCGGTGAGCGATTAAAAAGTCCGCGAGTTATCCTTGAGATGGAATTAAACACATCTCAAGTTTTTGTTAAAACATGCAATCCCTTAAAAAATATCGAATCTTAATATGTTTAGTTCGATTATGACGAACCATATTTTGAAAAATAAAATTTACATCGGACTTGTTATCCCGAAAAATAATAACGTTTTAAAACTTTGGATGAACAAGTCATAAGAAGAAGTGCCTTACAAGTATTTGAAAATTTCTTTTAACGACACTTTAAAGAGATTCGTTGGGATTGTTTTAAGTCGAGCATATAGACATAAGGCATATAGAATGTCGAGTCTAAGGAGTAATAAACGAATAAACATACCTTGAATTCGTTTGTCAATCAACATGTCTACCTCAACCTTTGTCAATTTTCACATTTGTGGCCATATAGGTTGAAATGGTTCTTTCTTCTTGAATGCCTCACTTCTTCTTTTGAGTGTGGAATATAATCACCTTCTTGGCATTGTTGAACTTGAATTCCAATGATCAAATTTGAGCTTCCCTCATCATGATCATCTTAGGTTCACCTTGCATTGACTTGGAAATATATCTTGCACAAATATTCATTAGTAGCACCAAAAATATTATCAACATAAATTTGCACAAGTAAACAACCTTGCCCTTTTTCAAAACAAGAAGTGTAGTATCAACTTTACCTTTTGTAAAATTATTTTGCAAAAATAGCTAAGTCTATCAAACCATATACGGGGTACTTGTATCAACCGTACAAGGCCTTTTTATAAAAATCATTTGGCCTAAAAATTTTAAACTCCGATAGACTTGTATTTGAATAAAACCATTTAGAAAATTTGATTTAACATCCATTTGGTAAAGCTTGAAATTTTCTCAAAACAAGAATGGACAAGTAAAATGCAAATAACTTCTAAATGTGCTATGAGTGCAAATATTACATCAAAATCATTACCTTCTTCTTGACAATATCATTGAGCTACTAACCTTGTCTTGTTCATCAAACTTGTTCCGAAATATCACAAACCTTGTCTAATAAATCATTCAAGTTCAAATAAGCTTAAGAAAGCTACATAAGGTCTCTTTTGAAATTAGACAATAAGAGAGCACATAGTTGAGACCTCATTTACAAGAATCATATGAACAAGAGGTTTGACATAAGTATCCAGGAATAGTGGCATTTATATGTGCAATAAAATGCATAACTTTGTAGATCAATAGTTTTATCAAAACAAAATATAATCCTTTTCAAATCTTGGATAAAACAAGCTATGTCAAATAATGCCTTTTCCAAAATCAAAACATCCTCTTAATGGCACATGTATAAGCACATAGGCATATGACAAAAATATATCGAGTCTATAAGATAAATAACAATGATGAGCGTACCTCGATAGTTAAAACATCTCTTGAAGAGAATGACGAAATATATATCCTACATATATCTTAAACAACTCTTGCACAAAGCAACATGATACAAGTGTAGGATAAAAACAATGTATGTCATAAGTATGCTTGTGCCAAGAGAATCCATAGGAGATTATAAAACACAATAGATAAAGCAAATGCTCAAGAGTTTTAAAAACATCATGCAAGGTCTTCTTTAAAAAACAATATTTTGAAACTCACAAATATATTGAAGACCTAAATTTTTAAGAAATATGAAAACCCATTTTGCAATATAGACACAAATAAAAACATGCACAAAGAAAACAAGATGCATATTTAAATAGGGAGATACGGTTTACCAATTTCGCCATTTCCATGGGTTGTGTCGTTACCATTGTTGATGGTATCTTCCCTTTGAAAGTCATTTTGTTGATGATAACTCTTCCTATTGCTCCATTTCCAAGGATTATGTCCTCCCCATTGTTGATAATGTCTATCTCTTGGAAAATCATCTTGTTGATGATGTCTTTGCCATTTCCAAGGATTGTGTTCTTCCCATTTTTGATTATATCCTCTTCTTGGAAATTTACATTGTTGAAAATGTTTTCTCCTTCTTTGATCAAATGAGATGTTCATTTGATGTCTCCTTGGCGGCATGAATTGTCTTCGATTATTAATCCACCGGGTACCTAAAATGACATTGTTTTGTGGTACCCTCAAGTGCTTGGGACCTTTGGGATTAGTCTTGAGACTTTTAGGTCTCCAACAATAATTAGAGCTATTTCTAGCCCGACAAGTATTTACCGTATGACCCTTCTTACCGCAATAAAAGCAAGTAACATCACTAATATGCATAGGAACTCGATTCCTTTTCATATGATTTATACCATTAGGCTCATGATCAAGTTTACTCTTCAAATTATCACAATCATAAACATTCACAACATTGGGCAATTTATTGGTACTCAAGTTGGATTTTGATAAATCATTTTTCATGCAATTAATATCCTCAACAAGAGTACTATTTTGTTTTTCAAAGTTTCTAACCTTGTCAAGTGTGGTGGTGTGAGCACATGATAGTGATTCATATGAAGTAAATAAACTATCCTTTTCATTTTTCAAAACATTGAATTCCTTTTTCAAATTTTTGTACTTAACAAGTAAATTTTGGAATTAATTTTGAAGATCATCAAAATCATTTTGCAAATCACTATAATCATTTTGAATAACGATATCATATGAAGTAGATGGTTTAAGACATACCTCATTTTCTTCTTTGATGCCCATAAAACATTGTTCGACTACTTCATAGTTGGAAGTTGTAAAAGGCTTGTTCCTTAGATTTGAACTTGTATCCCTTTGAGAAGTAGATGCTTTTGAGTTGCTCCTATCATTTTCATATACTTCATGAATGGCTTCTAATTTTTGCCATACTTCATCGGCTGATCGAATTCCTACAATAAGATCAAATTCCAAATTGGTAAGTGAACAATAAAAAATATTGAGAGCTTTACCAATTAAGGAGATGATTTTCTTTTCTTCATCATTGAGCTCCTTGAGAGCTTGGTAGGTGTATGATGTGTCTTTCATCGGAATAGATTCTCCATTGATGACGATGTTCCAAATATCGAACCCGCAACCTTGTAAATAGCATTCCATTCTTTCTTTCCAAAATGTAAAATTTTTGGAATCAAATCGAGGTGGCTTGGTGGTGGAGGTGCCGGAAAGGTGAGCTTCATTCGTAGCCGACGATCGTTCCTCTTCACTCGCGATGTGAAACGAGCTTGCCAAAGAGTTTGGCTCTGATACCACTTGTAAGTCCAAGCGGCTACGATAATCTAGAGGGGGGTGAATAGATTATCTCCATCTTTTCGATGTTACCCTCTTTTTAGAACCGAATGCTCAAAGACAATAATAAAGGTGTGGAATGTAAACAACACATGTCGATTTATAGAGGTTCAACCCACCTAGGGCCTAATCCTCTACCACCCCAGTATATCCGGGATGGATTTCAAAAAGAAAAAAGATTTTATTAATTACCAAAATTAATACAACACCAACTTACAACGACACCTTGAAGAGCACCACACCCTTCTTCAACACCACCTTTGAGATTACCACAATCTCTCTTGAAGATTACCACAACCTCCAACGGCACCTTGTGAAGATTACCACAATCTTCAACCTTGAAGAATACCAAATTCTTCAACACCTCAACAAGAAGATTACCACAATCTTCTTACACCTAACACCTAGATCACCCAAGTGTGTTCTTACCACAAGAACACTCACAAGGATATCTTATGTTGAATGATAACCCAAAAATTCAAGATTACAACTCGATAATAAATAATACAATTGAGTGCAAGTGTAATCAAGATTAGCCTAGACCTCAAGGATGTGAAAGTGATAAGCTAGGCAAATTACAACAAGAATATTAACAATAGAAGACCAAGTGTTTGCTTGAGTATATCTTGTTGTGTTGTGTTGTTCTCTCTTATTGTTGTGCTTCAAATCTTCCTCTATTTATAGGAGATGATTGATACTTGATAGGCTCCTCTTGGAATCTGATATCTACAAAAAAATTGCAATTAAAATAAAGATTATAGCTGTTAGAAATCAATTCCACAATTTAAGGAAAAGATGTCTCGCGACAACGGTTAAAATTTTGTCATTAAACCATACGGGACGACCGGTCGCGCACAAATAGACGTTTGAAAATAAGAACACATTTTTACAAAGAGCGACTGGTCGACGGGAGGTCCGACCGGTCACCCTAGGGTCCAACCGGTTGCCCTATTCAAAAAATCGAAACAGAGAAGTTTGCAAATTTGAACCAACCTTCAGGTACCGGTTGCCCTATAGGTCGACCGGTCGACGTCACCGGTCGCCCTATAGGGTGACCGGTCACCCTCACCATTTTCTGCAAACATGAAGTTTTCTGTTTTGCACAACTTTCAGATACGGGTGTCCCTATACGGCGACCGGTTGACCTCAAAACAAAAGTATTGTCCAATTTTATATCGAAAATAAACTTCAAGAAATACTCCGAAAAATAGTGAAAACATTTTAGGCCAATCGGGAGTATTAGGACAACATTTAGGAACATAGTTTGGATGTAAAAACCCATTGATACAAAATCATTAAATGTGTTGTCCAATTTTTGTCGAAAATAAAACTTGAAGAAATACTCCGGAAAATATTAAATCCATTTTAAATCATTTAGGAGTATTTGGACAACCTTTAAAACCATTGTTTTGGTATAAAAACAAAATCATCAAAATCATGATAAAACCATTTATCAATCATTGGACAGTGTAACAAGCCTAAGGATTGCATTCCTTGGCATCATGAAATGACGAGCAAATATTATAATCTCGTATTGAAATGCTAGGAAAATGAGAAAACAGGAAGAATCCTTGAAGATGATTATAACTGGGATTCTATGGCGGTTGATGAATTGATGGCTGCTACATTAAATTTTGCAAAGTGACCGAGATTTCTAGTTCTTCTACTAATATCTTAGATCCTACTCGTTCGATTACAAAGGGGAGAAAACAAAGAATGAAAGAGCATTTCGAAAAAACAAGAAGAAGAAGAAGAAGAGCACGACACATCAAACACGCATACATCAAAAGAGTTCGGATAGAAGACTCCTAATCCTGACTATTTTAGGATGGTTGATTATTTCAACTTTATTCAAATTTATCTTTACATTATACTTATCCGGCACATGGGATTAATAATTTGCAATGTATCTCGCTAATACTTGTCAACATATCTCCTAATACATTTTAATATGCATAATATTTCATCGTATTTGCTAACAACATTTTAACATATCTCACGATACATTCCTATTTTGTGTGTGTAAGTTCATATCTTTTTTGGTAAACATGAATTATTAATTGTTATGATTATTTCAATGTTTTTACACAGTACTATGATGTTTTGGATGATTAATTATTTCAACTTTATTCTGATTTGTCTTTACATTATACTTTTTTGACACAGGGGATTAATACTTTGCAACGTATCTGCTAATACATTTTATCGTATTTCTTAATACTCTTCAACGTATCTGCTGATACATCTTATTTGTGTGTGTGAGTTCATATCTTATGGTAAACATTAATTGCTAATTGTTCAAGGACACATACCTGAACCTAAATTCTTGCAACTGCTTGTAAAAAGCGATGACCAAGTGGTCTGCATAATAAATTACGAATACATCATTATCTGTGTAAAAACATTACTTTTTTGTGCTAATACTTTTTGTTTAACATCTAATACTTTTCTGTTCAACACCTAATACCTTTCTATTCAAAACTTTCGGTGCTAATACTTTTATTCTATAAGTTAGATGCATTCACATGAATAACTAACAAAATCACTAATACATTTATTCTGTAAGTTAGATGCATTCACATGAAAAGTTAACAAAAGCACTAATATATTTGTGCACAAATACAACATTTACTTGTACTACTAATACTTTCAAGATTCAATACTAATACGTTTACTTGTACTACTAATACTTCATCTAAAGCTAACAAAAGCAGTACATTAATACTTTCAAGATTCAATAATAATACATTTATATGTAACTGTTAATACTTGCCTACAATTTAATATGAATTGTTTTATCATAAACAACTTACAAAAGTCCAATCATATGATCCCCACCACACCATATGCTAAACCTGTACATCATAAACACTTTAAATTAATAAAAACAGATCATTATAAAAACATAAAATTGATTTAAGGTTTAATAAAATCTTACATGAAAATCATTCCTAAATCTACTTCATGACCTTTACAAAATCAAGAATATCCTTCTCAAATTGCATTGGTTTCTCTTAATGGTTCAAAAAAATTCGAACAATATGATGCTCTTCAAGTACGCCTTACATTGCGCTACGTAAAATAAAAAACAGATGAAGATGTATTAACATAAGTAATATTTGTTTTGGCAATATTCATAATTGTTTCAAATGACTCGGGTGACGGCATTTCCCCATAAAATTTTCCATGTAGTGCATTAAGAAAACACTACAAATTCACATTGTTTGCATTACAAGCCTAAGGATTTATAATCTCGTATTGAAATGCTAGGAAAATGAGAAAACAGGAAGAATCCTTTAAGATGATTATAACTGGGATTCTATGGCGGTTGATGAATTGGTGGCTGCTACATTAAATTTTGCAACAGAAACTGAGATTTCTAGTTCTTCTACTAATATCTTAGATCCTACTGTTCGATTACAAAAGGGAGAAAACAAAGAATGAAAGAGCATTTCAAAAAACAAGAAGAAGAAGAAAATCGACACATCAAACACGCATACATCAAAGGAGTTCCGATCTCCTAATCCTGACTATTTTAGGATGGTTGATTATTTCAACTTTATTCAGATTTATCTTTACATTATACTTATCTGGCACATGGGATTAATACTTTGCAATGTATCTGCTAATACTTGTCAACATATCTCCTAATACATTTTAATATGCATAATATTTCACTGTATTTGCTAACAACATTTTAACATATCTGCTGATACATTCCTATTTTGTGTGTGTAAGTTCATATCTTTTGGTAAACATGAATTATTAATTGTTATGATTATTTCAATGTTTTTACCGTAGACTGATGTTTTGGATGATTAATTATTTCAACTTTATTCTGATTTGTCTTTACATTGTACTTTTTTGACACAGGGGGATTAATACTTTGCAACGATTCAAATACATTTTATCGTATTTCTAATACTCTTCAACGATTCTATTTGATACATCTTATTTGTGTGTGTGAGTTCATATCTTATGGTAAACATTAATTGCTAATTGTTCAAGGACACATACCTGAACCTAAATTCTTGCAACTGCTTGTAAAAAGCGATGACCAAGTGGTCTGCATAATAAATTACGAATACATCATTATCTGTGTAAAAACATTACTTTTTTGTGCTAATACTTTTTGTTTAACATCTAATACTTTTTGGTTCAACACCTAATACCTTTCTATTCAAAACTTTCTGCTAATACTTTTATTCTATAAGTTAGATGCATTCACATGAATAACTAACAAAATCACTAATACATTTATTCTGTAAGTTAGATGCATTCACATGAAAAGTTAACAAAAGCACTAATATATTTGTGCACAAATACAACATTTACTTGTACTACTAATACTTTCAAGATTCAATACTAATACGTTTACTTGTACTACTAATACTTCATCTAAAGCTAACAAAAGCGGTACATTAATACTTTCAAGATTCAATAATAATACATTTATATGTAACTGTTAATACTTGCCTACAATTTAATATGAATTGTTTTATCATAAACAACTTACAAAAGTCCAATCATATGATCCCCACCACACCATATGCTAAACCTGTACATCATAAACACTTTAAATTAATAAAAACAGATCATTATAAAAACATAAAATTGATTTAAGGTTTAATAAAATCTTACATGAAAATCATTCCTAAATCTACTTCATGACCTTTACAAAATCAAGAATATCCTTCTCAAATTGCATTGGTTTCTCGTTTAACTGGTTCAAAAAAATTCTGGAACAATATGATGCTCTTCAAGTACGCCTTACATTGCGCTACAGAAAATAAAACAGATGAAGATGGATTAACATAAGTAATATTTGTTTTGGCAATATTCATAATTGTTTCAAATCTGGACTGACATAGACTTCCCCCATAAAAATTTTCCATGTAGTGCATTAAGAAAACACTACAGTCCACATTGTTTGCATTACAAGCCTAAGGATTGCATTCCTTGGCGTCATGAAATGACGAGCAAATATTATAATCTCGTATTGAAATGCTAGGAAAATGAGAAAACAGGAAGAATCCTTTAAGATGATTATAACTGGGATTCTATGGCGGTTGATGAATTGGTGGCTGCTACATTAAATTTTGCAGCAGAAACTGAGATTTCTAGTTCTTCTACTAATATCTTAGATCCTACTCGTTCAGTTACAAAGGGGAGAAAACAAAGAATGAAAGAGCATTTCGAAAAAACAAGAAGAAGAAGAGCACTGACACATCAAACACGCATACATCAAAGGAGTTCCGATAGAAGACTCCTAATCCTAGACTATTTTAGGATGGTTGATTATTTCAACTTTATTCAGATTTATCTTTACATTATACTTATCTGGCACATGGGATTAATACTTTGCAATGTATCTGCTAATACTTGTCAACATATCTCCTAATACATTTTAATATGCATAATATTTCACTGTATTTGCTAACAACATTTTAACATATCTGCTGATACATTCCTATTTTGTGTGTGTAAGTTCATATCTTTTGGTAAACATGAATTATTAATTGTTATGATTATTTCAATGTTTTTACACAGACTATGATGTTTTGGATGATTAATTATTTCAACTTTATTCTGATTTGTCTTTACATTATACTTTTTTGACACAGGGGATTAATACTTTGCAACGTATCTGCTAATACATTTTATCGTATTTCCTAATACTCTTCAACGTATCTGCTGATACATCTTATTTGTGTGTGTGAGTTCATATCTTATGGTAAACATTAATTGCTAATTGTTCAAGGACACATACCTGAACCTAAATTCTTGCAACTGCTTGTAAAAAGCGATGACCAAGTGGTCTGCATAATAAATTACGAATACATCATTATCTCAAAAAACATTACTTTTTTGTGCTAATATTTTTGTTTAACATCTAATACTTTTCGGTTCAACACCTAATACCTTTCTATTCAAAACTTTCGGTCTAATACTTTTATTCTATAAGTTAGATGCATTCACATGAATAACTAACAAAATCACTAATACATTTATTCTCAGTAAGTTAGATGCATTCACATGAAAAGTTAACAAAAGCACTAATATATTTGTGCACAAATACAACATTTACTTGTACTACTAATACTTTCAAGATTCAATACTAATACGTTTACTTGTACTACTAATACTTCATCTAAAGCTAACAAAAGCGATTAATACTTTCAAGATTCAATAATAATACATTTATATGTAATCAATACTTGCCTACAATTTAATATGAATTGTTTTATCATAAACAACTTACTAAAGTCCAATCAATCATAAACACTTTAAATTAATAAAAACAGATCATTATAAAAACATAAAATTGATTTAAGGTTTAATAAAATCTTACATGAAAATCATTCCTAAATCTACTTCATGACCTTTACAAAATCAAGAATATCCTTCTCAAATTGCATTGGTTTCTCGTTTAACCGGTTCAAAAAAATTCAATATGATGCTCTTCAAGTTTTACATTGCGCTACGAGAAAATAAAACAGATGAAGATGGATTAACATAAGTAATATTTGTTTTGGCAATATTCATAATTGTTTCAAATGACGGGTTTCCCCCATAAAATTTTCCATGTAGTGGCACTACGTTTGTTTGCATTACAAGCCTAAGGATTGCATTCCTCATGCGTCATGAAATGACGAGCAAATATTATAATCTCGTATTGAAATGCTTTGAGAAAAGGAAGAATCCTTTAAGATGATTATAATCGATTCTATGGCGGTTGATGAATCTATTAAATTTTGCAAAGCGTTCTTTCTTCTACTAATATCTTAGATCCTACTCGTTCGATTACAAAGGGGAGAAAACAAAGAATGAAAGAGCATTTCGAAAAAACAAGAAGAAGAAGAAACACTCGACACATCAAACACGCATACATCAAAAGAGTTCGGATAGAAGACTCCTAATCCTAGACTATTTTAGGATGGTTGATTATTTCAACTTTATTCAGATTTATCTTTACATTATACTTATCTGGCACATGGGATTAATACTTTGCAATGTATCTGCTAATACTTGTCAACATATCTCCTAATACATTCTAATATGCATAATATTTCACTGTATTTGCTAACAACATTTTAACATATCTGCTGATACATTCCTATTTTGTGTGTGTAAGTTCATATCTTTTGGTAAACATGAATTATTAATTGTTATGATTATTTCAATGTTTTTACACAGACTATGATGTTTTGGATGATTAATTATTTCAACTTTATTCTGATTTGTCTTTACATTATACTTTTTTGACACAGGGGATTAATACTTTGCAACGTATCTGCTAATACATTTTATCGTATTTCTTAATACTCTTCAACGTATCTGCTGATACATCTTATTTGTGTGTGTGAGTTCATATCTTATGGTAAACATTAATTGCTAATTGTTCAAGGACACATACCTGAACCTAAATTCTTGCAACTGCTTGTAAAAAGCGATGACCAAGTGGTCTGCATAATAAATTACGAATACATCATTATCTGTGTAAAAACATTACTTTTTTGTGCTAATACTTTTTGTTTAACATCTAATACTTTTCTGTTCAACACCTAATACCTTTCTATTCAAAACTTTCGGTGCTAATACTTTTATTCTATAAGTTAGATGCATTCACATGAATAACTAACAAAATCACTAATACATTTATTCTGTAAGTTAGATGCATTCACATGAAAAGTTAACAAAAGCACTAATATATTTGTGCACAAATACAACATTTACTTGTACTACTAATACTTTCAAGATTCAATACTAATACGTTTACTTGTACTACTAATACTTCATCTAAAGCTAACAAAAGCAGTACATTAATACTTTCAAGATTCAATAATAATACATTTATATGTAACTGTTAATACTTGCCTACAATTTAATATGAATTGTTTTATCATAAACAACTTACAAAAGTCCAATCATATGATCCCCACCACACCATATGCTAAACCTGTACATCATAAACACTTTAAATTAATAAAAACAGATCATTATAAAAACATAAAATTGATTTAAGGTTTAATAAAATCTTACATGAAAATCATTCCTAAATCTACTTCATGACCTTTACAAAATCAAGAATATCCTTCTCAAATTGCATTGGTTTCTCGTTTAACTGGTTCAAAAAAATTCTGGAACAATATGATGCTCTTCAAGTACGCCTTACATTGCGCTACAGAAAATAAAACAGATGAAGATGTATTAACATAAGTAATATTTGTTTTGGCAATATTCATAATTGTTTCAAATCTGGACTGACACAGACTTCCCCCATAAAAATTTTCCATGTAGTGCATTAAGAAAACACTACAGTCCACATTGTTTGCATTGGTTTGCCAGCTAAAGGGGACTTTTTTCCAAGAAAAATGCTCAACCTCTTGAGCTAGTGGATGATTTAACTTTTTAGCCAAAATAGAAAAATTCCTTTGATGTAATAAGTGAAATAACAAATATGATACTTTACCACAATAATCTGAAGTTTGTAATAGTTTTCAACAATAGCTTCATGGTGGGACTACATTATCCAAATATTGCACCTTTTTGGTAACAAAATTGATGACAACTCCGACAAAATGTTGTTTAAAGCAAATTGAAAAAAAAATATTATTGAGTCTCAGACAAGTAAGTGGGAGAAGATGAAATTTCTTTTTGCATCAATTCTATCTGCAGCTTCCTCACTCTAGCCATGTGAGCATGAAAAATAACATTCATATCCCTTATGAGGAGCATATATAATTCAGTCATGCCCCGCAAAAAAAAACTTTTAAAGCAAATACTATTACTTTTGCAGTGAATCATAATACATGTAAGACATGTCTTACATCCTTTGCCAATTCGTGAATCTCCATATCGAGCATCTCTCCATTCGACATTTTGTAATTGATTAATTGGAATGATTCGTCGTCTTCACTTTCTTCATCCTTCTCAACTTTCTTTCCCTCATCTTTCTCAGCTTTCTTTCTCTCATCTTTCTCAACTTTGTTTTCCTCACTGCTCTCTTTCTTCAGATTGCTATCTTTTCTAAAAGTCAATGGTTATGTGTCTGCCAACAATTCTCCATGGCCAAATTCACCAGCAACATATTCTCCAGCACCTCTATTCTTGATTTTATCTGTATTCCAGTGCTGGATTAAGGGTAGGGTGGTGGGTTATGCACGACCTTGCCATTTTAATCTGTGAAAATATTGTATAACCAACACACACCTGCTCACATTCTTAATGTTACCCTTCTTGTACTTGTTGATAGCAACACAAAGGCTATTCAAAACATACGAACACCAATCAAACTTGCATATTTGGTTAACTTCAACTAGTGTCCTTAGGACACCAAAATCCACCGATCGATTAATAGTTGGCTTAGCAATCTTCTTCCAGGCCTTCACCAAGTCAAACTATTTTCCAGTCAGTTCTTTGAGTCCGCTGGATGGAAGGCGAAGGTATTTAGCCAAGTCAGCTGCAAACAACTTAATCTCCTTCCTATTCACATGAGAGCGAATATAGTCATCGTGAACAACCGCATTCACGTAGAACATAACAATCTCCTATTCGAAGGTTTGAGTCATCTCCAACGAGAGAAATCTCTATATGACGAGCAATCCTTTCAACCAACATTTTGTCCCCCGAGTGCTTGACAAGGCCTTCAAAATCCATGAGCGCACTGGTGTGGATCTTCTCAGCAAGTTTGGTGAAATCAAGTGCAACTTGTTTGGGGGCCATTTCGAATTTTTCAGAAGGTTTTGCGTATGAACTTAGGGTTTGGTAATAGAGAGAATTTCTGGAAGTTTTGAATGCTTAGAGAGTGAAAGTGAGGAAAGAGAAATGAATTTTGCATATATATGTGACTTGAAAGGCCGGTTTCGGAATTTCTAAGATTTCAAATTTGATCAACGGCTGAGATCAAATCATTCAAAAGGCACTAATTACTTCGCATTAAATTCGGCAACATTTATATCTAATCATAAGTAAACATTCCCGATTAATTGCAAATGACCTCGTTTTATCACTTAGCTCATAAATGAGTAAGCTTTCTTCATTTATGACTTGATTCTGCCTCTCTCATCCTTGTTTTTGACTGAATAAGACTCAGCTATCCAGCTAACTCGATTCTGCTGAACAATTATTAAAGCTGTTTCACTCGACTGGATGAGTGAAACTCTTCTGATATGCAATTCTCCCATCTTTTACTCTGTTGCATGAGTCTTCTGAGCACTTTAACTTAGATCAATCAATCCAAGCTCATTCTTAGGTTCTTCAAATCTTGATTCACATAAGGGCTTTGTGAATATATCAGCTAACTGCTTCTCAGTTGATATGTATTCCAATGTGATGTCTTTCTTTTCAACATGATCTCTTACGAAATGATACCTGACATCAATGTGCTTTGTTCTTCAGTGCAATACTGGATTTTGAGTGATTGCAACGACACTTGTTTTATCACATATAATTGGATTTTCTTTCTCTTCTATGTCATAATCCCTCAGCTATTTCCTAATCCATAGAACTTGGGCACAACAGTTGCCTGCAACAATGTGCTCTGCTTCAGCTTTGGATGTAGCTATTGGATTTTGTTTCTTGTTGAACTAGAAAACTAATCTAATTCCAAGCATTTGACAAATACCAGATGTACTTTTCCTGTCAACTCTACATCTAACATAGTTTAAGTCCGAGTATCCAATTAACTTAAATCCACCTTCGTTTGGATACCATAAGCCAACTTCTTGGCTTCTTTTGAAATATCTCATAATTCTCTTAGTTGCAGTCATATGACTTTCTTTCGAAGCAAACTGAAATCTGGCACACCTACAACAAAGGTGATGTCTGGTATGCTTGTAGTCAAGTAGAGCAATGATCCAATAAGTGCTCAATATCTTGTCTGGTGAATTGATTTACCTTCTGCATCCATATCCATCTTAACAGAAGTATTCATGGGAATCTTCATAGCTGACTTTTCTTCCATACCAAATTGCTTCATTAAATCTCTAGTATATTTGGTTTGACTTATGAAAGTTCCATCCTTCATTTGCTTAACTTGAAGACATAGGAAGAAGTCAGCTCCCTCATCATACTCATCTCAGACTTCCCTTGCATAAGGTTTGAGAATTTGTCACACAGCTCTTTGTTTGTGGATACAAAGATAATGCCATCCACATAAATTTGAACAAGCAATATACTTTCTCCATCTCTCCATCTTGAATTTTGAAGAGTGTCCTATCAACTTTGCCTTTGGTGAATCCATTGTCTATAAGAAACGAGATAATGTATCATACCATGCTCTTGGTGCTTGCTTCAAACCATACAATGCTTTCTTGACCTTGTAGACTTTGTCTCCAATAATGTTCTGCTCAAAACCTGGAGGTTGTTCCACATAGACATCTTCTTCTATAAGTCCATTCAAAAATGCACTCTTCATAAACATCTGATAGACTGTGAAGTTCTTGTGTGCTGCATAAGCAAGAAACATCCTTATTGCTTCCAATCTGGCAACAGGTGTAAAGGTTTCATCAAAATCTATTCCTCGTTCTTGGAAATACCCTTTGGCTAGCAAGAAACATAGTTGCTTAATCTAATGAGTGTTATCCAATGCTTGTGACACATCCTTTGGCTCAATTTGAGAAATGAAACAACTAAACATGGCTTCATGTTGAGTCCTGGATCTGGTTCTTACTTCTTCTGTAACATCTCCAATGACTAACTCAGGTGGATGGCCTCTTAGCCATCTCACATCTGGTTGGAGTAAGTCTATTGGATTAAGTCTTCTTGCAGCTAAGTTGTCTTGAATAGATTCTTCTTGATCATCATTTAGGCAAGCCTTCCAGCTATCTTTGAGATTCAACTATCTCATCCTCATCAGGATCGAGTGTTTTGATATCTACTTCAGCATAGGGACTCTTCTGAATAGTCGACTGATTCATCTTTTCAACTAACTCATCAATGTCTTTTCTATTTACATTAGGTTCATCAAAAACCATATGGATAGACTCTTTTGTGACCATAGTCTTCTTATTCAGCACTCTGAAGGCTTTGCTTTCAGCTGACCATAGTCCTCCATCAGCCTTAGCATCAAAAGCTTTCAAGTTATCTTTGCCATTGTTATGAATAAAACATCTGCATCCAAAGATATGGGAATATCCAACATTCGGCTTTCTTCCTATCCAAATTTTATATAGGGTTTTGGACAACTGCCTATTTATCATACACCTATTCTAAGTGTAACAAGCAGCGTTAATGGCTTCAGCCCAAAATCTCTTAGGCAATCCAGCTTCAGCTAACATGGTCCTTGCAACTTCCTTGAGGGTTCTGTTCCTTCTATCAGCTACTCCATTCTACTGTGGAGTTCTTGCAGCTGATAACTCATGATCAATACCATTATATGTGCTGTACTGAGTTATAATCCCATTGACAAACTCAGTTCTCTCTGTCAGAACTTATCTTGATAATGGTTTGGATATTCTCATTTTGAATTATTTTCATAAGTTGTGGAAGTTTCTGCAAAGTTTTCTTTTTTTTACACATAAAGATGGTCCAAGTGTATCTTGAATAATCATCCACCACCACTAAGGTATATTTCTTTCCACTTTAGCTAGTTGGATCAATAGGACCAAATAAATCTATATGCAAGCTTGTTGATTGTCCTAAAATTCACGTGACTCAGCTTCTTGTGCCACAACCGACTTGACTCGACTGTGCTTTTTGGTAACAGACATGTACTTGGTGTAGCAGTAGACCAATCCACTATATACATGTTTTTCTTTCTTGTTCCAAATGGCACAATTTCATTTGATTCAGCATCCTTGATTTGGCAGACACCCATGTTGAATCCTACATTGTAGCCTTTATCACAGAGTTGGCTGATACTCAGCAGATTGAAATTCCACCCTTCAACATAAGCTACGTCTGTGATTTCCAATCCATTTTTCTTTATTGATCCAATGCCTCAAATTTTCCCTGGAGCTTCATTCCCTCCAAGTATGACTTTTGCTCCTCTTGACTCCTTGAGGTTTGATAAATTCCTTTTATTCCAAATCATATGTCTGGAACATCCACTATCCATGTAACAGGTTCCTTGGCACTCAGCTGTTCCTTGAACCTACAATCAAGGAAATCAAGTTTTAGCTATCCAAACCTGTCTGGGTCCTGACGGGTTAGCTCTATAAGGTGATCCAACCAACCTATAGCCAAATGATCTAACTATACGAGGTTGCCACCTTTCGGTTCCATAATCAAAATGAATCTTAGCAAATTGCTTAGGGGATTTAGGAACATACAACTGTCTCTTTTGTCTGTATGCCTATGAGTGTGCTGGTGCATTTGCTTTCTTCGGATAAATGTAGAACTTTTTGTGCATTATAGGCATTGTGCTCGGGTGCATAAGTCCTAAGGACCTATATTTAGTTTGAGGTCTTTGCCACTTGGGCTTGTATCCCATATGACTTAGCTGATATTTCATTTGATGGTTCCAGTTAGCCTGAGTATGGTAGCTTCTACCATTCCCTTCACATGGTTTCTTATGGTGAAACCTCTGGGGCTTTTGGTAGTTCTGCTTTGATTTCACAGAATACTTTTTGTTAGGAGTCTGCTGATGGACTCTTCGAAATTTAGTTTCAGCAACCCTCTCAACAAACTCAGCTGGCTTCTTACCGTTGTCTTTATAACCTAGGCCAACATGCGTGTGCTTGTGATTGTATGTGGGTGCAACCTATGGTGCTTTTGGCTTTTGGATTCTCCCATTGCTTGAGGATCCTTTTTCCAAAACCACTCTGGGAGTTTGTGCATCAACAAAGGAATTAAATCGTAAGCCTGTTTTATCTTTAATTTCTTTCTGTATCATCATCAACTCATCCAATGTTTTGGATGACTTGCTGAGTGATGCAATCATATTTTTTTTATTCTTTTCCCCTTTTTTCTGTTTCAGCAAAGTCTTCTTTGGCCTTAGCTATCTCAACCTGCAACTCTTTGTTCTCATCAGCTATGTGACCAAGAGTACTCAGCTCTTCAATCAGCTATGAGTTTTGGCACTTAAGTTGGCTATTTTTCTTATTTAAAAGTGTGTGTGAGGACTTCATGTGCTCAAAATCTTTCATCATTTTGCCAATTGAATCATAAAGATCTGTGGGTGATGAAGTGTGTGTGTGTGTGTGTCACTATCATTATCATCAGAATAAGAACTAGATGAGTTAGAATTTACCTCATCTTCATGTTCCTTAGCAATGAGACATATCAATGCCTCTTCTTCTATGTCAGAGGAGTAATATGTTGCGATGCTGTCTGATTCAGTAGTCGCCTTGCATTTGGCTGTATCTGGGTCAGCAGACACCATAGCTTTCTTTTGTTTCCTATCTTCTTTCTCTAAAGACTTTTCTATCCTATTCATTTCTGTATTTGTTGGCTGGTGGATAAGGGAAGTCAACTTCAAAGTGTCCTGGCTATCTGCAATTCCAGCACAGGTTTTTAGCTTTCTGATATTCAGCTCTCTTGGGGGATCGTTCTCCCTTGCCTTTGGAAGGTGCCTAGTGTCTTCTTGAGAATTCACCATTGTTTCTTTTATAGTTTTTATTGAAGAACTTGTTGAATCTTTCGACCATTAGGGCTATTTCCTCGTTGTCTATGATGTCATTTGATTATGTGCTTTTAGATTCTCCAACTAATAAAGCAGCTGTCTTGGGTACAATTATCTCATCTTGCTCCTTTCTTCTGAGCTCAAATTCCTAAGCCTTTAAATATGAGAATAACTCATTGTTGGAGATCCTTAATAAGTCCATAGAATACCTAAGGGCCATCACCTTCATTTCCCACTCAGCTGGGAGTGACCTTAGAATTTTCGTACACATTTACTTTTGTGTATATTCTTTTCTCAAAGCTGAAAGCTCATTCGTAATCTCAGTGAATCTTTCATCTAGCTCATCCAGTGTATCACCTGCAAGCATCTTGAAGTTCTCCAACTTCTGTACAACAACAGTCAACTTGTTCTCCTTAATCTGCCCTGAGCCTTCGCAGATTAAAGTCAGATTTTCCCATATCTCACGAGCAGTCTTGCAAGATGTAACTTTATTAAACATTGCTTCGTCAAGAGTTTTATATAAGATATCCCTGGACACATCATCCAAGTTATATCTTTTTCGATCCTCGTTAGACCATTCACTTCTAGGTTTTTCAACATAAGCAGGTCTTTCAGCAGCATCCTTAGCATCTCTCATAGTTGTATTCACTTTTGTGATTTGTATGGGTCCATCTTCTATGACGAACCACATTTCATCGTGCAATTCTGAGAGATGTGCCTGCATACGAATTTTCCAATCATCAAACTCTTCCACAGTGAACATGGGAATACGAGATAGATTTGTTTCCATGATAATAACTTTTGAAAGAAAGTTTCAAAACTGTCAAATGTTGATCTTTGAAAGGTTGATATCTAGTTCAATAACCAGTGCGGACGGTTCTTTGAACTAACCGCTCTAATACCACTTGTAGATCTCAAGGGGTATGAGAGTTAAGTCTAGAAGGGGGGTTGAATAGACTTAAGTAATTTTTCGATTTTGATCTTAAATCAGAGTTTTTACACAAGTAAACAACTTAGTCCTTAAAAATACAATTTATTTGGTTTTTATAGCAGAAGTGAGTAACTCAGCTGAGTGAAGTGAGTTCTTTTAAAAATACAGCTTATTTGTTTTTATAGCAGAAGTCTTACACCGCTTTTTGTAAAATGGTTTTACAACACATGTTTTAGTTTTAAGTTATTATCAGTTAAGTCACAAATATAAATCAGAAGAATAAAATGTGCAAAATTAAAGTACTGAAAATAAAAAGACACAAGGAAATTTTATAGTGGTTTGAGGATGGGGTAGTTCCTCTACTCCACTCTTCTCTAACTCCTGCAGGTAATCCACTAATGCAACAATTGTTACAAAATGGATACAACAGTCCAAATAGGCCTTGATCACACAGCTGGCTCTACTCCTGGGATTCAGCTTCTTCGTAAGACAGATGTCTCACTACTTCAGCTCCATCAAATCCTTTGGACTTGATCACCTAGCCCTCTGATTGATTCAAAGCAGGTTCTAACTTGAACCTCACTGCACTTCCTTGACTTTGTGGATGTGCATACCCCTTTTTCTTGAAAACAATTTTTCCTCTTCAACTGGTTGAAGTTTTTCTTCCTTCACTATGTGTTGGATAGATTCACTTTGAATATAGGCTTGAGGATTAGAATGAATAGCTTGTGAGTGATTTGCTTGCTTTGCTCAGATTTCTTGAATATCTCGTATGCACTTTGTACCCTCTCACAGATATTCCTAAGCCGCTTATAGTCACAGTTTGAAGAAGTATCTATTGAAGAGATAGACATTTTTCAGCAGGTTTTCTCAACCTGAAACTCTGCAGGTTTCCTGCGAACATCTCATTTGTTCCCAACTTCTTGCACTCTTTCAGCAAGACAACTTTAAGGTTGCAGGTCTATCCCCTTACCATTTTGTGTAAGTCTTTGACTTGTCATTCCAACGGACTTTTTCAGCTTTGTTCGAGTCCTTTAGTTGTTTACCCTTTTATTGAGTCTTCTCCATTCATCAAGGATGACTCTGCTGTGAGTCTGCTGACAGACATTTCTTCGATACTTAGCTGAATCTTCACTGCATCCTTCAATCAACTTCTGTGACCTTCAACTTGGTTGCTTCTTTACTCAGCTTATATTTCCTATCTATTACATAGTTGAAATACAACATAAATAGGGTGTCAACTTTCTAATCTAAGTTTTACATGCATCATCAAAAGCTATACAAATAAATTTCCCAACACTTTATTAAACATAACATTTTCCATTGTTTTGTACAGTATGTCCTTTGCGACATTGTTCAGGTTATGTATTTTTCTATCCTTATTGGTCCATTCACTCCTGGGTTTGTTGATTTACACTGCAGGAACAGCTTCATATCCTGCAGCTACTGCTCTTGCTACATATGTATTCACTTTTATGAATTTAATGGGGCCATCTTTGATGACAAACTATATTTCATCGTGTAGTGTAGAGAGATGTGCCTACATACATATTTTCGAATCATTAAAATTTTCAATAGAGAACATAGAAATGCGAGTTAGATTTTCTTCCATTTTAATAGTTCTTTAAAAGCTTTGAAAACTAATTGTGTTGATAGTTTTGAAACTAGAAATGTAGTTCAGTAACCAGTATAGAAGGTTCTTTGAACCAACTATTCTGATACCAGTTGTAGGTCCAAAATGGATGTCAGGTAAAGTCTAGAAGGAAGAAGGGTTGAATAGACTTTACTATTTTTTGATTTTCTAAATCAGAGTTTTAAAAAAACAATCTAATCTTTTCGTTCATTAGGACCCTTACTACACCCCTTCAATACAAGGCCATGCAAACCCCAATTTATTTTCACAGATTTTCCTCTTCAACTGTTGAAATAATTACTATCTTTTCACTGAAAGTGTAGGATGAAGTGTTCTTGATGAAACTTGAGGATTGCATATTTAGCTCGAGGAGATTTTTGAATTCCGATGCTTGCACGTTCACTTGTGTTTTTTCTCTTGTTTCTCTCTAAATAATCTTCAGCTTTTATAGTGAATATTTGAATTTTGTCCATTGAAGAGAGAGAAATTCAAATCCCATCGTTGGACTGTTGGCATGTTCTTTCTTGCAGCTTTGATGTTGACCTTTCTTTCTATTCTTATGCTATATGCAGCTTTCTGAAAATGACAGTCCGCATGTGCTCTTTGATCGGTTGAAACTCCTTGCCTTCATAAATGTATTACACTTTTATGGTCAAACACCGTACTTCGATGATAATAATGAATATCCTTCTTGGACACAATGCAAAAAATTTCTTCAGTTGTCTTAGTCCTTCAACTGCTTTATCCTTTTTTGACTATTTCTTGAGTCTTCGGAGTAAGACTTTGTCTCACTCTGTTGTCAGTGTTCTGCTTTGACTTGGCTGACTTCACTTTACTGAGAGTCTTCTAATAATAACAAGAACCTTCCCCACTGGTTATCAAAGCGGTTGGTTCAAAGAACCTTCTACAATGTTGTCCCGTTGTCTCTGCTGAAAGGTAACTTGTTCAGCTCCCCAAACCAGCAACTTGGAAAATAGCTGTCTGAAGTAGTCAACTTGTTCCCTACGAATAAACTTAGTTTGTTGAGCCCATTCCATGATTCTCAGCACTGCTCCTAAGATGTCCCCAGTTATGGTAGCATCATGATTGTCTATCCTGCCATTATGCTCATCAAAGCCTTTCTCCATGGCCTCCATCACCTCGCACATGGCTCGGAAGGCATGTCGAAAGTCTGCTGCTTCTTGACATGAATCCTCAGGAAGGGGAGACTCAAAATCACGGCGAAAAGGGACTATCCTTAATTCTGCTAGGATGTGCAAATTAGCTGGTCAACTTGAACATTGTAGCATGCAGCTTCCTCTGCAGTATCAGATTCAAATGGGATCTCCTCAATGAATGGGAACTGAAGCATCTCGAACATGTCAATAGATTCCGAGGAAGTTCCCACTTCTCCTTCGGGAATACTTCTCTCTTTCCCTGGCTCGCATCTTTGTTTGTCTCAGTTGTTGAAGCTTCATTGGCAGGGGCAGCTGTGGAAGCCTGCCGAGCTAACTGGCCGTCAATTGTCTCAACAACTTTATTGGCACCAGTTGTGTCAACCTTTTGAGGTACCATAGCCTCAACAGCATCACGGGCAGGAGATTGGACTAGTGGAGGTGGCCCATCAACTAGCAGAATCTCATCCTTGAGGATTTCATTCTAGCTTCCAAGTCATTGGCCTCTTGATTTGACTCAGCTGGCTCTTCAAAATCTTCATCGATATCAGAATACTCAGATTCTGAGTCAATAAAGGCATCTATAATCATCAGTTTAGTGGACTCGGATTCTTGAAATTTAGGCATATACTCAGAAATTGTCACATTCCCCCAGGCTGTCTCAACTCCCATAGGGTCTTCAGCTACCTAAGCAGTAGTCTCAACTACTGCAAGGCCTTCAGCTATCCCTGCTACAGATGGAGTTGCAAATGGGTTTTCTTCAATTGCATCCTTTAAGGTCTCAACCTCTAGGATTGAACTTTCAAGACCAGCAGTCTCAACGGTCGTGGTCATTCCACTTCCATCATGTTCCTCGTTATAGGAATTTGGACCTCTATAACTTCATCAGCCTTCTGGGCAGCTAGTTCCTCAGCTGAGACAGTGTTAACCATCACAACGTTATTGGTTCCAACTGTTTCTTTTTCAACAGTTTCACCATCGCCTACTAATGTTTCTTTGTCCCCTGCAGCCTCCTCCGACCTGGCTGCAGTGTGGACAACTTCCCCCTCAGCTGGCGCACCAGCTGATTCCTTTTCCATGGGGTCAGCTGTCACTGGGGACTTGTCTTTTTCACTTGAATGCTCAGCCATATCCTTAGCTATCTCAACAACTACCTTAGGGCGTGGCTCCATTGGGTTACCCTCTTTGACTCCTTATGTCCAACAAAATCGCCAACCTCCCTAGTTTCTTGTCCCTCCGAGTGAGATGAGGAAGTGACTGTGTCAAGATCCCTCACCACCTTTTCGATCATAGGGGTTGAAGGAATAGTAAGAGAGGATTCTCTAACACCCTTGGTCCTAGATTGCTCATGCAGCTCATGGGATACTTTGAATGCTTTCTTCAGTTGAGCATCTTTGACTGCGTCAGCTCTCTCAATGGGTTCCACTTCAACGCCGCTGGTTTCTACGTCATAGAGAATTGCAACTGATTCCCCAAAAATACATATGTGGGTCATAGCTGGCTCCACCGTTCTGCCCTTCTCTAGCGCTATTATCTTATCAGTTTCCTTCTTTTTGTAGAGAATTGTGGTGCAGTAGAGTTCATCTAGAGCACATATAACATATGAATCATCCAAGAAGCCAAGTAGGAATTCTTCTTCTTCGATCATCCCAGGCCTCATGAATTAGATTCGGTTGCTACTTAATTTCTACAATCTTCACATTCAGAGCTTGTCCTCAATCTCAAGATATGGTGGGTATCCTGGTTCTTCAGAGGCAACAGGGTTCTTGAACAGTGATTCCTTCTCAGCTTAGGATAAAAAGGTAGATTCTGATGGAGGAAGTTGGGCAAAAAGGCATGAGCAGAGCATTTGGGGTAAAAAGGAATCACCACCTCCAACAATTGTCTTAGTTGCTGCTTTTTCAGTATCAGGTGCAATAGTGTCATCGACAACTTCTTCAACTTCCTCAGCTGTTAGGGGCACAAGATTAACAGTTGTGTCTGCTGCCCTCCGGGGTACAATTTTCCTTATTTTCTTCATTACCTTGGGGGCAACTGTAGTATGTTCGGGAGATGGGACTGGGATGGGGCAGCTGTCTTTTTGTTTACGTTCTCAGTGATTCCCCCTCAGATGTGCTTATCTTCTTAACATACGCCTTTCTTTGAGCAGTCGATAGGTTCGCCCTAAACAATCTGTTGTTAAGATGGAAGGGCTTTCCTTTTCGAAGGGAACACCCTTCTTCTCCAGCGAGCACCCCAGGACTAGCCCATGGCCCAGGGTGTTCAAAAACTTTCCTTCATCGAGCTTGACATTCTGGACATTCTGGCATAGCTTCTCAAAGATGAACTCGCTCCAGTTCACCTCTAGCTCCTCCACAATTGCAGCCATCACTGTCAGCTTAGTTTGGGACAACTGATTGTATGACCCTAACTTAATGTCCACACATTTAGCTACCACATCCATTAGCTTGTGGTATTCATCCTTGATGACCTTCTTTATAGCAGAGGGATTCATCTTATCAGTTACTTCCTTTTTTGCAATCTCCTTCCATATTTTCATGTAGTCAAACTCATAATCTTTAAGTTCCTTGAGTCCACTGTTGGGGAGATGTAGAAGCTCAGTCAAGTTGGCTAAAACCAACAATTGATCTCTTTACCATTCACTGAAGAGTGAATTCCATCATCGTGAATATCAACATTCACGTAGAACATTGCAACCTCTTCTTGAAAGGTCAGGGCTATTTCCACCGAAAGAAACTTCTTCAATCCAGACTCGAGAGAGTTAACCACTCAACAGACTCGAGAGAGCTGTTGATAGAGTAATTAAACTGAGTGAAGTTAGCTTTTTAGAAGTTCAGTTTACTTGGTTTTTAACAGTGGAAGTCCTACACATTTTTAAGTTATGGTTTTCAACACTTGTTTTAGATTAAGTTATTATCAGTAGAGTAAGCAAATATATATCAGTAGTAATAAATATGCATAAAGTAAATGCTAAGAGTAGATGACACAAATAATTTTTATAGTGGTTCGAGGATGGGGTAATTCCTCTATTCCACTCTTCTCCAACTCCTGGAGGTAATCGACTAATGCAACAACCATTACAAAAAGCATAATACAGTCCGAGTAAGCGTTGTTCACACAGCTAGCGTCACTCTAAGGACTCAACTTCTTCGTAAGGCAACTGCCTCACTACTTCAACTCTTCAATCCCTTGTACTTGATTACTTAGCCCTCTGTTGGATTCAAATCAGACTTTAACTTGAACCTTACTGCACGTCCTTCACCACGTGAAAGTGCAAACCCCTTGTTCTTGATAAATAAGTCTTCCTTTTCAACAGGTTGAAGTTTTCTTCCTTCCTTCACTGAGTTGTGTTGGTTAAAATCACTTCGAGTGTTTAGGCTTGAGGATTTAGAATTTTTAGCTTAGAGAGAATATTGCAGTTGCTTACTTGAATGCTCAGATATCTCTTGTGTCTCGTGTGTAGGTCCCAAGGGGTGATAAAGTAAAGTCTAGAGGGGGGGGAGTTGATTAGACTTTACTTACTTTTCGGTTTAGTCATTTTAAAATCAGAGTTTTTACCAAAAGTCAGCTAGGTCCTTGGTGGACAACTTAGTTTACTTGCACAGCAGAGTTAGCCACACAATAGACTTGACTAAGCTATTGATAAGATAACTTAGTTGATTCAGTTAAGTCTTTAAATATTCAGTAGAATTAGTTTTTACAGCGGAAGACTTTCACCCTTGTTTGAAATGTGTTGAAAATATTTTTAAGCTTAGTTATTATTAGTTGGCTTAGCAAATTAAACAAACAACGGTATATATATTCAAGAATGTAAGTATGCTGAATGTAAATGACACAAGCAATTTTATAGTGGTTCGAGGATGGGGTAATTCCTCTAATCCACTCTTCTCCAACCCCTGAAGGAATCCACTATTGTAACTGTGACTTTGTTACAAAATGGTGACAGTGCAAGCTAGGCCTTGATCACACAGCTAGCTTTGCTTCAGGGACTCAGCTTCTTCACAAAACAACTGTCTTTACTACTTCAGCTCCTTCAAACTCTTGGATTTGTTCACACAGCCCTCCAATGAGTCTAAAGCTTCTAGTTCGAACTGGAACCTCACTACACCTCATTCAACCTTGGAGTGTAGACCCCTTGTTCTTTTAAACAAGATTTCCTTTGCAATGGCTTGAAGTCGTCTTTCCTTCATTGACTGTGTTGGATCGATTTCCTTCGAGTTTAGGCTTTAGGATATGAATATAATGCTTGAGAGATGTTTGCTCTTGCTTTGCAGGTTAGTGTTTATTGCTTTTCCTGCATTCGTTCGTCTGGGTAGCCTTCTCTCAGAGTATTTCTCAGCCTTTTATAGGGCTTGTTTGAAAAATATATCCGTTGAAGAGATGGATGTATTTTCAAATTACACTTTGAGGTCGTTGGCTTGTCTTGTCTTGCAGCTTTCATGTAGACTGATCCTTGAATTTAATGATCTACAACCTTTTCTTAAACTCTACAGGTTTGCAGGTACATCTCATTAGTTTCTTGCTTTTTGTACTCTTTCAGCAAAATAGCTTCAAGGTTGGCAGTCTGACACATGCCTAATTTCAAGCCTAAATTGTGGGGTTTTAATATGGTAACTTCTATACACATGACAATTATCCGTGCGGTGAAATAAGAGATAAAACACTCTCCTGGAATAGAAGATCCAATTCGCGAATGATGCCACTTTGCCCCTACAAGTATGGAAGGATGTCGAGAAGCATGACTACCCTAAACTTGATCTCGTGGGCGAGAACAAGACCGTCTCTCACCCCTTGGCTACTAGCAGAACTCCCATGTTGTTTCTCACTCCTAGTAGGAGCCCTACTTGAGCTCCTCTCATCAACTAGAGTGTCTTTACTCCTTTTCTTCTTGTAAGCAAGCAACTTAGCACCTCTAAATCTCTCATTTCCTGAAAAAAGAGAAAGTAAAATGTTAATATGAAACACGTATGAAAATGTCTTAAAATCAAGTAAATCAATAAGAACTTAAGATACCAATAACATCTTCAAATCCTAATCGATCTTGAAAACAACACAACTTTTTGACAAGTTCCTAAAAGTCCATACGAGCTTAGTAGAAGTAAAATAAGACCCATGGGTAGTGCACCACTCATTATGAATGTCTCATCCATTATCCCTCACAAAGGAAAATTCTTTGTCGTCAAGTCCCACAAGAAGAAGGGATCCCACTAAGAAACGTACAATTAGGGCTAGACCCCATGGGAGTCTTCAAGTGAGAGGCATTTTCAAGCTCGAATTTTTTTACAAGATTCTTAGCATACTTACGTTGTGAGATAAAAATTCCTTCCTTTAACTGTTTTATTTGCAAGCCCAAGAAGTAACTTAACTCACCTACCATACTCATTTCAAAAGTGGAGGACATGCAAGCAATGAATTCCTTTAACAATTTATCAGAGGAGGAACCAAACACAATGTCATAGACATAGATTTGAGCAATCATGATATCGTGGTTTTTTCTTTGAATGAACAAGGTTTTATCAACTTCACCACGTTTAAAACCAATTTGAAGAAAATACTCAGTTAGCTTACCGTACCAAGCTCTAGGGGCTTGTTTGAGACCATTGAGAGCCTTTTTAAGCTTATACACGTGGTTAGGCTTAAAAGGGTCCTCAAAGCCTTTAGGCTGTTCAACAAAAGCTTCTTCATCTAGAAATCCGTTTAAGAAAGCACTTTTGACATCCATTTGGTGAAGAGTTAATCCAATGTAACATGCAATAGCAAGCAACAAACGTATGGACTCAATACGGGCTACAAGAGCGAAAGTTTCATCGAAATCCACCCCATCAACCTGTGTGTACCCTTGAGCGACTAATCGAGCTTTGTTGTGAACAATTTTGCCAGATTCATCTGTTTTATTTTTAAAAATCTATTTTGTCCCAATGACGTTAACATCCTCTGGCCTAGGGACTAAAAACCACACATCATTTTTGACAAATCCATCTAGTTCCTCTTGCATAACATGTATCCAAAATTCATCTTTAAGAGCTTCAAGAACGTTCTTAGGTTCAACATTGGACACAAAACAGCATGTTCTCACATTGGTACAATCAGTAGACACGCAAACCATTCTTACCATATCACGATAGTTCACTCTACCTTTCCCTCTTGTCTTAATACCATCAGTAGTGTTACCAATGATCTAAGACGTTGGGTGATTTTTCTGAATCCTTGTAGGTATGTCACTGCCACGATCCACGATTGGATTATTAGTTTCTTCAAAGAGTTCATAGTCGAGTCGAGTCGACTCAATCGATGCCGTCACATTTTGTTCTGCATTTGAGACAGCTGTGGATGGGGCTTCAGTCACATTCTCCATAACATCTGTGCCTACATCCTTTGCTGGGGCAGTCTCAACAAACTTGAGTAAACCACATGATCTTCTTCACTCTTTCCTGCAATATCTGAGAGATCATCGAAGACAATATTCACAGATTCCATGATTGTCTTAGTACGAAGATTAAAATCTCGATAGGCATGACTATTCGAAGTGTAGCCTAGAAAAAGACACTTGTCACTTTTAGAATTGAATTTACCAAGATTATCATGATCATTAAGGACATAGCACACACACCCAAAAACATGAAAATATATGAGGTTAGGTTTCTTTCCCATAAGAGCTATATGACACACGATTAGCTATATGACAAGCAATATTAAGAGCTTCAACCCAAAGCCTTTTAGAAAGTTTTTTTGAACTAAGCATGACACGGGCTATCTCTTGCAATATACGATTTTTCCTTTCTGCCACCCCATTTTGTTGTGGAGTTTTAGGTGCGGAAAATTCATGAGAAATCCCATTTCTATCACAGAAGGACGAGAAAGAAGAATTCTTAAATTCTTTACCATGGTCCGATCTAATTCTGGCAACAGCTAAATTATACAAGTTACAAACCTTTTTATGCCAGCTTCTAAAGAAATCAAAAATTTCAGATTTCTCACGTAGAAAGTAAGTTCACGTATAACGTGAACAATCATCGACAATCACATAACAATACTTCCTACCACCCACACTTTCAATCCCAATAGGACCCATGAGATCCATATGAACTAACTCCAGACATCTAGTGGTGTGGAAATGTGATGTCATTTGATGCGACACTCTCTTTTGTTTACCCCTTTGACAACTTTCACAAACACTGACACTTTTCAAAGACAATTTAGGCAACCCAACAACAGCTTCAAGTTTCACAAGTTCCATTAGTTTTTTATGGCTAACATGGCCTAATTTTTGATGCCATAGATCAGTATCATTCGTGTGTGCCCTGTGACAAAGTTGTTCATTACAAAATTGATAACAGTTGTCCGAACACCTCAAGACAGTAAGGATACAAGTATCAGTCTCATCGAAGACTTCACATGAGTTTTTGTTGAACTTCACATAGAGATCATCATCACATAGTTGACTTATGCTGATGAGATTAACATTAAGACCAACTACATGAAGCATATTTCGTAGCTTGGGTAGTCCTTCAACGTTCAACGTCCCTTTCCCAACTATCTTCCCTTTGGCTCCACCTCCATAGGTAACATTGCCACCATTGTAAACTTCATAGTCAGTTAAATACTCCAAGGTACCTGTCATATGTCGTGAGCATCCACTATCGAAGTACCAAGATCCTGCAACGTTAGATCTCAAGGAAGTATAGATAACATGACATTTAACATCAGATTTTCTCACCGAGACAAATTTTGAAAAATGATTACGAGGATGTCGTAACATCTGTGATGACATCTGGTGTCCAGACCTTAAATCCGATTTCAGTTTATAACAGAATGGTTTTATGTGTCCAAGAGCATGACAATAATGACAAATAAAGTGTCGTTTCCGTGGTTTAGACTTCTGGGAAAAGTCTTTTTATTGTTGGAGGAATCTGAGGATTCTCCTTGTTCTTTTGCTTTCACAAAAACCGGAGTTTTATAACCAAGGCCAGTTTTATCATCACTACCCATGGAAAGAATATCATCTAGTTTTGCTTTCCCAGAATTAAACTTTTTCATGCTTTCAAGAGACTCTTCAAGTTTAGACTTTACCTTTTCGAACTCAAGTTCTTTCTTTCTAAGAGAGGCCTCCAACCTGGTAACTACTTCCCTTTGATCATCATTCACCTTTGTAAGTCGATCATTCTCCTTTTTCAGCATCTCGTTCACTTTAATCATTTTCAGCCAATCCTTGTAAACGTTTGCGTATGTGTCCTCCAGACTTTCATCATCAGATTCATCATCTTGTTCAACATCATTACGAACAGAAGTAGAATTGAAACAAAAAAGGTTAGAGTCAGATAGGAGATCATGTTCTTCAAATGTGACTTCAGATGTGATCAGTGAAGGTGTGATCACATCTCGGGCCACACCTCTGGCGACACCTGAAGGATTTATTTGGAGAGACTTTCGATCTTTCACCAAGGTGGTCAGAACCTTGTGTTCTTCCTGTTCATTCTTTTCACTGTCAGATTCGTTATCACTCAAGGTCACTGTCAGGCTCATTCCCTTTTTCATAAGAGTATTAGCACATTGGGCAGCATAGTTACCATACCTAGTACATGCCCTACACCTAATGGAGTCAAGAGTTTTTGTGTCAGACTTGTTCGATTTATCACCAGAAAAACGTTATTGACTTTTATCAAAGGTGTGTTTTTGAGGAAACTTACTTGACTCTGACTTAAAAGGCTTGGTGAAGTTTTGAGACTTTTTCTGACTTTTGAGCTTAAGAATCCTATCAAACTTTTTCGAGTACATGGCCATAGAATCATCTCCTAGATCAGACTTTTCAATTTCATTGGTAAGATCAGCAAAAGCATTGGTAACTTTGGAATCAAGTTGAAAAGGAGACTCAATTTGAAAAGCAACTTTGTGACCCAAACTCTCCATTTGTTGAGCCATGTTCATCTCATAGGTTTGAAGAATGCCAGCAAGTTTTTCGAGACTTAAAGTGGACACATCATGGGCTTCATCTATGGATGAAACTTTGATAGCTATATATATAATAGCAGAAGTTCGGAAATTTTATTTTCCCGCTCTTTTTGCTTATTATATTAGGAAACAATTGTAAACATTATCAATGGTAATTATTTTAAATTCTTATATTAGGAAAATATTATAAGAAAATCATTGTAATTATATAAGTTAGAAAAATATTATAAGAAAAGATTGTAAAAGGTATTCCTACTTTATATGTATATAAATTAGGAAAATATCATAAATGGTATTCCTATTTTATATGTATAAAAATTAAATAAATTTATTTACTTATATTCCTACTTATACCAAAAGTGAGTCTATAGTATAAATTCTATCTATATATAATATATTGATTTTAAAAATTATAAATAGTATTTTACCATAATTGATATTAGTATATGTCAATTCTTTCTTAAATATATATTACAATGATGTGTTGATTCTATATATCATATCTTCATCAAATATATTGTTTATTTATTTCAGTGGTGTCGATGCAATTTTGTACAATATAATATTAACTAATTAAATTTTAGAAACTGATGACTATTCAAACTTTCCTAAATTAAATATTAGTTAAAATAGATGAATTATGATTTTATGTATCTTTCACCATTGAATTAACAATTGATTTTGTATTCAGAGATTTTTTTGGCAGATTATTATTTATGTTAAGTCTTCTTATATTTATATTACTTAAATTGTATTAGGAAACACTTTGATATTGTTGATTCTAAATTCGTAGCATAACCACCAAATATGGCTTCATCTTCACGTTTCCTTCTATTTCGGTTTTCATCAAGTGTCCCGCCAACATCGACAGTATTGAACTCGAATTCTGCAATAAACAAGAGTTTTTATATAAACTATATTGTAGATTTGTATGGACAATATATGGCGAGTTTCTTTTTTTGATTATTCTTGATAGTTTTGTTGATTTTTTTTTAAGTTGTTTTTGTATGATTTGTTTATTTTCTTATTATTCCTCATACTAACATACTTTCTGTCAATATGTTTTGTGTCAACATTTTTTGTGTCAACATATTTTCTGTTCATACTTTTGGCAAATATTGTTTTGTTTTGATTCGACAATATTTTTTTTGTTCATTAGTTTTATAGTTTTGACTCGGCAATTACTTCTATATACTTATTATAATGGTTTCTTATATTGTTCAATTAGAAATTCATTACAAATTGTAATTACATTAAAAAATTGTGTCAGCGTCTTCCAAGCAAATTTAGAAGTCAATTTAATGGTCTTACACCATTAAATTGTGACATGCATAATGTGAACGGATACACTTGGATGGTCAAAATGGTTAGCCTCTATGGCGCGTTATGTTTTACGGATGGATAGAGCAAATTTGTCCATAATAACGATATTTTAGATGGTGAGGTGTTCATTTTCTCTTATCGTGCCAACCACGTTTTTGACGTGTCAATATTTTCTAATGATGATTCATTTGAAAGAATCCATGTGTACCCGACTATGCATGTATTTGATATCAGTTCAGGTAATATATCATAGTTTAAATCATATATATAGCATGAAAAAAGAAAAACAAAAGTAAATCATATATATATATATATATGTGTGTGTGTGTGTGATATTTTTGTTTAATTATAAAATTAATTAATTAATTGATTGATCTAATTAATACGTGTGCAACAGGCAGCGATGATTCTGATGATGATGACATTAAGGTGGATGCTTTTGAGAATCCAACTTTTCGATTGATTTTCTCAAAGTCACATATAAAGAAATCTCGATTGGTAAGTATTTACTCATATATATATATATATGTGTGTGTGTGTGTGTGTGTGTAAGTTCGCGATATCTTATGTTTATTTAGTGGTGAACTTTTTTTGTTAATATTTTTTTTTATCAACAACCTATACCTATGAAGTTTTGGAACAATTTCATTAAGGGTACACACAAAGAACAAAATTATGCAATTATAACGCATAATGGAAGACAATATTGAGTCAGATTAAAGCAAGAGAAATCCAAGATTTTCATGCAACGTGGTTGCCAAAATTATAATTGTTGTATACAATTAATAAATTGACGATATTTAATCCTACAGATATAATAAGTATTTATAATTTTCTAATCTATCTTACAGGTACAACGAACTATTGATTGGAATTTTTTAAAATTGAGTCTTGGTAAAACAATTAGTGGTATCTAATTGTACTTTTATTCATAGATAATATCTATTAATATTTTATTCATCGAATTTGACAATACTATGTGAGCGGATAATTAACAAGATGTTTAAGAAAAAAATAAGAAAATCTCACTTTAAGATTAAATATTTATTAATCTAGAAAATTTATAATGTATTACTTTTTAATAAAAATTACAATAATTGGTCAATGGGGCATTTTTTTCCATTCACAAGGGAGTATAATTGTATAATTAGAAAATAACGTTTAGCTTAAGAAAAACAATTGATTGAAAAATTTATAAAACTCAAAATGGTAACAAATATTTATTGCTCAAAAATATTGTATATATCTCTTTCATATATTTATTGAAATTATTTTTTCTATTGCCAAATTCCATTTATATTTAAATTGATTTTGGATTATGGACTTTTTTATGGATGATTTTGAAAATATTTTATTATTAATAAGATGTTTGATTTTTATATAATGCTTTTGAAAGAATATCTAGATTTTTATTTCATATTGATTCAATTTTTCTTGCAATATTTATTTATTATATTTGTTTTTAAAATATTGGTATTTTCAGAAGTGTGAACAAATTACTAATTAAGTTGAGTCTAGAAAAATGAATTATCTTCTAATTGGTCCACTGATCAACGTTGGTATTAAATTTGATGATAATTTGCTTAATTAAGAATAATTAATAATTCTAATTACTATAGAATAAAATTAGCATATATATGACATAATTAAGGCAACTCAATTAGATAAAAATTAATAAAAAAAGAAAATATATAAAATAAGATACAGTTTTGGTCAAATCAATCCAAATATTATCCTAACCAATGCATGTTTTGGAGTTATCCAAAATTAGTGGTGCTTTGATTTGGTAAGTCAATGGCAAAAATCTTTAGTAACATTAATATTTTATTGGCTAATTGTTTTTTCGGTTATGATTGTAAAATTTTTTGAGATTCGAAAATTTAAAAATTCTAATAATCAATCCTATAATTGTCCTATACAATCAATAAATTGATTGTAATCTTTACTATAGATACGATAATTGTTTATTGTTGTATTTATTCAATCAATAGATAACATCAACTATTGATTGAAAGAATTTTAAAACTAAGCATTTGGTAAAATAATTGGGAGTATCTATTTATATTTTTTTAATCGAATTTGACTGTGCTACACACAACGGATAATTGACAAATAGTTTAACAAAAAATAAGAAAATCGTATCTTATGATTAAAGATTTGTTAATTTAAAAAAATGTATTAACTTAAACAAAGACAATAATATATTACCTTAAATAAGAAAAACAACTAATTAAAATATTTACAAAACTAAAAATGGTAACAAATATTTGATTATTTGGAAACTGTACATATCTCTTTCATATCTTGATATGAGATTAATAAAACTAATCAAACTGACGTTAAGTAATTGACATGATCAATCAATACTACAATTTTTCTATAAAATCAATCATATAATTACTTTATTGGTATATGTAATCAATTAATATTTATTCTTTTTTTATAGTTTATTAACTATAACACTAGAAAACAATCATAGAATTGCCGGTGCTTTACTTTAGTAAATCAATATTGGAAGATGAAATAATCAATATCTGGCGACCAATGTATGTTTTGGAGTTATCCAAAATTGACTGTGTTTTGCTTTGTTAAGTCAATTTAAAGATTTTTTGTAACGAGAATAATGTATTGTTAACTCAATATATGATAATTAATAATTATATTGTCAACCAATGCCATTAAATAAATTGTTGTAAAATCAATTATATAATCATTTATATAGGATTAATCGATTGATGTTACATTTTAAACTAAATTTCCCAGTTGAAATTTTTTGGATTGTCAAACTTCCCAGTGTATTCTATCAATTCTTTTGATTGATGAGCGATTCACATCAATCCATTATTGATCAAAATGAGAAAACTCATGGGGTTTACATACATCTATTGCAAAAAATTATCAACGAATGAATATTGATATCAAATGTACTATTTATATGCCCTGTTTTAGTTATATCATGTTTATGCTCGTAAGCTTTTTAGTGGATTACTATGATATTGCTGTAAAATTTATGTTAATACTACTAACTTTTATCACTACAAAATTTCAATTTATAATGACAAAAATTTAATGAGGGTATAAAAAAACCCTCATTAAAAACATAATTTTTGAAGTTTTAATGAGGGTAAAAAAGGTGGTAATTAAAGAGTTGAATTTTTAAATAGCAAATCTTAATTTCCCAGTTATTGATAACTATTCCCGTCATTATTTGTGCCAAATAAAATTCCCCTCATTATTAATTATAAAATTTTAGGTTCCATATATTTCCCTCCAATTATAATTACAAATTTCATTGTTAAAAGAATAAAAAAAATTCCCTTATATTAAATACAATTGCAACTTCACATAGTTTTTCTCCCATCTCATTTGCAGCTTCCCGCATCTCTCCGTCACTCTCTCTCTCACATCCTCTCACTCGCCGATTAGAAGCCCGTCATCGCCGTTGCCGTCCGTTGCTGTCACCGGTCATTGCCGCCACCCTTTGCCATCTCTTTCTCTCACTGCGTGTCTCTTGCTCGATTAGCTTGGGCTTTTAAGGTTCGAGTAATTTAAAATTTAGGTTTTTGAATGCTACTGTTTTGGCCAATTTTATGTCATAGGCCATGTCCTTTGCGTGGATTGCTATTTTTTTCCTTTATTTTTCATCTGCTTTGTTTTTTTATGGAGATTGGTAAATGGTAATTGAGGGAGAAGTATGAACATGAATATTTGGGGCTTTTGCTATAATTATTGGCCAAGGTGTATCCTTGAGTTTATATCCAATGAATTCAAGCATGAAATTTGGAAACCCAATATTTAATTATTTTGTCACCAAAAAATGACAATGAACAAGCATACTGACAAGGATATTTTTTCCTGGTCTGCTTTGTACACATTCTTTGAAGTTAAGGCATCTTTTATTTCTCTTTAATATATGTTAGGATACTAGATTTTGTTGAGAAACATTTGTTTTTATCGCAGACAACTAAAGCTTCCAAATGCACTCTGTGATGCAGAAACTTGTGTAAGTTGCAAACTATCATTGGTTATAGATCAAATAAACTTTCGTTGTAATATTTAATAGATGATCTGTATTACTAACATTGGAAATTTGTTGGTTCAATATTGGTTGTCATTACCCCTTATCAACAATTGATTGACAACACATAATTTACTTAAGTGTATGCTTCAAAAATCATTTTCCTTTTTCTTCTTCTCCAATGTTTTATTTTATTTTTCTCTCTCTCTAGTTCTCTACAAAAAAATAAATAAAGGTTGTCCTAGTATTTGTTAATGGATTAGTGGGCTCTTCGCCGTAATGTCGATGTAATTATGGGGACCAATATTTCCTTGCTTATGTTGCTTGTCAAACTATGGACATTTGCTTTAGAAAAGTAATTGCTCAATGTCTGGGCTAGTTTGTGATGATGAGTTTTATGTTGGAAATTTTTACTTTTCTCCTTGCAATTTATGTTTTCACTCAAGATGTGTCCTTTTATATATTTATCTATATAATGATCACTTTTAGTAAAATGGGGGATTTCATTACTCATTTCTCAAAGATATTTGTTATGTTTTATGTATAGGGCTTATATCATGTTCTTCCACCAGCAAAAAGTAAGGAAGACATACTGTTGTACTTCAAGTTTTATGATCTTGAGAAAGAAGAGCTTCGGTATATGACTACATCATGATGTCATTAGTTTTCTTTTCCTTTTTATTTCTTTCTTGGTTTTTTTTCAAAATTGTGTAGGTCATTTTACTCTATTACTTTTTCAGATTTGTGGGCAGGCTTTTTGTAAAGAGCTCTGTAGACTGTAAAGCCCATGGAGATCCTAGCAAAATTAAATGAAATGGCTGGATTTGCTCCGGATGAAGAGATTGAACTCTTTGAAGTTTGTCTGCTCATTGAATTATAGCACATTTGGATTTACTTGAATACAAATAAAATCATGTTGCATAGTAAACGTTGTGTATTACTTTTCTTACTTAAGATTCATTTGACATTATTTCATAATGCATTGCTATTGTTTGCTATATCTACCGGGAATAAATTTTGAGCCATTTGTTATGTGTGAATGCGTTGATAAAAGAGCTTCATTTCGATTGTGTTAGGTACTTTTACTTTTTCATTGTATTTTTACTATTTCGATATATTTCCTTTTCTTTCTTATGTACTCACTCCTTCCCACCCCTTTATCGCCCACAGGATCGAAGATAAAGACAATATTTGCTTCCAGAAATGGCCACCTCCCCCTGATCATGAAGAGCAAATCCATTTTCCTAATGTAGCCTCTATGTGCATATCATGTATGTTAGTTAGATTATTTAATAATCTAACTTATGTTTGCAGAATTACTTTAACTCATCTTGGCTGCCTAAATATGATTTTCCTATCGGTTGCCTAAACTTGATGAATCATTGCTTGTCCTCGTTGGTGCTTATTAAATGTTGAAATTTGCAAAATGGATTTGATTGAGAAGAATGATCTTTGAGCAGGCATTTCTAATGTTTGAGTTTGATAATTATCAAATTTCGATGTTTGTTCATCTTTCTCGTGGTAGTAGTTTTTGATTATCAATTTTTCAAAGCCATTTGATTCTGCGTTGTTTTCAGTGTTCTGCATGCCTATATATGCATATGGTGTCTTGTTCTCAAAAGGTTAAGTTTTCTAAATTAAATTTTTATTGCAGTGTACATTTATAGTCAAGGGTGACGAACTGTTTGAGTGATAGTGTTAGATTGGAACATGATATTATACTTTTGGTTCCTTGCAATTGAGGTCTCAATTTTGTTTCTAATTTATTTGCTTATAAGATTAAATACTCATTCTGTCTTATCAAGACAAATTTGAGGAATTACATTTTGCCCTGAACTCTCACCTAGTCACACTACTATTAAAAGCAGTCAGTTTTTTGTTTTCCTGCGCCACTCTAGAAGATTTCCTGCTTTTCTTTCTTCTTTTGAGTACATTCAATTTTACTTAGGACTTGGACACCTTGTGCTATTGGGAATAATATTCTTCTTTTTTGAATTTTTGTAGGTTGATTCATAAAGAAGAATCGAAGCATGAATTACGGAATTGGCACGTGGTATATTTTTGGAGCAACAAATCGATTCGCTTTGATGGAGCCCAAATAATTTGTACTCAATGGAGTATATATTAAATAATAGTTTAGCTATCTATCGAGATGAAACTCATGTTTCAACAAATTACACTTGTACATAGTTTGAGTAAATGAATCAATATGGATGTGGTTGTTTATATTAAAATTTATTTGTTAAAAAACATTATGTGTTCTTTAATATTTGACAATATTTTTTAGTAATGATGTATTTTTATGCAATAATCAATTAAAATGAAATAATTATTTTAAATTTTATAATAAAAAATAACTTTTAATGAGGGTAATTATTGATTAATGAGGGGTAAATTTTATTCTAAACTAATATTTAGTGACGGATTAATAACTAATAATAACAGTAAATTTGTGATAAACTAACATATAGTGAGGGGCAAATGACTGAACAATGAGAAGATATTTTGTCACTAGAATATTATCTAATGAGGGGAAAATGATAATATAATGATGAAAATTGTCATCATTGAAATTGATTTTTAATGACGGTATGATTTCGTCATTGAATCTATCAAAGCAATAATGATGGGACCTATTTCCTGTCATTATTTACTTTTACCTAGGAAGGCAATAATGAGGGGTCTATGAGGGGAAATTACCATCATTAAAAGTCTTTAATGATGGATTTTGGACATAAAATGATGAAATTTTCCATCATTATAAAGCAATTTTCTTGTAGTGTATATCAATGTCATAATAGTTTATTTTAAATTTTGTTCACAATTTTCTCTACCATATTATGTTGAATAATATCTCAATTTACATTTTTGATTAACAATGTGAAGTATTCATTTTTTTTAATAGTACAAGTACAAAAATACATGCCTCACAAATTATATATAATTGTTTATAGAGAGGTGCGTGAGAAAGAAAGGGATATATAATACAATAATTTAGAGACATGCAGAAATTGAGGGATAAATCCTTACGAGTTGAATTAAACATTTAAGTTTATAGTTGAAAATATCAAAATTGTTAGATAATTTTTTGTTTTTAATAACCTTATTCGAATATTACTATTAAAATATCAGTTCATGTTAATAAATATTATAAACCAATAATATTAAAATAAAAATATACGTGCAACGCACGGGGTGAATTACTAGTTATACCTAATGGGAAGAGATCTCAACATTTTGCTCATAAGATTCTCATTGGAGATGGGTTCACCTAGAGCTTGAGCTTCATTGGCTATATCACACAATTTGGCATTGAAAGTGGTGATATTCTCATCCTCACGCATTCTCAGGTTTTCAAACCTATTGGTGAGCAACCTAAGTTTGGTTTTTCCCACACTCGCAGATCCCTCACAATGACTTTGCAGAGTATCCCATGCATCTTTGGCCACATTAAAATTAGCAATGATTTTGAACATATTTTGATCCATAGTACCAAAGATTGCCATCAAAGCCTTAGAATTGTAATTGGACAAAATTAATTCATCATTAGTCCAATCAATTTCTCCTTTGTCCTTGTAGTCACCATCTATATCGATGAGTTTTGGAGGTGACCACCTAGTAAGGATTGTACGCCATGCCCTTTCATCAATTGATTTGATGTAGGCCCGAACTTTGACTTTCCAAATAGAATAATTGGAGCCATCAAGAATGGGGGATGAAAAGTGGGGTTATTTTGAGTATTCATGCTAACAAACACTCAGGATCAACACTTAGTGTCTTCAAGTGTAGGCTCTAGATGCCAATTGAACAAATCATAGCACGGATATTTACCAAAAGTTTTGCAGAGTAAGGATGTGATTGCAGATGTGGTCACATTCACAATCACATGCAGTGGAATATTGAAAACAAAATAAAAATTATCTACAAGCCAACAAGCTTGTAGACGTGTCAATATGACAGAACTTTCCACTAGTAAAAACTGTTTGATTCCGTATACAAAAATACTCAAATCCAACTAGCAGAAACTCAACGAAAAACTCCTATCTATAGTATATCAGATCTGTGTAATTCAACTCATCCAACAATAGACATGTGTGGACTTTGTTAATCACAATACGAAAAACAATGGATGAAAAACCTAACAAACACAACTGCAGGGCTGAATGTGATCTCAGATGTAGTCACATTCGAGATCGCATCCAGGGCAGCGAGACTCCTTGTGCTTGTATGACTCTTAACTCTCTCAAGACTCTTGTATCTCTAGTATATTTATATAGCCATCCAAACCCTTCAAGAGACCTAATACACAAGGAAAGAAGATATATACAAATATATGACAAGTAAATCACTTATGTTAGGAAACAAGATAACTATCAAGAATCCTAATATATCAATACCATATCAATATTATTTTTTTCCAACTCTAAAAAGTCCTAATCATATCATAAGTCTAGAAACACAAAACAAATCAAAACCAATCTTTATTAATTTGGAAATTATTTTTAGGCAATCAAAAAATCGCCCTAACACTAGACCACCCAAAATTGTTAATCTATGATTAGAATTTGTCCTCATGTACTCACCCCAAGTAGAAGGACTCATTTGATTCATATCCTATATATATATATATATATATATATATATATATATATGCACTTTGTACATATGCACATGTATATATATATATATATACACATTGATAATGAGATATGGCTGATTAAGAATATATGTGAGATAAAGTTTACTATCTCTTTACACACGTAATTAGTATATGTAATTAACTAATAAATAAATTTGTAATATATATCTACACTTTATATATATGTAAACTTTACATTACCTGCACATATATGTTACTCAATTAGAAGTACATGTTTACTCACATAACACGTAGCTAAGATAGAATCCATACACGTGTAAGTATTATTACCGCCTTAAATGTACTAAGGTTGATGTGGGTATCAATTAAAAAAACAAAACACTTCCTCAGACAAACACAAAACACTCATATGGTTGAAGCACAAGAGAGATGAGTAATAATGACGACCGTAGATAAATCAAGGAGCAATAGGTAAGTGTCAAAGCCAACTCTATTTCTTTTTTGGCTTAGTTAAATAAATATCCAACCGCAGGTTGCTTATGTGTTGATTTCGATTTTGTCATGTCCGGAAAGTTCTCTATTTATCTCAATTTTATTAAATGAATTTGTAATAGAATGATGAGAAATCCTATATATATTCATATTAGATGTTCGCGTACAGAGGTTAGGAGTATCAGTCCTAATTAGAATATATGCCTTTTATTTTTTTGATATATTTAAGTTATATTTTGCAAGGAAAGAAGTTTGGGTAGGTTTAGATTATAGGTTAAAGCTTGATAGTTTAGCAAGTTAAATTTAAGATTTAAAGTTCCTTACGGGATTCGAATTAGTAAACTTGATGATTTAACTAGTTAAATTAATTAATATTTAGGGTCTCATAAAATGAGGATAATAAACTTGTTAATTGAATATTGGAAATTAACATTTTATGTCATTACAGATTGTTTAAAACCCGAGGTTGGGGAGTTACTATACCAAACATGTAAGTGATGCAAAAAAACTTGTAAGGTAAGTAAAAACCCATCTGCAACTGCGATGCATGAAAATATATTATTTGAACTATTTGTGTTTATGTGGATATTATGTGATGCATGTTTACTGGCATGATGATGCAATATGGTGTTTGGTGAGCCATTGGATATGTCATTCACAGCATTTACATGTGCATGCAATTACAAGAGGACGTTTGCATGTGCGAAAATATTTTCTGGAAAGAAAATGGATGTTTGTTGACGACTGCTAGTGCACCGTGGCACGTTGGGTGTGCTTATGATATATGTTTAGGTATAGCAAATGGGGTATTTCCTGGTGAACACAGAGCTAAATGGGAGAAGGGCTCTTGGTGGGTTACGGGAGGATGGATGATTTGTGGGTACCTATGTTATGACCCTACGGAGTGGGGACACTTCTTGGTGGACACATGGGACGCAAGTAGGGGACCCTTGGTTATGCCACGGGAGGATGGACCACACGTGGTTTCATAATGATATTATTGGCCATTTGAATATTGCTGTGTACAGAGCTCTTTTCCCGTGCATAGTAGTTGGGTCACGGGCCCAAATGAAAGAAAAATGATTTGAATAAAGTATTTTGATTTATGGAATTGGAAAAACATCACTATTCTTTGGACATGCATTATTTTTACTTGTTGGGCTTTAGTTCATGTAGTCCATGCATTGCAGGTGAGCATGAGAATGCCTAAGTCATTAGCTTATTGTGCAGTGTTGAACCTTCTTTAGGTTTTGAGGGTCATGGACATGGACGACGACCTGTCGGGCTTGTTTTTGGGTTGATTTTGGTTTTGTTTTTGTTGTGCTTTATGTAGGAACTCGAATTGTTTATAACTTTTGACACTCTATTGTAATATATGTAAATAAGTGTGTTGATTTGAGTTTTGGGCTTGTATATGGGGTCATCGTGTTCACATAAAGATACGGTTACGACTCTTTTTGCTTTCAGATGTGGTCTGATCTTTGTTGCTACATACAAGGTTTATTTCATGGTTCGACAAGATATGGTTTATTTCATTACTTGTCAATTAAATTGTCAAAGGGAAAAGAAAAAAATGTACACGCTCTTGTAAATGGAGCCCATGTTCTAAAATTGTATTGTTTATTACCTTGTTTATATATCTTCTAGTAGTGGTTATAGGGTGGGTGTGACAGGGTGGTATTAGAGCCCGGTTATAGGTTCTGCAGACTGTACATATACATGAACTCAAAACTCGTGGAGCACAGCTATGCCAGTAAGTTTTACTTTATTGCTTTTTATGTTTAATGAAATTATATTGGCCATGTGCTAATAAGTTTCTCCTAAGACAGTGTTTCAACTATGGTGAGAGTAGTGGTGGGAATAGAAACCAAGGAGCGAAGACACCTATACCAACTGGTGATCGAGATAATATCATAAACCGACTTATAGAGCTCATCTAACGACAATCTGAAAGAATTCAACAACTCATCCATCATTGGGATATAGCTGGAGAACGAAGAGGAGAAATGAACCAACCACACAAAAGAGTAGAGCGAGTCGAGATAGTAAGGGAAAGATTCTGAAAGCTAAATCCACCAACATTTGAAGATGCATCTGATCCTACAGAAGTATAAGATTGGTTACGAAACTTAGAGAATATTTTCTTGTACAACAGGGTTCTAGAAGAAGAGAAGGTAATGTGTGCTCGTTTATGCTTCGTGGAAGTGCGGGACATTGGTGGGATACGGTGAGGAGCATAGAAGATGCGACGATAATGACCTGGAAAAGATTTAAAAAACTATTTAGAAACAAATACTTCACAGCTCATGTTCGTGTAATGAATATGAAGGAGTTCATACAACTACGCCAAGGAACGATGACTGTCGGGGACTATATTTGTAAATTTGAAGAATTATCCAGGTTTGCCACTCATATGGTCAGCACTGACGCACTAAAAGTAGAGAGATTCCTTGAAGGTCTGAGGCCAAAACTATATAGAGATGTCCGCAGATGGCGGGAATTCAAGGAGTAACCGATTCACAGGTTGCTGAGAGAGCACTGGTGGCAGAACAAGCTGAATTAAGGATTTTTCATGCCCAAGAAGCTAGACGCCAATTCAAAGGGGGACAGGAACCCAGATGGGTTGGAAGTCAAAAGAAGAGAGTTTTCCAAGTTCAGCAGCAACAGAAACTCATTTTTCAACCACGCCAATGACAACAACAGTCGGAACAAATTAAGTGCCAAAAAGGTGATCAGGGTAAGGCACCTATACCACTACTTTTTTGCAATAGGTTCAAGACTCAACATACTGGAAGTTGCCCAGTAGAGACTAGAAGATGTTTTACGTGTGGAATGAGGGGACATCTTGCTAATGTGTGCCCAAATAATTTGAATACTACAAGACAAAAGAATGTGCCAGTCCGAGCATTTACTATCACCAGAGCAGACGCAGAGGCAAATCCATCAGTGGTGGCAAGTAAACTTCTTATCTTTGACAATCCCAACATTCGTATTATTTTATTTTGGAGCGACACATTCATTTGCATCCACTGAGTATGTGAGGAGACTGGGTAGAACATCTGATGTAGCTAAAGCGGGTTACAATATAACAATTCCCTCAGGGAATTCCAAATAGACTAATCAAATTTTGATAGCTTGTGCTATTCCAATTGAAAATAGAGAACTTTATGCCGATCTAATTGTGTTAGCCAGGAAAGACTATAATGTCATTTTGGGTATGGATTGGTGGTCAAAGTATGGTGCTACAATAGATTGTTAGAAAAAGACAGTGGCCTTTCGACCCCTGGGAGAAGATTCATTTACCTTTGTTGGAATCACGAACCATTTTAGATTTCGAATGATATCAGCACTAAAAGTGCAATGTTTACTGCACACTGGTTGTGAAGGTTGCCTAGTAAATGTCATGAGCATCAACGAACAACACCAACCAACCCTTGATGAGGTTCCAATAGTGAGAGTATATCCCGATGTATTTCCAGATGATCTTCACGGATTACCACCCGACCGCGAGATTGAGTTTGTTATTGACCTACTTCTAGGAACATCTCCAATCTCTAAAGCTCCATACCGCATGGCTCCGTTGGAATTGAAGACACAATTGCAGGAATTGCTAGATAAAGGCTTCATTAGACCTAACTTCTTGCTATGGGGTACGCTAGTCCTGTTCGTACGAATGAAGGATGGTATGATGAGATTGTGCATCGACTACCGAGAAACGAACAAAGTTACAATTAAAGATAGATACCCATTATCTCGAATCGATGATTTGTTCGATCAACTTCAAGGTGCGATAGTACTTTTGAAGATCGACTTGCGATCCAGGTACCATCAACTAAAAATTAAAGAAGATGATATACCCAAGACACCCTTCAGCACTAGGTATGGACACTATGAATTCTTGGTGATGCCATTTGGATTGACTAACGCCCCAGTAGCCTTCATGGACTTGATAAATCGAATATTTAAAGATTTCCTAAATAAATTCATTATTGTGTTTATCGATGATATCTTGATCTACTCTAGAACAAAAGAGGAGCACGTTGAACACTTTAAATGGTATTAGAGGTTCTGAAAGTAAAGCAATTATATGCTAAATTTAAGAAATGTGAATTTTGGTTAGATCGAGTAGTATTGTTAGGACATGTTGTGTCCGGAGTGCGAATCTCAGTTGATCCAAGTAAAGTCGAGGCTGTCAATAATTGGCCACAACCAATAGGTCATTCAGAAATATGTAGTTTCCTCGATTTAGTTGGCTATTATCGTCAATTTGTGGAAGAATTCACCAAGATTGATTCGCCTTTAACACAATTAACCAGAAAGAGCGTCTCATTTAAATGGACGGAAGAAAGCGAACAAAGTTTTCAAGAACTGAAGAAGATATTTACTTCATCACTTATTCTATCAATTCCATCAGGTACTGGAGGTTTTGTAGTTTATAGTGACGCGTCGAAGAATGGTCTAGGATGCATATTGATGCAAAACGGTAAGGTGATTCCATATGCATCTAGACAATTGAAAAACTATGAAAAGAACTGCCCTACACATGATTTAGAGCTTGTTGCAGTGGTATTTGCACTTAAGATATGGAGGCATTACCTCTACGGGGACGATGTGAGATCTACACAGATCACAAAAGTTTAAAATACTTCATAACACAGAAGAAATTAAATATGCGTCAACGACGGTGGTTGGAGCTAGTGAAGGACTACCACTGTATAATCAATTATCACCCTGGTAAAGCTAATGTTGTAGCATATGCGTTGAGCCAAAATCAACATAAAGCGATGCAATTGCAATTCACATTCAGAAACCAGAGTTAATGGACCTCTAGAAAATGAACATAGAGGTTGCATCACTGGGGTCCATTGAAGCTAATTTGGCAGCGTTAACACTCCGATCGATGCTACTTGATCGAATTCAACATAAACAATAGGGTGATGATTGCTATACCAAGTGAAGAAAGATATTTCCTCTGGAGTGTCTTCTAATTTCAAAAATATCTGATAATGGAGTACTGCGATTTAAAGAACGATTATACATGCCCAACGGGGACAATATCGAAGAGAATGTTCTAACAGAAGCGCATTCAATGCCATATTCTATATATCCAGGATCTACTAAGATGTAAATAGATTTGAAGATGCATTACTGGTGGCTAGGTATGAAAAGTGATATTGCACAATACGTGGAACAAAGTTTAACTTGTCAACAAATAAAGGCAGAACACAAAAGGCCAGCTGGAACGTTGCAACCTCTCCAGAATGGAAATGGGAAGGAATTACCATACATTTTGTGATAGGTTTGCCCAAAAATGTCAAGGGACACGATGCTATTTGGGTTATCATAGATAGGTTAACCAAATCCGCTCATTTTATTCCTATTTGCTCAACTTATTCCATAGACCGATACGCACAACTTTATATACAGGAAAGTGGTTAGACTTCATGGTGTGCCACTATCCATTGTTTCAGATAGAGACTCTAGATTCTTATATAATTTATGGAGGAGCTTATAGAAGTCACTAGGAACACGATTGTCATTTAGTACTCGTATCACCCTCAAACTGACGGACAATCAGAACGAACGATACAAACTTTAGAAGATATGCTTAGAGCTTGTGTTCTAGATTTTTAAGGACAATGGAGTAAATATCTAACATTAATAGAATTCTCATATAAAAATAGCTATCAAGCCACAATCGGGATGGCTCCATATGAAGCATTGTACGGTAGAAAGTGTAGATCGTTGGTCCACTGGGACGAAATTGGTGAAATAAAGCTTTTAGGCCCTGTTGGGCTTTGGTCCAGCATCCTGCCTGCAATGGGCTTTATAAGAGGCACGACCCGCGATTCAAACTCGTGAGCGTTGGATTGCACAGTTAAAGGAGAGCCTAAAGGATTTGATATTGACTACACATACCAACAGATGCATCTGAGGTTAAGCGTGCTTAGCCTGGAGTACAAATGGGATGGGTGATCCCTCGGAAGTTTTCCAAAGAGCGCGTGAATAAGGATAAAGCATGCTAGAAAAGACTCGGGTTGGTTTGTGGGGATAGTCGTCAATCCGGTAAGCGCTTGAGGTCCAACAACTTGTACTTAACCAACGGTTGGACAACATAGATGCTATGATCACAGGAGATATCCGAGGCACAGTTTTGAGGATAAGGGAATAGACAACACAGACAAATGCATTGAGGCGTGAGCAAGTAACTTATTTCAAATCTCTATTTATCAAGATGGTAATTTGGAGTGCATAGAAAGGCAAATTTCAGCAGAGACAGAGGGATCACATCTTCCACATTGACCAGTCGCACAAGACTGATATGGAGTTGCTGAAAGCACAACACAAGGCATACCTTCTTCAAACTAAAGCTACCATGAGAATAGAGATAATGGTTCTCCAGACTGAGATGAAGCGGATGGCAGCTGAGACGAAGGCTCTGCGATCAGAATTCAGAACATCACACTCCGCGAGTCATGATTAAATGGACATGACTAAAAAAAAGTTGGATCTAATCCTAGGAGGAGTATCCTCTCAGTCGACTCTACCTCCTAGTGATGATACCAAAAAGGGGGAAGGAAGTAAAGTTAAAGGAAGTAAGGGGGAAGCTAGCAGCAAGGGGGAAGGAAGTGAGATGAAGAAGCCACCCTTAAAGATAATGTTTGCCCAAACCCCTCAACAAGGCAGTGACTATCCTGAGTCAGCTGCCACAAGATATATTTGGTGAAGAGAAAGCTTCTTTGGCCTTCAAGAAGTCTAGAGAAGCCATTGAAGCTAATTTTGAGAAAGTAAGTGAAAGGTAGCAAGATAGGATCGAAAATTTAAAAGCAAAATTTGACGGCCCCCCAACTGGACTATTAAAGGATTACCCTGTTGTGAATCCCCCTCGAGAGTTAGCTATTCCTGATGTAGGATCAAAGCCAAGATCCATAGAGGAATTTCAAACTCTAACATTAGAAGGATTTTTTAAGAATATTACTGTACCTCAGGCGTAGGACTTATACTGGGAGAATGGATTAATTTTATGCCAATCAGCTAAGAGGCAGGAAAATTCAAGTAGTCAGCAGACTACTAAGGCGCCCATACAGTACACTCCAAGAGGAGGAGCAGAATCTGTAAGGGGTAGGCTTGGTAGTGTTGGAAGAGGTAGAGGTACTCCATCACAGCCAAGGTCTAAAGATGTTCGCTATGTAGATCCCCAGAAGAAAGGGCTGATCTACTGGGCTGGGCTAGATTAACTTTCCAACATAGAGGTGGAAAGGAAGAATGAAGAAACAAGGAGGAAGCAAGAAGAAGAAAACATAAGGCTCAACAGAGAATGGGAAGAGAGGCAGATAAGGGATGACCCAACTGCCAAGAGAGCTTATGAAAAGAAAAAGAGAGAAGAGGAAGATAGAAAAAGAAGAAGAGCATAGGAGGATCATAGAATAGCAGCGGAGGATGCTGAGAGAAGAAGGAAGAAGCCGATGAGTTGAAGACGGCTGAACCCTATCATGTTGTATTATACTTAACTGTAAATACACATACTTGTAAGTACACTGTATATGCCATAATGTACTTTAATGCTCTGATACTAGTTGTTGATGCTCTGATACTTTGTATAAGTAAAAGCGTTGTAAAGTGCAAAGAATGAAATGTTCAATAAAATGACATATTATACAATCATTCTTTATTTTCTGCACTATTTACTTTGTTGTGTTTATTTAAGTTTTGACATCATACAAAAGGGAAAAGTTGTTGGGAAACTTTATGTATAGCTTTTGTTGATACCATGTAAAACTTAGATTTGGAAGTTGGCACCCCATTTCAAATGTAATTAAACTTGTAATAGATAAGGCTATGTGAGTTGAGTCGAAGATAACCAAGTTGAAGATTACAAGACTCGACTAAAGACTGAAGAGAAGACCCAGCTGTGAGGCAGCTGAGTGAAGGACAGAGAAGTATCAGTCAAGTTGTTAGAAAGTTGTCTCAGTCAGCTGACTGACAACAAGTCATTCCAAAATGATTGGAATCGAATGTCAGAGGGGTATGCAGCAGAAAAGACTCGATAAAGCTGAAAGATATCCGTTGTCAAGACAAGTCAAGGTTTTGCTGGAAATAGGCATGTGTCAGGAAGCCAGCAATAAAGGTGTTTTGTTGAAAGACTGCAAAAAGCAAGGAACCAATGGGATGTACCTGAAATTCTGCAGAGGCTAAGGAAAGGCTGCAGGGCATTAAATTCAATATACGGTCTCCATCATTGCTGCAAGACAAGACAAGCCAACAACCTACGATGTGTGGTTTGAAAAATGTGTCTATCTCTTCAACGAACATATTTTCAAATGTGCATTATAAAAGGTTGAGGAGTCCTTTGAGATAAGGTTACCCAATCTACGAACGAGCACAAGTATTCAAGCAATAACTTGCAAGATATCTCTCAAGCTTACAAAGAAATCCTCAAGCCTAAACTCGAAGGAAATCGATCCAACACACTCAGTGAAGGAAAGGCAATTTCATCAGTTGAAGAGGAAAACTTGTTATCAAGAACAGGGGATCTACTCTCCAAGGTGTAAGGAGGTGTAGTAAGGTTCTAGATCGAACCAGTGCTTTGAACCTATTGTAGGGCTACGTGATCAAGTCCAAAGGTTTGAAGGAAGTTGAAGTAGCAGGACAACTGTATTGTGAAGAAGCTGAGTCCCAAGAGCAGCAGGCTGTATGATCAAAGCTGACTCGGACTGTTAACTAATTTGTAACCAAGTCAAGTTACTTAGTAGATTCCTCCAGGGGTTGTAGAAGAGTGGACTAGAGGAATTACCCCATCCTCGAACCACTATAAATTGCTTGTGTCAATTTACTTTCAGCGCACTTTATTTCTCGCATTATTTTCATATCTGCTGATAAGTTAAATTGCTTAAATCTGCTGATAATAACAAGTGTCGAAAAACGTACTTAAAAGTTTAAGGGTGAAAGTCTTCCGCTTGTAAAACCAAGTCAACTACATTTCTAAGCGTTAGCTGAAAACAACTAAGTTATACTATCCACAGCTCAGTCGAGCCTGTTGAGTGGGTAACTTTGTTGTGTAAGACAACTTAGTTGTCCCTCAAGGACTTAGCTGACTTGAGTCAACTCTATAATTGATTAAAATGACTAAAATCAAAAAGTTGGTAAAGTTTATTTAACCCCCCCTAAACTTTACACGTCACCCCTTGGGACCTATAGTGTATGCGCTCAACATCAATTCAATGAATGTAGAATTGCCATAGGCTTGCAAATCGTCTAACATCTCTACCACTTTAGTGTGCATAACTTAAGAATCAAAAGGACTTTTCATTTGGTTGTAATGTAGGAAAGACAACTCCAAACTGTTGAAGAGGAAAACTTTTGAAGAATCAAAAGGGGTCTACTTTCCAAGGAGGATTGTAGGAAGGTTCAAGGTCGAACCAATCTCAAGTTATTGGAGGGCTTCGTGATCAAATCCAAGAAGCTTGAGAAAGTGAGCTGAAGTAGCAAGGCAGCTGCCATGTGAAGAAGCAGAGTCGGACGAGAAGCCAGCTGTGTGACCAAAGCATCTCCAGACTGAGTCCAAGGAGCAAGCCAGCTGTGTGATCAAGACTTGTCTCTAGACTGATAACCACTTTGTGAACTGATCATTACTTAGTGGATTCCTCCAGGAGTTGGAGAAGAGAGGATTAGAAGAATTACCCCATCTTCGAATCTCTATAAAATTTACTTGTGTCATTTACATTTCAGCATATTTACATTTCTGCACATTTATTTTATATCTGCTGATAATTTGTTATCCAACTGATAAATAACTAAGTGCTAAAATCAAGTGTTAAAACAAAGTTAAATCAAATTCAAGGGTGTTAAGTCTTCCACTGAAAACTCCACACAGCCAAGTTAAGGTCTAGACTAAACAACTGAGTTATTCTATCAACAGCTCTATCGAGTCTGTTGAGTGACTAACTCTGCTGATTAACTAACTTAGTTGTCCCTCAAGGACATAGCTGTGTAATTAACTCTGTAATATTTTAAAAGGACTAAAATCGAAAAGTTGGTAAGTTTTATTCAACCCCCCTCCCCCTTCTAAACCTTACTCACACCCCTTGGGACCTACAAATATCATGGATATGAGGAGGAGTATCTTCAGAGTAATAGTCAACCCTACTTAGAGAAAGAGCAAAACGAGCTATCTGATGCGCTAGTGCGTTTGCTTCCCCCTAGGAATATAAGAAAATCAAACATCAGAAAACTCTCTACTTAAAGTTAAGATATCCTGGATTATGCAACCAAGGTAGGACAGATCATGCGAATTCTTTTTCAATCCATTAGCAAGTGTGAGGCATTCCGTTTTGACTTGAATACGAGACAGGTTCATATTTGGAGCCCCTACCAATGCTTACCTGCAAGCCAAGGCTTCCGCTATTTCCACCGAATAAACTTGTTGAAATTTTCTTGCAATAACCTTCTGAATATTTCCATTATAATCCCTGATGGCTACACTAATTCCTGAACCCTCCATTGGAATAGTCGATGCATCAGTGTTTACCTTAAAACTTCCTATTGTTGGCCGTTGCCATTGGGAGTTTGGAGGTGCTGAAACTTGTGGCTGGTTTATAAAGCCCTGTCTTGTATTGTCTTTATAGGAGTGGAGGCATCTTACAACAATTGAGAAGCATTCGGCATGTGGAATCTCTTTCCCTTGAAAAGTTATAACATTTTTGGCATACCAAAGGGTCCAACGAAGCACAACGAAGAGTTCTCCAACTTCATCATGTTCGATCTTTGAGATTTTGGTCATCAAATCAGTTATAGAGGCCTGGGATATATCTGCTAGATGATCCAAACGCAATGGGGATGCACACCAATAAAATCTACTCCACGGGCAGTCTCGCATATCATGTTCAATTGTTTCCTCCATCATTCCACACCTCCCAAAAATTGGAGAAACCTCGCTCTTCCGTTTACGCAGTGCCGTCTTAACGGGGATGATACCATGCGCAAGCCTCCATAAGAAAATCTTCACTTTTGGGGGTATGTTGAGGCTCCAAATCCATTTCCATAACTACAAAGGATCCCCCGAATGCGAGGGGATGTTCACCATATTTTCAGCCATGGACACTCGATACCCTGTTTTAACAGTATATAAACCATTCGTAGAAAAACTACATGCAAATTTGTCCATACTCCAGAAGTTGCGAATAAGGATTTTAAGAATTTTAGCTGCTTCCTCTTGGCTAAAAATGTCTCGAACCAGATCTGCCTCCCACCTGTGCTCTTCCATATTCATTAATTCGCACACACGAAGATCAGTTGATCCATGCGGTGTTCGTTTGCTGAACCATAATGTTTCCACTCTTCGAAATCCAGGGATCATGCCATACGCGAATGCTAGCTCCGTTCCCAATAGTCCATATATCGAATCCGCTTATGGAGAATTTCTCTACCTGCTGGAATGCTTCGCCAGGTAAAACTGGGGTTATAGAAATTACCATTAGAAAAATAACGCGCTTTGAGAGTACGGGACTAGGAGGGAGCTATCATCCTGAATAAGGCGACATCCTGTTTCGCGAGCATTGCTTTATCGAATGTTGACGGTTCTCTAAAGCCCGGGACGCCATAATTTTGTTTTCAAAATAAAAGAAAATTGAAATAATTACGTAAAATTCCCTAACTCCCAATCATTGAAGTTTCATAATAGAAGTATAAAGATCTTCAAAAATAGTGATTTTCAAACATTTTTCTTTAAAAATTAAAATCCATTTAAAATGAATATGCAAATTCATAAAATTTAATTTTGGAGTTACCAAAACAAAACCATCTTGATTGGAAAACGTCAGAATAGCTCTGACAAGACTGTTGAAGAAGTTAATACAAAACATGATTAGACAACCTTTTTCATGACATTTATCCTTTGTGAAAATGATAAGACCCTTCATTATCTCAAGGACTTCATGTGTTGCTCCCATACCATCTTTGAACTAAAACTTTGCCCATCTTTACTCGTTTAGGTTGACGACAGTAATTTCACCATTTTCTTTTGCGACTATAGTCATTGATGTCACCATTGAGTGGTAAAATTCAACTCTACCTTAATAAAATACCAAAATATATATTGCTATTTACATCCTAAAGTTAAGGGCTTCGCCATAAAATAAAGAAATTTCACTGAAAATTAGAATTTTTTTAAAATTTTATATCATTGTCCTTAATAATAGTAGTAGGGAGTTGCTCTTTAGTACCATATCATTATTAGGGAGTGTTTAACTTCTGCTTTGGTAGAAGTAATTTATTGTTGTAGAAGTTGAAGTTGAGAATTAGAAGTTAGTATTGCTTGAAAATAATATCAAAAGTTGGGAATCATAGTTGAGTGTTTAGGGAAAAAGTTGTACAAGTATTTATTTATTTGTAAAAGTCAAATTAAAAGTAGAAGCAGAAATCTAAATACACCTCTCCTGGCTTATAGATTCTGATTAAATGAAGCAGAATCAGAAGTTAGCACTTGCAAATACTAAAAATGTTTTTTATTAAGCCAAAAAATGAAAAATACTTTCTTTGTTGGTGCTTGCAAACACTCCCTTAATTGAGATGGATCATAATTTTGAAAGTAGAATTTATATTTGAGGAAATACCACAAAATACTCTGATTATTGAAAAAAAAGACAAAAATATCACCCTATCACTAATCTACCCTATCCGGTCCTAAACTTCCCAAATATACCCACCCCTTTACTTTACTAGCACAGCAGGATGCTCCGGTTAAACTGAGAACAAATAAAGTATTTTCGCGCGTGTCGCAAAACCTGGGTTGATGACGACAATGTTGGAGCCGCGTTCGGCGAAGAGTTGAGACGGGACTACTGTTTTAAGGTAATCCTGTGTGCATCAAATTACAAGTAATGAAATATTATGTGTCAAAAAATATTGAATTATTAGACGATTTCGCTTGAGAATTTCGCGTGTGTAATGTGGGTGATTTTGTGCTCACCATGGCAGAGTTTTGGGAGCTTAAACAATTGGGAATTATATGTTTGATTTCCTGAAAATTAGAGAGCGGAAGTTGAGGGGAAACCCTAACAATGATGTAAAATTATTTTGATTCCCAAATCTTTTTGTTTATAACAAAAGGGTACATGAATTTTTTATTGGCGCAATTGTGTTCCTGCGCCGATGGCCGGCAGTGGCTGTTGGAGCACCCGACAGCATCGCGGTGGTGGCAAAGAGGCTACTGAGAGTATCTTCGGCGACGGATGATAGGATTTTGTGCTTATTGGAATCGATCGCTCGATTCTCCGTCACGCCGGTGGTGGTTATGGAGATGCTGAGGGTGGGTGGGGTTTCGGAGATGTGTATGGTTTTACAGGTGGATTGCGCGGTTTATTTCGAAGATGTGTTGCTGATGCATGATTTTTCTGTGTTCTTTTATTATTTTGTGATTTGAAGTTTTTCGTTTGTTTCGATGTTGTTTCTTCTATGTTTCTTTTGTTCTTTTATGTATTTTCCATTTATTTATTCTTTTTTATTATTTTTGATTTGTTGTGTTATCTATATGACTGTGTATCTTTTTTTATTTCTTTTGTAGTGAATGTGGGATTTTTTGTTGCTTGTTATGCCGAGCACTTTATTGGTGGGAAGGCTATGGACGTCGAAGCGTTTGAGATAGAGAATGAACAAGCAAGGCTCAGTCATCTGCTTCACAATCATGCTAAGTTGAATCTGCAAAATGGTGATGACGATGATAACGACATTGAGTTTCTACCTCCACTTCCTAATGATTTTAGAGAATTGTTGTTATGTAAACCTTAATGATGATGTAATCAGTTGAAACATGTAAGAAACATAAATGAAACATGTAAGAAACAATTGTGAAACAGGGGATCATGTGATAAAAGTTTGTAGTAAATTGCTTTTAAATTTAGAGAAATAGTGTAGTTTTTCCCCATATACTTTGTTCAGCTTTTTTTTTTTTTTTTTTTTTTTTGTCATCCTTGTAAATGTTGATCTTTGCTTCATTTCGATGTATGTGTCTAATTGAACTAAAGATCTCACGTACTCTAGCAAAGTTGTTACTAGTAAGTCTTTCCCCGCTACAGTTGATGCATTCAATAATTCTACGATGTTGGAAGTCAATACAAAGTATTTTTTGGTCTGACAGTGGAGTCGTGTCCGTTTCTCGTAGCCGATGATGGACAAGTAAGCTCAAATTTTCTGAATTGAATTTGTTGTTCCAAGATTTCGTTTAGGGTGCTGAATGTGCAGTCCATTGGAATCAGTATTCTTGTTATTTCAAAGTTGGTATACTCTCTATGTTCTTCCCATTGTTAATTGTGGCATACCACAACTAAGATTTTCTCTATGCAACTGTGGAATTCAATGAAAAGTTGGCTAAGTGAAACATATAAGAAACATAAATGAAACAGGTATGAAACAACAAAGAAACAACAAACATGTTTGAAACAACAAATAAACAAAAAAGAAACCAACACAAAAAAATCAGCGGAAAATGGGTATTTTTGTCAAAAATCAGCGGAAAATGGGTATTTTTGTCCAAATTCAGCGGAAAATGGTATTTTTGTCCAAAATCAGCGGAAAATGGACATTGTGCAGGGATTGGGTATGAAAAATGGGGTATTTATGTCCTTTTCCCTTTATATTTTATGAAATTGAGATTTATTTAAAAAGCCCCTCCCCCACCCCTCCCCTCAAGAAAAATTTGCATACTAACACACAAAGGGAACAATAAATTTTGACAGGAAAACTAATATGAAAAAAAAAATGTAAAAAAGAAACATGTCAATTACACACATGTACAAACGGTGAATTCTATTGCATGCTCTGATGTGAACATTGTGAGATTCGCTCAATTATTGTGTTTGATGAGATTGAAGTATCATTCTGACATGAAATTTTCGGTTGATCCATATATGGGAATAAAGACACAATAGAAATATAAGATAATGATTTACCAATCATACTTAAATTGTTAATCCTATTTATGCAAATTAATTATATCCAACTGATATAAGATAACACCTAAAAAATATTACCTAATAGACGATAAATTTTATTATAGACAATATATATCACTTTTTATAGTGATGCATTTGCTTGTGCTACCTATAGTTTAAGGTATCACTCTTAATAGCTTTTGCCTTTTAGTGATACTTTTTTTAAGTATTTACATTAAATTCTCTATTTGTATCACTTTTAAGACACACTTCTAAAGTATTACATATGAATCATATGTAACACATTTTAGTAGCGCATATTTTTCCTTTTCCACTAAGCTAATAAGTTGATTCTTGTTACAACTTTTGCATTATTTTATATATACACGCATATATATGTTAAAATTATATTATATGTATATATTATATACTTTATGTATTAAATATTATAATATATAATATATGTATTAAAAATTATATTATACACTATATAATAAAAATTATATAGTATATTATATACTTTTCCGATTCATTAACTTTAACTTTAATTACTAGTAAACAAATTAAAGGAGCTTACAAATAATTTTCTTTCCATTTTTTTTCTTTCTATATCATAGATAATCACTAGAACCTAGGTGGAGGGATAAGGTTGATCAATATTATTCATGTTATACCAGGTGTATGGTACAATTGTGTGTACTAATGGATAAGTATTAGAGATATTTTTCTCTGTTAACTGTTTACTTTTAGGAGTTAGTTATTTCGGTTAACTTTCTGTTACTTTTTCTGTTATGAATTGGTTAGGAAATTGTTAGCTTAAACCGATTCATTTGAACTCTATAAATACCTGTACCATTACCAGCAACACTCACGTCATAAACATAATGAAATTTACAATCTCTCAAAATATCCTTACTCTGAACATATGAACCTTGTCACTAGTAAATGGATTTTCAGAACCAAATACAAGGCAGATGGCTCTGTTGACAGGTTCAAGGAAAGATTGGTTGCTCGGGGTTTTCAGCAAAATGCAGGGGTGGACTTTTTATATACCTTCAGTCCAGTGGTTAAACCCCTTACAATCAGAATTATGTTTACCTTAGCAGTTACCAGAGGTTGGGTTGTTCATCAGGTGGATGTTAATAATGCTTTCTTAAAGGGTGACTTGAAAGAAGTTGTATATATGGCCCAACCTGAAGGCTACATTGATGCTCAACAGCCTTCTCATGTTTGCAGATTAATTAGGTCTCTCTATGGCCTAAAACAGGCCCCTAAGGCGTGGTATGACAAACTCAAGGATTTATTGTTATCTCTAGGGTTCAAAGGATCTATTTCTGATAGCTCTCTCTTTCTCAAAAACACAAATGGTCATTTACTCATAATTTTAGTCTATATAGATGACATACTCATCACTAGGGATAACAACATTGAAGTGCAACAGGTAATTGAGGTTCTTGATCAGAAGTTCTCATTAAAAAATCTGGATGAAGTGAGTTATTTTTTAGGTTTTGAGGCTCATAAGGTGGCTGGGGGCCTTCTTCTCAATCAATCCAAATATGTTACTGATCTTTTGGCTAAGGCATCCATGGAAAATTGCTCTCCTACTCCCACTCCATCCCGTCCTAGCATTAAACTGTCACTCTCTACTGGTTCTGCTTTTGCTCATCCTTCACTGCATATGAGTATTATTGGTGCACTCCAATATCTCACCATGACTCGTCCGTATATCTCCTATATTGTCAACAAATTAAGCCAATTTCTTCACTCTCCCACCATCATTCACTGGCAAGCGTGCTAAAGGGTCCTACGCTATATTCAGGGTACTAAACATCTTGGCATATTCTTCAAACCTGTCTCAAATTTCACTTTGGAAGGCTTAGCAAATGCTGATTTGGCTAGCTGTATTGACGATCGATGCTCTACAAGTGGCTATTGCATTTTCCTTGGGGACAACCTTATTGCTTGGAGCTCTAGAAAACAACATGTGGTGGCTAGAAGTAGCACGGAATCCGAGTATAGGTCACTAGCATTGTCAACAACTGAACTTATCTGGATCAAATCCTTAATTCAAGAACTAGGCTTATCCATTTCCATTCCTTCTCTTCTTTGGTGTGACAATGTTGGGGTTTTAACTCTTGCAAATAATCCTGCTTTTCATGCTGGGACAAAACATATCAAGATCGACGTTCACTTCATTCGTGAAAAAGTGCAGCAAAAGGAGGTAGAAGTTCGTTATGTTCCCACTGAAGATCAGCCAGCCGACATCTTCACGAAACCTCTGTCTATTATCCGTTTCCAGGCACTTCATCCCAAATTATGTCTCATTGCTCATCCCGGTTTGGCTTCAAAGGGGGTGTATTAGAGATATTTTTCTCTGTTAACTGTTTACTGTTAGGAGTTAGTTATTTTGGTTAACTTTCTGTTACTTTTTCTGTTATGAATTGGTTAGAAAATTGTTAGCTTAAACTGATTCATTTGAACTCTATAAATACCTGTACCATTACCAGCAACACTCAAGTCATAAACATAATGAAATTTACAATCTCTCAAAATATCCTTCTTCATCTTCTATCATAACAATAAGTATCCAATTTTTTATAAAATGAGATACATGTATGATGAATACATATATACCAGCCCAGGTATATGTAGCCCATGTGTAGTATCTACTGATCTAATCTACATAAGGCTTATCTGCCTTATTTTTGTAGGATAAATTGAAATCTATGACTTTATTTATTTATTTATTTTGATATGGAACTCCAAATGAACTATAAGGACATGCAATCAAAAATAAAATGTATTGCGTTTTGCCTTTTTATGCAACTGTGCAAATAATAACTAATTAATAAGCTATATTTTTTGGATAGCAGTTTAAAGCAATATTAGAATCAAACAGCTAACTTCATTGGCAAATAACAATGAGAATAAAAACCACTGATGAAACAATTAAACAGAAGTTGTTCACTGAACTGACAATACATAATAAAATACAAGACATAAAAGGAAATTATTATAATGTTTTGAAGCATGTAGGCTTGAATTTCCTGATCAGACTAGGATGAAACACTCATATACCAAAGATGATATATAATTTTTCTAGAAATGGAGCCCTTCTCATTTGATGCTTCTCCGGCCCCTACCAATAAAAAATATTGAACAATTCAGACAGTAAAACATATATGAATTTATCAGATATATATTTGTTCACCAAAAGCACGGGTGTCAATTTGGATCATAATGTGAGGTTCGTGTTTGGTTTCGGGTAGATTTCGTGTTATGCTCAAAATACATCAAAAATTAAGTAAAAAATAAAACAACTACGTTTTAGACAAATTGGTAACTTCGAGTCAAATTCGTGTTAGTCGTTCGTGTTCGGGTCGTGTTCGTATTTCTCTTAACAACTTTAGGCTGGCTTCGTGTCCGGTTTTCGTGTCAGGGATTGACATCCCTAACCTAAAGACAGCAGTACCCAAAATAACTTCATCATATGTAGTGAACAAGCAATTTGCAAATTTGGGAAACAAAAACTTGAAGACCGCTAGACTGTGCACAATGACGTCGAGCAGCTTATACGCTAGTCGTGGATTTTCGTCTGAATCTTTGGTCCTCTTATTTTAGGACTTTTATTTTTCAATTTGCAATTTAAGACTTTACTTTAAACAGTGATCGGCACATTTAGGACAATCTGGGCGAAACAATTTAAGAATTAGCTGGATTGTTGAGGTGGCTGCCATGTCACCACTCCAAATTAGGGATTTTCAATTTTTCGGCAAATTTAAGACTAAATGCAAATTTGAGCATTTCAAGTAAATTTTAAGCGCTAATTAATATCAGGCTGTCATCTATCCGTGCTCAGTCCTATATATGTGCATTTGTAATAGAGTCCCTAGTCTTGGATACAACGGTCTCAGAATTTGCAATATTTACTAATTGGTAAAATTGCAGAATTAGTCTTGTAATTATAGGGCAGAAGGAAAACGGTCCTGTAAATATCAGGTTTTACAAATAAATCTTGTAACTATATAAATATCTCAATTTTGGTCCTGTAAAATGTACGGTTTGCAAAATAGTTCCGTAACTATATGAAAATATCAATTTTGGTCCTAATTTTTACCAGAAATTGGTTACTACATGTGTCACTCACGTAATTGAAATTCAGTTAAATTATTACCAAAATTGAGATTTTCATATAGTTACAAGACTATTTTGCAAACAACGCATATTGCAGGACCAAAATCGATAGTTTTCTATAGTTACAGGACTTTTCTGCAAAACGTGATTTTTAAAGGATCTTTTTGTAACCGCCCTCTAGTTACATGACCAATTTTGCGTTTATTAATTAAATGACAAAGAAAATAGATTTTGATTTTAGTAAAAGTGCTTTTGTCTAGGAGGGAGGTCTGCGATAGAGCCCTATCAATTTAATCGAAACCAAAAAACAATTAAAAAAGTTAAACTAATATAAAAAATGAAGAGTATTAAGTACCCTCTTACAAATATAATCAGAATTAAAAAGAGTTGAATTAAGAGAAGTAAAGCTTTAACGTAACTTACCCAGTAAGTTTGGCTTGGTTACTATTGGTCTCCAACATAAGCCCAAAATGGATGTGAGGAAAGTGTGCCCACTAAAAGCAAACAAAATCCACAAGTTATTACCCAGAAATTTGTACTGAAATTTGGTATGATCCCTCAAAAGATGTACCAATTTTTGTTTTTTCTCTTTCTCAACATGCCCACTTACATTTTTTGCAGCAGTACTAAAAGCTTCCCTGTGGCTGATTTCTGGATTATTCGCCTTGATTCTTTGAATCTCCTCCCTGAGAATTCACATTTAAATATTGTCTTGATTAATTTAAACAAACAATTGATATTTGCAAATTTTTTTCAATAATATATAGTACACTAAAAAAGATGAGCAACATAGTTTCATTACTTTATGAACTGATTGTATGCAGATGGGACACGTTGTCTCTTCTCCGGGGCTGAGACACAAATGTAAATGTAAAAACATGAAATCTTAAATCTTAAGTGAAATAATAAAAGAGAAATGACATAAATCTTAGGGAAAATAATAAAAATGTAATGATCAACTCAGAATTAATTAATAAAATAAACGCACGTCGATTAACGATTCTCTGCTCTGGTTTGTTTGTGATGGAAGGCTGGATAGACATATAGTTGTTCCTTTTGGAAGAGGAGCCTAAGTCAACCTTGTACTCACTTGAAGTGTAGCTAGGTGCCTGAGGTTAAACAATTATAACAGATAATTTGTGAACAAAGAATTGAGAAGAACAAATTCTATTACCAAAAAAGAAAAGAAAAAAAACTAAAACAAAATCTTATCCGATACTCCATGGGTACCTAGACATCACAATTTGAAAGAAACAAAACCATATCTATACAAATTCTTATAAATCCACATATGAAAAAAGATATAACCTATTCTGTTGTGAGTTATCGATCTGTTTATGTAAGTTATCAAATTTCAGATTTCAGTATTTATGAAATTTTAGTTTTTATGTTTAAAACAATGTTATTATTAATTGTACTTAGAACGTTGATATTTTCTATAATATAAAAATATATAAGTTTATATATATATATAGAGAGAGAATACTCGTAGTTTTAAAATTTTAAAATATGAGTATTAATATACCTGTAACGTATCATACTCGTATCAGTGTTTCATAGATAACATGTAAATGCCACTCATAATGGATAAAATTAAGGAAACATAAATAAAAATAAAAAGGTGATTGAGTTACCATTTAAACTAAACCTATGTGGTTGACTCTTGAAGACTAGTTTAGGTCACAAATAAAAATAGAAGGATGTTATTTTTAGTAGTTTATTAGGAGAAACAATTGACTTAAAATGGAAAAACTATGTAAACCTAAATAAACAAAAGCCTTTTTGATCACCATTTTTTCTTTGAACCTTTTTGAACAATCAACTCAAAACCAAAGAATCAATTTTAAATATAATTTATTTTTAGTAGTTTATTAGGAGAAACAATTGACTTAAAGAGAGATTAAATATATTATTAAAGAAAGTGAAAGAGAAAGACAGATTTTGAGCAAAAGGTTTGCATTGAAAAGATGTTTTCTCAGAAAAAAAAAGAATAATAATAAAATAACGACATTGAAGTGACTGAATCGGTTAAGAATAATAAAGAAGATTGACAGTTGCTATAGATCTGAGAGAAGATCAAACCTGTGTTTCCATAGCACCAGACAGTCCCTGATCTAAAATATGCCTCCATTATATTAATTTCTCAATTTCTTTTTCTAAAAAAAATTAAACAAGATCCCAACATTCAAAAACCCACCAAAAAGATCTCATTAATTAATTAAAAAATATATATATTTTTTTTAGGTTTGTGCTGCAAAAATACATTTATCAACACAAAAGCAGAAGTGCAGGTACTTAGATATATTCTGGCGGCTGTTAGGCAACTAGGTAGCTAGGTTTTCAGAGATGTAAGATCTTGGAAAAACAAAACCTTATTTTTATTTTAACAAGAATGTTTGAAAAAAATTAATATATAAGAGCTATCAAATTAGATTCCCTCAAAAGAAGCAAAACCAACATAGAAGAAGAAACCCTAGATTTCAGAAGGCTATATATATATATATATGAGTTATTGATATATATAATCGCCCACAAATTGAGCTGAAATGATGTTAAAAAAACCTGAACATCTTGGCAGGATGGCTGCAGACATTGGAATGCAGCTGCCATATTTACTGTCCAAAGATTAGTACAGTGCCCACATCGAACTGTCACAACATCAAATAGGCTGTTGCATGGAACACTCACCTGCACAAAAAAAAAAAAAAAAACAAATTAATTAATCCAAATCCTGAGATCCACAACTGCATAGGTTAATTATGAGGAAATTAAATCAGCAAGAACCCACAAAACCCTTTTCTGAAAAAGAACCCTAAATTCTTTTAGACGAAATATTTTCACTTGGGTTTTTCTTTTAGAGTGTGACTTTTCAAGAAATTAAATGGTCCAGCTCCAGGGAGCTGCAATATTAAATTAGAAAAGAAAAAAAAAAAAAGTGGGAAAAGCTTAATTTTGACAGTACTTAGCACTTAGAAGGCAGTGAAATTTTCTGAGGCAGGAGAAAAAGCTACAGCACATAGATGAGCAAAAGACTTGTCTTCATCACCTCAAATAAGCATACTACTTTTAGATAATCAACAAAAATAATATCTGCAATTTCCATCCTCTCTCATAAGAGTTGATCTAATAAATTCAGGGCCTCAGGTATGACTTTTTTATTTTAATTTAATTTTTCTTCTCATTGACTGTAAAAGAGAATTAGAGAAGAAAAAGAAAAGTGTTGAGGATGTGGACATGTCTGTATCATCAAAAAAATACAAACAAGAAACCCTGCTGGGAAAATAATTAATTGTGTTGCAGCACAATAGCACCAAAACCTGATCTCTCTGAATCAAAGGTCAGCTTTAATCATCTTGGAAATTTATTACTTTTTTGTAAAAGAAACCCACGGGAAAGAAAGAAAAGAAACAAAGAAAACCCACAAGCACAAATCAATGCATATATTATATATATATATATATAAAATGAATAGCTACATGCATAATTAATTAGGAATTTTTGAAGTTATTAAAAGCAGATCCTTGAAAAAAGAATGTTTTTTTCTCTTCCCTACCGCAAGAACAATATTGCAGAAATTGCAAGGAATGTAACATAGCTGCTCTGGAACATCCATTTCTGTAAAAGAGTTTGAGAAGAAACACAAATACAAGAAATTAAAATAAGTACTCTCTCTCTCTCTCTCTTTCTCTCTCTATATATTGCTTTCAAGATGAGTTACAGCACAACTGCTGCTGCTATATAAAGAATTCCTAGGGCTGAAAAAGAAAAAAAGAAAAAAAAAGTTAATTTTTCTGGGTATATAGGAATTTATATGCAGAAGGGAAGTGAAAAAGAAAAAGGCTAGGTAGGGTAGATTTCATCAAGGTTAGTAATGGTAAATAAAAGTATAAAAGTAAGGTGGTATATGGTTTGAATAATGAAGAGGGTTTTTTGGAAGCATTAGCAAAAACAGACCATATGGGCTATGAGGGGTGGTGACTGTTGCAATTATTTGGGTGAGGAAATTAAAGTGCTGACCACTCCCTTTCGCTGTCTCAGCTGATTCACCACCGCGGACAAGGGGGGCGAAATTTTTCATCATTAACTCATTTTTTTTTTCCAAATATAAATATTTTTCAGAAATGCATTAATGTATATACCTGTATGTGCATTTCTACTAATTTTAAAAAAGAATCAGTATAACTTCATTTTTCATTGGGATTTTAACCAGAGTTGGATTTTATATATAAATTATATGAACTGTTTAGGGTTTGAGTCGTATTTGGTATTCATATACGAAATAATTGGGTGTAAACGTACTGGAATTCGATGAGAAAATATATAGCTTTAAGACACATATAAAGTTTTTGTAGCATCTTCAATATATAATTATTATTTTCCTATGTGTTGAATTATAAACTAGATTTATTGAAGTCAAATAGTTCTAATATATTATATGCATGAATAGGTGAAATTCATGTATGTGACTTTTGGTTTTGTGCATGAATGAGGATAGGTGAATGTATGAAATTAAATATTGATGCATGATTAAGTGTATTTTCATCTTGGGTATCACCTATAAATACCCTTGTTATGGAGTCGTTTGGTATAAGTGAATAAAGTGATAATAAAATAATATAAGTTTTCCCCTCTATTCTCTTGTGTGTGTGAGTTATTTGTAATATATGCTCTCCAATTTCTAACAAATTGGTATCAAGATCCACCTGTATTTGCAGACCAAGCTTGAAAAAAATATCAAACGGAACACCATTTGTAGTTCCATCACTCACCAAAGAAAATTATGATAGTTGGTGTATTAGAATGAAAGCCTTGCTTGGAGCCTATGAAGTATGGACCCTGTGGAGAAAGGTCTTGAAGGAGATGATGCAACCGCCAAGTAGAAAGACCAAAAGGCGCTCACACTCGTCCATCAAAGATTGGATTAGAAGATGTTCGAGAAAATTGTTGCGGCAACTACCTCCAAGCAAGCATGGAAAATTCTTCAAGCCTCTTTTAAAGGAGTTGACAAAGTAAAAAAGGTCCGTCTTCAAACATTAAGAGGTGTTTGAATCTCTACACATGAAGGATTTCAAGTCTATTTCGGATTACATTTCAAGAGTTTTGGCTATTACCAATCAATGAAGATATACGAAGATGATATGAAGGATGATCGAATTGTTGGCAAAATTTTGAGATCTTTGGATCCAAAATTTAATTATGTTGTTGTTGCAATTGAAGAGTCCAAAGACTTGGACACCATGATCGTTGATGAACTTGCTGGATCTTTGCAAGCTCATGAAGAAAGATTGAAAAAACCGGTTCAAGAATCGGTGGAACATGCTTTGAATGCAAAGCTATATTTGAAAGAGAAAGAGACGAACCAAGACACGTCCCAAAGAGGTCGAGGACATGGAGGATTTCGTAAACAAGGCCAAGGTAGAGGTCGAGGTCATGGAAGAGGTGGACGAGGTGGCAAATACACCTCAAACAATAATGACACAAGCCAAAACTTCAATCAAAGAAGAGGCCGTGGACGAGGTAGAGGTCCGAAAGGTGGAGGATATAGGCCAATTCAACCAAGGTATGACAAATCAGAAATTAAATGTTATAATTATCATCGCTTCGGTCATTATGCTTGGGAATGTCGAAGTAACGTAGAGGAGACAAGTAATCTTGTGGAGAGCAATGATAAAGAAGATGTAGATCCCACTTTGCTTCTTGCTTGCAAAAATAATCAAGATGCAAAGGGGAATCAATGATATCTTGACTCAGGTGCAAGTAGTCACATTTGTGGAAAGAAAAATTTATTCGTGGAACTTGATGAATCGGTCGATGGTGATATAACTTTTGGAGATTCTTCAAAAGTTCAGGTCGAAGGGAAAGGTACAATTTTGATTCGTTCAAAATATAGAAGCCATCAATTTATTTCTAATGTCTTTTATGTTCCAGCCAAGAAAAGTAACATATTGAGTTTGGGACAATTGTTGGAGAAAAATTATGATATACACTTGGAAAATAGAAGTTTGACCATGAAAGATGAAAATGGGATATTGTTGGCCAAGGTACCTATGACGAATAATAGAATGTTTTTGCTAAACATTCAAAATGACGTCCCTATGTGCTTAAAGACTTGTTTTAAAGATGCATCTTGGCTATGGCATTTGAGGCTTGGACACTTGAACTTTGATGGCTTCAAAATGATGAGCAAACAAAGAATGGGGAAAGGATTACCTTTCATAAATAATCCAAATCAACTTTATGAAGGATGTCTTTATGGGAAGCAAGCTAGAAAGAGTTTTCCGAAGGAGTCTATATCTAGAGCTCAACATCCACTGGAGTTGATGCACTCGGATGTTTGTGGACCTATCAAGACATCATCACTTGGTAAGAACAATTACTTCGTGCTTTTTATTGATGGAGTTGATGCACTGGAGTTTGGGTGTACTTTTTCAAGGAAAAATCAGAAGTGTTTGAAACCTTCAAAAAGTTCAAGGCGTTGGTTGAAAAACAAAGTGGTTACCAAATAAAAGTTGTAGCGCCCTTTTCTAGCTTACTTAATTTTAATGCGAAAAATAATCAATAAAAGTACTCTAAAGAAATCCTTAAAAATACGGGATAATAAAATCCTACTTAGTTCGAAATCTTGCAGCGGAAATAAATACCAAAAACTATTAGTCCCAAAACAACCATACTGAGAAATAAAACGACGTTCAACATTAAATATACTAATAAATCAACTTAAAAAAAAACATAAGCTAAACTGAAGGGCATGGGTTTCCGAGTCACTGCGCCCCACCATCTCATTCCTCCTCATTATTCTCATCTGAAAAAAAGACAACATTCGTGGAATGAGCTTAAAGAAGCTCAACAAGTAATTTCATGCATGAATGTGTGCTTAATGCAATGACTAAACTTAGCTAAACTGTATATTTTCCTTACTTAAAATCCTTTCGTGTACATACTTAAACTTTCGTGTACATACTTAAAACTTTGTCTTTCTTTCCTTTCGTAAAACGTTCTTAAGACTCGAGCTCACTTGGTAACACATTGTTCTAATCAGGGTCGCAATGGGCCTTGTTATTTGGAACCCGATTAACATTTTGCCCGAAGGCTATTTCCTTTCATTTCACTTGAAGGCACTTTTCCTTTAACATTAACATTAGCCGCAAGCGGCACATTGACGGAACGCCGGTCCCCCACGCCCATTTCCCACTCACTCCAGCATATCATAGAACAATGTGCACCCATTTTTCTTTTGAAAAACATTAATAATTCTAAACATTTAAACTTGACTCTACTATTCTTTGTATGCTCGTGAAATGTTATGAACATACATTTAACATGATGCATGAAAGTGATGCAATTTTCCATTGAATGCAAAAATAACATAAATGCATAGCATAATAGTTAAATCACATTAACTTGAACAATTTAAGAATAAACACTACAATTATCTGCTCAGGGAAACCCTAAGTTCAATTAATTAGGGAAAAACCCTATATTCAATTAGTTATGGGAAAACCTTACATTCAATTTGTTAAGAGAAAACCCTATATTCAATTAGCTAGGAGAAAACCCTATATTCAATTAATTAAGGGAAAATCCTATCTCGCTGGATCCAATCGGATCCAGTCAGCTTAATTAAAAAAAAAATTCACTGTTCCAGCTCAATTCAGTCGGATCCTAAATCTAAGGAATACGCTGGCCCAAAACACCTGTACCCCAGCCCAATTCACAACGCCGGCCCACACATTCACCCCAGCCCTAGTCGACGCGCCCTACACTCAAGCCCTAGTCGACGCGCCCACAGCTCAAACCAGTCTCATCCTCCCCGCTGCTCCAACTCGAAATCTTCAGTAAAATTTTTGCAATTTAACAGTAATTTCTTTAACAAAGAAGTAAAACCTGTTCAAAAATTGCATATTCTTTTGAAGTTCGACCTTCTTTGAGTTTCAAAAATCAAAAGTTCGGTTTTCTATGGAATTTTCACCTTCTTGAAGCTCCAATCCAGTTCGATTTTATATACATACAAAAGTTCTACCAAAAAGCGTTACTTATTACTACATTGAACAATAAATATTGATTACAAAGACAACTTCTGCAATGGAGAATGAAGATGCAAATGATTTACTCATTCAGGAAGGTAATGCACTAAGTTTTGTTGCATGATCCATACCTTTTTCAGTAAAGGTGGTACTAATCACCAAATAATGATACTATTGAATTTCAATATGATACTTTTGCAATGAAAAGAGATACTAGAACATTTTGGAATTTAACAAAATTATATTAACATATTCAAAAAAATCATCTCTTATTTTTTTATTTATTTCCTACTTATAGGTGAAAAATTGGATTCAGTAGTTGTTGTTTCTAATAATGAAGAACAGATAGAAGTCATTGGAGATGAAGATATAAATGATGTGGACACTACTGAACAGAGTACAGAACCAGTGGAGACAGGTATTAGATATTAATGCAAAAGTATTACATTTTAATAAAAAGGTATCATTTCTATTTTTACATGAAATGTGTTTAATTGAAATGTTCACAGAATACATGAACGACATTGTTGATATATCTGGTTCTCTAGTTGGGATTAAAAGGAAGACATTAGATGATATGCATAAATTGTATTGCGATCACAGTCGTAAACTAGGATTTAGTGTTCGCAAAGCAACAACTAGGACACAATCTGATGGAGTTGTACTGGAGAAATACTTTGTCTGCTCTTGTGAGGGGTTTAAGAGATCGGGAAATCTGAGAATAAACTCCAACAATGAAAAAAAGAAAAATTTTGCTGTTACACGTACAGGATGTAATGCTACAATGAGAGTGAAACTAAATTAAGAAGGTCTTTATGTGGTTTTGAGTCATATTATAGAACACAATCATCCACTTACTAGGAAAGAGTGGAGCCACCTTCATTTCTCTGAAAGAAAAATTACAAGTGAAAAGGGCAAAGTCATAGAAGATATGGGTTCTTCCGGAATGAGACCAACAGATACTTATAGGTATATGGCACATGAAGCGGGTGGCGATGAAAGTGTTGGGCACACTATCAAAGATCATCTAATTTTTGTAAATCGTTTGAAACTGAAAGAAATAGAAGGTGGGGATGCACAGACATTAGTTGGAATGTTGTATGAAAAATCTGAATCATTTGAGTGGCTTTTCGAGGTTTTCAAGAAATCCATGGGAGGGAAGTGTCCAATCACTATTTTCACTGATCAAGACCAGGCAATTTCTAATGCAATAAAAAAGGTATGATACTTTAACTCAATATATAGATACTTTAAAGCATAAAACTATTACTTCTATTTTGTAATCATTTTGAGTGATCTTTAAATCTGTGTTTCTGGTCTGTGCCTGTTTAAAACATTATGATACTTTACTTCCTAAAACAGATACTTGTAAGCTAAAAAGTGTTACTTTAACTATGGCATTACTTTCATGTAGGTTTTCCCCTAGATTATGCGTAAAACATTTTGTAATCATTTTGTGTGATCTTTTACATCCGTGTTTTACGGTTTGTGCCTATTTAAAAAATTATGATACTTTACTTCCTAAAACAGATACTTGTAAGCGAAAAAGTGTTACTTTAACTATGTCATTACTTTCATGTAGGTTTTCCCTGGCACAAAGCATAGATTATGCCAATGGCATCTTTACCAAAATGCTGTAAGCAGGTTTGGACAGTTGAAGAGCAATAATTCATTTAAGAATGCATTTAGGAAATGCTTATCAGGATGTAACGACGAATTTGAGTTTGAAACTTGTTGGAGTAACATGATTTCTACATACGGGTTGGAGGAACACACATGGTTCAAACGATTGTATGAACTAAAGGACAAATGGTGCACAGCTTTATGTAAGGACTTCTTTTCATTTAAATACTTTCTTCATAAAGGAGCGAAAGTACTAATAATGCAATGGGCTTCAATGCAAAGAAGACGACAAGCTTGACAGATTTTTTTGGTATTTTCAAAGAACTAGTGAAGAATTGGAGAATGAAAGAACAAAATGATGAATTCAAGTCATCAAGATCAATTCCAACAAGTACCATACCATTGACTGGGATGTTAAAGCACGCTTTTGAGGTATACACGTTGACATTGTTCAAAGATTTTGAGGCAGAGTTTATATCTTCAATTTCTACTACTTGTACTTTAGTTCATGAAGATGAGGTGTTCAATGTTTATAACATTTCTTCTCATACTGAAGATGGACATACAAATCGTGTCATGTTTGATCCTTTGCGGATAATGATAACCTGCACTTGCAAGAAATTTGAAGAATGCGGTATATTGTGTTACCATTCATTGCGTGTACTTCATCTTCATTCTATTATGGAGACACCGGAAATATATATTCTGAAAAGATAGACAAGAATGGCAAAATCTAAGGTGTGGGATAACTTAAGTGATAGAAATGAGAAGCCTGGGAAGCCTAGTGACTGCATTCCATGGCGTCATGAAATGGCGCGAAGATATTACGAGCTTGTTTTGAAATGCCAAGCAAATGAAGAGGCAAGAAGGATAATTGAAGAAGGGTATAACAAAGATTTTCTCGCTATTACTGCATTGAAGAATACACATAATTTTACTGACCAAGATGAATCATCTGCTGTTTCAAGTACATCTAATAAATTGCGAGATCCTACTCGGACTGTTACGAAAGGAAGAAGAAAAAGGATAAAGGGTAGTTTGGAAAAGAGCAAGAATAAAACTGCTGATGATGTGATGATTCTCAACCCAAGGAGTTTGGTTCCAAGACTCCAAATGCTCGATTATTTTAGATAATTTTTTAAAGATTACAGATTGTAATTTTGGTACTTTTGAAGCAATTAGTGATACTTTTGATTCTAACTATGATACTTTCAAGATCAAATGTTATGGTTTCATCTTTTATATTGCATTAAAGAAATGTTACTTTTTACATAAATAGTGATACTTTCTCGATTATACATGATACTTTTTAGTTTTTCATGTATTTCCAAATGTGTCACCATGCGAATTAGTGATACTTTTGATTCTAACTATGATACTTTCAAGATCAAATGTTATTGTTTCATATTTTATATTGCATTAAAGAAATGTTACTTTTTACATAAATAGTGATACTTTCTAGATTATACATGATACTTTTTAGTTTTTCATGTATTTCCAAATGTGTCACATGTGCAAATAAGTTTGTTTGCAAGACTCGAAAATTGCAGATTTATGGTACTTTTTAAATAAAAACAGATACTTTTTCCATTACAGATGATACTTTAAGAAAGATCTGCCATATTGAACCACAAATAAAATCCTATTAACTTTTGATTGCCAAAATAAATCGAGAATCATGTCAAAATGACGAAAGGAAATACAATTCAGAACATTTGCAAAACCCAACTGCAAATCTATGGGACAAAATACAGAATCAAGATGTTTGTGATTAAAATTCTACAGGTTCATTTCTTCTGTTTTCTGGGACGTTTCTTGGGGCGCTCCTTAAGGGGTGCCTTGTAGTCATTGATAAATTTAAGAACATCCTTTTCCATTTGCACCTTCTCGTTCGAGATCGTGACAGATAATTCTTGCACAAGATCTCGACTCTTAGCTTGCGTCTTTCAACAGGCTTCAAAACAAAAAAGAAAAAAAATAATATCAAAACAAATAAAAATAATTGTAAACTACATACTATTTTTCTAAATAGTGTTCATACCTTGCACAAATCCGGAATTGAGTAAACATTACCCACAATGTTTTCCATGTGGTGCATTAGAAACACACCACAGTCAATATTCCTGTCATTTCTTTGCCACGGAAAAGAAACATTTTCAAAGGAATATGACGCAACTTCATGAGCTTTGGCGTGATTTTCCTCTTCTAGAAATAGAGCCATTTGGATTTGCTGTCAAAGAACAAGATGTATTACAACTCAATTCAAGTAAACTTCATATATAATAATAATGACACTTTACCACCAAAGTCGCAAGCCCGTAATATTCATCAACAATAGCTTCATTGTGCACTAGATTGTCGAGGTATTGAATTTTCTTCTCAACAAAATTAATCACCACAAAGAACAAAGTGATTTTCGTAACAATATGGAACAAATATCTACATATTTACGAAAAAAAATACTTCATCATTACACTTTTAATACCTTAAAGGAAAAAGAGACACTTTTCATACATATAGAGATACTTTTCACAAATAAAGAGATACTTTTCAAATAAAAAACTAAAGTTATTCTTACACGATCCACTTCATTCAGATTGGGTTTGTTCAACAACCTCATGAACACCCTCCAACAACCTCTGAGATCTCTAGCACAATTTTTTCATTGGAAATGATCAACAAGATATAGCTGTTCGGCAAAAAATAAAAAATAAAAAAAACTGACCGACATAAAAATAAAAAAAAAGAAAATAGATACTACTTACAGAGTGCTGAGTGTTAAAATAAAAGTGTTTTGGATCGTTGGGCCCAACCGCGTTTTTGTTTAAGATGACAGACCATATATCAATCACATTAACATAAATCAAGCTCGAGTCATTCAGCGAATCAATCCCATCCTTAAAGGGAACAAAAAACTCTCCAGCATTTGCAAACACATTTGAACTGAGTAAAAACAATAAAAATAATCAACATGACATTTCTCATCAAAAATGGGATATCTAATAAGTCTCAATGTTACTTACTCTATTTTAGGACTATGTGGAAAAAAACAAAAATCAACAATGTCTCTCTCTCTTTCCGGGTCATTCCAACTAAATAACGATTATTCTTCTTCATAAATTCAGAACGAAAAGAGCTCTTTTCGTTTATAGGCCAAGAATCACCTGTTTGATAGAACACATCAGATATATAATTTATCAAATAAAATGACACTTATTCAAAGAAAACAAATACTTATTTGAAAAAAACTGATACTTTTCTCTAAAAAAATAGATACTTATTATAACGAAAGAGATACTTATTCAAACAAAAAAGATACTTTTCAGAATTTAACTAATACTTTATATATAGTACCTGAACTGCCTACAGCTTGCTCTGCATATTTAACCTGACCTTGAATTACTTCATCAATTTGACTATCATCCATTCCTTGGATTACGTCATCATCAATATTCGCTTCGTAGGTAGGTTGTTCTTCAACAACAGGTGATTCTGTATCAGGGGTTAAAAGGTCAAAACTAGGCATCGACTCATTATGCGTGGGCTCATCACATTCTTTCATCTTCTGAAAATTCTTCACAACTTCATCGATATACTCGTGAAGTTTTGCACTTGAGAAGAACTCATCATCAGGTGATGAAGAAGTATTTGCCTGTTCCCGCTGCATTTCAGATCGAAGTATCTCCATATGGACATGGCTTATGACTTCCATGTCCCTTTTCAACAACAAACATGCTTTGTGCACCCCCTGCAAATGTTGTAATACTTTTTCATCAAAAAAGGATATGTTTTCATCAAAAAAGGATACTTTTTCAGGATTATTACTTTAGGACGGATGTAAATGTTACATTTAACTTACATTTTTAGCGATTTTCTCAATCTCATCATCATCAATTTGCCCCTAATCGGTAGTACAAACTTGATGATTCTTGAAGATTCATCAAAATTCTCAGATTTTCCTTCTCAACATGTTCTTTACTCGCCTTTCCCCTCTCATCTTTACCTCCATCGGTCGAACTGCTTATTTTCTCTTCAACAACAGGCTTCGTTTTCCTAGATATAGGAAAAACATCCTCCACCCACTCCCCCTGGACAAACTCTCTAGCACTCCTCTCTTCTTTCACGCGCTTTCTAACGCATTGCATCGTCCAGTGCTGAATGAGAGGGAGATCAAATGGTTCAGCAACTCCTTGCCATTTAAGACGATGCAAATATATGATCTGCAGTGCCAGAATACATCCACTTATATGGGTGGTTGATTTCTTGTTAAAATTATCAACCGCCATTCCAACTCTTTCCAACACAAGTGAACACCAATCAAAATGTGAAATGGCATCCACATCCAACAGCGACTTAAAGCACGAGACATCAACAGTCCTATTTGCAGTCGGGGTCAACAAAGTAGATAAATTATACAAAACAAACATTCGTTTAAAGTCATCACCTCCTTGTTTAAATTCACCCATCAACTTGGACTTCAAAGTGCCAACACTAGAAGTCCCATCAATACCAACTTTTTTCTTAAATTCAACAATTGGATCTAAACTATCATTCCGTTTGAAAACTAAAACTTCCCGGTCAGTCTTCGGTAGCAGGAAAACATCACAAATGTCGTCGGCAGTAATGACAAACCTCGTCCTCTCATCAATACTAAGCAACCGACTCTTCCCATTAAACCTTTGAACCAACCACGGAATCATTTGAGCAGGTAAATGATGAACATTAAGGTTCAGTAACCCACCAAACCCAATATTCTTCACATCCTCTATTTGACTATCAATCAAAGACTTCACAACATCAAATAAACCCTTAGGTCTACATTGGGTAAGAAAGTCGCTGCAAAAAATAAATAATATATAATTAATACAATCACATATATTGTTTTGTGAAACTTTCATGTATGAAATATGATACTATTTAGATAACAAAATGGTACTTTTGAATAAATATCTGATACTTTTAAATAAATTTTAGATACTACTCAAAATGATACTTCTAGCATTTAAAACACTGATTTATTTAAATGATTCAAAAATATCTGATACTTTTAAATAAGTTTTAGATACTACTCAAAATGATACTTCTATCATATAAAACACTGATTTATTTAAATGATTAAAATACACGTACTTTACATAAGAGATATATATATATATAACATAGACTGATACTTTTCACAAAATTAATGATACTTTGAAATCCAAAACTAGTACTTTCAACTACACTGACCTGTTCGTATCGTCGTCGGATAGCTTTTCTTTCTTTCGAGGATTTTTGCTAGCAACTTTTTTTCACCACCAACAACCTTGCTCATTTTTTTCGCCGGTGATTTTTTTGTCCCAGCATCCTTACTCAATTGTCTCTTAGATACATCACCAACACCCTTATCCAGAATTATTTCTTCCTCATCAACTTTTCCCTGCGTCGAAGTTTCATTTTTCAACGTTCCAGCAGGGGCTTCCTTCATTAATATATCGGTGTTTCAGCAGGGGTTTTTGAAAGAGGGGGTACCTTCAATACTGTATCATCACGGGTTTCAGTAGGGGGTCCTTTCATTACTGAATCAGCAAGGCTTTCTTTAACAAGACTCGTCGACGTCTCAGCACTAGCTTTTATACCTGGATTATCAATAGCTGGAGATTCCTTTATTTCATCCTTTATATCATCATCTTGGGGGTCCACCCTACCCCTTCCCCTACCCCTCCCCCTACCTCTCCTTGTTATCAAAATCTTCTGTCGTACCATCTTCAACTGTAATGTAAACCTACAAATAAATGTAAAAACTCAGTAAAACCATGAAATTTGACGAAAACACAAGACAACCATGGGACTGCAATGTAGTAAATCTAGAAATGATACATTACATCCAATTTATGATACTAGTAAGCATTAAATATGATACTTCCAAGATGCATATACTTATGATTCAGGCCATAAAAAAGACACTGAGCAATGGAACTGCAATATATTAAATCTACAAATGGTACATTAAATCCAATTTATGATACTAGTAAACATTAAATATGATTCTTCCAAGATGCATATACTTATATATTAAGGCTATAACAGACACACTGAGCAATGTATAAAAAAGACACCGAGCCATGAATTGAAATAAACAAACACATAAGCAATTTTTCTTAGTGGTAAAAAACACACTGAGACATGACATGAATTCAAAATAGACAGGAACATAGCCAAATTTCTCTAAAATAACCTACATTTCCAGTATAGAAAAAAAATGAAGGAATCGTAAAACTGCCAACAGAACTACACAAACTACCATCAGAGCACATAGGAAGCAGAAAATCTCCTCTACAATTTATGATTTTCGAAACAAATATAGAAAACTTGCGAAACAAATACAAATGAAATAGCTGCAAACTTGGAAGCTTCAAAGCAACGGCCAAACACTATATACACCGTTGAGGACAAACACAAACGCAATGCCATTCAAAAAAAAAAAAACAAAAAATCGGACAAAATCGAAACCCTAGAATCGAACAAAAACGAAAAAAACAGAGAAAGATAAAAATGTATTTACCAGTTGTTATCTCGGAGCAACAGCGCAAGGTTAGAACTCCAGAAAACTGTGAAAAAGAACTCGAATTGAAAGAAATAAATTTGAAGGAGCGGAAGAAAAAACCAGCAGAAGAACGGGCGCGAAGAAGGAACTACTTTGGAACGTGGGGTAGGGAACGTGGGGTAGGCTGGGTAATGGGTAGGGTCTAGGTAGCGTATCTGAGAAGGCAAGTTGAATTAAAAAAAAAAAAAAGACTGTGCGGGTCGGGTCAGGCGGGTCAATGGGGATCCGTCTTACAGGATCTGACCCGTAAGACGGTCTTTCTTGCGTTTTTGCCAAACTATTTAGGGGAAAGTCCTGCATTCAGTTGGTTAGGGAAAAACCCTACATTCAATTAGTTAAGAATCTAAAACAAATCAACAAACTCGTTAAACACGAATAAATATGTATAGACTTGATGTAAGTTCAGGAAGTAAATTTCACAATTAACTCCATACGAGGTAATAACATTATTAAGTTGCTTTTCCTTCACAAGGCCACATGACAGTGGCCACCTAATTGTAAAACCAATTTAGTTTAAACTTCCTTCTTCTTATTACAAAAACTTGCTGAGTGCGTGAGATATATATATATGTCTTCGTAATAATCAAACTGAAAAGAATATAAACAAGTCCAACCAATTTGCATGAATAACTTAAGATAATTATCACCATCCTAATTTGCAAATTCATGGCGGCAGTGCAATTGTTGAAACCAGTATAAAAAAATCAATTCGTTTCAACACAAAATTAAATTCGAAAGTCAGTTCGCGAAGGCATCATTAGGACCTAATCTATTACAGTTAATATCGCAAGCGTTAACATAATAAATCCGATAATATAAATCTAAGACTTAATTATCCGTGAGACTGAAGAGATTACTTGCCTGTTCAACTAGGGATAGTAAAATCCTTTTCAGGCCTCTTACGAATCAACCCTCTCTTTCTTCTCTTTTCTCTTTTCTCTTATCTGGCCGATTCCTCCTCTTTCTAGGCGTCTCCAATTTTTGTGTTCCCAATGTGTGTGTTTTACGTGTCTTATATCTGTGTTTTAACCTACTCCTAACTAGGCTAGGTTTAGCATATATGGGCCTATACCCAACTTACTAATAATATGGACCTAATTAACATTCTAATCCAAATAGGGCCCAAAGTGTTTATAAAACTAAATAAAATAACTTCATTATAAAATCTAGAATATAACAAAATAATTAAATATTATCAATAAGAAATTAAATAAATTCGGGTCGTTACATCCTCCCCCTCTTATGAAAAGTTTCGTCCTTGAAACTTGTCAAGTACAAACAAATATGAAATATGAACGAAAGAAATAAGCCGCGAAAGAAAAAATTAATCCTTACCGAAAAGTTGGGGGTATACAACACGCATGTCATCTTCACGCTTCCATGTGGCTTCTTCTATGGCGTGATTTCTCCATAAAACTTTGACTAACGTGACCATTGTCCTCCTAAGCTCTTTTTCGACTCTATCCAAGATTCTCATTGGCCTCTCTTCATATGTTAAGTTCTCACGAAGATCGATCGTCTCGTAGCTTAAGACGTGTGATTGGTCCGAAATGTACATTTTCAGCATAGAAACATGGAAAATATTGTGAACTCCCGACAATGCTGGAGATAGGGCGATTCGATTTGCTAAATCGTCTATTCTCTCTAAGATTTCAAATGGCCCAATGTAGCGAGGGCTTAACTTTCCCTTCTTTCTAAACCTCATAACTCCTTTCATTGGTGCTACCTTAAGAAAAATCGCATCTCCTACCAATTCTAGTGGCTTTCTTCTCTTATCCGCATAGCTCTTTTGTCGACTTTGAGCAGTCTTCATTCTTTGCCGAATCTTCTCAACTACTTCGGCTGTTTGTTGTACCAACTCAGGGCCTATCAGTTTCCTTTTGCCAACCTCATCCCAATGCACTGGTGATCGGCATTTTCTCCCATACAACGCTTCATAGGGAGCCATTCCGATGGAGGCCTGATAACTATTGTTGTATGAAAATTCCACTAACGGCAAAAACTTGTCCCAAGTACCCTTAAAATCTATTACACAAGCTCGGAGCATATCTTCGAGTGTCTGAATTGTTCTCTCCGATTGACCATCGGTTTGTGGATGGAAAGCTGTATTGAAACTCAACTAAGTACCCATGGCTCGATGTAGGCTTTTCCAGAACGTGGAGGTGAACTTAGGGTCTCTATCCGACCCAATGGATAACGGAACTCCATGCAACGAACTATCTCGGATATGTACAACTCTGCATATTTCTCCATATTTTACGTCTTCTTTTAAATCATTTTAGAAAATGCGTTTTGGACTTAGTGAGACGGTCAACTATAACCCAAATAGAGTTGAATCCCGCTTTTGTTTTTGGTAGTCCCACCACAAAGTCCATGCCGACACGCTCCCACTTCCACTGGGGAATCATCAGTGGTTGCAATAGACCAGAAGGCCTCTGGTGTTCTGCCTTAACTTGTTGACAAGTAAGACAACTCTGAACATATGCTGCCACATCTTTCTTCATGCAGACCCATGAGAATTACTTGTTGAGGTCGTGCTTCATTTATGTGCTTCCGGGGTGAATGGAGTAAGGAGCGTTATGAGATTCCTTCAAAATCTCTAATTTCAACTCTTTGTTGTTCGGAATAGCTAGCTTAGTACCCAAACGTAATGCCCCATCTTCCGTTATCACATAGTCATCACATTTTCCTTCAACGACCTCTGAACGAATCCTTACCAACTCTGGATCATTCAACTGTGCAACGTTTATTATTTCCAGAACTGACGGTTGTAAGGTCAGGTTAGCCAAATAACTTGACTTCTCCTGAGATAGAATTTCCAACTAATAGCTCTGCATGTCTTTCAGTAGTGGCTTTTGAATCGTCTGCAAGGCATAAAGAGTCCTTCGACACTTACGGCTTAGAGCATCTACCACCACGTTAGCTTTCCCCGGATGGTAATTAATAACACAATCATAGTCTTTTTCTAATTCCAGCCATCTGCGTTGCCTCATGTTAAGCTCCTTTTGAGTGAAGAAGTATTTGATGCTTTTATGATCCGTGTAAATTTTACATCTAGTCCCGTATAAGTAATGTCGCCATATCTTCAAAGCAAAAACCACGGCTGCTAGCTCCAGATCATGAGTTGGATAATTTTTCTCGTAATCCTTCAATTGTCTAGAAGCATACGCGATTACCTTCCCCTGTTGCATCAGGACACACCCTAAACGCTTCAGTGAAGCGTCACTGTATATAGCAAACCCGTCGATACCATTTGGCAGTGTAAGCACATGAGCCGTCATCAACCTCTCTTTCAATTCTGCGAAGCTCCTGTCACATTTATCGTCCCATTGAAACTTAACATTCTTTCTCGTTAACTGAGTTAGTGGTGCAGAGATCCTTGCAAAGCCTTCGATGAATCTTCTGTAGTATCCAGCTAACCCAAGAAAGCTACGAACCTCTCCTACGTTCGCGGGTGTTGGCCAGTGTTGAACCACCTCAACCTTACTATGGTCCACGGAAATCCTATCTTGAGAGACAATGTGGCCCAAGAAAGGAACATTGTCTAACCAAAACTCACACTTACTAAATTTCACAAATAACTTCTTCTCCCGAAGCCTCTGCAAAACTAGACGTAAGTGTTGTTCATGCTTGTCCTTTGATCGGGAATAGATAAGGATATCTTCAATAAAAACGATAACAAAATGATTGAGGTAATCCGAGAAGACTCGATTCATAAGATCCATGAATGCGGCTGGGGCATTAGTCAAACCAAAAGGCATGACTAGGAATTTGTAGTGACCATACCAAGAACGAAACGCAGTTTTTGAAATATCTTCCTCTCGAATGCGCAGCTGATGGTAACCAGACCTCAGATCAATCTTGGAGAAATACCCAGCACCCTGAAGCTGATCGAATAACTCCTCAATTATAGGGAAAGGGTACTTGTTCTTGATGGTTACCTTATTGAGTTCACGGTAGTCAATGCACAATCTCATTGATCCATCTTTCTTTTTAACGAAAAGAACCGTTGCACCCCAAGGTGAGAAACTTGGCCTAATGAATCCCTTATCCAGTAAATCTTGTAGCTGTTCTTTGAGTTCTTTCAATTCTGCAGGGGCCATCCGATATGGTGGCTTGGATATCGGAGTTGTCCCAGGCACTAACTCTATAACAAATTCCACCTCTCTCTCTGGCGGAACGCCATTAATATCTTCCGGAAAAACATCGGGGTATTCACAAACAATAGGGATTTGGTCAATTGAGGGGTGTTCCTTAGGAACCTCAGTTATTAAGGCCAAGTATGCTTCGCAACCTTTGTTCATGAGTTTTCGAGCTTTCATAGCTGTGATGATAGGGATAGTGGGTTTGGATGAAATTCCTTGGAAGAACGGTTGGGAGTACTGAAGATGATTGAAGATGACCCTTCGAGTTCGACAGTCGATCGTTGCATGGTGCTTGGACAACCAGTCCATTCCCAAAATGACATCAAAGTCATAAATATCCAATCCAATAAGATCAACAGATAACTCCTTCCCATCAATAATAACCGGACAATTAGTGTACACAAGGGTTGAGTTCATGATATTCCCTGAGGGGGTCGATACGTTGAAGTGTGTGTCCGATGAAGAGGTATAATTAGACAGGTTCTTAGCGAATTTGGAGTTCACGAAGGAGTGCGAAGCTCCAGAATCAATTATGACAAAAGCAGATATACCACAAACATTCAAAGGTCCTATGAAAATAAATACAAGCTTAAAACATGCACAAATCTAATGACATGGAATTCATAATTAAAGGATAAGATAGATGGGTACCAGCCACCACGTCTGTTGCTTCCTCTGCTTCAGCTTGTGTCATAGCAAACACTGGAGCCTCGGCAGGCTTCTTCCTATCCGGGCAAAATCGCGATATGTGTCCAGGCTTCTTACAATTAAAGCAAGCTCCCGAACGTTGCAAACATTCACCCAAATGTGTCTTCCCACACTTCGCACAAACAGTTACCAGTTGCTTATTCTGTGGAGCACCTTGTGGGGTCTGCACTTGTTTCCTTCTCTGACCATTGTTATTCCACACCTTTGTGTTTCCAGTTTTAAATTTTGGTCCTTCTTGATGAATCCTCACCTCTTCTCTATTAACTGCTTGAGCCCTTTCCACCAACATTGCCTTGTTGATGACTTCACGGTACGTAGTAAGCTCAAATGGTGCCACTGCAAGCTTGATATGAGGCCGCAGTCCTTCCTCAAATCGTCTGCCCTCAGTTCCTCACTAGAAACTAAATCAGGAGCAAACTTAGATAACCTAGCAAATTCAGCCTCATACTGGGCCACTGTACGACTCCCCTACTCTAGCCGTACAAACTCCCTTTCTTTCTGTTGGCGGACACTTCTGGGAAAATACTTATCATTAAAGATTTCCGTAAACCTCTCCCAAGTAAAAGGACGTGTGTCACCCTCCATCTGACGTTGTACCATCCTCCACCAGTCATGTGCATCACCTCGCAGTATGAACGTTGCATAGTTAACTCGTTCCTCGTCAGTGCAATCAATAACGGAAAATATCTTTCGCATCTCCGTAAGCCACCCTTCAGCTTCAATAGGATCTGTGGTGCCTACAAAGGACGGTGGGGATAACCTAAGGAAGTCCGATAGACGGTTCCTTTCCGGAGCCTCAACTCGTCTGGGCTGAACATTTTGACCATAAGTAGCCAATGATTGAACAAGGGCCTCGACAGTCAGGGGGGTCCCTTGAGCATTGTTGTTGTTGTTGGTACCATTGCCGTCATTGTGTGCAGTGCGAGTATTGCGACTCATGATTAGTTAGCTGTTATAGGTTCATAAGGTTCGTTAATTAATCGCAATAATAAAGTAAATTATATTCCGGTATTGATCCATTGAAGCATAATATAATATAGTATAAAACGTCATCTTATAAGCATTGAATTCACATTCTGTATCTGTTCTAAAATCTTAGAATTGTGTCTCCTTAACTACACATGAAATTCAGTCATCACTTATTAAAAGCAAGCTAACAATTAAAATTCACACAAGGCACACATTTCATAAAAGCACATACGTAGTCATAATCACAATAAATGTAAAGCTTACCACATTGCGGAGGGAGATGCTCGAAGCTCGACTTGGAACCCATGACTTGCTGACTTTTAATTTTATCGTAAATCAACTCGCTTTAAAGTCTACATAATCGATTTTAAAAAACCTGTCTCTGATACCACTAAATGTAGCGCCCTTTTCTAGCTTACCTAATTTTAATGCGAAAAATAATTAATAAAAGTACTCTAAATAAATCCTTAAAAATACGGGATAATAAAATCCTACTTAGTTCGAAATCTTGCAGCGGAAATAAATACCAAAAACTATTAGTCCCAAAATAACCATACAGAAAAATAAAACGACGTTCAACATTAAATATACTAATAAATCAACTAAAAAAAACATAAGCTAAACTGAAGGGCATGGGTTTCCGAGTCACTGTGCCCCGCCATCTCCTTCCTCCTCATTACTCATATGAAAAAAGACAACATTCGTGGAATGAGCTTAAAGAAGCTCAACAAGTAATTTCATGCATGAATGTGTGCTTAATGCAATGACTCAACTTAGCTAAACTGTATATTTTCCTTACTTAAAATCCTTTTGTGTACATACTTAAACTTTCATGTACATACTTAAAAACTTTGTCTTTCTTTCCTTTCATAAAATGTTCTTAAGACGCGAGCTCACTTGGTAACACATTGTTCTAATCAGGGTCGCAGTGGGCCTTGTTATTTGGAACCCGATTAACATTTTGCCCGAAGGCCATTTCCTTTCATTTCGCCCGAAGGCCCTTTTACTTTAAAAGTAACATTAGCCGGCACATTGTCGGAACGCCGGTCCTCCGCGCCCATTTTCCACTCACTCCAGCATCGTAGAACAATGTGCACCCATTTTTCTTTTGAAAAACATTATTAATTCTAAACATTTAAACTTGACTCTAATATTCTTTGTATGCTCGTGAAATGTTATGAACATACATTTAACATGATGCATGAAAGTGATGCAACTTTACATTGAATGCAAAAATAACATAAATGCATAGCGTAATAATTAAATCACATTAACTTGAACAATTTAAGAATAAACACTACAATTATTTGCTCAGGGAAACCTACTTTCAATTAATTAGGGAAAAACCCTATATTCAATTAGTTATGGGAAAACCCTACATTCAATTAGCTAGGGGAAAACCCTACATTCAATTTGTTAAGGGAAAACCCTATATTCAATTAGCTAGGAAAAAACCCTATATTCAATTAATTAAGGGAAAATCCTATCATTCAAAACTATTTAGGGGAAAGTCCTGCATTCAGTTGGTTAGGGAAAAACCCTACATTCAATTAGTTAAGAATCTAAAACAATCAACAAACTCGTTAAACACGATTAAATATGTATAGACTTGATATCAGTTCAGGAAGTAAATTTCACAATTAACTCCATACGAGGTAATAACATTATTAAGTTGCTTTTCCTTCACAAGGCCACATGACAGTGGCCACCTAATTGTAAAACCAATTTAGTTTAAACTTCCTTCTTCTTATTACAAAAACTTGCTGAGTGCGTGAGATATATAGATATGTATATATATATATGTCTTCGTAATAATCAAATTGAAAAGAATATAAACAAGTCCAACTAATTTGCATGAATAACTTAAGATAATTATCACCATCCTAATTTGCAAATTCATGGCGGCAGTGCAATTGTTGAAACCAGTATAAAAAAAATCAATTCGTTTCACACAAAATTAAATTCGAAAGTCAGTTCGCGAAGGCATCATTAGGACCTAATCTATTTACAGTTAATACCGCAAGCATTAACATAATAAATCCGATAATATAAATCTAAGACTTAATTATCCGTGAGACTGAAGAGATTACTTGCTTGTTCAACTAGGGATAGTAAAATCCTTTTCAGGCCTCTTTCGAATCAACCCTCTATTTCTTCTCTTTTCTCTTATATGCCCGATTCCTGCTCTCTCTAGGCGTCTCCAATTTTTGTGTTCCCACTGCGTGTATTTTACGTGTCTTATATCTGTGTTTTAACCTACTCCTAACTGGACTAGGTTTAGCATATATGGGTCTATACCCAACTTACTAATAATATGGGCCTAATTAACACTCTAATCCAAATAGGGCCCAAAGTGTTTATAAAACTAAATAAAATAACTTCATTATAAAATCTAGAATATAACAAAATAATTAAATATTATCAATATGAAATTAAATAAATTCGGGTCGTTACAAAAGCTCTTCGGTCGGACATAGGTGGTGAATTCACTTCAAATGAATTCAAAAATTTCTGTAAGAAAAATTGTATTCATCGTCCCATGACAACTCCATATTCACCACAATAGAATGGAGTAGCGGAGCAAAAGAACCGGACTATTCTTAACATGGCGAGAAGTATGTTGAAAAGCAAAAATATGCCAAAGGAGTTTTGGGCTGAAGCTGTTTCTTCTGAATTCTACTTGATGAACAGATGTTACACTAAAATTGTGCATGGAAAAACACCTCAAGAAGCCTGGAATGGCTATAAGCCAATTGTTTCACACTTGCGAGTTTTTGAAAGCATAGCCTACACACATGTTCCTGATGAGAAAAGAACCAAACTTGATGATAAGAGTGCAAAATATATCTTCATAGGCTATGATCAAAGTTCCAAAAGCTACAAGTTGTACAATCTGAACAATGGAAAAATTGTGATAAGCCGAGATGTCGAGTTCGATGAAGAAGGTGTTTGGGAATGGAATGATCAAAATGAAAATGAACAATATAGTCCATTCTTTGATGATGATGAAGAAGAAGGCCCGACTCAACCTACTACACCACCATCAACGCCACCACCACAAAGTTCTCAAGTTGATGATGCAAGTTTGAGTGAAGGTCCTCGAACATTTAGAGGCTTGCATGAAATATATGATTCCTCCAAAGAAGTAAAAAGTATGAGTGATTTTACTCAATTTTGTTTGTTTACGGATTCCGAGCCTATGAGTTATGATGATGTTGCTCATGATGAAAAATGGAGAAATGCTATGAAGAAATAAAAGCGTCCGAGAAAAATGATACGTGGGAGCTAGCATCACTTGGGAGATACTCAGCTGAGAGTAAAGCTTTCAGAGTGCTGAACAAGAGGACTATTATCACAGAAGAGTCTATCCATGTGGTTTTTTATGAATCTAATGTTAATGGAGAAGACATTGATGAGTTAGCTGACAAGATGAATCAGCCAACTATTCAGAAGAGTCCATATGTTGAGGAAGATATCAGAAGACTCAACAAGGTGAAGATAAGATATTTGAATCTCAAAGACAACGAGAAGATTTGCAGTGAACGATGATCAAGAGGAAGCTGTTCAAGACAACTTAACTTCAAGAAGAATTAATCTAGCAGACTTACTCCAACCAGATGTGAGATGGAAGAGAGACCATCCACTAGAGTTAGTTATTAGAGATGTTAGAGAAGGATTAAGAACTAGATCCAGGACTCAACATTTAAGACAACAGAATGAGGCAACAACTGAGAGATTGTGACATTTAAGAAAGAGAGGTTCCAGTAATGTGTGATAACACAAGTGCCATTGCAATCACACAGAATCCAGTGTTGCATTCAAAAACACATTGATAACACATTGATGTCAGATATCACTTTATAAGAGATCATGTTGAAAAGAAAGACATCACATTGGAATACATATCAACTGATAAGCAGTTAGCTGATATATTCACAAAATCCTTATGTGAATCAAGGTTTGAAGAGCTTAAGAATGATCTTGGATTGATTGAGATGTGTTAGGAAGCTCAGAAGACTCATCCAACAGGGTTAAAGATGAGAGAAATGCGTATTAGAAGGGTTTCACATATCAGCCAAGTGAAACAACTTATATAGCTAGTCAGTTGTATCGAGTTAGCTGGACAACCAAGTGATTATTTAGTCGATTCAAGGAAGAGTGAAGCAGAGTTTGCTAGTTCCCTGGGATATGGCCTGATCTTAAGTCATCTTATGGAGAAGAAGGGTGCTCCTATGCACAATGGAAAACCTTTCCACGCAACCAAGAAAATGTTTAAGGCTAACCTCTGGGGCGCCCAGAAGTAGGCCCATGCAAAGAAGTCTGCTACGTCGGAGGGGGAATCAACTGAGAACGTCCCACAGGACACAACTGTTTCCGCTCCAACACCCGCACCTAATCCTGTGCCACGTCCTTCCCCTGTGGTGAGAAAGAAGAGGGCAGTTGCGCCCCGCAAGCCAGCTGTAGTAAAGAAACACAAGAAAGGGGAGATAACCTTTACAGCTAAGTAGCCAGAAGATGTAGAAGATGAATTTTCCTTGGAGAGGAAGACTAGGAGGGGACTTGTGAGGAAGGCTGACTAAGCTGCTTAGCCACCTGAGTTTGCCACAACTGAGAAAGAGAAGACTGCTGTCGATGAGCAGCAGAAATCAAAGGAGGCTGATGTTGTGGAAAGCACTGAACAAGAAAATCAAGCAGCTGCTCAGCCACATACATCTGAACAAGAGACAGCTGTCCGGCCCACAACTGAGATATCTGAACAAGACATAGCTAAAACAAGGAAGGAAGAGTTAGCTGTGACAACCCCTCAGACCGATGTTGTTTCTGCTGAGGAAGAAAAGGCTGCTGAAACGCCTATGCTGGAGGACGATGATGATGTTCTTCTGTCATCCCCTGCATATCCCAAAATTGAAGACAATTTGCGCATATGGAGAGCCTACAAGCTGAGTGATACCTCCTACTGTTTTTGGGAAATGTTTCTATTTGCACTGCTCTTGATGCAGATTTTTGCACGACTATCTTTTAGGAGAAGAAGGATGAGGAGAAGGCTAAGGAGATTGAGAAGGCCAAGTCTATTGAGGAGTCCCTAAACCCTCATGTTTGTGGCTTCAAAACTCCCAGCATCCCTCCAGAGGCTTAGAAAATGCGAGGAGCAACGATATGGAAGTTTTGGATGCTACTGATCAAATCGAGAAGGTTGATCTGCAGCAAGCTCTTAAAGAGTCCAAGGTGATGTATGAGAAATATTTGCTTAGGGGCCCTGGAGAGTCATCTTCTTTTCAAAACTCTCCTACCCCTGATATTCTAGAAATGGTGAGAAATATTGACGCCTCTACCTCACCAGCACACTCTGAAGGACTCACCAAGGAAACAAACGATGAAGCTAGGGATGAAGATGTAGTGGGAAACCTAGCTGAGCCAAGCCTTGCGTAAGTTGTTGAGACAACTGCCCAGACGGCTAACAACTCAAAGAGAACAACCGAGTCTCAAGTGTCAGTTGACCCCGCTGATCGTAATTCAGCTGGTACGCCAGCTGAGAGAGAAACTGAACACACACAGCCGGGATGGAGGAGGCTGTGGGAGACTTAAACAAGTTGAAGTTAGGAGGCGAAGGTGAGAACCAAAAATAACAGCAGAGTGGGATTCCAATTGCGTTACAGAACATGGACACTGCTAAAACAGCTGAGGCACATAATGGACTGTAGACCAAGTCAGTTGAGACTATTGGTCATGAAAGTGCAATCCAAGAGGTTGAGACCTCGAAGGATTCCACCATCCAAACCCTAATGCAGCTCAGTCTACAGAATGGATTATTGAAGGCCTTACATCGGTTGAGATTGTTGTTAAGGTTGCTGAAGGCCTACAGGAGGTTGAAACTTCATTGGGTGTTGTTCTTGAGAAGGGTAAACTGCTAGTTCCTAGCAACGGAGTCTCCTGAAATGCAAGAATTAGTGTGCTACATGACTCGATGATAATGTTTTAGTTGTGTTCCTTGACACTGACAATGAAGCTGAGTCCACCCCCAAGGACAAAACTATAGAGGGAACAAGTGGCAGAATTGAAAAAGGCACGTGAGGAAGCTGCCTTGTCCTAATTCATTTTGGTTGATGGCCCACCCCAATGGTGCCATCACCAAACCATGATGCTGCTAAGGTAGGTGAGGCTTCGAATACTCAAAAGAAAGAGACAACTAGAGCCAACGAAGATGTTGAGACAACTGAGGCCCAGTTACCTCCGCAGGCTAACACAACTGTGACTGCCAATGAAGCTCCCTCAACTGAGGCACAAGGAGCTGCAAGCTAGGGGAATAAAAAAAAGGCTCCCGAAGGAGAAGTGGGAGATGTTCCTTCTGTCCCTAGTGGCCTATTTGAAGAGTACTTTCCATTCATTGAAGAAGTCCCACTGGAGACAGAGACTATTGAAGAACATGCAAATTATTCAGTGAATATAGATTTAGAAGAATTCGTAGCTCAAGATGATTTACGAGTGGTATCGTTTGGGTTTGGCTTGGACTATGTGTTACCAGAGGATCAGTCACCTGAGGCAGCTGACTTCATAAAAGCCTTCAAGGCTATGTGCATTGAAATGGAAGCTATGGAAAGAGGCTTTCCTGCACTCAACCAACGGTTGGACAACCACGATGCAATGATTTTATGAGACATCCGAGGAGAAGTGCTTCGAATTCGAGAATGGACAATGCAATTAAAGGCACCAAGACGTGAGCAAGTGAGCTACTTCAAATCACTCTTTGCAAAATTGGGGATTTTGTGTGGTGAGCAAGCTTAGTTGCAACAGAGACAGCGAGACCACATTTGCAGGATGGAGCAGACTCATAAAACTGATATGGAGTTGCTAAGGGATAAACATAAGCAGGATCATCAAAATATAGAAAGCACTATGCACGTTGAGATGATGTTAATGAATGCAGAGATGAAGGCTCTTAGATCCGAACATGGAGCAACTCACTCATTCACCCATGACAAGCTCGATCGCATCTTGACGAATCTTTCTCAAACTTCTCCAGCTGGTGTTGATGATGCCAAAAAGGGGGAAAATGAAGGTTTAAATAAGGGGGAGGAACCTAAGAAGACCCCCATTGAACCTAAGAAGACCCCTATCCCCTTGAAGATTATATTGGATAATTCTCAACTCGGCTCATCTACCGGCTCTCTCCATTCCCAACTGCTAAAAGACACGTCACCTGATGAGAAAGCTGAATTAGCCTTCAAGACATCAAGAGATGCAATTGAAGTTGAATTCACAAAAGTTGATCGCAGGCAGCATGGTCGCATAGAAGGTCTTAAATCCAAGTTCCAAGTTCCCCCATCAGGGTTGCTACCTGATTCTCCAGCAGTGAAGCTCCCAGAAGAACCCGCTCCCGGTGCAGGGTCTGAGCCAAGATCGCTTGAGGAGTTGCAAACTCTCAAATCAGAAGGATTTTTCAAAGGAATGACTCTTAAACAGGCATGGGTGATTGAGAAATTCTTACCGCAAGTGTACGGTGTCATGTTTTAGTATAGTTTTAAAAGTGGGGTTATCGTCTCCACAGGGATTGGTATCGAATTTTATACTAAGTACTGTAATATAATAGCTTAATTCTATCTAGATAATCGAAAACAGAAGGATTTTTGTTAAACTAAAAAGAAAACTAAAATTAAACTAACAAGTTGGTTCAGACAAATTATCAAATACTTAAGATATGAATTCTAGAGGGTTGATTCACCTAGTTATCCCCTATGTTCTGAATCCAGTTTATTATTCACACGCTATTAATCTATAAGCCCAATATTTCAACCGGTTATCACTTCCTCTCTCAAGTGCCAAGTGATTCTAGGCTTTAATCCTGATTTCGATATCTCTATAAAAATCATAAATTAAACCCTAATTTACTCAATGAATATTCTATCACAGGCTCCATATGATTCATAAACTTCGCAGTTCTATGAAACCCTAGGTTATGCTATTCTATGTCTAGGTGTTCAATTACCTATCTCGAGTGTCAAATCAAACACACCAAACAATCTAAATTATTGATCAGATAATGTAGATGCATTCAATTCAAATAGCATAAATAGATTAAATAACATGCGAATCTCATAAACTGGAAATCAAAATATAGGTTCAAACATAAGTTACATCAATCCCCTAGAAAAATAGGTTTAGCTCATATTGGATGTACAAAAACTCATGAAAAAGTAATTATACATTGTAAGGGTTCAACAAAGATAGTGGAAAAATGATTCAGAATAATCAAAGAAAGAATCCTCTCTGTTTCCAGAAGATAGATGCCTTCGAATCTCGTCCCAAACTCTTTCTCCTTGCTCAAAGTCATCCCGTGTGCTATAGAAAATGTCCAACCATTGTTTTGTGCGTCATTGGTTGTATTTATAGGCCTAAAATCGATCAAAAGCCCAAAATGAATAAAATATAAACTCTCTCCGCCCAGATAGGCACTGCAGCGCCAATGTGCACTCATCGCCCACGCCCTATTCGCATGCTGTGGTGCCCAAGATGAGCGCTCCAGCATAATCGAGCCTGTACTAATTTGGACCCCCGCGCTGCGGCGCGGGGGTGGTAGCGTTGTGGCGCTACGGCCTTGTGTGATCTTTTTCCGCTTTTTCTCTTCCTTAAATGTGATTTCCTCCTTCCAAACACGTTTTTCATCATTTTCAATCAATTTCGGCTACCATAATCTGTATCGACTCCCTAATAACAACTAATGAACTAAAATGGACTCAAACGACATTAAAATACCTAAAAACAATGCAAAATCCTAGTCTAGAATACTTAATACATTGGTATAAAATAAACTTAACAAATACCCCCAAACTTAGAAGTTTGCTTGTCTTCAAGCAATTATAGACTCTTGAAAAACAAATGACACGACTAAAACAAAAATATCAACAACTAACTCGAACAGACCAACTGTAAAACTTCACAACAAAACTCATTCGTCTAAAAATTTGTTTCACTATGAATCAAGCACGTGTTTTAACAATGTGATCATGAGTGTGGAATGTTCATGCCAACTCCATTTTCATTATCTGGATAAATTCACGCAATCAAGTGTTTTCAAGATGATCCACTTTCTGAATATAAAGATAAGATGTTTACGTGACTCCATAGGCTTCTCTTTCATACTAATCTCTACTAATGTAGGCTAATGTAACACACGGAACAATAGGGCTTTCAAAGCTTGTAATGTGGGCTTAGGGTAAGGTAGGAAAATATAGAACTATGTGGATCACATCACCCAAACACACAATTATCAACCTCTACTTTCTGACATTTCCCTTGTTCTCACTTCATGAACCTTCAGTCCCACTGATTATTTTCTTTTTTTTTTCGACACACCCAAACTTAATCTTTTGCATACGTTATATATGGGGTTTAATATTTTCACTTCTCGGGAAACTTCACGCAATTAAACATATACCCTGTTCATCATACGCTCCTCAACCTTCAATATTTTTCTATAACTCGTATGTATGAGTGAGGGGTAATTCAGATTTTCACATGTAGGCTTTGGGTATTAGATTGGCTGCCGAAGAAACGGATTTACAAGGCTCAAAGGGGGACACTAGGGAAAATATATAATATAAAGTTAGGCATTTTTGGCTCTAGCTGTTCAAAGATGGCCTAAATCACTTCCTTAGTGTTACTTCACCTAGGATTTCGCCTCGACTAGTGTTCAGACAAGTTCTAGAATCCGGTGGGATCATTCAGTAAACATTCCACCGCATAAATTATCTCCAAATAAATCAACAAAGTTAAACACATAGATGAAATAAATTGGAAGAAGAGTAGATCACAACTCAAACATATGCTCTTTTGACCGTTCAACTCATATTCAATAAATTCACTTAGTCATGCAGTCTTACACTTACACAAATGACCCGACTCGACTCTGGACTCTTTTTTTCATTTTTTTTGTTTGACTCAAGACTCGACTCAATGAACAAAAACAAACTACACCCCCCAAAACTGATTACGACATTGTCCCCAATGGAGAGGTGAGAAAATGACTTTCCTGGTAGCGGAGGAGCTAAGGTTCCTCATCAGAGTCATATGGTGGAAGGAAGGTGACTGGTCCCGAAGGCGGTGGTGGTGGAAAGGGAATCCGCGGGTACATCTAGCCATAAATCTGAGCTAGACCCTGTCGCGCTCATTCTCGTACTCTTCCTGCAAAGCTAGATGGCCCTGCTCAGCCTGAAATGCAACTTCTAAATGGCGATGCGCCCGCCTCATCTCCCGTATCTGTAGATAATATTCATGCATAGGATCAACCTGGAATGCAGAAGGGTGAGACTGTGCGTCAACCAAAGAAGAATGACCCTCATCATGATGTGACTATGCTGGTACGTCCGGTGCAGGTGAGGGCGAGGTGCGAGGCGCGAGTGGGGTCAATAATGTATCCCTCGCCCCGAGGCTCAGGTATGCCATCGGCCACAACCTCATACGCTGCAATGATGGCCGAATCAACTGGCCCCTTAAGGCGCTCCGGTGGCTCATCCATCCCCCAAGTAGTACCCTCTGCCTGGCTCAAGCCATAGATCAACGCTGGCATGCATAGTCCCCCAATACTATGGTGGCGAATGGCCTGGTGGATGGAAGCAGCGATAATCGTGGCTGGTTGAACTAGATGCCTTGGATGATAGCATAGAGAAGACAGGCTCGAGTTGGCATAACGTCACTAAGATGACTGGTCGGCATATGATTATGGCGTATAAAGTGATACCATGCACGACCATAGCGGCTAAGTGTCGTGTGGGAGAAAACCTGGGCACCACCACCGGCTCGAGCAGGGTGCCATTTGGTGCCGGGGCGACAAAGGGCATGTACGATCATATCTAGATCCGGTTGTCCTGAAATAAACTCTATGTACGGCTGATGGTCAACCTCGGTAATCAATAATACTGTCGAATAGCCTCAGGGGTACAAGTGACTCGCTCGCCGCATCAGAAGACCTCTGTCGAGTCCTCGGAGGGATTACTAGCGTTGGCATAAAATTTCTTAACAAGAACCAGGACGTGTGGTGGAGGTGGGGCACACAACCTTTTCCAACGTTGCTCATGGATCATACATTGGAGATGCCCGTCTTGCGGCCCAGGTTGAAACCCTCGTTCGACATTTATCCTACAAGTCAGTAATTTGCCATAGAAGCATTTTTGTGCCTCCTCGCTAACAAACCTCGCGGTGTCATATTCCTCAGAGGTAGACGTTTGTTGCTTGCCCTTCCCTTTGCTCTTACCCCTTCACATGTTTGGCACCTAGCAAAAGAAACACCAAAACAAAGCACGTGGAAACATTAAATTCGGTGAAGGGTGAAAAATCAACAATGCACCCAAGTTTACGAAGTAGCGTCATGTTGAGACGACAAGCATAAGCCTGCATGATTGCAATCAACAATGTGAAAATATCATTGGGACATTTGATCAAACACCTTGTATGCGTGACATTGGGAGAAGATGATAAGTGCAATTATAGCACAATTTAATCCCAAAATATCAACACCAAAACCTAGTTCTAGCATGAGAATTCAATCCACAATCTACAAATCATCAACAATTATCCCAACACTACTACAATCCAATCACACAAAATAGAGACATGGGGAAAACCATGGGGTAGGGTTTAGAAGTAGCAAACTTACAAAATAATGAGTGGGGGAGATGAAGATGATGTGTGTGGTGTTAGAGTGCTTCTTTGTGAAGAGGGAGTGGGAGTTGTGTGAGTTTTTGGTGGTGAAAGTGAGTTGCCCATCAATCACAATGCCAAGAGAGGGAGTGTTTTGTTTTAAAACCAATAAGGGGCTGGGGCGGTTTTAATGTGTCCTGGGCGGTTGAGCGCTGTAGCGCGCCTCTACAGGCGCTGCATTACTGAGGGAGAAAATGGGCCTATACCGATTTGAGGGGGCACGCTGCGGTGCCCCCAGGCTAGCGCTGTGGCGCTGGCAGGCCTGGAGCTTTTTTGGCATGCTGCATGATGCAGCAGGGATTTCGGGGCCCTTGCCGCCCGGTTTTCCATCACAATGCTACGGTCCCATGCAAAAACAAGGGGTTGGGGTATGATGAAACTCGCTAATCCTAAAAATACAAAAACTCTACTATGATGCAATAAAACGGAAAAAAACAACAACTCAACTATATTAACACTACTAAAGCACTAAAAGGTCCTAGGTTGCCTCCCAATAAGCGCTAAGTTTACAGTCTTCAGCCGAACTTTGTCAAATTATCATGAATTCGCATCTCCAAGCGGGAGATTTAGGATTTTCCAGGCTTCATCACCAAAATATTGTTTTAACCTCTGCCCATTAACCTGAAACGTGCTACCATCTTTACACCGCAACTCTATAGCACCAAATGGTGAAACACGCTCGATGAGAAATGGTCCAGACCATCTCGATTTCAGTTTGCCCAGGAATAATTTCAACCGCGAATTGAACAAAAATACCTGCTGGCCCGGGAGAAATTCGCACCTCAAGATCATTTTATCATGCCATTTCTTGGTCTTTTATTTGTATATTTTGGCATTGTCATAGGCCTCGTTTCGAAATTTCTCCATCTCATCAAGTTGCAACAGCCTATTCTCACCAGCTGTCTTCAAGTCAAAATCAGCTTCTTCACGGCCTAATATGCACGATACTCAAGCTCAACCGGCAAGTGACATGCCTTCCAAACACCAGGCGATATGGGGACATACCAATAGGCGTTTTAAAGGCCGTTCGATATGCCCAAAGCGTATCATCCAACTTATGAGCCCAGTCCTTGCGATTATAGCTCATAATCTTCTCAAGGATTTGCTTCACCACGCGATTTGAATTCCAGCCTGTCCATTCGATTGCAGGTGGTAACCTAAAGCAACCATGTGCCTTACACCAAACTTAGAGAGAAGGTTATTAAACAACTTATTGCAAAAATAAGTACCTTCATCACTAACAATAGCCCTAGGAGTGCCAAAACGAGTGAATATGTACTTGTGTAAAAATTTCAACACTACCTTGGCATCATTAGTAGGTGTAGCAATTGCCTCCACCCATTTAGAGACATAATCAACCGCAAGAAGGATATAGGCATGTCCAAATGAAGGAGGGAATGGACCCATGAAGTCAATCCCCCAAATATCAAACAATTCTACTTCCATCATGTTGGTGAGAGGCAATTCATGACGTCGAGAGATGTTGCCCACCCGCTGGCATCTGTCACAAGTCTGCACAAAAGTATAACAATATTTGAATAAAGAAGGCCAATAAAATCCAGATTATAATACCTTAGCGGCCGTGCGGGTTGGCCCATAATTACCACCATAGGGGGCAGAGTGGCAATGATGTAGAATCTCATCCACTTCCTCTCGAGGCACACACCGGTGAATAACTTAATCGGTACACCTCTTGAACAAAAGAAGATCATCCCATAGATATGATTTAACATCAGGCAAAAATTTCTTCTTCTGGTGAGAAGTCAAATCCGGAGGCAGACTCCACCAGCCAGATAGTTCCCAAAATCAGCATACCATGGTAGACGAGTTTCTACTGCCAAAATACACTCATCTATGAAATACTCCTAAATAGGAGCTCCAATCAGCTCGTCGGGCTGTTCCAACCTCGATAGGTTGTCGGCTACCAAATTCTCACTACCCTTCTTATCCCAAATCTCTATATCAAATTCTTGAAGGATGAAAATCCATCTAATCAGTCGTGGTTTCGCATCTTTCTTCGCGAAGAGGTACTGGATATCAGCATGATCAGTATAGACAATGACCTTGGTACCCACTAAGTAAGCCCGAAACTTGTCAAATGCAAATACTACTGCTAGCATCTCTATTTCCGTGGTGGGGTAATTTTGTTGGGCATCATCCAATGTCTGGCTTGTATAATAGATGGCCTTGAAAATTTTAACTCGTCTTTGCCCCAACACAGCCCCCACTGCATAATCACTAGCATCACACATAAGCTCAAAAGGATGTATCCAATCCGGTACCACCATAATGGGAGCAGAAATGAGTGCCGTCTTAATATGCTCAAAAGCCTGCAAACAAAGATCATCAAAACAAAAAGGCATATCTTTTTCAAGAAGATTACATAAGATCTTGGTTATTTTTGAAAAATCTTTAATAAACCTACGATAAAAACCAACATGCCCTAAGAAACTCCTAATCCCTTTTACATTTCCCGGTGGTGGTAATTTTCCAATCACCACTATTTTAGCTCGATCCTCCTCCAATCCTACAACAGACACCCTATAACCAAGTACAATACCTTCTTTCACCATGAAGTGACATTTTTCCCAATTAAGCACTAAATTGGTGTCTTGGAACTTATGTAAAACCATAGATAAATTATGGAGGCATTGATCAAAAGAATTACCAAATACTGAGAAATCATCCATAAAAACCTCCATAATTTCCTCCACCATGCCATGAAAAATAGACATCATACATCTCTGAAATGTGGCTGGTGCATTACACAACCCAAAAGGCATCCTGCGAAATGCAAAGGTACCATAAAGACATGTGAATATGGTCTTATCCTGATCCTCTAGAGCAATAACAATCTGATTATAGCCCAAATATCCATCTAGAAAGCATTAGTAGTCATATCCAGCCAAACTATCCAACATCTGATCAATAAAAGGTAAGGGAAATGGTCTTTGCGAGTGGCTTTGTTCAGTTTTCTATAATCTATGCACACTCGCCACACAATCACCGTACGTGTATAAATTAATTCATTATTGCAATTTTTTACCACAGTCATCCCCCTTTTTTCAGAACTACTTGAACTGGATTTACCTATGAGCGATCAGATATGACATAAATGATGCCAGCCTTAAGCCACTTAAGAAATTCAGCCTTAACTACTTCTTTCATTACCGGATCAAGCCGTCTTTGGTGCTCAATAGAGGGCTTGTAAGAGTCCTCCATGAGGATTTTATGCATCACTATAGATGGGTTGATTCCTTTCAAATCGGCTATGGACCACCCCAGTGCAGACTTATGTTTTCTCAAAATGCGCAACAATTTATCTAACTCTAAAGAGGGTAGAGAGGCAGAGACTATTACCGGATAGGTGTCGTTCTCACCCAAAAATGCATACCGGAGATGTGCAGAAAGTTCCTTTAATTTCGGTGTGACTTTGGAATTTCCTCAATTATTGTATCTCCCAAACTCTCCTCCAAACCCTTGCTTGTGTCAACCTGAGTGGCATCAAGAGAAAACACGTAATCTAATAAATCAATATCATCGAAATCATAATCCATACCTTGCACTATGGATTGAGTGAGACATCTTTCCAATGGATCAATAGTAGCATGTCGAGCTACTTCCGGGCGGGCACACTGCTCCACTACATCTATGAAATGACAAGTGTGTTGTTCTTCTTGAAACTTCATCGCATTATAATTGTTGAACATCACTTCTCCTTTATTAACTCGCAGAGTCAGTTCACCATGTTGAACATCGATCAGTGCACGACCAATGGCCAAAAATGGCCTACCTAGAATCAGTGGAACCTCTCGATCCTCCTCCATATCCAGTACAACAAAGTCTGCCGAAAATATGAACTTGTCCACCTTCACCAAAACATCCTCAATTACGCCTCGCGGAAATGTAAGCAATATGTCCGCCAATTGTAGGGTGATGGTGGATGGCTTCACCTCTCCAAGATCTAATTTCCTAAAAAACAGACAAAGGCATAAGGTTAATACTAGCACTAAGATCGCAAAGCGCTTTATTAAAAATAGAATCACCAACAGTACAAGGGATAGTGAAACTCCTCAGATATTTCAATTTTTGTGCTAGCTTCATTTGGAAAATTGTGTTGCATTCCTCTGTAAGCTTTATAGTCTCAAACTCGCCCAACTTTCTCCTTTTTGACATCACATCCTTCATGAATTTAGCATAATTAGCCATTTGCTCGAGTGCATCAGCAAATGGGATGTTGATGTGAATTTTCTTCAAAATTTCCAAAATTTCTAAAATTGAGAATCCAACTTCTTTTCTTGAAATCACTGAGGGAAGGGGAGTGAATTAGGCACTAGAAATGCAGAATCAAGAGTGGGAGCAGATTTAGGCTTGTCAGCCTTCGTGTGCTCATTACTATGCTTATCTTCTTCTTGTTTCGACTCCTCCTCAATAAGCAAATCAGAATTGGGAAGCTTCTCATGGGTGGCATGAGAGGGAAGCTTAGGACCATCATATGCAGTACCACTCCTCAATTGGATGGCTTTATAATGTTCCCTCGGATTCACCTCAGTATTACTTGGAAAATTTTCTTTCTTCTGCTAAGAGCTTATGGCAGTGTCTAACTGTCCCATTTGGGTCTCCAATGATCTAAGATGTGTCTCCATGGTAGACATTTTTGTGCCCAAATTATCAATCTGTGCGTTGCTCCTATTAAGCCAATTCCTGGTCTCTCTAATAAACGTGCCGAGTATCTCTTCTAGCGACTGTTTCTTCTCACCTAGGGGTGCATTAGAACTAGATGGGTTGGAATAACCCGGAGGTGGGTTCAACACGTTTCTATTGTTGATGTAAGAGAGATTCTTATGATTTCAAAGTCCTGGGTGATAATAAATCGGCAATTGATTACCTCAATTGTTAAAACCCTAGTTATTCACATAATTAGCTTGCTCTGCATCGAATGTGGCGTCTTTCTAAATGGCAGGTGGTGGTGCCTCAGTCTGTTGTGGTGTTCCACCCGGATTCATGATGGCCAAATGTTTTAACAAAGATGATATTTGAGCTGCTAACACCGACATATGATCCAGCTCAAGAACACCGACAACTTTCCTTGGCACTGATCTTTTAGAGGGCCATTGATAGGTATTTGTGGCCATTTCTTCAAGTAGAAGTAATGCCTCAGTCATAGTTTTAGCCATCAAAGTGCCCCCTGCTGCTGCATCTAGTATTGTCCTTGTATGCCCGTTCAGACCATTGTAAAAATACTGGACCCTCTGCCAGTCCGCTTAACCATGTTGTGGGCTTCTTCTCAACAGATCCTTAAATAGTTTTCAAGCTTCATACAGTGGCTCAAAATCGATCTGTTGGAATTGAGCTATCTCGCTTTTCAGTTGGAGCGTCTTGCTGGGAGGGAAGAACTTTACCATGAATTTTTGAGTCAGATCATCCCAGCTAGTGATACTCCCAGGTGCGAACGTCTGTAACCATTTTCTAGCTTTAACCTGGAGTGAGAACGGGAAAAGTCTCAATCTAATAGCCTTGTCAGACACACCATTCATCTTGATGGTGTCGCAAATTTCCAAAAATGTAGCCAGATGTGTATTCGGATCATCCATTGGACTCCCCCAAAATAATTCTATTGAACCATGCTTATGAGGCCCGACTTCAGTTTGAAATTATTTGCATTTATGGGTTGGTGTACAATTCCGGAGTAGTTATGGTTCATAGTCAGCCGGAAATAATCTCGGATTGCCCTTTCATGTGCCTCAGGCTATGGTGGCACATTTAGAACCAAGTTTTCATTGTTCTCATTTTCCTTTTCTTCTGCCATTGCTTGTTTCTCTGCTCGCTTTGTTGTTCTGATTTCTCGAAGTGTCCTTTCAATCTCTGGATCAAAATGAAGCAAATTAGTATCTTTAGAATTTTGCTAAACAGACAAATCAACGAGAAACACGAACTTATATTTTCTAAACTAATCTAGATTATGATTAAGACTACTTGCTAATAGTATTAGCGTAAAATATGATAAAACAATCCCCGTCAATGGCTCCAAAAACTTGATCGAGAAATTCTTACCGCAAGCGTACGGTGTCAAGTTTTAGTATAGTTTTAAAAGTGGGGTTATCGTCTCCACAGGGATTGGTATCAAATTTACTAAGTACTGTAATTATAATAGCTTAATTCCATCTAGATAATCGAAAAGAGATGGATTTTTGTTAAACTAAAAAGAAAACTAAAATTAAACTAACAAGTTGGTTTGGACAAATTATCAAACACCTAGTTATCCCCTATGTTCTCAATCCAGTTTATTAATCACACGTTATTATTCTATAAGCCCAATATTCCTACTGGTTATCACTACCTCTCTCGAGTGCCAAGTGATTCTAGGTTTCAATCCTGATTTCGACATCTCTATAAAATCCATAAACTAAACACTAATGCGCTCAATGAATATTCAATCACAGACTTCATAAGATTCATAAACTTGACAGTTCTATGAAACCTTAGGTTATGCTATTATAAGGCCAGGTGTTCAATTACCTCTCTCGAGTGTCAAATCAAACACACCAAACAATCTAAATTATTGATTAGATAATCTAGATGCATTCAATTGAAATAACACAAATTAGATTAAATAACATGCGAATATCATAAACTGAAATACAAACATAGGTTCAAACGTAAGTCACATCAATCCCCTAGAAAAATAGGTTTAGCTCATATTGGATGTACAAAAACTCATGAAAAAGTAATTATACATCGCAAGGGTTCAACAAAAATAATGGAAAAATGATTCAGAATAATCAAAGAAAGAATCATCTCTATTTTCAGAAGATAGATGCCTTTGAATCTCGTCGCGAACTCTTTCTCCTTGCTTAAAGTCGTCCCGTGTGCTCTAGAAAATGTCCAACCCTTGTTCCGTGCGTCATTGGTAGTATTTATAGGCCCAAAATCCGTCAAAAGCCCAAAAAGAATAAAATATAAACTCTCTTCGCCGGTCTCGTGATGCGGCGCCCAAGATGAGCGCTGCAGTGCTCTAGCATATTCGAGCCTATACTAATTTGGACCCCCGCGCTGCGGCGCTACGGCGTTGTGTGATCTTTTTCCGCTTTTTCTCTTCCTAAAATGCGATTTCCTCCTTCCAAAAATTTTTTTAATCGTTTTCAATCAATTTCAGCTACCATGATCTGTATCGACTCCCTAATAACATATAATGAACTAAAATGGACTCAAACAACACTAAAATACCAAAAAACAACGCAAAATCATAGTCTAGAATACTTATTACATTGATATTAAATCAACTTAAAAATGGGAATTGTACTGGGAAAAAAGCGTAGAAATTTGTCACTCAGCCGAGAAGCAGCTGACTCAGTCGAGCAATCATCAGACTTCAAGGGCTCAGCCTATACAGTACACTCCCAGAGAAGGAGCTGACTTTGGAAGATCTGGTGGAAGAGGCAGAGGCACTCCACCAAGCAAACCCAAGAACGTTCATCATATAAATCCCCAAAAGAAAGACTTGTTATATTGGGTTGGACTCAACGAACTTGAGAATAGAGAAGTTGCAAGGCGAAATAAAGAGGCAGCTAAGTGCCAAGAAGAAGAGAATATCAGGCAAGTTAAAAAATGGGAAGAAAGAAGAAGGAGAGACGAAGCTCAGAAGGGAGCTTATGAGAAGAAGAGAAGGGAAGAAGATGATAAGAAGAGGAAGAGATAAGAAGGAGCAGCAGAGATGCTGAAGACTGGATACACTTTCCTGATGTATTTTTACTTAATTGTAAATACACATAAAAATTTATAAGTACTGTGAAATAAATTGAAAGGTGGAAGAATGATACGATCAATAAAAGGACATATTTATACAATCATTCTTTTTTTCGCACTATTTACTTTGTTATTTTATTTAAGTTTTGGCATCATCAAAAATAGGGAAATTGTTGGGAAATTTATGTAATAGTTTTGATGATGCTATGTAAAACTTAGATTAGAAAGTTGGCACCCAAATTCTGCTGTAAAATCAACTATGTATTAGATAGAGCTCTATTAGCGGAGCCAAAGCGACCAAGTTAAACATTGCAGAAGTTGACTGAAGATTGAAGTAAAGACTCTATTATGTGTCAGTTGAGTATTGCATGTGAAGGATCAGTCAAGTACCAGAAAAGTTGTCTCAGTCAGCCGATGTTCGCCAAAAATATTTTGGTTCATACAACTGCACATGTACAATGTAGTTTATAGAATAATGGTAAGCAAGGTCGTATTCCTCAAGGATTGATTTTCGAAACACTTAGGCTATAATAACATCGTATTCCAATTTTATTGCAGCGACCGAATATTAAATAATTTTATCTAAAAATCAAAAATAAAGAATAAAAAGAAATAAATTTGTGAACCCTACAAGTAGTTTCAACATCTATAGGAGCAACCTTAGGCACATAATCTCAACATGTTTCTTCAATATTAAATGCAAATAAAGTTTTAAAACCAATTCATGCAATTCTATGGGTTCAATTCCTAAGTTAGTCTATTCCCCCTCCCGGGTGATAAATAAACAGTTGATTAATAATAATTGTAGATTTGCCGATACGTTACAACTATTATTAACTCCCAAAAGATTTATGAATTGAATGACTCCCCACAAACAGTTGTAGGTTTCCTGATACGTTACAACCATTATTAACTCCCAAAAGATTTATGAATTGAATGACTCCCCACAAGCAGTTGTAGGTATCCCGACCCGTTATGTCCGTTTATGTCTGAATTTGATTTCTATCTTTATTACAATTCATCTCCCGAATCTCACACTAACAAATATGACATGCAAATTATTGGCAAAAAAAAAGCAATTATAAATAAGCACTCGAATTCATAAAATAGAAAGCATGAATTAATTAAGAAAACAAATAATCATATTTAACATGAATCTACAGTTTTGATTATGCCCCTAAGATCTGAAAGATATGCCAAACATTGATTACAAACTCAGAGACAAATTTGAATCAACATTATGACATCATTTAAGCACATACAATAGATCTTAGACATAGAAAAAAACCCCTTCTTGTCAGGATAGATTCTCCTTCCAAGCCTCGAAGCTCTTGTGCTCCCGTAGATGCGAAAGCCTTGTGGTGTTCTTCACGACCTAGCCTTCTTTGCTCAGAAGATCCTCTATTCTTGCGTTTTCCTATGTTATTTGATGTGTTTTCTCTCTATCAAGTTGTATATTTTCGTGCAAGTCTTGGGTCCTTTTTATAGATGCTTGGAGAGATTACTTGTAGAGTTGAAACAGGAAGAAAACACTGAAAAATGCATCGAAACAGAGTCCCACACGACCGTGCGGTGTTGGTTTCAGCCCTTGGTCGTACGCCCGTGTGAGCTTACACGGGCAGGTGGTGCGGTGCGATGTCCTTTCCCACATGGCCATGTTACTTCACATGGTCCGGCCATGTGGGCCTAGCTCTGTTCTCTGTTTTTGCCCAACTTCACACGGTTGTGTGGTTTAGCAACTGCATTTTCACACGGCCGTGGGACACCACACGGTCCGACCGTGTGAAGTGTTTTTGTCCATGTTTTCCGTCATTTTGATCTTCTCTTAGCATTCGTCAATCTTAGCTGGGCATTCCAACTGATATTTCTTCATTTTTAGCTCCGTTTTCCTGCAAGAATTACAAGAATACGCAGTATCGTGTCCTTTTAAGGAAACTAAGTAAAAACATAGTAAATATGCGTGCTAATGCATCAAATGTATATCATTTTATGCCCCAAAATGCTCGTATATTTTACACACATCAAAATCCCCCTAACATAAAGCATTGTTCATCCTCGAGAAAATTAAGAAAAATAACATAAGGGGTAAAAACGAACGAACACCCAAGAACACTATGAACATTAAATAACATTTGACTTCATACTCAAGGAAACCATGTAATTCATCATCAAAAAGTTATCATTCATAAACTCGGCATAATTAATACTCTTTCGGATACTTTACATCGCGACTCACAAATAAATAGTGTATCACTCTACTCTCAAAAGTATATGAGTAGTGTTTACGCTCAAATTCAATTCAGTGAAAGTAGAACTACCATAGGCTTGCAAATCCTCTAACATCTACCACTTTTGTGTGCACAACTTAAGAATCAAAAAGGACTTTTATTAGGTTGTAATGTAGGCTCTTTGGTAAGGATAGGGAAACTTGGATTAAGTGACTGGACTTGAGTAAATAGAATTTAAGCATACAGACTTGTAATTCACCAACCCAATTTCAACATAATATCAGTTTTCTTTTTCAACTCAATTGCACCCTTATTTCTTCTTTTTCATTCTTAGGCCTTTTTGCTTTTTTTATTTTATTTTTTCTCTAGCCTCAACTCTCATTTTTTCACAATTTTCAGAATTTTCTTTTGCTTTGCTCGATTATTCTCTTTTTTTTTCAGAGATATTTCTTTCCCCTTTTTTTTTGAGCTTCATGTATTTTCTCATTTACCCAGATACTGCTCATCTCTTTTTCTTTTGGCAACTTCCTCTTTTTTCCATTAAATTTTCACCACATCTCCCCCAAACTTATTCATTTTCTATAAGCTCAAGAAATTTTAGGGATAAAAAATATTTAAATTTTAAAGATCAATGTGGCTCACAATAAAAGTTTTGGCTCAAAATTGGCTAACTAGGGAATCATGAGTTCATACGTAGGATTTTTAGGCTAAGTAGGCTAAACAAAAATGGCCTTAAATCATTTTCAAAAATTGTACGCACAAATGGCTTCAATGAAGATACCAGAGCAAGTTCTAGAGTTTATCAATCATGAATGGCAAACTCAAAAAAAATAAATCTGCATAATATAAAGTAGTTTAAGGCACAAAAGCTCACATGCTTATTTTTCACAACATGCTCAAATAACCAATTTTCTTAATAAATGCCAAGCAAATTAATAACTTTCCTCCTAACAATTTATCACATTATTCCCACAAGTATGTTATCTCATTCCATAAAACATTCATAGTAAAATCATACGGGAGCTGGGCATAAAAACTAAAATAAAACCACACACAAAATTAATTAAACGTGCTAAAGCGATAAACGTGCTAAAATAATAAAACAAAAATTAATAAAGAAATTGAATTTTTTCCGAAAATTATAATGCAAAGTGCATCTACATGCAATCCTAAATGCAATGCAAAATACAAGAAAGTACTAAATTACGCATTTTTGACAACCCCAACCCCAAACTTAAAATATGCTTCATCCCGAACATATGAGAAAAATATCAAAAGAAAGAAGAATACGTAATAAGTACTTACATAGATCACTGTGGTGGTGGAGGTGGAGGGTAGTGTCCCTATGAGATGTACCACTAGTCCATACGCTACATCATCTCGTACATATGCTGCTGTTGCTGGGTGATGGCATCGAAACGCTATAAGTACTCCTGGTGATACTAATCAGTTGTTGTTGTCAACTGATATGTATCATCTATCATTTTGCCCACATCAGTTTCTATCCTTTCGAGCCTCTCACTCATAGTAAATGGTCGGTTTCCCCCTTGTCTAGAGGATTCCAGCATCTTCCTCATTTGCTCATCCTGCTCTTCTTGAGCAGCTGCCTCCTCTACCTCTCTAAGCAACCAGTTACTCTATCTGCTTGATTGAGCCAGAAATTACGCTCATCAAATTTTATCATTTTCATAGCCGTAGAAGATTCATATCAATCAATTTAGGCCCCGCGGCCTCCGCATACCCCTTCAAATTAATGTTAAAATATTCAGCAATAGGGGTAATCATCCCCCCGATGCAAATTCCACCCCTCTCAGATTTCCTTATCCTGTCAAATCGTCGAACTATCATAGCTCCGGAGTTTGGCAAAACTTCAGTCCCTGACACCATACACCATATGATAAATAATTTGTCTACCCTCAAGGCCCCTCTACTCTCCTCCCTCGCAAAAATTGTTTCAGCTAAGACTCACTGAACATATCAAAATACTGGATTTTGAATACTAGACGCCTTTGAGGTGCCTGGCGTGTAGATTTGTTTCCCAGTTATCTTTTTCCAAAACCTATCCTTATCAAACTCCTCGTGCTCCTCAACCCCATAGGCTGAAGTTTAGTAAATTTCATTTAAATCATCTATTGTTAGTTCCCTTTGCTCATTCCCCAGGTGAAACCTAACTCCCATCAAATTTCTTTTCCGAACCACCAATTCAAAGCTACTCAAAAATTTAAGTGTAATAACAGAATAAATGGCCCAATGCCCATTTAAAAATTCATGCCAATCAATTCTACCACACAACGCTCGAAAATCTTCCAATAAACCTAAATTCGTAAGAGTAGGTTCATCGGAATACCTTGTATTAATCCATGGACGAAAGTAGAGTATGTAGAGTATAGACCATCTAGCCCAGTGTGTTTCGTTTGGCAAGATGAAATTTGAAGCTTTGGGCTCCTCAGGGTCGAAAATTGGTTGATGCTTGGGTTCGGGCTTCAGAGTTGGCTCCCTCCGTCTTCTCGTATTTCTCCTAGTTCCTCTTTCATCCCTAGAAGCCATGAATTTCAAGGTTTGGAAGAGAAAAATCTGAAATTTTTGGAGTTTTTGGAGTACCCCCAAACTTGGTGTAGAACTTGGAGAAGTTGGAAATTGAAGGTATTTGGTGATGGGTTTCTTGAGAGGATGAAGGATTTGTGTTTTTGGTTTGAGATTTTTGGTGGATTTGGAGAGATTTGGAGAGTAGTTTCAGAATTTAGGGAGAGAATTTTCGTGGGTTAGGGTTTGTGTAGGAGAAAGTGGGAGAAAAAGTGAGAATTTGGGGTTAAAATAGGGGGTTAAATGATCTGCCCGATTTCTGGTTTCTGGGCCACACGGCCGTGTCAGGTCACACGGGCTAGTCGTGTGGCCCTGCTCGTTGCTGGCTGCGTTCACCTGTTGCTAGCCCTTTATCACACGGCCGTGTGATGGTCACACGACGCGACTGTGTGGTGGTGGGTAGTTTCGCTTCTCCTACTCCAAGAGGAATCCACTAATGCAACAACATCTTAGTTACAAAAGTACAATCCAAGATTTGCTTTGATCACACAACCAACCATTCTTATGGGACTTAGTTCTTCGCAAGGTAGTTTCCAAGCTACTTCAACTCTCGAATCTTCAGAGATTGATCAAACAGCCGTACTTCAGATTCAAACTAAGTTCGACATTGAACTTCACTATAGTTCCTTCAGTCTTGATGAACAACTTCGATCGTTTCACTTGAGAATGTGGGACGTAGTGTCTTCGGTTTAGCTTGAAGATTTTTGGATTAAGCTCGAGAGAGAGTATTTATAGTTCTTGCTTTCACTTGAATATTGCTTCTCAGTTTTGTGTCTTATTTTCTCTCTGAAAATTTCTTCATCTTTTACAGTAGGAGTTTGAATTTTGTCCGTTGAAGAAATAGAGAAAAACTCAAACTCTTACTTAGTGTTCATTGGCTTGTCTTGTTTTGCAGCTTTTGATGTTGACCCAGCCTTGTTTAACAACTTTCTGTAGATTTCTGAAAAGGTGTCAGCGTCCAGCAAGCTTCCCATTTGTTTATTCCTCCTGCACTCTTTCACCATGAACACTTTAAGGTTGCATGTATGTCTTCATCACCAAAGTAAGCAATTCCCTCAATTCCAATGCAACAGACTCTTTTCAGTGTCTCTGAGTCCTTCAGATGCTTTACCCCTTTGACCTAGATTTGAGTCTTCTCAATTATTCCTTGGTTGACTTTGCTGCAAGTCTTCAGAAAGACTTAGCTGATATACTTGAGTGAAAGTCTTCTAATCAACTCAGATGCGAATCAGCTAATTCTTCTCTGCATTCTTCAGCAAGTCTTTTGCAAATCTATTTGGCTGTTATTTGACTCAACTAATATTCTATCCATTAAAAAGTAGAATTTACATAGAAAAAAGTTTTTTAAGCATAATCAAAATCTATACAATAAATTTTCTAACAATTATTAAATCAATTTCTAAATTCCTTTGCGCATCTTTAATCCATGATAAACAAGTGCAAACTATCAACTAAATGAGGATCTTAAATCTCACACCTCAACTCAATGATTCTAAGTCATTCAATTTTCCACAGATAGTGCTACATGATGTTCTTGAATTGATGAACTACCAAAAAAATTCAAATCTTCTGCTCTTTCAACCAATTTGAAATGGAATACATGCAAGGTCCTAGGTGGTATCCCAACATAGAGCCTCCAGTTCTTTACGTGGGATAATTTGTTTTATTCCCTATCTATTTAATTAAATCCATTTTCATATTATTATAAGCCCAAAGTTACTATCAATGGTTTAATTCATAATTGTTATTAATTTATTGTCCCCCGAGGCCTAATAGAAATTGTATATATTTTGATGAAGAAATATTTTAATAGGCTAGAGACCCCTTGGTCAATTGTAAAAATTGCAATTGTTAAATGGCTTGTCCAGCCATCTATTATACTATAACATAGAAGTTTTCCAGAAGTCAAGATTATTGAAATGTGACAGGACAACCAAATGTTCAAATGGATCTAACCAATTGAAAAAGAAGTTAGTTGCAACAACAAGTAATGTGGTAAAAAGAGCCACTACTGCTGAAAGAAATTAAAGGATGAAAGCTCATTGAACACCAACAACAACCAAGTGAGACAAATTCTGAAGAAGAAGTTCAACAATATCATTTTGAAGCCTCACATCTATCCAAAACCATGTCATATTCATCTCATTCTACCTAATGACTATATGAACACTAATATCAATCTGATTCGCAACAACGCAAAATATCACCATATAGCCATCATTCTTCCAAAATATAACACATCTAACTGAAATACGAACACCCCAGCCAACCTCTCAAACACTTCCCACCAATTAACAAACTCAACCGTCCTAGCTTTTGCAACCAGCCATCAACATGCTTTGCAACATGGGATGATGATGATGATGATGAAGATGATTATATTCCTCTGTGTCGCACTTTCCAAAAGAATGTTTTGAAAATTGTGGAGGAACAATGATGCGATGAAGAGGCCATTGAGGTTGTAAGTGGTGAGTCAGAGGGAAGTGAGGAAGAATAGAAGAATAAAATTATTGATGAACGAATGGAGGATCCCGAGTGAAGGGTATGAGAGTTAGATGAGGAATTAGTGGAGGTTGTTGAGGAGGTTGGAGAAGAGCCTAAGACAACCTCAGTTGAAACACAGGGGGAATCATGCCTCATGTAGCTGTCAACAAAGGAAAAAAGAACTGCTCAAGACCAAGAATGAGATAAACTCAAAATCTAACAAACTCGATTTCCATATGGTAGCCTTCACAATTGGTATAAACAAGTTCATATGCTGGCAATATATGAGAAATATATTTAGAAGAGAATTTGTTGCTTTGATTTAAAATCTTGGCTTGAATAAATTATTTGAAGAAGACTCATGAGCCATGGAGTAAAGCGAGAACACACATGTTCCCATTGCTATATCTCCATATATTATGGAGGTAAATATGAAAACAAATAATGACAAATTTGTTGATCTAATGGAAGTTGGATATCCAAAGAAAGAAGCCCACACAGTTGTGTCCCTACCACAACAATTTGAAGCAACATAGGGAAACCATCTAATGAAAATTGATCATGTTGAGAATCCAATTGAGTTCAGCATGGAGATTGGCAAAGTCTCTGTACATAAAACAAAAAGATCCAATGGAGAGACAACAAGGAGAAGAAGTTGAAAACGAATAAAAAAATGATGGATTTGGAAAGGAGAATGATTCAGAAGAAAATGAATAAGAAACAAGAATGGATGGTTTTTTAAAACTATATAGGAGTTGAAAAAGAAAACAAAAATAAAGAAAATAATGAGAAGGAAGAGGAAGAAAAAGAGGAAACTGATGATTTAGATGAGAACCAGGGCATGGATCACCACTCAAAAGATGAAAAAAGTGAGGATCACAACGACACTAATACTAGCGCAATTGCTGCAATGTGCCTACCTTTTCAAATCAAGTTGAACATAATGTTGCAACCCGGAGGGAACATCAAACTAAAAAAGAAGCCCAACAATAAACTGACTAGATTTGTGAGTAACAGAGCACCAAAATTACTAAGGTTGAACGAGAGCAGCAATCAGGATAGTTGATTATCCTAAAACAATCTGGAGAACAAGAAAATTCAGATGATGAAATGGAAATTTTGAGGAACCATTTCAACCAACAACAATTAGCCAAGCCTCTCCAAAAATCGAGCAAAACTTGTCAAAATTTATGACAAGGGATGATATTTTGGGAATGCATGCGGCAAGAACTTATGCTAAAACATCGAGAGAGCATTCAACTCTCTCAAACACCTCAAAAATCTGGCAAATGAAAGAAATCAAGTGGATAATCTAGATAGGAAGAAGGAGAAAGATGCAACCATAATATCACTTCCATAGAGCTTTCAACCAGTTATTGGTCTACTTGATAGGAAGGCTCATATGCATGACAAGAAACTCAAAACTATTGATGGCTCTATAAAAAATATGTCTAAGTTGCAAAAATTGAGAAGTTCCACCGATTGGACATTGCTAAACCTAGAGGTGTCAAACGGGACGGGCAAAGCAAAAAATCGGGTTGGGCTAGGTTGGGCCAAACAGTAACCGGGCCGCTATTTTTGGAGCCCAGCCTAGCCCAGGCCTCGAAAATAAAAAGGAAGAACCAGACCTATCGAGCTGGCCCAGTTTTTTGGGCCTAATGGGTTGGGCATAAAAAGTCTGGCTCATTTTGGGCTTAATAAAGTGTAGCCCAGCCCGGCCACTTTATCGCGCCGGTCGGGCCAGCCCATTGGGTCGGGCCAAAATTGACAGCTCTAGTCGAACCTATTTAAATAGCAAGAACAACCGCATCCATGATTTAAAAAGTGAAGAAAATTTGCAGTGATACCTTTATCACTGCTGTTAAGTTGGTTTTATACCAATGAATCGAGTATTCTAGACTAGGATTTTGCGTTGTTTTAGGGCGTTTTAGAATAGTTTGAGTCCATTTTATTTCATTAGGTGTCGTTAGGGAGTCAATATAGATTATGGTAGCATAAAATGATTGAAAACGCTGAAAAACGTGTTTGGGAGGAAAAAATCACACTAGAAGAAGAGAAAATGCAAGAAAAAAATGAACCCTGCAGGAGCACTACAGTGCTCCATCCCCCGCACCGTGGGGGGGATAAAACATGGTAGAAGGCACGCATGCACAGCATTGCCGCGCGTGCAGGGGCGCTGCAGTTCGCATCACCCGGGCGGAATTTTGGAAATTTAATTTTTTCATGCTTTTGACGGATTTAGGAATATAAATACAACAAAGGACGCACGAGAAAAGGGTTGGACATTCTATTGAGCATATAGGATGACTTTGAGCACGACGAAAGAGTTTGGGACGAGATTCGAAGGCATCTATCTTCTGGAAATAGAGAGGATTCTTTCTTTGATCTTCTGAAATTATTTTTCCACTATCTTTGTTGAACCTTTGAGATGTATAATTAATTTTTCATGAGTTTTTGTACATCTATCATGAGCTAAACTTTATTTTCTAGGGATTGATGTAACCAACTTTTGAACCTATGTTTTGATATTTCAGTTTATTGATTCGCATGTTATTAAATCTATTTGTGCTATTTGGATTGATTGCATCTGAATTATCTAATCAATAGTTTAGATTGTTTGGTGTGTTTCATTTCACACTCGAGAGAGGTAATTGAACGCTTGGCCATAGAATAGCATAACTTAGGGTTTCATAGAACTGAGAAGTTTGTGAATCTTTGGAAGTCCATGAAAGAATATTCATTAAGCACATTAGAGTTTAATTTATGATTTTAATAGAGATATCGAAATCAAGAATGAAACTTAGAATCACTTGGCACTCAAGAGAGGAAGTGAGAATATTGGGCCTATAGATTAATAATGTGTCACTAATAAACTGGATGGATAACATAGGGGAAAACTAGTTGAATCAACCATCTAGAATTCATATTCATTAACTGTTAGAAGTCTGCATTGGGTATTCTGAAGTCTGCATTGGGTTGGTCCATAGCCGATTTCAAAGGAATCATCCCCTCCATAGTAATGCATAAAATCCTCATGGAGGACTCTTATAAGCCCTCTATTGAGCACCAAAGACGTCTTAATCCTGCAATGAAGGAAGTGGTTAGGGCTGAAGTTCTAAAGTGACTTAAGGCTGGCATCATTTATGCCATATCTGATAGCTCATGGGTGAGTACATATCAAGTAGTTCCCAAAAAATAAAGGGATGACTGTGATAAAAAATTCCAATAATGAATTGATTTCTACGCATACAGTGATTGGGTGGCAGGTGTGTACATATTATAGGAAACTGAACAAATCCACCATATGTTGGATAGGTTAGCTGGATATGACTACTACTACTTTTTGGACGGATATTCAGGTTATAATCAGATTGTTATTGCTAAGAGGACTAGGAAAAAACCACATTCACATGTTCTTATGGTATTTTTGCAGTTCGCATAATGCCTTTTGGGTTGTGTAATACACCAGCCACATTTCAGAGATGTATGGTGTCAATATTTCATGGCATGGCGGAGGAGATTAAGAAGGTTTTTATGGATGATTTTTCAGTATTTGGTGATTCTTTTGATCAATGTCTCCATAATCTATCTTTGGTTTTACAAATATGCCAAGACACCAATTTAGTGCTTAATTGGGAAAAATGTCACTTCATGGTGAAAGAGGGCACTGTACTAGGTCAATGGGTATCTGCTGCGGGATTATAGGTTGATCGAGCTAAAATAGTGATCAGAGATGTAAAAGGGATTAGAAGTTTCTTAGGGCATGCTGGTTTTTATCGGAGATTTTTTAAAGATTTTTCAAAAATAACCGAGCCTTTATGTAATCTTCTAGAAAAAGATGTGCTTTTTTGCTTTGATTATCTTTGTTTGCAGGCTTTTAAGCATATCAAAAAAGGCACTCATTTCTGCTTCTGATATGGTGGTACCAAATTAGACACGGCCATTTGAGCTCATGTGTGATGCTAGTGATTATGCAGTGGGAGCTGTTGTGGGGCAAAGAAGAGAAAAAAGTTCAAGGCCATTTATTATGCAAGTCGGACGTTGGATGATGCTCAAAAGAATTACACGACCACGAAAAAGAGATACTAATAGCAGTATTTGCTTTCGACAAGTTTCGGGCTTACTTAGTGGTTACCAAGGTAATTGTCTATACTGATCATGATGCTATCTTGTACCTTTTTGCGAAGAAAGATGCGAAACCTCGATTGATAAGATGGATTCTCCTTCTCCAAGAATTTGATATAGAGATCTGGGATAAGAAGGGTAGTGAGAATGTGGTAGCCGACCATATATCGAGATTGGAATAGCCTGAAGAATTGATTGAAGCTCCTATTCGGGAGTCATTCCCTGATGAGCGTATTTAGGCTGTTGAAGATCATCTCCCATGGCATGCTGATTTTTGAACTATCTGGCTAGTGGAGTCTTGCCTCCGGATTTGACTTCTCACCAGAAGATAAAGTGTTTGCATGATGTTAAGTCATATTTATGGGATGATCCATTTTTTGTTCAAGTGGTGTGTGGATTCTGTTATTCGCCATCATGTGCCTCGAGAGAAAGTTGAAGAGATTCTACAGCACTGCCACTCTACTCCTTATGATGGTCACTTTGGCCTGACCCGCACTGCTGCTAAGGTATTACAATCTGGATTTTATTGGCCTTCTTTATCCAAAGATTGTTACACTTTTGTGCAGACTTGTGATAGATGCCAGCGGGTTGGCAATATCTATCGACGTCATGAGTTGCCCCTCACTAATATGATGGAAGTAGAATTGTTTGATGTTTGGGGGATTGACTTAATGGGTCCATTTCCCCTTTTGGGCATGACTATATCCTACTTCTTGTTGATGATGTCTCCAAATGGGTGGAGGCAATTGCTACACCTACTAATGAATCTAAGGTAGTGTTGAAATTTTTACACAAGCACATATTCACTCGTTTTGGCACTCCTAGGGCTATTTTTAGTGGTGAAGGTACTCATATTTGCAATAAACTGTCCAATAACCTTCTTCCTAAGTTTGGTGTGAGGCACAAGGTTGCTTTAGGTTACCACCCGCAATCTAATTGATAGGCTGAAATCTCAAATCGCGAGGCAAAGCAAATTCTTGAGAAGACTGTGAGTTGTAACCATATTGTGAGCTGTAATCGCACATCGAACGACCTTTAAAATACCTATTGGTATGTCCCCATATCGCTTGGTGTTTGGAAAGGTTTATAATTTTTCCAGTGGAACTGGAGCATCGTGCATATTGGGCCGTGAAGAAGCTAAATTTTGACTTAAAGGCAACCAGTGAGAACAGACCACGAAGTGGCATGACAAAATGATTTTGAGGCGTGAATTTGTCCCCACCAGCATGTATTATTATTCAACTCGCGGTTGAAATTATTCTGGGGCAAACTGAAATTAAGATGGTCTGGACCGTTTACTATCGAGCATGTTTCGCCATTTGGTGCTATAGAGCTGTGGAGTAAAGATGCCAGCACGTTTCAGGTTAATGGGAAGAGGTTGAAACATTATTTTGGATCCGGAAAATCCTTAATCTCCCACTCGGAGAGGTGGATTCATGATAATCTGACAAAGTATGGTTGAAGACTATAAACTTAGCACTTCTTGGGAGGCAACCCAAGCACTTTTATTGCTTTAGTAATAGTTAGTATATTTTAGTATTTAATTTCGTAGTTAATTCGTCATAGTGGTTAATTTTGCATTATTAGGATTAGTGAGTTGAATCATACCCCGACCCCTTTTATTTCATGTTCACGAAGTAATTTTGATGGAAAACCGGGTGAAAGCAACCACCCAACCCTCTGCTGCAACTTGTAGCAGGATAGCGCTGCAGCAGGATAGTGTTGCAGTGCCCAAATGGGCGTGCCGCAGCGCGGTATTAAAATTCGGGGCAGGGAGTTATGTCTTACTGCGATGCAGCGCCTCATTGAAAGCGATGCATTGCACGTCCATTTTTTAACATAAAAACTGCAACAACCTCCCTCATTTTAAAACATAACATAACACCTATCTCTTGCTCTCCATCGGCGCACACACCCCTCCTTCCACCAAAACACACACCAAACTCACTCCATCTTCGTTTTGAGAGCACTCACACGCAACACACACCTCTTTCATCTCTTCCACACCATTTGGTAAGTTGGTTTCACCCAAAACCCCTCCCCGTGACTTTTTTCTTCCTCTTTATTTTGTGAAATTGGAGTGTGGTGGGTTGTGAGTACTAGTTGTTGGGTGTTGGATTATGCATTGAATTTTCATGATAGAACTAGATTTTGGTATAGAATTGTGACGCCCACCCCTATTTCTACTACTGGAAAATATTTAAATAGCACAACTCGACTACAAACCCTTTTTAAAACGTGTATTTTTTTTTTCTTTTTCCTGTGTAAGTTTAATAACAGACGATCAACAAAATAAACTTTGTACACTGCAACAGAGATTTTATCTTTTAGAGGCAAAAGGCCAGTCAACCATGTTTGTACGTAAACACGATGACTATATATATACAAACCCAGAACTCAAACCAGCACAATATTTACATATTTTTACAATACAGTTTCAAATGAAATAAACAGTACGAGTTCCTCCATATAACACAACAGAAGCAAAATCAAAATGAACCCAAAATAAGCCCGACAGGTCGTCATCCATATCCATGATCCTCAAAACCTGAAGGAACTCCAGCACTGCACAGTAAGCCAAAAGCTCAGGCATTTCTATGCTCACCTGCAATGCATGAACTACATGAGCTAAAGCTCAGCAAGTAAAAATCATGCATGTCCAAAGAATAATGATGATTTTCCAACATGTAATGCTAACATGTAAAATCCATGAATCAAAATACTTTTCTTAAATCATTTTCTTTCATTTGGGCCCCTGACCCAACTACTATGCACCGGAAAAGAGCTCTGCACACAACAATAATCAAATGGCCAATAATATCAGTATGGATCTACGTGTGGACCATCCTCCCGCGGCCCAGCCAAGGGTCCCCTACTTGCGTCCCTTGTGTCCGCCAAAAAGTATCCCACCCCGCAGGGCCATACATAGGTACTCACAGATGGATCATCCTCCTGTGACCCACCAAGAGCCCATCTCCTATCTGGCTTTGTGTTCACCAGGAAGTATCCCACCCGCTATACCTAAACATATATCATAAGCATGCCCATCATGCCTCGGTGCCCTAGCAGTGTTCAGCAAACATCTATTTTCTTCCAAGAAATATTTTCGTGCATGCGAACATCCTCTTGTAATATGCATGCACATGCAAATGCTGTGAATGACATGTTCAATGGCTCACCAAGCACCATATTGCAACATCATACAAGCCAATTATGCAACATATAATATCCACGTATATTCCACAAGATACCACAGTCATATATAACACAATCAATTCAAACAATACTATGTTCATGCATTACAGTTGCAGATGAATTTTTACTTACCTTAAACCGGTTTGCAGCCTCACTCACTGGTTTTATTAATTGCAACTCGCAACCATAGGTGCTAACAATCTGTAATTATACAAGGTGTTAACTTCTAATAATCGATTGACAACTCTACTACACCTAATCTCAGGAATTGCCTCGATCAAAATTCAACTAGGTACACTACAAATCTAATCATATAATCAAAACCAAATCAAATCTCCAAGTACCTCGAATTTCATATATGCATTTATCTAGTCATTTCAAATTGATATACTATGACTGCCCTTTTAAATTTCTATATATATTAAATATAGTTCCTGTACCATTAGAAGTATTTAAGGTTCAATACAAACATAACTAAAAAATCTCATTACAAATTTATTCTCGTGTATATATATTGATTTTCTTTTTATTTATTTATTTATTTATTTATTTATGTCTGTTAAGGTTTTAACAGAATCAAAAGAAATGCATATACATACATATATTTTCATGTTTAACCCTTCCATTGAAACTGAAATCCCTTGGTATATTCTGATTTTAATTTTTTTCTTTTAACCCACAATTCATAATGAACTCCCTACAATTTACCACCAATTCATAATGTGTAATTATTATACAACCATCAAACCTTCTAAATTAGTTTTGGATTATTATAAAACTAAATAGAAAAAGGAAAAAGTTGTTTTGGAATTCGCTTACCAATTTCCTACTTCGTATACAAACTTCTCTATCTCTCTGTACTTTATTTGGAAAATGGTTTCGATCCTTTAAGTACTTTTCTATCAACCATTTCATAACAATCCATATTTAATTTCATAGTTAATCAGGTTGCCATATATAAGAATGGTCATAGTTAATTTCTGAATTAATTATGAGTTCTAAAACTAAGCCTAATTAATATATTATAAGTTCTTTTCTATGTAAATCTGGATAACAAGAAGCTTACCTTACCTTTTCCTTTATCTTCTTTTCTTCTTGGCCGAATTTCTGTATGTGTCTTTCTTTTTTTTTTTTTTTTTTGATTTTGTGCAGAAGTGTTTAAATTGCATACATAAGCCTTAGCGAAATTTGAGGCGGTGGACTACTTAGATAAGAAGATATACTCAATGATATAGGTGTATTTTATTCATACATCAGACTTATCAACTAATCATATTAATTTTAATAGGATATGCTTACTACATGTAGTATACAATAGTTACACGTATGACATACCTGTACATTTTATCATTACACATATATATCATATATGTTTCTACTATATTTAGATATACAAGTCATTTGATTAGTTATACTTATATGAGATATATATAATATATATATCGGACATGGTTTTTATTTATTTTTATTTTTAATAATTGATATTACTATTCTTTTTTTTTGTGTGTTAATACACATATATATATATATATATCTGGTTTTCAGTTACATCTCAACAAGTCGACGCTACCTATCGCCTCTAAGTTTTTCACGTGTAACTTAATAGCTAGCATATAATAGTCCGACAACTAAATACTTTTCTTTTCCAACTACTTAAATTAGTCATCTAACGACTAATCACTATAAGTGAGTTTCAAAAATAAAACTAGCCATGTCATATATAATAGTGAGATTATGCTAAAAGCAAATAACCAACGTGTAATGCATGAAATATATCGGCCAGGTGAGTAGTGAGAGGCTCGGGTATTACATCCTCCCCTCCTTATAAAAATTTCGTCCTCGAAATTTTACTTACCGAAATAAATTAGGATATTTAGCTCTCATCTCGTCCTCTCTTTCCCACGTAGCTTCTTCTAACGAGTAGTTTCTCCAGAGTACTTTAACTAAAGGGATTTCCTTATTCCTGAGTTTCTTTACCTCTCGTAATGATATTTCCACAGGCATCTCTTCGTAGCTCAAATCCGTTTTCAACTCTATCGGCTCGTTTGTCAAAATGTGAGATGTGTTTGCAACATATTTTCTCAACATTGAAACATGGAATACATCATGAATTTTCTCAGTAATATGAAACGGTCCTATGTATCTAGGACTGAGTTTTCCTTTCTTTCCAAATCGCATTACCACTTTCATTGGTGCCACCTTCAGAAACACTTGGTCTCCTACGGAGAATTCTAGCATTCTTCTTCTTTGGTCTGAGTAATTCTTTTGTCGACTCTGAGCAGTCTCCATTCTTTCCCGAATTTGCATTGCGGCTTCTGTCATTTCTCGAATCATGTCTGGATCTAGAAGTTTTCTTTCACCAACCTCGTCCCCGTGAACCGGCGATCTACATTTTCTACTGTACAGTGCTTCATAGGGAGCTATCCCGATTGTGGCTTGAAAGCTATTGTTATAGGAGAATTCTATCAAAGGTAGATATTTACTCTATTGTCCTTGAAAATCTAAAACACAGGCTCGAAACATATCTTCTAAAGTTTGTATTGTTCGTTCTGATTGTCCGTCAGTCTGGGGGTGATCAGCAATACTAAACAACAGTCGTGTTCCTAATGCCTCCTGTAAACTCCTCTAGAAATTAGATAAGAATCTAGAGTCTCTATCTGAAACAATAGATAGTGGCACACCATGAAGTCTAACCACCTCCTGTATATAAAGTTGTATGTATCGATCCATGGAATAAGTAGAACAAATGGGAAAGAAATATACGGATTTTGTTAATCTATCTATGATTACCCAAATAGCATCATGTCCCTTGACTGTTTTGGGCAAACCTGTCACAAAATCCATAGTGATCTTTTCCCATTTCCATTCTGGAATAGGTAGAGGTTGCAATGTTCCAGCTGGCCTTTTGTGTTCTTGCTTTTACTTGTTGATAGGTTAAACATTGTTCCACGCATTGCGCGATATCCCTTTTTATTCCTGGCCACCAGTAATGTATCTTCAAATCTTTGTACATTTTAGTAGCTCCTGGATGTACAGAATATGGCGTTAAATGCACTTCTGCTAGAATATCCTCTCGGAGATTGTCCCTGTTGGGTACGTATAACCGCTCTTTAAATCGAAGTACTCCATCCTCAGATATTTTGAAGTCAGAAGACGCTCCCGAGGCAATATCATTCTTCACTTTAGCATAGTAATCATCACATTGTTGTTCATGTTGAATTCGATCAAGTACCATAGGTCGGAGTGTTAATGCTGCTAATTTAGCTTCAACGGACCTTAATGATACAATCTCTACGTTTATTTTCTGAAGATCCATTAACTCTGGTTTCCGAATACGAATCGTGATTGCATTGATTTGTATTGATTTTGGCTCCACGCATCTGCTACAACATTGGCTTTACCAGGATGATAGTTGATCACACAATCGTAGTCCTTCACTAACTCCAACCATCAACGTTGTCGCAAATTTAGTTCTTTTGTGTGAGGAAGTACTTTAAACTCTTATGATTTGTGTAGATCTCACATCGTTCCCCGTATAGGTAATGCCTCCATATTATAAGCGCAAAAACCACTGCAGCAAGACTAAATCGTGCGTAGGGTAGTTCTTTTCATAGTCCTTCAATTGTCTAGACGCATACGCAATCACCTTACCATTTTGCATCAATACGCATCCTAGGCCATTCTTCGACACGTCACTGTAAACTACAAAACCACCAGTACCTGATGGAATTGATAGAATAGGTGCCGAAGTCAATCTCTTTTTCAGTTCTTGAAAACTTCATTCGCTTGCCTCTGTCCATTTAAATGCGACACTTTTTCTGGTCAATTGCGTTAAAGGCGAAGCAATCTTGGAGAATCCTTCCACAAATCGACGATAATAGCCAGCTAAACCCAGAAAACTACGTACTTCAGAAGGATTTGTAGGTTGTGGCCAATTGTTAATAGCTTCTACTTTACTTGGATCAACCGAGATTCCTGCTCCGGACACAACATGTCCCAAGAATACTACTCGATCTAACCAAAATTCGCATTTCTTAAATTTTGCATATAATTGTTTCACTTTTAGAACCTCTAGTACACTTCTCAAGTGTTCAGCATGTTCCTCTTTTGTTCTCGAGTAGACCAAGATATCATCGATGAAAACAATAACGAATTTATCTAGAAAGTCTTTAAATACCCGATTCATCAGGTCCATGAAAGTAGCCGGGGCATTCGTTAACCTATGGCATCACCAAAAATTCATAGTGTCCATACCTCGTGCTGAAGGCAGTTTTGGGTATATCATCTTCTTTTATTCTCAGTTGATGGTACCCAGATCGCAAGTCGATCTTCGAAAATACTGCTGCACCTTGAAGTTGATCAAACAAATCGTCGATTCGAGGTAGCGGGTATTTATTCTTAATTGTGACTTTGTTCAATTCTCGGTAGTCAATACACAATCTCATCGTACCATTCTTCTTTCGCACGAATAGGACCGTCGCACCCCATGGCGAAAAGCTTTGTCTAACAACTCCTGCAATTGTGTCTTTAGTTCTTTCAGTTCCAATGGAGCCATGCGGTATGGCACTTTAGAGATTAGAGACGTTCCTGGAAGCAAGTCAATAACGAACTCAATCTCACGGTCAGGTGGTAATCCGGGAAGATCATCCGGAAATACATCGGGATACTCTCTCACTATTGGAACTTCATCAACGGTTGGTTGGTGTTGTTCATCGATGCTCATGAAACTCACTAGGTATCCTTCACAGCTAGCATCCAACAAACGTTGCGCCTTTAGTGCTGAAATTATTGGAAATCTAAACCGTGTCGTGATTCCAGCAAATGTGAATGGACCTTCCCCTTGAGGTCGAAAGGTTACTGTCTTTTTCTGACAATCGATTGTAGCACCATACTTTGATAACCAATCCATACCCAAAATGATATCGTAGTCATTCATAGCTAACACAATTAGATCAACATAAAGTTCTCTATTTTCGATTGGAATGGCACAAGCTTTCAAAATTGGATTTGTTTGTTTTGAATCTCCTGAGGGAATTGTTACATTGTAACCCACTTCCGCAACATCAGGTGTCCTACCCAGTCTTCTCACATGCTCAGTGGATGCAAATGAATGTGACGCTCCCGAATCAAATATAGTACGAATGTTGGGGTGTCAAAGATAAGAAGTTTACCTGTAACCACTGATGGGTTCGCCTCTGCGTCTGCTCTCGTGATAGTAAATGCTCTGGCTGGCACATTCTTTTGTCCTGTAGGGTTCAGCCTATTTGGGCACGCATTAGCAAAATGTCCTGGCATCCCACACGTAAAACATCTCATGTTATCTACCATGCAGCTTCCAGTATGTTGAGTCTTGCACCGAGGGCAAAAAGGTAGTGCTATAGGTGCCTTGCCCTGATCAACTCTTCAGCGCTTAACTTATTCCCATTGTTGTTGTCCTTGACGTGGTTGAAAGTTTGATTTCTGATGCTGAACTTGGAAAACTCTCTTCTTCTGGGACCCTGTGGGTTATGGGCCTACCACGCTTCCGCTGCGCAACTCTGATGGATGAGTTGTTAAATTTATTCAGATTGTCACTAGATGAGTTTTGCAATTCTATTAACGACATTATCTCGATCACTAGTTAGAATAGGTGTCTCCCCTCCTTGGTTTCTATCCCCACCACTACTCTCACCTCTAGTTCTCACCATGACTGAAACACTGTCTTAGGAAAACCTAATAACACATGGCCAATATAATTTCATGAAACATAAAATGCATCAGACAATAAAGTAAAACATACTGGCATTGCTGTACTCCACAAGTTTTGAGTTCATGTACATGGATAGTGTAGAGAACCTGTAGCCGGGCTCTGATACCACTCTGTGATGCCCACCCCTATTTCTACTACTGGAAAATATTTAAATATCACAACTCGACTACAAACCCTTTTTAAAACGTGTATTTTTTTTTCTTTTTCCTGTGTAAGTTTAATAACAGACGATCAACAAAATAAACTTTCTACACTGCAACAGAGATTTTATCTTTTAGAGGCAAAAGGCCAGTCAACCCTGTTTGTACGTAAACACGATGACTATATATATACAAACCTTAACTCAAACCAAAAAATATTTACATATTTTTACAATACAGTTTCAAATGAAATAAACAGTACGAGTTCCTCCATATAACACAACAGAAGCAAAATCAAAATGAACCCAAAATAAGCCCGACAGGTCGTCATCCATATCCATGATCCTCAAAACCTGAAGGAACTCCAGCACTGCACAGTAAGCCAAAAGCCCAGACATTTCTATGCTCACCTGCAATGCATTAACTACATGAGCCAAAGCTCAGCAAGTAAAAATCATGCATGTCCAAAGAATAATGATGATTTTCCAACATGTAATGCTAACATGTAAAATCCATGGATCAAAATACTTTTCTTAAATCATTTTCTTTCATTTGGGCCCCTGACCCAACTACTATGCACCGGAAAAGAGCTCTGCACACAGCAATAATCAAATGGCCAATAATATCAGTATGGATCTACGTGTGGACCATCATCCCGCGGCCCAGCCAAGGGTCCCCTACTTGCGTCCCTTGTGTCCGCCAAGAAGTATCCCACCCTGCAGGGCCATACATAGGTACTCACAGATGGACCATCCTCCTGTGACCCACCAAGAGCCCATCTCCTATCTGGCTCTGTGTTCACCAGGAAGTATCCCACCTGCTATACCTAAACATATATCATAAGCATGCCCAGCATGCCTCGGTGCCCTAGCAGTGGTCAGCAAACATCTATTTTCTTCCAGAAAATATTTTCGTGCATGCGAACATCCTCTTGTAATATGCATGCACATGCAAATGCTATGAATGACATGTTCAATGGCTCACCTAGCACCATATTGCAACATCATACAAGCTAATTATGCAACATATAATATCCACGTATATTCCACAAGATACCACAGTCATATATAACACAATCAATTCAAACAATACTATGTTCATGCATTACAGTTGCAGATGGATTTTTACTTACCTTAAACCGGTTTGCAACCTCACTCACTGGTTTTATTAGTTGCAACTCGCAACCATAGGTGCTAACAATCTATAATTATACAAGATGTTAACTTCTAATAATCGATTGACAACTCTACTACACCTAATCTCAGGAATTGCCTCGATCAAAATTCAACTAGGTACACTACAAATCTAATCATATAATCAAAACCAAATCAAATCTCCAAGTACCTCGAATTTCATATCTGCATTTATCTAGTCATTTCAAATTGATATACTATGAATGCCCTTTTAAATTTCTATATATATTAAATATAGTTCCTGTACCATTAGAAGTATTTAAGGTTCAATACAAACATAACTAAAAAATCTCATTACAAATTTATTCTCGTGTATATATATTGATTTTCTTTTTATTTATTTATTTATTTATTTATGTCTGTTAAGGTTTTAACAGAATCAAAAGAAATGCATATACATACATATATTTTCATGTTTAACCCCTCACTCACTGGTTTTATTAATTGCAACTCGCAACCATAGGTGCTAACAATCTGTAATTATACAAGGTGTTAACTTCTAACAATCGATTGACAACTCTACTACACCTAATCTCAGGAATTGCCCCGATCAAAATTCAACTAGGTACACTACAAATCTAATCATATAATCAAAACCAAATCAAATCTCCAAGTACCTCGAATTTCATATCTGCATTTATCTAGTCATTTCAAATTGATATACTATGAATGACCTTTTAAATTTCTATATATATTAAATATAGTTCCTGTACCATTAGAAGTATTTAAGGTTCAATACAAACATAACTAAAAAATCTCCTTGCAAATTTATTCTCGTGTATATATATTGATTTTCTTTTTATTTATTTATTTATTTATTTATGTCTGTTAAGGTTTTAAAAGAATCAAAAGAAATGCATATACATACATATATTTTCATGTTTAACCCTTCCATTGAAACTGAAATCTCTTGGTATATTCTGATTTTAATTTTTTTCTTTTAACCCACAATTCACAATGAACTCCCTACAATTTACCACCAATTCATAATGTGTAATTAAATTCATTACACTTCTCTTCTTGAGAAAAGTACATATAAAACCATCAAACCTTCTAAATTAGTTTTGGATTATTATAAAACTAAATAGACAAAGGAAAAAGTTGTTTGGAATTCGCTTACCAATTTCCTACTTCGTATACAAACTTCTCTATCTCTCTGTACTTTATTTGGAAAATGGTTTCGATCCTTTAAGTACTTTTCTATCAACCATTTCATAACAATCCATATTTAATTTCATAGTTAATCAGGTTGCCATATATAAGAATGGTCATAGTTAATTTCTGAATTAATTATGAGTTCTAAAACTAAGCCTAATTAATATATTATAAGTTCTTTTCTATGTAAATCTGGATAACAAGAAGCTTACCTTACCTTTTCCTTTCTCTTCTTTTCTTCTTGGCCGAATTTCTGTATGTGTCTTTCTTTTTTTTTTTTTGATTTTGTGCAGAAGTGTTTAAATTGCATACATAAGCCTTAGCGAAATTTGAGGCGGTGGACTACTTAGATAAGAAGATATACTCAATGATATAGGTGTATTTTATTCATACATCAGACTTATCAACTAATCATATTAATTTTAATAGGATATGCTTACTACATGTAGTATACAACAGTTACTCGTATGACATACCTGCACATTTTATCATTACACATATATATCATATATGTTTCTACTATATTTAGATATACAAGTCATTTGATTAGTTATACTTATATGAGATATATATAATATATATATATCGGACATGGTTTTTATTATTATTTTTTTAATAATTGATATTACTATTCTTTTTTTTGTGTTAATACATATATATATATATATCTGGTTTTCAGTTACATCTCAACAAGTCGACGCTACCTATCGCCTCTAAGTTTATCACGTGTAACTTAATAGCTAGCATATAATAGTCCGACAACTAAATACTTTTCTTTTCCAACTACTTAAATTAGTCATCTAACGACTAATCACTATAAGTGAGTTTCAAAAATAAAACTAGCCATGTCATATATAATAGTGAGATTATGCTAAAAGCAAATAACCAACGTGTAATGCATGAAATATATTGGCCAGGTGAGTAGTGAGAGGCTCGGGTATTACAAGAATTTTGGGATTTCAATGAATTATCTAATGCATTTACAATCCTCTCTCAAATTCATGCCTACAAGGTGTTTGGCAAAAATCCCCAATGAAGTTTTCACATTGTATGGTTGTCATCTTGCATACTCATGCTTGCATTCTATAGGTGACGCTAATTCTTTCACGTTGGTGCATTTGTACGTACTTTGATTGCCGATTTATCACCCCTAATCGATTTTGGTGTTTCCACGTGCTTTGTTTTCGTGTTTATCTTTGCTAGGTAACAAAGATGTCACCTAAAAAGAGCATGGGCAAGAGAAAGGGCAAACAAAAGGCTTCTACATCGGAAGAATATGATAATTGTCGGTTTACCAGTGTGGAGGTGCAAAAGGTCTTTTACGACAAACTGCTTACACGTAGTATCAATGTCGAACGGGGGCTCCAGCCGAGTTCGCAAGATGGGCACCTCAAGCGTATGTTTCACGACCGCCATTGGAAGAAGTTGACTGTCCAAACCTAACCATATGCCCCAGTTATTGTTCGGGAATTCTATGCCAATGCCAGTTACCTGTCCAGGTTCGTCGATTCACACACAGAAGTCTACCCATGCGGCCAAGAAGTATCATATACACCCGAAGAAATTCGGAAATACTAATCATTATCGGAGGTGGATCGCCAACCCTACACTAACTTTATTTCCCAGCCACCAGATTTAGACATGATTGTACAGGCTATCTGTCGCCCATCCACTGAATGTGATCTACTCGAGCCGCTGGTGGCACTCTTGCATTCTCTCACAAAAACACTCAGTCGGTACGGCCGTGCTTGGTACCATTTCATTTGCCACAATTTGATATCGGCCAGACATCTTAGTGATGTCACGGAGAACAGAGCATATCTTCTGTATGCCATCATCCACGACATTTAGTTTGACCCAGTGTGATTATTTCTGAGTCCATCCACCAGGTTGTTCGCCACTGCACTACTGAGGGACTTTGTATGCGGGGTTGATATGCGGCTTGAGCCAAAGAGAGGGCATCACTTGAGGTATCGACGAGCCTTTGGCGCGCCCTAAGGGGCCAATTGGCTCTGCTATCATTGCTTCGTATGATTATTGGGAGAGTCGAGTACCTGAGCCTAAGGGCACATGATATATTGTTGACCCCGCTCACGTCCCTCCCGCTGCTGCACCCGACATGCTGGCCCTAATACATAGTGCTGATGTTCCATCTACTTCGATCACCAATCAGTCTAATTCTTCTGATTTCAAAGGCGACCCTTCGCATGCATACTATCAGGGGATGCGGGAGTTGAGTATTGCCCATCGCTGCCTATAAGTTGCCTTTCAGGCAGAGCTGCACGTGAGGAGTATGAAAATGAGCACAATAGGGTCCTTGCTCAGATTTATAGTCAAATGTACCTGCAGTTTCCGTTTCCGCCGCCGCCACCACAAGGACCAGTTGCCTTCCTTCCACTGCATGATTCCGATGAGAAGCCCTAGCACCTCTTGTATTGTAAAAAAAATTAAAAAAAGAGAGTCTGGAGTCGAGTCGAGTTGTTTGTGTAATTGTAGAACTGCATGCCTAAGTAAATTTGTGAAATATGAGTTGAACTGTCAAAAGAGTATGTGTTTGAGTTGTGATCTGTTTTACTTCATATTTATTCCAGATTCTGTTGATTTATTAGGAAATGTTTTATGTGATTAATTTGTTGACTGAATGATCCCACCAGATTCTAAAACTTGTATGAACACTAGTCGAGGCGAACTCCTAGGTGAAGTAACATTAAGTAGGGGTGATCACGGTGCGGTTTGCGGTTTTTTGTCCTAATTTCAAACCGAATTGCCATGTACGGTTTTTTCAAAACATTGAGTCTAAATTGCGATTTTATTAGGTAAAACCAAACGTGCGGTTTTATGCGGTCGCGGGCGGTTGCGGTCGGTTATGCGGCTTTTATTAATGAAAAGGAGTAATTTGTGATTATTAGAAAAATAGTTCTTAATGATAACCTAAGCATCTTATTCAATATGTCTTTGTTTTTGAGATTGTTCTTGTGCCTTACTTGAAGTTTTTGTTTCCACAAAAGTCTCCCTAACTTCTCCATCAGCTAAAATATCATTATGTTAAGCATAAATAAAAAATTAATATAACTTAATATCAATCTAAACACTAGAAAACAATATCAGTTGCAAGAAAATAAAAACATTTCAGAGAAATAATGAGACTTATTGTTAAAACACTAAAATAGAACAAAGCCATAGAATAAAGATAGTCAGACTGAGAGATGAGAGTTAGGAATTTGTATTGAACTCTATTATGACCCTTTTGTCTTCTTTCACTGAATTGTCTATCATGCCCCTGTGTATTTGAGTGTTGTAATGTTTAGGTACCTACACTGCCTGCTTAGAATTTATCACTAAATCTGACTAAGATACATTTAATTATATAATTCTTATTATGTAAATGCCTAAACAGCGGTTCGGTTTTTGGCGGTTAATATTTCCTTCAAACCGCAACTACACCGATTTAGCGGTGCAGTTTATGTATAAAAATTTTAATCGCATTTTTTGTAATAAATTAACAACAATGGTGCGGTGCGAGGCGGGGTGGGCGGTGCGGGCGGTTATTTTAAATTGTTGATCACCCCTAACATTAAAGAAGTGATTTAGGCCATTTTTGAAAAGTTGGAGCCTATAAATACCCACTTTTACGTTTATATATTACCCCTAGTGTACTTTTTTGAGACTTTTAAACCCATTTCTTTAGCAGCCAATCCAATACTCAGAGCTTACATGCGAAAAATCCAAATTACCCCTCACTCATACACGCAATTTGTAGAAATGAGTTAAAGGTTGAGGATGGGTATGGTGAAAAGGGTGAATGAATTGTGTGAAGTTGCCTTAGAGTTGAAAATATTCAACCACGTGTATAAAGTATGCAAAAGATCAAGTTTGGGGGTTTCGAAAAAAAAAAAAAAAAGAAGACAATTTTGCGGGTACGGAAGCTCATGAAGCGTGAACAAGGGGAATGTCAGAAAGTGATGTTGGGTATTGACATGTGATTTAAAAGAGTTAATATTTGTGTGTTTGGGTGATTTGAGCCACATAATCCCATATTTTCCGACCTTACCCTAATCCCACATTACAAGCTTTGAAAGTCCTATTGATCCTTGTGTTACATTCACCTACATTAGTGGAGATTAGTATGAAAGGCAAGCTTATGGAGTCTGGGAAATATTTCACTTCTATGCTCAAAAGTGGATCATTTTGGAAATAGCTCATTGCATGAATTTATCCGGATAATGAAAACGGAGTTAACAATAACATTCCACACTTATGAGATCACATTGTAAAAATACATGATTGATTTATAGTTATGAACTATGAGACAAATGAGCTTGGTTATGAAGTTTTCTAATTGGTCTGTTCGAGTCAATAGTTGATATTTTTGTTTGATTCTTGTCGTTTGTTTTTTTTTTTGCAAAATGCGTTGTTTTTGGGTGTTTTAAAGTAGTTTGAGTCCATTTTATTTTATTAGGAATCATTAGGGAGTCAATACAGGTTATGGTAGCCGAAAATGATGGAAAACGATGAAAAACGTATTTGGGAGAAAGAAATCACACTTGAAGAAGAGAAAATGCCAGAAAAAATGAACATTGCAGGAGCGTTGCAGCGCTCCATCCCCCGGGGCGCAGCGTGGTGGGGTAAAACACAGCAGAAGGCACGCAGCCGCTGCAACGCTAATCACCCGGGCGGAATTTTGGAAATTTAATTTTTTCTGGCTTTTGATGGATTTGGGGGTATAAATACAACGAAGGACTTGACCATTCTATTGAGCACATGGGACAACTTTGAGCACCGAGAAAGAGTTCGGGACAAGATTCGAAGGTATCTATTTTCTGGAAACAGATAGGATTATTTCCTTGATCTTTTGAAATTATTTTTCCACTATATTTGTTGAACCTTTGAGATGTATAATTACTTTTTCTTGAGTTTTTGTACATTCATCATGAGCTAAACTTTATTTTCTAGGGATTGATGTAACCAACTTTTGAACCTATGTTTTGATTCACATGTTATTAAATCTATTTGTGCTATTTGAATTGATTGCATCTGAATTATCTGTTCAATAGTTTAGATTGTTTAGCGTGTTTCATTTCACACTCGAGAGATGTAATTGAACGCTTAGCCATAGAATATCATAACTTAGGGTTTCATAAAACTGAGTAGTTTATGAATCTTTCAAAGTCCGTGAAAGAATATTCATTGAAAACATTAGAGTTAAATTTATGATTTTTATAGAGATATCGAGATTAGGATTGAAACTTAGAATCACTTGGCACTCGAGAGAGGAAGTGATAAACGGTAGGATTATTGGACTTATAGATTGATAACATTTAATAAACTAGATTGATAACATAGGGGAAAATTAGGCGAATCGACCCTCTAGAATTCAACACCATCTCTTTTTGATTATCTAGATAGACTTAAGCTATTATAATTAAAGTACTTAGTTTAAATTAGATATCAATCCTTGTAGAGACGATAACCCCACTTCTAAATATATACTAAAACTTGACATTGTACGCTTGTGGTAGGAAATTTTCAAACAACTGCCATATAGCAAATGTTTGATTAATAGAATGAAAGGGATATGCTAAAAGATGACATTGTTGCATTGAAAGCCAAACAAAGTTCATGGATAAACTCTTGAAGATATTTATGACATCTAAGGATAGGTGATGTTGCCATATAGCTCAAAATGATGCCATAGATATGTTCTATAATCAGATCAACGAAGTGTACATGAAATGTACTAAAGAATGAAATCTTGTGGAGATTGAAGAAAGGATACATATGGAGGAGTTACGTGATAAAGAACAATGGAGATTCCACCAAGTGAGCAATACGTGTGTGAATACAGTAGCAAGAATAATAAAGAAGGCAATTGCATTACTCAAAGTAGCATAGTTACTGGTACATTGATAAATGGACTGATAGCTTGCTATATATAGACGATGGTGACATGACCAAAACCGTGATAGAAATGACTCTACTATGCTCTAAGAATACAACCAAGATAACAACTATAGATTGTACTAGGAAGGTACAAGACAACCATTATCCTAGGCCACTATGAACGATCATATGGCAGAGGAATAAAACAAATAAAACATAAGAAGGGTAATTAACAGGATGTTTAAATGTTAATCCTAACAGCCCCCTCAATCCAAGCATGGCTGAGGAATAAGAGTTAGTCTATTGTGAAGCCTACGAAGGATTGACCGGAGAGAGGTTTGGTGAGAATGTCAGCAGTTTGATCAATGGATGGTACATGGCCAACTATAAAGGCCTTCTCAGCAATTTTATCACGAATAAAATGCAAGTCAATTTCAATGTGTTTGGTTCTAGAGTGGAGGACATGATTGGAAGCAAGAGACTCAACACCAATGTTATCAAGCCAAATAATAGGAATCTGACTGTGAACAACATGAAGTTCATTTAGAAGAGACTTTAACCAAAGTATTTCAGCAACACACTGAACTAAGCTTCTATACTCAGCCTATGTACTAGACCTGGAGACAGAGGTTTGCTTCTTTGAACACCAGGAGACAAGGTTGTTGCCAACAAAAACACAGAACCCTGTGACTAATTTTCTATCATCCAAATCAGTGCCCCAGTCAGAATTTGAATAAGTTGTGATGTTGAGAGAGGAGTTTCTTGTTATGTGAAGACCAAAATTTGAAGTACCAGCAAGATATCTCAGCACCCGTTTGACAGCCTTCCAATGAATGTCCAAAGGTTGTTGCATGTATTGACTTTGCTTATTGACACTATAAGTGATATTTGGTTTGGTGATAGTAACATATTGCAAGCCTCCTATGATACTTCTATAGAGTGTAGCATCAACAACATGATTGCCTTCAAATTTGGAGAGATGAGGAGAGGAAATCATAGGAGTGATACTCCCTTTAGCATGAGACATGTCTGCCTCGGCAAGAAGAGTTCTGATATACTGATGCGGACATAAGTGAAGGCCAGATGAGGTGTGAGTAATTTGAATGCAAGGAACTGATTAACCTCACCTAGATCCTTAAGATAGAACTCTTAATTGAGTAAGGAAATAAGTTGATCAATTTCGGTGGAATTGTTCCCTGTGACAAGAATATCATCCACATATATTAACAAAATGATCCATAAGTTGTTAGTGAATTTGAAAAACAAAGAATTATCAGCCTTGGAAAAAGTGAAATGCAGCTTCTGAAGAACATTTTTTAACCTTCCAAACCAAGCTCTAGGGGCCTGTTTCTGCCCATAGATGGCTTTGGATAATTTGCAAACAAGATCACTGCCCAATTCAAAGCTAAAAGGTTGCTCCATGTAGATTTCTTGATCCAAGGTGCCATTGAGAAAGGGATTGTTGACATCAAGCTGTCTAATTTTCCAGCCTTGAGTGACAACAAGAGTGAGAACAATCCTAACAGTGATAGTTTTGATAACAGGACTAAATGTTTCAAGATAATCTAAGCATGCAGTTTGAGTGTATCCCTTTGCAACAAGTCTAGCTTTGAACATGTCTATACTTCCATCAGCCTTTCTTTTAATTCTATACACCCATTTACAGCCTACAATCTTCTTGTTAGGAGGAAGAGACACAAGAGTCCAAGTTCTGCTCTTCACAAGGGCATTGTATTCTGCAACCACAGAAGATTTCCACTGGGGTTGAGACAATGCCTCTGCAACATTGCAAGGAAGGCTCCTGAGTGCTAGAAGTCAGGCTGAGATAAGTTTTAGGCTTAACAATCCCAAATTTGGACCTAGTGGTCATAAGATGACAATTAAGCTAATTTGTTGAAGATGGTGCAGGTTCATTGATCTCAAATGGTAGTCTAACATACAGAGGAATGGCTGGAGGACTAAAAACAGGGTCGTGAGTGCAAACAGGAGAGGAAGTGGGGATTGAGGAGTGATGTGAATGAGCAGAGGATGGTGGGGATATGTGAGGTGTAATACGATTAGAGGTAAAAGAGGGAATGAGAATAGGAGGTGGGGAGCTACTGACAAAATTGTTAGTGTTATGCTGAGAGTCATCGGTTTGAGACAAGGTGGAACTTTTGAAGGGAAAGTGGTTCTCATCAAAGACAATGTGTCTAGTGATGAAGGTTTTTCCACTGGGAAGAAGGACTTTATAACCTTTATAACCAGGACAATAACCAATGAAAGTAGAGGGTGTGGTTCTATATTCAAGTTTATTTTTGTTAGTATATCTTAAATGAGGATAACACAAACATCCAAAAATTTTCAAATGAGAGTAACTGGGCTTGTGTTTATAAAGAACTTCAAAAGGTGATTTGTATGCCAGCACTTTGGAGGGAAGTCTATTGACAAGATAAGCAGTTGTTCTAAAGGAATCAAGCCAAAACTTTTGTGGAACACCAGAATGAGTGATCAGTGATAAGCCAACTTCAACTACATGTCTATGTTTCCTTTCTGCAGTCCCATTCTGTCGTGGAGTGTAGGGACAAGAAATTTGATGAAGGATACCATTATTAAGAAGAAATTTGGACAATGGTTGGAATTCTCCACCCCAATCACTTTGCACAGCCTTAATAGTTTTATTGAATTGAGTATAGATCATATTTTTGAATTGAATAAAAGTAAGAGCTTTAGATTTGGATTTAAGAAAGTATAACCAGGTGTATTTAGAGTGATGATCAATGAAACAAACATAATAAAGATGGCATGTTGGAGATTTAATTGGAGATGGTCACCATAAATATGTGTGAATAAGATCAAACAAGTTACTGTGTTCAGTGTTGGAGTCTTTGAAAGGAAGTTTGTGGGATTTAGCTTGCATACATGCAGTACATAAAGCAGAAGCACTTTTATTATATTGAAAATCAAGATTGCAGCTCTTGTGGGCTTTGACAACAATATCATAACTGGCATGACCAAGTCTTTGATGCCAAACATCAAGAGTAGGTTTTTTGATTGAATTTGACAAACCTAAACTAGAAGTGCTTGAAAGAAAAGTTACAAGAGATTGCTGGAAAGTAGAACAAGAACTTGACTGCAGCTGATCTTTTGACTTACTTTTAAGCTAAAACTGGTACAATCCATCTTTAACCTTCCCTTGGAGAAGCACAACTCATGTGGCTTGATCCTTAATACAACAAAAATCAGGATGAAATTCAAAAAAGGCTTTATTATCATGAGCAAACTGAGATGCACTTAGGAGATTTTTTATGATATTAGGGACATGAAGAAGATTCTTAAGAATAAATGAGGGAGAGGAGTCAGAGGAGATGATAGAGCTACCAATATGAGAGATTAACAAACCAGATCCATCTCCAATGTGTAGCTTGTTTGTTCCTTGATATTCAGAGGCCAAGTTCAGATTTGAAAGATCATAGATGATGTAGTTGGAGGCTCCAGAATCAGGATACCAGTTGGTATCAGCAATACTTTCCTGAGGGGTTTGATTTGCAACTAGAGCAGTGTAGTTGCCTCCATTGTTGTTTCTATTCCCAGAGTTGTCATTTAGACCTCTGTAGTTGTGAGACTGACCTTGGTTTGGAACATTGTTTGAAGTGTAGACCTGATCATATCTGTAGTAGCACCTATCAGCAGTGTGCCCAGGAACATGACAAACTTGACATATAGGCATTTGTTGCCATAGGACCTTCCTCATCTTCCTCTATAGTTAACTCTTCCTCTGCCTCTTTGAAATGGTGTTCCTCTGCCTCTATTAGGAGTGGTAAAACCATTGTTTCTTCTTTGACCAGACTGAGCAAAATTTGCAGTGAAGGATTCTCCAATGGTATTAGTGGTGATGTCACTGACAAGATCCAATCTACTCTCAAAGCTCATAAGGAGAGCACTTGCTTCACTCATGGAGAAGAAATCTATTGCAGAAGTTATGGTGACAATGACAGGATTGTATTCACTAGGCAAGCCTGATAAAACATATAGAACTTGATCTTCTTTAGACAGCTTATTTCCAGCAGAAGCTATTGCATCACAGCATATCTTAGCTTTGTTTAAATAGTCTCTCATGCTCATGGATATTTTCTTTAGATTTTGGAGCTGGAACTTATATTGCATGAGTCTTGCTTTTGACTGACTTGAAAAATTCATTTCCAAGCAGTTCCAAATCTCTAAAGCATTGTCAAGCCCAACAGCAAGAACAAGAACACTTTCAGAGAGAGTAGATAGAATCCATGAGGCCAAGAGTTGATCTTGCCTAAGATATATCTCATACTCAGGATTGGACTTAGCTTTTTGAGTTTCAGTGTTAATGAGAAATTTTTCTGGAGGTTGGATTTTACCAGTGAGAAAGACAAGGAGACCACGGCCTCTAACAGCTGTTAATATTTGTATCTTCCATAGAAAATAGTTGTTATCAGTGAGTTTGACTGTGATAACTTGATTTTGAGGTTGTATGATAGGAGATTGCATGGATTGAGGATTAATGATTTGAGGTCCAGATCCAGGGGTTTTAGGGTCTTCCATAGCAACAAATGTGGCTCAGAAAAAGGAAAAAAAAAAGGGAGTATCAGAGACAGGCCTAAACCTGCTCTGATACCATGTGAGAATACAGCAGCAAGAAAGGTTTAAGCATTATGCAGCAGAATAATAAAGAAGGCAATTGCATTACTCAAAGTAGCATAGTTACTGTTTTATTGATAAATGGACTGATAGCTTGCTATATATAGACGATGGTGAGCTGACCTTAACCTTGATAGAAATGACTCTACTATGTTCTAAGAATACAGCCAAGATAACAGCTATAGATTGTACTAGGAAGGTACAAGACAACCATTATCCTAGGCCACTATGAACGGTCATATGGCAGAGAAATAAAATAAATAAAACATAAGCAGGGTAATTAATAGGATGTTTAAGTGTTAATCCTACAGTATGAACCCCGTCTTTGTCCAGGTTCAATAAAAAAGAAGATAATTGTTCATCGATGCAAGGACATTTACTAAATGAGGAAGATTATGAGGCATGCATTGCATGGATAATGAAAGTATATGAATCAGATGTTAGAACACTGGCATAATATATGTGGAAATGGATTAAGATGCACTGGACAAAAGAAGAAATGGTTCACAGAATTAAGAGTTTATCTTGTCTCATCTAACGAGAAAATGCTGGATTAGAAATATCAGAAACACTAATGCCAAAAAGATCATAGCTTTAGAGTAGGGCATCAAACTAGACCTTCCACCCCCATGAATAGTAACTATTTTGGGAGCCCCCGGGGCATAGCTCAACTAGTAAAGGACTTGGGTGACGTGATGTCTGCTTGCTGGCACCCACAGTGTGGTTGTTCAAATCCCTCTGGTAATGATTTATAGGGTGGAGGAGAACTTCTTGTGTGGTGACTCAGTCTTCGGCAACCCAAGGACCCTTACTAATTGAGGCATAACCCGCGCTTCACATATTCTTAATGAAGCTCTAGGGCAAGGGCAGTGGGGGCCCTCAGGGATGTGGTTCATCCTTTTTTAATAACTGTTTTGGGATTAATTGAAGGGGTAGTTGGTTAGCAGCATTTATTGCAATGAGAAGGGGAAAATTGTCGACAAATGATGGGAGGGTAGAAATTCATGTTGTTCAGATGTCATTTATGGGAAAAGTAAAAGGCAGTATGATTATTTACTCGTGGGGGTGAAAGAAAAAAACTGATACAATAGAAGAAAAAAGAGAAGTACCAAAAAAAGCTCAAGTGTTCTACTCACTATTGCTAATATTTATACAACAGTACATATAAGATTAAAAAAAAGGATAAGGCACATTTGAGCAAGTAGACGTTAAATGGGAAAGAAAAATATAAGCACAAGTTCAATAGATATTTGACTTGGTCGTTGCCTTAGAAATATATTCATGCTCGGTGATACTTGGAGCAAGTTCAGAATGTTGTTGTTATTTTGATTTCCGTTCGGATTTTCAATTGGATGTTATAACACTGTCTAATATAATTAATGACCCAGAGAGGGTGTACGTTGGTTGAGCTTATAAGCTCTTCATAACATTTTATAAGACGATTAAGGGTTTATATATAGGCTCTTTAATAATGTTTGGAATTGTTTTTGTAAAAATGATCTTAGAAGATCTCAAAATTAGATGTTGGGAGCTTATAACAAGATCTTATTTAACAATCTTATTTGACTTTTACGTAATCCAAACACTTTAACAACTTATTTTTAAAAAACGTTTAACATCTTAAAAGCTCTAGTAATATATTATAAGATATAGAAGTTGTTGGAAAAATAGTTTTGGTAAGAACAAAATTCCAAGTATGAATGACTCGTTAATTTTGGAAACGAGTAGATCAATCACAAAACCATTTATGGTAAGTAGTTGATTGATTTTCTCTCTTAATTAGGTATCTTTGACTCAAATCACTAATGATTATAGAATCTTCAAAGAGTGTTAGGATCACTCCGTGCTAGGATCACTCCTTGACTAATTGGGGTACACAATTGGAAGTATTGACTCGTGCACAAAGTTGTCACGCCCCAAAATGGGACCGTGACACAAACAATCGAACTTATGTCGGTTTACTAAGCCACCCATTTGTTACTTACAACAATCCAAACATAAATAGCAATTCCCAAATATGCAGAACATTAAAATAGACTAAGTCTGGTACAGACGTAGCAGAATCAGAAAAAAATTCGAAATTACTATCCATGTCACAATCATACTTACTACGGGTCCTACGCCCGGCTATTACAAAAAAATTGCTTATAACTTGTCCATCACATAAAAAAAATAAAATTGTGATAAACGGCTAGTCAAATACAACAGGAAATTGTGGTCGTCTTCGAGCGGATCCACATCTTCTGGTTGGGAAAACAGGTGGGAGTGAGGCAAAAATTCTCAGTGAGTGTGGTTTGAGCTGGCAATGGGTTGGGTCGGGCTAGGCCGGCCCGAGCCCGTTGGGCTTTTGTTAAATTTTGGGCCGGTCCAATTTTGGTCGGGACACGATATTACCTGGCCCAGCCCAGCCCACGTATACACTCCATATAGAAAAATTTCAGTCGGCCCGAAAAAGTCGGGCTAGCCAGGCCCGTCGGGCAATTCAGGCTGGGCCAAATAGGCTCGACTTTTTTTGGGCCTAAAAAACTACAGCCTAGCCCAGCCCAAACCTCGGGCTAGCTGGGCCACCCCGCAGGCGGGGCTGGATTTTGCCACCTCTAGGTGTGGTGAGTGTGTGTGAGTGGGGCTTATAGTTTATGCAGGAAAAATTATTTCATGGGGTTGTATGCAAGAAACGTGTAATGGCATTCTTATATACTTGATAGTTTAACAGTATCAGTTAACAGTCAGTCCGTTAATTCAGTAAAAGTTGGTTGTGCACGTAATTATGACGCCAACTCAGTAATCATTCAGTATGTTGTGCACCATAGTTACACAACCAGTCCGTCCTTATTCGGTAGAGAAGTATTAATCAAATATCGACTCCCCAACAGTACACCTTATCCCTCCAATGGATAGGGTTGTAACCGTTATCCCAGTTGGTATGACGTCTCCACAGCGGAGCCAGCTAAGCTCGGAGATAGTCATAATCATGATTATAGCCAGTTCCTATGGCTCAATCGCCCGCCAGACTCTCCTATTCGGCTCGAGGTTGGGATTTGGACGATGGAGGCCGGTACGGGACTGCAGCCGAGCTACCCATCCCATAAACAACTTATCCATTCCACAATCAGTCAGTCAGTCAGTCAGTAGGACCGGAGTATTCAAAGACTCACCACATCCAGTATTCAGTCACTCAGTAGGACCAGAGTGTTCAAAGACTCACCGCGTCCAGTATTCAGTCATTGAGTAGGACCGGAGCGTTCATAGACTCGCCGTGTTCGATATTCAGTCATATGAGTTCATATTTACGGCATAGTTACTGGATGGGTAATCTAACTGGGTATATTATTCGATTCAGTGTATTATGCTGAAGTCCTTAATGAAATTCCGGATTATGCGGGCGAGGAAGTCGCCATATCACTAGTACCATTATTGGGTATGAAAGTCTCGAATAAAATTCGGATAATTAAAAAAAATTAATTAACTAATTATAAAATATTTTTATTATTATTATAAATAAACTTAATTTAGAAAATATAATTTTCTATGACCTTGGTCAATTTACTTAAAAATAAAAATATTTTACTAAGGGAGAAAATTTTATGCCGGGTTTTAAAATTCCATAAGTTTTGATCCCGGACACGAACAAAGGCATGGTCAGTTTCTAAATTTGCTAAAAACTCCAAAGAATCATATTTTCAGGGTCTCGGGGTCATATTTTTGAAAATTATAGGTCACTCCCAAAATTATCCCAAAATTATATTTTTGACCCGATGGTTTGAAAATGGATACCTCATACACCGGAAAGGGTATTAATGAGATTGTAAGTCTAATATTTTCTTTGGAGCATTATACAGTCGGGGTAAGAGCGGTTTTCATAAATTCCCCGTTTAAGTACCAAACTCTTGAAAAATTCCATTTTGGCCCCAAAAGTGATTTTACCCTTACGGGCTCGTTTCAAGCCGTTTTTCGTGAAATTTGGACTAAAGGTCCAGAATACTACTTAAAATAAGTTCATACTATTTTTGAGACAGTGGCTGCCCATACTTTCAAAATTTTCAGTTTAATCCTCTAAGTTTGAAATATTATTATTATTTTGGTGTCCAAATATTCTTTTAATCGCATTTGCTTGACCTGGAGGGTCCCAATTATTATTTATCATGTACACATTATTTTTACAGAATATACAATCCAAAAAATTTGAAAATGTACAGTAGGGTTCCAAAGTTTTTGAATTTTTCACTTTTGGCCCTATATTTTGTCATATTTGCAAAAATGGCCCAAGCTTGATTTTTGTTCACATATCCATATGTCCAGAATATATATATAACATATTAAACCTTATTCCTCATATTTATCAGCTATTTTAGAATATTAATAATAATAGGCATATAAGCATACAAAAATTATTTTTAAGCAATAATCACGTGTGTCATAAATCCAACTACACATTCATCATCATTTTCGAATTTTTCAGAATTATAAAACTGAAAATTTTCCATGAAATACAATACATAATTTAACACATGCATACATGCCACTTTTATGCAAATTAATGAGAGTTAGAAAGATTTTCATCCACCTCTTTGATTTTTGGTAGTAGGATGGTCTAGTGATTCCCCCCCTCCCCCCTCCCCACCCCCTCCCCGTAATGCCTTCTCAAAGCCTTAGAGTCTTAAGGACAACCCTAGGTTGGAAGATTTGAGTGTCAAAATGTGAAGAAAAATGGAGAGAAAAAGAAATAGGGAAGAATTTTAAAGCCTTGAAGTTCTTACTTTTCTTGTTTCTTGAAAGCTCCTTAAAATCACAATCCTCAAGCGTATTGCTTCTTAAATTTTAGGTCCTATACCTCCATTTTCCAGAATTTTTGGCCTTAAAGGGTTTGAGAGGGAGAGAGTTGGGTGTTGTGTTGTGAAAATGGCTAAGTGGTGAAAGGAGGTGATGCATAGGAAAATAATAAAGTCCTCATCCTAGCCTCTTTACTCTAGACACTCAAGGGTTTTTGGAAGCTAGCAAATTATGGGCTCATGCTTGCAAGTGTAAGAGTTATGTCTTGGGGTTGGGAAGTTTGCATGCTTATAGAGAATAGGACAAGAAGAAAAAGACAAAACAAAAAGACAAAGTTTGTTACCTCTTAGCCCACTTGGCCGATGTCCCCCTCACTCTATCCTCCTACAAATTTTTTATTTTTTTTATAAAATGTTGGTGATATTTGGGTCCTTTATCACTTTTCTTATATACTAGTTATCTTATATAAGTCAAGTCTAAGAATCCAATTATTAATCCTTCAATCATTTATGAATCTCAAAATCACTTATTCCACGTCAAACTCCTTATTCTATAATCTATACATATCACTAATGAAATAAGTCCTCTAAGTTATAAGGTGTCTAATAATTCCCAATTGTAATATCATCACTTATCGTATAATATACTAAATAAATTAGAACCAATAAGACGAGTCGAATATATCAATCAAGCAATTAATTAAACTATCCAACCAATTAATGTATCACGTTGAATGTTGAAAGAAATCGAAAATCATTAAAGAAGTGGAAATAGGTGTTATTAATATACGCCATAAAATAAAAATAATCCTAAGTATAAATGATATATCTATTAGCTAAATCAAGTAGTAATTAATTCAACAAATCAAGAATGAGCCACTTTACTATATTAATATAAAGGTCGGATTTTTAACAAAATAAATCTCGAATGCTATTCTTTCAAAAATTGAAATTTTACAAGATGAACTTTCAAGACATGAGGCATTGTCTTTGTTAAAGTATTAAATTAGTAGTAGATAGTTTTAATAGATCATAAAATGAAATGGTTTGCTTGTGAAGCATAAAATTATTTTTCAATAAAATAGGTTCAAATACTACTTTATTTTATGTTAAGAATTTCAAAAGTCATAATAATTTATGTTAACTCAAAATAATAGATTTTGGAGTAAAATGTTAAGTTTATGGCAATGGATATTTTAAAATCTCAAAATCAAAACGTAGTTTCTTTTAAATAAAAATTATTTGATCGATTGAGTAATAGTAGCTTTTTGGAAAATAATTAAATATAAGTAACGTCGTCATTAAAAAAAATGGCGACAAGAGTTCTATTTTTTAAATACTAAAGAATGAATTTTAACTAGAACTTTTTACCAAATCAAGTTGTAAGAAAAATTATAATAGTCGTCAAAATTTAAGTAATAACATAAATCAATTGCATTATCATGTAATTAGGTAATAAATTAAGTAACGTTAATATTGATAACATATCGTGTTATGTAAAATAAATAGTGAATATAAGAATAATTAACTGGACTACTAAAATAATATATCGGGAAATATATGTGGATCGTGTCATCTATGGTATAAAAATTTGGGGCCTCACAAAAGCAATAAAGATTTGGGGGATTTGATCAATATTTGTGACGTAATTATGTCTAACGAATAGGGGTTTTCCTTTCGAGGATCCCTCGTATTTTTCCTATAAATTGAGGCCCATACAGGAGTGGAAGATACACAAAAAATTCCTACAGCACAAGAATCATACACATATACTCGAATTCCAAGTTTGTCACTCTTATTTTTGCATTTTTGGCAAACTAGGTGTTGCTTTAGGTGTCACGTCACTTAGGGCCTCACTAATCTCAATTCGGCGGGTAATTGTGTTTGTGGTACTCCTATCTATTACCAAAGTTGTTGTATCTTGGGAGACTCGTTGCCTGAAATCATGAGCATCGTGACGGGGCAACAAGAGTTTTAAAGAAAGAGTTCGCCCACCTTGATTAGCCTTACGTGTCTCTTTTATGGTTATTTTGTAATAGACGTTATTAGTTTGAATTTTCCCCCACTGTATTTGATTTTTGTTGTATCCCTAACAGGAGCTTATAAGAATTTTTTTATAAATATCACCTCAATGTTACTGATAAGTGTAAAATATATGTGCATTTAGAGGATTATTTGAGTACATATTTTATACATTTGCATGGATATTTAGTGTGTTTAGGTTTAGTCGAACAATGTTAAAACGCGTCAACAATGTTCAACACTGGCAGGGTTTAGTATTTTGGCCATAACATTCTCTACAAAGTTGATATTGAGCTGATTAAATATGCTATAGACAACTAAGAGAAATGGCTACAATGTTCATGAAGACCCTAGGAGCAAATTCACACGGACCGTGTAATTTTACACAACCGTATATTATGTCACATGATTGTGCGAAGTGTATTCTGTGATTTTTGGAGAACAAAACCAGATACACGACCTGCCCGTGTATTAGTACATGATTGTGTACTATGTCCTGTGGCTGATTTTGTTTCCTAATTTCGTTGGGACTCCACTAGGGATCTATCAAAGAATATATAAAAGGAAGACCAAGTGTTTGCCAAAATTTATTTTGGTTCATACAACTGCAAGGGTACAGTGTAGTTTATAGGATAATGGCAAGCAAGGTTGTTTTCCTCAGGGATTGAAGCTCGAAACACTTAGGCTATAATAACATCGTATTCCAATTTTATTGAAGCGACCGGAAGTTGATTTGTTATATCTAACTAAAATCGAAAATTAGATAAATAAATAAAATAAATTTGTGAACCCCACAAGTATTTTCAACATCTTAAGGAGCAACCTTAGGCACATAATCTTAACATGATTCTTCAATATTAAATGCAATAAAGTTTTAAAAACCAATTCATGCAATTCTATGGGTTCAAATTCCTAATATCATTTACTCCTCCTCGCGGGTGGTGCGTAAACATTTGATTAAGAACAATTGTAGTCCTCCCGGATCCTTACAATTCGTGGGTTAGGGTTTGTATAAAAGAAAGTGTGAGAAAATTAGGATTTTTAGGGTAAAAATAGGGAATTCCCCAAGGATCGCCCGGTTTCTTTTTCATAGCCACATAAAAACCCCACACACGTAATTAAACGTGGGGGTGACACGAAAATTAAAACCGGACGTGTGGCCTTGCAAGTTGGTGCTGCTACGTCTGTCTTGCCATCCCTTGATCACACGGCCGTGTGATGGTCACACTGTCCGGTTGTGTGGTGCTGGGCAATCTGCCCTATCGCATGGCCAGGTCGTGTGATATCACACACCCGTGTTGAGTTGGTTCCGTAATTTGTTTTTGGGGAGTTTGTCATGACGCCTCTTACACAACAACTCAAGAAAATTAAACAAAACTAAACATTAAGTTAATAAATAAAAAATTCCAACTAAAAATAAAAATTAAAATTGAATGCGATAAAAATGTACAGAAAATATGAAATAAATTGGGTTGCCTCCCATACAGCGCTAAATTTAACGTCTTCAACCAGACTTCAGATTTCTAATCACTATTGCTAAACTATGTCCTTTGAAACTTGTGGACCCTCAAGGCCATCCATCATACGAATGGCGTTGCATTGCTCCCGTGGATTTAGCTCGGTATCGCTTGGGAATTTGCCTTTCTGGAGTTGGCTTCCCACAACAGTTGCGATCTGGGCTATTTGTGTTTCCAGAGATTTCAGTCTTGCGTTTACGTTTGTGTTTAGCTGAGTGACCTGTTCTTCTATCCTGTCTATCTTGGCTTCATCTTTGTTCAGTCTCGCCCTTGTTTCTCCGATAAACGAGGATAATATTTCTTCTACAGATGCTTTCTTTTCTTTAGAATCCGCTCTGCCTTGATTACCCACGTTATATCCCTGCGGTGGCTGCAAAATATGTTTATTGTTAGCATAAGAGAAATTTTCATGGTTTCGCAACCCTGGATGATAGTAGTTGAGTATTTGATTATTTCTGTAATTATTGTTGAAGTTTCTTTGTTGGCCCACAATGTTTGCTTCCTCTTCAACAACAACAGGATCTCTTGGAGTCGCTGCATCGTCTCCAGTTTCATATTCAGCATGGACACCTGTTCTGTGAGAATGGCGACTTTCTCATCCTAAACTTTTGCCACTCGTCGGACAATCGACCTTTCGGATGGCCATTGGTAACTGTTGTTTGTCATCTCCTCTAGTAACTCTAGTGCCTCCTCAGGATATTTCCCTAGTAGTGCACCTGCAGATGCAACATCTATAATTGTTCTTGTGTTACCATTCAAACCATTATAGAAGTACTGAACCTGTCGGTAGTCGGGATATCCGTGTTGAGGGCACTTTCTTAGCAATTCTCGGAATCTATCCCATGCTTCATATAGCGGCTCAGCATCTAATTGCCTAAACTGGGCGATTTCAGATTTTAACTGCAGCATCTTACTAGGGGGAAAGTATTTGGCTAGAAACCGCTGACTTAGTTCTACCCAATTTGCGGCTGGTGGTGTTAAAGAGCATAACCATTCCTTAGCCTTATTGCGCAAAGAGAATGCGAAAAGGCGGCATCGAATGATATCCTCAGAAACACCATTCATCTTAACAATATCGCAAATTTCTAGAAAGTGCGCCAGATGCGCGTTTGGATCCTCAACGGCTCTACCCCAAAACTGATTTTATGACACCATCTGGATCAATGCTGGTTTTAGTTCAAAATAATTTGCATTGATCGGAAGATGGGCCACACCCCCATAAGTTTGGCTACCTCTGGCCTCGCGGGCCTTTCCACTATTTCGTCCTGGACGCCGGCCCCTGGTGGGCGCTCCTTATTGTTTCTATTTTCACTGTGTTCGGATTAGTCCAATCCGCCATTGCTTTGACTTTTTTCCTTAGTTGCTTGGTTGTCTTTTCGATTTCCAAATCAAGGGGAATTGGCTGGGTGGATCTGTAATGCGTGATCATTCACTATCTGCACTAAACAAAAACAATGTTATAATCGATCCAAAAGAAAAATAATAATAAAAAAATCGAAAATAAAAATAAAAATATTTACAAAAATGCTTTAATTAAGATTGAACTACTTATTACTATATCTAAGTAGAATCTAATCAGTTCCCGGCAACGACGCCAAAAACTTGTTCGCCAAAAATTGTTTTGGTTCATACAACTGCAAGTGTACAGTGTAGTTTATAGGATAATGGCAAGCAAGGTCGTTTTCCTCAGGGATTGAAGCTCGAAACACTTAGGCTATAATAACATCGTATTCCAATTTTATTGAAGCGACCGAAAGTTGATTTGTTATATCTAACTAAAATCGAAAATTAGATAAATAAATAAAATAAATTTGTGAACCCCACAAGTATTTTCAACATCTTAAGGAGCAACCTTAGGCACATAATCTTAACATGCTTCTTCAATATTAAATGCGAATAAAGTTTTAAAAACCAATTCATGCAATTCTATGGGTTCAAATTCCTAATATCATTTACTCCCCCTTGCGGGTGGTGCGTAAACATTTGATTAAGAATAATTGTAGTCCTCCCGGATGCTTACAATCATTAATAACTCCAAAAAGATTTGTGAATTGAATGACTCCCCACAAACACGTCTGTCACACATGTTTCATATCTGAATTTTGCAATAACAAATATGACATGATAATTATTGGCCAAATAAAAAGCAATTATAAATCAACACTCGAATTCATAAAATAGAACGCATGAAGTAATTAAGAAAATAAGTAATCATATTTAATACAAATCCACAGTTTCGATTATGCTCCTAAGATCCGAAAAATATGCCAAACATTGATTACAAACTCATCGACAAATCCGAATCAATATTATGACATCATATTAGCACAGACAAGAGTTCTTAGACATAGAAAGAAAACCCCTTCTTGTCAGGATGGATTCCCCTTCCAAGCCATCGAAGCTCTTGTGCTCCCTAGATGTGAAAGCCTTGTGGTGTTCGTCGCGACCTAGCCTTTTGCTCTCAGAAGATCTTCGATTCTTTGGTTCCTGTGTTATTTGATGTGTTTTTGCTGTATGCAAGGATGTTTTTTCGTGCAAGACTTGGTCCCTTTTTATAGATGCTTGGAGAGATCACTTGTAGAGTTGGAACGGGAAAATAACTCCAAAAACGCGCTGAAACAAACTCCCATATGGTCTGGCCGTGTGGGTCCACATAGGCGTGTGACCTTGGCTTAGCCCTTCGTCGTACGGGCAGATTGGTCGCATGGTTAGGTGGTGCGGTTGAAATCCTTGTGCATACGGCCGTGTGAGTTCACACTGTCCGACCGTGTGGACCTGCTCCGTCCTCTGTTTTCTTCCTTTCTTCACACAACCGTGTGATTTTCACAACACCATTCCACACGGCCGTGTGAGGCTACACGGTCCGACCGTGTGACTTGCTTTTGTTCCCTTTTTTCTGTCGTTTTGATCTTCTCTTTGCATTTCGGCAATCTTATCCGGGCATCCCAACTGACATTTCTTTATTTTAAGCTCCGTTTCCTGCAAGAATTACAAGAATACGCAGTATCATGCCCTTTAAAGGAAACCAAGTAAAAAAAAAGTAAATATGCGTGCAAATGCATCAATAATATATCTATTTAAGCCCCAAAATGCACGTATATTTTACACACATCACCAAGCCCTAAAGCTGAGACACAATTCATATATCATTAGACACAAACTTTTAAAAAGCAAACACACTTCAAAAGAGAGAAACACATTACAACGAAGAAAGATACAATACCTTTCGCATCTATGAAAGCACAAGAGTTCAAGACTTTGAAGAAGGATTCATCCTCACAAGAAATGTTCTATCATCATAGTTTAGATCTTTTGTTCTATACATAATTCGATGTCAAGCTATTTGATTTCAAGTTTGTCTATGGATTTGTTTTCAAATATATATGTTAGGCTAAATTTCTTGATCCTAAACATGGTCAAAACTATGGATTCATGTTAATTCTAATTTGATTGTTTCTTCTTAATTGGTTTCTTGTGTTCTATTTATGAATTCGAGTGCTTGTTTCTTGTAGATTATCTGGCCAATAATTTGCATGTCTTATTTGTTAGTTCAAAATTCGAGGGATGATCTAACTTACGAAAAATGAATTCATAACATAAATCGGGGTTGAGTCGGGAGACCTATAACTGTTTGTGGGGGTTTACTTCAATTCTAAGAGCTTTTGGGAGTTAATATTAATTGTTGAGTAGAAATACCTGCAATTCCTTATTAATCAACGGTTAATTTGCCACTCGGGAGAGGAATAAACTAATTTAGAAATTGAACTCATAGATACACAGAAACTGGTTTTGATGAAACGTTAATTGGAATTAATAATATTGATGAAACATGTTGAGATTAAGTTCCTAGGATTGCTTTTCGTATTTGTTTAAGTTTTTGTGAAGTTCGGTTTTTTAATAATTTTTAGATATTTTACTTGATAATTTAGGATTAATTTAGATAATAACTTTTTGATTTTCGATCGCTTCAATAAAATAGAAGTACGAGATTGGATATACTTTATGTGTTTCGTATTCAATCCCTGAAGAACACAACCTTGCTCGCTTCTATCTGCTAGCTATATTGCACACTTGCAATTTAGTGAAAAGATTTTCATGATCAGTTATCTGCATAAACAGTTCATGTTATAATACCTCATACAAAATACATGTTTTTAAGTTGAAACATCTTAAAACAGGAAAACATACTAATTTATCAATTAATCTTGTGTATATTACCGATCAAGAAAAAATGAATATAGTGTATTACACTATTGTTAGTTGAGAATTAGTGGTAAATAAAGAAGGAAAAAAAAATAAGAAAAGGACCATTGAACATGGGAGGAAAAAGGCATTTTATTTCATTAAGAGAATAGTAATAGAGACATTAATTCTGTCGGGTTCGTGATCTATTATTAAATCAGTCGGGTTCGTGGTACTAGTTTGATTAATAATTAATTTTATAGAGCTAGTCGGGCTCCACTATCGTAACAATTTTGCGATGAACTCAGTTGAAAATGTTATTGTTCGAGTTTCAATTTTTGAGAATTTGCATTTTATATATACTTTTTTTCCTTTAACTTTCTTGTGTCCAGAATAATACAAGTGACTGGCTGGATCGTATCTGTTGGATATTTATTCATTTCAAAAGAATACTTACTTTTAGAAGAATGTATGTTGGCAATAAGTGAGGAGAGAGATTGTTCAAAAGTAGAGAAGGATATATAACAAAAGTGCATATAACATATGAAGCTGCCTATTTAAGTGATGATCTATAGTTTTAGGTGGTTAAATCTCATGTCAGACCGTCTAACGGATCTAATCCGTTAGACAGATTCAAATACCGGGTCCGTGGCTATTCCATCTATTGAACCACACAACCACTAACACCACAACTACCACATCGCTGCTAATACTTTTTAGGAGGGGCTACTAATAATTTTTGGGAAGACGACTAATACTTTTAAGAAGAAATAGTAAATAATTTCCTTTAATCAGAAAACCTTATACTTTTCAATAAGACTACTAATATATTTTAGGGGGAATACTAAAACTTTTATGGGAAAAAGTTAATACTTTTCATGAGTATTACTAAAAAAACTGTTCTAAGGGGATTATTAATACTTTTCCGAGGGATTGCTAATACTTTCCACGGGAAAAACTAATACTTTAATTTTGAAGGTTGTCTAATATTCGTCACTGCCTAATACTTTTCAAGATGACAATTTATACATTTTAGGTAGATTACTAATACGTTTGAAGGAAAAAATCAATATTTTTAATGAGTGCTACTAAAAATATTATTCAAGAGAATTACGAATACTTTTCAGATGTACTACTACTGTTTTTTAGAGTTAAAATTAATACTTTTAATGGCCCCTAATATTATAAAAATGTCACCGATTTGGAGATCCTATGACACTGCCTCAAAATATTACAAAAATGCCACTAGTGTATAAAATTACAAAAAACTTGAACCAGGTTGGGTCCGTCTAACGGATCTTAACCAAAGTGTTTGTCCCAGTTTTATTTAAAAAGTTCATTTTCTTTGTTAATGTTTGCAACGATTTTATCTAATATTAATATATAATCATATGAATGATGAAATGTTTGTTACAATATCTGAGTCTTTCACATAAGCTAGTGCATAATTTAAAAAATAGTTATTACTCACACGTGTGGGAGAAGCGGTAGTTTAAATTGGGTTTTGATTGAATTTAAATCAATCGTAAGCTAGGCCAGTGGATTTGTTATTGCGACCTCATTCACACTACAAGAAATTCGGTCAATCACAAGATAAATGCAGTTAAAAATTTTCGTGGGTCTCGATCGCATATGGGTTATTTTATCCCTCGTAATTAATTTACCTTATGTTTTAATACACAATACGAATATTGCGTGTATATAAGATGATATATAAATTATTATGCAGCGTACACGTAACATTCATCTGGTATATTATATATTTTAACACCAAATTAAACGTACTCTAGATAGGGAATAAGACATCCGAACTAAGTTGGATGGAGATTGGAGTAGGGACCAAATGGGAGCCTACATTTCATTTTAATTTCTAGCATGTTAGTTGGAAACCATTTCTTCACCACACAAATTCTCCATACATGTGATATGATCCAAAATCTAATATCAGGAATTCGATAGAGATTCCGAATGTGGCTCACAGAAATGCAGCATTAAGTCATGATTCTTTTTTTCCATGCATCATTTTAGTTTGTGGTGCTCTATGCAACCTTCTAAAGTTATATTCCACTCAATTATATATAAAACACTAGTAGAAGTCGTTAAAATTCAAATACTCACTCTTGCAATTGTATGTTTTCAACTGCTTCGACCAAAAGACCTGGTTATGGCAAATTGAAGTATCTATTTTTTTTCATTATATTAATTCATTTTTTTATATAAGTTAAATTTCAAAGAAATTGAAAGATATATGGATCGAACCTTGGTCAACACCCTTTCAAAGAGTGAATAATACCACTTGAGCTATAAGCTGTTAATTGAAGTATCTATTTTAAATGAAATTTTACTAAAATATTTTAATATTATTGTTATAAGCTAAGTCATGTATACTATGATGTCTCCAATGCACAAGTGGATGTTATTGATATTGTTGAAATAAGAGATGAAATACCATTACAAGAAAACAATCAAATTCCAAAAAAATAATTTCAACGAAATAGAACACTGTTGGAATTTTTAAAATTCCAACGGAAATTCTAATTCTACATTATACCATTGGAAAATTCCAATGAAAATTCCAACTATAGACAAAATCGTTGGTATAAACTGTTGGAATTCCATTGGAATTTAAAATTTCAACGGAAATTCCTACACCACAACAAACCGTTGGAAAATTCCAACATTAATTCAACAGTAATAAAATCGTTGGAATAAACCATTGGAAATACTATTGGAATTTTAAAAATTTCAACAAAAATTCCATCGCTAAAACATACCATTGGAAAATTCCAATGAAAATTCCAACGGTACACAAATTGTTGGAATTAATCGTTGGAATTTCCGTTGGAGTTTTTAAAATTCCAACATAAATTCCAATGGTACGACAGGTTATTGGAAAATTCCATTGGAAAATTTCAATAGGGGTTAAAAGATTTGATAGTATTATCCATATCAATAAAATATATCTTCTTTTCTAGAGTCAATCATATTGAAACTACAAAGTTAAATGTGCTTGACTTGGGACAAATTGATGATGGGTGACCTAATGGGAAGTTAAAGATATTAGATAATGAGATAAAATAATTGAATATCCAACGGATATATACCATTGGAATTACCATTGGATTAAATTCCAATGGTATAACTCCGTTGGAATAACTGTTGGAGTTTTTTCCAACCATTATATATATTCCAATGGTATAAATTTGTTAGAATTATTGTTGAAAAAAATGTTGGCATTTTTTCCAACGGTTATATATTCCAATGGATAAATACCGTTGGAAGTACCGTTGGAATATTTTTCCATTAAAATTTTCATTGGAATTTTGCCATTCCAACGACCATTTTACCAATGATGTATTTTCCGTTGGAATTTCCGTTGGAATCGATAATTCCAACAGTAATTGGCCAAATTCCAACATATTTTTTCCGTTAGAATTTCCTTGTTTTCTTGTAGTGTACTTCCAATCAGGTTAAGGGGGGACAATTTATTTGTTCCACGCAATTGTAAGAATTTTTAAAATTTAAAATATTTCGAAAAAGTGTTCGATAAATGTTTAGAAAATAGCTTATAAGCTGATAATTTCAAAATAGTAAGGAAATCGAGATCAAACTTGTGCTTCAGTGGTATAAGCTTATGCTAACAGAACGATTGACCGGACTTTAATCCCAAATGAGTGTGTGTATCCCATCCCCTATAATCCTCAATATACTAAACATAAGGATCATAAATCACAATTTATTTTTAGAGGTAAGATTTGTACTTAGGATTTTTTTATTTTGATAATTTTATTTAAAATTTGTGATTACTAACTTCTTAAAAGTTCTATGATCTTGTTATATCCAAACTCTTCAACAACTTGTTTTAAAAATTATGGCTAATTCCAAAAAAAACCTAATTGTTTGGGCTAATTATAAAAAAAATCCAGAAATATTTTAAAATTACAAAAAGTCTCATCATATATGATTATAGTTTATATCTAAGGGGGTTATTGTAATATTTCTAAAAATATCAAAGATTTTTATAATATTTTTTCTTATTAAGAGGAAAATGTAAGACAAAATCACATCTCAAAGGCCATTTTGTGATTTTCAAAAACCTATGGATTTTTCGTAATTAGCTTGAACCTAAGGGTGTTTTTGTAATTATCCCTAAAAGTTATGATATAATATCTTTAATCTCCAAAAACATTTTTGAGTAGGTTCTCTTGTAGAACCGTCTTACGAATCCTATTCCGTAAGATGGATCCACCCGCCTACTGCCCATCTGCTTACACCCCGCCCACCCGCCTACAGCCCACCTGTTATTTAAGAAAAAAAACACTTCAGCGCTCCACAAGATTCGAACCCGCGCGCCTATACGGACATAAGGTGGTGTTCTACCACTACACCACTAGTGTTGGTTGTGCAATTTCAGTATAACCATGTATATAAAGTCATTCATAAATACGTCTGGTAAATTGAATAAAAATTAAAAATGCCTCTAAATAAAGAGGCTACGAATCGAACTCAGGTCTGTACCATAGCAATGTACTATTCTACCGCTAAACCACAACTGCTTGTTGTGTAGTTTCAATATAACCATGAATATAATGCCATTCATAAATTATTAATTCCCAAAGCTCGTCATATTTTCACTACAAGAAAAATTCTCAAAGACATCGCCTAAAAGACATCGCCTTTATGAATTTGTTGATGTCTTATACCATACAACATCATGTTTCAAGTGAAGCGATGTGTATGAGTGGATTTTTTCGCTATTACACATCGTGTTTAAGAGCTGATGTCTTTGACCAGCTCTTTTTTGCTTTATAACATCATGTTTATGATCGGTTATTCCAATAGATGTCTTTGTCCACCCTTTATTGGTTTATAACATCACTCTTAACATCATTTACTTAAATTAGATGTTATAACTTAATTATTATTACTTTAAAATAAAATAAAATTAATTTTGCCGAATGTTTTTTTTTAAAATAAAAATTTCCCCAAACCCTTCAAACCTATACTTCTTCAAAACTTAACACTTAGAATATCCTGTAGTGTGTTCCTGTCCATTCTCTGTCGTTTTTCTTGTAGTGTGTTCCTCTCCACTCTTACACTTGTTTTTCTTGTAGTGTGTTCCTCTCCATTCTCTGCCGTTCCACCACCGGAGCATGTCGTGGTCATAGAAGCAATCGTATTGAGGTAAGAAATCTCGATTTCCCGTTCTTCAATTAGGGATTTTATAATTTTTTGACTTTTCTATCTCTTTGTGTCAATCTTTCTCCCTCTCTCCGTCTCTGTGTCTCTCGGCCTGTCGTGCCCAGTTCTTATCTGCATTTTCAGTCTTATAAATGGTGAATTGAGACATTGATGAAGTGCAAATTTGGTACCTCACTGTTTGTAAATGAAAGTCGATTAATATGCCCAGTTTTATATGCATGTTAAAATTCTCTTCTTGGTGATGCAGCATACTGTGATACCTCTCCTATATTGTGAGTTTTCCGCTTAATCTTGTAAGCAGGGCAGTTGAGTTCTAGGTATAGCCTTCTTATGGTTTATGCCTACATTGATTTGGAGTCAAGTTTCTTATAATTAAGTACTCTTTTTTTTTTTGTTTGAATCTGGTACCTTGTTTTCGTCACGAAGGCCGACGCTTTTGCAAAGAAGCTTGGTTATGCTGCACCTCTTAGAGCTGGTCTTATCAAACTGCATATGATCTTTTTGTTTCTTATCCTTGTGCACTTGAAAATAAGTGGAATTTGGAGAGGGTGACCCTGAGCAATGATATATTTATTTTTTGATGATTAATTTTTTTGTAAAATACATGGACTATGGTCTTTACAGCCACTGACGAATTGCCCCACACTTTATGTTCAAGGCATTTAGGCACTTAACTAACTGATATTAAACAACTAATAATGGCCCTTTGAGAAGCTTTGTATTTTATTAAGACTTTGTAATATAATTAGGATGAGCATATTTTTATGCCTTCGACTTTTATATTGTACAAAATTCTATTTCATCCGGAGTTGTATTTTATGCTGATCTAAGTATTCTTTTGCAGTTGCTTTCAGGTGAGGATTATGACATTGATGTTGATGATTTGAGGAAAAACACACAATATACTGGGGATTTGGTGTCAGCTTATGAGTATAGTTTTGTTATAGACTAGAACACATTGTGTGCTTTTTATCTTTTAGTGTGATTATGATACTCAACTTGACTTTGCGATGCTAGCTAAATATTGTCCAATTATCTATTTCCAGCTCTTTCTTTGATTCTTTGATATGTTAATTATGCAGAATATGCAAATATGCAATAGAACAAAGCTACAGAGAAGATCGATAGATGTTCATAATTTTGGTGATCGCCATTATTTGTTCTCATTTTATTTTATTTTGGTATACCAGCTTTTGTCTAATTTGTAGTGGAGCGTGGATCTTAGTTTTCTTTAACTTGTTGGTCAACTCTCATTGTTATCGATTGTATAATGATTTGTATTTGGATTAAGTTGTATTCAAGAATATTTGACATTTGTAATGAATTTGAATTTGGATTTGGATTTGGATTTATTGTGTTGTATTAAGTGATTGATGTTCAACCCAACACTATAACATTTGGTTTATGGCCGTTTTCTAAAAAGTTTAACACATCGGTTTCTAACCGATTTTGTTCATAACAAAATCGATGTCCAACCCAACACTATAGCATCATTTTTCCTAGAAACAAAATCGATTACAAACCGATGTGTTAAGCTCTTATAACATCGGTGCAAAACTAATCTCTTAAAGGTAGCCAACAACATTGGCCAAAAACTGATGACGCTTAGAAAAAAGCTAGCAAACCGCAAGTTAACAACATCGGTTGCAAAACGATGTCTTTTTGATATAACAACATCATTTTTTACATTCTTAAAACCGATGTTGAATATGCATACATTTAACATCACCGATTACAACATCAGTCAATTTTCACATAGACATCGGCTAAAAACCAATGTCTATGAGCATTTTTCTTGTAGTGAATTATTTCCTTCTTCACTGTACTAGACTCTTATTCTTTGAATGTATTAAAAAATATGATACTTTATCTCAATAAATGGATACTTGTAAAAGTGTTACTTTCACTATATCATATTTATTTTTTATTTTTTCACTTTTTTGTTCATAGTTTGTAACTGTATTAAGAAATCTGATACTTTATCTCAAAAAACGGATACTTTTACTTATAATAGTTTTACTTTAACTATATCGTATTTTATTTATTTTTTATTTTTCATTCTTTCATTCATTCCTAATTTGTGACTATATTAAAAAAACATGATACTTTATCTCAAAAAATAGATACTTTAACATATAAAAGTGTTACTTTAACTCTGTTATACATATATATTTATTGTAATATATTCATAATTTGTGACTATATTAAAAAATATGTTACTTTATCTCAAAAAACAAATACTTTTATTCCTAAAAGTATTACTTTAACTCTATCATATTTGTTTTTCATCCTTCGTTGTATTGAATTCATAATATGTGACTACATTAAAAAATGTAAAACTTTATTACAAAAACAAATATTTTTACTCTTCAAACATGATATTTTGTCTCAAAAAATATATATACTTTTACTCATAAATGTGTTATTTTAACTCTGATATACTTATTTTTCCTTCAATGCAATGTAATCATAATCTATGGCTATATTTAAAAATATGATACTTTATCTAAAATAACTGATACTTTTTCTCATAAAACTGTTACTTTAACTGGGGAAGAAAAACAGAAAAAAACAAACAAAAAAAAAAACAGCAGGTGGCTTTGACTCGCGGACGTGGTCAACAGGATCCACGAGTTAGTAGGATCCGTCTTACGGATTGAGACCCGTACGACGGTCCTACATGAGTATTTGCCAATATGTTTTTAGATGCACCACCTTATAATGTTTTAAATATGTGTAGCCATTACAAGAGAAATTTATTTAGATTCTGACCAACTAAAAGCTTTAGACGATATTGTAGTCTTTTTTTTAGTAAAGGGCTCAATATGTTTTGATATTACTATTTAATCAACAACTAATTAAGTCGAATAATAGCGATATATTCTTGTGTTCCAAAATTATAGGTCCCTTAGCGTTTGGTCAGTATCATTATATTTTTTTAACTTCAATAATAAATTATTTATTGAACATTTGTCCCATATTTGGAATATTAGATGTGATCAGATTTTACTAATACTAAAAGGAATTGTCAGTGAGCATACATGATAAATTTGTTTGAAAAATAATCAATTTTATGTTATACTGTAATATTAGAGTTGCAATTATAGATTAAAGTTAAAAAGTTCAATGAAAAATATATAAATACCAACTACTGGTGATGGGACTTCCCATAATAGCTTTGCTTCCTAGAAAATGGTGGTAACACCTAAGATTTTATTCCTTAAAGAGCTATGTCAAACTATTGTTAAAATCTATTTCTCTCTTTTTATATTCCTAGCATGTGACTGGGACTCACTTGGACGGACAGAATAAGACTTAATGGAAAAGAATAGAATAGAAAAGGTACCATATGAATATCAGCTAGCTTGATGAGTAAACCACAATTCTTTTTCATTTTATCCGGTCCTCTAAAAATATTTATTATATTTTTTGTCAGTCTAAATCTTGAATTTGTGGATTCCTAACAGTTATATAATTATCCTTCTGCTACTGTTAGAGTTGACTTACTTGGTCAAAACTCTAATAATTTAAAATTGTTTATATTTTATTATTTTGCCTATTTCTAGACCAAAATGTACTAATAAATTTGCAGGCCCATTTCGCTGGATTAGAGAAAGAGATCCGTCAGTTTTGCGAGTTGAGAGATAGTAGGAATTGAGTCCTACTTTAAAGAAACCACTATCCCTCAATCTCCCCACTAACCCCTTAACTTGGAAGTTGTTTTGCATGACCTTTTTTGTAGGGATATGGGTGATCTATAAAGAGCAACGAGACTGCACGTTGCTGGACACGGATTCAAGAGCTAAGAATCAGAGTTTTCACAAAAGAGTCCAAGTTTATACAAAAAGTAAGAGAGAGATGCCTAGTGTGTTTGGTGGTGTTAGTATCACCTTTTGCAACACCTTTTGAGAGTTTGCTTCTTCTTGTATGTTTGAGAGACGATTTGTAATCTAGGCTAGATTAAAGTTGTTCTCTCCATTTTACGGTAGAAGGTTGAGTTGAAAGATCAAGTACAATAGGGTAGTCTTTGTCTTGTTCTTTATTTTGTGTAATCAACATTCTACTTCAAAGTTTTTGCCTTAGTGGCGCCGCACAAGTATTTTTATACTTGTGTAAATTTTTCATATCATGTGTTCAATCTTATTTTTATGCTTTGTTTATTTTTGATATTGATAAAATAAACAAACAATCTGAAAAACACAGTTTCCACTAGGTGACACCTCAAGTGTTGCCAATACTCTGTACAACAATCACTGCAAACTTAAAAGAATTCACCGCTTGAATTCTAATAATTGGCATCAAGAGTCTACGCTTGATACTACTAAGTCAGATCCTGTATTTTTTTTTTGCGGCGGTCAAGGAATTTTGATGGTTCGTCCTCTAGTTCTTGATGGAACGAACTACTCCTATTGGAAAGTTAAGATGAGGGCCTACATAAAGTCGATTGATGAGCGTGCGTGGAGAAATATCCTGGATGGGTGGACTCCTCCAAGAATCATAGATGGTGATGGTGATTCAGTTCCTAAAGAGAGAGAGACTGGACGAATGATGAGATTCAACTGGCCAGTTTTAATTCCAAAGCATTAAACACTATTTTTAGTGTTGTGGATATGACTCTCTTCAAAGTGATCTCAAATTACAACTCATCTAAAGACGCTTGGGATGCTTTGCAACTGCATTGTGAAGGAACACAGGGTGTTCGTAGAACCAAATTGAGACTCCTTGCAACTCAATTTGAAAATCTACGAATGGAGGAAGATGAAACCATTTCATCTTACAATGCTAGAATCTGTGAGATTGCAAATGAGGCACAGGCTCTTGGAGATCCAATCAGTAATCAAAGACTTGTATCTAAAGTCATGAAATCACTTTCTAAGAGATTTAATGTCAAAATCTACACCATTGAGGAAACCAAGAACATGGATACTCTACGTCTTGATGAACTCATAGGTATTTTGCAGACATTTGAGTTGAACTTGGCTCAACAAGAGGAATATGAGACAAGAGGGAAAGGAAAGAACATAGCTTTTCAGTCACAAACTGAGGAAGCTACATGTGATGCCCAAAGTGATGCCAACACTGTAATGGATCACTTCATCAAGGAAATGAAAGATTCGAAACTTGGTGAAGAGACTATTGCAATGTTGACAAGAAGGTTCAACAATGTTTTCAAAAAGATGAATAAGGGCAAAGACTCCAAAACTACTTTCAACTATAGAGGATTCAAGCCAAAGAAACTGGTTAATACTGGAACTCCTACTCCCTTGAAGAAGTATGATCAGACCTTTGAGAATCCATTCTTTAAACCAAAATAAATGGATAGAATTCAATGTCGAGCATGTAAGGGGTTTGGTCATTATGCCAATTAGTGCGCCAACACACTTAGGGAACATAGGATGAACGTATATGTTTCCCTAAGTGACGATGAAACTGATGATGAAAACGTGGAGGAAGAGGAGCTCAATCAAGGCCTATTTACTATGTCTAAAGTGTGCATCAGAATTCTGGAAGTACCATAAGTGTTGCTAGAAGTGATGTATCACCTGATACAACACCTGACAACACCTTAGAATCTGAAGATGAATAGGTACTCTGTTTCAGTTCGTCTCATACTGTTGGAGCAGGACATTCATCCTCAAGTTCTTCTGATTTTGATAATCAAAATTTGATTGTTAAAAACAAAGAACTAGTGGAAACTTTGTCCAAAATAAATCTTGACAATAATGGTTTTCTCAAAGAAAATGAAGATTTAAAAGATCCAGCCACAAAATTGGAAGTTCTTTTGACTAAAAAGCATAAAGAACTTGAATTTGGAGGAGCCTATGTTGGAAATCAAATATTGAAGCTTGCTATAAATAGTTGAAGAATTTAATGGATCAAACACAACACACAATTCTACATCACAACAAGAATATCTCAGCAAAATTCTAAAGCTTTCACTCTCATATCTTGTTGTAATAGCCTAAGCACTACACTTTCACATTTTGTTTATTGTGCTTTCTTTAATAATTACACTTGCACGTTCAAAGTTGTATACTTTCATTTGAGTTGTAATCTTGATTGATCAAATCATCCAAAACAAGACATACTTGTAGAGTGTCTTTTGGTAAGAACACGCTTGGTTGATTACACTAGGTGTTGAAGAGTTTGGTGGTCTTCAAGGTTGTAAGAAGCGTTTGGTGCTCTTCAAGGTTGTTATTGTAAGAAGACTATGGTGCTCTTCAAGGTGAAGTTATAATCATTTGGTATCAAATAATACAATTTCTTTCTTTCAAAATCCTCTCGGACATACCGGGTGGTAGTGGACGTAGGTCCTAGGTGGGTTGAAGCATTTAAATCATTGAGTATTGATTTATTTTTCTTCTTCATATTATTCGAAAAAGAGGGCATAAATCAGAAAATCGGGAAAATCTATTCACCCCATTCTAGATTTTCGTAGCCACCTAGATGAACCATGATACATGGATAGTGGCTGTTCTAGACACATGACTGAGAATAAAAGCAATCTAGCAAAATTCAAGGAAAAAAAAGGAGATAAAGTTATATTTGGAGGGAATGAAGCTCTTGGGTAAATCAAAGGCACTGGATCAATCAATAAGAATGACTTGGAAATCACATATGTACTGTATGTTGAAGGATTAAAGTTCAATTTTCTAAGTATCAGCTAACTCTGTGACAAAGAATATAATGTTGGATTCAACATGGGAGTATGCCAAATCAAAGATGCTGATATAAATGAAGTTGTGCTTTGTGGAATTAGAAAGAAGAACATGTATGTAGTAGATTGGTCAACTGCCACACCAAACACGTCTAATGGCAAAGAGCACAGCTGAAGCAAGTTGGTTGTGGCACAAAAAGTTGTCTTGTCTGAATTTCAAAACTATCAACAAGCTTGCAATGAGTCATCTGGTTGAAGGATTACCAGATTCGATACGTAAAAAGGAAAGCATTTGTGATGCTTGCGAGAAAAGAAAACAAATTAAATCATCATTCAAAGAAAAAAACAAATCCTTGTATCAAATCAAGATAAATTTTAATTCAAAAGGAATACCAATGGATCAAACTAGATAGAGAATATTATTAGGAAATTTATTGTATAGATTTTGATGATGCTTATAAAACTTTGTATTAGGAAGTTGACATACCCCATTTTTGCATGTAAATCCTATTTTGTAAATAAATAGAATATTAGCTGAATCTAATAACAACTAACTAGATTTATACAAGACTTGCTGATGATGCAAAACAGAATCAACTGAGTCGCAACTGAGTTGTTCAGAAGACTTTTAGTCAAGTACATCAGCTAAGTCTTTCAAATGACTTACAACAGAGTCAACCCAAGGAATGATTAAGATGACTCAATTCTAAGTCAAAGGGGTAAAGAGACAACTTAAAAGAGTCTGTTGCATTGAAACCAAGAAACTTTCCTATTTTGGTAATAAAGACAGACCTGCAACCTTAAAGTGATCCTTCTGAAAGAGTGCAAGAGGAATAAGCAAATGGGAAGCTTGGAGAATGCTGACACCTTTTCAGAGGCCTACAGATATCAAATAAACAAGGTTGGGTCAACATCAAAGCTGCAGAAACAAGACAATCCAACGAATACTAAGTAAGAGTTTAAAATTTTGTCTATCTCTTTAACAGAAAAAATTCAAACTCCTACTATAAAAGGCTGAGGAAATTTTCAAAGAGAACAAAACAGAACTGAGAAGTAATATTGAATTGAAAACAAGAACTACAAATACTTTCTCTCTCGAGCTAAATTTGAAAATCCTTAAGGCAAAACCGAAGACACTTCATCCAACACTCCCAAGTGAAATGATCGAAGTTGTTCATCAAGTTGAAGAGGAAAAACATTTGTGGAATTAAACGGAGTCTATGTTTCCAAGGATTGAAGAAAGTATAGTAAGGTTCAAGGTCGAACCTGGTTTTAATCTGAAGGGGAGTTGTGTTGTCAATCCATGATGTTCCGAAGAGCTGAAGTAGTGAGGCAGCTGCCTTGGTAGTAGAGAAATTACCGCACCCTCGAACCACTATAAAATTTTTGTGTTCTTTATTTTTACTTCACTTTAATTCTGCATTTTATTTAATTTCTATATTTGCTATCCATCAAGATAATAACTACTCAAAAAGTATAAGTGCTGATAAATCAATCTTAGAAAGGGTATAAAACTTCCGCTATATAACAAGAAAATTGATTTTTTAAACACTTAACTTCATTTAGTTGAGTTACTCTCTAAAGGAACTATTGAGTGGTTAACTCTCCTACTGGAGATTAATGCCGTTGTCTTAAAAGAATTAGTTGCTTTCTTGTAACTCTGATTTTAAAAAGAATCAAAAAATTTGGTAAAGTCTATTCATCCCTCCCCCCATCTAGACTTTACTTTGCACCCCCTTGGGACCTACAAGTGGAATCAGAGTGGTTGGTGCAAAGAACCCTCCGCGCTGGTTTCTAAGCTAGATCTATCAGCACTTGAGTTTTTAAAGTTATTATCATGGAAGAAAATATATCTCGTATTCCCATGTTTACCATTGAAGAATTTGATGACTAGAATATTCATATGCAGGCCCATCTATGTACACTTCATGATGAAATATGGTCTGTCTTTGAGGATGGACCCATTAGAATCACCAAAGTGAACAGAACTGTAAGACAACAGGAGATGATGCTGAGAGAACTGTTGAGGATGATAAACCCATGAGTGAATGGACCAACGAGGATAGAAGGAGACATAACTTGGATAATGTGGCAAAAGACATATTATTCAAGACATTGGATAAAGCCATATTCAACAAAGTTAAATGCTGCAGGACAACAAAAGAGATTTGGGAAAAGCTGACTTTAATCTGTGAAGGTTCAAAGCAGATAAAGGTAAATAAGCTTACAGTTGTAGTTCAGAAATTCAAGAATTTCAAAATGATGACTGGCGAGTCATAAGATCAGTTGGATGCACGGTTTACAGAGATAACAAATGAATTATCTGCATTAGGAAAATAATATACACATAAGAAAATGTGTATAAAGATCTTAAGAGCACTCCCAGCAGAGTTGGATATGAAAGTGATGGCTCTAAGGCATTCAATGGAATTAACAAAGATATCAAACCATGAGCTATTCTCAGATTTGAAGGCCTATGAATTTGAGCTCAAAAGGAAAGAGGAGAATGATATAGCTGCACCAAAGATAGCTGCATTGGTAGCATAAGAATCCAAGTTAGCCGACTCCAAGGACATTTATGACAATGAGAAAATTGCCTTGACGGTCAAAAGATTTAACAAGTTCTTTAACAAGAACTATGAGAGGAACAAATGAGAGTCCTTTAAAAAGCATTCAACTCCCTCAAAAGGAAAAGAGGGGAGAACCTCCAAGAGAGCTGAAAATAAAGTGGAAGACTTGTGTTGGAATTGTAGACAATTAGGTCACTTTGCTGTTGACTACCCCTATCCACCAGTCAACAAATATATGAATGATGAAGAAAAAAAAGTCTTCAGAGAAAGAAGACAAGAAATAAAGAAAGCTATGATGGCTGCTCAGTTAGAGACAATCAAGTGCAAAGAAACAGTCGAGTCAGTCAGTAGTGAAGCTAACTACTCCTCAGATATTGAAGAAGAGACATTGATTTGTCTCATGGCAAAAGAGCAAGAAAATGAGGTAATCTCTAACTCATCTGATTCAAATTCTGATTATAGTGATCATGATACACACACATCATCACCCATTGATCTTTATGATTCATTAGGCAAAATGATGAAATTCTTTGAGCATATTAAATCCTCACACACACTTTTAAATGAGGAAAACAACCAACTCAAACGCCAAAACTCACAGCTGACTGAAGAGCTGAGTACTGTAAGTCACATAGTTGATTAGAACTGTTAGGAATTTTATTGTTTAGATTTTGATGAATGCCATGTAAAACTTAGAATAGAAAGTTGGCACCCCAATTCTTGTTGTAAAATGAATTGTAATGAATAGAGTGGCAAATCATCTAAAACATTGGACGCCCTTACATGCAAGAAGACAAAAAAGACTTGAAGGAAGACTCGGGCTTAGGATTGATTTCCTTTGGCAAAGAAAGTAGATGGGAACTTTTGGAGAAAAGGATCGTTAAGCAAATGAGATGCAAAAAGTGGAAACTCATCATCAAGTCAACTCAAGAAAAGCCAAGTCTCAAGTTGAAGTCTTGAAAACAATGGTAAAGAAAAGTCATCCAATGATTGGAAGTACTCTAAGTCACAAGGAAAGCAAGGAAATGCGAAAAAGTTCGAGATAAACTCCAAAAGATCCATTGCACGAAAATCAAGAGAATTACTTAAACAAGTAATATCTCCATACCACCTTTCTGGGAATGCTCGAAATTATCCAACTCAAGCGTGCAAAAGGAATGAACCAATGGGAAGCACTACAAAGTCCTTGTCGAACTCTGAAAAGGTGAAAGAACAATTCAAAATCGAGGAAATGGCAATTCCAAGAATCTTTTCAACAAGACAAGCCAACGATGTAGCTAGTGACTTTCAAAAATAAGCCTATCTCTTCAATATGCAAATTTTTGAAAGTTCACTATAAAATCGTATTCCAGGAGTTTGTTTGAGAAAAAAAAATTAGATACATAGATGACACATATGTGAGATATAAAAACATATTAGAAAAATGTTTAATATTCTCAATCCTCAAGTTTTCATTAAAGAACATCAATCCAACACTCACCTCAATATGTTTCTTTAAAAGATAACTTCAATCGGTTTTAGGAAAATACTTTTAAATATAGGGGTCTACATTCCGGGAAGGATTGTAGGAAGGTTCAAATGAGCCAAGTCTTAAGCTTTTGGAGGGCTTCGTGATCAAATCCAAAGAAACTTGAAAAAGTGAGTTGAAGTAGCCCAAAACATTTATTAGCCTCCCAGAAGCCGAGTCGCACGAACTCAATTTTGAGTGATCAAACTCGTCTCCCGAATTATGAACCAAACAAATACGACATGCAAATTATTAATCAGATAATCTACAAGAAACAAACAATCGAATTCATATAATAGAACACAAAAACCAATTAAGAAAAATAATCAATATAGAATTAACATGAATCCAAAGTTTTGATTATGCCATAGAATCAAAAATATTTACCCTAACATATTTGACAACAAATTCATAGACAAACTTTAAATCAAATAATTTGACATCATTTAAGTACAAACAAGAGATCTAAACTAATAGGATGGAACCCTTGTTGTCAGGATGGATCCTTCTTCGAAGTCTTAAACCATTGTGCTTCTGTAGATACGAAAAGCCTTATGGTGTTCTTCGTTGATTAGCATTTCTCCCTCAGAAGTATGTAGATTTGTGTAACCCTAGTGTATTTTGATGTATAGAGATGTATTTTCTGATGTAATGAGTTGTGTTTTCGTTCAAGGCTTGGTCCTCCTTTTATAGGTGCTTTGAGAGATCCCTGGTAGAGTTCCAACGGAATTAGGAAACAAAGTCAGCTGCAAAACAAACCACACGGTCGTGTGAATTGACATGGGCAGACCGTGCAATTGATGTTCTTCTCTATTTTTGGCACGAACAGTTCACACGGTCGTGTAATCTCACACAGACTGGTTGTGTACTTCGTCTCTGAAATTTTTCCCTGGAACTAGTCGCACGGGCATGTAACCCACGAGTACCATTCACACGGCCGTGTGAATCCACATGGGCTGACCGTGTGACTTGTTTTTCGTCGATTTCTTTGCGTATTTGATGGTCTCTTTGCATTCATCATTCTTGTCTGGGTCGTCCTAATGATATCTTCTCATTTTAGCTCTGTTTCCTGTAAAATTACAAGAATACGCAGTATCATGCCCTTATAAGGAAACCAAGTAAAATACACTAAATATACATGGAAATGCATCTAATATATATCAAAATAAGCCCCTCAGTGTACGTATATTTTACACGTATCAAATTCCCCCTAACTTAAACCATTTCCCATCTTCGAGAAAACTAAGAAAAATAACCATATGGAGTAAATAGAACACACAAGATCACTACAAACACTTAATCTCAATCGCATCCAGACTTTAGCAAACATGCAACATATCATAAAAAAGTCACCAACTACAAATTCAACATAATTAATACTCATCCGGGATTCGACATCGCGACTCTCAAGAAATAGTGTATCACTCAACTCTCAAAGTAGATGGGACATGTATACACTCAAATTCAATTCAATGACGTAGAACTACCATAATCTTGCAAATCGTCTAACATTTCTACCACTCAAGTGTGCACAATTTATGAATCGTCTAACTTTGGTTGTAACATAAGCTCTTTGGTAAGAGTAGGAAAAATATGGATTAAGTGATTTGATTTGAGCAAATAGAATTTAAGCGCACAAACTTTCAACTCACTAACCCAATTTTATCTAAAAATCATTCTTTCAAATTATTTGCTTTTTCAACTCATACTCCAACCCTTTTCATCTTTTTCATTCTTAGGCCCTTAGCCTTAAGCTCCCAAATTTTGTCAATTTCTTTTAGAATTTTTTTTCTTCTCTTTTTTCTCTTTCTTGCTCGATTTTCTTGTTCTTTTTCATTCAAAAATTTGCTTTCTTTTTCGAGCTTCATCATTCACATATGTACTGCTCATCCCTTATTTTTTCTAACACTCTTTCTTTTTCAATATTAAACCACATCTCCCTCAAAATAACCATCTCTATAAACTCAAGTTTTAGAAATAAAAATTATTTTTAAGTTCATGCACAAAATGTGGCTAACAATAAAAGGTTTAGGCCCAAAGTGGCTAACTAGGGAATCATTAGTTCATATATAGGCTTTTTAGGCTAAGTAGGCTAAAACAAAAATGGCCTTAAGTCACTTCGAAAATTGCACACACACATGGTTTCAATAAAGATACCATTGAAAGTTCTAGAGTTCTAACAATTATGAATGACACACTCAAAAAAAATAAGATTGCATAAGATAAAAGCAGTTATAGACACAAAAGCTCACATGCTTATTTTCCTTATCATGCTCAAGTATCCAATTTTCTCAATCAATGCCAAACATGCAAAAGATATCTTCTCAATAATTCATCACACATTCACCAAGTACTTTTTCTCATGAAACCAAGTATTCATATTAAAATCATACGAAAGCTTTTTGTACTTGTTCGATTGCTAATCCTAACTCACACAAAAGCGATAAATTTGCTAAACTAAAAAAAATCAAAATTGTTTTTTAAATTTTTTTATGCAAATTTTATATGCTTCTAAATGCAATTCTAAATGCAATGAAAACATGCAACAATACTTATTCATGATTCTTGATAACCCCCCAAACTTAAATCATGCTTTGTCCTGAACATATGAGAAATTTATCAAAAGAAAGGGAAATGCGTGAAAAGTACTTACGTGGACCACTGTGGTGGAGGAGGCGGAGGATAGTGGCCTTGCTGGATGTGCCACTGGTCCAAACGAGATATCATCTCGTACATCTGCTATTGCTGCAAGGTGATAGTATCAAAATGTTACAAGTACTCGGTGTGATACTCATCCACCGTAGCCGACAACTGATATGTGTCATCGGTCAATGAGCCTATGTGGGCCTCCAACTATTTAAGCCTATCACTAAAGTCCCCTTGCCGCATTCCTCCTTGCCTAGAAGCTTCGGGCCTATCTATCTCAGCCCTAGGCTCATATTGCTCTCCTTGAGCAGTAGTCACTTGCTCTTCCCCTATCAACCAATTACCCCTATTTTGAACCGTGGTAGCATCCACATTTGGGAGCTTAATTTTGGTCCTATCTGCATGAAGTAACCAATAATTGCGTCCATCAAACCTAATCATCTTCATTGCGGTCAAGACAGTCAAATCAATCTTTTGCCTTCCATTCACGCACGCATACCCTTTAAAAATCACATTAAAGTGTTCGACAATAGGTGTGATTAAACCTCCAATACATATCCCCCTTTTTCTTGCTTTTTAACCCTATCAATCTGTCTAGCGATGAATGCCCTGGCATTGGGCACCACCTCATTTCCTATGGCCATACACCATAAAATAAAAAATTCATCAACACGACTAACCCATTTGCTAACCTCCCTAGAAAACACCATTTCCGATAATGTGCGCTGCACATAGCAAAAATGAGGTTCTTAATACTAGACAACTTAGAGGTACCCGGTGTAAATATTCTTCGGACCGTTATTTCCTTCCAAATCAAAATCCTCATGCTCCTCTATCCCATAAGCCAGAGTTTGATAAATAGGATTTAAATCATCAATCGAAAGTTGACTCAACTCATTTTCTAGTCTAAATCTAATTCCCATCAAATTTCTTTTTCGATCTGCTGATTCAAAACTACTTAAAAATTCAAGCGTAAAAATCACAAATGTAGTCCAAATCCCATTCAATATAACATCCCAATCAATTCGCCCACACAAGGCGCAAAAATCATTTAATAAACCCAAATTCGTAAGAGTAGGTTCATCGGGATATCTTGTCGAAATTATGTTCTTGTTGTAGAACGCCTCCCACCGAGCCCCGTGTGTCTCGTCCGCGAGGATAACATTGTAGAATTTCGGTTCGTTCACCTCATATTCTGACATGGTTTCGGGCTCCGGAGTGGGCTCCCTCATTCTCCTTGTGTTTCTCCTAACTCCTCCTTCTCCTCCTTCTCCTCCTCTTGAAGCAATTGATGTGGGTTTGAAGCTTTTGAAGAAAATCTGAAAATTTGAGATAAACCCCCCAAACTTGGAGAAGAACAAGAAAAAGTTGAGAAATTGGAAGAAATTTGTGATGGGTTTCTTCAAAGAGAGAAGTATTTGTATCCTAGCTTGAAGATTTGAAGTTGAATTTGAAGAATGTTGAAGATGGAATGGGGTATTTGTAGGAAGATTTCGATCCTTAGGGTTTGGAAGGGGAAAAATGGGATAAATTTGGAGTGTTTGAGTTTAAAAAGGGGAAGAATTTTAGACTGATCACTTTACACGGTCCATGTGAAATTACGGTCGGACTGTACACCCCTGCTGCTAGCCTCTGTTTGTTGTGTCATTGAATACACAGCCGTGTGACATTACATGGCTAGACCGTGTATTCGGTCTCTATATTTGCATTTCACATGGCCGTGTGATTTTCACACGGTCGTGTCTTTTATTTTTCAGTTTTTCCTTTTTTTAGACAAAACCCAGAGTTTATCGTGACGCCTCACACACACCAACTCACAAAAACTAAAAAACTAAAAATTAAGTTAATAATAAATCAAAATCAAATTGAACAAAGGCGATAAAAAAATAATTTAGGTTGTTTCCCATAAAGCGCTAAGTTTTACGTCTTCAGCCAGACTTTAGATTTTATTAGTACTATCGCTGAACTATATCGTTTGTTGTCTTTGGGCCCTCGTATTCTATACCACTCATCAGACGGATGGCATTGAATTGTTCTTTCAGATTAAGTTCAGTAACGCTTGGGAATTGGCCTTTTTGATGCTGGCCTCCCACTGCTGTAGCGATTTGGTCTACTTGTGTCTCTAAAGACTTTAGTCTTGCGTTCACATTCATGTTCAACTGAGTAACCTGCTCCTCGATTCTGACATCTTCGTTTCATATTTATTCAATCTAGCTATAGTATCTCCGATAAACAAGGATATCATGTCTTCCACAGATGCTTTCTTTTCACTGAACTCCGCTCTACCTTGATTTCCCACATTAAAACCTAGAGGTGGCTGCAAAACATTTTTGTTGTTAGCATAAGAAAAGTTTTCATGGTTTCGTAGCCCCGGATGATAATGTGTGGGTGTCTGATTGTTTCGGTAGTTATTGTTGAAGTTCCATTGCCCCACAAAGTTCACCTCTTCTTCAATAACTACAGATCTCTAGGAGTCGTTTGCTGCATCGCATACAGTTTCATATTAAGCATGGACACTTGTTCCGTGAGCATGGCGACCTTATATGTTGGATCGTGTTCCTTCGAGTGTTAGGCTTGAGGAATTATATGATAAACTTTGAGAATATTGCAGGTTATGCTTGCTTGAATATTGCTTGATTCGTTCGTGCTTGGTAACCTTTTCTCAAATGCTTCCTCAGCCTTTTATAGTGCTCATTTGAAAATTTGCCCATCGAAGAGATAGACTATTTTCAAATGATACTTCTTGTTCATTGGCTTGTCTTTCCTTGGTCAACAGCACTTGTGATGTTGATCCTTCCTCATATTAAATAGCTCTGCAACTTTACAGGGTCTAACACATGCTCTAGTGTTTACCATTGGTTTATTCCTTTTGCATGTTTCTGGGCCAAACACTTTAAGACCTGGCAGCTTGGACATCTTACTATATTAAGTAATATTCTTGACTTTCTTCCAACGTATCAATGTCAGTTATCTTGACTTGACTGCTGCCTTTACCCCTTTGACTTGAGTCTGCTCCAATCATGAAAATGACTCAACTGTCACTTCAACTGTTAGACTTGGCTCCTTTCACTGACTTGACTGACACTTCCTCATACTCCACACAGCTGTTCCTCAGCTGTCTCTCCTTCAGTCGAGTCCTTGTCTACCATCTTGGCCATACTCAGCTGACACACAGCGGAGTCTTCACTCTAGTCTGCAGTTGATATTTTGCATTCTTCGACATAGCTGACCTCACTCAGCTCTTTCAGTCCTATCCATTACAACATAGAATTACAAGAAATATGGGGTGCCAATTCTTAGTCTAAATTTTACATGGTATCATAAAAATCTAAGAAAAAAATTTCCTAACAGTTTCCCCTTTTTTGATGATGCCAAAACTTAAACAAAAATAAACAACAAACACAAGCAGTGCAGTAACAAAGAATGTATGCTTTAAATAATCAATTTTATTGATCATAACATTCTTGTCCTTTATAAAGCTGTTTACAAAATGTATCAAAGCTTATACAAGTATCGCATTACAACATGTATCAGAGCTAGGTTACAAGGAAGGTATCAGAGCTAACAACAAACATACAGAATACTTACAACTGTGTATTTACAAAGTAAAATACGTAAAGGGGTCGCAGCCATTTTCAATACCTTAGTTGTTTCATTTTTCTCTCTTCATCATTAGCTCTCCTTCTATCCTCGTCATCTCTCCTTCTCTTTCTTTCTTCTTCATCCTTCTTCTTATTCTCATATGGTCGCCTCGCAGCAGGGTTATCCCTACGCTGCCTTTCCTCCTATTCACGAGGTGTTCGTTCATTTTCAACTTCGTGTATTCTCGTAGCTTCAGCATTCTTGCGTGCAACTTCTAGGTTAGCAAGATGATCATATCCAACCCAGTATGTGATCCCTTTCTTCTACGGATCAACATACTTGACATTCTCCAGATTCGGCTGCGGTCTAGAACCTCTTCCACTTCCATTGGATCTTCCCCTTCCTCCTCCCAACTAAGATCCTTCTCTAGGACTGTAATGTACTGGAGTTTTATCTTTTCCAGCTGAGTGACTGCTGGAACTATGTTGCATATCATCTAGGTTACATACTTCGAGACCTTTCGCTCAATACATATCCTAGGCTTGTGGTAGAGTCATATCTCTAAAATAGCCTTCTGCCTCTAGAGTTTGAAACTTCTCTACGGATCTGGGCTCAGAACTAGCAGCATGCATAACAACGTCTCTTGTGGGCTTGATCGTAGGGAAAACCTTTCCTGCTGGAGGACCATCATATTGCATTATGATATTCGGAATACTCGCTGACTGCTTCTCAGCTACCTTCTAAAATTCAGCTTCGATGGCTTTTCTTGACTCTTTCACTGCCATCTCAGCTTTCTGTTCTATTATCAGCTCTTTCGGCAGCTTGTTGAGAATTGAAGCTGTTATCTCTCCTTGTTGGGGGGCTTCAGCGAACATAAGCTTCATGCGGGGATTTTCTGAGCTTTCTTCCCACTTAGCTGTATCTCCCTTCTTCTCCACTTTATGACTCCCTTTTTCTTCCGTCAGTCCCTTCAAGGCCTCATCTTTCCCCTTTTTGGCATCATCACCAAAAGATAGGGTCAGGCCAGGGAACAGACCACTAAGAATGAAGTCAAGTCGGTTGTTCGTCAAATTTTGCTTGTCATCTTCTTTGGAGTAGACTGTTCGGAATTTTGACCGCGTAGCCTTTGACTCAACTGCCATTAGTTTCATTTCTGCATGAAGAAGACTGAACTTATGGTTCATGTTGTCCTCTAGTCTGGCAATCTCGCTCTTGTGTTGCAGCTTGAGTAACTCCATATCTGACTTGTGGGAATCTTCAATTCTTACAATAAACTCCTTCCACCTCTGCTGAAACCGTGCATTGTCTGCGCTCCATACTAGCAGCTCTGCATGAATGATTTGAAGTAGCGAACTTGCTCTAATCGCATAGCAGTAGTCTGTGCAGCCCATTTCCTGATTCGTAGGACAATACCTCGAATATCTCCACTGATGGTTGCATCACGGTTGTCCAGCCTTAGGTCTAACGATGCTAGGTGGCGTTCCATCTTCTCAATTTTTGCACAAATATTCTTGAACTCCTTTCGGAATTTGGCTGTAGAAGCTGACTCTTCCTCAGGCCAAACATCAATGAAGTCAAAGCCTATAGGCACAATGGAATCAGCTGGATAGACTGGCTCTTCCTGCACAGTGTTTTTTGCTTGTTCTCTAGCAGACTCGGCATCTAGAGGTGGAAATTTAGGTTCGAAGTGGAAGATCTCTATAAACATATCATCCATAACGAGAGGGATTCCCATAGGTCCATGCTGTGGAGCCTTTCCCTCCTCCTTTCGTAGTACTTCTACTCTATTAGCCTCGACTGAGCTAGCTTAATTGGCAGTTAACGCAGCTGTGGGAGCCTGCTATTGAGCTGAATGAGTCTCTACTTGAACAGTTGTGTTAGCTTTGCTCACCGATTTCATTTCCACCGGGTAGTTGTTTCGATTTGCCCACCGACAAACTTCACTCACCGTGTTAACAGCTTCTTCGGTATCAGTTTGTGTTTCCTTTTGAGTAACCTGGTCCTCAACTATTTTATCAGCATCATCGGAGCGATATGTAGCCATGGGGGTTGGCTCATCCTCGAATACGGACCTCATCGGAGCTGGTTTATTACTCCGAGAGTCTAAAGCATCGTCAACCTTGTCCTTGATAGATTCATGAATAGGTGTGGACTCGACTTCATTGTCTGATTCCAAAAATTTTGTGTCAATGTTTTCATGGGAGTCACTAAGAGCGCTAATTTTGTCTGCTTGATTAGCTGTCTTAACAATAGGAATTTGCTCTTTGTAGACTTCTTTACCTAAGGAAGTTTCAACCTCCTTTAGGCCTTCATTACCCCCAGCAGTCTCAACTGCTGTAGGGCCTTCAACATTCCCTTCGGCAGACTCAGCTGCCTTGGGGTCTTCGATGGCATCCGTCAGAGTCTCAACTCCTAGGATTGCACTTTCATGGCCAGGAGTCTCAACTCCCATGGCCTACTTTACATCCTTTGTCTTAGTTGCATCAGCAGCATCATCGACCATCATTACAGAGGGAGTTTCATCTGGGACAGTCTCAACCGTCCGAGCTTCGTCAACTTCACTATGCTTATCCATTGATTTCTAACCTTCGCCTCCTAATTGCATAGTTTGGTTTGATACAGTGTCCTCCGACCTAGCTGTGGTGGAGAGAGCTTCTCCCTCAGCTGGCGCACCAGCTAAGTTAATGGTTGTGGGGTTACTCTGCTTCTAAGACACAACTGTTTGCCCTTTTGAGTAATTAGCCGTGGGGTAGGTATCTCAACACCTTCAGGGTTTTGCTTGGCTATGGTGACCTCTACATCTCCTTCCCTAGCTTCATCGCCATCCCCCTGAGAGCCGTTTTCAGATTGCAGAGGGGATGTGATGGAAGCAATGTCAGTTGCGATCGTTTGCACCTCACCCAAAGGATCAGATCGATGAGAGAGTTGGGAAGACTCTCTTGGACCTTCTTGAAGTTATCGCTCATGCATGGCTCTTGATTCCTTAATGGCCTGTTGGAACTCGGCCTTTTCAACTGCTGCACTGGGTCCAACTCCTCTAGATCACTGCTGTCAGTTGACTCTATGACATGCTCATGATCGCCAGTGAACAAGCACATCTTTGATTTCTCAAGAGCTTTGGCTTTCTCCAAAGCTTTATCCTTTTCATCTTCTTTGATAGCACGAAGGGCATCCATGCAGAATTTCTCATTAAGGGTACCATAATTTTGCACCTTTGTCTTCTCGACTTCTCTAAGATCTTAGGAGAACATAGATGTGTCTGGAAGTATCTCGCTCTATTCAGGTACTCATCAGGAATCATGATTTTAATGGGCTGCTTCCTGATGATTCATTAGATCGACATATAATATCTGGTTTACCGTAAGGAAACTTAGATAATTGGCCAAACACTTAGTCAAATAAACCATTGATGTGAATACATGTATAATTAGTATTTTGAAAATATGAAATAACCCCTGGGGACCAATTTTGCAACAACTCGGAACTTATAGGACTGAAATCGCTTCGGTGTAAAACTTATAGGACCAATTTCACAAACACTTTTAAACTTATAGGACTAATTTGCAAACTTAATACTTATAAGACCGAAATTGCAAACTGTCAATAGTTACAGGACCAATTTTGCCTTTTTCCCTATGTATATAGATTGATCATACACCTATTATGAGTGTAGTAAGCAGTGTTAATGGATATAGCTTAAAACCTCTTAAGCAATCCAGCTTCAGTGAACAAGGTCCTTGCAGCTTCCTTGAGAGTTACGTTATATTCCTTCTTTCAGCCACTCCATTCTGCTATGGAGTTCTTGCAGTTGATAACTCATGAACAATACCATTTTCTATGCAATACTGAGTTATAATCCCATTGACAAACTCAGTTGCTCTATCAGACCTTATCTTGATAATGGTTTGACTCTTCTCATTTTTACCTCTTCTCATCAGATGAGGAAGCTTCTGCAATGTTTCCTTCTTTTTACACATAAAAATGGTCCATGTGTATCTTAGATAATCATCCACCACCACTAAGGTGTATTTCTTTCCACTAATGCTGGCTGGTTCAACAGGACAAAATAAATCCATATGCAATAACTATAGTATCCTAGTTGAAGAAGGACTTGGCTTGTCCTTGAAAAAAAGACTTTATTTGCTTTCCCATCTGGCATGCATCACAAATGCATTCCTTCTTGTACACTAAGTCTGGCAATCCTTCCACAAGATGACTCCTAGCAAGCTTGTTGATTGTCTTGAAATTCAGGTGACTCAGCTTCTTGTGCCACAACCAACTTTATTCGGCTGTGCTCTTTGCTAGCAGACATGTGCTTGGTGTAGCAGTTGACAAATCCACTACCTACATGTTTTTCTGCCTTGATCCTTGTACAAAAATTTCATTTGATTCAGCATCTTTGATTTGGGAAACTCCTATGTTGAATCCTACATTGTAGCCCTTGTCATAGAGTTGGCTGATGCTCAGCAGATTGAAGTTTAGCCCTTCAACATTGGCTACATCCGTGATCTCTAGTCCAATCTTCTTTATGGATCTTGTGCCTTTGATCTCCCTTGGAGCTTCATTTCCCCCGAATATGACTTTAGCACCTGTTATTTCCTTGAACTTTGAAAGATTTTTCTGGTTGCCTGTCATATGTCCGGAATAGCCACTATCCATGTACCAGGTTCCTTGGCACTCAGCTATTCCTCGAACCCGCAATCAAGGAAATTAATTTTTAGGTACCCATACTTGCCTGGGTCTTGAGGGGTTAGCACTATAAGGTGATCCAACCAACCTATAGCCAATGTTCTGATACTCAGAGGTTGCCACTTATAAGTTCCATAATCATAATGAACATTAACAAATTGCTTAGGGGAATTAGGCTCATACAATTGCCTCTTTTACCTGTATGCCTATGTGTGAGCTTGTGCATTTTCTTTCTTGGGATAGTAATGAAACTTTTGAGCATATTGGGCTTTGTGGTTGGGTGCATATGTGTGATGATTATAACTTCTTTGCCTTGGGAATGACCATATTTTAGTCTGAGGTCTTTGCCACTTGGGCTTGTAACCCTTTGGACTTGGCTGATGTCTCATTTGATTGTTCCAATCAGCTTGGCTGGGATAATTTCTACAATTCCCATCATATGGTTTTCTTTGCTGAAACCTCTGGGCGTTTGGTATCTCTGTTTAGATTTCACAGAGTATTTTTAGTTTGGAGTCTGCTGATGGACCCTTCTGAATTTTGTTCCAGCTGCCCTCTCAACATACCCTGTTGGTTTTTTGCCTTTACCTTTGTATCCAAGGCCAACAAAATTTTGAGGATTGTGAACTTGGGTGATGACCTGTTGGGCAAGAGTTTTACTTTACTTTGCTTTTGGTGTCTACTATGTCCTATTTTGAAATCATATTGTATGTCACTTTTGAAATTTGTAATGTAAATATACGAGTAGATGTCTTGAGGTATATGCTATGAGTTTGTATATATTATTATTATATTAACATATTGACAGGGTGGGTTACCCCTTAGCTTGTTGACATTGCTTGTCTTTTCTTATTGTGTTACATCGATAATTTGTGTAGGTTGTTTATCGTCTATTAAAATGCTACAAGGTCAGGAAAAAAATTCATATGCATTAGAGTCCATGCAGTCGAATTGCATAATTTTACTTTGTCTAATAGTACTTCTAGAGGTGGGTGTCACAATTCAACTGCAATCTTTCCAGCTCTCTTTGAGATTCAGCTAACTCATCCTCATTAGGATCGAGTCTTTTGTGAGTTGTCTTAGTATAATGACTCTTATGTACAGTTGGCTGATTCATCTTTTCAGCTAACTTATCAATGTCTTCTACATTGGCATTTGGTTCATCAAAAAACACATGGATTGACTCTTATGTGACCATTGCCTTTTATTTAGCACTCTAAAGGCTTTGCATTCAGTTGAGTATCCAATAAAGATTCATTCATAAGCTTTTGCATCAAATGCCTTCATATTGTCCTTGCCATTGTTGTGAATGAAACATTTACTTCAAAAAATGTGAAAATATCCCACATTTGGTTATCTTCCTATCCAGATTTCATAAGGGGTTTTAGACAATTGTCTGTTGATCTTGCATCTATTCTGAGTGTAACATGTGTTTATATCTTCATCCCAAAATCTCGGGGGCAATCCAGCTTTAGCTAACATGGTCCTTGCAGCTTCTTTGAGTGTTATGTTCCTCCTTTCAGCCACTCCATTCTGTTGTGGAGTTCTTGCAGTTGATAACTCACGAAAAATTCCATTTTCTACACAATACTGAGCTATAATCCCATTGACAGACTCAGTTCCTCTGTCAGATCTTATCTTGATAATGGATTGACTATTCTGATTTTGAACTCTTTTTTCATCAGCTGAGGAAGCTTTTGCAAAGTTTTCTTCTTTTTATACATAAAGATGGTCCATGCGTCTTCAAAAATCATCTACCACCACAAGGGTGTATTTCTTTCCACTGTTGTTAGCTGGTTCCACTGGTCCAATAAGATCCATATGCAATAGATGCAAAACCCTTGTTGAAGAAGAATTTGGCTGAGAGCTGAGTAGAAAATTGTATATATGTGTTGGAATTCCGAAAATCTAAAACACCATATGCTGAACCTACACACAATCAGAAGCACACACATGGTGGCCTTGGTTATAAAGGAAAAGGAAAAAAGCTAGCTAAGTATGTAGAAAGAACAGATGAAACAAAATTCAGAAAGGTTCATCAACAAACTCTAAATAGGAAGTATTCTGTGAAATATAAACATAACTACCAAAAACCCCAGAAGTTTCAACATAAGAAGTTATATGAAGGGAATGGTAGAAAATTTATCCATCTCAAGCTGATTGGAATCCACCAATGAAATATAAGTAGAGTCCAAAGGGAAACAATCCCAAGTAGCAAATACCTCAAAATCATTATAGGTCATTCCCAAGGCAGATAAATCAACACACATATGCACATAAACACAATGCACACCATGCACAACAATTTCTATACTTTAACAGAAAAGCAAACACACAAATGCATTCATAGACATATACAGACAAAAAAGACAGATGTATGTACCAAAAGCATAAAAACTATTTGCTAAAAATTCACTATGATTATGGAACTGATATGTGGCAACCTCTTAGAGTGAGATCATTTGGCTATAAGATGGTTGGAACACACTAACCCCTCGGGACCCAAACAGATACAGGTACCTAAATTTTGATTTCCTTGATTGTAGGTTCAAGGAATAGTAGAGTGTCAAGGAACCTGATACATGGGTAGTGATTGTTCTAGACATATGACAAGAAATAAAATGAATTTATCAAACTTCAAGAAATCTAGAGGATCCAAATAATATATTTGGAGGAAATGAAGCTCTAGGTAAGATTAAAGGCATTGGATCCATCAAGAAAAATGGCATGGAGATCACATATGTTGCTTATGTTGAAGGCTGAATTTCAATTTGCTAAGTATCAACCAACTCGGTGATATGGGATTGATGTTGGATTCAATAGGGGTGTTTTTCAGATCAAAGATGCTGAAATAGATAAAATTGTGCTATCAAAAATGAGAAGGAAAATTATGTATATAGTGGATTGATCTAATGCTACACCAAGCAAATGTTTATTGGAAAATAACACAGCTAAAGTAAGTTGGTTGTGGCATAAGAAGCTGAGTGACCAGAATTTCAAGATAATCAACAAGCTTGCAAGAAGTCATTTGGTTGAAGGCTTGTCAGACTCAGTGTACAAGAAGGAAAGTATATGTTATGCATGCTAGAATGGAAAGAAAATCAAATCATCTTTCAAGGAAAAGCCAAGTCCTTTTTCAACAAGGATTTTGCATCTATTACCTATGGATCTTTTAGCATCAGTGGAACCAAATTAGCATCGATGGAAGGAAATACACCCTTGTGGTGGTAGATGATTTTTTAAGATACACATGGACCATCTTTATGTGTAAAAAGAAGAAAACTTTGCAAAAGCTTCCTCAACTAGAGAAGAGAGTTCAAAATGAGAAGACTCATCCGTTATCAAGATAAGATCTGACAAAGGAACTGAGTTTGTCAATGGGATTATAGCTCAGTATTGTATGGAAAATGGAATTGCTCATTAGTTATCAGCTGCAACAACTCCTAATGGAGTGGTAGAAAGAGAAATAGAACACTTAAAAAGCCGCAAGGACCATGTTAACTGAAGCTAGATTACCAAAGAGATTTTGGACTGAAGCAATCAACAAAGCTTAGAATACTCATAATAGATATATGATCAATAGGCAATTGTCCAAAATCCCCTATGAAATTTGGACTCGAAGAAAGCCAAATGTTGTATATTTTCACATTTTTGGAAGTAAATGCTTTATCCATAATAATGGCAAAGATAACCTGAAGGCATTTGATGCTAAAGGTGATGAAGGTATCTTTCTTATATATTCAGCTGAGAGCAAAGATAACTCGGTGATATGGGATTGATGTTGGATTCAATAGGGGTGTTTTTCAGATCAAAGATGCTGAAATAGATAAAATTGTGCTATCAAAAATGAGAAGGAAAATTATGTATATAGTGGATTGATCTAATGCTACACCAAGCAAATGTTTATTGGAAAATAACACAGCTAAAGTAAGTTGGTTGTGGCATAAGAAGCTGAGTGACCAGAATTTCAAGATAATCAACAAGCTTGCAAGAAGTCATTTGGTTGAAGGCTTGTCAGACTCAGTGTACAAGAAGGAAAGTATATGTTATGCATGCTAGAATGGAAAGAAAATCAAATCATCTTTCAAGGAAAAGCCAAGTCCTTTTTCAACAAGGATTTTGCATCTATTACCTATGGATCTTTTAGCATCAGTGGAACCAGCTAGCATCAGTGGAAGGAAATACACCCTTGTGGTGGTAGATGATTTTTTAAGATACACATGGACCATCTTTATGTGTAAAAAGAAGAAAACTTTGCAAAAGCTTCCTCAACTAGAGAAGAGAGTTCAAAATGAGAAGACTCATCCGTTATCAAGATAAGATCTGACAAAGGAACTGAGTTTGTCAATGGGATTATAGCTCAGTATTGTATGGAAAATGGAATTGCTCATTAGTTATCAGCTGCAACAACTCCTAATGGAGTGGTAGAAAGAGAAATAGAACACTTAAAAAGCCGCAAGGACCATGTTAACTGAAGCTAGATTACCAAAGAGATTTTGGACTGAAGCAATCAACAAAGCTTAGAATACTCATAATAGATATATGATCAATAGGCAATTGTCCAAAATCCCCTATGAAATTTGGACTCGAAGAAAGCCAAATGTTGTATATTTTCACATTTTTGGAAGTAAATGCTTTATCCATAATAATGGCAAAGATAACCTGAAGGCATTTGATGCTAAAGGTGATGAAGGTATCTTTCTTATATATTCAGCTGAGAGCAAAACCTTTATGGTGTTGAATAAAAGGAAAATGGTCACAGAAGAGTCAATTCACGTGTTGTTTTATGAACAAAATATTAATAGAGAAGACATTGATGAGTTAGCTGAAAAGATGAATAAGCCAACTATTAAGAAGAGTCATTATACTGAGATAACTACCAAAAGACTCAATCCTGATGAGAATGAGTTAGCTGAATCTCAAAGAGATCTGGAAATATTGCAGTTGAATAAAGATGATCAAGAAGAAGTTGTTCAAGACAACTTAGCTGCAAGAAGAATCAACTCGACTGACTTACTCCAACCAGATGTGAGATGGTTGAGAGACCATCCACCCGAGTTAGTGATTGGAAATGTTGGAGAAGGAGTAAGAACAAGATCCAAAACTTAGCATGAAGCAAGGTTCACTTATTTTATATCTCAGATTGAACCAAACGATGTGTGAGAACCATTGGATAACACACATTGGATCCTAGCTATGCAAGAAGAGCTAAATCAGTTTGAAAGGAACAAGTTTGGGAATTGGTTCAAAGGCCTAGTCACCAAAATGTCATTTGTACAAAATGGGTATTAGAAATAAGATGAATGAGGAAGGATCTGTTGTAAAAAATAAGGCAAGATTGTTAGCCACAGGGTATTGCCTGGAAGAAGGTATAGATTTTGATAAAACATTTGCTCATGTTTCCATATTGGAAGCAATAGGAATGTTTCTTGCCTATGCTGCACATAAGAACTTCACAGTTATCAGATGGATGTGAAGAGTGCATTCTTAAATGAATTTTTGGAAGAAGAAGTCTATGTGGAACAACCTCTAGGTTTTGAGCAAAAGATTATTGGAGATAAAGTGTATAAGCTGAAAAAAGCACTTTATGGATTGAAACAAGCACCAAGAGCATGGTATGATACATTTTCTCAATTCCTTATATACAATGGATTTATTAAAGGAAAATTTTATAGAACACTTTCCAGAATTTAAGATGGAGAGAGCATCTTACTTGTGCATATCCATATGGATTACATCATTTTTGGATCCACACAAAGAGCTTTGTGATAAGTTCTAAAAACTAATGTATGGAAAGTTTGAGATGAGCATGATAGGAGAATTAAATTTCTTCTCAGGACTTGAACTAAAGCAAATGAAGGATGGAACCTTCATAAGCCAAACCAAATATACAAAAGATTTTATGAAGAAGTTTGGTATGCAAGAGAACTTACATGTGCATATCCCAATGGATACTTCAATCAAAATTGACATGGATGTAGAAGTAAAACCAATAGATCAAACAAGATATGGAGCACTTATTGGATCATTGCTCTACTTGACTGCTAGCAGACCTGACATCACCTTTGCAGTTGGTGTATGTTCAAGGTTTTAATTTGTACCAAAAGAAAGTCATATAACAACAATAAAAAAAATATTGAGATATTTGAAAGAAAGCCAAGAAGTTGGATTGTGGTATCCTAAGGAAAGAGGATTCAAATAGATTGGATGCTCAGATTCAAATTATGTTGGATGTATAATTGAAAGGAAGAATACATCTGGTACATGTTAACTGCTTGGAAATAGATTGGTTTCTTGGTTCAACAAGAAACAAAATTCAATAGCTACATGAACAACTGAAGCTGAGTAAATTGCTGCAGGCAGCTATTGTGCCCAAGTCTTGTGGATGAGGCAACAAATGAGTGACTATGACATTAAATAAAAAGAAATTCCAATTTTGTGTGATAACACAAGTGCTATTGCGATTACTCAGAATCCAATATTGCATTCATGAACAAAGCACATTGATGTCAAATATAATTTCAAAGAGATCATGTTAAAAAGAAAGACATCACTTATGAATAGCTCTCAACTGAGGAGCAGTTAGCTGATATATTCAAAAAACCCTTATGTGAATCAAAGTTTGAAGAGTTAAAGAATGTGCTTGGATTGATTGAGCTATGTAATAGGCTCAGAAGACTCATCCAGCAGAGTGAAAAGTAAAGGAACTGTGTTTCAAAAGAGTTTTACTCTTTCAGCTGAGTAAAACAACCAAATTGGATGTTTAACATAGTGAAGTCAACTGAACAAATGAGTCTTATCTGCAGACTAAAGAGAGAAGCAGAGTCAAGCAATCCAAAATGAGTTAGCAAACACATGTATTGGCTAGGAGACAAAACATGGTCATTTTCATTAAAGAGGGAATGTTTTGAGATGATGTTAATGTTATTAAATGCGACACAGTCTAAGCTGTTATAGGAAACCTATGATTGGCCATAAATGTTGCAGGCATTTTATGCATGGAAATAAAGTTACTTTTTTAGATTAATCTCATTCATTTGTTAAATTCAAATTATGTGATCCCAAAAACGTCTCTTCACGTCTCATATATAATGTAAAAATCATTTCTCTCTCTTCACACTCTCATTCAAACTCTCAGAAAATTTAAAAACTCTTTGCAAAGAAAAAACTTGTTCGAAGCTTCAAAATCGCAAAGAATCACTATGGCACCAAAGAATACATAATGTTCTACTCTAGATTTCGCTAAGTTATCAGAAAAAGTGTACTCCAGTGCACTCATCGATGCTGAAGGGTTGGGTAAACAATCTGCTGATTAGGAAAGGGCAAAGAAGATTGTTAAGCATTTAGAAAAGTCTAGTTTGTTGAAGTTTCTTACCCTACCGATGCCACAGACCTATCTAGAAGAGGTGGCTATGTTCTATGTGAACGTTTCTATTCATGATGATGGAATCCATTTTTCTGCGAATGGAAAGGCAGTCAAGATCACAACAACGGACTTGACTGAGTTGCTTCATCTTCCCAGTAGTAGGCTCAAAGAACTGAAGAATTACGAGTTCGCCAGAAGATCTGGGAAAAGATTGTTGTGGAAGAACATGTTTCTAAATTCAATGCATCGGCCACGAAGGTTGTTCTCAAGGAAGAATACCACAAGCTGATGGATATGGTAGCAAAATGTGTAGACATTAAATTCGGCTCTTACAATCAATTGTCCCTTACAAAGCTGACTGTAATTTAACAAGCTATGTCAGAATGTACAAAGTGTGAAGGTAGCTGAAGAAAGGTTCAAGAGCACATTGGGCTACGACTTGGTGCCAGGATATTTTCAGGAAAAGAAAGGATTGCCTTTGAGAAAGGAGAAGGCTTTCCATGTTAACAAAAGGTTATTCGGAGGAAGTTTGCCAGATGCTTAGAAGAATGCCCACGTGAAGAAGAAGGGTACTTATGAGGGGGAAACAACTGAATCTAAGCATGGTGAGACAACTGCTCCTACTCTTGTTGTTCCAAATAAAAGAAGAACATTTGCTCCCCGCAAGGCAGCTGAGAAGAAGAAAAAGACAACCGAAGCGAGGGCTGAAACGAGGGCTGAAAGATGAACCAAAGGAATCAATTCTCAGGGTTAAAGCTAAGGATTTTGAAGAAACCGAATCTGAAATTCCATTGGAGAGGCGCTTCAAAAAGAAATCAAGACAAACAACCTGCTGCAATTGCTCCTGTTGTTAAAACTGCTGCAGTAGAATCAACTGCTATGGACATAGCTGCAGCTGGCCAGTTGAAGCCAGGGTCGAGGACACATCTACAATGGCAATTGGAAAGGCAGCTGTTGAGACCACTCAAGAACTTATTGTGGAGGTTAGGACACAAGAAGGTAAGATTGCTGTAAGGGATAAAGCTGCATCGGAATAGGCCAGATACCCTGTCTATCCTGACATAGAAGTTGGGTTATAAGTTTGGATGAGGTAAAAATTGAGCAAGAGTCTCCATCAGTTACAGAGGCCCAGAATGATTAAAGAAAAAGAGTGGCTTCTTGAATTTATGAAAAAATGCATCCGTTACTCGAGCACTGGATGAGAAATATTCCAATTATATGCTTCTGGATAAAAAACAAGAGGAGAGGGAAAAAGCACCGGAGAAGGGAAAGAGTGTTGAACCCCATAAGTGTCCTTTCACTGTTGCAAACATTCTAAATGTCTACAGTAGTGATGAAGAAGAGATTGAAGGAACTGATGAAGTGGAGGCTGCACAGCTAAGACAGACACTAAGGGAATCCCGTGAGATGATTGAGCATGCACAGTTGTCTGGGGCTGAGCAAACATCATCCCCCATCCTTATTATTGAAGGCGTCGTGAGAGACACAACTGCTCTATCATCACCAGCTCACTCACAATCTCATGAGGATGTTGAAAATCAAGGATTTAACAATGATGCTTGTGTAGATGTGGTTGATTTAGAAGAAGATTTGCCAGAGGGGAACCCAGCTGAGCCACATCCTAAGACTGCCGTTGAGATATCATAGACAGAATTAGCTGAACATTCAAGTGATACATCTAAGTCCCCTATGAAAATTGACCCCAACACAATTCAACATCAATCAGCTGGTGAGCCAGTTGAGGGAAACCTGAACACAATGCAACCCAGGTCCCATCTAAACATCATTAAAAGGGTTGCAGAGGAGGAATAACATTTGCAATTAGGAGGCGATGGAGAAGCAGTTGTATGGAAGTTTAAAGTTCTATGGAGGCCAATGAAGTTACAATAGTTGAGACTGTTGTAACTAAGCACAAGTTGGAAGAGTGGTTGAAGCCATAATAGTTGAGATTATTGTTGGCACTGAAAGTACAATCCCAGTGGTTGAGACTACTGAGGATGCCATAATTGTGGAAGACCCAGCAGCAGTTGAGACTGCTACAGAGATTGCCCAAGACCCATTAGAAGTTGAGACTACTGTGGGAAATGAAGAAGTAGTTGGGGAAGATCAAGTAGAGGATCAAAATCAGAATCCAAAGTTAGTTGAGCCGTTTGTTGAGCCGATGGTTTTAGATGCACTAGCTATGACAGAAGTTGAAAATACGAATCCAGTTGAGTACGAAGGCAAGACACATAGGCAACAAACTCAGATTCAGATGTTATAATGACATTAAGTGATTCCACTGAATAAGATCCGGAAAAAGAAGATCCAATGGGAGGGCTAAATTTTGCTAAAATGGGTTTTGTCTTGGTAGACCCTACTCCTCAACGTGCAAGATCTCTTGTAAATGAGGATGTTGGCTCAACTGATGCAATGTCTACTCAAAAGGAAGTTAGAATTGATGTCAAGACAGCTGAGGCACAATCAGCTCCGCAGGCTAACATTGTTGCAAATTGCCAATGTAGCTACATGTGAGGCACAAAGAGTCATTGGTCGGGGAGAAGAGGCAAGGATTCTGAAGAAGGAGTGAGACCTTACTTACATCCTATTGACACTTTAGGCATGTTGGGCATGCTACATTTCGAATTCCATGAAGAGAACCCCTTAGAAGAGTCTGAGGATGAAGAAAGGTTCCACGTACAGGTAGAAGTTTAAGATCTTCACGTTCTAGATGAAATGGCAATCATTTGTTATAAGAAAGAATTCGAATCCTTCCAAAAGATACTAGTGAACAAGCTATAGAATTTTGCAAAGCCTTTATCTTTATGTTCAGAGAAATGGAAGAATTGGAAGGAGATTTCGGTTACTTGTGTAGATAGATCAATAATCATGATGCAACAATTTTAGCTGATATCCATGGCACAGTTATAAGAATCAATGAGTGGACCTCTCGGACTAAGGCTCTTGGAAGAGAGCAGGTGGGATATTTTCGCCAGTTATAGAGTAAATTGTTGGTTTGGAGCGCTGATCAATTAGAGTTTCAGAAACGCCAAAGAGAACATATGAATTGGATGGAAGCAGTTCATCTCAGTGACATGGAGTTACTTAAGGCTCAAATGGAGAAGAAATTTTAATACATGGAAGCAATGGTCAAAGAGAAATTCTCTTCAATGAAGACATAACTAATCGAACTCAGCTCCAGTCACACAACAACTAATTCAATGACTCAGATGAAACTAAATTACATCCTGGAAAACATTAATCCAACTTCCCGTGCTGATGCCAAAAAAAGGGTAGGAGTAGAAGTGCCCCCTACAACATCTGAAAAAGGCAAAAGCACTAGCGTATCAATTCTATCTCAACTCCCATCTTCTATGTCAACTGATGAAAAAGCTGAAATGGCATTGCAAAAGTCTAAGGAGATGCCAAGCTTGACAAACGCCAAGAAGGTAGAATTGAGCAGTCGAGACAACAATATGGTGGACCATTATGCACCGCCATCAGGGTAACTTCCCCAGGAAGAGCTTACGAATGAAGAGTTTGATATTCTGTTATCAGAAGGTTATTGATAGGCATCACATATGCTTTCCTTTTTATATACTGAGTCTTGTAATACTTCAACTGAATGACTCCTTGAAATCGTGTTGATAGTCTTGAAGTTCAGATGACTCGGCTTCTTGTGCCACAACCAACTTTCTTCAGCAGTGCTTTTTGCTATTAGACATGTGTTTGGTGTAGCAGTAGACCAATCTACCACATACATATTCTTCTTTCTGATTTCTGATAGCACTATCTCATTTGTTTCAACATCTTTGATATGGCAAACACCCATATTGAATCCAATACTATATCCTTTATCATAGAGTTGGCTGATAATTTAGCAAATTTAAGTGCAAACCTTCAACATATGCAACATCTATGATTTCTAAGCCATTTTTCTTTATAAATCAAGTGCCTTTGATCTCCCTTGGAGCTTCATTTTCTCCAAATATAACTTTGGCTCCTTTTGATTCCTTGAAGTTTGATAAATTGCTTTTGTTCCCTGTCATATGTCTAGAACAACCACTATTCATGTACTAGGTTCCGTGGCACTCAGTTGTGCCTTGAATCTACAATCAAAGAAATCAAACTTTAGATACCCATACCGTGTGGTTCCCGAGGGTTAGCACTATAAGGTGTTCCAACCAATGTGTGGTTCCTGAGGGGTTAGCACTATAAGGTGTTCCAACCAATTTATAGCCAAATGATATGTCTCTAAGGAGTTACCACCTTTCAGTTCCATAATCATAGTGAATTTTAGCAGTTTGTTTTGGTATTTTTGATACATACAATTGTCTCTTTTGTCTGTATGTCTGTATGCATTTGTATATTTTCATCCTTGTGAAAGTATGGATACTGTTGTGCATTGTGTGCTGATTTATTTGCTTTGGGAATAACCTATATTGATTTTGAGGCCGTTGCCATTTTTGCTTGTTTTCCTTAGTACTCTGCTGATATTTCATTGGTGGATTCCAATCAGCTTAATTTGGGTATTTTTTACCATTCCCATCATATGATTTCTTATTCTGAATTTTTTGGAGTTTTTGGTAGTTATGTTTAGATTTAACAAAATACTTCATGTTTGGAGTCTGGAGATGAACTCTTCTGAATTTAGTTTCAGTTGTTCTTTCAGCATACTCAGCTGGCTTCTTACCTTTACCTTTGTATCTAAGTCCAGAATGTATGTGCTTGTGGTGATATATGGGTGCAACATATGTAGTTTTAGATTTTTAGTTTCCCCCATTATTTGAGGATCCTTTTTCTAAAATCACTCTTGGAGTTTGAGCGTTCACAAAGAAATTGAATCCAAATCCTGCTTTGTCTCCAATTTTTCTTTGAATCATCATCAATTCACCCAATGTTTTAGATGATTTTCTGAGTGATGCAATAACACTTTTCAGCTCATGTTCTCTCTTTTCTTTTATTGCAAGGTCTGCTTTTACCTTTGTTATTTCAGCTTTCTACTCCTTGTTCTCATCAATTAAGTAACTTAGAGTACTAAGCTTATCCGCCCGCTGTGAGTTTTGGCTTCTGAGTTGGTTGTTTTCCTCATTTAGAAGTGTGTGTAAGGATTTAATGTACTCAAAATCTTTCATCATTTTGTCTAATGAATCATAAATATCAACGGGTGATGAAATGTGCGTGTCATGATCACTATCATCAAAATTTGAATCAGATGAGTTAGAGATTACCTCATCATCATGCTCCTTTGCCATAAGACAAATCAATGCCTCTTTAGTGTCAGAAGAGTAGTCAACTGCACAACATTAATTCAATGATCAATCTACATCAAATAATGCAAGATAAGACGAACCAACGACCTTAAGTTGTAGTTTGAAAAATGGATCCATCTCTTCAATGGATACATTTTTCAAACAAGCACTATAAAAGGCTACGGAATTCATGTGAGAGAAGGTTACCAATGAATTACATACAATAAACATATACCTGCAAAGCAAGAGCAAACTACTCTCAAGCAATCAATTCTATCCTCAAGCCTAAAACTCGAAGGAAATGAATCCAACACACTCAGTGAAGGAAAGACAACTTCAAACTGTTGAAGAGGATAACATTGTTGAAAAATAAGGGGTCTGCACAACCAAGGTTGAAGGAAGTGCAGTAAGGTTCCAGTTCAAACCAAAGCTTTGGAGTTATTGGAGAGCTGCGTAATCAAATCCAAAAGTCTAAAAGAGCTGAGGTAGCAAGACAACGGTCTTGTGGAGAGCCGAGTCCCAGAAGTAAAGCCAGCTGTGTGATCAAGGTTAACCTTGGACAATCATCATTATAAGTTACTTAGTGGATTATCTCCAGGGGTTGGAGAAGAGTGGATTAGTGGAATTACCCCATCCTAGAACTACTATAAAAATTGCTTATGTGTCTTTTACATTCAACACTTTCATTTCTTACATATCTTATATGATGTTTGTTAAATTTGCTAAGTCTACTGATAATAACTTAACCAAAAACAAGTGTTGAAAACATATTTTAAACAAATGGTGTAAGACTTCCGCTGAAAAAACCAAGTCTGTTGCATTTCTAAAAAGGTCACCTCACTCAGCTGAGTTATCTTATCATAAGCTCTCTTGAGTCTGTTGAGTGGCTAACTCTACTGCTAAGGTTGAACTAAGTTGTCCCTCAAAGACTAAGCTGACTTGTGATAAAAATCTGATTTAAAAAAAACAAAAATAAAAAATTAGTAAAGTTTATTCAACCCCCCCCCCGCCTTCTAGACTTTACATAAAACCCCTTGGGACCTACACTTTTCAAATGCCAAAGTACTGATTTTCAAATGTTGGGTCAACATCAAAACTATGAAAAAAAAACAAGCCAACGAACACAAAAAATAAGAATTTGAATTTTATCAATCTCTTCAACAGATAAAATTTGAACTCCTACTATAAAAGGCTGAGGAATTTTTAGAGACAAATAAAGAGCATTCATACAAGCAAGACACATAATTGAAAAACATTTAAGCAAGAATTGCAAATACTCTCTCTCAAGCAAAAATTCTCATATCGTCAAGCCTGATTCTAAGACACTTTATCTAACACTCTCACGTGAAAGATAGAAATTGGTCTTCAAAGTTGAAGAGGAAAACATTTGACAAAACAAAAGGGTCTATATTTCCAAGGATCAAGGTCGACCCGAATCAAATCGAAGAAGGGTTGTGTGATCAATCCCTGGATAATTGAAGAGCTAAAGTAGTGAGGTGATCGCTTGCGAAGAACTGAGTCACTGGAGATAGGTTGGCTATGTGATCAAAGAAATCTTGAACTATTGTACTTTTGTAACAAAGTTTCCGTTGTAGTAGAGAATTCCTCTTGACGTAGGAGAAGAGTAGAGTAGAGAAATTACTCTATCCTCGAACCACCATAAATTTTGTGTTCTTTAAATTTTGCATTTTAATTTCAACATTTTATTTACTTGCTTTATTTGTTATCCAACTTGATAATAACCAATCAAAATTATAAGTGTTGATAAACCAAACTTTAAAAAGGTGTAAGACTTCCGATGTAACTCAAGAAAACTGATTTTCTAAAATTTAACTTCATTTAGCTGAGTTACTCTATCAACATCTCTCTTTGCGTCTGTTGAGTGGTTTACTCTTTTGCTGAAACATAACACAGTTGTGTTTCAAAAGACTTAGATGTTTTCTTATAATATCTGATTTTAATAAGAATCAAAAAATTGGGTAAAGTATATTCAACCCCCCCTCTAGACTTTACTCTGCACCCCTTGAGACCTACAGTTTTCTTCTTCTTACACATAAAGATGGTCCATGTGTATCTTGCGTAATCATCCAACACCACAAGGGCCTATTTCTTTCCACTAATACTGGTTGTATCCAGTGGTCCAAATAAATCCATATGCAAAAAGTGCAAAATCCTTGTTGATGAGGGACTCAGATTTTCTTTGAAAGATGATTTGATTTTCTTTCCTTTTTGATAGGGATCACATATGCTTTCCTTTTTATATACTGATGTTTGTAATATTTTAACTAAATGACTCCTTGCAAGCTTGTTGATAGTCTTGAAGTTCAGATGACTCAACTTCTTGTACCACGGGCAACTTGCTTCAACGGTGCTTTTTGCTGATATACATATGTTTAGTGTAGCAGTAGACCAATCTACCAAATACATATTTGTATTTCTAATTCCTGATAGCACTATCTCATTTGTTTCAACATCTTTGATATGGAAAACACCCACATTGAATCAAATACTATATCCTTTATCACATGGTTGGTTGATACTTAACAAATTTATATGCAACCCTTCAACATATGCAACATCTATGATTTCTAAGCCATTTTTCTTGATGGATCAAGTGCCTTTGATCTCCCTTGGAGCATCATTTCCTCCAAATATAACTTTGGCTACTATTGATTCCTTGAAATTTGATAAATTGCTTTTGTTCCCTGTCATATATCTAGAACAACCACTATCCATGTACTAGGTTCCGTGACACTCAGTGTTTCCTTGAATCTGCAATCAAGGAAATCAAACTTTAGATACCCATACCTATGTGGTTCCTGAGGGGTTAGAACTATAAGGTGTTCCAACCAATTTATAGCCAAATTATATGTCTCTAAAGAGTTACCACCTTTCAGTTCCATAATCATAGTGAATTTTAGCAATTTGTTTTGGTGTTTTTGGTACATGCAACTGTCTCTTTTGTATGTATGTGAGTATGCATTTGTGTATTTTCTTTCTTGTGAAAGTATAGATAATGCATGAACTACGTGAGCTAAAGCTCAGCAAGAAAAAATCATGCATGAAAAAGGAATAATATAAACAAAAATGTTTTTCCAACGGGCAATGCTAGAATGTTAACTCATGAATCATAATATTTTACTCAAAATTATTTTCTTTCATTTGGGCCCCTGACCCAACTATGCACCGGAAAAGAGCTATGTACATTGTATTTGTGAGTGGGTGTAGGTTCAATATATGGTGCTTTGGATTTTGGGACGGCATCATTACTTGAGAATCATTTTCCCATTACCACTCTTGAAGCTTGGGCATGCACAAAGGAATTTAATCAAAGGCCTGTTTTGTCTCCACTTTCCGTTTGAATCATTATAAGTTCATCCAATGATTTAGATGCCTTAGTGAATGATGCAATAACATTTTTCAAATCGTTTTCCCTCTTTTCAGTAGCAGCTAGGTCTGCTCGAATCTGCTATCTCATCCATCAGTAATGTATTATCAGCAGCTATGTGACTTAGAGTGCTCAACTCCTTAGTCACCGTGAGTTTTTTAACTTTTGAGTTGGTTGTTTTCCTCATTTAAAAGTGTGTGTGAGGTTTTTACATGCTCAAAATCTTTCATCATTTTACTTAATGAATCATAAAGATCAGTGGGTGAAGAAGTGTTTGTGTCACTATCACTATCATCAGAATTAGAAGGAGATGAGTTAGAATGTACCTCATGTTACGGTCGAGGAGTAGTTCATTCATTGGCCGATCGACTCACTTCATTCCTTCTGATTGGTTGTGTCGGCGAACTTGAAACATGGCTTTCTTCTTTTCTTGTCTTCTCCTCTGAAAACATTTTTTTCCTCCTCATTTTTGTTCTTGTTGATTGGTGGATAGGGATAGTCAATAGTAAAATGTCCATGTTGTCCGTAATTCCAACACAAGTTTTCACTTTCGGAAGTCCGCTCTTTCGACTCTCTAATTATCGCCTTCTCGATACTCGGTCCTTTTGATGATCGGCTCTCTTGGGTGGTCTGTTCCCTTGTTTTGGAAGGTGTTGAGTGTCTCCTGGATGATTCACCCGTATTCCTTTTGTAGTTCTTATTGAAGAAATTGTTGAATCTCTTCACCATTAGGGCAATCTCTTCCTGGTCAATGGCCTCTTTGGATTCAACTCTCTTGGGCTCACCATCCATAAGTGCAGTTGTCTTGAGTACAACTGTCTCTTCTTGATTTTTTCTTCTGAGCTCAAATTCATAAGTTTTAAGGTCTGAGAACAGCTCATGGTTGGATGTTCTTGTAAGGTCCATTGAATGTTTCAAAGCCATCACCTTCATTTCTCACTAAGCTGGGAGAAACTTTAGAATTTTCATACACATTTCCGTTTGTGTATATTATTTTCCTAAAGATGAGAACTCATTGGTTATCTCTGTTAATCTGGCATCCAGCTGATCCAGACTCTCACCTGCAAGAATTTTTAAAGTTTCAATTTTTTGTACAACAACAGTCAATTTATTTTCTTTAATTTGACAAGATCCTTCACAAATTAAAGATAGATTTTTCCCATATTTCTTTAGTCGTTCTACAAGATTTAACTTTGTTACACATGGCTTTATCAAGGGTTTTATACAAAATGTATTTGGCAACATTATCCAAGTTATATCTCTTTCTATCCTCGTTTGTCCACTAGCATCGTGGCTTTTCCACAATTGCAGGTATAGGTACATTAGCAACAACAAAGACGTGCGCCTGCCCATAGGAGTTATGTAGACCTCTCCTTTAGGTACATCAGTAGTCAGGAGTAGGAGCCCTGATAACTGTGTTCACCTTCATTATTTATAGTGGTCCATCCTCAATAAATAATGTGAGGCTTTGGAAGACCCACTCATCGAAAGTGTGTTGTACTACCAGAATACCATATTTCAAAAAAGTGAGGCTTTGGAAGACCCACTCATCGAAACTTATGCGTCCAGTGATGTCTCTCCAAAAATCAAGTATTTCAAAGTCGTCATGTTCCTCAATCCCATAAGCCGATGTTTGATATATTTCATTTAATTGATCTAAGGTGAGTTCCCTCGCCACATTAGCCATCCAGAATTTCACTCCACTCAACATCCTCTTTCTCTTGACCAATTCAAAAGTGCTCGATAATTCGAACATTAAAACTTTATACGTAATCCAATTACCGTTAGATATAATATCTGAATCAATTCGACCACATAATGCCCTAAAATCATCTAATAACCATAATATGGTGAGACAATGATTATCGGGGTCCTTGTTGCAACCATATCGTAGAGATATAGGTATTCCCAATGAGTTCGATGTATCTCCTCTATAAGGTCGACGTTGGAGAATTCATGCGTATTCATATAAACTTCCGGAGTTGGTTCCGTCATTTTTCATGTGTTCTTTCGAGCACCTCCACCTCTTGAAGACATGATTCTCATGAATTAAGCTTGAGAAGATTCACAAATTTCAAATTCACCCCCTTTCCCCCAAACATGAAGAGGAAGAAGTAAAGACAAAGATTTAGAAGGATTTTGTTGTGAATTTCTTGAGGGTAAAGGGAGAGATGAGCCCTAGCTTTAAGAATTGAAGAGTGGATTCAAGAAATTTTGGAGTGGGGAAGGGGTTTAAGGAGTAAACAATAAGACATAGGGTTAGAGAGGGGAGAAGTATGGATATTTTGGGGTGTTTGTGTGTAAAAAGGAAAGAAAAACTAATTCAAGCACTGAGCACACGGGCCATGTGAATTGTCACACGCCCGTGTGATTTGTCTGCTGCATCTCTGTCTCTACGAGATGATTCACATGACCATGTCAATTTCACATGGTCTTGTTGTGTGAATGGTTCTTTGAATTTGCGATTTTGGGCCATTCACACGACCGTGTGATTTACTTTCCGATTTTTTTTTAATAATCCAGAGTATGTCATGATGCCTTCTACGCAACAACTCAGAAAAACAAACAAAATTATAAATTAAGTTAGAAACAAAAACAAAAATCAAATGAACAAAGAGGATTAAAAATTGGGTTGTCTCCCAAAAAGTGCTAAGTTTTACGTCTTCAGCCAAACACCTAATTTTCTTAAGGCTTGATCAAGAAGATTGTGGGCACTTCCTTCTTCTTTTCTGGCTCATAATAATGCTTAACTCATTGCCCCTATCACTAACTAGAGCTCGTGGAGTACCAAATCTTGTAAAGATATTCTTTTGCAAGAACTTCAACACAATATGTTCATTGTTTGCTTTTGTTGGGATCGCCTCTACCCACTTGGATACATAATCCACTAAAACGAGAATGTACATGAACCCGCATGAAGAGGGAAACGACCCCATAAAATCTACACCCAGACAACAAATAACTCCACTTCCATCATATTTGTCAGTGGCATCTCGTGTCGCCTAAAAATTGTTCCCATTCTTTGACTCCTATCACACTGTAACACAAACTTGTAGCACTAAAATTGGAAGGCCAAAAGAAACCAGATTGTAATACCTTTGCCGCAGTACGCATTGGTCCAAAGTGACCACCACTTTGCAATGAATGGCATGGTTCCAAGATATTTTCCCATTCTTCTTGAGGCACGCACTTCCTAATTAGGGAATCTGAACATTTTTAAAAAAATAGAGGTTCATCTCACTTAAAATATCTCACATCATGAAGGAATTTTTTCCTTTGATGATATGTGATATCCGGTGGTAAAACCCCACTCACTAGATAATTCAGAATGTCGCCATGGTATAGGTTTCTCTGCCGTGAGGATTAATTCATCCAAATAAGTCTCTTTAATGGTTATGCCCGTTGTTTCCTCATTAGTCGTATGCTCTAGTTGTGAGAGATGGTCTGCCACCAGATTCTCATTTCCCTTATGATCCTGAATCTCGATGTCAAACTCATGCAACAAGAGTATCCATCGAATGAGCCTAGCCTTTGCAAACAAGTACTTCACTGACGCATGATCTGTGTGGATTGTCGTCTTTGTACCAGTCAAGTACGCTATGAATTTGTCAAAAGTAAACACCACTGCAAGTAATTACGTTTCCATTGTTGTGTAGTTCTGTTGCGCTGAGTCAAGTGTGCGACTCACATATTATATTACCCGAAAAAGTTTATCATGTTTTTGACCCAATCTTGCCCCTAATGCAAAATCATTGCATCCCACATTATCTCGAATTGTTGGCTCCAGTCAGGTGTTATCAAAATCGGTGCACTCACCAGAGCCTTCTTCAACAACTCAAATGCCTACAAACATCAGGGGTGAATAGAAATTGGGGTGCCAACTTTCTAACACATATTTTTCTAAGCATCATCAAAATTTATATAGTAAATTTCCTAACAATTTTTCAGAAGAATCCAAGTATTTCACTGGGTCCAAGTATTTCAGAAGATTGATAGTAGAGTACATCAAATGACTCTCTCAGAGGATTCAAGTGTCAATCTTAAAGGGGCAAAGCAGCTGAAGGAGCAAAGTCAACTGAAGAAATCTGTTACACTGGGTCCAAGGAGGATATATTTCGAAATCAATGAAGTTATGAAGTACGATGTTTAACTATAAATATACAAGACATTTATAAAGGCGATGAGGTTCAGCCTATAAGAAGCATCTACAGAGTGCATCTTTCAGAAAGCTGCAGAGGTCGAGAGAATACAAGGAAAGGTCAGCATCAAAGCTGCAAGAAAGGACATGCCAATTGTCCAATGGTGGGATTTGAATTTGTCTATCTCTTCAACGAACAAAATTCAAATCCTCGGTATAAAAGCAGAGGAATTTTCAAAGAGAAATAAGATATACAACACAAGTGAACAAGCAAAAAACTGAAATTCAAAAACTCTCTCTCGAACTTATCTGCAATCCTCATTCTTACTCTAGAACACTTCATCCAACACACATTGTGAAAGATTGAAGGTACTATTCAGTTGAAGAGAAACTTTGTGAAAACAAATTTGGGGTCTTCACATCCAAGGATTGAAGGAAATGTGGTAAGGTTAAAGACAAATAAAATTTACGGATCATAGGAGGGTTGTGTGAACAAATCCTGCAGATTCAGAGAGCTGAAGCAACTAGAAAGTTGTCTAGTGAAGAGCTGAGTCCCAAGTTTAGCTGGCTGTGTGATCAAGGTTATTCGGACTTTACCATTTTGTAACAAAAATGAACTTTTACTTAGTGGATTCCTCTTGGAGTAGGAAAAGAGTGGAGTAGAGGAATTACCTCATCCTTGAACCGCTATAATTCTTGTGTTTTTACATTCTTGGACTTTAATTTCTGCTATTTATATTATGTTATTTATTTGCTATCCAAACTATTGCATAACTCTCTAAAAGGTGTAAATCTCCCGCTGACTTAAAAGAAAACTGATTGAGTGGTGATCTCTCCTGCTGAATCTCAACCCAACTGTCCTGAGTTACTCCATGACTCTTTCAAGAGAACTGTTGAGTGGTGAACTCTTCTGCTGAATCTCAACCCAACTGTTTGAGGACTTAGTTGTTTTCTTAAACTCTGATTTGTTAAAATCAAAAAATTGCAAAGTCTAATCAACCGCCCTTCTAGACTTTACCTTACACCACTTGGGACCTACTAGTGGTATCAGATCGGTTGGTTCAAAGAACCTTACGCACTGGTTACTGAACTAGATATATTTTTCAAAACAATCCACATAGTTAGATTTTCAAAGTTTTTAAAGAGTTATTATAGTTGAAGTAAATCTAACTTGTATTTCTGTATTCTCAATTGAAAAATTTGATGACCGGAAAATATGTATGCATGCACATCTCTCTGTACTACATAATGAAAAGTGGTTCATCATCAATGATGGACCCATTAAAATACCAATGTGAATACATTTGTTGCAGGAGATGAAGCTGCAAGAGCAGTTGAGGTTGATAAGCCTAGAAGTGAGTAGATAAATGAGTATAGAAAAAGGCAGAACCTATATAACGTTGCAAATGACATCTGCACAAAACGTTGGACAAAGCCATGTTCAATAAGGTTAAGTCTCGCAAAATGGCAAAAGAAATCAGGGATAAGTTGGCTCTAATCTGGCATAGAGAAGATTAAATAGAACAAGTTTACAATTGCAGTGCAAAATTTCAAAAATTTCAAGACGATGTCTGGAGAGTCATTAGACCAGTTAGATGCAAGATTACAGAGATAACAAACGAGTTATCTGCCCTTGGAAAAAAAAAATACACATAATAAAATGTGTATGAAAATCCTTAGAGCCCTACCAGCTTAGTGAGAAATGAAGGTTATGGCATTGAAGCACTCAATGGACCTCAGAAAAATGTCAAACAATGAAATATTTTCAGATTTGAGGGCCTATGAATTCAATCTCAAGAGGAAAGAGTATGATGAGATTGATTCACCCAAGATTGCTACCCTGATAACAGGTGAGTCAAAGTTATCAAATTTAAGAAAGGATACTATTGACGAGGGAGAGACTGGCTTGATGGTCAAAATATTAAACAAATTATTTAAAAATAATTATCAAATGAGCAAATGAGAATCCTCTAGAAGACATTTAGCTCCATGTAAAGTAAAAGAGGAGAGAACACCCAAGATAGCTGATAAAAAGGTAGAAGACTTGTGCTGGAATTGCAGACAGCCAGGTCACTTTGCAGATCATTGTCCCTATCCACCAGTTAAACAATAGTATAGAAATGAAGAAGAAATGAAACTCTTTAGGGAAAGAAGAAAAGAAAAAAAGAAGGCCATGTTGGCTGAGACAGAAACAAATAAGCGAAATGAAGCAGAAGATTCAGATAGCAGTGATGTTGGCTACCAATCTCATACTTAGGAAGATGCACTCATCTGTCTCATGGCCAAATAACAAGAAGATGAGTTAATTCTTAACTCATCTAATTCTGATTATGATTATAGTTATTATGACACATACACATCACCACCCACTGATCTTTATGATTCATTTGGTGAGAGTTTGAGAACATAAAATCCTCTCACACACTCCTAAATGAGGAAAAAAGTCAACTCAAATGCCAAAATATATAGTTGACTGAAGAGCGAAGTGCTCTAAGTCACTTAGCTGATGAGAACAACGAGTGGAGAGTTGAAATATATAAGATCTAAGCGAGTGTAATGCTAAAGAAAATAAATCGCATTACTCAAAAATCATATAAAGCATTAGATGAGTTATTGATGATACAAAAAGAAATTCGAGACAAACTTAAACTAGGCTTTAACTAATTTTTGAACACACAAACTCCAAAAAGTGATATTAGAGAAAGGCTCCTCAAGCAATCAGAGAAACAATAAATATAAGACACCATATACAGCGTATATCATACACATGCTGGACTTGGATACAAAGGCAAAGGAAAGAAGCCAACTGATTTCACTGATAGGACTGCTGAAACTAAATTTTGAAAAGTCCATCAGCAGACTCCTAACAAGAGGTATTCCATGAAAAAAAAACAGAACAATCAAAAGCCACAGAACTTTCAAAGGAAGAAACCACATGACGTGAATGGTAGAAAATATCCAACACAAGCTGATAGGAACCGACCCATGAAACATCGACAAATTCTAAAGAGAAACAAGCCACAATAGCATATGCCTAAGAACCAATATAGGTCATTCCCTAGGCATGCGAATCAGCACACTTATGCATTTAGACACTATGCACACATAGAACAACACTTTCCATGTTATCACTAGAATGAAGTATTCACACACACACACACACAAACATACAGACAAAAGAGACATATGTGTGTAGCAAAAACACCCAAGCAATTTGCCAAAATTCACTATGATTATGGAACTGAAAGATGGCAACCCCTTAGAGTCAGATCATTTGGCTATAAGTTTGTTATAATACTTTATAGTGCTAACATCTCAAGACCCACGCAGATATAGGTACCTAAATTTTGATTTCCTTGATTGCAGGTTCAAGGAACAACTGAGTGCCAGGGAACGTGGTACATGGATAGTAGCTATTCCAGACACATGACTAGGATGAAAAGCAATCTGATAACTTTCAAGGAAGAAAGAGGAGCATAAGTTATATTTAGAGGAAACGAAGCTCCATGGGAAATCGAAGGAATTGGGTAAATAAATAAAAATTGCTTGGAAATCAAAGATGTCGCATATGTTGAATGTCTAAACTTCAATCTACTGAGTATTAACCAACTCTGTGACAAATGCTACAATGTTAGATTCAACATGGTGCTATGCCAAATTAAGGATGCAGAAACCAATGAAATTGTGCTATCTGGGATAAGAAAAAAAATGTGTAGGTCGTATATTGGTCAACTGCCACCCTAAGAACTTGTATGTTAGCTAAAAACACAGTTGAAGCAAGTTGGTTGTGGCACAAAAAGTTGAGTCACATGTATTTCTGTGTACAAAAAGGAAAGTATTTGCAGTGCATGCCAGAAAGGAAAGCAGATCAAATCATCATTCAAGGAAAATAAAAATCCTTTATCAGTAAGGATTTTGCCTCTGCTGCATAAGGATTTATTTGGTCAAATAGAACCAGCAAGTATAAGTTGAAAGAAATATACCTTAGTGGTAATGGATGATTTCTTAAGATACACATGGACTATCTTTATATGTAAGAAGAAAGAAACATTGCACAAGTTTCCTCAGTTGATGAAAGGAGTTCAAAAAGAGAAGAGATAATCCATTATCAAGATAAGATCTGATAGAGGAACTGAGATTGTCAATGGAATTATAGCTCAGTATTTTTTAGAAAAGGGAATTTCTCATGAATTTTCAGCTACAAGAACTCCTTAGCATAATGTAGTAGCTGAAAGAAGGAACATAACACTCAAGGAAGCTGTCAAAACAACGCTAGCTGAAGCTGGGTTGCCAAAGAGATTTTAGGCTGAAGCCATTAACACAACTTTTTACACTCAGAACAAATGCATGATAAACAGGCAACTGTCCAAAATCCCTAATGAAATTTGGACAGGAAGAAAATAAAATGTGGGATATTTTCATATCTTTGGAACCAAGTATTTCCTTCACAACAATGAAAAAGATAACTTGAAGGCATTTTGTGCTAAAGCAGATGGAAAATATTTCTTGGATACTCATCTGAAAGAAAATCATTTAGGGTTGAAACTAAGAGGACTATGGTCACAAAAAAGTCAATTCATATAATATTTGATGAACTTAATGTCAGTGCAGAAGACATTGATGAGTTAGCTGAGAAGATAAATAAGTCAACTATTCAGAAGAGCCCTTATACTGAGACAACTCCTAGGAGACTCGATCCTGATGAGGATGAGTTTGCTTAATCTCAAAGAGAGCTGGAAATGTTAAAACTGAATCTTGATGATCATGAAGAAGTTGCTCAAGACAACTTAGCTGCAAATCAAAATAATCCAGTAGATTTACTCCTACCAGATGTCAGATGGTTGGGAGACCATCCACCTGAGTTAATCATTAGAAATGTTAGAGAAGGAGTAAGAACAAGATCAAAAACTCAACATGAAACTATGTTTGCTTGTTTCATTTCTCAAAATTGAACCAAAAGATTTGTCAGAAGCTTTGGATGACACACATTAGATCCTAGCCATGCAAGAAGAATTGAATCAGTTTAAAAGAAACAAGGTTTGGGAATTGGTTCAAAGACCTACTCACCAGAATGTTATTGGTCCAAATTGGGTATTCAGAAACAAAATGAATGAAGAAGGAATAGTTGTCAGAGATAAGGCAAGATTGGAAGCGATAGGGTATTGCCAATAATAAGGTATAGATTTTGAGGAAACCTCTGCTCCAATTGCAAAACTTGAAACAATCAGAATGTCATATGTTGCTCACTGTAGGTCCCAAGGGGTGTGAGTGTAAGGTTTAGAAAGGGGGGTTGAATAAACCTTACCAACTTTTCGATTTAGTCCTTTTAAAACGTTCAGAGTTAATACTTCACAGCTGAGTCCTAGATGGACAGCTAAGTTAGTTAATCAGCAGAGTTAGCCACTCAATGCACTCGGTGAGCTATTGACAAATAACTCAATTTGTTTTGACTAGAACTTAACTTGACTGTGATATGTTTTCAGCGGAAGACTTAACACCCTTTAATTTGGTTTAAGATTGTTTTAATACTTGGTTTTAGCACCTTTTTGATTATCAATTGGACAACAAATTTATCAGCAAATATTGAAATAATGTGCAGAAATTAAAGTGTTGAAATGTAAATGACACAATAAATTTTTATAGAGGATCGAAGATGGGGTAATTCTTCTAATCCTCTCTTCTCCAACTCCTGGAGGAATCCACTAAGCATTGATCAGTATACAAAGTGGTAATCGATCCCGGATCCAGGTCTAGATCACACAGTTGACTTGATCCTTTGGGACTCAGTCTAGAGATGCCTTAGTCACACAACTGGCTTCTCGTACGACTCAGCTTCTTCACAGGGCAGCTGCCTTGCTACTACAGCTCACTTGCTCAATCTTCTAGGATTTGATCACGAAGCCCTCCAAAAAAAAACTTGAGACTGGTTCGACCTTGAACCTTTCTATAATCCTCCTTGGAATGTAGATCCCTTGATTCTTAAAATGTTTCCTCTTCAACTGATTGAAGTCGTCTTTCCTTCACAGGTAAGTGTTGGATTGATTTTCTTGGTAGTGTAGGCTTGAGGATTGAAATTGAATGATTTGAGAATAGTTCAGGTTATAGATATTGCTTTTCTTGCTCGTATTTGTTTTTTGATTGTCAAGGTCACCATTTCTCAAAGTGATTCCTCAGCCTTTTATAGTGTTCTTTTGAAAATTTGCCCGTTGAAGAGATAGGTTAATTTTCAAAAGACACTTGTGGTCGCTGGCTTGTCTTGTTGCAGTTCTTGGAATTGACATTTCCTCGTATGAATGATTCTTCAGCTTTTCAGAGTTCTGACACAGGTGCAGTGCTTCCCATTGGTTTATTCCTTTTGCACGCTTCTGGGACTGAGCACTTTAAGAAAGGCAATATGGAAGTATTACTTGTTTAAGTAATTCTCTTGACTTATGTGCAACGGATCTCTTTCAGTTGTCTCGACTTGACTGCATTTACTTGACTTCCCCAGGTGACTTCGAGTCAGCTTCCAATCATTCGATGACTCATCTGTCACTTCATCTTGAAACTTGGCTATCTTGAGTTGACTTGACTGACACTTCACTCAGCTGCACCTTCAGTCGAGTTCCTGTCTTCTCTTCTTGCCACACTCAGCTGTTTCACAACGGAGTCTTCCTTTTAGTCTCCAGTTGTCTTCTTGCATGTTCAGGCATAGCTCACTTAACTCAGCTTGACCAACTCTGTCTATTACAATGCAATTTACAACAAAAATGGGGTGCCAACTTTCTATTCTAACATGCCATTCATCAAAATCTAAAAATTAATTTCCCAAAAATTTCCCCCTTTTTGATGATGCCAAAACTTAAAACATTCATACAATAATTAAACAGCAAATATACGTACAGACAATGTAGAATCACAAAATGTATGCGTAGAATTAATCTTTTATTGATCATAACATTCTTGTTCTTTACACAATCACATTTTACGAGCGTATCGAGCTTAAAACGAACTTAATGTAGCCATGCTATTCTATATCTACGCAAGTATAGAAATTATACACGTTTATTCGATGTACGAGAAGACTTACATAAAGATGTATTTACATAGTAAAATACATGAAGGGGTGGACAACAACACTTCATCTCCTTCGCCTCCTTCCTTTCTTCCTCTTCTTCTCTGTCTTCCTCAAATGTCATACATCTCGGTGGCGGCTAAGCATCGTCAATGTCAAAGTCTCTTTGGGACGATGGTGTTTGTTGGAACAACGGGATCGGAGTTTATGGAAACGTTCTTGATCTCGGCCGATTCTTCGGGGAAGGTCGTCGTACTTCCCACGAGAAGGGAAATGATTCTTCAAACGGATCATCACAGGCAATGGGAATCGCTCAATGACAACTTGTGCTCGTGAAGTTCCTAGTGGAGTCGATCCTGCTGCGGCTTGGGAGCTGCGCGATTGACTCTGTTTGTTTGATGTCCTGTTGTGGAGTTGACCCGACTTTGCCGAGCCTCACTTTGTCTTAAACGGCTTCGGTCTCACCGATTTTTCCATATGAGTTGACTAGTCCTCGGCCATATCGAGCGTCATCGGACGATGATGAGATTTGCATGGGTGGCTCATCATCAAAATTAAAGGTTTGGCGAGTAGCCTTAAGGTCGACTTACTCGTGCTTGGGAGAACATCCTCAATCGAGTCTTTTAGATGGGCAATAGGGGATGACTGCGCCGTCTTCACCTTGAGATCCCGAGAAAGGTTACATCGATTTTCTTGGGAATCGTGAAGAGCACTTATCTCCTTTTGGGATGGATCAATGACAGAGGAGGGATGTTCTCGTGCTTTCGTCTCTTTACCCCGGAAGTCTCAACCTCCCGTCGGCCTTCGTTGCCCTCTGCGGTCTCAATCAGAAGCGGGGCCTTGGGCGGCCCCCCGGCGACAAAGTGTCACTTGTCTTGGGGTCTTCGAGTGGCATCCAATGGAGTCTCAACTCCATGGATTGCACTTTCATTGCCCGCAGTGTTAACTCCCGGGCGCTTCCTTCATGTGCCTCGACCGCATTAGCGGCGTCATTGCTGCGGTCTTGGCACTTGGCACTGATTGACAATCTTAACTATCCGAGCCTCGTCGGTGACAACTTGCTGTGTATCCGTTTGTTGTTCCTTATCCACTTTGCCTTCAAGATTCGTTGTGGAGTCATCTGCAGCAACCTCCGACCTAGCCTAGGCTGCAGGTGGAGGGAGTTTCCCCCCTCACCGGCACACCAAAGTGAGTGACTTGATTTGGGTCACTCGTCTCCGGACTCCCGGCTTTTTCCTTTGAGTATTCAGCCGTTGGGACGGTGGTGAGACACCTTCATTAGTGGTAGGCTCGATCCGGGGTCCCCACAATCCCAAGATATCATCGCCCGGTTCCTTTAACACCTTCTTTCTCGAATGAGCGGGGAAGTGGTGTCCGCAACAACTATGGTAATATCTTTTCACTCCCATCGGATCAATCTCTAGCTACGATGTGGAAGACTCCCTGTCCTTCCAATAACCGTTGCTCATGTAGGATCCTAGATTCCCGCGTGGCTTGCCGCATCTCCAATTCTTCGTAGTAGCGGCATGGTCCGATCCTCATCACTCCCGGAGAGAATGTCAAGATGAGGATGTGTATGATCGATGGTTCGATAAAGGGACATATCTTCGCTTTTTCACGAGCTTGACTTCCTCGCCAATCTCTGCTTCTCCTTGTCTTTGAAGATCCGCAAGATATCTGCGATTTTCTTCATCCGATGCTTGGACCCACGATGGTCAATCCGAGAAAGTTCTACGATTCGTCTTCTTCTTCAATAAATTCGGTATTTGGAATCGTTCCCTGGATCGACTCGGCTTCCACTTCCTCCACTCTCATGACGATTTTGGATGTCCGGATATGGTGGGGATAGGATCATTATATCATCATCATCTTTGTCATATTCTCCTGCTTTGTCCCTCGTTCTCGGGGGATTGAAGGTAGCAAACTTTGGTGCTCCACACCCTCAACAACGTGTGTTGCGGGAGGGGATACAATCTTATCACCAGGAGAGTTTGCTTTCTCGGATGCTTCTTATGTCTCAAAATTACGGCAAATGGTTTGTGTCTTGATTTGCCTCTGTTTGATCGGCCTTCAATGAGACTTGGTATTTTCATCTACAATTTACGGAGACTCTACTTCTCCAGCCTCTCTCAGATATCTGTTTGGTGAGTGGTTGATTCAGCCCGGTTTCTCCACTCGGAATGCTTGAAGATTCTTCTTCTTTTAGTCCTTACCGAGAGGATTTTTGAGGATCTGGCCGTCTCGGCTTATCAGTCCTCCCTTTCTTGATAACCGGAGAAGGTATTTGAGGCTCCTTCTCCGCTGCGGCTGCAGGGGTAGGTGACTCGGCTGCAGGGGCAGGTGCATCTTTTGTTTTCTTTTTCTTTCTTTGCGGGGGCGTGATCTTCTTTGTAGGCTGCGGGGCGACCTTCTTCCAGGGAGAGGAGGAGACAACTGTTTCTTTTGGGTCAGCTATTTCCCCCTCACTCGTATCAGCTCTCTTGGCATATGCTCGCTTCTGTGCTCCGGAAAGGTTAGACCGGAACACTTTCTTGTTGACATGGAACGCCTTTCCATGTCGGAGAGGGACTCCTTTCACTTCCATCATCCGGCCAATCACCAGGCCGTACCCCAGGGATCCTCCAAACGAACCATCCTTCTTGAAGGATTTGTTCCCAACATTTTGGCAGAGTCTGCTGTATACAAACTCAACCCAGTTCACCTTCTTTTCTTCTATGATCGCAGCCATCACGATCAACTTAGTTTTGGACAGCTGATTAAAGCTTCCAAATTTGATATCAACGCACTTGGCAACAATATCCAACAGCTTGTGGTAGTCTTCCTTCAACAGCTTCTTCTCAGCTGTGTAGACAACCTTCGCAGCATAGTCAGGTTTGGCTACTTCCTTCCAAGCAGCAGCCAGGTTAACATCAGCTTCATAAATCTCCGGCACTCCTTCCGCCGGCAACGAACAGTGTTCTGCCAGATCCTTGGCAGTGATGGTGAATTCTTTTCCGTGAACAGAGGACTTGATGCCCTCATCGTGAACTTCAGCGTTCACGTAGAACTGTGCGACCTCTTCCACGTAGGTCATCGGAAACTCCATCGTCAAAAATGGTTTCAGTCCAGACTTTTCCAGCTTCTCTGCTATCTTCTTCACAAGGGTGTTGTCAGACCCCTGTTTGATCATGCCGTCGAAATCCACAGTAGACCCAGTGTGGATTTGCTTTCCCAATTTGACAAAATCGTGAGTAGATGCCATTTCTTGATGTTTTACCGAACGAAACTTTGAAAATGAACTTTGAAGATTTGTAAGGTTTTGAGAGAAAATTTCTTTCTTTGCTTTCGAGAGAGATGAACAGTTTTGGTAAAGTGAGAGAAAATTGGGCGAAACGGTATATGTATGGGTTATGAAAGGACGTGCGGGTGGTTTTTGAAATTTGATCAAGATCAACGGCTTAGATTTTGCACGCCGATTAACATTTAATTTCTCGCATTTAATGCGGCAACATTTATATCCAATCATAAGCTTGGTATGCAGCTTTTGACTGTACACGTCATAATTATGCTGACGTCACTCTTAAAAACATTCCCGCTTAGTAAAAACGCATTGCGTTTTTGTCACTTTGGTCATAAATGACTCATCTTATTCCTTAACCGATTTAACTCTTCTCTCTTTGCACATAGGTACTCGGTGTCGATTAACTCGACGCAACTGATTCTCCGATACGGCTGATTCACTTAGCTGATTCAAGAGTTCAACCCTTTTTCATCTTTTCGTGTTTAATCTCTTTTCTTTGACTCTTCTGAGTGCCAACTCAACTCAATTAACCCTAATTCATGCTTGAGTTCTTCAAATCTTGATTCACATAATGGCTTTGTGAATATATCGGCTAGAATATATCAATAATCGCTTGCTCGGTTGAGATATATTCCAAGGTGATGTCCTTCTTTTCAACATGATCTCTTATGAAGTGATATCTGACATCAATGTGCTTTGTTCTTGAGTGCAACACAGGATTTTGAGTGATTGCAATTGCACTTGTGTTATCACACATAATTGGAATTTCTTTTTCTTCAACTTCATAGTCTCTCAGCTGCTGTCTCATCCATAAGACTTGGGCACAACAGCTGCCCGCAGCTATGTATTCTGCTTCAGCTGTGGAGGTAGCTATTGAATTTTGCTTCTTGCTAAACTAGGAAATTCGCCTATTTCCAAGCATTTCACATGTACATGAGGTACTCTTCCTGTCAACTCTACATCCAGCATAGTCAGAGTCTGAGTAACCAATTTGCTTGAATCCACCTTCCTTAGGATACCATAAGCCAACTTCTTGGCTTTCTTTCAAATATCTCAAGATTCTTTTGGCTGCAGTCATGTGGCTTTCTTTTGGAGCAGATTGAAATCTTGCACATACACATACAACAAAGGTGATGTCTGGCCTACTTGCTGTGAGATAGAGCAATGATCTAATAAGTGCTCTATATCTTGTTTGATCCACAGGATTGCCATCTGCATCCATATCCATTTTGACTGATGTATTCATTGGTATTTTCACAGAAGACTTCTCTTCCATGCCAAATTTCTTCATTAAATCTCTGGTGTATTTTGTCTGACTTATGAAGGTTCCATCCTTCAAATTGTTTTACTTGGAGTCCAAGGAAGAATGTCGACTCTCCCATCATGCTCATTTCAAATTTGCTTTGCATAAGATTTGAGAATTTATCACACAACTCTTTGTTTGTGGATCCAAAGATGATGGCATCCACATATATTTGAACAAGCAGTATACTCTTCCCATCTTGAATTCTAAAGAGTGTTCTATCCACTTTGCCTTTTGTAAATCCGTTCTCAATCAGGAATTGTGATAATGTATTATACCATGCTCTTGGTGCCTGTTTCAATCCATATAAAGCTTTCTTGAGTTTGTATACTTTATCTCCAAGAGTCTTCTGCTCAAATCCTGGAGGTTGTTCAACATATACTTCTTCCTCCAATAACCCGTTAAGGAATGCACTCTTTACATCCATTTGATATACAATGAAGTTCATGTGAGCGAAGATAGGCAAGAAACATCCTTATGGCTTCCAATCTTGCCACAGGAGCAAAAGTTTCATCAAAATCTATTCCTTCTTCTTGGCAATACCCTTTGGCTACCAATCTTGCTTTGTTTCTTACCACAGAACCTTCCTCATTCATCTTGTTTCTGACCACCTCTTTAGTGCCAATAACATTTTGATGGGTAGGTCTTTGAACCAATTCCCACACTTTGTTTCTTTCAAATTGATTCAGCTCTTCTTGTATGGCTTGAATCCAATGTGTGTCATCCAATGCTTGTGACACATCTTTTGGCTCTATTTGTGAGATGAAACCAGTGAACATAGCTTCTTGTTGGGTTATGGATCTGGTTTTTACACCTTCTTTTACATCTCCGATGTTTAGTTCTTGTGGATGGTCTCTCAGCCATCTTACATCAGGTTGGAGTAAGTTAGCTGGATTCAGTCGTCTTGCACCTGTGTTATTTTGATCAGCTCTCTCATCATCACTTAGCTGCATATTTCCCGGTGTCTTTGAGACTCAAATTATCTCATCTTCATCCGGGTTTATAATTCCGTTTTAGCTTCAACATAGGGACTCTTCGCATGGTTGGCTGATTCATTCTCCATTTTCATTGGTTCATCAAACACCACATGAATGGATTCTTCAGAACCATTGTCCTCTTGTTGAGCACTCTGTAGGCTTTGCTTTCACCGAGTATCCTAAGAAGATACCTTCATCGACTTTAACATCAAAAGCCTTTAAATTATCTTTGCCATTGTTGTGTATGAAGCATTTGCATCCAAATATTCTAAAGTATGCAACATTTGGCTTTCTCCCCCGTCCAAATCTCATAGGAGTCTTTGTCATTTGTCTGTTTATCATGCATCTATTTTTAGTATAGCATCTTTGTGTTTATTGCTTGATCCAAAATCTTTTAGCGGCCTGCTTGGCTAACATGGTCCTTGCTGCTTCTTTGAGAGTCCTATTCCTTCTTTCTCGCAACTCCAATTTGCTTTGTGGAGTCCTTCTTTGCTGATAATTCATGACCAATACCATTTTCAACACAATACGAGTTATTATACCATTGACAAACTCCGTTCCTCCTCCTCGATCTTATTTTGATAATGGTTTGACTCTTCTCATTTTGGATTCTCTTCATCGATTGTGGTAGTTTCTTGAGTTTCTTTCTTCTTACACATGAATATTGTCCATGTGTATCTTGAGTAGTCATCTACTACCACCAAGGTGTATTTTTCCCACTTATACTAGCTTCTTACACAAGTGGTTGGTGTTGCAAATTGACCAATCTACCACATACATGTTCTTTTGTCTCGCATCCTTGCAACACTACTTCATTAGATTCCGTGTTCTTAATTTGGCACACTCCATATTGAATCCAACATTATAGCCCTTGTCACACAGAGTTGACTTATGCTTAGTAAGTTAAAATTGAGGCCTTCAACATATGCAACATCCGTAATTTCTAATCCATTTTTCTTGATGGATCCAATGCCTCTTATTTCTCTTGAGCTTCATTTCCTCCAAATATGACTTTTGCACCTCTAACCTCCTTGAATTTTGACAGATTTTTCTTGTTTCCTGTCATGTGTCTGGAACAACCACTATCCATGTACCAGGTGCCTTGGCATTCAGCTGTTCCTTGAACCTGCAATTAAGGAAATTCGGTTTTAGGTACCCATATTTGTCTGGGTCCTGAGGGGTTAGTATTGTAAGATGATCCAACCAACCTATAGCCAAATGATTTGACTCTAAGAGGTTGACATCTATCGATGCCATAATCATAATTAATTTTAGCAAATTACTTGGGGTTTTAGGTTCATACAGTTGTCTCTTTTGTCTGTATGCCTGTGTATGTATTTTAGCAATTGCTTTGTTTGGGTAGTTGTGATATCTTTGAGGATAGTGCCTGAGTACATATGTGTGCTGATGATAGCTCTTTTGCCTTTGGAATGGCCTTTGCTGAGTCTTAGGCCTTTGCCATTTAGGCTTATATTCCATAGATCTTTGCTGATAGTTCACATTATTCCAATCAGCTTGGCTTGGGTACTTTCTACCATTCCCATCATATGTGTTCCTTTTATAGAACTTCTGGGGCTTTTGGTAGCTCTGTTTCTTCTTTACAGAGTATTTCCTGTTTGGAGTTTGCTGAGGAACTCGGCTGGATTTCTTCTCAGCTATCCTCTCAGCACACTCAACTAGCTGTTTTCCTTTTCCTTTATAACCAAGGCCAATTTGCTTGTGATTGTGCTTTGGAATAAATGTGTGTGCACCATTTGGAGTTTTGAAATTTTTGAGATGCTTCATTACTTGAAGATCCTTTTTCCAAAATCACTTTTGGAGCTTGACATAGCACAAAGGAATTAAATCCTAAGCCTGTCTTATCTCCACATTCTCTTAGACTCATAATAAGATCATCCAATGATTTAGATGCCTTAGTGAATGAGGCAATCACATTTTTGAGGTCATTCTCCCTCTTTTCTATAGCATCTATCTCTGCTTATTAACTTAGCATTTTCAAATTTTTAGACTTTTATTCTCATAAGCTATGTGACTTAGAGTACTCAACTCCTTAGTCACCGTGAGTTTTGGCTTTTAGAGTAGGTAGGCTGTTCTCCTCATTTAGTAGTGTGTGTGAGGATTTAATGTGTTCAAAGTCTTTCATCATCTTGCCTAATGAATCACAAAGATAAGTGGGTGATGAAGTGTGTGTGTCACAATCATCCTGTCACTAGAATCGAGTGTGATGAGCCGAGTGTACCTCATCTTCTTGGTCGGGTTGGTCTTGTTCTTTGGCCATTAGACGGATCAAGGCTTCTTCTTCGAGTCGCTTGAGTAGTCAACTTCACTACTCTCTCCGAGTCTGCTGTGTCTTTTGACTTGACTGTCTCGTGATCTCTGCGCAGCCAACATTGCCTTTTTCTTCTCTTGTTTCTTCTTTCTTTGAAGACTTTCCTTTCCTCTTCATTCTTGTATTTGTTGACTACAGGATATGGGCATTCAATGGCATAGTGACCGGGTTGCTGCGGTTCAAAGATAAATTTTCAACCTTTTGATCGGTTCTTTCCATCCTTGGATTGTCACTCTTTGATACTCAATCCTTTGATGTTCTCGTTTCTTTTGGGTGGCCTATCTTCTCTTGACTTGGAGGAGCCGAGTGTCTTCTCGGAGGATTCACCTTTGCCTCTTTTGTAATTCTTGTTGAAGAATTTGTTATGCCTTTTAACCATCGGGCAATCTCCTCTTGGTCAATGACTTCCTTGACCTCGACTCTTTTACCATCCTTAACTATTAGAGCAAATGTTTTGGGCACAAATTGTCTCCTCTTGGTTTTTCTTCTCACTCAAATTCGTAGGCTTTGAGATCTGAGAATAACTCATGGTTGGATGTCTTTGATAGGTCCATGGAGTGTCTCAGGGCCATCACTTTCATTTCCCACTCAGATGGGAGACTTCTTAGAATCTTCATACACATTTTCTTCTGTGTATATTATTTTCCAAGTGCATATAGCTCATTGGTAATTTCTGTGAACCGAGCATCCAGTTGATCCAAGATTTCTCCTGCAAGCATCTTGAAATTTTCAAATTTCTGTACAACAATAGATAGTTTATTTTCCTTGATTTGCTCTGAGCCTTCACAAATCAAGGTTAGCTTGTCCCAGATTTCTTTTGCCGTTTTGCATGATTTGACTTTGTTGAACATGGCATTGTCCAAGGTTTTGTAAAGAATGTCCTTGGCCACGTTGTCCAGGTTATATCTTTTCCTGTCATCATTTGTCCATTCAGCTCTTGGTTTTTCAACCATAGCTGGTCAGGGAGCAGCATCCTCTTCTCCTTGTGTTGCAGCTCTCCTTGCAGCTGTGTTCACTTTTAAGATTTGGAGTGGCCCATCTTCTATCACTATCCACATTTCATCGTGTAATCTTTGATAAATGAGCACATACGAATTTTCCAGTCATCAAATTCCTCAATAGTGAACATAGGGATGCGTGTCAAATTTGCTTCCATGATAATAACTTTGTTGAATAAAAGAGTTTTGAAAGATCAAGTTCTAAAGCAAGCTTTGAAAAATTTGGAGATCTAGTTCAGTAACCAGTGCGGAAGGCTCAATGAACCAACCGCTTTGATACCACTTGTAGGTCCCAAGGGGTGTGAGTGTAAGGTTTAGAAGGGGGGGGGATTGAATAAACCTTACCAACTTTTCAATTTAGTCCTCTTAAAACGTTCAGAGTTAATACTTCACAGCTGAGTCCTAGATGGACAGCTAAGTTAGTTAATCAGCAGAGTTACCCACTCAACAGACTCGACTGAGCTATTGATAGAATAACTCAGCTGTTTTGACTAGAACTTAACTTGACTGTGATATGTTTTCAGCGGAAGACTTAACACCTTTTAATTTGGTTTAAGATTGTTTTAATACATGGTTTTAGCACCTTTTTTATTATCAATTGGACATCAAATTTATCAGCAAATATTGAAATAATGTGCAGAAATTAGAGTGTTGAAATGTAAATGACACAATAAATTTTTATAGAGGTTCGAAGATGGGGTAATTTTTCTAATCCTCTCTTCTCCAACTCCTGGAGGAATCCACTAAGTATTGATCAGTATACAAAGTGGTAATCAGTCCAGATGCAAATCTTGATCACACAGCTGACTTGATCCTTTGGACTCAGTCTGGAGATGCCTTGGTCACACAGCTCACTTGCTTCTTCACAGGGCAGCTGCCTTGCTACTATAGCTCACTTGCTCAAGCTTCTTGGATTTGATCACGAAGCCCTCCAAAAACAAACTTGAGACTGGTTCGACCTTGAACCTTTCTACAATCCTCCTTGGAATTTAGACCCATTGATTCTTAAAATGTTTCCTGTTCAACTGATTGAAGTCGTCTTTCCTTCACAGGTAAGTGTTGGATTGATTTCCTTCGTAGTGTAGGCTTGAGGATTGAACTTGAATGATTTGAGAATAGTTCATGTTGCAGATATTGCTTTTCTTGCTCGTATTTGTTTTCTGATTGTCAAGGTCACCTTTTCTCAAAGTGATTCCTCAGCCTTTTATAGTGTTCTTTTGAAAATTTGCCCGTTGAAGAGATAGGTTAATTTTCAAAAGACACTTGTGGTCGCTGGCTTGTCTTGTTGCAGTTATTGGAATTGACATTTCCTCGTATGAATGATTCTTCAGCTTTTCAGAGTTCTGACACAGGTGCAATTCTCCCCATTAGTTTATTCCTTTTGCACGCTTCTACGACTGAGCACTTTAAGAAAGGCAAGATATGGAAGTATTACTTGTTTAAGTAATTCTCTTGACTTACGTAAACGGATCTCTTTCGATTGTCTCGACTTGACGCATTTACTTGACTTCCCCCAGGTGACTTGAGTCGCCTTCCAATCATGGATGACTCATCCTGTCACTTCATCTTTAGACTTGGTTATCTTGAGTTGACTTGATGACACTTCATTCAGATGCATCTCAGCTGCACCTTCAGTCGAGTTCTTGTCTTTTCTTCTTGCCACACTCAGCTGTCTCACAGCGGAGTCTTCCTTTTAGTCTCCAGTTGTCTTCTTGCATGTTGAGGCATAGCTGACTTAACTCAGCTCGACCAACCCTATCTATTACAATGCAATTTACAACAAAAATGGGGTGCCAACTTTCTATTCTAAGTTTTACATGGCATTCATCAAAATCTAAAAATTAATTTCCCAACACTCACAAGAACTTCACAGTCTATCAAATGAATGTGAAATGTGCATTATGTAATAGATTATTGGAGCAAGAATCCTATGTTGAACAACCTCTAGGATTTGAGTATAAGACTATTGGAGATAAAGTGTATAAACTAAAGAAAACTCTTTATGGATTAAAGCAAGCTCCCAGAGCTTGGTATGACAATGGATTTACAAACGGAAAGATTGACAAGACTTTATTCAGAATCCAAGATGGGGAAAGCATCTTGCTTGTGCAAATATATGTGGATGACATCATATTTAGATCCACAATCAAAGATTTATGTCACAAATTTTCAAAGCTTATGCAAAAGTTTGAAATGAGCATGATAAGAGAATTAACTTTCTTCCTAGGACTTCAAGTGAAGCAAATGAAGTATGGAACCTTAACAAGTGAAACCAAGTACACATGAGATTTAATGAAGAAGTTTGGCATGGAAGAAAAGTCATTTGTCAAGATACTAGTGAACACTTCCATAAAGATTGATCTTGATGCTGAAGGAAAACTACTGGATCAAACAACATACAAAACACTTGTTGATTCATTGCTCTATTTTACTGCCAGTAGACATGACATCACCTTTGCAGTAAGTGTATGTGCAAGGTTCCAATCTGCACCAAAGGAAAGTCACGTGACTCCAGCCAAGAAGATTTTGAGAATATTTGAAAGGAAGCCAAGAATTTTGATTATGGTATCCTAAGGAAGGAGGCTTCAAGCTTATTGTATATTCATACTCAGATTATGTTGGATGTAGAGTTTACAAAAAAAGTACATCAGGCACATGTCAATTGTTTGGAAATAGGTTGGTTTCTTGTTTCAACATGAAACAAAACTCAATAGCTATATCTACAGTTGTGGCTGAGTACATTGTTGTATGCAGTTGTTGTGCACAAGTTCTATGGATGAGAAAACAACTGAGAGATTATGACATTGAGGAAAATGAAACTCCAATTATGTGTGATAACACCAGTGCAATTACAATCACTCAAAATCAAGTATTGCACTCAATGACCAAGCACATTGATGTCAGATATCATTATTAGTGATCATGTGAAAAAGAAAGACATCATATTGGAATATGTGCCAACTGAGAACCAGTTAGCTGATATATTCACAAAGCCCATATGTGAATCAAGGTTTGAAGAATTAAAGAATGAGCTTGGCCTGATTTAGGGAAGTTAACTTATTCAGAAGAGGTGCTCAGAAGAGTCCAAAATAAAAAGAATTGCAATTTAGAAGAGTTTTGCTCTTTCAGAGAGAAAACCATAGAATCGGACATTCATCAGAGTTGAGTCATTCGAATGTAAAATGATATCAGTTGGCTTTATTATCAAAAGAGTCAACAACAGCCAAGAGTCATCAGCAAAAACATCTATTGGCTAAAAGTAAAAACAAGTGTCGCATTTATAAAATGGGCATGTTTTTATGAGTTGATGTCAACATCATTAAATGAGGTGCAGTAACTAGAGAATAAAGATGCACAAAGAGGCTTGTGATTGGCTTTAAATCATACAGGGCATCTAATGTTGAAATTAAAGAAGTTTTCAATGATTAAATCTCGATTGTTGATCAAAATTCAAAATTCTCAAATTTTGATCATGTCGCATCGACTCCCATATAAATCCTCAAATTCTCTCTCTCCTCACACTTTCACAAAAATCACAAAAACTCTCAAGGCTTTCTGTGAAAAACCCTTGTGCGTTGGACTTCAAAAAGATGGGTGAAAAGGTGTACTCTGGTGCACTCAGCGACATAGAAGGTTTGGTCAAGCACTCTGCTGAGCAAACCTAGGGCTGAAAAGATTGTTGCTTGTGTAGCGATGACGAAACTGATAGAGTTTCTTACCCTAGATATGCCACGATGTGTACCTGAGAGGAGGTAGCTATGTTCTAGGTGAATGCCTCTGCGTGCACGATGATGGGATTCACTCTTCAGTGAATGGAAAGGATGTAGTGATATCAGTTGCGGATGTGAGTGAACTGCTCAAATTGTCAAACTCTAGTCTGAGTTAGCTGAAAGAGCATGAGTTTGACCTGGTGAAGACATGGAGGGAGATTGTTGTTAATGAGGAGGTCGAGAAGTTTAACCCATCTACAATGAAGGTTGTGGTAAAGGAAGAGTAACACAAGTTGATGGACATTGTGTCCAAATGTCAAGATATCAAGTATGGATCCAACAATTAGCTGTCAACAGCCAAGTTTGTTGTGATGTGAGCTATTTTAGAAGAAATGGAAGCCAACTGGGATTAATTTTTGTTTGATAAGTTTGCCAACTGGGATGAATTTTTGTTTGATAAGTTTACTCAGAAGGTTCTGCATGTTGAAGTAGTGGAAGCAAAGTTCAAGAATACATTTTGAAGACGAAAGGGAAACCATTTCACGTTAACAAAAAGTTGTTTCGAGGTAACCTATCAGCTGCCCAGAAGAAGTGCCATGCCAGAAAAAGGGGTACTTTTGAGGGGAAATAGTTGAGACCGAGACAACTGCTTCCATCCCCAAGAAAAAAAAAGAACATCTGCTCCGAGAAGACCACCTGCACCAAAGAAACAGAAGACTCAGACCAAGAGTCGACTGCGTGATGAGCCAGATAAGTCGGTTGTGATAGCTGACTCCAAAGCAACTGAATCTACGGAAATTCCACTTGAAAAAAGATCGAAAAGAGTGGAGGATAGGCCCTCAGTGTTGCCTGCCTGAGCACCTCAAGAATCAGATGCCGATAAAAGAGTGGAAGCAGCTGCCACCAATATAGCAAAGACAACTGTGGAAATTGTTGTTGAGTCCCCTGGTGAGGCTAGGCCTGAAAGAGGATAAGGTCTGGTTGTGAAACATATTGATTCTTTGCCAGCTAACTCAGAATCCTTCAAAGAGCAATCCCCTCTATTTACAGAAGTGATGCAAAGGATATCTGAGTGGAGGAAATAGAAGCTAAGTAAGAGTAGATACCAATTCGAACACCCATATATGATTGAAGAGAAGGAGTGGATCCTTGAATTCCTAAATGACTCCTCTATCCCTCAAGCTATTGACTATGATTATGTAAAAAATGTTGTACAAAAGAAGGAGGGAAGAGAAGGAGATGCATTACAAAAGGGTAACGCTGTGGAAGGGTCTCACAGTTGTATGTTTGAAACAATTGTTGATCTATTATCAAAAGAAGATGAAGAAGTCATTGAAGCAGTAGAGGATGTTGAGTTGCAACAAGCTTTAAAATAATCCAGGGAGATAGCTGAGCAATGATAGCAGACTAGGCTATGGGAACCTTCATCCCCTACTCAAATCATTGGCAATGTGATGAGGGACACAATTTCACTCTCATCACCAACCCACTCCCATTCACCTACAAAAGTTCCAAATCAAGGTCAAACTACGGTTGAGGCTATGGAGAAGGAGAAAACAATTCAAGTGGGTCGAAATTTTGCTGAGGCCACAAATGGTGATGAAGCTGAAAATTTTAGTGTGGTTGACTTCGAAGGTCAAGATGAGGAATGTGGTGCTGACAAAGGAGAGTGCGCCCTTGCCACAAACACACATGAGGAAGAAGTGCCAATTGCATTTGAGTATAGGAATCCAACCGAGCTAACCCAGAAGACTGTTTTTGAGACAACAAAGACATAAAAAGATCCAAAAAATGTAACGCAAGCAGAAAATGTTCCAGTGGCTGAAACTACTAAGGGAGGTACATGAGGAAGTTATAGTGGATGCTCCAACGGTTGAAACTGCTGTGAGTAAAGGTGTTGAGTCCTAATGGTTGAGACTACAGTGGATGATGTTATGGTTAGGCAAGTAGAATCCCCGGTGGTTGAGACTACTATGGTGGAAGAAGAAGTTATGGGTGAACAGTATGTGTAATAAGAGTCAGTTGGGCCAACAGTTGATCCAATGAATGTTGATGAAACAAGTGACATAGAACAAGAACACACTTAGAATACAACTGATTTAGAAGGAGAATGATCAAAGTCTATTGAAAGTGAGATAACTATTCAAGACACGACTATCGAGATGGAAATCAATGACACCGTTGAGTCTGGCCCAAAAAATAAAGATCAAGTAGCAGTCCAACTTTGCACAATATGGTTTTGTGCTAGTTGGCCCTCCTCCTCAACCTGCTAGGTCACCTACAAATGACGTTGTTGAGACAGCTGATGATCTGAAAACTCAAATGGATAAATCTACTGAGGCCAATAAAGCTATTAACAAACCTGAGACACAATCAGTTGATCAGGCTTACACAGTTGCTTGTGCCAATGAAGCTGACCCAGTTGAGGCACAAAGAGCTACTAGTCTGGGGAAATAGGCAAGGAACCCAATTGGAGATGCATAAGGGCCTTCCTAAACTCATGTTGACAATTTTTGTCCCAAAGATTTTGGGTTCCTTGAGGAAAGTCCCAATGATGAAGTGCCATTTTTAAATGTTTCAAGGTCTAGTGATCTTATAAACATCAAAGAACCTGAAGATTCAGAAGAACGCGGATTGATCCTATACAATCCCCGAGAACACATTCATGACTATGATTTTGCTCCTAGGATTAACAGCCAGTTGGTTTCTAAACTTAGACGAGCTTTCAGATATATGTTTGGGGAGATGGATGGTATGGAAAGTGGTCTTTCAGTTCTCTACTTACGAATTGACAATCATGATGCAATAATATCCGATTGAGTGATGGATGGTTTGGAATTTTTCCTCTCCTTGAGATAGACTTCGTAGATGAGGAGGTTCCCGATGAGCTCATCGAACTTGAGTATTTCGAGATTTTGTGCTTCCGTAATAGCCATCACCTTTTCGGACTATGAGTCAGGGAGTGCATTCAATAACTTGGTAACCTTGTCTTCTTCGGAGATGACTTTACCGAGGGCCACAAGAGGATTGACAATATTGTCAAGCCTTTCCACTATTTTTGAAATTCTTTCACCATCATGCATGTTGAAGTTTTCAAAGTCTTTAACAAGCATGGTTTTTCTAATTTTTCCCAAACTTCATGTGCCGACCTTATGCCTCTTATGTGATTATACTCGATGGCGGTAAGAGAGCAATGTAAAATGTTTAAGGCCTTACCGTTAAGAGAGAAAGCCTTCTTGTCATTTTCATCGAACTCCTTGAAAGACTTGGGAGCCGAGGTGCCGTCTTCCAATTTCTTTGTTGGTTGAGCAACTCCTTCAATAACCACATTCCAAATGTCAAACCCGCACCCTTGTAGAAAGCACTCCATACGGTCTTTCCAAAATGCGTAGTTGTTGGCGTCGAATAGTGGTGGCTTGTTAGTGGAGGCACCGGTGGTGAGATAAGCTTCATTCGTAGCCATGGATCTTTCCTCTTTACTCAGAACGAGCTAGCCAAAGAGTTTGGCTTTGATACCACTTGTTAGTCCAAGTGGCTACGATAATCTAAGGGGGGTGAATAGATTATGCCGGTTTTTCAGATTTTGCCCTCTTTTTCGAAAGATCAAGCAAAGATGAAAGCTATAAGTGCGGAAAATAAACAACACACGATGATTTAAAGAGCTTCACCCCACCTAGGGACTACGTGCTCTACCACCCCAGTATATCCGGGATGGGTTTCAAAAAAGAAAAAGAAAATTTATTAATTACCACAATTAATACAACACCACCTTTGAGGATTACTACAATGCTCTTACAACACCTTCAAGGAGAATACCACAATCTTCCTTCAACACCTATGAAGAATACCACACTCTCCAACACCTAAGATCACCCAAGTGTGCCCTTACCACAAGAACACACGGTCTTTCCAAAATGCGTAGTTGTTGGCGTCGAATAGTGGTGGCTTGTTAGTGGAGGCACCGATGGTGAGATAAGCTTCATTCGTAGCCATGGATCTTTCCTCTTTACTCAGAACGAGCTAGCCAAAGAATTTGGCTTTGATACCACTTGTTAGTCCAAGTGGCTACGATAATCTAAGGGGGTGAATAGATTATGCCGGTTTTTCAGATTTTGCCCTCTTTTTCGAAAGATCAAGCAAAGATGAAAGCTATAAGTGCGGAAAATAAACAACACACGATAATTTAAAGAGCTTCACCCCACCTAGGGACTACGTGCTCTACCACCCCAGTATATCCGGGATGGGTTTCGAAAAAGAAAAAGAAAATTTATTAATTACCACAATTAATACAACACCACCTTTGAGGATTACTACAATACTCTTACAACACCTTCAAGGAGAATACCACAATCTTCCTTCAACACCTATGAAGAGTACCACACTCTTCAACACCTAAGATCACCCAAGTGTGCTCTTACCACAAGAACAACAACAAGGATATCTTGTTTTGGATGATGGACAAAAATCAAGATTACAACTCGATAAAGATAATACAAATATTGAGTGCAAGTGTAATCAAGAATCAAAAGCCTAGACCTCAAGAGTGTGCAAGTGAAAGTACTTAAAGCTAATACAACAAGATATGACAATGTGTTTGCTTGTATGTTGTGTTGTGTCTTGTTCCTTGAATGGAACCTCTATTTATAGGAGAGGTCTTGGTTTGATATCCAGACATTGGCTCCTTCTTGGAAAGTGATTTCTGCAAAAAATAATGTAATTAAACTCAAGAAATAGCGGTGAGAAATCAACCCCTTAAATTGGGGAAAAGTTGTCTGAAAACCCAACGGATAGTTTGTTGTCAAAACCGTATAGCGACCGGTCGCGTAAAGATAAGATTTGAAAGTATTTTTCACGAAAATACACAGGGGGACCGGTGGACGGGGGGTCCAACCGGTCGTCCTAATGTTGACCAGTTGGAGTCCTCAAAAGTTCAATACAGAGAAGTGTGTTCTCGAGGGCTTGCTTCCAAGCACCAGTCGCCCTTAGGTCGACCGGTCGCCCTCACTCACCGACCTCCGGTCGACCTCGCCCTCCCCAGTTTTCCTTCCGTCCCGTTTTCTATTTCAAAACTTAACTCAGTTACGGGTTGCCCTATAGGGTGACCAGTCCAACACAAGACAGAGGTGTTGTCCAATTATTTTCGAAAACAAACTTCAAGAAATACTCCAAAAAATTAGTAAAAGCATTTTATGACGATCGGGAGTATTTGGACAACATTTAGAAATATTGTTTTGGTGTAAAAACTCATTTAAACAAAATCATCAAAATCATGATAAAAATATTTATCTAACAAACTCCCCTTTTTTGATGATTACAAACCAAAACAATTTTTAAGAGGACGATTTTGAAAACAAAACAATTTTCCAGTCAAGGAGTAAACTATCCATTTAGAGTAATAGCAAACTATGCATAATAACCAAATAGAACGCAGTTAAGATATTCAAAGACATTTTACAAAGGCTCCCCCTATCAACAAGCACGTCAAGAAGAATCAATACAAAAGCTACAAGCTTTAGCTTTTACAATCTAAACATGAAAATCACGAGCTTAGAAGCTCCCCCTGTCAAGAGCAATCATAGATCATGCAAATAAGTCCCTAATACATCCAATGGACTAAGTATACTTCATGACTCTTGGCTTTAAGTAGCCATAGCTTATAGCTCCTTTCGCGAGCTTTTATTAGCTTCTATGAGCTAACGAGCCAATTTCATGTTTCTCCCCTTTGGAATCATCAAAAGAATGTTAGTACGATAAAAACATAGGCCATGTATATCAAAGTGCGCTAAGTAGTCGTTTTATCGAGCTTTTGGAATATTAAGCTTGAGGGCAATGAACAAGGGAGAAGTTGATAATTTGAATTACAAGAGCTCATTTGAGTGAAGAAACATCATCTCCATAAGTGTAAGAGACTTTTAAAAGCAAGAGTATCATGTAATTTGTGAAGTTTTCTTTGCGACAATTCATCGAATACTTGGCGGGCGGTAAAAATGGAAAAAGTTGTATATAGCCCTTGTAAAAGTAATCAAGCCAAAATTTTTATCACCAAATCAATGTATACAACAACCAACCATCAACAATTAATGAGCACATCACATCCATATAAAATATGCATCAAGAAATGGACATGTAAAGCAAATTCTCAAGGATTCAACCCAATTAAGCTTAGGGAGTAGAATACTTACCATTCAATCTGTATAGATGAGCAATAATGATGATAATCGAACATAATGAAGTCCAAGATATAGAATGGATGCAATAAAACACATTTGAGGTGGATTTTGTGTGCAAATGACAAAGGGGACAAAAAATAAGTTGAAAGAGCTTAAAATGGCTAAGTATGAGAACATAGACGGTTTTATCCAAAAAAACTGCTTAGGGCGATCGGTCGGAGCTGATGGCGACCGGTCGAGGGCTAGGCCGACCGGTCGACCTCAACCCAGTCAGCCCACTGGTTCAGTCTGTTTTTCCAAAATCCAAAAATTTGAACCAAAAATCCGATTTTTCGCCCCTAAGTTTTAAAAACATGCAAAATGCAATCATAGACCTCATTGAATATGCATTATACCTAATCGAGCTCGTATTGACGCAAAAGTCTCGGAATATAGTGGTTTTGTAAAAATATCCGCCAATTGATCTTGAGATGGTACGAAAGATATCTCAATTTTTTGTTTAGAAACACAATCCCTTAGAAAATGATGTCGAATCTCAATATGTTTAGTACGGTTATGATGAACCGGGTTTTGAGCAATATTTATAGCGGATATGTTATCACAAAAGATAGGAACATTTTCAAAAGAACATTTATAATCTGCTAAGGTTTGTTTCATCCAATGAAGTTGAGTACAACAGAAAGCCGCGGTTATATATTCGGCTTCGGTCGTTGAAAGTGAAACACAATTTTGTTTCTTTAAAAACCAAGAAACTAGGCAATCGCCCAAAAATTTACATGATCCGGAGGTACTTTTAAGATCACCAATATTACCCGCATCATCCGAATCACTATAACCTTTAAGAGAAAAATTTTCATTATTTGGATAAAATAGACCGTATTGAATAGTGCCTTTTAAATATCGAAAAATCCTTTTAACGACACTCATATGAGATTCTTTGGGATTGCTTTGAAAATGAGCACATAGGCATACGGCATGAAGAATGTCCTATTCTACTTGCGGTTAAATAAAGTAAACTACCAATCATACCTCGATACTTTGATTCATCCACGGACTTGCCTTTTTCATCTTTGTCCATTTTGACATTTGTTGCCATAAGGGTAGAGACGGTTCTTCCTTCTTTACTTGTACAAAATCTGATTTAATTTGAAATCAAAAAATTGGTTCAATCTGTTCAACCACCCCTCTAGACTTAATTGACACCCCTTGGGACCTACAGAGAGTTTGTTGAATCTTCACTACTCAATTGCGAGTCTTATGAAACTCATTCCGCAAGTCTTCTGAGATTCTACTTAGCTATTTTTGAATCAACCTAAGTCATATTTACTATATATGCAAAAATTACATAGAAATTGGGGTGCCAACTTTTAATACATAGTTTTCTAAGTATCATCAAAATCTATACAATAAATTTCCTTACAGGGATGAAGTAGCAATGTCACCACCAATGTAATGTGCAAATCTTCCACAAAAAAGGAGTCAAAAACAAACATAAATACTGGAACAAAATTGTTCATGTTGCACATAGGATTAGAAATTATCAAAGACTTAAGTTTAATCGTAAACCAAATTAGTGGTAAAGAGCACATGTATTTTCAAGGCTCACCCCTTTATTTTTAGTAGTGGCAACATAGCACTCATTAGCAATGCATATATCACCTTTCACTTCTCTCATGTCAGTGGTTGTTGGTAAACTGATTTTATGTGGAAAATGGAAGCATCTTGTATTTTATCTTCACTCTCTAAGAATTTGTTGGTAGGGATGATTGGTTTGGAAACATCTAGATAAATGTATGAAGCATTTGAGTTAAATTTTCCAAGTCATGTCCACGCTAGAATTTTGCAATACAAGAGTCAGTTGGCTTGTCTTGTTGTGCAACTTTTGATGTTGACCCAACCTTAACATTAATGTCATGCAGGTGTCTGAATCGTACTAGGTTTCTGCAATCTTCCCATTGGTTACAACTACTTGCACTCTTTCAGCAAGACAACTTTTAAGGTTGCAGGACTACCCTAACCATTTTGGGTAAGTCTTTGACTTTTCTTTGCTACAGACTTCTTCAGCTTTCTCTAAGTCCTTCAACTGCTTTACCCCTTTATTGAGTCTTCTCCTCGATCCTTGGATGACTCAGTTGTAACGCTCTGAAAGACACAACATCTTTACTTGACTGAAAGTCTTCTTGGATACTTAGCTGCGACACAGCTGAATCTTCTCTGCTTTTCTTCAGCCAGTCTTCTGCATCTTCAACTCGGCTGCTTGATAACTCAGCTATATATTTAACTATTAAAATGTTGAAATATATACAAAAAATGGGGTGCCAACTTTCTAATCTAAGTTTCCTATGCATCATCAAAATCTATACAAATAAATTTCCTAATATGTTTCCCCTTTTTGATGATGCCAAAACTTAATTGCAACATAAAGTGCTAAAATAGAATGATTGAAAGAATGTATCATTTTATTAAATGAATCATTCAACACTTACATATACTTACATTATTTTTGTGTATTTAAAAAATAAATGTAAAAAATACAACAAAAATTTATCTTGCAGCCTACTTCAACGTCTCTGTGGCCTTATTCTTCTTTCTTCATCTTCTTCTCGCCTACGGTGATCTTCTTCAGCTTTCTTCCTCCTCCTCTTTTCATCTTTCCTTTTTCTTATCTCATAATCTCTCCTAAGTTTCTTGTCCACTTCCCTATGCTGCACTACATCTTCTTGATATTTTTACTGAAACTCATCTAAAATACGAGCAGCTTCTCACTTCTTAGCTTCATTGAAGCCCAACAAGTAATCGTGGCCCTTCTGCAGAGGATTTGTGGCCATGATTCTAGATGCTCTTCTTGGTGGAGAGCTTCTGCCTCTCCCACAAGACCTGGAATCTCTTCCTCTGGCAGGGTCAGCACCTCTGGGAGTATGACTAGGATGTACCCTTGAAGTCTACTGACTCTTTGATGGGTGAGTCGGCTGCTTCCTGGTTGATTTAATATCCTTTAGCCTTTTTTCCCAGTACATATACCAGGAAGCTGGTAAGTCCATTCCCTCATAAAATCCTTTGGACCGAAGAGTTGCAAACTCTTCATTAAATATTTCCTCCAATGGGCTAGGGGGAGTAACTTCTCTTTCAGCTGGGAGCTTGCCTGCTGGCGGACCTCCATATTTAGCTTTATGCTTCTCAACTCTGTCCTCTTGACTTCTTTCAAGCTTTTAAATTTCTATTTGGTTCTTCTTGAAGGCTAGTGCAACTTTCTCTTCAGCTGACAAGTTTTGAGGTAGCTGAGAATCGAGTGAGGTGGTGCCTTTGGATTTCAGAATGATTTTTAAAGGGGTTTTCTCTGCCTTATTTTCCCCATTTTTTGCATCATCACCTTCTGAGAGAGTGGGAGGAATTTTATTGGACTTAAGGAGAAAATCAAGCTTTTTGTGGGTAATGGAATCTGCCGCTTTTTGGCCGGAGCTGAGTGAGTACAACTTTTTCTTTTCCATAGAAACTTTCAGCAGCTCCATATAAGCTAAATGACTTCGTTCCATTGTGTATATATTATCCGGCAGCCTTTGCTGAAACGAGGCTTGTTCAGCTCTCCAGATCAGCAACTTTGAAAATAGATGTCTCAGTAGCCTACTTGCTCCCTATGGATAGCCTTTGTATGCTGAGCCCATTCTCTGATTCGCAGCACTGCTCCTCGGATGTCCCTAGTTATTGTGGCATCATGATTGTCAATCCTATCATTAAGTATAGCAAACCCTTTTTTCCATGGCCTCCATATCCTCACACATGGCTCGGAAGGCACATCGGAAATTGGCTACTTCTGGACTTGAATCCTCAGGAAGGAGTGACTCAAAATCATGGCCGAAAGGAACAATCCTTGTAACGACCCAATTTATGAAATTAAAGTACTCTAAATATATTATTAAGAAAACACAAATATATAAATTAAAGTGATCCCAATAATTTTTAAAAAAATTGATTTAGAATTTTAATTCTTAAGGAAAAAATATAATGATAATAATAATAATAATAATAATTATTATTATTATTATTATAATATTACATCTTACGAATTAAATATCCAACAATTATTCCAGGCATAAACCGAAAAATTAAAGACATAAATCTAAAATTTAGTTCGGTCATAATTATTTCAAATATATATATAACATGATTTATTCCATCATCCACAACATCATATCTTCAGCCGGATTCCTCAACCTGAAAGTCATGATAATAATAGGGCTGAGCTTCATCTCGCTCAGTAGGGATATATATGTCAATATTTAATATAACATGAAAACCATTCACATAATTACAACAATAGATTCATTAATTTCCTCTTTTTCCTCTGACTTGCCAGTTACTGCATATATCATTGTGGGTTCACCCCAAAGATACATTCGATCTTAACAGGTAAGAAATGAGCTGAATTTGTTAACCGATCAACTACAACCCAAACATCCTTGTTTCTCTTGACTGATTATGGGATGTCAAGTGGTTTGAGCAAACCAGATGGTATTTGGTGTTCGACTGTAACTTGTTGACAAGTCAAACATTTTTCCACAAAAGTTTCAATATCTCTTTTCATACTTCGCCACCAAAATACTTCTCTTAAATCTCGATATATTTTTGTACCTCCAGGGTCAGCTGTGTACGACGTACAGTGAGCTTCTTCGAGAATTTTCTTTTCTAAGCCCTTCCCCTTTAGGAACGCATAATCTCCCATCATAAGTCAAGGTACCATCATTTGTTCTAACAAATCCTTTTACATTCCCTTCACGAGCGTTTTCTTTCATTTTGCTCAAAAATTAATCTTAAGGTTGAGCTTTTTTATCTTCTCTCTCAAAGTAGGTTGCACCACCAAAGATCCTAGTACTATCTCTATTCTATTTGGTGGCTCCACTAGTTCAATTCTCATCCTGGTGAGTTCTCTCACAAGATGTTCTTGCTCAGATATCAAACTTGACATTTCTCCTTTTGTTTTACGACTTAATGCATCAGCTACAACATTAGCTTTACCCGGATGATAGTTAATAGTACAATCGTAGTCATTCACCAATTCCAACCACCTTCTTTGCCTCATGTTTAGCTCTTTCTGAGTAAACAAATATTTCAAGCTTTTGTGGTCGGTGAAAATTTCACATTTCCCTCCATATAGGTAATGGCACCAGATCTTTAATGCATGCACTACAGCAACTAACTCTAGGTCATGAGTAGGATAATTTACCTCATGTGGTTTTAGTTGTCTTGAGGCAGAGGCAACCACTTTACTATGTTGCATTAGCACGCAACTCAAGCCTTGTTTTGATGCATCATTATAAATAACAAAGTCTTTAGTGGGGTCAGGAATTGTTAATACTGATGCAGAAGCTAGCCTTTGCTTCAACTCTTGAAAGCTTTCTTCTCATTTCTCATTCCATTGGAACTTCTCCCCTTTTCTTGTCATTCGAGTCATAGGCACATCTATCTTTGAGAATCCTTCAATAAATCTCCGATAATAGCCTGCCAAACCTAGAAAACTGCGAACTTCATTCGCATTCATTGGTGCACTCCATTCGTTGATTGCTTCAACTTTAACCGGGTCCACTTCAATTCCTTGAGCAGTGATTACATGTCCAAGAAACACCACTCGATCTTTCCAAAACTCGCATTTCTTGAATTTTGCATATAACTTTTCCTTGCGAAGTGTTTCTAGCACTATTCTTAAGTGCTCAATATGTTGCTCTCTATTCTTTGAATATACACGTATATCATCTATAAAGACGAAGAATTGGTCTAGATACAGATGAAACACTCTATTCATCAAGTCCATGAATACTGCTGGTGCATTACATAGCCCAAATGGCATTACTACAAACTCATAATGTCCATATCGGGTTCTAAATGCCGTTTTTGGAATACTACTCTCTTTAACTTTTTATTGATGATATCCGGATCTCAAGTCAATCTTAGAGAAAGTGTTGGCACCTCTCAATTGATCGAACAAATCTTCAATCCTCGGTAGCGGGTACTTGTTCTTCATTGTAAGTCGATTAAGTTCTATATAATCGATACACATTCTAAGTGACCCGTCTTTTTTCTTTACAAATAGAACTTGTGCTCCCCACGGTAATACACTAGGTCTAATAAATCCCAAATCCAAAAGTCCTTGTATTTGCGTCTTTAACTCTTGTAACTCCTTTGGCGCCATCCTATAGGGTGCCTTAGATATAGGTGCTGCCCCAGGTACCAAATATATTCCAAATTCCAACTGGCGATCTGGAGAAATTCCCGGAAAGTCTTTTGGAAATACATCCAAAAATTCTTGCCCAATTGGTACGTTATTAGGTGTCACTTTGGCTGTCAAGGTATCTACTAAACTCACTAGATATCCTTGACAATTTTTCTTTTTCAACATCTTTCTTGCCTTCATTGCCGATATCACTCGTGGTACTGCCTTAGACTTAATCCTATAAAATTTTATCTCATCATTTCCTGGCAGTTTGAATATTATCTCTTTCTCGTGACACTTAATGTCTGCCTGATATCTACTAAGCCAATTCATACCTAAGATTACGCCAAAATTCTTCATCTTAATTATGTATAGATCAACTTTAAGATATTTTCCCCCTATATTCACTTCAACATCCTTATTCACTGAGTCAACTGTTATCGAATTTCCAGATGGTAAGCCAACCTCAAGGGGTTCACTTACTCTAACACTCTTATGTCCTAATATATCACGAAATCTGGCAGATAAAAATGAATGTGTGGCACCGATTAAAAGAAAAATACAAGAGCATGTATACAGAGATGGTTATCATACCTGACATTGTACCCGGGCTCTGATCAGCTTCTTCCTGAGTCATAACATACATTCGAGCTCTACCTCCAGATGTTTGTTCTTTTCTTTCCCGCTCAGCTTTTAAAATAGGACAATTAGAGACTTCATGTCCTGGCTTCTTACACTTGAAGCATTTTCCTTGTCCAGCTAAGCATTCTCCAAAATGATTCTTCTTGCATTTTGGGCAAGTTGGCTTGTCTGCTTGCGTAGTTGGACGTTCATTTCCATTAGTCTTTATTTGTTTATTTTAATTTTCATTTTTATTTTGTTTTGCCCCTTCCCATTTTCTTTTCTCAGACAACGCAACCAACTTTTGCTCCTCTTTGTCCCCAGCAAAACTTGCCTCTACCTCATGAGCCCTTCTTACCATCGCCGAGTATTGCAAATATCCTTGAGCAGATAGTATTCCTGATAGTTGTGCTCGAAGTCCCCTTCTGAACCTTGGAGCCTTTTCAAATCAGTATCAACTAGGTGTGGAGCAAACCGACTTAGTTGATTGAACTGTCTCTCATACTCTGTGACAGTCATGTTTCTTTGTTTAAAGTTAAGGAATTATGTCTCCTTCTTGCCTCGATATGATTGTGGGAAAAATGTTTCCATTATAATCACTTTGAACTCATCCCATGTTAAAGCATTCCGCTCTTCCTCGGTCTTAGTCCTCCAATACCCTTCCCACCAATGATCAGCGTCTTCAGTGAGTTGGAAGACAGCACATACAACTCTCTGTTTGTCTGTGCAACCAATAAGTCGAAAAGTCCTCTGTAACGATAGGAACCATTCTTCTACTGTGGTCGGGCCATCACATCCGTTGAATATGAGTGGACGATAGTGACGGAATTGTTCCACAGCTCGTGCATTGTTGTTGTTGTTGTCCCCGTTGTTCTGCACACCTCTGAGGAACTCAGTAATTATATCTCCAGCAGTAGCAGTGGTTTAATTTCACGTGTTAATGGAGTTCTCACCGTTGACTTGATTTCCACGACGGGGAGCCATATTCCTAAGGTCATACATAATGTATTTATTATTATTTATCTCAAGTTATTAATGGAATTTGCATGAAATATCTAACTTAAAATCTAAATATCAAAATATAATGGTCAAATAAATTAACATCAATTAAAGGACAAATAAATTTTATATATAATACGGATTTATTTATCAATTATCGCAATACATAGACCCGTCTATTTCTACTGATCCATGTCTTCATCTTCATCCGGATCTTTTGGGTCTTCTTCCACATTTCCTTCTGGTTCCTCATCTTCTGCCATAGCCTCATTATTCAAAAGCTCAATCTATTTACGGTATAACCTGGCAGTAAATGTCCCGTAGTTAATCTTGGGTTGGTCATCATGCCTGTCATACTCCAATAATGAGGCATAAAGCTTTTCAGCCTTGACGTTCCAAAACCAGGGTAAGCAATCAACCACTCAACGAGAGGCATCGTGTTCGTTGGGAGCGCCGATGACATTTCTCACATTGTACCACAACTCGTGAATTTTAACTATATATTCTCCAATGCTATCCCCCTCCTCAATTTGATAGTTGAAATAATAATTGAGTCGGTTAATGGGATGGTTCGGACCCCAGTTATTATTATTATTGTTCTTTCTTGCAGTGTGGCGAGTGCGAGTTCCTGCCATCTATATATATGTGTGCATTTGCAGCTATAAGTCTGTTTTTACAAAAACATTTAAGAGAAATACAAGATTTCTATTCATCTAACATATAACCTGGTATTATGTTTCTAAAGCAGAATATAATAATACTGGTGTGATGGTATAATGTAACTTGCATTAATAATTCTCATACATTGAGGAGACCGATAAGATATGATGGAGTGGATGTTATTATACCATTTTATCTTATACAAAGTTTGACTTTTATTATTTTTTTTAAAGAAAAAATGTACATTTTAATTTTCAAAAAAAAAATTTAACAAGCCTAAAGAAACGTATTCCTGCTCTGATACCACTTGTAACGACCCAAGTTTATGAAATTAAAGTACTCTAAAAATATTATTAAGAAAACACAAATTTATTAAAGTGATCCCAATATATTTTAAAAAAATTGATTTAAATTTTAATTCTTAAGGAAAAATATAATGATGATAATAATTATAATATTACATCTTACAAATTAAATCCAACAATTATTCCAAGCATAAACTGGAAAATTTAAAGACATAAATCTAAAATTTAGTTCGATCATAATTATTTCAAATATAAATATAACATGATTTATTCCATCGTCCACAATATCATATCTTCAGCCGGATTTCTCAACCTGAAAGTCATGATAATAATAGAGGTGAGCTTCATCTCGCTCAGTAGGGATATATCTGTCAATATTTAATATAACATGAAAAACATTCACATAATTACAACAATAAATTCATTAATTTCCTCTTTTTCCTCTGACTGGCCAGTTACTGCATATGTTATTGCGGGTTCACCCCGAAGATACGTTCGATCCCGAACCCTTTTCATGGCCCCTAGCTTATATAAATTATTTCCTCTTGACATATATTGCAATCAATGAAATATAATCATGGAACATTAAATAAAGACAAATACTATAAAAAATCTCTACCTTAATAATCACAGATATTCGATGTAGATAAATGAATAGTAAAAGTCCTAATCCTCGACCCCTACGTTTTCTACATTAAATAAAATTATAATTAATATGTGATTTTAATAAATCACACTAATTAATGAAAGAATTTGTGAAAAATATTGAAAAAATGCTTGTGATTTGTGAATATATATATATATATATGAAACTTGAAGTAGAAAAATACTTGTACCTTATAATTATTGGAAATGTGGTGTAAAATTGTGTATAAAATTACACATATTTATAGTAATTAATATTAACCCCTAAATACTCTAAAATAACCCCTAAACTCACCCCCTAAACTGACCCCTAACTAACCTCTAAGATAACCCCGATACTAACCTCTAATCAAATAAAAAAAAATGGATTATCACAATCCTTGAATCTTCTCGAACATGCAAATCAGCTGGGTTGACTTGTACATTGAAACGAGCAATTTCCTTCGCAGTGTCAGCTTCAAATAGGATCTTCTCAACGAATGGGAACTGAAGCATTTCAAACATGCCAATAGGTTCTGAGGAAGTTCCCACTCCTCCTTTGGGAATACATCACTATTTACCCTGGCTAGCAGCTCTGTTTGCCTCAGCTGTTGAAGCTTCATTGGCAGGGGCAGCTGTGGAAGCTTACCGAGCTTACTATGCCTAAGTTGTCTCAGCAGCTTCACAGGTGATAGTTGTGTCTTTCTTTTGAGTAACCTTTGCCTTAGCTGCCTCAGCAGCATCACGGGCAGGGGATTGAACTAAAGGGGTGGTCCCATCAACTAGTACAAATCTCATTCTTGATGTTTTTATTCTTTCTTCCAAGTCCTTGGCCTCTTGATCTGACTCAGTTGGCTCTTCAAAATCTTCATCGATATCGAAATACTCAGATTCGGAGTCAATCAAGGCATCTATCACCATGCGTTCAGTGGACTCGAACTCAATCAATGTAACAACATCCTCAATAATTGTCACATTCCCTCTGGCGCGCTCTCAATCGCCATAGTGTCTTCAAGAACCTTGGCGGCGATCTAAACTATCATTGAGTTGGGTCTTCTTTAGTGGCTTCCTTCAATGTCTCAAACTCTAGGGTTTCACTTTCAAGACCAGCAGTCTCAACTGCTTTGATCTTCCCACTTCCATCATGTGCCTTCAGTGATGTTAAGTCCTCAGGTGAGACAGTCTCAACCATCACATCTTCACTGGTACTAACAACTTCTTTGTCAACAGTCTCACCATCTCCTCCTAACACTAGTGTTTCTTTGTCCCCTAAAGCCTCCTTCGACCTGGTTGCAGTATGAACAACTTCTCCCTCTGCTGACGCACCAGCTGATTGCTTTTCCATAGGGACAGCTATCACCGGGGACTTGGCTATTTCTTTTGGAGTATCAACCATTTCATTAGTTGTCTCAACAGCTACCTTAAGGCATGTCTCCATTAGGTTACCCGCATCTACTACTTATGTCCCAACATCATCCCCAACCTCCCTAGTTTCTTGTCCCTCCGAGTGAGCTAGAGAGGTGCTGCATCAAGATCCCTCACCACCTTTTTGATCATAGGGGTTGGAGAATAGTAACAGAGAATTCTCCAACACCCTTGAGCCTAGATTGCTCATGAAACACATGAGACTTTTTCAATGCTTTCTTCAGCTAAGCAGCTTCAACTGCATCACCTTCCTTAATGGGTTCAACATCATTGTTGGTACCACTACTGAGAGCACATTCTGGGACACTTGGATCTGTGAAAGGACAAATGTGAGGTACGAGATTAGCATTTTCCTTCTCAGCCTCTTTCTTCTCATAAAGAACAGTGGTGCAATAGGGTTCGTCAAGAGAATACGGCATAGATGAATTTCCAGGAATTCAAGAAGGTATCCCTCTTCATCAATCATCTCGGGCCTCATGAATTGGACTCTGTTGGTGCTCAACTTCCACAATCTCCATGCTCACAGCATGTCCTCAATCTCAGAATATGCTAGGGATCCTGGTTCTTCAGAGGCAACAAGGTCTTGAGCAGCTGATTCCTTCTCATCTTGGGGTAATAAGGTAGATTCTGATGGAGGAGGGTGGGCAAAAGAGCTGGAGTAGTGCAGTTGGGGTAAAAAGGAATCACCACCTCCAAAAATTGTCTCATCTGCTCCTTTTTCCGTATCAGGTGCAACAGTGTCATCGACAACTTCTTCAACTTCCTCAATTGTTGGGGGCACAACAATAATAACTGTGTCTGCTGCAGCTGTTTCAACAGCTTTCTGATGCAACAAATTTCTTCACAAGCCGTCTCCTTGAGCACCTCTCCAAGGGGGCTTCTTCCTCCTCCCTATCGAATCCTTTAGCCACAACGCGGATGGCTGACTCTGCTGCAGGAGATTCTGTTGTAGGCTTATTAGCAGCCTTGGCAACCGACTCTTCTTCATCTCTCAGACCAACAGTTGTCTGAATCTTCTTCTTTTATTTGTTACCTTGGGGGCAACGGCAGCAGGTTCAGGAGAGGGGACTGGGATGGGGGCAGCTGTCTCCTCAGGAAATTGTTCAGTTGATTCCCCCTCAGATGCTCTTATCTTCTTTGCATGCCCTTTTTGTAGTTGTTGATACATTAGCCCCTAAACAACCTATTCTTCATATGGAAGGGCTTCCCATTTCGAAGGGCCCATCATTCTTCTCCAGCAAGTACCCCAGGACTAGCCCATAGCCCAGAGTGTTCACAAACTTCCCTTCGTTCAACTTGACGTTATGTACATTATGTCACAGCTTCTCAAAGATTAAATCGCTCTAGTTCACTTCTAGCTCTTCCATGATCGCAGCCATCATGGTTAGCTTAGTTTCGGACAGCTGATTGTATGACCCAAAACTTCATGTCTACACACTTTGCTACCAGATCCATCAGCTTGTGGTATTCATCCTTGATGACCTTCTTTGTAGCTGAGGAATTCAACTCATTAGCTACCTCATTTTTCGTGATCTCTTTCCATATCGTTTTGTACTCAAACTCATAATCCTCAAGTTCAAAGTCATAATTATTAGATGTGGCCAACTTAATCTCTTTCCCATTCACTAATGAGTTAATTTCATCGTCATGAATAGCAACGTTCACATAGAACATTCCAATATCTTCTTCAAAAGGTCTAGGCAATCTCAATCGAAAGAAATTTCTTCAAGCCAGACTGTTCAAGGTGCTCAGCAATCTTTCTAGCCAGTACCTTGTCATCAGATAGCTTGACAAGGCCTTCAAAATGAGTAGTTAGTAGTTTGGCAAATCAGAGGGCGGATTTCTTCAGTGCCATTGATGATTTCTTGAGATATCTGAACAAAATACGAAGCGTTTTTCTAGATAATACTTAGAGAACTTTGAATGGTTTAGAGTGAATGTGAGAAGAGAGAGAAAGTAAATTCCATTATATATGAGAAACGAAGAGACGGTTTCGGAAACTTTAGAATTGGAAATGTGATTAACGGTCAGGATTAAATTGTGCAAAAATCATTAATCATGTCGCATTTAATACGAGCAGCATTTATATCCAATCATAGGTTTGTGTCGCAGCTTTTATTGTACCACATTTAATGACGCTGACATCAATCGTCAAACATTCCCGCTTTAATACAAATGACCTTGTTTTGTCTCTTAGTTCATAGATAAGTCAGCTTTCTTCATTTATGACTTAACTCTGCTTCTCTCTTCCTTTGGCCTGCTAATGGAGACTCAGTTGTTCAGCTAACACAATTCTGATGAACGACTACAAAGGTTTTTTTACTCTGCTGATCGAGAAAAACTCTTCTAAATTGCAATTCTCCCATCTCTAACTATGCTGAATGAGTCTTCTGAGCATACTAAGTCAGCTCAATTAATCCAAACTCATTCTTAAGCTCTTCAAATCTTGATTCACATAAGGGCTTTGTGAATATATCAGCTAACTACTTCTCAGTTAATACAAATTCCAACGTGATGTCTTTATTTTCAACATGATCTCTTATAAAGCTATATCTGACATCAGTGTACTTTAATTGTTCTTGAGTGCAATACTAGATTATGTGTAATTGTAATAGCACTTGTGTTATCAAACATAATTGGAATTGCCTTCTCTTCAATGTCATAGTCTCTCAGTTGTTGCCTCATCCATAAGACTTGGGCACAACAACTGCCTACAGGAATATATTTTGCTTCAGCTAACTGAACCAATAAACTACTACATTTCCAAGCATTTGACAAGTGGCAGATGTACTTTCCCTATCAACTCTACATCCAGCATAATTTGAGCCTGAGTACCCAATCAATTTGAATCCACCTTCCTTTGGTTACCATAAGCCAATCTTCTTAGCTGCAGTCTTATGACTTTCTTTAGATACTGATCAAATCGCACATACACCTCTTCGCTAAGGTGATGTCCTGGTCTGTTTGTGATTAGATAGAGAAATGATCCAATGAGTGCTCTATATCATGTCTGATCCACTGGCTTGCCTTCTGCATCCATAACCATCTTGATAGAAGTATTCATGGAAATCTTCACAGATGACTTTTCTTCCGTACCAAATTTCTTCATGAAATCTCTGGTATACTTGTAGGTCCCAAGGGGTGATAAGTATAGTCTAGAGGGGGTGTTGAATAGACTTTACCAAATTTTGTATTTTAGTCCTTTTTATGTTCAGAGTTGACTTAAGTTAGCTGGGTCCTTGCTGGACAACTTAGTTTACTTGCACAGCAGAGTTAGCCACTCATCAGACTCGACTGAGCTGTTGATAGTATAACCCAGCTAATTCAGTCAACTCTTTGAATATTTAATAGACTTGGTTTTTATAGCGGAAGACTTTCTCCCTTAGTTTGAAATATGTTTTTCAACACTTGTTTTAAGATTAGTTATTATCAGTTGACTTAGCAAATTAACAAACATCAATAATAATGTGCAATAATTTAAGTGTGTTGAATGTAAAAGACACAAGCAATTTTATAGTGGTTCGAGGATGGGGTAATTCCTCTAATCCACTCTTCTCCAACCCTTGGAGGAATCCACTAATGTAACTGTAACTTTGTTACAAAATGGTGATAGTCCAAGGTTGGCGTTGATCACACAAAGTGCTCGACTTCTTCAAGGACTTAGCTTCTTCACAAAACCGCTATCTTGCTACTTCAGCTCCTTCAAACTCTTGAATTTGTTCAAACAACCTCCAATGAGTCTAAAGCCTTTTAGGTCGAACTGGAACCTTACGACACCTCCTTCAACTGTGGAATGCAGAACCCTTGTTCTTTGAAACATGTTTTTCCTCTTCAACAAATTGAAGTTGTCTTTCTTTCACTGAATGTGTTAGGTTGATTTCCTTCGAGTTTAGGCTTGAGGATATGATTTGAATGCTTGAGAGAGTTATGCTTTTGCTTTTTCCTCTTTTTTGCATTCGTATCTTCTCCCTTAAAATCCTCGGCCTTTTATAGTGGCAGTTCGGAAATGTATCCGTTGAATAAATAGATGCAATTTCAAACTCCACTTCTTGGTCATTGGTTAGTCCTGTCTTGCAGCTTTTGATGTAGACTGTACCTTGAATTTAATGCTCTACAACCTTTCCTTGAACTCTGCCGGTTTTTAGGTACATCTCATTGGATCCTTGTTTTTTTAACTCTTTCAGCAAAACAAATTTAAGTAGGCAGTCTGACACATGCCTATTTTTAGCAAACAAATGACTTTGCTTGACAACGGATCACTTAAGCTTTCTTTGATCATTTCTGCTGCATAACCCTTTTGTGATTATCTCCACTTATCTTGGAATGATTAACATTTGTCGGTCTGACTGAGACAACTTTTCTATCTGTTTACTAATACTTTACTTCACTTCACTCAGCTGCCACACAGCTGATTCTTCTCTTCAATCTTCAGTCGAGTCCTGCATTCTTATACTTGGTTGCTTCTACTCAGCTTATAGAACCCTATCTATTATAAGTTGATTAACAGTAGAATTGGGGTGTCAACTTCCTAATCTAAGTTTTACATGGTATCATCAAAATCTAATACATAAATTTCCCAAAAATTTCTCCCTTTTTGATGATGCCAAAACTTAAATAAAACTAGCAACGTAAATAGTGCATAAACAGAGAATGATAGTATGAATATGTCGTTTTATTGAACATATCATTCTTGCACTTTACAACGCTTTACAAAGTACAATGAAAAAGAGTATACAAAGTACTTACAAATGTCTGTGTATTTACATTGAAGTATAAATACAACATGAACGGGTTTTCAGCAATCTTCAACGCCCGTACTGCTTCCTTCTTCTTTCAGCTTCCTCTTGAGCTCTTCGCTTATCTTCTTCAGCTCTTTTTTTTTCTTTTCATCTTCTTCACTCTTCTTCTTCTCATAGGCTCTTTTCATAGTTGGGTTTTCTATTATTTGCCTTTCTTCCCGTTTGTGATCTAGCCTTTTGTTTTCTTCTTCATGCCACCTTCTCATCTCCTCATTTTTTTTGGTCACTTCTCTATTTTCAAGTTCGTCCAGTCCTGCCCTGTATAAAAATCATTTCTTCAAGGGATTTATGTATTGAATATCTCTAGGTCTTGCTAGTGGAGTACCTCTACCTCTTCCACCACTTCTTTCCCATCCTCATCCAGAGTCTGCTCCTCTTCTAGGAGTGTACTGTACAGGTTGAGCCCTCGAAGTCTGATGACTACTTCACGGAGTCTGCTGCTCTCGGTTGATTGACATAATTCCAAATATTTTTCCTAGTACAAATCCCACACCTGCTTCATAGTTATTCCTTTGAAAAAGCCTTCAAATTTAAGCCTCTGGAATTCCTCTAATGATCTTGGCTCAGATCCTACATCAGGAGCAGAAGCAAGCTCTTGAGGGAGCTTCACTCCGGGAGAGTCTTTGAGTAACCCTGTTGGGGGGCCGTCGAACTTGGCTTTTAGCCCTTCTATGCAACCATGCTGACTTTCATCTACTTTGTTAAAGTTAGCTTCAATAGATTCTCGAGTCTTTTGAAGGCTAACATAGCTTTTTCTTCAGCTGATAAGCCCTGCTGCAGCTGACTAAGGAGTCAGCAGGTGGGTGAGCCAAGTGGGGATTTTTCAAGCATAATTTTTAGAGGGGGCTTCTTAAGGGATCCTTCTCCCTTAGTATCACTTACTTTCCCCTTACTTGCTTCGCCCTTGATTAATCCTTCATTTTCCCCCTTTTGGCATCATCACCAAGGAGAGATTTCTGAGGAGATTGAGCCAGGATAAGATCCAGTTTCTTGTGAGTTGCGGAGTGAGTTATTTTGTGTTCTAATCGTAGAGCCTTCATTATAAAAGCCATAATCTTCATTTCTGCGTTCATAACCATCATCTCTGTGCGCAGATTAGCTTTAATCTTCATAAGGTTTTGTTTATGTTGAGCCCTCAGCAACTCCATATCTATTTTGTGTTCCTGGTCCATCCTAAATATTTGATCCATCTGCCTCTGCTAAAATTTAGCATTTTCAGCACTCCAAATCACTAGCTTTGCAAACAGGGACTTGAAGTAGCTAACTTGTTTCCTTCGGAATGCCTTTGTTTGAGCTGTCCATTACCTGATTCTTAGCATTGTGCCTCGAATGTTTCTAGAGATTGTCCAGCCATCGGTTAAGAGCAGCAAATCCCTTCTCCATGTTTTCCATTTCAGCGCAAATAGCCTTGAAGGCTCTTGGAAAGTCTGTTGCGTCAGTGGACTACTCATCCGGCCATACAACATCAAAGTCCAATCCAAATGGCACTAATCGGAGATCATCTGGGGCTTCAAATTCTTCAGAGTGGATTTCCCCAGTATACTTGGCACTTTCAGCGGACTCTGTCGCAAGGGTTACCTCAGCTACAAAAGGGAAATAGTCTGAGAACAGATCATCTGGGACAATAGGAATTTCTCCCACTCCTCCTTCAGGAGCTTTTCCTTTGCCCTTGATACTTGCTTCAACTCTATGTGCCTCAATTGTTTCAGGTTCATCGACAGTCGCAATTGTGTTAGCTTGCGGAGCTGGCTGATCCTCAGCTGTCTTAACGGCTTCATTCGACTCAGTTTATGTTTTCTTTTGGAGTAACCATGGCCTCAGCTGCCTCAGCAGCGTCATGGGTTGGTGATGGCACCGTAGAGGGTGGGCCATCAACCAAAGTAAACTTTGTGCGAGTAGCTTTCTCACTTGCCTATCACATTTTTACCACAGCCTCCTTGTTTTCTAGGTCCTCTACTGGTTTTTTCTTTGTTAGTGGACTCAGATTCGTCTTCTGTATCAATAAACTCTACAGAGACATTTACTTTCTCAGAGTCATGTAGTGCACTTATTTCTTCCATGTCAATTGACTTTGGGTGAGGAGCTGGCATTTGTTTTCCTTTTAGACCATTTCACCGAAGGAAGTCTCAACTTCGTTTGTGCCTTCATTACCCTCAACAATAGTCTCAACCACTATGGGGCATTCAACATTCCCTTCAGCAGACAAAGCTGCTTTAGGGTCTTCAATGGCATCCTTCGAGGTCTCAACCTCTTGGATTGCACTTTCAAGGCCAATAGTCTTAACTGCCATGGCCTCCTGTCCCTCATTTGCTCGGCTGTAGCAGTAGTTTCATTGGCATGCAGCACTGTTGGGATTTCAACTGAGACAAACTCAACCATCTGAGCCTCGTCAACCCCACTATGATGTTCAGTTACATTCACCTCCTCATCTCCAAGATTCAAGTTTGTGAGGTCTCCCATAGCCTCCTCCGACCTGGCTATGGTGTGTGCAGTTTCCCCCTCAGCTGGCACACCAACTGATTCATCAGCAGTGGGGTCACTGGACATGAGAGACTCGACTATTTTTTTCCTTGGAGTGATCACCCAATTGGGCAGGTGTCTGATCACGATCTGCTAAGATGCCCTCTAAATCTCCTTCCTTAGATTCATCGCCAATATCCCCTGTTTGTCATTCGGAGTGCATAGGTGAGGTTGAGGCATCAATGGTCCTCACCATTTCCAATATATTAGGGGTAGGAGAGATTTGCATGGATGAAGACTCTCCAGGTCACCTTCGCAAAGTTTGATCATGCAGCTCCTTGGATTCATTTATGGCTTGCTTCAGCACATCCTTCTCTGCTGGATCAGGAACGTATGCACTTCAACGTCACTATCACTGCTGGTGGCTGGCTGTAAGGCACTTTCAGGGGATTCCGTGAAGGCGCAAGTGTGAGGTTGTAGAGATTCCTCAATAGCTTTGGCCTTAGCTTTCTCTTCATCCTTTTTCTCATATCAATGTTCCCTAGAAAGCTTAGGAGTTCTTCCTCCTCTTCAATGAATTGGGGACTTTGGAATTGAGCCCAGGAGAAACTCAGCTTCCAAGCTCTCCAAATCCGTAGCCTTTATTGGATGTCAGGTATGCAGGGGATAGTATTTGTAAATCATCATCATCATCATCCTGCATGAACTCAAGAGGAGCCCTTTCTTCCTCATCAACCATCGCATTTCTCTAAGGAGAATTTATAGCTAACTCCATTGACCTTGGTTAGCTGCATTAGGCTCAGATTCCTCAGTTGTTTGCCTAATAGCTGTTTCTTGTTCCACAATGACTTCCACACCACTTTTTTCCTTTGAAATTTGCTCCTCATCCTCAGCAGCCTTCTCAATTCCTTCAGATGTTCAAGACTCAGCTGGCTCAACAGCTAAGTCAGACCGTTTTACCAGTCTCTCCTTGTCTTTCTTTTTAGAGGAACTTCAATAGCTTCCTCTTCTTTCTCAGCAATGGCATCAGACTTTGCCAATTTTAGCTTCTTGGCTGCAGCTGGTTTCCAGGGCGCAACGGAGTATTTCATCCTCGCAATGGGTGAGGGACCTGGAGCAGGATCTTTCTCGGCTGCGGTTTGGCATGTGCTTGTCCACGGGGACGGTCTAAGTTGATTCCCTCTTGCTCGTAGATGTCTTCTTCGCATGGGATTGTCTCTGGGCAGCAGACATGGTTGCCTGAAACATCTTCTTGATGACATGGAAGGGTTTCCCATTTCAAAGAGGAACACCCTTCATCTCCATCAAGTGGCCTAAGATCAAGCCATTACCGAGGGAACTTCCAAACATCCCATCTTCTCCTACAGTCATGTTAATCCCGTTCTGCCACAGCTTGCCAAATATGAACTTTGCCCAGTTGGCCTGCTTCTCCTCCATGATAGCCGCCATGACAATCAGCATAGTCTAAGATAGTTGATTGAACGATCCAAATTTCACATCTACACATTTATCCATCACATAGATAGGAATGCATAAGCTGAGTTGGAGTCAGCTATGTTAAAGAATACAAGAGTCAACTGAAGATTGAAGTGAAGACCCACCTGTGTGTCAGCTGAGTGTAGTCAAGATGGAAGTCACATACTCGACTAAAGAAGAGACCCAGTTGTGGGACAGCTGAGTAAAGCATGAAGAAGTGACAATCAAGTCAGTTAAGAGCCAAGTTTGCCGCGATTGACAAACAACAGTCTTTCCCCGAAAGGTTGAGCCGACCAAGTCAAAAGGGTAAAGCGGTTGTCAAGTCAAGTCGATCGATATTAATCGATTGCAGAGTCAAGATATTACTTAAAATAGTAATACATCCATGTTGTCATGTCTTAAAATGCTCATCCCAAAAGTGTGCAAATGGAATAAACCAATGGGAAGCACGAGCTTGTGTCGGGACTGAAAAGTCTGCACATCATTTAATACGAGGAAATGTCACCATCACAAGTCGCAGATTAAGAAAAGAGAAGCCAACGACCAAGAAGTATTATTTGAAAATTACATATCTCTTCAACGGGCAAATTTTCAATAAGTAATATAAAAGGCTGATGAAGCAAGAGAGAAAAGGTAACCAAGCACAACGAATTCTAAGAGATTTTACAAGCAAGCAAACCAGCAAATATTCTTTCAAGCTTTCTAAGACATTCCTCAAACCTAAAATCGAAGGAACTCGATCCAACACATTCAGTGAAGGAAAGAATACTTCATCAAGTTGAAAAGGAAACAATTTAAAGAATTAAAGGGGTCTACTCTCCAAGTTTGAAGGAGCAGTAGTAAGGTTCAAGGTCGAACCAGAAGATTTCAGCTCATTGGAAGGTTGTGTCATCAATTCCAAAGATTCAAAGGGAGTTGAAGTAGCAAGGCAGCTGTCTTGTGAAGAAGCTGGGTCCCAGGAGCAGCCATCTGTGTGATCAAGGCAGACTCGGACTGAGTGCTTCTTTGTAACATGATCTGTTACTTAGTGGATTCCTCCAGGATTTGGAGAAGAGTGGATTACAGGAATTACCCCATCCTCGAACCACTATAAAATTTGCTTGTGTCATTTTACTTACATCACTTTACTTTCCTGCATACTTTTGATATCCGCTATTTAAGTTAATATTGCTAAACCTAGCTGATAATAACATTGCTAAAAGCAAGTGTTAAAAACAAGTTTAAAACATCAAGGGTGATAAGTTTTCCGCTGAACAAAACCAAATCAATTGAAAAGTTAAGTGTTAGCTAACCCAACTGAGTTATACTATCAACAGCTCAGTCGAGTATTTTGAGTGGGTAACTTTGCTGAAGTAAGCCAACCTAGTTGTCCCCCAAGGACATAGTTGATTAGAGTTAACTCTGCTAAATTTATTTAAAAGGACTAAATTCGAAAATTTCGTAAGGTTTATTCAACTCCCACTTCTAAACCTTACAACTCACCCCTTGGGGCCTACGATTAAATATTTGGCCACGAAAAATTTGGTGAAAGTCGGGTCGACACTCACCTTATCAAAATCAATATTTCCAACAATCCCCCACATGAGTAGAAATTAATGCATGTATGAATGCAGACACACAAACCAGTCCTCGAGAGATAATATTGCATTCGAAAATGTAGCTTGTGTCTTTCAACCTTCCGTAGTTAATACCATTGGGTACACTGGCGGCTTAGTTAATGAAATGCTTGAACTATTCCTCCGTGGTCTATACCGAGTCAATGGTATTAACATAATAAGGTCTCAACACCTTCTGTTCTCACATTTTGTGTCCGTTTCGGCCATGGACACCTCTTTGGATTCATAAGTGTTACTTTGAAGTGGCCTGCACTTTTCACTTACATGTATGATATCATATCCGAGTATCCTGTCATACTCAACCTCAACAAGGTGTAGGAATCATTAAAAGTCAAATGACTTAGCCTCACCATAGCTTTGCAGGTGTTTCAAGACTTGGCTTTGCTTTCTATGGATGGTTGAAACATTTTTTCCAGGTGTTACTACATAACCTTCACAGCTTAGTTTTCCCATTGAACCAAGTATCTGGGATCTGCAGTCATCATGGTTGGGTTACCTCTATGATGGTTATTTTCTTTTGTGGACTTTAAGCCATTTCCCTCTAGCAATTTACTCAAATTATCTCGACTCGGCCCTTTTGTCAAAGAATTAGCAAAATTGTTTTTTGACGTCACGTAATTACACTGTTCGAGATCAATTGTCTTATGGTATTGTGTCTCCGACGAATATGTCGAGACTTACCATTATACATATTGCTATGTGCCCTTCCTATAGCCGTTTTACTATCACAATGAATCATCACTTAAGGCACAAGCTTTTTCCAACATCGAATATCTTCCAAAACATTTTGAAGCCACTCTGCTTCTTCACCAACTTTATCCAAAGCTATAAACTCGGATTTCATGGTGGATCGAGCTATACAAGTTTGCTACATGGACTTCCATAATGTTGCACCACCTCCAATGGTGAATATGTATCCACTAGTGGGATAAGATTCTTTCGAATCCAAAATCAAACTAGCATCACTATACCCTTCAAGTACAGTTGATTATCTCGAGTAGTATAGCCCATAATCCAGAGTATACTTCAAGTATTTTACCACCCTAGTTAATGCTTTCCAATGCTCATGGCTTGGATTGCTCATGAACCTACTCAACTTGTTTACAGGATAAGCTAAGTCCGGACATGTAGAGTTTGTGATGTACATCAGAATGCCTATTATACAAAGTATTACATCTGAGCCACTGGTTCTGCTCTATTACGAACAAGATTTACACTTAAATCAAGGGGCGTCTTTGACGGTGAACTGTCAAAAGCATTGAATTTCTTGAGCACTTTCTCCATATATGGGATTGTGACAAGACAGTTCCACCTAGGATCACATCAGCAGTCCCTATATCCTTCATGTCAAAGTTCCTCTTTAACATTCTTTTTGTATCCATGATATAATCATGACTACTGTCCATAATTAATAGATCGTCTACATATAGACAAACCATGACAAATGCTTTTGATGTCCCTTTGACATATATGCATTTATCACACTCGTTGATCTTAAATCAATTTTTGACAACATAGTATTTTCAAATTGAAGATGCCATTGTTTACGAGCCTGTTTCAGTCCTTACAATGATCTTATTAGCTTGTACACCTTCTTTTCTTGATCCGGTGCAACAAACCCTTCACGTTGTTCCATGTATATTTATGCATCTATTTCTCCATTCAGAAACTATGTCTTAACATCCATCTGATGAATCTCAAGATTGTGTAGAGCAGCAATAAAGAGAAGCACCCGAATAGATGCAATTCTCGTTACTGGATAATAGGTGTCGACAAAATCATACCCTTCTTTTTGTTTAAAGCCTTTGGCCACAAGCTGTGCTTTATACTTATCAATAGTTCCATATGCTTTATACTTCTTCATTAGGATCCACTTACATCCTAAAGGTTTCCAGCAAGGAGATCAATTAACTCCCACGTATGGTTTTTGCAGAGTGGACCCGAATTCACTATTGATAGCTTCTTGCCAAAGCAGAGCATTTGGACTACTTAGAGCCTTTTTAATCGAGTTTGGATCACCATCTAATATAAATGTTATGAAATCAGGCCCAAAAGACTTAGCCATCTTAAACCTCTTACTGCGTCTCGGTTCATCACTACTTGGTGTTGAACCACTTGCAGTTTCGTGAGTTCTTTTATTAGTACTCACTTCTATCTTTTCTCTACAAGGGTAGACATCCTCAAAGAATACAACGTTTCTTGATATATTCGATTATGGTACCTTCAATCATTTTCGAATTTTCTGACTTATGTATCATAAACCTATATGCACTACTTTGGTCTGCATATCCCACAAAGACACAATCAATTTCCTTTGGTCCAATTTTAACTTGTTTTCGTTCCAGTATTGGTACCTTAGTCAAACACCCCCACACTTTAAGGTATTTATAAGAAGGCTTACGGTTTTTCCACAACTTGTAAGGAGTCTTATCTTTTTATTTAAGTAGCATTTTACTCAATATGTGGTTGGCTGTTAAAACAACTTCCCCCCACATATTCTGGGATAATCCGAAACTTATCAACATCGCGTTCATCGTCTCTTTTAGAGTCTGGCTTTTGTGTTAAGCAACATCGTTAGACTGTGGTGAATATTAAGCCGTTTGATGAATTATGTCCGACTGGTACATAATTCTTCAAATGGTGTAACATATTCGCCACCTCTATCACTTCAAATTATTTTAATCCGACAGCCAGGTTAATTTTCAACTTTATAATTTTTAAAAGCTTCTAGAGCTTCATCTTTGCTTCTTAACAAATATAAATAGCAAAATCTTGTGCAATCATCAATAAACATAATAAAACATTTTTTACCACCTTGAGTTTGCACAAATTTCAGATCACATATACCAGTGAGTATCAACTCTAAAGGTGAAGTGCTCCTTCCAACCGAATGAAATGGCAATTTAGCCATTTTACCTTCAACACAAACTTCACATTTTCTTTGTGAATTTTAATTAATTAATTCTAAATTTACCAATATATTTATAGCATTAAAATTTATATGTCCTAATCTAATATGTCATAAATTAGAGCACTCAACAATATAAACAGAAGAAGATTCATTCTTATTCATATTCTCGCTAAAACATCATACAGTCATTACATTTATTTTGAACAGTACTTTGTCTAGATAACCTCTACCAAGGAACTGTCCAGATTTGCTAAGTACAAAATTTTCGGACACAAAAACTAGCCTAAACCCATGGTTGACCGATAATGAACCCGAAACTAGATTCTTTTGATGTTTGGGACATGCAGCACATCCTTCAACTTCAACTCCTTGCCCGTAGTAAGCTTTAGCACCACTGTACCTACGCCAGCAACATCAGAAGAGGCGTGAGCACCCATATAGAGCTTCCTTCTAGTCGATGGGATGTAAGAGAAGAATGCATCCCGATCAGAACAGACATGGCAAGTGGCACCAGTATCCATAAACCATTCTTTTGGGTTATCCATCAGACTGGCTTCAAACACTACTGTCGACATGTCAACATCGGTCAGTTCCCTTTGTTCAACCACATTGGCATTGGACTGTGGTTTGGTTTTCTTTTTCTTTGGTTGGCATCTTTTCCATATGATTTGGTTTGCCACAATTGTAGCAAGTTCCCTAGAACTTTCCAGCTACCGGTTATTTGCCTTTATCGTTAGGCCTTTTCTTCGAATTACTTGATGACCGTGCTCCATCAAATTGGATTTTGACACCATAGGGACAAACCTAGACTTAGATTCAATAATTCTATTGTCTTCCTCAATTTTGAGTTTGACAATCAGATCATCTAGTCCCATCTTTTTTTGCTTATGTTTGAGATAATTCTTGAAATTCCTCCAACTTGGGGCAATTTCTCAATCAAGAAGGCCACTTGGAATGCCTCCAACAAGGCCATTCCCTCATTAGAGATTTTATCTAAGATCAATTGAAACCTCTGAACTTATTCCATCATATCACAAAATCCAAGAACTTACCGATAACAAATTTCTTTCTGCCGGCATCCTCGGTTTTGTACTTCTTCTCCAAAGATGTCCACAATTATTTGGAGGATTTCACCACACAATACACATTGTACAGTGTATAACTAAGTGCGTTTAGGACATAATTATGGCACAGGAAATCACCCTAGCCTCACAAAAACTTGATCGCAAAAATTTGTTCACTATACTACGAGTGTACAACATAGTTTATGGAATAATGGCAAGCAATGACGTATTCCTCATGGATTGAATAGAAACACTTAGGCTATAATAGCATCGTATTCCAATTTTATTGAAGAGACCAAAAATCACAAGTTTTAATATCTATGTAAAAATAAAAGATGCAATTTTATAAAAAAAACCTGAACTCCACAAGTCTTTTCAACAAATACGAAAGCAATCCTAGGCACATAATCTCAACATGCTTTTTTAATATTAAATCCAATCAATGTTTATCAAAACCAAATCATGTGTTTCTAGGGGTTTAATTCCTAAATTAGGTTATTCCCCCTCCCGAAGCAAATAAACAGTAGATTAATACCAATTGCTAGCATCCCTGTTCAAAAAATAATATTAACTCCCAAAACATCTTTGAATTGAAGTACTCCCCACAAATAGTTGTAGTCTCCCGATACATTACCCCTATTTATTTCTGAATCTGATTTTCGTTTGTTAGAACTCATCTCCCTAATTATGAACTAACAAATATGACATGCAAATTATTTATCAGATAATCTACAAGAAAGAAGTATTCGAATTCATATAATAGAACACATAAATCAATTAAGAAAATAATCAATAAAGATTTAACATTAATCCACAGTTTTGATTATGCCCTAGGATCAGAAAGATTAGCCAAACATATTTGATAACAAATTCATAGATAAAGTTGAAATCAAATAGTTTGACATTGTTTAAGTACAAACAAGAGATTTAAACTAATAAAGAAAAACCTTTCTTGTCAGGATGGATCTTTCCTCCAAGCCTTCGAACCCTTGTGCTTCTGTAGATACGGAAGGCCTTGTGGTGTTCTTCGTAGATTAGCCCTCCTATCTCAGAAGACTATTGATTTATGTAACCCTAGTGTATTTTGTCGTATTTTCTAGTGTATGATGTTGTATGAAGATGTAAATTCGTGAAAGGCCTTGGTCCCTTTATATAGGTGCTTGGAGAGATCATTTGTAGAGTTCTGATAGGAAATGGAGTCAAAATTATTACACATAAAAGTAGATCGCACGACCGTGTGCAGATCACATGGCCAGGTCGTGTAAATGGTTTCTTTCTCTATTTTTTGCTCCGAACACTTCACATGGTTGTGTCACTTTTACACGGGTTGGTCATGTAACATGTCTCTAAAATTCAAGTTGCATGAACGTGTAAAAATCACACGATATCAACTCACACGGGCTAACCGTCTGAGTGGTTTCTGTCTATTTTCTTCGTTTATTTGATCTTTTCTTCGCATTCTTCAATCTTGTATGGGCCTTCTAACTGATATATTTTTGTTTAAGCTTAGTTTCCTGTAAAATGTTACAAGAATACACAGTATCATGCCCTTCTGAGAAAACCAAGTAAAATACACTAAATATGCGTGCAAATGCATCAATTATATATCATTTTAGGCCGCTAAATGCACGAATATTTTACACATATCACCTCATGCATCAAAAGCAACATGTTTTCCAGCATTTGTTTCGTTTTAAAGGGTCGGCCTTGGCCCTAGACTTGGTTGGGCCCAAGCCGCGCGCGCGCGTGTGGCCAATTTGTGATCATTCACTTGTGTTATAGTATATCAAACTAATAACACTTTCTAGTATATATACTAGGATAAACAATGGTTTGTTTTCTATGTGGAATAAGGCTAAAAACTTTTATCTCCCTTTACATAATGCTCATTTGTGTGGCTAACTTCGTGTATTAATTTATCACTTACCAAAATTTGGTTTTGAGATAAAAAAAATACTACGAACATCTACTCGGACGTAGATTAATAATATATATTTTAATTCCTCTAGAATAAAATATTTAGCTACCGAAATTTGGTCAACGTCAAATCGACGCCCATTTTATCAAAACTAAAATTTCCAACAAATTAACGGGAACTAAATTGCAACATAGGATACTTACAGGACCAAATATACCATCCCTTTTGATTTACAGGACCAAAATTGTTACATAAGATACTTATAGGACCAAATATGTCACCCTTAAATTTATACGATTTAAAATAGCAATTATTCTAAAGAAAATGAAAATAGAGAATGCAGCTAATTACCCAAAGGAAAATTACGATATAGCTGTCGAAAATCGAGTTTGTCGAGCATCAGCAAACTCAATGATACGTACGTAAGAATACTAAACAACAAGAACCAACAAACATAGTGGCTTATGGAGCCTCATGTCTAAGAATAATGGGAAGCAAAAGTGTACAATTGAAAGAAAGGTATGGATGAAAAACAGTCAAGTTCTGTGGCGGGTACCACTATTTTAAGCCATTCTTCATTATTTCACTCATATTATTGTAGTCTCGGTTAGATGATTTACTTTTGTGCAACATGCAGGAAATCCAAAATTGATGTCTGTAAAAAGAAAAAAAGAAAGAATATAAAAGCAATAAACATCTTGTAACGGTGTGGATATAATTTAACCTTTGTGCAAGTAAAGACAATTTTAATCAGATATAAAATGAGCGCGATCAAGTATAATGCGAGCTTGTTAGAGTAGTGGTTGATGAGCCAATTAGTGGAGGGTTTTTTTAACTATGTAAAGATAATCTTATTCATGATATTTATTAATAAAGCCATTTTTATGTCATTAATTGTTTTATTAATTGAATAAAGTCCCTAGATCATATTTAGCTACATGGCGTGATCATGCATATGATGCTGATCATGGAATGACGCCACTTTAGTTGTAATGTTAAATTGTATTCTGAGTCGAGATTCATTGGGATGGTACTTAGAAGACTTGCACACACGATGCATGCTCGAAAGAAGAATGTCTCATTCCTTACACACTACCATAAGGATGCTAGTGCATGTGTGTGTGTGCTTGTTATAGAACAAGTACATTGAACTACCCAATGGAAATTCTTATAAGTGGAAATTTTTTTGTCGAACTTATTCTTTTACGGTAGTACATTAATTGGTCCTAGGACTTGAGGGACCATAGTATTCTTGTGTGTGAAACTATGTACTTCAATGTATATCCAAATTGCTTAACAATCGTAAGAGATTTAAATTGGGTGTATATTTGTGTATGGAGACTAATGAGTCACCAATAAAGGATTTGCCACATATGGACTAGGTGAATCTACTATGTTTTCATAGTCGTTGATCCAAACAGGACCTTGGCCAGGGCAGGGATGAATAGAGTGTAAGTCCAAGCGGCTACGATAATCTAGAGGGGGGTGAATAGATTATCTCCATCTTTTCGATTATGCCCTCTTTTTGAATCAATTACGCCAAGACAAGAATAAAGGTGCGGAAAGTAAACAACACACGTCGATTTATAGAGCTTCACTCCACCTAGGGACTACGTGCTCTACCACCCCAGTATATTCGGGATGGGTTTCGAAAAGAAAAAGAATTTTATTAATTACCACAATTAATACAAATTCAACTTACAACAACACCTTGAAGAGCACCACACTCTTCTCCAACACCACCTTTGAGATTACCACAATCTCTCTTGAGGATTACCACAATCTCCAACGGTACCTTGTGAAGATCACCACAATCTTCAATCTTGAAGAACACCAAATTCTTCAACACCTCAAGAGCACCACACTCTTGAAACACCTATCAACTAGATCACCCAAATGTATCCTTTCCACAAGAATACTCACAAGGATGTCTTGTGTTGAATGATGACCAAAATCAAGATTACAACTCAATAATGAATAATACAATTTGAGTGCAAGTGTAATCAAGAAATAAAGCCTAGACCTCAAATATGTGAAAGTGATAGGCTAGGCAAATTACAACAAGAATATGAACAATGAAGAACAAATATGTTTGCTTGAATGTATCTTATTGTGTTGTAATATTCTCTCTTATTTGTTGTGCTTCAAATCTTCCTCTATTTATAGAAGATAATTGATCATTGATAGGCTCCTCTTGGAATCTGATATCTACAAACAAATTGCAATTAAAATCAAGATTATAGGTGTTAGAAATCAATCCCACAATTTAAGGAAAAGCTATCTTTTGCACAACGGTTAGAATTTTGTTGTCAAAACATAGGGCAACCGGTCGCGCACTAATACGAAAAAGAAAGATTACACAGCAAATTCACACTGGTTGACCAGTCCAGGGGGGTCCGACCGGTCGACCATTGGTCCGACCGGTCGCCCCCCATAGGGACCGGTCACCCCTCAACAAATTTGAGATACATGATGTTCTGTAATCTCTTTAGGTACCGGTCGCCCTTTGCGCGATTGGTCGACCTCCAGGGTTTTTCAAAACGTCTCGTTTCTGTTTCAAAACCAATCTTTCAGTCACGGAATGTCTGGTTGAACATGAGACAAAAATGTTGTCCAACATTTTATCGAAAATAACCTTCAAGAAATACCCCGAAAAATTAGTAAAAATATTTTAAACCGATCGGGAGTATTTTGGACAACATTAGAAATATAGTTTTGATGAATGAACACACTAACACAAAATCATCAAAAGTATTGTCCAATATAAACTCCAAGAAATACTCCGAAAAATAGTAAAAATATTTTAGACCGATCGGGAGTGTTAGGACAACATTTAGAAACATAGTTTCGATGTAAAAACCCATTGACACAAAACCATTAAATGTGTTGTCCAATTTTATCGAAACTAAACTTGAAGAAATACTCCGTAAAATATTAAAACCATTTTAAATTATTTAGGAGTATTTGGACAACCTTTAAAAACATTGTTTTGGTATAAAAACAAAATCATCAAAATCATTATAAAACCATTTATCAAACAATCTCCCCCTTTTTGATGATTACAAACCAAAACAATTTTAACGAGGTCGATTTTGAAAACAAAACAATTTTACCGGTTAAAAAGAACTATCCGTTGTGAGCGACAACATTCCACGCAATATAATCACAAGGATGGGAGTAGAGATATTCAAACACATATTTTTGCAAAAGCTCCCCCTGTCAATACGCACAACAAGAGTGATGTAAAAGCAATCAACCACAAGCTAAAAGCTTAGGTTTTACATATTGATCTTAAGTACATGAGCTAATAAGCTTCCCCCGTCAACAAAACATCATTAGACAAGTATATAAGTCCATAATACAACAAGTGGACTAAGTATAATCCACAACTTATGGCTTTAAGAAGCCATAGCTTATAGCTTCTTTCCCGAGCTTATTTTAGCATTTATGAGCTAATAAGCTTATAACCTGTTTCTCCCCCTTTGGAATCATCAAAAAGAATGTTAGCACGATAAAAACATCATATAATCATATCAAAGTGCGCAACTAAACCGATGTATCGAGCTATTTGAACATTGAAGCTTATAGACCAAATAGGAGGGAAAAGTCGATCATACGACTTGTAGAAGCTTATGAAAACTCATTTGATTTGTAAAACATGATCTCTATAAATATATAGGACATTTGAAAACAAGAGAATCATGTAGATGATGACTTTTTCATTGAAATATTTTATCCAACACTTAGCGGGCGTCAAAAATTGAAGAGGATATATATAGCCCTTGTAAATGTAATCAAGCAAAGTTTTTCATCACCAAAAGCAATTTTAAAAATATCATTCATCAACAATCATCATGCTCAACACAAATATATAAGAATTGCATCAAGAAATATACATATAGGCAAAGTTCTCAAGGGTTCAACCCAATTGAGATAAGGAAGTGGAATTCTTACCATTTAATCGGTGAAGACGAGCAATGATGATGATAATCGAGCTAGATAATCTCCAAAATATGAAATTTATGCAACAAAACTCATTTTGAGTGAATTGTGTGTGCAAATGACAAAAGGGTCGAAATAGAGAGGAAAAACATTAAATTGCCAAAATACAAGAACAGAGGAGGTTTTAACCAAATTTTCACAGTGGGCGACCGGTCAAGGGCTTGGGCGACCGGTCGAGCAGGTGGGCGATCGGTCGACCCCTGCCCTGGCAGCCCACTGGTTTAATTCTGTTTTGAAAATCTAAAATTTGATCCAAAAATCCTGATTTTTCGCCCCTAAGTTTTAAAAAACGTGCAAAATGCAAACATAGACATCATTCAATATACATTATGTCATAATCAAGCTCGAAATGAGGTAAAATACTCGGTGGTAAATGATTAAAAAATCCGCGAGTTATCCTTGAGACGGAATTAAACACATCTCATGTTTTTGTTAAACATGTAATCCCTTAGAAAAAGATATCGAATCTCAATATGTTTAGTTTGATTGTAACGAACCATATTTTAAAAAAATTGTAATCACCGGACTTGTTATCCCAAAAAATATGATCATTTTAAAATTTTGGATATACAAGCCATAAGAAGAAGTGCCTTTTAAATATTTGAAAATTTCTTTTAACGGCACTTTAATGAGATTCGTTGGGATTGTTTTTGAGCTCGACCATATAGACATAAGGCATATGGAATGTCGAGTCTATAAAAGTGAATGAACATACCTCGAATATGTTTGTCGACCGATATGCCTTCTTCAACCTTTGTCAATCTTTACATGGTAGTCATAGAGGTTGAGATGGTTCTTTCTTATTCAATGCCTCACTTCTTCTTTTGTATACTTTGAGTGTGGAATATAACCACCTTCTTGGCATTGTTGAACTTGAATTCCAATGAAGAAATTGAGCTTCCCTCATCATGATCATCTTAGGTTCACCTTGCATTGACTTAGAAAAATATCTTGCACAAATATTCATAAGTAGCACCAAAGATGATTTCATCAACATAAATTTGTACAAGTAAACATTCTTGCCCTTTTTCAAAAACAAAGAGAATAGATGAGTTTTACCTCTTGTAAAATCATTTTGCAAAAATAGCTAACTCTATCAAACCATACATGGTGTGCTTGTTTTAAACATAACAATGCCTTTTATAAAAGTCATTTTGGCCCATAAAAATTTTCAAACCCCGGTTGTTTTACACAGACTTCTTCTTGAATAAAAACCGTTTAGAAAATTGGATTTAACATCCATTTGGTAAGACTTGAAATTTTTCTTAAAACAAGAATGGGCAAGTAGAATGCGAATAGCTTCTAAATGTGCTACGGGTGCAAATGTATCATCAAAATCAATACCTTCTTCTTGACAATACCATTGAGCTACTAACCTTGTCTTGGTCATTTATCTTGTTCCAAAATACCAAAAATTCCTGCAAAATCTTATCAAGACATCTTGCACAAGAGCATAGTAATATCGAATAATAGAGACATTATAGCAAGTAACACATGCTATGCTTAAAGAAAATCATCAAGAATATAATACAACATGTAAGTTCAAATAAGCTTATAGAAAGCTATATAAGGTCTCTTTTAAAATTTGAAACTCCGAGAGCAAATAGTTGAGACCTCATTAAAAAGAAGTATTTGAACAAGAGTTGGCAAAGCAAATATGTGCAATCAATTATCGAATAATGCCTTTCAAAAAATCAAAAAATCCTTTTTAATGGCACTTGTGTGAAATAATTTGAAATAACTTGAAAAACAAGCACATAGGCATATGACAAAAATATATCGAGTCTATAAGATGAATACCAATGATGAGCGTACCTCAATAGTTTAACATCTCTTGAAGAGGATGACGAAATATATATCCTACATATATCTTAAACAACTCTAGCACAAAGCAACATGATACAAGTGTAGGATAAAAACAATATATGTCACAAGTATGCTTATGCCAAGAGAATCCATAGGAGATTATAAAACACAATAGTTAAAGCAAATGCACAAGAGTTTTAAAAACATCATGCAAGGTCTTCTTTTCAAAAATATTTTGAAACTCACAAATATATTGAAGACCTAAATTTTAAAAATAAATTTTTAAAACTCATTTTGAAAAATCATTTTACAATTATGACACAAATAAAAACATGCATAATAATAAAATACATATTTAAATAGGGAGATACGATTTACCAATTACGCCATTTCCATGGGTTGTGTCGTTTCCATTGTTGATGATATCTTCCCCTTTGAAAATCATCTTGTTAATGATAGATTCTCCAATTGCTCCATCTCCAAGGATTATGTCCATCCCATTGTTGATAATATCTTTCTCTTGGAAATTCATTGTGGTGATGTCTTCTCCTTTGATCAAATGAAATGGGCATTTGACGTTTTCTTGACGATATAAATTTTCCTTGATTCTGCCGGGTACCTAATATTACATTGCTTTTTGGTACCCTCAAATGTTTGGGTTCTTTGGGATTAGCTTTGAGACTTTTAGGTCTCCAACAATAATTAGAGCTATTTCTAGCCCGACAAGTATTTACCACATGACCCTTTTTACCACAATAGAAGCATGTAATAATTCTAGAAGTGTAATGACCAACATGCTTAGAAACTTGACTATTTTTCATATGATTAACAACATTAGTCTTATGGTCAAGTCCTTGTTTCAATTTATCACAACTATGAACATCAACAATATCGGTCATTTTATCGGTACTCAAGTTGGATTTTGATAAATCCTTTTTCATGCAATTAATATCCTCAACAAGAGTACTATTTTCTTTTTCAAGGTTTCTAACCTTATCAAGTGTGGTGGTGTGAGCACATGCTAGTGATTCATAGGAGGTAAATAAACTATCCTTATCATTTTTCAAAGCATTGAATTCATTTTTCAAATTTTTGTATTTAACAAGCAAGCTTTGGAATTCATTTTGAAGCTCATCATAATCATTGAGCAAATCACTATAATTATTTTGCAATTCATTGTCATAAGAGAGGGTTTAGAACTTACCTCATTTTCTTCGAAGACCATAAGACAGCGTTCATTTTCATCATCGTTGGAAGTTATAGGAAGCTCATCCCATGTTGTTGGGTTTGAGGTTGTACCCATTTGAGAAGTAGATGCTTTTGAGTGACTCCTTTCATTTGCATATACTTCTTCTAATTTTCTCCATGCTTCATGAGCCGATTTAATTCCTACAAGATGATCATATTCCAAAATGGTAAGTGAACAATAAATAATATTAAGAGCTTTACCACTTAAGGAGATGATTTTCTTCTCTTCACCATTGAGCTCTTTGAAGCCTTTGGAGGTGTGTAGTGTATCCATCATAGGAATGTATTCTCCATTGACAACCGTGTCCCAAATATCGAACCCGCAACCTTGTAGATAGCATTCCATTCTTTCTTTCCAAAATGTAAAATGTTTGGAATCAAATAGTGGTGGCTTGGTGGTGGAGGCGCCGGTAAGATAGACTTCATTCGTAGCCGGTGATCGTTCCTCTTTACTCGCGATGTGGAACGAGCTTGCCAAAGAGTTTGGCTCTGATACCACTTGTAAGTCCAAGCGGCTACGATAATCTAGAGGGGGTGAATAGATTATCTCCATCTTTTCGATTATGCCCTCTTTTTCGAATCAATTACGCCAAGACAAGAATAAAGGTGCGGAAAGTAAACAACACACGTCGATTTATAGAGCTTCACCCCACCTAGGGACTACGTGCTCTACCACCCCAGTATATCCGGGATGGGTTTCGAAAAGAAAAAGAATTTTATTAATTACCACAATTAATACAAATTCAACTTACAACAACACCTTGAAGAGCACCACACTCTTCTTCAACACCACCTTTGAGATTACCACAATCTCTCTTGAAGATTACCACAATCTCCAACGGCACCTTGTGAAGATCACCACAATCTTCAATCTTGAAGAACACCAAATTCTTCAACACCTCAAGAGCACCACACTCTTGAAACACCTATCAACTAGATCACCCAAATGTATCATTTCCACAAGAATACTCACAGGGATGTCTTGTGTTGAATGATGACCAAAATCAAGATTACAACAAGAATATGAACAATGAAGAACAAATATGTTTGCTTGAATGTATCTTGTTGTGTTGTAGTATTCTCTCTTATTTGTTGTGCTTCAAATCTTCCTCTATTTATAGGAGATGATTGATCCTTGATAGGCTCCTCTTGGAATCTGATATCTACAAAAAAATTGCAATTAAAATCAAGATTATAACGGTTAGAAATCAATCCCACAATTTAAGGAAAAGTTGTCTTCTGCACAACAGTTAGAATTTTGCTGTCAAAACATAGGGCGACCGGTCGCGCACTAATACGAGAAATAAAGATTACACAGCAAATTTACACTGGTTGACCAGTCCAGGGGGGTCCGACCAGTCGACCATGGGTCCGAGCGGTCGCCCCCCATAGGGACCAGTCACCCCTCAACAAATTTGAGATACAGGATGTTCTGTAATCTCTTCATGTACCGGTCGCCCTTTGCGCGACTGGTCGACCTCCAGGGTTTTTCAAAACGTCTCATTTCTGTTTCATAACCAATCTTTCAGACACGGAATGTCCGGTTGAACACGAGACAAAAATGTTGTCCAACATTTTATCCAAAATAACCTTCAAAAAATACCCCGAAAAATTAGTAAAAATATTTTAAACCGATCGGGGGTATTTTGGACGACATTAGAAATAAAGTTTTGATGAACGAACACACTAACACAAAATCAACAAAAGTATTGTCCAATATAAACTCCAAGAAATACTCCAAAAATAGTAAAAACATTTTAGACTGATCGGGAGTATTAGGACAACATTTAGAAACATAGTTTCGATGTAAAAACCCATTGACACAAAATCATTAAATGTGTTGTCTAATTTTGTCGAAAATAAACTTGATGAAATACTCCAGAAAATATTAAAACCATTTTAAATTATTTAGGAGTATTTGGACAACCTTTAAAAATATTGTTTTGGTATAAAAACAAAATCATCAAAATCATGATAAGACCATTTATCAAACATAGAGATTCATCAAATTAAATGGTTAAATTGACTTAAAATGGGATAATAGTTATTAAGTCTTTATGGGTTTCAACTTTTTTTCCATACCCTTGATTCAATAGGGAGATTGGATTACAAAAGGAATGTATCTACACGGCATTCGAATATTGAATTGGTTGCTCACTATTCAATTAAGAATAGGTAATCTAGATACACTTGCTAGGTACATTACTTGATTTGTGAGGTTCTTGAAAGTAAGGAGTTAATTTCAAACGGATTAATTAATCGAATATGAGATACTCATAAGTTGCAAATGTTGCGTGCCCACTTCCCAACTTAGTTGTGAATGTAAAGGATAACACGCACACAAAATGAGATATAACTTTTCTAATCTTGGAAGGATTTGAGGAGTTGGATCCATGTAATCAATAGAGATTAATCATTTAATTTGGGTTTAATTTAATTGATCACTTGGTGGAAAATATATGATTATTTAACTAAACCTAATTTGGTTTAGACAATACATGATTGAGCAAAATAATTCACTTTATGCGACTAATTAATTATAAGGGATATAAGTTAATTTAATATTTAAATTAATTTAGTCATTTAAATAATTATATTATTTAATTGGGTTTAATGGAATTAATTGATGGAGATCAGTTAAATTAAATGGGTCTTGTTAGAATTAGCCATTTGGAAAAATAATGAAAGGTTCCTAATAGGATTGGGAAATATGATGGGATAAGGATGGAAGAGTTTCACTCTTGCCATAATTATTCTTTTCTTTGCTTGCAAGTAGTAGGATTTTAACTGGAATAGGATTTTAATTGCAAGTGTCGTGGGATTTGATTGTATTTTGCGTGGACAACAATGTCCTCTTGTACATACACTATCTAGACGCTTTTGATATCTTTGATGGCAACGTGTATCACAATATCTCAGTTATACAGTTGGGGATCATGTAAGTACATTTTCAGTTTTAGATTTAATTATGTTATTACATGCATTGATTTACGGTTAATATTTATTTTTTAACATGTTAGGTTTCTGAATAAATTTAGTATGGAGTCGAGGAATGATGATGTGTATAAGTTTTTTGAGCCTCAATCCATACAAAAGTCAGGGAATAAGAGTCAATAATCTATTAAATACAATCTAAGACATATGCGGGATTCAAAAAAACATATTTACGTAGGAGCTTATACTAATAAGTAAGTACAAGTTAAATTTTGTCTTATTCAAACAAAATGCACTAGTATATTCCCAATGCAGTCAACATTGGCAACTCCTACTAATATGTCCTAAGGACAATATTACATTGTGGTTTCATTCGTTGTACAAAAAACCTGATATAGACATCAAAGCCATAGTATAGAGGTACGTTTTACTTTGAAACACATTTACTTTGTGCTTTGTATTATATGTTTTGATATTACAATATAATTTATTTTTCTTTTTATCATTGTTGTGATCCCATCTAATATGTTGGATGGTAAGTCCACGAGTAAATCAAAGAATCTTCATTGGATTTTTACCAACATAAGTAAGTTACAATATACGAATCCCCTAAATCATAATTTATAAGTTTCTGCAATAATTATGTCATATAGAATTGAATATTATTTTATTGATTTTTAAATATAATAAACAACATTGAGGCAATGAGTGTGGGTATTATGTCATGCATTGGATGTGGACCATAGTCAGAGTGGGTATTAAGGACTCTTTAACAAGTTAGATTTATTATATATAGTTTTTTATTATTTATTGAATTACATAATTATGTGTTGCGGGAATATAACGATCTTCAAGCACTGTCCATAAATATTTTTGAAGAAATTCGGGTTCATTTGGAAAGATTCTTTTTATAAATTAGAAACATATCATTAGGTACTTGAGGTAGCTCTAATTGCGGAAGGTAGAAATGCTTTGATTATCAAAAATATTAATGCTTCATACTTTGTTTAATATGAATGTTACTGGGACTACTGTTTTTTTTTTAATTTTCTTGTAGGTTGATTAATGGCGAATCTAGGCATAGGTGTTTGCATGGGAATCGGTGAATAAAGAAGTTGGGGAATATGGACAAAATGGTACATTGGATGTTCATTTGTTTATCTTATTAGGTGGATGTAAATATGTATTGTTTATATAGATGCAATTTATAGTACAAGGATATTGACTTCTAAACTCTGTTTAGATATGTTGAGCATGTTTGGAAACTCATTTGGAATGAACTTTTAGTATAAGAGTCCATTTAGAAAAAAAAAATAAGATGTTTGGTGGTTATATTTAAATGGGTCTATGGAATAAGTCACTTCTCCAAAAGTCCATTTTGGAGAACTGCTAGTTTATGACATTTGAATTACTTACTGCACTTCTGTTGGATGGGCATTGAAATGCATTTTCACCAAACACTTAACAATACTCAAAAGCTCTTTTATAAAAAGTCCATATCGAAAAGTTCATTTTGTTAGGAAAATTTATGTTTAGATTTTGATGATACCATGTAAAACTTAGATTAGGAAGTTGGCACCCCATTTCTATGTAATTCAACTTGCAATAGATAGGGCCAAATAAGCTGAACTGGAGTCAGCTAAGTTGATGATTACAAGAGTCGACTGAAGATTGAAGAGAAGACCCAGCTGTGTGTCAGCTGTGTAAAGCCAAGTAAAGGATATGTCAAGTGACAGAAAAGTTGTCTCAGTCAGCTAACTGACAGCTAAGTCATTCCATAATGATTGGAATAGAATGCCAAAGGGGTGTGCAGCAGACAAGACTTGAAGAAAGCTGAAAGAGATCCGTTGTCAATGCAAGTTAATGTTTTGCTGGAAATAGGCATGTGTCAGGCTGCCAACAATAAAGTTGTTTTGTTGAAAGAGTGCAAAAAGTAAGGAACCAATGGGATGTACCTGAAAACCTGCAGAGACTAAGGAAAGGCTGTAGAGCATTGAATTCATTGTACAATCTGCAAGGACAATACATGCCAACAACCTACGAGTGAGATTTGAAATGTGTCTCTATCTCTTCAACGGACATAATTTCAAATCTACACTATAAAAGGCTGAGGAAGCAAGCGAGAGAAAGTTACGGATTTCATAAGAATATCAAGCATTCAAGCAAGCAAGACCTGCAAAAATACTCTCAAGCTTTCAAAGATATCCTCAAGCCTATATTCGAAGAAACTCAATCCAACACACTCAGTTAAGGAAAGATTAATTCATCAGTTGAAGAGGAAATCTTTTTAAAGAACAAAATGGATCTACTCTCCAAGGTTGAAGGAGAAGTAGTGAGGTTCAAGTTCAAACCAGAGTCATTGGACTCGTTGGAAGGCTGTGTGATCAATTCCAAGAGTTTGAAGGAGCTGAAGTAGCAAGACAACTGTTTTGTGAAGAAGCTGAGTCCCAGGAGCAGCTAGCTGTGTGATCAAAGCTGACTCGGACTGTTGACCGCTTTGTAACCAAGATCTTGTTACCTAGTGGATTCCTCCAGGAGTTGGAGAATAGTGAATTAGAGGAAATACCCCATCCTCGAACCATTATAAAAATTACTTATGTCTTATTTACTTACAACACTTCCATTCTTGCATATCGTTCATATCTGTTAAGTTATAATTACTAAACTCAACTGATAATATATATTGCTAAAAATAAGTGTTGTAAAATAAGTTTAAAACAACAAGGGTGAAAAGTCTTCCGATGAACGAAAACCAAATCAACTGGTATTTTAAGTGTTAGCTAATACCAGTTGAGTTATACTTTCAATAGCTCAGTCGAGTCTGTTGAGTGAGTAACTTTGCTGAGTAAGCCAACCTAGCTGTCCCTCAAGGACTAAGATGATTTTTGTAAAAACTCTGAATATATTTAAAAGGACTAAATCGAAAATTTAGTAAGGTTTATTCAATATCCCCCCTTCTAAACCTTACTACTCACCCCTTGGGACCTACACATTTCATAGATGGACTTCTATTCAAAAAGTGCTCCCAAATATGCACGTTATCAGTTGTTTATTAGTAGTTGCATTGTTGGATGCAAATAAAATGTTGGATTCAATAAGTTTGGTTGTTTGAACTCTTATTAGAACACGTTGAGAAATTACAGGTTGGGATAATGTTTTATAAACAAGTATCAATATATATATATATATATATATATATATATGACAAAAACTCCTGTTAGACGGTCTAATGGGCTAAATTTTGTTAGACGAATCCCAAATCCGACCCGGTGGTATTTTTGTTTTATTAGCAGTGACACATTTGTAATATTCAAGAACCAGTTTTAACATTCCCACTGAAAAGTATTAGCAGTCTGTCTGAAAAGTATTAGGTTTTTATCTAAAAAGTACTAGTAATCCCTAGTAATACATTTTCATCTGAAAAAAATTAGTAATCCATTTGAAAAGTATTAGTACGTATTTCACTTGAAAATATTTATTAGTCCCCCTAAAAAGTATTAGTTTTTTCCGTCAAAAGTATTAGTAGTCCATGTGAAATGTATTAATAGTTCCCCTAAAAAATATTAGTTTTTTCCCTAAAAGGTTTATAGTAATTCCATTGAAAAGTATTAAGTTTTCTCATAAAAATATTAGTTCTCTCCCCAAAAGTTTTAGTAATCCCCTAAAAAATATTGAGTAGTCTCCTAACATATATTAGTTCTTTCTCGAAAATTATTGGTAATCTCTCCAATAAGTATTAATAAATCCCACAAAAATTATTACAGTGACTCCAAAAAACTTAGTAAACCCTAAACCCACTCAACATTGTGATCAGTCATTCTTTAAGTTGATTGTCATTGATTTTATCAAAAATAAATTGACCGTCATTGATCTCCGATCAACGAAAACCAATGATGTAATGTTATCATTGAGAATTTGAAAATTTGTGTGGCATCACCTCCTTGCCATTAAAACCCCAGTCCAGCTTCCCATCGGGAGATCTCCACTCAGAGAGCGTCAACAACATGAAATTCGGCGTGTTGGTGGGACCAAAGGCTAGAAGAGTATCCAACTCCACTATCGTTGATATAACACTGGCTCCGCTTTGTAAAGGCGGTCGATCTCGAATTTAATACAACAGTTGCCACGCCTGCAAAAAATAACACCTTTTTTTTCTTTTTTTGGTTGGGTTGGCATGTTGGGTATGGATCGGGTTCGTGGTTAGGATCCGTCTGAAGGATATAGATCCATCAGACGGTCTGACAGGAGACCATCTCTCTATATATATATTATTTAGATCAAATAGCAGCCATATCTTGGGGTAACACCATGGGCACTGATTTAAGTCATTGAAGAAAAAATGTAATGGCTTAGATTTTATCCTTGATTTTAGGAGGCGAGAGAGTAATTGCTTAGCATTAGGGATAATCTAGTAGATTTTTAGTGTTTTAGATAAGACAAGAAGGATAAAATGGTAATGCCAACTCTCATGATTTTATGGACTAATTTCTTCCGTATTCAGCTACGGAAAGGAGAGTTGGGTGGTTTTTAATTCAAATTAGCATGTTCGAGAGTTTTTCAAGTTTAGATTTTCTAAGTTGTAAGAATGTACTAAATACTAAATATACAGTAATAATATAGTAAATTTTATGTAATGATACAGTAAATATGCATGAGTATATTTCAATACTATATGACTGTTTGGCGGTTTTTAATTCGTATTATCAGGTTTGAAAGTTTTTCAAGTTTATGTTTTCCAAGAAGTAAGAATGTACTAAATAGGCAGTAATGTATGATAATATAGTAAATATGCATATATATATTTCAATACTATATGAGTGATTGGCGGTTTTTAATTCAAATTGGCAAGTTTGGGATTTTTTCAATTTAGATTTTCTAAGCAGCTAGAATTTACTAAATATACATTATTAATATAGTAAATATGCAGTAATAATATAGTAAATATGCATGAATATATTTCGAATTAATAACTCCATTCGTACATCAAACATTACTGAAATAATATAAAGCATGATGAATGTTCTAAATATACATTAAATACATAGTAAATATACATGAACATATCAAACAACTTCGTTTAATATATAAACAAGACAAAAAATAGAACAAGCATCATGTATGTTTAAAATAAGCAGTCAATGTATTGTAAATATGCACGAAAAAACATCGTGAGAAATTGTATTTTTTCTTACTACTAAAATTAACAAGAAGAATAAGAACGGAAAAAGAAGAAGAAATCGGATTCGGGTTGCTTATTTTTCATGAATGGTTGTAAATTTGATGCAATTAATAAATTAGATTCATTTCTTAATTGTTGTAACTGTTCCTTTTGTGGTTGTTATCTATTAGTATTGTTTCACAAAATTACCCTTATTGTTAGTTTATTAATTAAATTTTAATTATTTATGTTCCTTAATCTGAGCTATAAAAGTTATCTTCCAATGGTAAGATCCTACGATCTCATACCACCATTCCATTATTTATCGTCATCATACGCCTCTGAATAGTAGCAGGTGCGTTACATAACCCAAATGGCATTCTGCAAAATACCAAAGTACCATATGGACATGTAAAAGTTGTCTTTTCTTGATCTTCAAGGGTAATGGTATTTTGATTGTACCCTGAATATCCATCAAGAAAATAGTAGTATTCATAACCATCAAACCTGTCCAACATTTGATCAATAAAGAGAAGGGGAAAGTGATCTTTGTGGGTAGCTTTGTTCAATTTTCTATAATCAATACACACTCGTCAACCTGTGACATTTCGTGTTAAGATTAATTCATTATTATCATTTTTAACCACTGTCATACCTCCCTTTTTAGGAACAACCTGTACCGGACTTACCCATGAACTGTCAAAGATGGCATAGATGATGTATGCTTTGAGCCATTTGAGAACCTCAGTTTTTACTACTTCTTTCATTGTTGGGTTAAGTCGCCTTTGGTGTTCAATGGATGTTTTGTATGAATCCTCTATTAAAATTTTGTGCATTGCAATGGAAGGAGTTATACCTTTCAAGTACCGTCCCAAAGCCAACTTGTGTTCACGAAGAACAGACAATAATTTTTCTAGTTCAGAGGAAGACAAAGAAGCATAAACAATTACCCGGTAAGTATTATTCTCTTCCAAAAATACATATTGACGATATTCTGGAAGTTCCTTTAATTCTAAAGTTCCTTTCGGAGCATTTTCAATATTAGCATTTTCCAACTCTTCTTTTGGTTTTTTTTTCAACTTGTTTGGCATCAAGGAAAGATTGTAGTCAAGTAAATTTAGTCATTAATTAATTCATCATGACATCTCATTATTGATTGCGTCAAAAAATGCTCTAATGAATCATTTGAATTTTGTTTAATAACATCCGTTTGAGCACATTGTTCTATCATACCAATAAAATGACATGTTTGAGGTTCTTCTTGAATTTTCATTGCTTTATGAATATTAAACAAAACCTCATCATCAATTACTCGTAATGTTAACTCCCCTCGTTGCACATCAATTAAAGCTTGTCCAGTTGCTAGAAAATGTATCCCAAGAATTAAGGGAATTTATTGGTCTTCTTCCATGCCCAACTCCACAAAATTCTCTGGAAGTATGAATTTGTCCACCTTTATCAAAACATCCTGAATTACTCCTCTTTGGTAAGTGAGTGATATGTCAGCTAATTACAAGGTAATGGTGGATGGCTTCACCTCCCCAAAGCCAAGTTTCCTAACAACAGATAAAGGCATAAGATTAATGCTAGCATCCAAATCACAAAGAGTTTTATTAAAGAAATAGTCATCAATAGTGCAAGGGATAGTGAAACTCCCCAGATCTTTTAATTTTTGTGGTAATTTTCTTTGTAAAATGACACTATATTCTTCATTAATCTTGATTGTTTCATATGCCTCCAACTTTATTTTTCTGGACATCACATCTTTCTGAATTTTGCATAATTTGGCATTTGTTCCAACTCATTATCATCCTGGTCTTCGCAATCACGAAATTTTTTCATATAGCAATACCAAAAATGTGTTACAACCACCTCCGGTATTCCAAAATCAGGCAAAGCACAAGCACACAAGTTGGGGAGAAAAAACACTCCTAGGAAGAATTACTTGGCACATTTATTGGGGAAATCCGATCTTGGTTGAACAAGAGTGATGCTCACATGGATAGTTTAGATTTAAAAGTAACAAAAATTGAAACTCACCACAAATCATTGGAAACACAAATGGGGCAATCAGCTACGGCTATTAGCTTACAACAAAAGAAAGAAAAATTTCAAGCATTGCAAAGTGGAACCGAATATGACGGACCGAAAATGCCAACTCATGCCACCAATAAAACACAAGCAAATCATAAAATACTCAACAAAGAAGCGAACAATGACAAACAATCAGAAATTGAAAAACCTGAGGTAACACGAATTTCTAATTCTGCACTTAAATTACAAACTTATCATCTTTTTCCATAGAGATTTCAGAAGAAAAGGCCGGATTCTAAATTTTTCAATTTTTTACCTCGATTGTTAAAATTCATGTTGTTTAGCTAATTTGATTGCTCATTAGCGACTGACCATTGGAGCTTTATCTATCGGTTGTAGTTTGCCATTGTTTATCACAACCAACTGATTTGTGAGGGCTGAAATTTCAGAAGACAAAGCCAACATGGTATCGAACATACCGTAAATTTCCCTTGGTATGGATCTTTACAAAGGCCATTGATAGCTATTTGTAGTCATCTCTTCAAGTAAGGCAACAAGTTCAGTTGGAGTTTTGCTCATTAATGAATCGCCTGCAGCAACATCAATGATTGTTCATGTTTGCCCGTTCATTCCATTGTAAAAATATTGAACTTGTTGCCAGTTTGCATAGCCATATTTTTGGCATCTTTGGAGTAGATCTTTGAACTGTTCACATGCTTCGTACAATGGTTCAAAATCGATTTGTTGAAATTAGGCTATCTCTTTTTTCAATTGGAGTGTCTTACTTGGTGGAAAGAATTTTGCAACGAATTTTTGCGTAAGATAATTCCAATTGATAATGCTTTCCAGGTCAAATGATTGTAACCATTGTCTTGCCTTGTCTCGGAGTGAGAATCGAAATAGCCTCAATCTAATTGCTTCATCAGAGACAACATTCATTTTGATTGTATCACAAATATCCAAAAATGTGACCAAGTGAGCATTCGGGTCGTCTGTTGCACTCTCCCCAAATTGATTTTGTTGAACCATGATTATGAGGGCCGGTTTCAACTTAAAATTATCCGATTGATAGGTTGGCATAAAATACCGGAATAATTTTGATTTGTATTGGGCTGGAAATAGTCCAGGATAGCTCGTTGTTATCCATGTTGAATAGGTTGAGCATTATTGTTATTTTCACTGTTATGTTCTTCCATTGCAGGTGCCTCGATTCGTTGGTGTGCTCGGAGCTCTCTTAATGTCCTTTCAATTTCTGGATCAAAAGGGATTAAATTGAGATCGTAGCATCGAATGGATCGGTGAAAATAACTAAAAATTGAAAAAAAATAAGATCTAGATTAAAATTAAGAATACATTAAGACTACGAGGTAACATTATTAGCACAATAAAATTAAACCATTCCCCAGCAACGGCGCTAAAAACTTGTTAGCGGAAAAAACACTCACCTAATCTACCGCAAGTGTGTACGGTTGTCAAGTTTTAACATAGTGATAAAAATCGGGTTGTCATATCCGCGGGAATGATTATCAAATATGCACTAAGTATTATAATTACAAAAGCTTAATTTTATCTAGAAAATCGAATAACGAGTTCTCGTGTTTTATAAATAATAAATACCAAATATACAATTTGACACAATATTTGAGCAATTTGTTCGCTTGAACAATTTATCAAGCACAAAAACTAATGTCGACTTTTAACTAACGGGTCTTTTTCGTCATATGGATCCAACTCGACCGAGTTTTTCTTAATTTCATGCACTTTGGTGGCATGTTTATAATATTCTCGGGTGTGCATACGAAAAGTATTAGTAGTTCCTCGAAAAAGTATTAGTAGTTCCCTGGAGAGTATTTTAGTAGTTCTCTTGAATATAACTAATTTTTCTCGAAAAGTATTAGTAGTTTCTGGAGAGTATTTTAGTAGTTCTCTTGAATATAATTATTTTTTCTCCCGAAAAGTATTAGCAGTCCCTCATAAAAGTATTAGTAGTAACGATGAAATGTATTGGTAATCTGCTTGAATAGTTTTTTAAGTAATCCTCTTGAAAAATATTTATTTTTTCCATCAAGAGTATTAGTATTCCTACTAAATGGTATTATTAGTCTTATTTAAAAGTATTATGTTTTCTGATTAAATGTATTTTAGTATTCCTCTTGAAAAGTTATAGTTTTCCTCATAAAAAGTATTAGTAGTTCCCCATGAAAGTATTAGCTCTTCCACCACAAAGTACCAGTAGTCATCCTGAAAAATATTTGTTAGCACCCCAAAAAATATTAATTTTCCCTTCAAAAAGTATTAGTAGTCCTCTTAAAATATATTAGCAGCGGCTAGCAGATGTGGTATTGGTACTTGTGCGGGCTTTTAGTGGGCTGACGAGTCGGATATTTGGATCCTTCTAACGAATTAGATCCGTTAGACCGTCTAACAGGAGACTTTTACTGATTTTGCATATAGATTGTTCCGATTAACATGCAATCAATTAATAGCATATATGTTGAAATATAATTAAGGATGCAACAAAACAAAGTAAACTATGCATTGGTTTATTATATGAAGTGGTGGACATGTTCTTTCTTCATGTTCTTATTAAAATCATGGTTTTATTATATAATTTTTTTTCTGATGTTTTGTTTTTATTAATATGCAGTTGCATATCATCATATACAAACAAAAATAAATCTAATTATACGATGGTATCTATAGAGATAAATATGTTAATACTTAAATTTCAATTATGCAATAACCTATAGTTAAATTTGCATCGTTTCTACACTATTTATGCACCATCTTCAGATTGAAATTTACCGGATTTGGGTTTGATGTTTAAGGCACCAGGTTTGACTCTCCTTGGCTGTAAAATTCTTCTGAGATGTCAATGGGAGTTTCTTCTAGTATTATCAACGTTTCTTCATCTTAAATTGTAGTATTCATCTTCTTCATTTTATTTTTCTGGGTGCAGAGAACTCTAAATTGCTGCAATGGCATGAAGTGAGATTTATGTGAGGTATGATGTGTAGCGGTTTTGTAGGGATTGACAGCGTTAATTAAGGTGGAGATCAAGATTCTGATTTTTCTTTCTTTTTGTAATGATTTTCTTGGTGGGAATAGATTGTCTTTTTACATATATACTCTTTAGTTGATTAAATTAATTTTTATATAATTCTACTCTATTTTTAATCACAACCCTTGATTGTATTACGGGAATGACTGAAATCCGTCGCTACGGTCTCACCTAAGACCCTAGTCTCTCTGGATCCTTTCCCATATATATATATGGTTCTCTTCATGGACCATGGAGAATAATTAACTAAAAAACATTCTTCTACATAATTCAATCTCCACTATTTGTTTGGAAATGAGATTCTACTCCTAGAATCAAACCGTAATTAATGTAGTTTTTACCAGCAAAAAAATTATTTTGGTTTCTGCATTCAAAAAGGTGGACTCTTTAGACAGATGCATTCAAATCAAAATTTCTTTCACGGGGGTAATTTCTAAATTCCTTGTTATGAATTAATAATTGTTGAGCTAGTCTCCTGTCAGACCGTATAACGGATCTAGATCCGTTAGACGGGCTATCCATCTCGCTGACCCGGATCCACGAGCGAAAAAAATACAAAAAAGCCCATTCAGACATCTCGTGATTGGAGCCCTAATTTCCCAGCTTCCCAGCTTCTTCTTCTTCTTCCTCCAACCACAACCAGCCGCTGTGAAACACAATGCCCATTAGAACAACAACAACAGCGGAGAAAGACAATACCGAACAAGGCGTAAAAAACACCACATCACGGCGCATCCTCCAGTGCGCACCTACACTACGTGATATTTCCCCCTTCCACCATCTCTGCAAATTGACACCACCACCTCCGTCGACCATCACCTCCATTGCACAACCATCAATCTATGTGCTCGCGTCGAGCCTAATAGGTATTAGTTTGTGTCTACATTCCAGCTACTTAGTAGTTAAATCCACATTGGACAAAAAGCTTAAGAAGGTCAGACAATGGAGGCTGGAGACAACTTGAAGAATGACAGAGGTAATGAAAGTGAATGTCGTGTATTTTTAATTTGGTTGTATTAAAAAGTATTACACGTTGCATTCAAATGTATTAGTTGTATTAAAAAATGTATTAGACGTATTAGAATTTATAGCTTGGTTGAAAGTCTCATGTTTTATAATTAAAAGGCTTAAATTTGTGGATAAGTATTACACATTTGCATTCCAATGTATTAGATATATTAGAAAAATGTATTAGACTTTACTGACTTTCGTGTAAGTCTCTGTTTTATAATTAAAAAGCACAACTTTGTGGATAGGTATTACACATTGCATTCAAATGTATTAGTTGTATTAAAAAAATATATTAGACATATTAGACTATACAGCTTGGTTGAAAGTCTCCTGTTTTATAATTAAAAAGCTTAAATTTGTGGGTAAGTATTATACATTGCATTCCAATGTATTAGATGTATTAGAAAAATGTATCAGACTTTACAACTTCATGTAAGTCTCTGTTTTATTATTAAATGGCTTAAAATTGTGGATAAGTATACACATTGCATTCTAATGTATTAGATGTATCAAATAAATGTATCAGACTTTACAGCTTCGTGTAAGTCTCTATTTTATTATTAAATGGGTTAAATTTGTGGATAAGTATTACACATTGTATTAGATGTATCAAATAAATGTATCAGACTTTTAGATGCCTCATATTATGTTTTTTATTTCTTAGTTGTTCCTAACTTATATTACTTTTAAGTGTAATAACACTAACAGATTCCAGTGATGATCATGAAGAAGGGAATAATGACATAGAGCAGGGGGACAACATCATTCCAATAGAAGCTGTTGAAGGTAAAAAGTCTGATATAACAGAATACATGCAAAAAGTATTGTGTTTAATTCTGAAAAGTGTCATAATTTTCATACATTCCTTCCTGTTGATTATTTTCTTCTGTTAAATATAACAGAAGACTTGACCGGTTGTCTTATTGGCATGAAGAGGAATAGTGTTGATGAAATATATACACTGTATCGCAATCATGCTCGGCAGCTTGGATTTAGTATTCGTAAAACAACTACGAGATGCAATGATGTTAGTGTTGTGACGGAAAAATATCTTGTATGTTCCTGCGAGGGATCTACAAGATCCAGAAACACCATTGAGAAAAAAAAAAGAAAAAAATTTATAATACACGAACAGGGTGTAGGGCATCATTGAGACAAAATTGAACAGTGATGGTGTTTATGAAATTGTTGAACATAGTATGTTGCACAACCACGAACTCACTTGAAAAGAGTGGAGTCATTTGCATCGTTCTGAAAGGGTGATGTAGGTCCCAAGGGGTGTGAGTGTAAGGTTTAGAAGGGGGGGTTGAATAAACCTTACCAACTTTTCAAATTACTCCTTTTAAATATTCAGAGTTAATACTTCACAGCTGTGTCCTTGATGGACAGCTAAGTTAGTTAATCGTGAGTTAGTCACTCAACAGACTGACTGTTGGCTGTTGATAGAGTAACTCAGTTGTTTTGACTAAAGACTTAACTCTACTTTGTGATTTGTTTTATTGGAAGACTTAACACCCTTGAATTTGGTTAAGTTTGTTTTAATACTTGGTTTTAGCACTCGTCGATTATCAATTGGATAGCAAATTTATCAGCAGATAAAATAAGATGCGAGAAATTAAAGTCTTTGAAATGTAAATGACACAATAAGTTTTTATAGAGGTTCGAAGATGGGGTAATTCTTTTACTCCTCTTTTCTCAAACTCTAGAGGAATCCACTAAGTATTGATCAATATACGAGTGGTTAATATCCGAGATACAAGTCTTGATCACACGGTGACTTGATCCTTTGGGACTCGATGCCCGAGATGCCTTGTCACGCGGTGGCTTCTCGTGCGACTCGAACTTCTTCACGGCAGGCGGTGCGCTTGCTCACTACAGCCCATTTGCTCAAGCTTTTTTGGATTTGATCACGAAGCCCTCCAAAAACTTGAGGCCCCGGTTCGACCTTGAACCTTCCTACAATCCTCCGTGGAATGTAGACCCTTGATTCTTCAAAAATTTCCTCTTCAACGATTGAAGTTATCTTTCCTTCACAGTGAGTGTTGGATTGATTTCCTTCGTAATGTAGGCAAGGATTGATCTTGAATGATTTGAGAATATTTTTGTTGATTCAAATGTTTGCTTGAATGTTCATGGTTTAGGTAACCTTCTCTCAAAGTTATTCCTCGGCCTTTTATAGTGATCTTTCAAAAATCTACCCGTTGAAGAGATAGGCTTATTTTTGAAAGTCACTTGTGGTCGTTGGCTTGTCTTGTTGCGATCCTTGGAATTTCCATTTCCTCATATGAATGATTCTTGACTTTTTCGAGTTCGACATGGTGTAGTGCTTCCCATTGGTTTATTCCTTTTGCACGCCGGCTACGCAAGGCACTTCAAGAAAGCGCGATATGGAGGTATTACTTGTTTAAGTAATTCTCTTGATTTACGTACAACGAATCTCTTTCGGTTGTCTTGACTTGATCGCATTTTCTTAACATCCTCGGGTGACTTGGTCGACTTCCAATCATTTGATGACTCTTGTCACCGACCTTGAGACTTGGCTTTCTTGAGTTGACTTGAGCGATACTTCACTCACCGCATCTCGATTGCACCTTGATCGAGTTCTGTCTTCTCTTCTTTGCCATACTCACCGCACTTGCGCAGAGTCTTCCTTCTAGTCTCGGTTGTCTTCTTGCATGTTTAGGCATAGCCGACTTAACTAAGCTTGACCCGATACTATCTATTACAATGCGATTTACAACAAAAATGGGGTTCCAACTTCCTATTCTAAGTTTTTCATGGCATTCATCAAAATCTACAAAATAATTTCCCAACAGGTGATTACCACTAAAACGGCTAATGCTATTGGGGAGATGATTTCTTCTGCAATGAGAGCCACTGAATCTTTCCGATACATAGCGCAAGATGCAGGGGTGAAGAATGCATTGGTCATACAATGAAGCACCACTTGAATTTTGTGAATCGTTTTAAAATGAATGCAATTGAGGCAGGCGATGCACAAAAGCTGATTGACATATTGTACCAACAAGATGCTGAAGATCAAGACTTCTTTTTCAGAGTTAAATTAGATGATATGGGAAGATTGTGTAATCTGTTTTGGAGGGATTCAATGATGAAGGAGGATTACAAGATATACGGTGATGTTGTTGTATTTGATACAACATATCGAACAAATTGGTATAATTTGATTTGTGCCCCTTTTGTTGGGATTAATAATCATTGGAAGAACGTGATGTTTGGTTGTGCCTTCATAGCGGATGAAAAAACTGAATCATTCGATTGCCTTTTTGAAGTTTTTAAGAAATCAATGGAAGGTCAATGTCCTATATGTTAGTCAGTGGCTACGATAATCTAGAGGGGGTGAATAGATTATGCGATTTTTCGCAAATCACCCTCTTTTTTGAATCAACAAGTAAATGACAAGAATGTAAATGCGGAAATTAAACAACACTCGTTGATTTAAAGAGGTTCAACCCACCTAGGGCCTAATCCTCTACCACCCCAGTATCTCCGGGATGGATTTCAAAAGAAAAAAAGATTTTATTAATTACCACAATTAATACAACACCTTGAGGATCACCACATACTCTTACAACACCTTCAGGAGATTACCACAATCTTCCTTTACCACCTTTGAAGAGTACCACACTCTTCAAACACCTATCACCTAAATCACCCAAGTGTATTCTTACCACAAGAATACTCACAAGGATGTCTTGTGTTGAATGATGGACAAAATTCAAGATTACAACTCTATGAAACCAATACAAAGATTGAGTGCAAGTGTAATCAAGAATTAAAAGCCTAGACCTCAAAGATGTGCAAGTGAAAGTACTTAGGCTATTACAACAAGAATGTAAAAATGAAAGCTTGAACAATTTGCAGATTTCTTGTTGTGTATTTTGCTTGTATGTGTTATATTATGTCTTGTGTCTTCAATTCATCCTCTATTTATAGGGAAACTTCACCAACATAGGCTCCCAACATAGGCTCCTCTATCTTCACTTTTGTCTACAAAAGAAGATCACAAGATGTAGAAATATTGTACAAAATTGAAAAGCAAATCTTCTGTCACAGTTACAGCGGTTGGAATTTTCTGTCAAAAAATAACATAGCCAGGCGACCGGTTGCCCTGTTGAAGATTTATTTGTTTTTAAAAAATAGTGCGATCCGGTAGGGTTCTTTGGGGAGTGCGACCCAGTCGAGGTGGGGTGCGACCGGTCTTCCTAAAAAAAAATTTTTGACGGTCGCCTAGGGTGGGACGTCGACCTCTGCCCCCTGACCGTCCCCTCCCTCTTTTTCAAGACCTGTAAGTTCTGTTTCGATTTTCTAATCTTGGTACCGGTCGACCACTTTGGAGTGACCGATCGACCGCCCAATGTTGTCCCATTTTTTCAAAAATAAACTTCAAGAAATACTCCAAAAATTAGTAAAAACATTTTTAAATCATTTGGGAGTATTTAGACAACATTTATAAACATAGTTTTGGTGTAAAAACCAATTTAAACAAAACCATCAAAAAGTGTTGTCCAATTTTTATCAAATTAAAAACTCTAAGAAATACTCCAAAAATTAATAAAAACATTTTAAATCATTTAGGAGTATTTGGACAACATATAAAAACATTGTTTTGGTATAAAATCTTATTAAAACAAAATCATCAAAATCTTGATAAAAACATTTATCTAACACTATATCAATCTTCACAGATCAAGATCTAGCAATTGGAAATTCAATTGAAAAGGTAAAATATTCTTGTACAATTTGCACTTGATTAATGTGTAATATTTTTCTTTGTTAATGGTAATACATTACAATGGTGTGTAATACTTTT